>CM077116.1:53298495-54548495 GCA_039619475.1 Icerya purchasi | reverse complement strand
TCGATTACACTAGAACCGCTTTCGTTTTCAAAGGTTTTGTTGTTATATTTATTTTTAACTGTTAGGTTATTGCTGAAGAGGAATTCCTCAAATTTTTCTGTTCTTTGTGTTTTATAGTTTCGTTTTAATTTCTCATATGACGTTGATCGAGTATTAAAATCTCCTATAATTAAGATTTTTTCTCTGTTGTTGTTTTTATTTAAGTACATTTGAATCGTGTTAATTTTTGTTTCTATTTCTTCATTAGGAGAAAGATATGTCGTAATTATGGTTATTGTTTGTACTTTAGCGATTATAATATGATCAGAAATCATTTTTAATTCGACTTTATGTTTATTTTTTATGGCAATTGCCACATCCTTCTGTTTTATAGCTATATAGCCATCGTTTAGTCCCAGTAGTTTATCTTTATCAAAATCGGGTTCTGTTATTATTATAACATCTCGTTTGTCGACTTTCAAGATTTCTATTTGTTGATGTTTACTTCGGCCTACGTTTAAGAGGGTGCATTTTAAATATATTGACGGTTGTTTGTTTATTATTTTTTTTTTAATAATCATATCTTTTTTCCGCAAGTTTGACATGACTTTTATAGATACTACATAAGTTATTATCATACCTTTTATGATTTACCATCATCAGTGCTTGTCCAACAGCTTCCCTCTTCATATTTGAGTCAGAAGTTTGTTCCACTTTTTTTTGGTAATTTTCTATAACACAATGTGAGCATTTGTGCTCCTCCCTCGATTTTTTAGTTAAATTTTTTATTTCTTCATTAGCATTGCATCTGTCTTCCGAGTGTCCGTACATTCCACAGCTTTTACAAGTTCGAATGCTTATAAATTTTTCATAACGTAAACTAGTGTACTCGCATAGGATTCGTCTAGGTGATTCTCGATTTAGTGTGTAGTAATCTTCCTTAGTTAGTCTTATAATGGCATTTTTTCCCTGGTTATTAATCGATACGAGGATTGGTTTATTCCCCGTGATTCTTTCGATCGATGTTTCTATTTCTTCTTTGGTTGTGTCTTGCAGGCCCCATACCGTGATAGTCGGTGAAAGTTTTTTCGATATTTGGATTTCAATGTTAGGTATGTTAAGGTTATTAATTTCTTCAGTCATTTTGTCTGCTTCATTGCGATTTCGGATTTTAATTATTGCAATCTTCTTATTATTTTTTGGCGTGTAGATTATCAGGAAGCGATTAGAAACAGAAGAAACGAAAGTAGCCAGTACAGGAATAACAGAAGGAGAAGGAAGAGCAAGAATGTAGTGGGCAGGGGTCGGGAGGCCAAAGCAAATTAGAATAAAGAACTGCACGTTCTGAGGAGATAGATGAGCATTCGAATAGAAGGTGATTTACATCGCAGGTCAAATTTTAGATAGGAGGATGGAAGGGACAAAAGGGAGACTGAACAATATTAAAACGAAAGAGGGAGGTAGGAAGCAGACTGTGATTAAAGCGAAGACGAATTATGGAAGAAAATAACAGAACGGCTGATGCAGGGAAAATTATTAAGCCAGGAAGAAGTGGGTGGAGAGGGTTGTATAGCAAGGTAAAATGAATTAGGATTGGAGAAATGAGACGGATAAAGATCAGTCCAAAAGTCACGTGATAAGCGATAATTTAGCGCGAGAGCGCACGACTGTTCACTTTCATGGTTGAAAAGATAATCTTTTAAAAAGTTATAACTGTTTCAAAACTCCGCGCGTACACTGGCAACGTCGGAGTAAATTTTACATGGCGCGGATTCCCTAACCGAGCGACCAACGACGTTTGTAAAATGGTGCGCGACCAACGAAAGTTTAAGGAAAAACGTGGGTCTGCAGTTGCTGTTTACATATTCCTTATTTACAATATTAAAATGGAACCATGTAGAATTCTGTACTACCATTTTCAGTTACTTTTACTACTGCTGCTGCTGATTGTTATTAGTGGAAATGTAATTTAGATCTTTATTTTATTGCTGAAAATATTACTGATTATAAAATTAGAAAGGTGAAACATGTGTTTTATGGAGATAGGGAAGTTATTGATTTTATTTGATTCATTAGATGTTCTTGAAATCCCTACAAGTGAAAACAAGTTTACTTAAGCGCTTTGTTTGTTTACACAGCATATTAATCTTGCTGATAATGATCCTTTTCAGGATGTATATTGCATAGATTAAAGCAGAACAATGATGAACCATTTTCACAATTTGCTATTTCTGTCCGTCACAAGCTAAGAAATATAATTTAGTTTTTGCTACTCTTACATCTGATAATTATATTTTAGAACAAGTTGTGAATGGTTGCTGTTTGAAGTAAACTTGAAAAGAATTAATGAAGAAGGGTCTATAGTCATAGAAAGAGGCAGTAAAACAAGCAAATGCAATTGAGGCTACTAACACACAGTGCAAAGCAGTCCAATCTTCAATGATAATTAATGCTGTTACTTCAAATGCAATTAAACAGATTATTATTTCAAAAAATCATAATCTTTAACCTGTTGCAGATTATAAACTCAATATGTGAATCCTTTTAAAAAAATAGGAAGATGTTACCATCGTAGTTTTAATAAACGTTATCCTAACAATGAAAACTGTTCTGTACAGGATGTTACCTGTTTAAAATGCAATGAATTGGGGCATTTACAAAAAATGTGCCATTTTTTAAAGGCTACTGAAAAGTAATCAATAGATTCAAACTATACAATTTGCTAAATTTATTAAAGCCATTGTTAAAGTTGTTCATATGATTCATGAGATTGATAATATTTTCCGCATTCAGTTGGCTATGTTTACTGCATCTGGTAATGTAGAAAAAATTGTTATATGCCTAGTTGGTGGCGCCTGTCTTCAAATGTTCATAGATTTTGGTTGTAAATAAAAAATTATGGGTTTAGAAACATGGTGTCAATTAGAAGATAAAGGGGTTTGGCACTATGGTTTCATCCGTAAATCAGACATACACACATTTGATGCTTCCATGTCAATTTAGTATAACGTCTAAGATTCAGTAACTTGCAAAATTCTTGTAATGATTTATTAATTATTAGCAAAATCATTGTTATCCAAGAGTGGTTTGTTGTCATTTTGGGTAGAAATTATGCAGACACTTCGCTTGATGTATGTTGGGTTGAATGTGGATCCACAGAGGACTAGTACATCTTCTTTTGTCAACGTAGTTTAGACATTATGGAATCTAGTTCTCTCAGTAAGTTGCCTAACTTTCAGCTAGAACATCCTATAAGTAAAGATTTAACTATTTCAACAAGCTCCCTTTAGTTTATGAGCAACATTGCAAAAGATACTTATAAATTACTGAACACAGATGTTATTGAATCCATTAGTGCCCTTTTCTTGTTGGGTATCATCAATGGTACCTATACTAAATAGTGAAAAAGGAGTGTGGATTTGTGTTGATATGTGCATAAATGCTATCCATTCTAGATGAAAAACGCCTTTGCCCTACAATTGAATACTTGTTGCCATTACTGAAAGATGCAATTATGTTTAGCTAAACTGATTTGAAAATGGCATATCATTGGGAAATTACTTCGTTCAATACATCGTTTGGGTTATTTTACCACAAATGCTTAAGTCTAGGTTTAAAATATATTCTGGAGATGTTTTAAAACATTATGAAAAATTTGCTACATCAGTGTGAAGGCGTTTTTGGGATTAAATTTTAATATATAGAGAAACAGAGAAAATGAACTCTGCTAAAGCTGGAACAACATCTGGTGAAGGAAAGGAAAGTATGTAGGAAGTACAAAAAGGAGTAGGCAGTTTAAAAAAAGGAAAATTTCAATGTATTTGAATTTTTACTGTTTTTATGCCATTCAGGCGGAAGCGTATTAATATTAAATTAATGTAACGTGCCGTTGTCTTTTGCCTCTGTAATCGCGTTCCAAAGCGAGTACAGCACATTTCTACGATTCGTTGATTTCGCGAATCCTTGCGAAATGATGAAACATCCGAATTCCTTGTCCACCTTTGGCAACGATTTCTTTTTCAATGTGGTGCATAAAATATCCTTAGCGGTTGTATTTAAAACTAAATTAGAAAAAAAAAAGATATATCACTAATTTAATTTCTTTTTTTTCATTTCCCGACTGTAATTGGCAATTACATGCACAAGTTGCCACTGAATATAAATGAACAGCAACGTATCAAGGCGGAAGGGGGTTGACCCTCTATTACAATAAAAAAATATCTGTAACATCATTTAAAAAAGCAAACAATATGTTTTTAATAAATGTTCTTATAATTCCACAATCATTATAATTAGCTTCCCTCCACTGGTTCAATGTAACTAACCACAATTTAAGTACGGTCCTTACATACACCACAAAAGTACGTTTATAACAATTCAAAAATCGAATTACGTAGATAAGAGTAATTTTTTTTTTTTCACTCGCGCCATTGATCAGTTTTTAATTTTAGAAATATTTTACATAAAATAAACCATAAATTGCTGGCCGGATCGATCCGAATGTGTATTTGATTAAGCCATTTATTCTTTTTGTTTCCGGAACCTTCCTTCATTTGAAACTGTTTCTGATTAATACAATTATTTGTGTTATTCAATCGTTTATGTGTGTATTACCGAATAAAGCTCTTTATTATACTTTTGAAACTTTTTCAGGCCTAATAATTTACAAACCTATCTGGTTTTTTTTTTGTCCCATACTTTTCACTCCTACTTTAATAAAACTGATAATTTGGCTTTATAATTATTATTTTTTTTTTAAATTTAAGGAGGGGTACTAATACACACACTGCATGTAACTCCCTAAGTTATAAGGTAAACAGAACTTCTAGGACCATTTGATTCAGGGTGATCCGACTGCAAAGCACGTATGGACTGTAAGGAATCAATCACCAGTACGATTCCGAGCGGTTGTGGTCTCAGTTCTAAATATGCCTGAAGATAAAACAATACAGCATACATTTTGGCTTCCGCAATCAATACAATGTTGTTAAACCGTATGCCCTCTGTGATTCCGTTTATTTCGAAAGCGCATGCAGCTGGGGCAACCTTAAACTTATCAGCTTTGGATCCATCAGTGTGTGCTTTCGAAAATGTGGTGTATTTATTAATAATGCTTAGCGCCCTGTCCCCCGATGTGCTGGTGAGTAATTGTTATCGGTGAGGGTTGTAATAGCTTCAATCTAAAAAGAAGCCCAGGGTGACGGTAATTTTGAATAGTCCATTCTGGCTGTAAAGTTAGGCTTTATGTTATTTTGCAACAAAATTGTATTGACTTTAGGTAGATTATCTTTGCGACATTCAGACTCAATAATTACATCACTGTGATTCTCCGCAGCCCATGAAAGCATATCGCGGTAAGTGAAGAATTTTCTGCTATAAAATAAAGGTGGGACACTAGCTAATGAACATAGGCTTTTAGCTGGGGATGTGCGATGAGCGCCAAGTATCATGCGAATAGCGGCGTTATGGATTGGATCAAGTTTTTTCAATAAGGAACCACTCGCTGACGAGTATACCCGACTCCCATAATTGATTTTGCTGCGGACTACTGCTTTGTAAATATTTAGAAGAAACTTTGGTCGGACGTTCAATTTTGGATTTGACAGAAACTTGATTACCCTTAAAGATTGAAGGGATTTAGCTTTTAAATCAGATATAAAGGGTTTCCAAGTCAGTTTGGCGTCCATCAAGATGCCAAGGAAAGTTGCTGTTGTTTTATAAGGAATTGTATTACTGTTCAGTTGTAGTGATGATGGATTCTGAACGAGACGACCTCTATGGAATACAACATATTGAGACTTCTGAGAGAAGAAATCTAGTCCATTGTTTCCTGACCATTGTTGCAATCTATTAATGATGTTTTGCAGGATAGACTGGGCCAAGGAAAGGATATTAGATGCCACGGATGTGTTTAGACCATCTACATATAGGCGAGTACTTACTGGAGGCCTAATACAGTCAACAATATCGTTTACATAGAGAATAAAAAGAGTAGCACTTAAGGCGGAACCTTGAAGTACCCCATTCTCTATCGGAACTTTGCATGAACCAATTCGGATTTGAATCCATCAGTCATTCAGATCGTTGTGAATGTATCTCCCCAGCTTACTGCCCACTCCGACCGCTTTTAATTTCCAAAGCAAGTGTTGCCTCGATACGCGGTCGAATGCCCTCTCCGTGTCGAAGAATACTGCATAAAGGTGGTGTCGACAATTTGCCTGTGAGGCTCAATAAATGATTAATGGTTGACTTCGATTTTCGGCCTCCAGCTTGCATAGGTGATAGGACAGAGCGTTTGCTTCAAGGAAATGCAGAAGTCACCTGTTCACCATCTTTTCCACTGTTTTAGACAGGACAGACAGCAATGATATTGATCGGTAACTTTCAACTTGGAAAGGATCTTTATTCATCTTTTTGGGATAGGAATAACGGTCGCAACTTTCCAGGCATCAGGAATAGCCCCAGCTGACCATATCTGATTATATACATTCAGCAGGAATTCCTTGGCATGACCCGGGAAATATTTCAACATGTAGGGATGTATTGAATCTTTTTTTTTTTTGTTTTTTATGGCCCGGCTTTAGTTAACTATTAAGCCATTTAGCCACCAATACAGAAATATTAAAAACCTTACTGTGGGGCCACTGAGAGTGTCTTATTTGGCAATGTCACGGCGAGAGGTCTTTATTATCTGCCGAAGTTCATGATTATTTATCTTGTCTGGTGCGTTTTTTATTTTTGAAATTTTATTTAGTTCTTTTATCGAGTGCGTCTATTTTTAGCGTTTGGAGCATTTAAAAATGGTTTTACCGTTGATAACATGTGAATGAAACCATCCTTATCCTCGGTGTAATCAGTGGCATAATTTATAAAATCGGAGTCTGAACATACATTTTTCATAAATAACTTGAACTCCTCATAGTTCATAAATAAAGGGGAGATTTTGCCGTTAAAAAGATGTTTAGCCCTGCAGTTATTTTTTCTAAATAAGTATAACACGGTTGATTCAGCAATAGTATGCCTTAATGTAGCAGAAGTTCTCGATCACAAAAAAATAAGCATAAAGGGTTATTGCATAGATGAAACCTATTACTTCCAGGTAAGCTGTAACGAAACGGAAATTCAAAATACATCTCAGCGAATCACCTCTAGAAAACGTAAATAAGAGTTCATGTTTCATAAATCTCTTTCGACCTGTTTTGCCTCCAAGTCTTTCAACGACGAGTACACTATTGTTCGCGGATATCTGCCAATATGATAAGTACACAGTTAAAAAAACTCAACTCGAGGAAGCGGTGGGAAGGATCTTGGAATGCACTGGGATGAAACATATTGCACCGAAACCACACGTAAAGGTAATAATGAGATATGAGTTTGAGGATTTTTGCAAGACGTAATTCTCAGCTTAGTCTCTAATGCAAACAACGGACTACTATACGTTTTTCGGTATAATAAAATGAATCCGGACGTAAGGAGTATAGTTGCGGGATTGTACAAAACTTTGAACGGTAGTTCCAATGATGTCAAAACATCATTTCCCTATTATTAATGCACCTTGGTTCGGAGCACTCTACATGCGACCTACAGCTTGCAATGATTTATGAACTGATTGCCGAATTTATTGCAAAATGCAAGAGTCAGCTTCGCAAATATGATAATATATGGAAGAACTACTAAGCACTGATTAGAATGTAACGTCACTGAAATTATTTAAAACATAACCACATAATATATGGGCATACGTAAATCTGAATGTATACATGAGTGAATGTATTTATAGGGTAAATAATATAAATTATCAAAAGGCTTTAAGACATTTGAAAGTATACAACGTAATATTACGCATAGTGTAAGAAAAAGACTAGTGTTAAAAAATGGCGTTGCGGGGGGTATTTAAAGTAATAACGAGAATTAGTCGCTGTTCTGGTGGTAGTGGTCTTCCGTTGTCTTTCGTTGTGATTTTCTGTTAGGATTTACTTTCGTAATCGAAAGGTGTAGTTTTAAGGTGCTGTACACTCGCCTACTTGATAAGATCTCAGTGGCCTTGTCTCATCTGGGTCAGGTTGTCAGCAAGTTGTTGGTAGTCTGCAAGATTTTAATACGATCTGAATTAGTTTGCGGTATCTGTTAGGATGCCGCACTCGGCTTACGACATTCTTACCAAGAAAGTTCTGTTTTTTCCTCGGTACTGGGTTTACCGGGAAAAAATCGGTATCCCCGTAGATGCGCGTCAAAATTGTTCGGTTGTTGTTATTCGTATCGTTTATCAGCGAAATTGGAACCGTATAATTAGCGAGGGCCTACTATCTAGAGAGAAGATCACTTTAGTGATAACGCGTATTCCCCTGTCGATAATCAAATTTAAAAAAAAGAGTAAGTAACATCTACCCGCTTTGCTTCTGTTTATTTTTAACGTTCACTCAGAAGGGACTGTGAAAAATGCGAACGTTGAAAATGAAGAGGAGTTACAAACAACGTAGATCACATTGCTCGCAGTCTCGATTGGAAAAACGCAGAGATCACTTGAATAGGTTAAATTAAGTAGGGGAAAAAATGGATATCGGAAAAGCGAAAGTAATAAAATTCGCGCGGACACCTGATAATATAGATAGTAAAATGGAAATCGGAAACCAAGTAGTTGAAGTGGTAAATTAATTTAAATATTTAGGAGTACTGATCCCAAACTACCATCACGACATAAAGAAAATGAAAATTGACATCAGAATGGCGAAACAAGTGTTTTCGATAACTTACAAGAAATAGTGAAAGACAAAAAGCTCAAAATGAATAAAAAAATAAAAGTTAATCTACGTTACGTCATGCTGATCCTAAAATATACAGTGAAAACACGCACGTTAAGAAGAATATGGCGGATACCGTGGACGGCAAAGATGATAAATGAAGTAATCAGAAGAAGTGAAAGGGCGATGAACACGATCGGGGACATACAAAAAAGGAAAAGGAGAAAGCTAACTCGTAAATAAACGGAAGAAGGGAACTGCCAGGAAATCGGGGATAATGACCATCGGCTTCAATAAAAAGAAAATCACGGACATAATAAAATTAGCCGGAAAAAGGGAAATCAAAACAGCTTTTACGTGCCATCTTCTGTCGAGAAGTTACGGTGATGAACGAAAAGTAAGATGATTCGAAAGTTTTCACTAAATATAGAAGAAAAAAAAACACGTATTTAACCACTCATTCTGTAATTTTTAAATTTTCGTGAAATGTAAATTTTGTCTTCTCAATGTAGAGTAATAAATGAATGATTTTTTAAAGTTTTGAACTAATTGGGCACTCGCGATATAACAAATAAAGAAAAATATGCGCTAAGTGTGATTGAAAACAAAAGAAATAAAACTATTCTATATTGAATGTTTTTATTTACTTAAGAAGTAGGTAAGCGTATCTTAGAATTAAAAATAACGAAAAAGAAAATATCATTAATCGCCGAATGTTGCAAAATATCTATATTCAACTTTAAAAACTTGTATATATATATATATATATATATGTATGTGTGTGGTCCCTCGGTGTATTGATGTGCTTGTACATGGAATAATAAAGTGAATTAATGCTAGAGGTGCGAGAAGAAAGGGAAAAAAAGAATTACTTTAAGAACACGCGTAAGTATAAAAATGTAAAATATCCATTGTATAATGAGATTCGTACGTTCCAAAACGGCCCGTAAAATTTAGTTAACTTTAACAGGTTTTTAGTGTCGAAAAATTGTCTACATTGAAAATATAAAAATTGAACCGGAAAAAATTAAATGAAAAACATACAGAAGAAAACCGAACATTTACCAAACTACTTCTTAACGATGGCTGAAGATGAGCCCGGACTGAACTTCGGAAAATTGTCAGCATTATCTATGTCCTCCGTACTGGAATGTGACTTTGATTTCGATAAAATCGTGTTCGGTACTGTGGCCTTCGGTAAAAACGATAAAATATTACAAAAAACATTTTTTTAGCAATTAAAATTACGAAAATAAGCCGAAAAAACAAATAGGTGAAAATTAAAAAAATACGTAATAAATTTCCCGTTAGTTCTCCGGCCGAATATATGTATTTAAATTTATCCGAGTGCCGTGGATTGACTGTTAAAATACTCGGCTTCGAAGTTCTATAGGTCCCTAACAGATACTGAAAAAAGGAATTAAAAGCAATCGGAGAGAGGAAGCGCCCCCTTTTATAGTTAAACTTTGTACATTATGAATTTTATCGTATTAAAATTATTAGCTAATCATTTACACCTTCACACTCGCTCAGTATTTTTCCTTTTTTCACTTTTTTCGTAATTTTTTCTTTATTTTTATTCTCTCAGGCGTGCTCAAAGAGTTTGAAATAGCAGTTTGCTCATTTTTCTCCTATCAAATTATCTGTGTTCTCTTGCATATTTCTATTTATTGATTTTTAATGTGCTTTTTCTCTTTACTAGGCCACTTATTCTAACATCTAACGTTAAGAGCCTGCTGATAATTTATCCTCTATATTCCAGATTGATTTTTGCCTCCTCACATTGGATCAATCTGTTTTCCGGTTTCCTTTTTTCTCTTGTAATGGCCGGCGAACAAACTTATTCAGAACTGCACACAATACGATAGCGTTAGAATAATTCAAATGTATCTCTCTGAAATCCTAATAATTTCCGATAATGTACCGCTCTATGCTTGCTTAGGCATGTGGATGGTCGAATAGGGCAACTTTTGTACCCTGTACGAAATGGTCGAACGGCATTCTCTTTATGTTTGAATCGAAATACGTTGTTAAAACCTAATGAAGTATACTATTTTGTTATCGCTTAAGTATTACATTATTTTTCCATTGACTACTTGGCGTTTTACTTTATTTCATCGTATCATAGTTGCGTCTCTTGAAACAAGAAATATTAATCTATTTCTGACCCGGAGTACTCTCGTAGACTTTTACACGGTAATTTTGCCGGGTGGGTTCGTTGTTCTTAATTTTAATTCCCTTCGTCCTTTTATTGGCTTTCCTTGTATCTTTCCTTGTATCATCAACATGAAGGCGTATCGAAGTAATTTCAGGTTGACAAGCATTTTACATTATCGGAAATAATCTGAAAAATCTAATTTTTATCTCGATGATACAGTTCCTATGACTGTAAATGTCCCGAGCGGATTAGACAAAAGGATATCAAAAGAATCATGGCGTATGAAAATCTTTCTTTCCATGAAACTCCCAAGTATAAGGCTTCTACATTAATATTTCTTTGATTTTCCTTTTTTTTTTTTTTTTTCTGGTAAAAAATAGGTGAATATTAGTTTTTCCTGAGAAAATTTAATTAATGTTTTTATATATACTACAATATATTCCGATTTTAATTTTTTTAAATTAAAAATCAAATTAGACTTGATGTAAAATTAAAATTCCGTTAAATGTTACAAGGAAAAATAAAAATAAATAGTAGTAATCGAAGAAAATACGAGTATACAACGAGATAAAAAAAAGTGACATTTAGCTCTCGACAATATGTTTTCAAATTTTTCTGTAATATGATGTAAACGGAAAATAAAAACGAGTTTTATAAAAGATATAATTAAAAAATAAATAAAAACACCATGATTCACGACTATTTTCGTATTAAAATATACCGAGACTACTTACATTATTATAACATTTATGATGTCATAGAATTAAGCCGTTCGCCAAATTTTTTGGTTTAAAATTTTCCAGTCTTTTAAGTTTTTATTTTTATTACATTATCACTGAAAATTCAAGCTTTATAAATTAAACATTAAATATAAGCAATTAAATATTGTGGTATTTTTCTAAAAGAAACGATTTAAAAATATCGGCGCCGTGAGAGGAAGAACCATTTTTGTTGATGATTGGAACAACTCGTTATGTGTCTCGCGCTTGGGTCAAATTCTATTTCGAACGTTATTATTAAGCGTATTTAAAAATAGGGGACGGGCAGTTTTGTAGTAGTTCGAAAGAATAAATCGCGTTCAGATTCGATCATAATGTTCGGTTTTTAGTGACGTAAAATTTTTATCAATTTCGCGAAAGCTCTTAAATTTACATGTTCTACAGATCTAGTGTATTTGTGGGAATTCTGTATGCAACGTGAATATGATTATAGACTGCTCGTAAATATAACCGCAGTCCGAGAATATACGAATGCACAGGGCTTACGTGATGGTTTTTCATCGTTTCTCCCACATTTAATAATTTTCATTTATCTGATTGTTCTAGTCATTCGGCTCAAGCGAGATTATTTTTGGAGCATTTCTTTTAATTATATTAAATGTACTTTCCGTTATGATAAACACCTCTCCCCTAAATCCTGATCTTTCTGCTACCGACTCTTATATATTATCTCCATTCATTCTTTTAACATGCTTCGCTGTCGGCTTTTTTTGTATTTTTAGGAATCTTTTCCCTTAAAGGTCGTGGCGCGGATATCGCAAACTCGGCATTTTATTATAAAGTTTCGTTTCGAAAATCCATTACGCCGTTAAGTCTTG
Organism: Icerya purchasi; assembly: GCA_039619475.1. Lineage (NCBI taxonomy): Eukaryota > Metazoa > Arthropoda > Insecta > Hemiptera > Monophlebidae > Icerya > Icerya purchasi. The sequence goes on along the minus strand of CM077116.1, from coordinate 54,536,020 downwards.
AGAATTTTCTGACGCAAGTGGAAAGAAAAATAATTTTCGATTTACAAAGCGTGGAAATAGAAAATAACAAAAGGTTTTGAAAATAAACGAACGAAAAGTGTGTAATTTTACTGCGCCATCTATCGTTCGATTAAAAATGTTGATAAGGAAGAATTTTCAAAAATTATTCTTATTAAAGAAAGCTTTTTCGAAGGAAAATTTACTAGACGTCGCTTTAAATAAAATTTCGTTCGCATTTGACAGTTTAAAAATAAACCGATTTGAACTTCGTGAAACTTTCAAGCACTAAATATAGCAATGGAAATATCAAAAGTGAGGGGGGGGGGGCTACCAAAATTTTAATAAATATGCAGTTGGATTTTTCCGCTAAAACGGATATTTCTATTGAATAGCAACGCACATTCAAGGACGACAGGTAGTGAATGCGTGTTGTTCCATGTAAACGATGATGACGTTCATTAACCTATTTCTGAAGGACTGACATTTTCTTCAAACACGATGACAGTGATTATTAATAGATGCTTTTTGAACGGAGTTTAAGTTTATGGCTCGAGGGGTTGGGTACTTTTGAACTATTGGTAACGCATAATTTGACTGACAAGACAAATATATCGTTCAATCATTCCACGCGGAACATATTTTTATCTTTAAACTATTGCCAACGTTATTATTTTTCAATCATTATATCACTTTGGAGTGTTGGAACGTACATAGCTCTCCAATTTTAAATATATTCAATACGAGTCGATCGATTTCTTCCTTTTCCTAGTGCGCGAATACGAAACCAGCTGTGGCTGAGACGAACTAGTGTGAATAGGAGAGCGTCAGCCAGTGGTAACAGGTGTTTGTACGTTGCAAATATTACGTAGCCTAATTTTTTTTGTTTAATCACCGCGAATGCTGTTACGATCCGAAATTATAACGTTTTATGTTTAATTTATTTATTTTTTTAAATTTGTAGACTCGAATTCCAGTAATATAGTTGTCATATTAAAACCTGAGACATCTTTGAACTCAACGACAAAAATAAAAAAAACGAAAAAAAAACGATTTTTACAGGATGAAATATATAAGTGAGTGTTTTTTACACGTACAAAAAGTGAAATAAAAATAATTAATTATCGGCGTCCGTAAGATTGAAAAAGAAATATTTGGTGTAGAAAACACTGTACTCCTGCCCTACATTAAAAGCGAGAAATCAGCTTTTCAATTAATTTATCACTCATTTTTAAAGAATTTTTAGCATAAAATTAGTAATAAAAATATTGAAAAATTAAATTAATAGTGTTGTGATTGGCGCAAAACTAACTTTAATCCGACCGAAAGTGAATGAAATTATAAAAAAAATGTGCTTTCTTCAAATTTTGTATGTTATACATTACTGAACATCAACTTATTTTTCACTACTTTTTCGTTTTTTAATTTTTTTCCTTATTTTTTTAAATTCTGCAGAGGGTACGTCAACGGGCATAAATGAATTCTATTGAAAAGTACTTATTGCTTAATTATTTTCATGCGCATGATAACGGAATAAAGAAATGTAGGATCCTCCCCCTCCGTTTGCAGATCTTACGACGACAAGACGTGTTTTTATTTTTCCTATTGGGGAGTATTCATTTTTTAATTTTTTTTTTTAATTTCCTTAATTTATTTATTATTAAATTTTTTTCCGGTCACCGTTTCATTTGGACAATACGGTTTTACTTTTTTTTTCAATTTTTCAAGATCTTGCTCACACTCTTAATGCATATACTCATTTGCGGTACTTGGTATCTTTATCATCCAAATAATAGCCTAATTTTTTTGTTACTTTTCATTTCCGTATATTTTAAAATACGTATAATATGTATTATTTAATCAATGGGAAACTACTAATTATAACGTATAATTAATTTAATCAAATTCGGTAAGCGATGGAACAGTAGCCGAAAAGTACAGTCAACGACTAATTTCAAATTGATCATTGCATCGAAGTAAAAGGTATTTTAAAAACCTACGCATTTCTTTATAACGAATTTGGTAAACACAATTTATGCGCCACAGCAATAGCGTAAGAGTGAGCCCATATTTATCGCGAGGAAAAGCATTTTCTATAAAATCGCACTATCCCAAACTAATACTGGTGAATATTTTGATGTATATCTCGATCTCCCGACAAATGTGGAGAATTCATGCCCGACATATTAGACAGTCATCTGCGTGAGCATGTGCACACTTGGCAAGAAATCATTGGCAGACTTAAGATGTAAAAACGGTCATCTAATGGGTTGCTGAACTAAGGTTATGTGATACTACTTCAATAAGTAGTATCAGATTAATTCAGCAGATTCAGTTGTTTAAAAGAATGGTTGGTGCTCCATAATACGTACAAAAATTATTCCTTTTTTGCACATCCTACCAACACGTACACCTATATTCCAAGAGGCTTTGCCCCTGCTCACCAACCGCAAACATCGCGACCTATTATCATTGCTCTCTGCAACATTAAAAATTATCTAAAGATAAAAATAAAAAAAAACATGTTTTTCAACCCTTTTTTATTAATCTGTGCTTGCTTCACGCGCCAACTCGGATCCCTAAGGGTAATCCTTAACCAGTTCGCTTTGATAGCATACCCGCGTTAAATTATCAGAAAACTTGATTGACACGAGTGCGCTTTTATTTTACTCATTTTTTACTGCTGTTTTATTACATTTCCGATAGCAGAGTTCATTTCCTCTATTTCTCTATATATTAAAATTTAATCCTTGTTCGTAATTCTTAGATGTTGTGGTTGGCATTACCAGAAAAAAAAAAAAAAAATTCCCTTTTTATATTTTAGAAACCACCGTTCTATCACTATGAAGCTGCAATATTTGCTCAGCGAATGTTATTAATGAACCTACTTTTTTCTTCTAGTTACTCTAATTTTCTGTTCCTTTTCAGTAATTATCCGAATTTCAGTCTGCAAATTTCAGCTACCCTGTTCAGTAAGTAGTGGAGCGTTTCCACGTGGAAGTTTCGTTAGAATCAGTTCGGTAGCATTTGAGGAAAAAGTAAATATATAGTAGACCGGAATTTTTATATTGTCAAATGCGGAGTAGAGTAGCAACTGAACTTTGTTATGAACTTAATAGAAGAATGTATTCGTGACTAAGCTTATACATCACAAATACAGTCCCGTATCTACTTGTATAATATTTTGCAAATATATTTGCCCCATCGGTACATCCGAATTGGGGAACAAAATGAAAAAAAAAAAAAAAAAAAAAAAAATAGACGGCGACGGTGGATAAGAAATTCCTTCGAGAAACGAAATTATGTGAACGTTAGTGTTGCCAAAATGCGGAACACGTTCCACAGCAAGAGGATTTAGACGATACCTTGTTTGAAATAAATAATTACGAAATTCATATAGTACCGGTGGTTTGTTAGTGACTGGCGCGTGTACGAGAAACCCTATTAGGAAACCATCGTTTGCAGAAAAGTGGATTAGGCATTCGCGGTATCCGCGTCATTTTCTAGTTTTATTTCTCTATTTAATTTTTCTAAAAACAACTTATTTTATAAAAAGACGATCAACAGCGTTGTTCAATTTTCACATATAAAAATTATCAATTTAACCTTGGAATAATTAATTTTTTTCCCCCAATTTTAAAGGTGGGATGAATATATTTAAATATAAGTGAAATAATATTGAAACTTAAATTAACAAAAAATCAACAAAATTATATTCTTAAAAACAGAATGTAATGTAACTTCCTACAACTAAGTCTTGAAGCTACATTTAATCTTACGTATATTTCATTTTTATTTTTTTTTTTCGTGCCATTAAACATTTGTATATGTATTTATAAATTAATTAGTGCAGTAATGTCTTTCCAAAAATTGTTAATTTGCGAATCGAAATTGGCACGGATATTGTTCACATCCGGAACAGACAGTAAATTTTATATGATTGTACTTTTTTTATCCCGTAAAATCGTTTATACGAGTATATACTTGTATTATGAAAACCCACTGAACCGCCTGAATGCATTTTTTGCTAAAAAGAGTCAACATTTTTATAGACTAGGGAAAAGTTACAGAATGTCCAGAGATAGGTTGCAATTCCTACAAAAATCACAACAAATTCGAAAAATGGTAATAAAAAACAATATTTTTTAATAAAGGAATTTCTAAAAAAATTATCGATATTTTTTTGATTTTTCATTCGTTGCCTTATATTCCGCGCATTTCATAAGTCCATACTCTGCATTTTATAAGTTTATATTCAAACTCTGCGGTTTTCACAGTAACTTAAACATACATCCGCACATATATACATATATATATATACACAAAATTTAAGAAAAGTTATTAAAATTTTTCCTGGACTTTGTTTTTACTTACATAAAAGAAGGAAAGTGAAATAAAATTTCTCATTTTGCAAATTGATAAATGCAATGTTAAACTGAGAATTTGCTTTAATGTCGTATATTTAGAGGTACTGATTTCTACTTTTAATAAACCAATTCCGACAATATATATTTTGTGTATATTATTCTGAAATAAATTATTTGTTATCAAGTACTCATTTTTTACTTTTTAGAACGTTTTTATTAAATTTTTTGAATAAATTTTGAAGTCGGTATTTTTTTTAACTATTATGTTTTTCAATTTTCAGTATAAATATTTTTGAGTCTCATAATATGCATAGTTTAACCTAAATTATGGTACTTTCGGTACTCTATAAAACTGGATATTGATTTAGGAGTGATGTTCAAATTCCGTCAGTGATGAGCCTGTAAATCGTACTTTGGGTTATTCGAATTTCCATTTCCATGAGAATCTAACGTTGGTATCAGTTTAAGCATTCCCTTTTATCGCCCTTTTAATTTTAAAATTTTAGCCGTTCACATTTTCTTTGTATGCTAATAAAAATCTGTTGGTTAATTTTTATCTGGTTATATTAGGTAAAGAAAGAATATTTCTAAGGAGACGACTACTCTTTTTAATGTTATTTGATGACTACTCAGTCAATACTAACCGATACTCATCGGTACTGGGGCCACCATTGACTGATACAGTTTCCAATAATACCAAAGAACTAGTTACATCACTTTATATGCCTTACAATTATACACAGTAGTATACACTCGTAATATTTCCGTGTCAGTTCTGAGCTTGTAAATGAAGCTAAGGCGATTTCGAGTTCTTTTTTTATTTGAATCCACATTTTCATGGTAAACTGATATTGTTTTAAGTTAATCGCGTTTGTCATATTACTAAAAATTTTCTAAAGAGACTAAATTTTTTCACAGTTTTTGATGACAATGTATTCACAGATTTCCATCGGTCTTACATGATACCACCACTGATTGGTAAATTTTTCGATTAACAAGAGGAATCATCAAAATCGGGCCATATTGATACAAATTATGCGCGAACAAACATTTAAAAAAAAATTAAACATACGCGATGAACATATAACCTCCTGGTAAATGGGATAATAAGTAGTAAAAATGATTTAACATAAATCGAAAGAATAATAAATTTCCCTATTGAGTGATTTAAATTGGGGATACAAAAAAAAACAACAAAAAAACAAAAAAACAACCAGTTGTAAATATTTAAAAATTGTAGGGGGCGGATTTTATACTGCATCAAAAAATTAAAGAGGTGATCGAAAAAGACGTACACTGAGTTCAGAAGTTGGGGTATAGTAAAAACCATAAATACAGGAGTAGTTCTATCAGATATTCAGCTAGAAAAATTGAAGGGGCCATAAAGGAACTAGAAGGAAATATATAAAAACACCTGGAAGATATGTGAATAGATTAGGTATTTTAAGAAGAACTGGTAGATGATGTTTAATAAAGATATTCAAACGAATACATATTGACGGAAATACTGAAAAATTACCGAAGAGAACCAAACTCTGAAAAAGATTTTAGAGACAGCAGGTACTAAAGTTACGGAGGAAGCACTTTAAAAAGCAATTCAGTAACTGGAAAAATAGGCGTTTTCATGGCAAATGATTAATCATAATTTGGGCTGGGAATGATTCGAAATAGAAACGGTTAAGATAGTGAATATTCAATTTTTGCAGCACGAAAGTAAGCGTTTTCAAAAAACGTCATGAAACAACAATACGGAAAAACTGGCGCAGATCTGAGATTCAGTTTTTTTTAAGCAGAAGACGCAACTGTAACGCATTTAATATTACACAATCAAAACTGATAGTTAGACATGATGATGTTGCGAAGTATACTAATTATTTTGGAGAAAATAAAAAATTTTGATGAGAATAATATTAAATGAATAGAAACAAATCTTTATAATAGGTAACGCAAGATAAAGTGATGTTAGAGTTAAAAGCTAAGAAAAGGAAAAAATACTTTAATATAGGGACTCAGCGATTGAAACGACCCGAAAATGAAACGAGTGTACAACTGTCATCCCGGTAGTATAAGAACTCTGAAAATAATGCCAACGAAATTTTGAACTTTTATTAAAACTTAAAAATTTTCAGATCCAACTGTGACAAATTTAAAAACAATACTCCGAACACACATATTTTAAGTGGATACTCAGTTGATACTTAGGCTTCTGGTTAGAAACATTTATTGCCACAGAACTTGATATACAAATCGAGTAATAACAATACCTAGTTGATAATATTAAATACTACAGAGTATATGTAGATACTTTCAAATGAATAACAGAATGAAAATTAACGACCTCTTACTAAAGCCAATAGGCGCAATATTAGTAATATTAGCAAAAGAAGTTGCAAACTGCGTAAAAAGATAAACACAGCCGCACATATTAATTTTTTATTTAACTTTCATATGGAATTTTTACTTTTTTGAAAAGCGATGGTTTTTAATTACTAGTAAACAATTATCATGGGTACCTGTCGCTTATTTGACTTTGATCTTGAATTTCTAACGTTTTTAGAAGTACTAATGTTATCATTGCTAATATCTTGTTCGCCATGGCTTGCTGTTGTGATTCCTTGACATTCCGATTTACCTGTAAAGAGTTAAAATACAAAGTAAAGAACCGCTTAAAGAAAGATATGCTAGTATTAACTTTTTTTTTTTTTTTTTTTTTTTGAAAATATATATATTTATTAATATTTACACATTTCCTTGTTAAGCTAGACGCTTGTCAACGAGTTTTCTTACATCTAAATATGTCTACACTATACTACTTATATACTACACAATCTTATCGCTACGAAAATCATTTTATTACAAACTTATCCTATTTTTCCTTATTTCTAACTTAGTTATAACTAATCCATTATTTATTTTATTTTATTTATTTATTTTATTCCGTCCCTTTTCCTTCCCCTTTTTTTTCACTTTTGTTTATCACTATTGCCGTACTCTCTTCTCTTATTTAATGCTTATTATTGTTCCTATATTTCCCTCTTTCTGTAACCATTCCTTTATTTTCTTTTTTTTCACCCCAAATTTTTTCCTCCTCTATTATTTCTTTAGGCATTTTATTCAACAACTGCGTTATATTTGTCTGCTTGCTCTCTCATCTTTGTTTTAGCTAACGGCAGTTTGTACAAACAGTTTTCCCTCAGCCCGTATTCTATTTTTATTCTTTCTTCCAATTCTATTTCCTTATCTGTCATTATGTATTCCTATACCTTTATGAATAAATACATTCCTCTAACGCTCAGTACGTCTTCTTTTTGTATTATTTCACTTTCGATCTCGTATTTGTGATCCGATATTAATTTCAAGCATTTTATTTGCAGTTTACTTATTTTCCCCACGTATGTTTTCCTAGCCATTCCCCATGCTTCAATTCCATATCTGATTCTCGATTCCACTGGCACATGATACACCATTTTTAACGTTTTACTTGTTGCATATTTCTTTAACGTGTTTATAGTGCTGATGATGTTGCCCTAATTTTCTTTCCGTATGTCCGTCCCACCTTAAGTGTTGATCCACCATTACCCCTAAATATTTACATTGAGTCACTACTTCTATCTTCCGGAAGTTTATCTTCACACATTCATTCCTTTCGTCCCACTCATGTACACATTCGTTTGAGTGCATTATTAAATTTGGACAATATACATCATACCTATCCCTTTTCATTCGTAGTACCATTGCTTTAGTTTTTGATAAATTTATTCTTAGATTTTTATCATGTGCCCACCTGCTTATTGTGATTAGATCTTTTTGCATTTTCATTTCTGCCTCCTTAATATCTTTATGTGCTATAACTATTGCTATATCGTCCGCGAACGAGTAAATAAACTTAAAAAAGGAAACAAATTAATTATTAAAACGAGCTAAATTGATTTTAAAATTAATATTTTATACACGAGCGTCCGTAATATTATAAATCAGAAGATTCTTCCATAAAACGGACTTTTCATAGGTATTATTATTATTATTATTATTATTATTAGTAATGATAAAATTAGCACAAACAGTCACAATAACGATAACAATAATGGTAATAATAATAATCACATTAATAGTAATCAAATCAAATAAAGATATCAAATAAAGATTTGTTACTGTTATCGTACAGAATTAATTTTTCATAAAGAGTATAGCCGATTAACAATGTTGATTTGGGCCCCAAACATAAATACAACTTAAATGAAATAATAATTATTATACACTTATATTATTTATACGTAGTATTTATATTTACATAAATTTAAATGAACTTAATTTTCAACATTATTTTCATTGTTTGCATCATTATCATCATCATTAATTTCTATAAACAATTAAGATAATAAATACTGTCACTGCTGCGCAACCACTTTAATAATAACAAACAACAATATCGACAAAAACAGAGACGATAATGTCAACAGTATTTATTTTATGGAATATTAATGTAATGTAGTAGTTATAGAATTTTTACAATATACTTCATTATTAAATAATGTTCACGATAATTACTGGCATCATAAACTTTTATTATTTCATATTAGTAGTCCTAATATAATTAATTAAGTTTTTATGTCTCTTTTTGTAGTTTATTACTGATTACACGGTCATGAGATTTCTCGCGTTAGTCGATGATGTTAACATTAGCATGTCCGTGACACGTGTGACGCGAAACGATAAGTTTTTCCCCTATCAAAAATTTCTAAACGCGCTTAAAGAAGTTTTAACTTCAAAAAATATCTAACTGGCTTAATTTGTTGCAAAGAAAAAAAAGTGACTGCTAAACTGACATACAATTGTGTAGGTCTATTTCAAATTCTAAAAAAGAAAAAAAAAAGAAAAAAGTGCCGAAAATAGCGAACAATAAAATAGAAATCTACTTAATGAAAAATGTTTTCCGTTGCAAATATATTCTTCTGTATAAAATTACCGATTCGATTAAATTTAGGGTTATTGTTCACACCTTTTTTAAAATAATGTAATTTCAACGATTTTCTTTTTTTTTTTTTTTGATCCGGCATCTAAACTAAGTGGCCACATTTTAACACGGTTGAACTGTAAACTGAATCTAACCTTCTTATTTTAAACATATGAGATATAATAAAAAAATAATGCTAAACAACTGCCATCTGAACTATAATGTTACAATCGACTATGAACCTGAATAAGGCAACCAAAGCCTGGTTCTCACAACAAAGCAAATACTGAATATTACTGTAAGAAAGAAAAAACGACAAGGAAATTAAGTTCCTGAAAAATATATCTCAGCGTCTGTCAAATAATTTACAGGAAAATAATACATGTCCTCCGAATAACTAATGATATCGTGTGGTAAACCAGATTTGATGTTTGACTGAAAATTTTGTGAAATTTGCTTATATTCCATACGAAGACGATAGATAAACAACTTTCCTAATATAGGGATAGTTAGCGACACATGATAATACCATGGCCTTGTCGGGATAGTTGGTTAGATTGTGTTATGGTATATCAACCTAGGTTTGAGTCATTCTTTATATTTATCCAATTTTTTAGATCATCTAATTTTCCGAAACAAATCAACAGAAGGGATGAAAGTATATGGGACGCCTCCGCAAGTAGCTTCCTTGGCCAACATATCGACACTATCATCTCCTCCTTTAAACAATATTATTTCATTCACTTTGTCTACCTGGGCGGTAACACTAAAACTTGCAGTAAATTATCTATTATGAAATACTTCATCATTGAGGATATTTTTAATAAAATAGAAAATGGCAATTACTATTGTAACTTAGATCTTATTAGAAGTTGACGATGATGCAACTAGGATCCAGGTCCTATACAGTACACGATTATATTACGGCAGCGAAGTAGTACAAAGTATTTTCCGCCAGTTCATAGACCAAATTGTTTACAGACTATCAGGCAGAATGGCGTACTTTGACGATATTCCAGTACAAGGTAATTAAAATCTGTGAGAGACGATTATATTACATCAGAGATGCAGAATAATAATTTACACGCATTAATGTAAAGAAATGTGTAAATTCGTTGTAACCGAAATTAATTGCGTGGGTCATACAATAACAGCGAAGGTCTGCAAAAAACAGTGGTGAAAATTGTCGCAGCGAAAAATACGCCAACTATGAAAAATTCTGATGTGGTTTGCCAGTTTTTAAGACTTGTAAATTACTAGCATCGATTTATTATCCTAAACACATCAACAGTATTACATCCGCTAAATCAACTGCTTCGAAAAGATGCAATCGGTCTCTTGCACGCAGTCAAGTCTTTAACACTAGTGACAACGTTCTAGAGATATTTCTCTGTATTTAGCAACTGTTGTCAGTCCTCCTAGTATCTCAGCGAATTTATTACATTGTTTACCAAATCAAGAAAAACGTTCAATCGCTTTTGCTTCCAGTCCCTTTTTAAAATCCCAATTAAACTGCTCACAATTAGTTTAAGAAGCATTGGTGGTCAGAAAATTTGATTGTTTGGATGTCCTTTCACAATTGTAGTCGATAAGAACCAATTCGGTATATTTTTAACTTACCAAAATACCTTCCTTTATTTGCAACATTAATGTTAAGCTATGCTTCATATCTTTCACAACTTAAAATTACTTCATTAGAAAAATTTGCTAATTATCGTATTTTTCAGTGGAGACCTACCGATTTAGCGTAATTGATGAATGCGACTTTTTACGAAAAAGGAAATTTGGAGAACATTTCTTGTATACACAACTATCAAGCCTAAAAAAAAATCTTAGTCAGAAATTGCGGCAGACCGAATCTCATTACAGAATTTATTTTATCGAGTTATAATTCTAATTAGTTTACAATCTGCAGTCCATCAAAAATTTTACAGTACTCGTTTAGCAGTTATTAAAATGAAAAGCTTAACCGGAAATTACGCACGCTGCTATAATATTAATCGTGACATTGAAGACACCAATAAATGCTGTAAAAATTGTTCAGATCAACAAAAATTACGAGACAAACTTCTGTATGATTTTATCAGCCGTCTTGAAATTACAAAATAATTAGTAACAATGCTACAACATCATTTAAATTTGAAAATTGTATTAATTTACATCCTCTTATCAAATTCATTAACACGGCCCATAGTTCACGTCATCCAGCAATTAATGACCAAGCTGAACGTTTTATCCAGTTTATCAAAATGAAAAAAATGGGCGAATGATCTGAAAAAATTCTAATCGGTCCTTATTCAAGTATCGCATTACACAACCAGCAATGAAAAACACCTTCTAATACGGGTTTTGGCGCAATTATTCGAAACTAGTCGATTTACTTAGACCCACTAATCATTAAAACTCAAAATAAAAATAAATAAATAAAAATTCAAATAGCTATTCATCAATTTTGATTAAATAAGTCCCCCGAGCCATAGTTATCAATCATCCAACGTGCAACATTATAGTTGCACATTTAGCAAACTTCATTATCTAATTGAATTGTTACGACATCTTTTTAGAGTGTCCGATGCTGAAATTAGAAGCCAGCTCGACATGTCAATTTCACGTCAATAACAACACTGGAATCGGTTAAATCAGAGACATTCTCATCATTGTTGATTCAATTACTCAAGTTACTCATTATAGTCCAAAACCTCAACCATTAATACTTACGGAAACTTCAAATCTATGTGTTGCACCGTCCATTGCAATGAAAAAACCAAAAGAACCAGCTCATCAATCGCCACCGTTATGGCGTTCCGATCATCTTGTGAAACCAGTTTCGCGTTTGAATATATAATTATTTTTGCGAATTTTTTTGAAATTTTCAAAAAAAATAACGGCGGATACTATCAATTACCAAAACGAGGCAGCCACAGATAATCTCTCACTCAGTGGCAGTGATTTCGACATGGAAATCCAGTCAAAGTGGATTTTGATTTATTAAATTTTGGTCGAAGCATAAATTTCATCTCCGAGAAGGCTCAACTAAAGATATCTTCGTACGCCCGCAACGCATCAGTCTTCTCTACGGGCGCATCTATCTTCGACATTTCCGTAGGGTATTCGGTGATAAAAGAAAATGTCCTGCTAATACGCTACTCATTTCCCGAAGCCTTTTCCGTCCATTCGGCTGAGCTTTACGCAATATTCCTAGCACTTAAGTTTTTCTCGAACCAGGAAACAGGCTATTCAGTAGTAATCTGTTCCGACTCTCTTGCGGCTCTAAATTCCATATCCGATGGTTTAAACAACACTACGCTGCGAAAGAAATAGTCGAACTCCTCTGGATTCCAAGTTACTCGGGGATTCCTGGAAATGAGTTGACCGATAGCGCAGCCAAAGAAGCCACGGCGATTCTTCCTGTTCCAGACAATCCGGTACCAGATTTTCGTTCGCTACCTAAAATTGGCTTTGGGCACACTATGGAACCAACGATGGCTATCCATCCCATGTAAAAATAAACTTCGCCAAATTAAACAGCATATTCGACTATGGAAGACTTACCTGAGCCGAAGAAGAGATGACGTAATCGTTATCAGACTCCGCCTGGGACATTCGCAACTTACGCAAGGCTACCTACCGGAAATAACACTGGCTCCAATCTGTAGCACATGTAAATCTGATTTTTCCCTTCTCCATATCCTCACAGAGAATGTCCTCGGTTCAATTTGCTCAGATTAGCACATAATATTCCCTCCTCCTTGTCTAATACCCTCTCCGATGACCCTACTATTCTTTCGAACTTAATCAGTTCCCTGCACCATGCAAGTCTATACTACGCAATATAAATTACGTAATAGTACGTTTATTTAATATATACATTTATACTTATCCGTGCCTCTAGCCGATAGTCGCTGTTCATGGTACGTACATTTAAAGTAATAATAATAAAGAACACGTCATGTTTGGACGAATAAAAAACTTCTTAACGTTTGTCAATGAGCGTAAAAAGAACGATTTTCCTCTTTTGTTCGCACGTTTTTTTTTTTTTTTTTAATTCTTTTATCGTAGTTTATAAGTTCTCGAAAATCTACTCATCCAGAATTTTGTATCACCTGTAGTCAGTTTTTAATCGCTCGAATTATTCGGAACTTTTTATTTACTTATTTTTTTAGAAAAAGTAAAATTTGAAATTTTTCCCTTCCCAACGAACTTGCTCATGCTACGCAATTGATTCGCTTTCGCTACGTTTAAACATTTTCGCATTTCAAATATTACGAATTTGTAAATATTTTAGTAAAAAATGAAGGAAGCCTATAATCCGACTTCCAACAACTGAATTAATTATAATACGAGGATACGATTATTGTAATTGAAAATATGTGCTTTTTTTTACAGCCGAGAAATGTTTTACAGGTTAAAATTTCGATCGGAAGAAACGGTATCTAACTTAAATTTTAAGAAATTAAGGAAACAAAAAATCAAAGTAGAGATAATTTCGGTTCTTGGAAGTGAGATTGTAGTTCAAACGCATCGTGTTTTCTTTAACTAGTATATTAACTTACTTCTCATTTGTGTATTAATCTTTTTTTTGTTATGACTGCGATCGTTTTTGTTTTTTTCTATTTCGCGAGGTGCTGAGTTGGAAATGGTAGTCGGATACGAACCTGTAAAATAAAATCATCAAACTGTTTCATAAGCTTCAAAAATAATACGATCAATATACCAATTAAGATTTTTTCCTTCTTTAAAGGGAAGTTACATAATTTTCGCTGTCGTTCAATATGTTATAACGTATATTTTAATAATTGACGCATCTGGTGGAAGGGGAAAAACGATTTTAAATTATTCTTCTATATGCACCGTGTTTTAATTAGAAAATGTGTAGTGTTGGTCATACTCGTAAAAACAGTCCTTCTTTATTTTATTTCTCATTTATTTTAAATTTTTTTATATCTCGCGTAGTTTTGAAAAATAAAGAGAAGAAAAAAAATAGCTATATTTACAAAAAAGTCACAGTATTTTCTCCCCGAAATTTCAATTACAAACATAAAATAAGGAGAGCAATGTTGAAAGATTTGCAAAAATTCTTTTTAGAATGACAAATATTTTCATTAATTCCTGATGATACTATTCTCTCAATTCGCTCCAGTGCCATCCCGCTCTATTCTTATTGATTTTGTATGGATCCCCAGTCATTCAGGAATAGACGGCAATAACGCAGTTGACTCTTTAGCTCGCTTTGCTGCCCGTCTTGATAGATATCCTTTCCTTATCCATCTCCAATCACACCAGACTTTGGCGGGACATTTATCCCTCCGTATTTTCTAATCATCATTCGTATTACTGCCTTATTCAACTGATTCCTCGTTCCTTGTCACGGTTCCATTCTATTCTTTTCGGTCGTCGCTCCACTACAGCCTTCCTAATTCGCCTCCGGATCAATCATTCTCTACTCACTTCTTCTCGCTTTCGATTTGCTCTGTCATCGTCTCCTATTGTTCTCTTCACCATTATGTTCCTCTTTGTATATGTGATGCTCATCACTTTTTCTTCGAGTGTCCTGCTCTTCTCAATGAACGCTCCCCCTTTTATACGGTCAGCTCTTGACATTAGGTCTCCCAGCTTTTTATAACGCTTCCAAAAAAAAAAAAAAAAAAAAAAAAAAAGACTGGCACTGTACATTTTTTAATTATTTAATTATTTACTTTTTTCCCATCCGTGCTTACAGCATCATAGGCTAGCAGCACGACGTGTGATGGGGGGGGGATTTGATTGGAGAGGTTGGTATCTTAGAGAAACTTGAAGAGGACGGAAACAGAGTTGTCTGAGTCTTCTAGGAGTAATGTGACGGAGAAGCTTTTGTATGCTTTTTGACGCAGTGAAAGTGTGTCTGAGCAGTCAAGAGGAAGGTGACGAATAGAAATCGGAGCAGCTAAAGAGATACTGCGCTGAGAATAAGCCATTTTTTTGCTATTTTTTTGCTATTTTTTTCTTATAGTCATCTGTTTCAAATTGTATGCTACGCGTAAATATTAAACTATACGCCATAACATGTTGAAGTTAAGTTTGGCAAAAGCGTTTAACCCTTTGCAAACATATTTTAAGGCTCTCATAAACAATGGCCGTTTTTAAAATGCGTAAGATACTGATAATGTCGGCACATCGTTTAGTAAGAAAATTCGTATTCGTGGATGATCTCAGCAATTTCCTTAGGCGAGATTTTTATTATCCTTAATCTAACGAAACAAGTAAAAAAACAGCATGCGATGGAATGTAGTGCTTTTAACATCCTATACTTGTTAATTTAATAAAGTAAAGCAATGAATAATTACATAAGTAACAAACATTTTCAGAATATTAAAATTAGTAGTAGAAAAGAAGAGAAGTATGTGAGTAAACACGATACTGTAATGTTCATTTTTTTTTTTATATTCCTTTCTCTTCTATCTGAAGATAGAGAAATATTCCGCCAGAAAGACAATAATCTTAAGATATTTTGTCACTTAAGCTGGTAATTATTCGTCATTTTATTTTATTATGCAATAAAATATCCGAAATACATAATCACTGTTCATAAATATCATTCGTAATGTGCAATATAAGAACCTTATACAGTTGAGTTTCGGAGACCTATTATTATTATTATTATTATTATTATTATTATTATTTTGTACAGTTTATTTACTTATACGGCAAATAATTGTGGCAATAGACTTATAATTGAACCGAATTTCGGAATTTACGTATTTTTCGATTTCTAAATTCAAAAATTAATTCACCGCTCTTCTTATGGAAGGACTGCTCAAAGTTATTAGTATACTTTCTTGATAAGTAAGACGGTATGGTGAAGCAACAGTATTTCATTATATACTGTGTTGAAACATCGTAAGTTTATTATAGAATTCCTCACACATTTAAGGCCTAGTGAAACGGAGATGAGCAATGCTAGTGTCAAACTTTTATTTAGAAAATCGCATTTTTCGATCCTCATCGAATAAATTAGACAAAAAGAAATACTGCTATCACATTTAAGAAAAACTTTCTCCGAAAAATCTGTAAATAAAAAAACCCGATACATTTATTAAGGTATATGAAAAATTAAAAAAAAAAAAACACGATGTTCATACACTAGAATAAACGTGTTCTATTAATATCTGTTCCGATATTTTCGATTCTTAGGCCGTGAAGAGCGAGAAATGCTGAATTGTAAGTTGATATCACTTTCTGGTTTCGAAATTATTATTATTACGTTTAGTTTTTAGTAGGTAAAAATACACTTTTTTTCTGAATTGGAACTAGAAAGGTATTTGTAAACCATCAAGATTTTAACAAAAGAGTTTCGAGTAAAAATGATGAATAAATTTAGAAGCGCGAGTAGTAATGCGAAAATATAGCGTGGTTTTACAAAAAAATGTAATGAGAACTTTTAAAAAGAAAAATTGAGTACTTAAAAGTAAAGCATATCGACGACGACGCACTAAAATCATATACTTTGCTGTGTCAATATATAGAAATATGTTTTTTTGCCGCTGAAGATTCATACTGAATAAAATCCATTAGCACATCAATATTACATTGAATAACATTGTAACAAAAGCCTACGAGTGTGGCTACGAAATAACGAAATTGATGCTTCTACAGAACTGCGCTTGCGCCGAATTTGTACGGGCGACAACTGTGCAGTGTGGAGCCTTCTCTTTCGATTGGCGCCACTCCCGCGTCTGTAGACATATTAGTCTGGCCGTGGTCTTCGATTATGTAATATTTGTTTTTCGGTTTTGCGTAAAAAAGAGTAAGTGTTTTAACAGAAGCGCATTGTCATGGAATTTCATATAAAACCTGGAAAAACCGCTGTTGAACCTTACCTTTTATTAAAAGTAGTATGCGGCAATGCTCGGGGGGATTTTTGAGTGGTTTAAGCGTTTCCAAGATAGCCGAGAAGATGCTGACGATGATGCACGCCCCCCGGTCGCCCTTCCATGTTGAGAACAGATGAAAATACTAGAAAAATATGTGAATTTTACTCATTAAGGATTTTAAAAAGTTGGACATTATAAATCATCAGTTTAAGAATTACATAAAAAATAGGAAATTTATAATAAAAATCGCAGGGAATAAAAGTAATAAAAAAAACTATTCAATACGGAGTACGTCAGGGCACCGTCACCTATTCTCTTCTTAATTTATACTAACTCGTTACCCAAGCATATTAAAAATGCAAAGGTGTATATGTTTGCCGATGATATTGCCTTATTAATGGAGCATAAGAATTTAGAGACGTCAGAAAGATTATTACAAGAGGATATAGATAATTTTAGTAAATGGGCACATGATAGGAGGTTATGTATTAATATAAATAAATCTAAATTACTGCACATTCGGAACAGTACTAAACATGTGATACTCGATCAGAAGATTACCCTTCATAATAATTATTGCATACACGAACTTCATACAAATATCAATACTCATTTGTGTTGTTGTCCACCGCTTGAGAACGTGTAGAAAATTTTAAATATCTAAGTATATATATATATATATTGATAAATCCTTGAACTGGGAAAAACACATTCAAAGTTTAAATTCGAAAATAAGACAGTCAATTCCAGCTTTATATAAAATAAAACAGGTTCTAGCATATCGTACATTACACATATACTATAATTTAATAATAATGTCTAGAATTTTATATGGAATTCAAATATATTATGTAAGGCTAAGAAAACGGAAATAAATAAAATAAGCAAAATGCAGAAAAGGTATTTGAAACTTATACTTCCTCACTGGAAGCAAATCGACTTCAGATCAATTATGTGCGGAAAGAAAACAACGAAATGTCCCACTCCAAGATGTACTATTTCTATTATAGATCACTAGAATTTTCAATAATATAAAATTACCATCTAGGTGAAAAATTCGATTAACAAGAAACCAAAATAATATATATTACATCTATTCCCGGGGCGTAAATCTACGAATTGATAATATTGATGATTCGGTTTTAATTAAATTAATAAGTACAATCCTTAATCATATATTAACGGGAAAAAAAACTTTGTGTGTGGAAAAAGGAAGTAGGGAAATGGCTGAAAGAATGGTGTAAAGAGTAAAAACTACGATACGTTTCGAATCATCCTATTTTATAATTTTCTTTTATTGATCTCTTTTTACTTATTTGTTTTCGCCTTTCCTTGTTTTTTTTCTTCTTTCTTCTTTTCTTCATTTTCTTATTTTTCTTTGTATTTGAGGATATTTGGCTGCCCTCATGTATCGGTATGCAGATGAGTATTTACAGTGTGCGTACATATTTGTATGTGTGTATTATGATATAATTTATATAATCTTAAGTTGACTAATATTATGATGTATAGGATGAGCAAGAATAGTTGTAATTTTGTATTTTAAATAAACGTTAATAAGAGTGTCGGGCACTCACACAACGAGCGTACTTGTGCTCTGTGAGACCCAAAACTTATTTAATAATAATAATAAAAATAAAAAAAATCTGACTCGATCGCGCTATTGCTGAAACCGTACGAATTAACAAAAACTGCTTAAGGCAAATTTTACATAATAATTTTTACACATAAAAAGTTGTGATTCGAAAAATCCAACAAAAAGAAGCTCATAAAAACTTTGTACGGACATTTTGAATACACTTCAAAATGACACCCAAAATCCTTAGGACATCATGTGATCAGTAGCGGGGCAAGACCTAAATTTTATGTGGGCAAGGTACATTTTGCAAGGCTCTCTAGTGGCGCAAAAAGATAGATTTTATAAAATAAAAAACGGTTGCAACTGTCCAATTTTTATTCATACAAATGCAAACTAAAAATAAAAACAATGAATTAAATAAACAGAAATTTCCTACTTTTAGCCTTACTGAATTCGTTAATAATAGTAATCTGCTGCAAATGGATGAAACTGCCAAAGCTGAAAGCCTTTCCTGACCCATTGAACTTCTTAAATAATTTTTCATTAATTTTAATTTTGAAAAGCTCCTTTCAGCGGACGCTATATTTACCGGTATTGTTAGAAAAATTCGAATGAATATGTAAATATTTCGGTAAATTTCTTGAAAGGTATTTTTTGTTATGTACTGCAGCGATGTTTTACATCTTTGATGAAGTTTGGCAAATTGGGTAGCATTGTTATTACTTCTTCATACAATTCTTAAGGTTGGAAGTCGCTGCTCTCACCTACTCGCAGGGCAGTGTATAAATCTTGACAGCGTTTTAATAATTGCCCTTTAGGAATATTTTTTAACTTATTTAGATCATAGAGAAAACCAAAATTTTCAAAATGTTGATTAAAAGAAATAAATCTTGAATCCATATTGCTTATTATAGAATCAATCATGGTGTTAAAAAAGTCTGTTTCATAGCGGTTTTTGGGAGACTGTGCAGGTTGATCGCTGCATTCATAATCGAACATCCTCTTTTCTTTTTGGCTACCCTTTTATTTTTAAAGTCTTTTGACAAATCATAACTGTTTTTCTCAATAAATTGACGAGCATCTGACAAGCATTTAAAACTGAATCACAATCACTAAGTGCGTCAAATTGTTCAGTTTGATTTTTTAAACTTTTGATGCATTCAATAACGTCATCAAATTGCAATAATACAGCCTTCACTGCTTCGATTCTGCTTTCCCATTTTGTATCTGATAAAGGCTTCATAGTAAGCTTTAATTTGCCTTTGATTAATTCCCATGAAAATAGCAAATAAATTTTCTGAATGAAACCAAAAAATGTTTTTGCTGCCACAGAAAAATTAGCTACGTCTACCAACATCAGATTCCAGCTACGACAACCGCAGGGTGTAAAAAATGCTCTGGGATTAATGTTTAATATTCCAGTTTTAACTGCACCATTTACATCTGCTACATTTGCACCATTGTCGTATCCTTGGCCACGACAGTTGTGAATATTTAAGCCATTTTTTTCTTGCTCTCCCAGTATTGTATTAGTTTAATATTCTCCAGTCCTTTTAGTGATAGCAAGAAATCCGATAAAGTTTTCTTCTATTGTGCCGGTTGATGCATTACAAAATCTTAAGATAACTGACATTTGTTCAACTCCACTACAGTCTCTAGTACAGTCAAGCAAAAAAGATTAATGTTTTGCCTCTTTTACCCTATGAATCACTTCACCGATAACTGTTTTTGACATTAATATAATCAATTCATTTTGAATATTGTGGCTTAGATAATGGTATGCAAGTTGTTTGTCATTGATGCGTTTCATGTGTTCCCGTAACGTAGGATCAAATTTAGATATCAATTTAAATGAGTCTATGAAGTTACCAGAATTTCTAGTGTTTTCGTCTGTCTCGAAAGATTCTCTGTGAGCTCTAAATGCCAGATTGCACGCGAGACCACAATTTTCGCCGGCCCTGTTTATAATTATGTTTTAAAAATTGTGCATACGTAATAAAAATTGAAATTGAAATAATTGAAAAAAAAAAAGTTTGACAGTTTGTAGAGTTGCTAATTATATTTATCGTTTTGTGATAAGTAAAATTTTTTGGTTGCGGTCACGGTTTTTAAGTTCCTAATGCATAAACTTTTAAGACACGAGGCTCCTTGAACCGCGAGGCCGTGGGCAGTCGCCCACGTCGCCCACGCCTTACGCTGCCACTGCATGTGATGAATCTTATTTTCACTTCTGATCCAGAAACTGAGCGTTAGTTCATGCATTAAAAGGGCTAGGGCTCATTTTCAGTCCAGCTCCAGCGAGAACTAAACAAGCAAATCAAAATTCAATGTGATGATGATTGTTTTTTCCCCATAATCTTGGGATTGTGTAACTGGGTTTCCGAAGATTAGACTACTAGCCGAATATCAATTCTAGTGTTAGACGCCATCCGCTCTTTATTCGTCCAACCTGCACCACGTGACACTTATTTGTTCTCCAAGATTTAAACGGAACAAGATCTCGGACCGTTGAAACTATGACGTATCATTAAAGAGCTCACAGAAAAATAGTTCTAGCACTGTTTCGCATGATCGAAAATCCGTATGCGAAGGAGACAATAACTGAATACATATAAATCTAGAATAGTGTTTCACATAGCGTTAGTTTCGTTATTTAATAGCTACACCTCGTGTTTTACATAATTTTCCATTTGCTCCATTCTTAAATTAAAGTTTAACATTTTCGGGCATTCATTAATCGGCATTAATTTTACAAGCGCTCAAAATACACGCATTTTATAAAAATCACAACGCTTATAACTGTTTTAGAACAATTTTTATGTGTATACAAAAAAAAAAAAGAAGTCTACTTTATGTTTGCGATTATTTAAACATTTTATTTATTCATCGCAACCACACCTATATAGATTACTGTGGATTTAAAAAAAAATTCTGCCCATCCAATTCGTTAAAATTTATAAGTATTCTAGTTTTCTAATACTTTATTTCTTTTTTTTTTTTCGTTCGCTTCCAAAAAGGACTCCCACAAACCGATCGCTTCTCTCGCTGAGCCCCTTACACGCTCTTGATTATTGCTTATATAGTAGAGAGAAATCATATTTAAAACGGCGTCGCAATTACAGAAGTGTGTGTCTATTTACAATGAAATAATAAAATACTACTCGGTATTAGCGGTAGTAATGGAAATACATTTCAAATACAGCCGGGAATAAATTAAAATTGGAAATTTCACATTGAACATCAGAAAAACTTCATTAGTAGATATTTAAAAATCCAACCAATTATTTCTGGCTATCAAGCAAATCACGTTATTACTAAATTTCTATATAATAAAGAGACACGCGTAGAAATTGTCGTATATATATACATATATAACTCGGTCATTTTGACCTCGCAAGGGGGATGTGCCCCTTGACCCCTCTTGCTTTCATTTCTGTCTCTTTCTCTTCTATACTTTGTATAAAATTATCAAAATTTACAACGTAATTCTTACTGACATCAACACAAAAAAAATAACATAATCACAAATATCCTATCCTAACATTTAACTTTCATTATATAAAATTAAGATATTTTTTCGTTACATAAAATTGTGACATTTTTTAAATAACAATCACAAAAATCCTATAAAATATAACAAACATTACATAAAATTGAGACATTTTTTCTAATGGGGGTAGCCTAAGAATTACGTTGTAATTAATATATATATATATATTATATATATATATATAAATTGTCTACGATAAAAAAGCAATGAGCACAGGAGCAAAACTAATACACTATGCTACAGTTGTAAAACCAGAAGGGTTATATGCATCAGAAACGTTAAATCTAAACAAGAAAATATTAACAAATAAATTAGAAATAAGGGAACGGAGAATCCTGAGAAAAATTATAGGAGTTAAATGGAATGATGAACAATTCAAATTGGTTTCGAACGACAAACTATATAGCAAAATTGAACCATTGTCCATATCAATAAGGAAAAGTAGATTATTATTTTACGGGCATATTACCCGAATGCAAGAGAACAGATTAACCAAAGGGAATTTATGAATTCATGAAAACGAAGAAAATAAGACCTGCATGGTTCAATAAATGTGAAATCAATGGATGTTACTGAAACACGGATGTTTAATAAGGAATGGTTTCATAAAACAGTTGCGACGTCAATCTTTAAAATAGAACAAGTTAACCGGAAGAGGTCGCTTTCGATAAGCCATAAAAATGCCTTGATGCGGGGTCTCAAGAAATACTGGAAAGATGTTAAGGAAGGAAGAAGGAAAAGATGTAAAATGAAAACTTAGTTGTTTAGTGTAGTCCATAGAGGCTGAAATCGAAAAAAAACAACATACTATTTATATATATATATATGTATATGTAGTATTCGAGAAAATACGATACAAAGAACTTCAAAGAAACTAAATGAAATAAACAAAAAGTACGCGGAATGCGATAATACAAGTAAAATTATTCTCAAGACGTATCTCTGACAAAGCTTATCGTTGCGTAAATACCAAAATAACCGTCGAAACTATGACGTAAATAAAACTGATTCGTGTTTCGAAATCTAGGAATTAAGAAAAAATTGTTTACATTTTTCTGTTAAATGTGTTAAATTTTTATCGAGTTACATTCATGCTTATAGAAGGCGCACTGTTCCGCCCATATGTATCGGGGGATCATCGATTTGGATATTTATAGACACTGCGTAAATTTAAAAAGGGTTATACATTTAAATTATAAACGAAAAATACGAGAAGAACAGAACGCCTTCGATACCTACTAACACGCTCATCAACGAATATAATCAGACGAAAAATATTTTTAAAAGATGACTAGTTTAGAACGTTTTCCGGTACCGCCCGTTTAGAAGGTAAATACACTCGTAAAACTAACAAACTCTAAAAATGGCTAAAGTTAGCCGGAAAGCTGTTGAATTCACGAAAGATAAAAGTGGCCGACTTCAATGGTAAATACGGTGCAAGAACAAGGCCGGGTTTTTTCTTTCATGAGATAAGGAATTTGTCAATTGTAAAAGCTGCCGACATTTTGCATTCAAGTATTAATTTTAACCAGGTAGTTTCCCGCTAGCGGCAGCATTTTCTACTGAATCAGGTTAGCGTTTAATTTTTATTATTAAATGTTTACCATAAATGTATACATTAGTGTTACAGATCGTTTGTTACTTTTATATTTTTACTTTGCATGCTTTTCGTTTTTTTTTTTTATATATTAAATTCGCTTATTTTTTCGCATAAATTTTAATATTACAATTTCAACCGACTATAGAATTTCATTACACATTTTCTATATTTCGTCTTCGAACTACGTATTTTTATATATATTTGTTCTGAAAGTTTGGGAGGTTTTTTCATTTTTATTTACATGTATTTTTAAAATTTCATTAAACAATTTATAAATTATAACTGCGTTGTGATGACGTTACTACTAGAGTGTCAGTTTAATTAAAACGTTTTTCAAGTATGTAAAAAAGAATATTTTTAATTTAACATCTCGCATCAGTATCACTGAAAGAGTTATAAATTTAAACGAAAATTTCATTGTAAGAAGCTCTATAGATTTTCGAATACAAAATGAACTTATTTACGGAGGTTAGTGATTAATAATAGTTTAGAAAATTATTCATTACCGTTAGAAATTTAGAAATCTGACAACTGTTGTTTCAAATCAGGGGAGTAATTTTTTAATGAAGTTCAACATTAAGGGTGGTATAGAGTAACAATTTTTGAATCGTTTGAATGATGTCAAGTATTTCATAAGAAAGCACAGTCGGAAAATTACGTTTGAAAAATGTTAAAAGGTCCAGAACACCGATGTACAGGTTTTTAAGTGTAATGTTTGTTTCTAATTACAACGCCGGTATGAAATTCTGAAATGGAAAGATGTTAGACCGTGGGGTAGTTTTTTGTTTTTTTTTTTTTTTTTTTCTTGGCCTGGCGAGAAACCATCTGGCCACTGACGAAATTCTACGAATAAGTAGACAGCTGGATAATAGTATATATGTAAAGAAAAATCGGATCTGTCATGCAATTTTATGTATTTGCAATCTAGTTCCAACAAACATAGCCGCAATGATTTAACATAGCCCACGAATGCCGAAAGAGAATAAGTAGAAAATTAAAACTGACCATATTCCAAGTGCAGCAGACACTTAAGTGTGACTGAACAGCAAAAGTTAAGAAAGTGAGTAAAGCAGAGAAAAGAAAAGAAAAATGGGAAAGAAATTAAAAGCAAACAATTGTATCAGTGCAACTGCCTAATTTCGGGAGGTTACATATGTATCAACTAAGTATAAGTATACGGTTCATATTTACAAATTTGAACCAAATTACTTAGGTACACACGGTTATCGGTACACAGAAACGAATATACACAGTATGGCGCAGTTGATTAGTTAATTGTATTTCGTTCAGCTAGGACGTGGTCCGAATCCTGTGTCGCGCATTGAAAATGTACCAAAATTTCACTCATGCTAGGTTAATGTCTATAGTCGACGCGTCCATAAAAAAAAAGAGTAAAAGAGATGTTACTTTTGGTTTAGCGAGCAAGAATCCGAGTATAAAAAATGCCCTGAAAATTAAGAATGAGAATTGTATGATTTATCATGAAAGAGCAAAGCACGACTACTAATAGTATACTTTATAACGCAATGATGAGCGGCTTAGTAAAGCCTGTTTGAGCTGGAGGATAGATAAAAAAGATATGTAAATATAAAAAGAATGGCAATAAACGAAATAAAAAAAAAATACAAATTCTAGACACGATGTGTCATTTATCAGTTTGATAAGAAATTAAGGAGTTTAAATATTTTAAATCATATTAACATACATACTTGAAATAAAAGTGTTACGAAACCTAATTCGTATTATAGTAATTCATCAAAAACGTGTAAAGAAACCTTTTTTAACTGAAAACAGTAAGTTTCGACGAATTAACTGAAAAAATGATTACTTTTTTTCCGGGGTGGTTCCATATAGTCATTGCTGCGGATATAAGAGTTTGCATCGAAATTCGGTTGAATTTAAAGTGAAATTTCGAAAAAAAAAACTGATAAAACCGGGTCCAAAAGAGAAAAAAACAAAACAAAAAAGAGACATTTATAAACAATGCCTTAATGAAATTTAATTTAACGGCATTCTTTCGACTAAGGTAGAACAATCGCTACAATTGAATCCTCGTCACAGATTACATATTCATTATTAACTGTCTCGGATACTTACCAACGTGTAACGTGTTGTAACCTACCTTTTTTGCGACCTCCATGTAGCGCGTAAGATGAAGGTCTTCCCACAGAGGAAGACGAACTGAGCCAGCAATAAATGTTGAAGGCTTTGGAAGACGCGCGGTGATTAAAGTTGTCAAATTTGAAAATTTTCGTTTCCTTTACTAGCTATAGAAAAAATGAACTACAAGATCAAAAGAAAAATTAGCGAAAAAGTATCGAGGAAGACTAGCATCTACAAGGTGGTAGCGAAAGAGAAAGACGAGACAGAGCTTAGCCAGCGCACGAGAAATGACTAGGCAAAACAAATTCTCGTTCGGTTCCTCCAGTAGAAAAATATTAAATTGCAACGCGCATGCGCCCAAAATTTTACACGCGCTGTAAATGTGAACTTCCCGAAGCAGCGCTGCCAACAATTTCCTGGCCAATTTTATTTGTCACACACAGCGAAGAGGTACATACAAGTGTTCAGGCACACTTTGTTTTCAGTAAATTTCTTCCCCCCCCGCCCCCAATCGCAATAAACTGTACGTCGTAAAAAAAGGTCGTCGTCGAGAAAAATTTAAAGTCTAATATCGATTGTGTGTGACTGGTCTCCAATTACTCTCCGCTTTCATTTTTCTTTGTGTCTGACTCACAATTTTATTCATTCGACCGGTTTGATCCTAGTTCAGTCGAAACGAAATCAGTAAATAGTCCACAGACATTTTAATTTTCCGACGGACACGGAACTTGGATCTCATTTTTTGACGGGTAATAATCCAATGATCTTTTTCTCTTTCGTAATGTGACACGTGTCAACAACGATTGGCAACAACATGCCAAGATTTATAAGTATTACCATATTTAGTTAATTCCGTATTTTTAAAGTTGTACTGTGTAACTTTTTGCTGCAGTGCTGATTTTTGATCGTTTGGTCCTGTTATACTAATGGAATTGTACAGAATTTCGTCCCGCTCTAGCCTCTCTAGCTTCTAGCAAGTTTGAATGTGTTAACGAGCATGGTCGATCTAAGATTAGCACTGTTTCTCGCCGTTTTTCTTTTATTATTCTCTTATTTTTTTTGCTTTCACTACTACTGAGCTGTATTTCAACGCGGAAGAAATGGAATTGACGGCAACCCCATCTTCTCGCTTACCATATTTTAATCGCTGAAGGAGAAATCGGCAACCGGTTGTATCGGAAGTATAGTTGCTATCTTTTCGAAAAATCAGGTATTCTTACAAAAATTTCACCTGTTTCATGATTAGGTGGTGTCTGCACTGCTGTTCTTTGTTGCGTCCATTTCGGACCGCTTAGTTATTTAATTTCTTAGCTTAGTTTTCTTGTTGTTGGATCAATGCCGCTGGCGCGCCACCAAAAAAAAAAAAATGATTAGCTACCAACAAATACTCGATTTATGCTAACGATTTCATTCTTATTACTGTGGAAGTTATTTTTTTGAAATTAGGATGCTGTATTTTTTGAAATTAGGTATATCCAATTTAACAGTGAATAATAAAAAGTAAACGAAATAGTCAAAATACAAATTTTGTACAATGACACTCCGATATTTTAATGAAAAGTAATTGTAATTTTTTTTACATATTACAATAATTAAAACAGACATGTTGCCGTTTTTCTTAAAAAAAAAAAAAAAAAAAAAAGTGATTTATTATAATTTTCACTCTCAATAACGAAAAATTGTTGCGAACGTATTTTTGTTCTTGAAAAATTACTGCTTAAAAAAATAGAAAGAAGTGGAGATTTTATTTCTAATTTTAATAATGTTGTCAAATATATACTGATACGGGTTCGGTACGTATGTTTGCTTGTGTCGGTGGTATTCTTGCCGAATAGCATTGAGCTGAGAGAAGTTGATAAAATCTTGTAGTGAAAATCGATGAGAGAGAATTATTTACTTGTATCATTTGCTATCATTTATCGTTTTGCTTCTGATCGCTTTGGTCAGGTTAGCTGGATACAATTTACCATTTACGGCGTCGCGCGTCAATTAAGTTTCATCGCGGCGAATGTTTAAGTTTTTTTCGGCTGGAACCACTTATAGTTATTTTTCGTATTTTTTTTTTCTTTATAGTCATGTTTGCTTTATCTTTATATACATAGTTCTTTTGCTTCCGTGTAGTTTGGGCTCAAAGTATCCGCGTGTTTTTATCGTTTCTTTCTAGTTGCGAGTAATAGTCGAAATATAATTTGCGTGATTTATTTTGTTTACATTTTTTTCGCTTTCATAACAAGTCGTAAGTGCGCGAAGCTAGTGGGTACTTCGCCAGAGAGATATGGTGATCGGCGTCGCGGTGAGTGGCGGGGTTGCGTTCCGTTCTTATATCGTGTTTGTTGTTCATCTATTTTTTCATTTTTATTTTTATATTCTTCGTAGATGGAAAAGGCAAAAACCGTAAAAATACATACATACATATATATATTAATGGCCGGGGCCTGCAAGCTTAATAAAAACACCGGAAAATTAACTTTAAAAAATGGCACAATAATATTTCAGAACATTCAAAAATCACATAAAAATGTCATAAAAATTTTAAACTGTATTTATTACATTTACATAAAATTAAATTTATTCATATTCCGGGCTCATACATGGTAAAAAATTAAACATTACTTAAATTTCGGATATAGGAGGTAGTCTCCGAAATTACCCATCCGATTTCAAAAATTCTTTCACCAATATATTTAGAATGGACTTTCAGGATGGGCATAGGCTATATATTATCCCGTTAAAGTAAAAGGGCTTTTCGTGGTGACCAATTTTTCATATTATCATCCCGTTAATCCCGTTAAAATAAAAGGCGACGAAAAAATGGTTGAGCGATGAATCACACGGGTTTTTCCTTTTTTTTTTTTTTTTAATAAAAGGGCTTTTCATGGCGACCAATTTTTCAACTAAAGTCGATTAAAGAATGGTCGAACGATGAATCACACTAATATTATAAAGAGATCATGTTTGTAAGTTTGAATGTAGGAAGTAATTTCCGAAACTGCTCATCGGATTTCAAAATTTATGTGATTTTTTAATAAAATTACTTGATATAATTTTGTATATTGGATTTTTATTGTCACGAACTGAATTATAGGCGGGCGTAATTTAACAAATAAAGTAATTTTTTGGAACCGTATTTCGCGCGGACACAGAACCCCTTCTTCATTTTCATCCTATCTTTTCTCGTTACTCTCCTTCACCATCAGTCGAATAATAAAATGGAATCCTCTTCCCTTAACTCGTCTCCACCTAAAAGTCACCTCCCTCTTATAAAAAGTAGTACTCCTATCCGCCACATAGATACCTTTTCTAATATCTGTAATTTATCCACTGCCATCATTCAACTCCTTTCATCCTATAACATAGCCTCCTCTCCTGCATTCGGGGGCAACCTTTCATCTTTCCTAGCTAATAATATTCAGTTCAACTAACTCTTCTTCTATTGTCCAATTTCCATCATTCCTCCATCCCAGTCGTTCGTTTGTCTCTTGTCACACCAGGTAAAATGCAAAATTGCAACCTACATACACGAAACATTACACCACTAGTCTACCTTACGTTACTCACATAGTAGAAACTTGCACAAAACCAGGTTTGTGCAGGCATTCCTTAGAATTAAAACTGATTCAAAAGAAGCCATATCATATTTTGAGTAGGCTTCCTCACCTCTATGTTTACCAATCTTCACTATGCTTTCCTTCACCTTGGAAGTGCGTCCATGCGCTCCTCCTCTAAGGCATTTTACCTCGCTTATTATACTTTACTCTACTGCTCTCGTGTCTCCTTTCTCTTCTATCATTAGGATATTATGTCACAGCTCCCTTCCTTAAACATTAAACAGTGAAATTAACAAACAAGCTTTAGAGGGTCTATTTTATCTCTATAACATTCTTGTTGCTTTGTTGTCCGAAACGTGGCTTAAATCATCTCCTCTATCCAGTTCAGAGGTTTCTCCATAGTTCGAGCTGATCGCGTGGATGAGCATGGTGGAGGTGCCATCCTAATCAGGACATACTTATACCAATCGCACGCTATCCCTTTTCTTCCACTTCCCTATCGTAACTCCCCCAATATGATCCATATTCCTATTCTAAATCTGTTCCTAAAGCCTATCCATATCACTTTTGTCTACAATCCGCCCACCTCTAGCCTTCTTAATCAACCTCTTTAACCATTCATCATTGGTGGAGACCGGAATGCTCATTTTCCCCTTTGGGGCTGCATTGGTCACAACTCCAATGGCTCAGTGCTGGAATACTTTATCCTGAACTATAATCTCATCCTTATCAACGGCCATTCTCCCACCTATTTCAAAAACGCTTTCTCCTCAAGTTCAATGGACCTCCCGTTTACCTCTCTCTATATAGTTCTCAAATGTTCCTGGAGCACTTGATGACACTTTTGGTATAATGTCTCCCCTCCTACCCGATCCAAGCCTCTTCATTACCCCCCCACCCTGGATTCTTTCTAGAACTGATTGAGCCAAATTTCATTTATTGATCGACTCTTCTTTCCCTCCTATCCTGGCGAATCCCGATCCTATAACCCGATACAATCTGTTTACACAATCTCTTTATTCGGCTCTTTCTTCATCCGTTCCGCTCGTTCCCAAGAATCATCACCGAAAAGCCCCTTTTCCGCCTCCTCACACTAGTGAAATGAAGAGTGTACATATGCTTTCAAACAAAGTACAGCCACATTCAAATCATTTCGTTCGCGTACTTCAATGTCCAACTTTCTAGCACACAAGGAAGCCAATGCGAGGGCTCGGCTCACTCTTAAAAATGCTAAGGATTCATGGAAACAATTTTGTTCTGCCTTTTTCTCAGATTTGGAAGATGGTTAGGGTGTTTACATTGCCCCTTTCTAAGCGCTCCGTGAATTCCTTTACCCTACATTACAACATTTTTCTCTTTTAGATTCTATCGCGCCCGCCTACGCTTCTTTTCTTGAGGAAAGCCTGCTCCCCGTTCTTATACTCAACTCCGAGTCCCACTTCCTATCTCTTCCTTTCTGTTATGATGAGCTACTGTCTATTCTTAATAAATCCTTCAACTCATTACCAGGTTTAAATGGTATATCGTTCATTATACTTAAAAATCTCTCCACGCTTTCATTACATTCTCTTCTGAATATCTTTAACTCCTTCTTATTCTCTGGATCCATACCTAAATCCTGGAATGACTTTATTATCATCCTCATTTCCAAAAGAAATCAATCCACGTTTCGTCATATTTTTTTGGCTTCCTGTCTTCGCAAACTCTTCGAAGTTATGATAAACAATCATACTTCAAAATCGTAGAACTCTGTCTTCCAGCTTCTTATAATTCTTGCTTTATCTTTTCCTTCCTATCTCCAGTTATAATACCTGTACTTCAATCTTTCCTAAGTTCTATCTCTAATCGTCCCTTGATTTAACGGTTTTTTTGATTATTGTAGTTGTTGGGTCAGTCTCTGGCGCGCCTGAAAAAATAAAAAATTGTTACTTTATATATATAAAAAAAAAAATAACGTTAATTTTAAACTTTTGAGAACGAGTTGTACGCACCATGAAAGCTTTCAAAAAGCGAATGGAGAATGTAAAAAATGACAAAAAAACTTCATATTTCGCATTTCTTTTCTAAGAATGTAAGGTAATTTTAGAATTAGCGTCGCATTATATAGGTGCAAAATTATATGACTGTTCTTTATTGTGCATCTTATATTTTGTCCTTCCCCTCGCCATCCACTATTTCATGCATTGGTTCCTTTATATTGTCCATATCTGACCGAATCAAAATTTAACTGACAGCTCGTTTCTTTCTTGTCGTTTCTGGGTGTAGGTCCTTAGCTGGCGTGACTAAAGGGGGGATGAAAAAAAGAAAAAAAAATCAGTTCCCGGATTCTGTTAACGACTACTTCAATGAAAATCCAGTTAGTTCTTTCTGAATTATTTAAGGATCACGTTACATTTTTGCTTTACTAAGGTCGCAATACGAGTACTACACGAACGGTGAATTTTATTATTATTTTTTTTTGAAATTTTCTTTTCCATTAGTATTATAAAATATTTGTTGTACAGTAATTAATTTTAAACACCAATTTGAAACAATTATTTAATTTATCAAATGCCCCGACGCGTTTCAAAGACAAAGATTCATGATCACGGGAGTTAAAAAATTAATTACTGTACAACATAATAGAAACAATGAGTGAAATAAACAGATATAGTATTATAAAATAGTTAATTTAAAGGTGTATTCCAGTATTCACAACCAGACGTGAAGCATGTCCGCCAGTCAGGTTTAATAATAGTATTATACTGCAAGTTGATCACGTGAAATACCTTGGACTATATTTTGATAGACACCTAACATGGAACCTACACGTAATCAACACAAGGAAAAAGTTAAGGTTAATACTTAAGCAGCTGTATCCTATAATAGGAAGAAAATCCAGTCTCAGTCTGTCAAATAAAATGTTATTATACAAAACTACAATAGCACCAGTATGGAAATACGGTTTAGAAATTTATGGTTCAGCCGCCAAAGCTCATATTGACAAAATCCAGTCGTTTCAATCCAAAATGTTGAGAATAATGACCAACGCACCGTACTATATTCGCAACAGTATTATCTATGACGATCTTAACATTCCTACAATTACGGCAGTATACTTACAACAGTACAATGAATTCCACCGCACATTTAGCCAGCATTCCAATCCGTTAATATCGCGAATGAAAGCAACGGTACTTCCTGACAATCCAGCCAGAAGACTCAAGAAAAAACAATGTCGTGACGCTATCAATTCTAACGTTAACAATTACCTATAGTTAAATTTACAAATAATTTAACAGAACAACGGTGTTTATTGTAACACGTTGTTGCTAAGTTCTGTTTTGTTAGTGTTAGCTATTGCGTTAATGACCTACCGTACAGGTCGGTACGCAAAAAAAAAGAAAAAAAAAAAAAAAAGGTGTATTCCAGTCTAGAGGCACGAATTTATGACGTTTTTTCAAGCCCAATAAAAAAAACCAATAAATATTTTATTTTTGGGCGCGCCAGCGGCATTGACTCAACAACAAGAAAACTAAGCTAAAAAATTAAATAACTAGGCGGTCCGAAATGGACGCAACAAAGGACAGCAGTGCGAACACCACAGAAGATGAAGGAATGGAGAGGATAAAGGAAGAGTTGTAGGGAATAGGGAGACCTAATGACAAGAGCTGACTGTACAAAAGGGAGCGTTCATTACAAAGAGCAGGACACTCAAAGAAAACGTGATCAGCATCACATGTACGAGGAGGATCACAATCGTGAAGAGAGCAATCAGGAGAAGGCGACAGAGCAAATCAAAAGCGAGAGGAGGGGAAGAGAGAATGATTGATCCGGAGACAAATTAGAGAGACAATAGAAGAACGACGACCGAAAGGAATAGAATGGAACCAAGACAGGGAACGAGAAATCGGCTGAATAAAACGGTAATGCGAATGACAATTAGAAAATAGGGAGGGATAAATATCCCGCCAAAGTCTGGCGTGATTGGAAGTGGGTAAGGAAAGGATATCTGAAGAAGGGAAATGGTTGAGGAATGAATCAAGGCGACCAGCAGAACGAGCCAAAGAATCGGCTGTGTCATTGCCATCAATTCCGGAATGACTGTGGACCTATAAAAAATTAATAAGAATAGAACGGGATGACTGCAGAGTGGAGGTGATTGTTAATTAAAAGTTTACGCAGACAGGAGGCCAGGGAAATGGGACGGAAAGAACACTGATTTCTTTTAGGAATAGGAATGACAATAAAGTCGTTCCAAGATTTTGGAGTAGAACCAGAAAGGAGAAAAGAATTAAAAATATGGAGAAGGAAAAGCAGCGCGGCAGGAGCAGATAAGGTGGATTTATTAAGAATGGATGCAAGCTCGTCGTAACGGAAAGGAGAAGACAGGAAGTGAGGCTCAGAGTCAACAGGAAGAGAAGGAAGAACAGTTTCTTCAAAAGAGGGGACATAGGCGGAAACAATAGAATCCAAGGACTCCAGCTGGGGTTTGGAAGGGTGGGAGTGGCGAGAGCGCTCAGAAAAGGGTGATTTAAATGCCTTAGTCATTTTCCAGATCTGGGAGAAGGGTGTATCTCTGGAGAAGGGGAAAACCGAAAGACTTCCAAGAATTCTTTTTGGCGGACTTAAGGATGAAACGAACTTTTGCGATGGCTTCTTTGTGGGCTAAGAAGTTGGACATAGAGGAATGAGAGCGGAAAGCTTTAAAGGTAGCGGAACTACTTTGGAACGCTGCTTTACACTCTTCGTTCCACCAGAGTGAGGAGGTATACGCAGAAGAGCGACTGCGCGTGCTGGTAATAGGAGGAGAAGATGCGGAGAGAGCAGAATTTAGCGTTCGAGTGAAAAAATCGTAACGGAAGAATGGATTAAGAACATCAGAAAAAGAAGGGGGAGAGGAATCCACCAAGGAACGAAATTTAGCCCAATCAGTTTTAGAAAGGAGCCAACGGGGAGATTGAAGGGGCTTGAAAGACTTGGGAGGGAGCACGTCATTAAGAGTGAGCAGAATAGGGACATGATCGGTGCCAAAAGTGCCGCCGAGTCTTCCAGGAGCATAAGCGACCAAGATTGGGAGAGGAAAAGGAGAAATCAACTGAACTAGAGGAAGAAGGTTGCTTGAAGAGGGTAGGGGACCGATCATTAAGTAGAAAAAGATCATGGTCCAAGATAAGATTTTCAAGAATTGAACCATTAGGATTATTTCCAGCGCAGCCCCAAAGAGGGGAGTGAGCATTTCAGTCGCCTCTAATGATGAAGGGACCAGATAAAGATGAAAGAAATGAGATAAGAGGAAGATTTGAGAGGCTGGAGTTAGGTTATAAACGCAAGCAATATGTAAAGGATTAGGAAGAAGATTCAAAAGAAAAATGTGAACCATGTTAGGAAGATAAGGATAGGGAGGAGGAAGACATGGGATATCGTGCGATAGGTAGGATAGATCGTATCTAATAAGAATGGCGACGCCACCGTAACCATCCACACGATCTGACCGAACTAAAGAATAGCCTTTGAAATGTAGAGACGAGGAGGATTTGAGCCAAGTTTCGTATAACAACGCCACATGGATATTATAGAGGTCTAATAAACCCTCTAAACTTAATTTGTTAGCTTGTAAGCTACGACAGTTCCACTGCAGGATGTTCAAATCATGAGCACGCGACATGCTATCTAGGATACAAGAAAATTAGAATAGGATAGAAAATGAGGGCAGGGACGAGGACGAAATAAGAGAAGTAGCTATAAAAGAAGAAAGAAAGGTTATTAAATAAGAAGCGAGCACATAGGTGCACTTCCAACTTGAGGAGGAGAAAAGAAGAACAAGGAAACTGAAGACGAAAGAAGTCCTGCCCGCCACAATATGCGGACCAATTTCCCGGACCTTTTCTATTCGCATTAATTTGGTATAATCCAAAGCGCAGGGAGAAATACCTGCACGAACATGATTGTCGACCAGTTTGTAGGTATCCTCCTCTAAAGGAACAATTATTCCTCCAATAAATATTGTTACCATCCATTTTTATACCATTTATTTATTCATGTTTTAAGAATACAAAAAAAAATTCAAAATTCACAAAGTTACAGGCTGGTGCAGTGGAGGGGTAAAAAAAAGGGTGTGTCCTGGTTGACACGATTCAAACCCTTCTAGTCATCTGAAAGAAAAAAAAAAAAGATTCTTAATTTGTAAGGATGTCGTTATAGCCCCTACCTCAGACAAGAAGATAATTTTTCTCGTAAAATGGTGACTGTTTGAAAAAAAAGTCGATTTTTTACCTGTTCTTTGATTTTTCTGAATTTTTTAAAAATAGTAAAAATCAAAATTTTGACTTTATTCTCCTAGGGGCTATATAGAGGGATATATAAAGAAGAGCCATACCCAATTTCAAGTAAATCGGTTTATTAGAACTTAAGATATCATGTCAACCGTATTGAAAAAAGTAGTTTCGAGAAAAACGCGTTTCAAGTTTTGAAAGTTTCAAGTAAAGTTTCAACACAGTCTAATTCATAGAACTGTACGTTATATTTACATTTTCTTAATTTGCGATTCCTGCTTCATATAATGGACCGTCTTCTACTTCAAATTGTACATTTTCTGAAGTTCTAAAACTAGATTTTACTACTGTATCGACAGCTTTTTTACTGTATTTACCTACAAGCGCAGTAACTTAAAAAAGTAAATTGAATCCTTTTTTTTCCAAATACCATCTCCAGAAGCTGTCAAATATGTTGGATTAGCATCGAGATCGGAGACTGATATTAATTCCTTTTCTTCTTCTACAGCTTTAGAAATAATTTGATTATAAACTGATGATGCGGCCAAATAAAAATTTTTAAGGCAACTATAGTATGTGCCGATTGTGAAACCTTGACAAATATCCATCATCCTGAAGAATATATTTATACCTTCTCTTCCGACTCCTAATCAGAAGTCTCATAATTGTTACAAGTTTTCGATTTACCGAATGGATATGATTGAATATACTGTACATCTTCACAGCCGTATTGCACTGCAATTTTGAATCCTAATCCACGAGCAGCAGTCCGAGAAAATTTAATTTTTTTTTTGCATGTAGCACATAAAACTGACAAGGAAAGTGATGTAAAAACAGAGAAAAATTCTAAAATGCAATAGCCGTAATTATTTTCAATAATAACCTCTTCGTCTCACGTTTTTTATAATTTTGCTACTGATGCGCTGGTAAAATTTGTTTCTTTTTCAACATTATGTTGATTTCCTCTAAATTTTCTTCTTTTTTTTTGTCTATCTGGACGCACAGCACTTCCTTTGTTACTTTTTGTATCCATTTTACACTTAATAAATAAAATATTCACTCAAAATTTTATATTTTCTGATTGTACACAGAGTACACACGTCTACGTTGCTTGAAGACTGAAACGAAACTGACCTGAATTGAACACTAAACAAGAAAATATTTCAACAAAATACGTTAAAATGGTCTTCAGTTAATCGATTTTTAAATATATCTATAATGTATAAAAGAGTTTGATTTATCCTCAGGTAGTCGAAGAATGTCTGCCGTTTATTGTTTGATCCGCTCCGACTGAGCCGATTTAGTTGCCGCGTCACGAAAATAGCTATAACTCCGTAAATAATTTTAATTTTGAAAAATCCTTTTAGGGACATATTCTTAAATGTTTAAATTTTCAGAATATGCAAAAAAAAAAAAAATTCGATTTTTTCATATTTCTAGACTAGAATACTCCCTTAACTAATTACGTTATTCTTATAACATAACGGAAACGTAACCGATTCGGTAACGGTACTTCTAAATAGTGTAAAAATGTAACAGGATCTTTTTATTACTTGCAGAGTGTGGGAATATCGTAGTCGTTAATTATATAAAGTCTCAATTCTACGCACCTCGCCAGAGTCACTCTTTAGATTTCCAGATAATAATCTTTCACAATTGGTAATAAAATATCATTCGTTATTGCGTCAGTAATTACACAATGAGTTATCTAGCGAAATTCGAAGCATAATTCTAATTACGTATTTAGAAAAAACCGAAGGTTGTCCTTATGACATTCTTCGACTAAAATTAAGCACAATTAATTCTTTCGAGATAATGTAAATGTAGTAAATGCATGTAGCGAGGAAGAGAGGCAAAAAATGTTCAGAAATTTATTCAGTCGATTTAATTTAGACCGCATTAAATTTGTTCGCTGTGCTCCATTAATCGCCGAGACGAAGATTAATATTCAATTTACCCGCATGCTACGCGAAGGAAACGTCCCACGCATTTTTTGGTCATTTCTCTTTCACGCAGCAGCCGCGCTAAATAGGATTAGTCCAACTCGCCCCTCTCGGTTCCAACCGAACCGTAAAAGTAACCACCGCAAACTCGTATCGCGCAACTTGAAGCTTGTTTTTCATCCGATCGATCGATACATCCTCCACCGTAAATCGGATAACGGCCATGTCTCGTACACGATGACAATTCCGTTCAACGTTCTTTAGCCGTTTAAACTGTAAACAAGCACCAGTAACCTTGTTCTCAGCGTTTTTCATTCTCGTCAAAACCGGGCCGAACCCATTACGCCGCCGTACCTCGCGCAGTGACTGTTGCCTTTTTATTGCTACTGCTTAAATCGCATTATACAACCACTCCGTAATTAATCTTCGTTAAATATATGAGCACAGCACTGTTCTGACCCCCGCCCGCTTTCCACGCTTTTCGACGGCTCTTAAAGTCCTTCCGAAGAAAAGTGTACCGACACCAGATAAATTATTTAACGCGCCAGCTTTTAGTTTCTGTTCCTTCAAATCTCAACGGCAGCTGCGTGTCTTGCGCCACAAACGCAATTCCTTATGACTCATTCCATTCGAAGGCCATAAAATTAACGAGAAATGTCGCCTCCGACGCCTAAACGAGCCGAGTTCCAGTTTTAAATATAAAATTTCCTACTACACAACCGCCATTTATTAAGAGGTACGCCCATAATAAGCTAATAAGTTTCAAAGTTCAAATAAAATATACTTTTCTCGTACTTGATCAACTGTGACATTATGGAATTTTCCGTTTGCTTATTCATTTTTCAGAAAAACGTTGATAAATTTTTTACACGATACAGAAAAAAAAGAAAATTAAGTTTTAGCAGTCTTAATGACTGTGTGGCGAGGATATTATCGATAAAAAACATAATTAACGGTATTTTCAGTAGAACACTTTTCTCTTAAAAAACACTTGATGTCCGAAAACTTTTTCGAAAACTATCTGCTGCGTTGTTCTAACTTTACGATCTTAACGTTCTTGAACGTATTAGCGAGAGAAAAGATTCCTGAAATTTAAACCATTTATTCGATGAACGATTATTTTCGCGCGAAAAAAAAAAGGAAAATCCAAAACGCATCATGTCAATCTGTATTGGCCTCACAAGGAGCTATGCCCTTGACCCCTCTTGTTTTCTTTTTTGTCTTTTTCTCTTCTATACTTTACATAAAATGATCAAAATTTACGACGTAATTCTTACCGGCATCAACAAAAAAAAAATAACATAATCACAAAAATCCTATCTTAACATTTAACTTTCATTATATAAAATTAAGACATTTTTTTGTTACATAAAATTGGGACATTTTTCGTTACATAAAATTGGGACATTTTTCGTTACATAAAATTTGGACATTTTTTCTAATGGGCGGTAGCCTAAGAATTACGTTGTAATTAATATATATATATATACGTTGATTTGTCACGTAAGCATTTCTGTACCGTTCAATGGATCATGCTGAAATTTTTAAGGTGAATTCGTGGGGGGGGGGGGGCAACCAAGGACCTACACTCAGGAGCAATAAAAAGAGGAAGAGCCGTTAGTAAAATTTTGATTCGGCCAGATATCGTCAATATAAAGGAACTAATGGGTGAAATAAAGGATAGCAAGTGCAAGGACAATCTACAAAATATACAATAAGGAACAGGGAGCTTTAACGGACAAGAATATAGAATACAACGTTCTGCAGAACGGAATGGACATTCAAAGAAGATGTAATTAGCGTCGCAAACTACCATTTCATTGAGGTGGAGAGGATAATTTGGGGAGGAAACAAGTAGCGAAAATAAGAGGGAGACAAAGAAGAATGGTCAAAACGCAAACAAATTATAGAAATGACCACAGAACGAATGAAGCTGTAGGAAGCAGCTTTGTAACGTAGACATATTATTGAATTACTGGCTAATTACAAGTATTAATTACGCAAAACCCCTTACCTTTTAAATAATTTTTTATAATAACATCTTTTAATTTTTTTCAAATATTTCAGTATATAATTTAATAACTATGTAGTGTATTAGTAATGTTCTATAAAAAAGTATATTAAAATTTCAGAGAAATGAATAAAGAATCCTGCAACGGGTGAATTTTCATATTTTCTATACCGGAAATATATATTATTTATTTTCAGATCTTAAACCCTTTTCTACTACCGTGATTTGCTGTTTCAGAACGTATTTAAAGTTTGTTTTAATTATTGCATTAATAATATTCGCAAAAGAAAGAAAAACTGAATAGAACAAATAAATCTTTAATAAAAATACAGAATTGATCATATAAAAAAAGGGAAAAAATTAAAGACTTATATTAATCCGTTAGTGAAGCTGTGGAAAACAGCTCTATCGGGTAAGTAAATGGATCGTTTGTAAGATAAGAGAATGATGTGATTAAAATTATGAATAAGGAATAAAAAACAGATGATTACAAAAGCTATGGGACCTCCAGAAATGTCACTGAGTTGACTCTAATGAATATTTTGCAAAAGATGTACAAAGATAAAATAAATTAAAAAAATAAATAAAGGTTCATTATAACATATATGTAAGTTCCAGATAAAACAGAAATATTTTTATTAACTTCCAAGTTCAGATTTTGGGTAACAGTTAGTATTTTGGTAAAACTGCCGTTTACGGCGTATTTGCATTAGGCATAATAACAGCTAATTTTTGTACTTCTAAATTCCAAACTGTGAAAAAGTATCCATCAAATCTAACAACTTTAAAACTATTTCATTTATAACTCAGCTCGTACATAAAAAAAATTACTCTTAAGTTATATGAATATTATTAAACTTCTCTTAATGGTGAAGATTACACAAAGCCGCACGGAATGTACAGAATAGTAATATCACCGGAAGAGAGTAGAAATTTTACATTTACAAACCGTGTTTTTATTATGAGCATCTCCAATTTAGAATACGTAATAAATGTGTAATGAACGTGTACACTTTTTAATTAAACATAAATTTCTTTAATAAACATTAAAAAATTTATAAAAACTACAAAAAGCGTTCAATATCCTCGAAGAATTTTCATTTCCTTAAAAGTACCAAAATCAGTAATATTGCGAGTAAAATGTAGTTCATTTGTTACGAAATTTCATTAAAAGACCTTCAATTCGCTCGAAGAAAAACTTTTAATGCCGCATGAATAATACAATTTTTGTGAACTAATGAAAAATCCGGGAATCTTTTAAAAAAATTAAAAACAAAGCTTTACAAAATTATTTCATGTTGCGCGGATTGCAATCAAGTTATTATAAAACTCTTACTTGATGTATAACGGTAAATAGATTAGAATTTATTATAATTAAAAGATAGTCTGTAGTGTGTTGCATATGTCTCAAATAAAAATTCGATTTTTTTTTTTTTGGGTGGGGGGGGGGGGGGGGTTTGTTAACTAGCTTAAGAAATGGGGAAAAGGAGAAAATAAAGTTATTTACTTAAACTTTTAAGGATAGAGGTTTTGTTTAAATTTTATACCGGTTGCTTTTCATTAATCAGTATTGCGTTTGTTTTAAAGAAGCTGCAGACTTAAATTTAACTGCAGTATAGTCGGGACGAAACCGGAACGGGAGGTCCGCTAGTTAAAAACTGTATAAAAATATACAACATTTTTTTAAGTTTTCTGTTAAATCAACGTTATATATAACTATCAGTTGTATCAGCAGAAAGATAAAATGAAAGATATCAGTTCCGTTCCAATATGCGATAAACTTTGTTACATTTGTGCCAGACTTTAGTGGAAATTTTCAAATTTTACAGCATCAGTCCTTTTTTCAGAAACAAGGATAAGTAAAACATCGCTCTTCAGTAAAACAACAGAAATAACAAAAGTTACATTAAATTCAAAATCGTTTAGTATTATTTCTAGGAAAAATAAGTCGTAATTGATTTATTCCCTTTTTTGAGTGACAGTCACCCTTTTCACTAACATTTTTGTAATCGGGACTTCTAGTAGCAGCAGTAGTATATCAGCTCTCTTTCTAGGATTTAAATAAAACCAGTTAATGTGTCTTAGTCGGCGTTTCAGAAAATTGCGCATTATTAGTGCACCCTGCGACGTGTATTACGAATTATTACGAAAAAGTCGTATGCAGTCGTGGGCGTTGCCAGCGATGGACAGGGAAGGGGGGCAGCTGCCCCCCCCCGGACCCTTGAAACTTTTTAATCAACTGGCCATGATGAGTATTCATAGGCGCGTATTCATGAACAATTTGCCAGAAACCCACGAAAATTATGTTTTAATTAAGATTTTATTATTGTTTAATAAAATATTAAGACTTTACAACTTATAAATTTTATTTTTCCTATAACTCATATCCTCTTTCTATCATCTTGCCCCCTGGCGGCTGGCAACTCCCCCCCCCCCCGGCTCATCAGCTGGCGACGCCCTTGTATGCAGTTTTATATAAAACAAAATATTTCTAGAACAGTTTGTAATTTTGCCTTTTTACATGATTAAAGTATATTAGTTTCGATTAATCTGCTTTGATATTGCCAATGTAACGACAAATATACACTTAAAAACGTATAAGCACAGCTTATTAAAACTTAACATCTGCCGGTTAATTTCGGTTAATTTTAATTATAATCACTTTGAACGGTCTAGTGGTATTCTGTGCGCCGTTAAAATTCCATATATACAAAATAAAATTATAAATAACAATTCATTTTAAACAATTTCTTTAGTTTTTAAGCGTACAATTATTATCGTTTTTTGTTTTAGTAATGCAAAATAAAAAAAAGTGTTTAATTACCGAGAAACTGTAAAATAGATATTTTTTCTTTTTTATTAAACAAGAATTATTAAGAAGTTATATTAAAATACCTTAATTAACGAAATAATTATTATTTTTTTTGGTTTGGTACTAATGTGAGTGTAATCGGTTCATTTAAAAAAATTATAAAGATATATGTATCCAAATTGTTTTACATCAAAATCGCCTCTTTTTTTCATTTGAAATCTTTCAACCGTAACTTCTGAAGTGTACGGTGAATAGGGAAACGACTGAAATATCCCATACAAATACAACTTTACCATATACAATCTATACTATAAAGGTGCAAGACAAATAATGAGTAGAACAGTCCATAGTTCATCCTGTAGTAGTCAGAGAGTTGATTTTATTTTTAATCGGTGTATTTTCTTCATCAAAATATAGAAAAACTATGAAAATTTTAAAATTTAAGAACCTAAATTAGTCCGCAATCCGTTCTGTGGAACTAGAGTTTTTGTAATCGGCGTATTTTCGTCATTAGAATATGGAAACAATACAAAACTCCCAGCATTTTAAAATGTAACAGTCTAATTTTTGAAATGGAGAGAACCCTGAACGCGAACGACTTAAATTATTACCAATATAAGCTACTGTTGAAACGAAGATTAGAAAAGTAAATA
This sequence comes from Icerya purchasi, assembly GCA_039619475.1. Classification (NCBI taxonomy): domain Eukaryota; kingdom Metazoa; phylum Arthropoda; class Insecta; order Hemiptera; family Monophlebidae; genus Icerya; species Icerya purchasi. The sequence continues at coordinate 54,492,799 of CM077116.1, read as the reverse complement.
TCTTTAACGCTTCATAATATTTCTCTCGCTTACTTCATCATTTAGCTAATACTTTTTTTTTCTTTTTTTGGTTATATTAAAAAGAAATACACGATCGTTAGAACTGAAACATTTTGTTTTTGACAAGTTTGTTTTGTTTGCAATTTTTGATAGTTCAAAAGCCCGTTTCTGGCACAACTGTTCTAAATACGTGTTAAAGTTATTGCACTTTAATTTCTATGTTTAGTGAATTTTTTTTATTAACTCCCTATTCATACTAGTGACAATCCATGTTCTCACTTATTGCCGGTTCGTTATGTATAAATGTATAGTGTAGTTTATTCCATATTTTCATTAAAAGTATGAGTCTGCAAATCACGACATCGTTTCTATTGGTAAATTCAGAAACTCAAACAAATATGAAGATAATATTAAAATAAATTTATCGTGCAAACTATTAAAGATATTACCAGAATATGTGAAACAATTACCACTATAAACAAAAAGACATCTAAAATAGAAATAATAGATGGATTATGAATAAAAATATTAAAATACAATAAAATAATCATGTTACCTCTATCGAATATATATAAAGTATAGTTAGTAATCGATATGTGACAGATATGTGCGAAGACATATGAATATGTATAAGACAGTATATTACATTTATATAAGTGTCTATAATGTGTATAGGTATGTGAGAATTTATATTAAGTATGTGGGTGCAACTACCGTGGCGTAATTTATTAGTTAATTGTGTTTCGTTCGGGTAGAACAAGGGTTCGAATCCCGCTGCCGCACGTTGCAAACTTCCAAAAAGTTTACTTATGTTGAGTTAGTATACACAACTGACGCGCCAAAAAAAAAAAAAAAAAAAAAAAAAAAGGATGTGAGTTATGCAATGTATATTTACATTAACTATACTAGAACATTTATTTATAAAAAAAATATTTCAGGTTAATAATAGGTAATGTTTTACGTAATAATAATAATAATATTAAAATATTCGTAATTTTACAGAAATGTTTAAAATATATAGAATTATTTAACAAAACTAAATGTAAGTATTATTGAAAGCTGGTAAATTTGCTATAAGTATAAGTAATAATTGTATTATATTAACAAAATAAAGAAAACAGAAGCATGTGCTCATTTCAAGGATCCTGGCGACAAACTAAAGAGCTTGGCAATATCTTCAAACACAATTCACATGCAATTTAAAAAAAAAAAAAAAAAACGAAATTTACCAAAATTTTTGTTTTGACAATTCGGCCTATTTTGTAGCAATTAAATTGTTTGTACAATAGTACTCATTATATTCGTCATTTATTAAATACTTGCATTATAATGTAGGTAGTTGACTTGGCTTAATCGATTTTAAAACGACAACGAACAATTAAGTATTCTGACTTTAAAATTATAAATTATAGCTCAGTTGTCTTTCATTTTTGTTGAACATAGATTAGACTGACTTAGGTTCCTTCAGTGAACACTAAAAAAAAAAAAAAAAAAAAAAAAACAAGAGGAAAAAACATACTTCTCTCTAAAACAATAGCGATAAAAAAATATATTTGATTAATTAATTTAATGCAAACAGAATTAAGTACACTGACTAATAACAAATATAAGCGCCCATACGTCATTTCGCACAACATCAGCAATCTATGCAGTTTCTCCGTCTTGTTTAAATAACATGACGTAAACTAGTTCAACACTGGTAAGAGTACGCTGCGCCGACATCCAATGCACGTGAGTGTCGGTATTAAGTGTACTGTGTATGTAAACACTGAATCCATGTGAATCCGACGGATATGTATCTGGGACACAGTTCCTGAACCTACGATTCAGATCCAGATCCGTTCTAAAAAAAATAACGAACTTACCCATCCCTAATGTACACTATCTGCAATAAAATGTTTAGTACACATTTTAATCCTTTGGGCATATTTTTATACTACATATTAATCCAAACCTCAGTGATGCTACTATACAAAGCCGAGTATTTGTTTCAGAGTAAATGTTTAAACGCAGTATTTCGTCAGTAAAGAGATCGTAATTAGCATTATGAGGGTTTCAATTTCGTTATTTTTATTCAAATCTACATTTTTAAAAACTAATGTTAATAACACTTTCATCGCCTCCTAATTTTAAATTTTGGAGTTCCTATTTTTTTTTTTATATTTTAAAGAATATTTTATGATGAATTCTTATCTGAATATATTAAACAAAGAAATTGGAGACCTCATTTTTTAACGTTATTTAATGACAGTACTCACTGATAGCCATCGGTACTCGCATAGTTTACCACTGACCGGTACACTTTCAAAGGAAATGCTTTGAGAGAAAGAAAAAGAGTGGAATTTACGACTAAAAACCCAGCAATTTAAAACTTTTTCCCATTAACTAAACTAGCCAGATACCGAAATTCATAGTGTCCGTAACGTGCAAAACTCACAAATGAAAGGTGCAACAACAATGGTGATGATATTCAGATTATAATATAAGGACCATCCCGAAATCCACTCTAAGCTATACAACGCTGATTCCACCCTGGGAGCCTTTTGCTCACCCCTGTATACATCGACTTATCTCCTCTTGAGTATAGTAGACATCCACAGCGTCAGAATATGCGGCAAACCCCGTATTAGAGACTATCAAGAGATGCAAAGACTATACATATGTATACACTGACGGAGCAAAACCCATCGCAGCTGGCAGCAAAGCACCAGCAGTCTGCTCTTATCAAATCGAGACCTTGATGCGCGCGGTCCAATTCTATGATGGCTGTATATCCCTAGATGCGGAATTGTGTGGAATCATGTAAGCATATCGAATGAAATAGGCACCTACTGGCGAGTACTGCTCATCACAGATTCGCTCGCCTCTTTGCATCTAATATGCCGCCGAGATAGTAAAAACCCAGTAATTGAAAAAATTCGGGGTGATTTATATAAGCTGCACGGAAGGGGATGCGAAGTGTCGTTCCTACAGATTCCGAGTCATGCCAGAATACGTAAGAGCGATGAAGTTGACCTCATAGCACGTTCTGCAATATACGCACCAACGCCAGAGCATTTGCCTTCCCTCCCGACACTATCCCAAATATTTATGAGGATGTGCAAACAGGAGTGGAGTTCTAAGTGAATGGCACAAAAAACTTTCTTGAGAAACATTAAACCAATTACTGACTCCTGGTGGCCCCCCCTGATGAAATAAGCAGGAAAGAGTATTCAATCTTCAATCATCTCCGGACGCGACATATTGCTGCTTCACACAACCATTTTTATACCACGAGCTGTCCCATATGTGGGCTGCCAAACGAACCAACTGTGACCTATTTCATTTATAATTGCAAAAAGCTTCCGATGGAGGCTCCTGTGCACGAAATCCTTTCCAACACTCTTGACGCCATAGCCAAAATTTTAAGTTTTACCAAGGAAATCGAACTGCATTGCACATGTAGATTTCCACAGCTCTCCTGGGCAGTTAAAGACAGAACATAGAGATGTAATAAAATTAAAAAAAATAATGATGACGATATTAAAAATTTTTAAGCTAAACCGTTTGTCACAGTTAAAAATTATAGAAAATATTTCTCTAACGAGATCTTTGTTATTTTCACGTTATTTAATGACTATTCAGTCTCTACTTAATCATCAATGCGCATTTGTGATGATATCACTGACCGGTAAAATTATATTAGCTTAACGTTTCGGGCAGCTTACATTGACCATCATCAGAAGCGATGATGGTCGGTGTAAGCTGACCAAAACGTTAAGATAATATAATTCTTTCTAACACAGTTGTGTCTGTAATTTATTTGCGATGAATTAATCCATGAGTTGACGTAAAAAAATATATCTATATAAATTTCTAATTTAATTACAATTTTTTTTTGCCTTATCTCATTCAGTTTTTATTTAAAACGTATAGGAAACGACGAAAATAATGAAAAAGTATATTAATCGGAATGTTCCTATATCAGAAAACAACAATCCCACTTTGTTATTCTCAGTAAAAATTAATATTTTATAAAACTAAAATAAGAACAATGTAAAGAAATATAAATAAATAATATTGTAAATGATTAATGATTAAAATAAAATAATATTTAAATGAGAAAAATATCCATTTTTAATAAGCGTGGTATTAAAACTTTTTTTTCTTCTTTAACATATTTTTTAAAATCATTTGATAATTCTAGAATTGTAATCCTTAACTGTGGGTAGCGTTCAAACAAGCAAATATAATAAAGAACCCGCGACGAATAGTTGCAATTTAATAAAATTAAGGATGTATAATAAAACTTAATTTTTTCCAATTTTTATTCGAAACGTATTGGAAACTACAGACTAATCTCCTAACTGTAACAAAGTCTATTCTATTTATCGCTATATATTTCGTGTAAGATTTTTACAATAAATTAATTGATTACAATCATCTGCACAGTATGATAAAGCTTTGTGTTTAATTTTTTGTAAAAATTCCCGAATTTTTCATTAGTTCAGAAAAATTTTATTATACGAGTAGATGTGGAAGGTCTTTTAATGAAATTTCGTAACAATTGAACTACATTTTACTCGCAATATTACTGATTTCGGTACTTTTAAGAAAACGAAAATTCCCTGAGCATAATGAACGCTTTTTGTCGTTTTTATAAATATTTTATCGTTTATTAAAGAAATTTATGCTTAATTAAAAAATGTATGCGTTTATAAATCTGAGATGTAAGTAATAAATACGGTTTGCAATTGTAAAATTTCAGTATAATCTTTTTCAGTGATGTGTATATTCCTGTTCGATATATTCTGGACTACTTCTTGTAATTTTTGCTATCAAAAGATTTGCGTCCTTTATGATGACATTCGTATAGTTTGAAAGTGATTTTTCACGCTCGAGACGAGTAATAAATAAAGCAGTTTTAGAGGTGTTAAATTTTTTACTATTTAAAATTAACTGAAAAAACTTGAATTTTTTGATATATTTTAAAGTTTATGTTAACCAGCTGCAGACTAAAAGTTTATAGTGCAGACGCCTTTGGCACAAACCCATCGCGTAAGCGTTGATTAAAGAAGAAGCAAAATTAACATCGGCCAGAAAGTTATTCAATCGTACACAGATAATGTTGCCGAATATGTTGAAAAAATTCCCCAGTAGCAGCCATGTTTGCCGAAATTTCACATTTAGCAGGCATTACACACAGTCATTCATTTATCGTATACATTTGTTCTGCTGAAACACATATGCACCTTTGCGACGTTGCACTATCTTCTTGTTTTCACTTGCACTTCATCATCAACTTTAATATTTCCTACTGTATGATTCACATTCTCGAATAAATTTATTTAAGATAAGTAATGTTACTCGTTGTTCAAGTTTACCAAAGAAATGTTATAAAGTTCCGGGAAAAAAATCACATTAAAAACGGCATAGTACTTCCTTTTACGATACGTGAAAACTTGCATTCGTGCGACATGATACAGATTTTTGATAATTTAAGATTAGATGCGAGGGGATAAGTGTAGTAGGTTAACGTCAAACAGGAAGGTCCATTAAATAATATCTACAAAGTAAAGATAAAGACCTGTAATTTGCCGCGCGGATGTAGAAACCGCTTTATCCGAATGTAATACTTTCAGTGGCCGCCTTACTTTGGCCTAGGAAAGAGTCATTAACTAATGCCGTTTTTTACTGCGCATATAAGTTTTTCGACTTAAAAATATTTTTTGTAATTCTGCCGAAATACTATCTGAAATAATTCGGTAGAAGCTCGTCAAGTTTACGAGACTTTCAAATTCAGTTCAAATTTTTAGTTCGAAATATTACTATTATTAGTAGGTTTTGTCCATTTTAAAATTTGATCATATTATTTTCGAGATTAATGTCTTTTTAAAAGATGTTGTAATGACTGAATTGCGCGCCTACTTACCGCATTTGTGAAGAATTGTGCGTGCAATATACTTAGCATAGCATCGATGAATACTAGAGCTACGTTCTCAGAAGTGTCAGCGCTTTATCGTACACCTCCCTTCGTACTCTCGAATTATCCGGATCTTTTTTTAGAATATCTTGACATACGGTTATCGTTTCGACGTAACGTCTTGCTTTTAGTAATGTCGACGCTAACAGGAACGCTAGTTCTGGATCATTCTGACTGCTGTACATCCAAGCTTGCTGATAATAACTGCAAGCTTCGTCTGTCAAGAAAATAATGTAGGTATGCTCAAAAAAAAAAAACTAGTAAAAAGTTAAATAATCTTAAAAAATAAGCGGTAAAAGGTTGAAGAAAACAGAATTATTAATAAACATAATGTTTTACTGTTATTTCTCTTAAATAAAATATTCGATGCCAGGAACACATGACTTCCTTGTAAAACTATTAAACATTAAAACCAGTGAGTAATAAATAAATGTTATAACAATCCCGAATCCAAAATTTAGACTTTCTACGGGTATCCGTCTTTGAGTTATGAGAAAAATTACAACAAACCTTCCAATAGAAATGCCCCTTTGGCCCAATTGATTGTAGCCAAAATCGGAGGTTCGAATTGACGTTTCGGAATTATGTATATATATATATATATATATATATATATATATATATATATATATATATATATGTATATCATCATAGCTGGAACTCGTATCCGAGTAGCTGAGATACACATATATTTGTTCAGCGATTTTAGAAATCAAAACTGGGACTCTTCCTTTTCAGCGTTTTAAGTATGCCTTTCATGTGTTGAAGTGGCGCTGACTTGATTGGTGAAGGTAAAACTGGCCAGAACTTTTTAAAACGGCATCAATAAAGAAAAACTTAATCAACTTTTTTGCGAATATGTATAAGCTAACAAATTTTTAGTGTAGGTAGTTCGTTGCACGATTAAATAGCAAAAGCTAAGGAAAAAAATGACTGTTAAGGTAAATAAAACATATTCAAATTATACTCGACGAACAAAATTTCAAATACCGTCGGTAGTATTAAAAGGAAAAAGGAAAAAGTGCATTGTAGTTAACTTATTATTTATCCGAAATCCGTGATTGTCGACACTTTTAGGTCTACGCTGATTTTGTAATAAATTTAAAATTATCATTTTTCCGTTTGAAATGATTCTAACCTTATCTATTAGAATTTTAAAATTACATTTCATTTGATCAATAATTACTGGCCGATTAAAATTGATTCGGAAGTTAACAAAAGATAAAATTAAAAAATAAATTGAATCTTTAAAAAATCGATTTAACGTGTATTTTTATTTGTTTGTATCGAATTTTATATTTCTATATGCCGTATATAAAATTAGTTAAAATTCTGAAGATTTTCCACACAAATTCGAACTTTTCGGTACTCACTTCATTGACTAAAAAGTTAACTTTAATCGAGTAAAATGTATTATTTTTACGAATGACAATAACAAGTCGATATTTTTATCGGTTTTATTAACATAGAAGAGCCAGCTGAAAAACGAAAAAAGTTCACGATGCCTTTTAATTCGTGAACAACAGAAATAGATATATAAAAATCAAAATAAAATAAGCGTGGAATTATCTTCTGCAGAATACAAGGTCTTTTCTAGTCACCAAAAACTTTTTAGTGATCTTCAGCCGTTATACCCGATAATAAGGACAAGTTAAACTTGACGAGAAACTACAATTCGGTGCAAACGTACGTTTCGTACGAGGAACCTTAGCTACTGTTTGAAATGGATGTGGTATTACCAAGTTGAAAGTTCACTGGAACAGAATATTGAACGAGACACCCTGTGTCTTCTAAAATCTTTTAATTGGGTTTCTGCTGAATGAACACAGTCGTTTGTTCCCAAAACCTTTCCACTGATGATAAAAACTTTGACTGATCACTCCAAGATTCCTTTTACTAAATCAATTTTTCCGATTCAAGAAATTTTATTATCTATTTTCGAACACTAACTCGACCAGCAGTTTCATAAACAACTTTTAAATACCAATGTTGTTGACGCGTCATTTCCTCAGCCTCTTAACGACTGCATGTGTTTTCAGGCGCACTTATACGATAGATCCACCTACTTGACTGTAACAACTGTGGCAAAGTTGAAACGCATGAACACGAAATTTAATGAATTTTGTTACATTCGTAGTAGAGCGATCATTTCAGGCGCGCACTTTTTATGATTAATATACAGCACCCATCATAAGGGGAAAATAAAATTTGTAATTTGAATAAAAAAATTTAGAAAACTCCTATGCGACATTATAGCCGTCCGTGCATTACTTTATAGTCGACTACTTCCGCGTGTTAATACACACACACACACATAAAAATATTTCATACCGTAATTTTGATTTTTTTCCGCTAACGTGCCGCAGAATTCGAGGGCTTTTGAACTGGATTGATTGTAAGTTAAAATGCGTTTTAAAAGGTCATTAGTTAGTTCGTATTTATTCGACTGTATGTAGTGACTGGCTAGCATAACCCAACACTTCTCCAAATATTCTGCCTCTTCGTATTGCCACGATGTTTTCGCGATGATTTTAAGAACATTACGCGCCCTTTGCGGCTGTTTCTGCAACATATATCCCATTGCTAGACCTAAAGAAGCGCCAACTCTGTGAAAAAAAGAAAATAAGTCGTATTCAAATAACTAGAGATTTTACTCAACATACATTCTATACATTCAGCTAAACTGCCCATTTAAATTCCCAACGGAATACCAAAGAGGACAAAAATTTTAATCGTTATTCTAGTCTGATCAGATGACAGAAGATCGCAATAGTGAAAAATTGAGATTTTTTAATTTTAATCTCGCTCAAGTTAGAAAAAAAATTATGCAAGAAAATATTTAAAATCAAATTTATCATATATTAGTGATAAGCCATTAATGAAATTGTTGTGTTAATAAAACTAGGTCGTTCGATTTGTATTATTAGCCGGTTATACATATTTAAACATTTGAAAAATAAAACGTCTTTTCTTTTCTGGATTTTTTTATTAACATTGCAAATGTTACTTGTTTGTTATGGCGCGGATGATATATTAACCTTTAAACGTTAACCGAGGACCTAGACCTGAAAACAAAATGAAGGGAAAGAGTGGTCAGTTAAATTTTGATTCGGTCAGCTATTGTCAATATAAAGGAATCAATAGCTAGCTAGAACGGTAGGTAGAGAGGGGAAAGACTGAATAATAAGAGATGCGCAAAAAGGAGTAGGGAACTTCAGTTTTAGCAGATGAGAGTATAGAACATAATGCTCAGTAGAAAGGGTTGAATATTCCAAGGAAGTTTACATCGGCAGTACAGATATCATTGTTTCTCTTAGGTGGAGATAGTAATTTGGAGAGAAAACAAGGAAAAGCAAGAGCAAGAAAAAGGTAGAAGAGAATGGTTAAAATGCAAAAACAAATAATAGAAATGACAATAGAACGAGTTAGTGAAAGAAACTCGGGAAACCAGGAAACATGAAGAAGATTATATTAAATAGGTAGATAAAAAGAATGATCGTTACGAAGAGAAAAAGAATAAATATCTGACCACATTTAAAATGGAATTTTTTACACAGAAAAATGAGACTAGAGAATGTTTTGTTTTTTTTTTTATATAAAAAAGAAAAAGAAACCAGAAGCTGCAACGTGAGCCAAAAACTCCTGTTTTATTATCCTCAATGCTCATGCGGCTCGATACCCACAGCAAACGAACATAGACGGAGTAGTGGGAAGAAAGAAAATGTATGAGGCCGGTAAACAAAGAATGATAAAATCATAGGAGTGATCAGGAAGGGGGAGCAGATCTCTTAAAGGTAATCACGAAGCCAGAAATAATTAAGTAATTGGAAGTCGAACGTAGAGTAGTTATTAATTCATTTATAAAGACAGGACAGAAAGAAGGAAGGTGAAGTGATTCTGAAAAGTTAAAATTTAGAAGATTGAACGAAATTCGTAAAAATGGTTACATGCGAAGGACATTAGGTAAGTTGAACCTTAACGATTGGAGGAGATGAATAGTGGCGAAATAAGGCGAAAGTGTTACGGGCCGATGTGACAGATTATAGAAGGGAATTTTAAAAACATATAGGATTAGAACTAGGTTGAATATTAGGAAGCAAAGAACTTAAAAGAGAAAGGAACAGCATTTAATTTGTTTTAGACAGATTTCATGAAATAGAATGAAAAGCCTGAAATAGGAAAAGGAAGATTAAGAGCACTTGTTGAAATAGGAACATAACCCCTACCGTAGAAAACCTAGGTTCTCTAGTTGTAGTTTAAAACAATATTAGCAGAAGAAAAAGACAAATTGAAGAATTGAAGATAGATAGATTATTAAAATAAGCAAGAAATAGATCATTAAGGATGATCAAATTATCGGAAAGAATAGAATTGTCGAGAGCGGTGCCGTTGATGTTATAGTCTGCATGAGCATTTCAATCACCACGTGGTTGCGAGATGTAACTGAAAAAAAAAGTGAGAATGGCGACCAAAGGATAATGAGAAGGAACATAAATAAACGTCAAGTTAAAAGGATCAGCTAGGTTAGAAGAGACAGAAATGTGAACTGTATAGGAAGGACGATTTAGAAAAACATCATTTAATGAGGATAGCAGAACCCCCAAATCTGAAGACTCTAATATTGAAGTTCGTGCCAGACCAACAGGACAACGCTGATACTGTAGCGATATAATAGACCCTCTAATGAATTTTAGTTGGCCTAATAGAACTTTGGGAACATTTGATTGAGGAAAAAGGAAAGTAAGAAGACAGAAGAAGAAAAAAATATTCAAGAAGCAGTAAAAGATTGGAAGAACACGAAGGAAAAGGAAAAGTAATAATATAAAAAGAAGTAAAATAATTAAGTAAGGTGAACGAAAAATGAGTTGTAAAAATTGAAAGTTAGAAAAAGATAAGTCAGTGCTAGTGAATTAGGAATGGAGAGGGCAAAGAAAGGAAGAGGATTAGAGCAAAAATAGTTACCCCAGGGTGGAGAAGATGCCGGTGAAAATGCAGCACAACACAGATTAATGGGCTTCGTGATATTAGTTTGAGTAAAGCAATAAACAATAATAATATAAACACAAGTCAGTTCATAGTGGTGCGTGCAGGATTTTCAATACGAACGCGTTTTTAGAGAAGCAGCACGAAGCAAATATACCTGTGCCCGAATGTAGTTACGGCCACTGAAGCACCATTATATTTAATTAACAAAAGAAAAATGCAAAGTAGAACACTAAAAACTAAAATTATACATTTGGAAAATTATTCGGACAAGTACGTAGAAAAATATATAAAATTTCCTAGAAGGAACGTAGTTTTTAAAGTAATTTAAACGTGACATTTAATGCATAACAGAATGGCAAACAGACAAAGACAGAGAAAGTTCCTTATGTTTATTATTAATTACAAAAAATTCAACAATTACCTTAAAATATCCCGAGCTGCTAATAGCGTGAATTCACTCATTGCTTTTTCTATAGCTTGTCTGTCCTTTGTTGAAAGTAAAACAAAATTTGTTAATAATCGCCTACTGATTTCTTCCTCGGACGAACTCGGTCTCAGTTCCTGGAAATATGACAACTACCGTGAAAAATAAGCCATTTTTTCGAATAAAAAATCAGTAGAGCACAAAAAAATTTTGAATGTTTTTTTTTTCTTTTTTTTTTTGTCCCCTAGCTTCAATAGCTAAATATGCATTCCGCTTTATTTTTCCTACAGATTTAAACATTAAAGCTTATTAGTGAATTCATTCACTTTAGCAATTTAAATACAACTATAATTTTGGAATGGAGAAAAAAAAATAATACGAGAATAGATTTCTGGATAACCAACTATTGTAAATGTATGACGAAACTTTGGAATAAGTAACAACTTTAAAGAATTTTTGCTTCAACTTAAAACGTTAAAAACGATTAAAAGCATGCGAACATAATTATTTTGCCTACATTTAGATTACATTAAAATTTAAAAATTTAATAATTACGATTTCGCACTTTAATTATTTTAATCATTATGACCATTCACACGCGACCGGAAATATACATATCTCGAACGCATGTTATCATAGATATTACACAGATAGATCTCAATGTTCACTTATCCATTAATTACATCGACTTTGTGTAAATTTTGAAGTAAATTTCCTTTACTTACAATTAGTTGCAAATATGTACGTCTTTTATATGGGCATTACATATTTTTAGATCTACACTGAACGGTTGTATGCTTTGTTAGCTAAATCCAAAAGTTTGCCGAAAAAGTAATTTTAAGCGCAAACAACAGATAACAATGTCTACGCAGCATGAAATGTGTAGAATACGCAAATCCCAGCAGCATCCACCATTGAATATGGTTGTGGTCGATAGTAGTTTACAATAACTCGCGTCGTTGTGTTAGCATTAAACAAGTATGAAAATATCATGAAAATGTTTTAAATACATTGCAATTTCTCAGAATCAGCGCACGCTTCGTGTTATAATTATCTCAAAGTTTAGTGCAATCGTCGAATAGGCAAGATCTACCTATTCAAGCATTGTAAGAATAAAAAAAGTAGTCCGCGCTATTCGCGAACACATTTGTTAAAATTTAATTCCTTCGCCGCGAGATGAAAGATTCCCAAGAACTATGTCGTGTAATTATAGAGCAGAATTTAAGTCTCGGAATCTGTACAAGTACATATGTCATTGATTAGACGATAAATTTAGCGCGTCAGAACGCAAGCTTTGTTAAAGATCCATAGAAATAAACTTTATCGAATATTGCAAAAAAATATCCGCTATTTAATTTCAAGAAATAAAATCTTCGATTGAAATCCGAGACGAAGTTCGATGCATTCAACGTTGACACTATTCGACATCTGTAACAGTAGGGCGTCTCTTGTAATGACGTGACTGATGTTCACTTTCGTGATATTGCTGCGAAAATACCAGCTATCGTTTACCAACAGATGTTGAAGAAAAAAGTCAAATTAATAAATGAAAAACCGTTTAAAAGCAAAAAAGTTCATTTTTCAATCGGCTTCAGCTTATAAGCAAAAACAATGCAATAATGGCTAGCATTTTTCTCATTTTATTCAACTCGAAGATTGGTCAAGTGGTAAATCAAACTTAAATTTATTCGACCAAATTCTGAGATAACGTTGGATGTTTTTGAACGTGTTTAAAACCCCGCGTGAATATCGTTATATTAAGAAAATCCATTAAGATAATCGCAAAAAAAAATCAGTATCAATTAGATTTATGAAATGACAAATGAACGGCTGCGCACCTCCGTATGTATGCCGATGCAAACGGTGGTCATTCAAAATTTTTTCCTCGTACTTTCATATAAGTTTAGTAATTTCGTCTTAAGAGTTTTTTGAGGTCAATGTACTGACAAAACTTATGGTCGTATTATATATAGTAAAGAATTTTCGAGTTATTTTTTAATTTCCTTTTTTAGGTGATAAGCTGCGATGTAAAAGATTCTTTTGTATTTGTGATCGGTTTCTTTCGAAAATTGCAAAGAACGTTTATAAATTTTTGACAGTTCAACCAATAAATGTGAAAAAAGACAAGTTTTAGTTAACTACATTTGCAAACTACAGCATGAGGAGTACAATCTGCTTCTTGTTAGACGAGCAGGCATAAAAGTGCGATATTTATGAAATAATAATAAAAAACCAATATAACATTGAACGGATGGGAATTGAAACGCACGTTTCAAGGAAATAAAAGAAGACAGACCACTTGGGAAAGTGAGAGATCAGTGTGTTTACGAAATGCTTAGAAGAAATGACAGAGGAAGAAAGCAGGGAAAGAGAAGAATGTAGAAAGAAGCTTAAACTAGGTAAAAAAAGAAACGTAATATTAGAAATTTTCCAGCGTGTAGTTTTATAATTTATAGCAAAATGCACTGAAAAACGATGCACGTAAAATGTACAAATATTAAAATAGAACATTGCTGGAATTTAATTCTTCTAATTTAACGTTCATTCTCGAATCAAAAATCTCCATCAGCTAGTATATACGTAAGGCTCAAGTTAAGGATTTAAGGATTTAAGACTAGATTAATTTTATATGGCGTTACCTCTAATAGCGACTGCGCCAATTTTTCTTGTCCATCACCAGCTATACAAATTTCTACCATGTTGTGTACTGCTTGCTGTCCCCATTCCGTATCGTGTCTGATGAAGTTGAAATATTTTACTGCATCGCTAATGTTATAGTTATACCAGTTATACAAACCTATGAAAATCAGTAAATTGGAAAAAAGAGATTCTTAAAGGCTTTTAAATAAGGCAAAGTTACAAGAAAAATTCTCAAACCTGACAGGTTTGCAGATAGTACAACGCTATAGACCACGGTGAAACAGGACCGCAAGGCGCATTAAATATGAACATTAGCATAATATCACTGTAACCTTTTTTTTTTACGCGTCGTATTCGGTTCCGGTAAAAGAGGTTATTATACCACTTTTACAATTTTTTCGAACGTTCACTTAAAGTATACAATACCACGTTAACATAATTTTATAACAGTTTGGACTGAAGAGTTTCAAAAATGTTTCGAACGGCTGTGAAGTGAAATTATTTAATTGAAAGTAGCTGAAAAGTTTGTAATCGAATGTAGCGGACTTTTCTTTATCGTATACGTTTATTATAAGAACAGTTCTTGTTTCTTAATTTAATTATAATTATTTGAGTTAAACTATATTTTTCCTATTATTATTATTATTATTATTATTATTATTTATTACAAGATCAGCGGGGGAAGAATTAGCAGCACTACCAAATATTAACAAATACCATATCCGGAATCAGTCAATATATATGGGTTCCAAACTTTTTAATTCTTTACCCTCATCCTTAAAAATAGACTTAAAAAACTACAAAAAACGCCGTAAAATTCTTGTATCCTACCTATCATCTTAACTATAACTATAAAAAGATAAGGAAACATAAAGAAAGAAGAGAGAGAAGAGTAATAAAAAAAAAAAAAAAAAAAAAAAAAAAGGTTCATCAAATTTTAATTCGTTTTATATTTGTATAAGTTATTGTATTAAATAAATTAATAGTACGCATTCGGCATTTTTTTTTTTTTTGCAGCTTGAAGAAAGTTTTAATGTTTTTTTTTTATTTTTTTTAATACCCATCGCTCGCGCAAATATGCGCATAGATGGACTATTGTAGTAATAATAATAATAAACGTATTTTTGATTTTTTTGATTTTTTTTGATTTGATTATTATTATTATTATTATTATTATTATTATTATTATTATTATTGTTATTATTATTATTATTATTATTATTATTATTATTATTATTATTTTAATGTACCAACCCTTTCCCGATCGAGTAGCAATTACCGTTCTTGTTTAGATCATGTATTTGTCCGAGATTTAGAGTTTAATAAACTACATGCAGATATAAATTATGATACAGTTCCTGTTGGTTTCTCTGAACATTATGCAATTAAGGTACTTATATGTTTAAAAGGCTAGGTTTCTATTAAACCCTTTTTGGTCGAGACTTATATTGATAAAAAATTATTTCAGAAAAACTTATTAAATGCAAATTCAGACTTTGTGTATAACACACAAGATCACATTGAAAATAAATTTAATAACTTCATTCAGTTAATTATTAAAATCATTGGGGATTGTAAACGAGAAAGGAAAACACAAACATGGGTGGTTAACGTACTTCGTGGGTTACTCCGAAAATAATAAATCTATCACAGAAAAGAAATAATTTGTATAAATTAATAAAATCTTTTAATGATAATGATGGAATGTTATCAGAATACAAACTGAATTCAAAACAAATTCAAAGGTTACCCAGAATAGCGAAAAAAGAATATTACTCGTCGTTGTTAAATAATTGCAAACGGAATAAAAATAATTATTGGTACGTTGTAAAAAGGATATTAGGTAACAGAGAGAATAAAATACGAGAATTAAACGTAAATGATAAAAGATGAATTGTAGAAGATAATAAGTACGAAGTTGTATGTTGCTTTAACAACTATTTCTCCAACTCTATTTCTGATCTTTTACGAAATGAAAGCTTTCTCTCGTATTCCACTAAAGGCTCACCAATTTCTGAATCTTTTGGTTTTACAGATTTTTTGTGTGACGAAATAAAGAGCGTAATAATTCCGTTCCTGTGCAAGGTTTCGTTTGGTTCGGATAGTTTATCAATATTATTAATAAAAGAAAATATGAAATTTTTTTGTTAAACCTTTCTTCTTCTTCTTCTCAAGGTGCCGTACGCTACATAGCGCGTTGGCGCAACCTATTCGTACATTTAGCTGTACCGATATAGGTTGTGTACTAGGCAATTGTAATATGCAACGCAGGTGTACACACGCAAGACTACATTCGGAACTGATTGTAGCCGCTTGTTATCGCGCTACAAGTGCAGTCCGTCCGGTGTGGGTCTGCTGTGTACTGCCCTAGCGCGCATATGATGTTGTACGTGGTGGTTTGCCATTGCCTTCCACGTGACTATTAGCGATTATTTATTTATTTATTTAATTCTTGTAATAAGTTCGATCCCGAGCGACGACGAACTTATTACAAGAATTAAATAAACAAATAATCGCTAATAGTCACGTGGAAGGCAATGGCAAACCACCACGTACAACATCATATGCGTGCTAGGTCAGTACACAGCAGACCCACACCGGACTGCACTTGTAGCGCGATAACAAGCGGCTACAATCAGTTCCGAATGTAGTCTTACGTGTGTACACCTGCGTTGCATATTACAATTGCCTGGTACACAACCTATATCTGTACAGCTAAATGTACAAATAGGTTGCGCCAACGCGCTATGTAGTGTACGGCACCTGAGATTGATTGAAGTAATGTTATAAATATTAAAATATCGAATGATAGCCGTGCGCTATTAACTGCTGGTAAAAAAAAGATAAAGAAAAAAAAAAAGTCAATAATCAAGAGTCTGTTAAACTTTTAAATTACCTTTTTAATGAATCTATAAAAAGAGGTATATTTCTTAGTATTTTAAAATTAGATATGATCATTCCAATATACAGGGTGGAGACAAGTGTGAAATGATTAACTACAGACCTATACGTATACTATCTGCTATATTTAAAATTTTTGAGAAGTGTGTCAAAAAGCGGATAACGAGTTTTTTATGTAGTAAAAATTTCTTTAATATAAATCAGTATGGATTTTTAGGAGGCAAAGGAATATTACACTATTTAAGCATATCACTGTTATCGGCTTTATTTATGCTTATATTTATGTTTAATTATATTACACATGCTGGATAAATTAGTAACAAATTGCATATTCGTCTTACATTGATCCTCAGATCTATAGTTCAACATAGTTACGTTAGAAGTGTAGATTTTTTTTGCTTTTTAGATTTTTCATGTATTTTCTTTCCATTCAGTATAGTTTTAATGTATTTCAGTAACTCAACGCTCGCGCAAATTTACACATAGATGGAACTGTAATAATCATAATAACGATAATAAATATTGATTTGATTTGATTATTATTAATAGTAATGATTCTTTGCAACTCCATTATACCATTTACACTTTAATTCTGCAGAGAAATTTAGAACAAATTTTTATGTTACAGTTGTTCTGCAATGAATTCCATTATAAAGCAGCTGCTTTACGAATTTGGTTCGTAATGCTGCCCTTAAAAGAGAAGAAATATATTTAATAAAAAAGTCCATTTTTTCGATACAAAAGGAGTTTTATAAAAGACAATTTTAGTTCTCAAAATTTTACCTAGCCAATGTTTAAATAAAACTAAATGATTCAGTTAGTCTAAAGTAGATTCATCATCGGGTAATATTGCACATAAAAATTGTTTATAAAACAGCAGGGCAGTGAAAAATTATACATTAAACTTATTTTTCATTAATGTTAACGGTCTAATAGTGTAGATAATAAAACTGGCACTAACCAACGCAATAACTAAATCCAGCATCTATATCACTAGAAACCATTTCGGATGCTGTGTCGATGTAGTGTTTGGCCTCTTTAAGGCAACCAGTACGGCGTTTAATTTCGATTAATCGAGCCAACGCTAACCAATAAGTAGGTCGCTTTTTCAATAATTTTTCAAACAAATTTCCGGCTAACTGGAAATCACCTTTTCGAAATGTCATGTCCGCTAACAGTAACATACCGACTTCGTTGTCCGGTTCTCTCGACAGCAGTGTCGAGCACATCGATTTGCAAGCATTCCAGTCATTCATCTACGTAAACCGAAATTAATTGATATTAGATTAGCTCACTTTTGCTCATTACAACTCGCACAGTTACATTTTTATTCTCATTACTGACGGTATATTAATCAGTACGGTGTCCGACGGGAGAGATCTATACTCGTTAAAATGCCAAATACAGATTAAGAATTTAATGGTCTTTTATTTTTGCAAATGGTATCTATTTTAAAATCATAATATGTTCGCCAGTACTAGTACGTGACGCTTTTCGCTACAATGTTATGCTCCATTGTACGTCTTAGTGTTTGCTAAGCGATACATGAATGCTAAATTAACAGATAAATAAAATCAATTGAGGGAAGAATGGAAAAATGAATGACCGGAGTAGCATTTTTACGAATGAATGGGAAAAGCAGAATATAAAAAAAACGTGGAAGAGGACATTGAATATGTAAAATGTGTTAAATAGCGCTGCGTTGGTTAAATCAGAAGATTCTTGGTCGATATTTGTAACAGCACGGAAACTACATTAAAAAGGCACATTAGGGGCTTACAAACATATTGGGGGGATAAGATACAAGTTCGCGAAAAATTTTAAATGAACGGAGAAATGCTGGAAAGGCATTTTAATGCAAAAGATTAAGATCTTTGAAACTTAATTTGTTAACGATTAGAATAACGATACATTTGCGGGGGTTCCATGAATTGGTAATTGTTCAAATCAATTCGTACTAACATTGGATGATAGATACGTTACGAAATGTACTATGAAGTTTTAAAAGGTTAATGTTTCGATAAAGGTAAAATTCAGTTGATTTAACCAACTCAACTAAGTTATAAAAGTTAATGATTTTTCGTATTGGCCGATTAAAAGTTTTTTTGTTTATTTTACTTTTTAGCGGTTATTACACAGCTGGCGTAAGGCTTTCTAGCAATCTTAATATGGAGTAATAATTTGAAAAAATTCCCCCCTACAAGATCGAAAATTTCATCTAATACATTAAGAGATGTTTGCGTGAGGTCTATTAGTTTAGTACGTTTAAGTCTTTTGATTTCTTCAGAGTTATTTAATAATGAAGTCACCAAGTTGTTCGGATGTTCTAATTTCATAGCATCTGCTTTTGTTTTAATTTCTTTCCGATCGAATCGTAATTTTAAATCTTCGCAAAGCGTTAAACCGCCTACATGCTAAAAGCCATTAGTAACAGTTTTAGGTATTTTATTTTAAAAGCGCCTGTATAACAATAACGTGGTTCTATTTTGCACAGCCCCACAGTTGACAACCGTGATTTCATACAGGCTTTAGCATTCAGTGATTTTTCATGGAAATTTCAGAATTTCTACAAAGAAGCCAGAATATTTTCCTGGGTTTAAAATTCAGTTCATCCGGCTTTTTGATTGTATGCTTTCCGAGTCGGTTGTTTAACTAAGTGAATTTGGCTTAACCTTTAAGGAATACAAAATTATACATAATAATATCGTTAAATGCGAATAAAACTTGTTTTCACATTAATAACACTATTTCCTGAACCACAAAGACAATTCACTCATTGCTGATTGTAAATTAATATGCACAGGGTTACATGTGATAGACTTTTATACGGAATTGCTATATCGTCAGAAAAGGTGCTACTTCCGTTCTATATCTGAAATATAGATTAAGTAAAAAAGTAGGCCCAAAACGTTAAGACACATCAGTCTTTATAAGACAAACTTTAGGACTTTTCTTTTCCGTATTTCACGAAAAAGTATCATTTGCCTAAGTATGATTTTTTTAATAATTTGCAGAATTTATGTGAAAAATGGAGCTGAGTTTTATATAGCAGCTCTTCATGCTACATTTTATCAAACGCTTCTTGAACATTCAGAAATACGGCATCGATGAATTAAGATTAAAAAACAGTCTTCATAGTCTACTCCAGGCGTAGTCTTTCCTCATGTATTTTTTCTTAACATATTGCCCAGGTCTCCTTTCCTTGCGTTTATATCTTATTTATGTTGTTGGATAATCGTTCATTGTTGACGGACTCAGAAGAAGGGTAAAAAATGATTTGGTAATTGAAAAATTTTTGAATAAGGAGAAATTTATGGATAAATATTAAATTAATATTAAACATCGATTTTTCTTTTTTTGTTTTTATAGATTAATTTAAGCAAAATATTAATCTAATATTTAATTTTTCTTACAATTTATTGTTAGTTGTATATAACAGTCAAATGTACATTCCACTAAAATCGCGTGCACACACATATATACGTATATAAAACTTTACTATAATTTTTCTATAACGTAGCATATTTCATTTTGATTTAATACATATAAAAAATTTCTAAAGAAAAAATATCAATTCGTGCGAACCATTAATAGCCCAAAAACGACGAAGGAAACGTCAATTTCAGAGATTAGCTCAAGAGTTGATTACAAATAACAAATTTCACGCGAAGAAAATATACTAACCTGTAAATAAAGTTTTGCTAATGAAATCTGTATAACAGTCATCTGTTGCGGTAAATTATTAGAATGGGATAAAGCTAGTTGATAATGTCGAACGGCCGATTCGTAATCATGAATATTCGCTTCGTATTGCGCCATTTGACAGCAAATTAGTGTCGTTAACATCGGATTTGAACGATTTACTTTTTCGTAAGCATCCCTCAATATGTTCAGAGCCTCTGTCATATCACCAGATTTTTCTTTGACCTGCACGATAAAAATCACTGTACATTCACGGCAATATTCGGCTAAAATCTTATAAAACTATTCGGGTTTACACTAGAGAGAAGAAAGAGACATCAAATAATCCTACACAAATTTAAAAAAATAAAAAATAAAATACCGCCACTGTATAATACGAATATATAACGTCTCCTCATTCTCCAACCCGAACTCCTTTTTCTTGTCTATTCAACCTTCCCTTCCACGCTTCCACAGGTTTATTAATTTTCCTTCTATGCGCCGTTCCAACCTCTCTGGGTTTTGCCGCCTGCGTTTTGGGCATAGTTTGCTCCCTTCCTCGTTGCTCCGTTATTCTCTCGTGCCTTCTCCTTATTGTCCATTTCACCCTCCCAGCAATCAATTTATCTGTGATCCCAATCATATAATGTTCAGTTGTTCGTCGCTTTCAACTGAACAAGCTTCTTTTTATTCCTTCTTCTTATAAACCGGTATTGCCACTCTATTCTGTGCTTCATTCATTCTCTCCCTTCCTTCTCTTTCGGTTATTCTAGCTCTTGATTCCTTTCTGTCAGCTATCTCTGATCGTGTACGGATCTGAGTTTCTCTTACCCCTCTGTTCTACTGTTCTTGGGCCAATGTCCATGTTGACGAATCCATTAAAAAAAATAATAAAAAAAAAATGTTGTAATGCGTGGTAAGTTACGGAAATGTTTAAAAAAAATACATTACTCGAAAAACATTTAAAAAAGAAGGTAAATTCACAAGTGAAATTAATAGACTTAAATAACTTGTAGAGGTTGGATTACAGTTTCTTTGGCCGCTATCTGTATTTTCAAATCTTATTGAATTAAACTACGGAAACTTCTTTAAAAAATATAATTTTAAATTTCAATTATTATTTATTTATTTATTAACTTCCATAAGGTGCAAATTATTGTAATCTGTATAAAAATTGAAATTGAAACTATTTTTGATTTAATGATTCAAGGGGAGATGCAAAAAAATAATTTTTAAGCAAATATTTCTGGGCATGAGCATGTGTGTGTATAAGCAGACAGAACTTTTTAACACATTTGCGCTGGAACAAGTGATGTTACTTACTTCTGCTCTATGTCACTCGATACTTATTTGTACGTAGGCATCATAAGCAAATTTTATCCAGTAGTCGAGAAAATGCGAAAAAAATTAAACAAGTTATTTCGTAAAAACTAATCATAATATGATGAGTATGATAATACTGCAATATATCGCAGATTTTGCGCGAGTATAGCGCCAAAAACGTCCGCAGGTGAAAGACACGTGAATGCTTTATAATAATGCGCGGTCGCACTAGTTTTTGAAACGGAACAAAAACGCGGTGCTGTCGTATTCGCCATATGGTCCAGACCTCACGTTTATGGCTATTTTCTGGGATTAAACAAATACTTGCGAGGCTAGAAATTTGATTCAAATGACGAGGTTCACGCTGACAAGAGATGATTTTCAAAATCATTCTTGATGCAGAGTTTTGGAAGACCACATTGGAAAAATGTGAAAGAGGATGAATATCTATGTATCAAAAACGGTGGTCAGTGTCTAGAAAAAAAAAACAAAAAAAACAAAAAAAAACCCCACAACTCTAATGATAATGAAATAAGTTTGTAAAACAAATAAATTCTTTAAAATCTGGGGGGTGTCATACAATAACATTTTTTCATGAAATTTCCATACTTATCCCGAACGAACTTCCGTATATTATTTACTTTTTGCCTGATGAATGGAGATTTAATGACCTTGAAAAAGACACAAATTGTCCAGTTCCTGATGGTAATTTAACTCACACGACATACCTGTTTATACATTTAATTTTCAGTTATTCAATTTCATACCTTTGACAAAATAAGCGCTTTATTAGGTAATGGAATACTATTTAAAGAATTTTCTGCGACGTCCAACTGTTCCAAACGTAGTAATAATTCAGCCAACCGAATACCACCTTCGCTTCCTGAAATATACATTGCAGAATTAATAACTACAGAATAACTATGAATGATGAAACAAGGGAATTTGGTAATTACTATTTGACATAAATTTACGTCGAAATTTGGATGGTTGTTTTTGCAAAATCTGCTATCACAACATTCCTTAGCAGCCTGAACAGATTAAAATGATATTTTTCGTGATATACAACTTTCCAGTACATACAAATTTTTTCTATTTTACACCTACACTAGCATAGTAAAAATTATTTATTTAAACAACGATTAATTAACGACCAAATGTTCATAGTTTGTTAGGCAGACTATTTGCTCTTACTCTTCATGAGCTTATTTAATTTATCCTTGGACATAATTACGGAGAAAAGGATATAAAAAGTTTTTGCCCACAGTTTTGTCAATAGATCTACTTACTTTTTCCAAAATATCCTTATAACCTCGCAATATTTTCTAGTTCGTAAAATCGTAACAAACCAGATTTTTATCCATTCCAATTATTTAATATTCTTTAGACGTAGGGAATTTCCATATTTTTTCTTTCTTTTTTATCAAGTCTCGCGTATTCCAAGAGCACTCGAAAGTAGTTATTGGATGTTATGTGGAGCTGATCATATTTATATTTCGGAGGAAATGAAAGACTGTTTCTACTGCAATCGGATCATCAGTTAAAATTTCTTTTAATGAATTGTAGCTAAATTTTTGAAGTCGATATATGGAGTATAATGGGCATTCAAAGAATAAGTGGCGGAGTGTTAAGTGTGTGTGGTCACAGCGGAGCACGATGGTGGATCTGAATGGAGCCATTTGCGACCAATATATTACATCTTAACAGTTAACTTATCTAGATACTATTATACATATTTACATTTTTTAGGTATGTTAGTACATTTTCACAATTTGATCTGTCGTTGTAAAGGAGTTCTGGTATAGGTTTTCCTACCATGTCGCAGGCTGCTCGCTGTGTTTCCCACTTTTTGCATGTGAAGAGGTGGTCTACGGAGAAAGTCTCTGCGCAGATTTCACAAATGGGCGCCGGCTCCTTGTCGAGGATGTACTTGTGGCTAAATGAGCAGTGCTCTATTCTTAGTCTCGAAATAACTGTTTCGTCTTGTCTTTTTGGCCAATAGTTGGTTTCCCAGTCGGCAATTTCGTTTTTGATTGGAGAGATTCGATTCCACTCTTTTTGCCAAGTTGAGCGAGTCACCTTTCTGATATGTTTGTTTAAGGACGAGTCCATTTTTTCGCGTCGGTTTAAGTCTGCTATGGTTTCTTGAAAGGTTGTGTGCCATGGTGGTAGTTCTCTTATGTCCTTTACGATGTCTGGTGTGCCAAAGTTGATGTTTTTAATTGTATTTAGGCATCGTATTCCCAATGGCTTCGGAGTTTTTGGGTATTTCTCATATATATAGTTGAATAAAGTTTGGCGAAATAGTTTTTTCGGAAGTAGGATTGGCTAAATTTGAAGTCATTTTTGTATAGTATTTCAGGGATGAGAAGATTCTTCTATGTTGCAATGGAAAGATGTTTGATTCTACGTGAAGGCTAGCAATTGGGCTGGTGTAAAATGCTCCTGTAATGAGTCTTAGAGCTGAATTTTGAACGGTGTCCAGTTTTTTCAAAACATTTTCTTTGGCACTACTGTAAATCACGGAGCCGTAGTCCAACTTGGAAAGAGTCAGAGCCGAGTAAAGGTTTTTTAGAGATTTTCTATCTGCACCCCATTTGGTATGAGAAACCATTTTTATCACACTAAGAGATTTATGACAGTTTGTTTTTAAGTCTTCTGTGTGTTTTCCAAAAGATAATTTTCGATCTATTTCTAGTCCTAAAATTCTTATGTTATCAAAACTTTGAATTATGTATTATTTAGGTGGACGTTACAATCTGGAGGTTTAATTCGTTTTTTACTGAATGTGATTGCTTTTGTTTTATTCATTGAGAAGGATAGTCCATTTGATGAAGCCTAATCAAGCGGTTTGTTCATTGTAGATTGTAAAGTGCTATTTAGATTATCTAAACTTGAGGAAGTCATATAAATGACTAAGTCGTCAGCAAACAGTTCGTATTTGACTGGAGGATTTATGATTTTAGATATATCTGATATACCAATTATGAACAAAGTTGGGCTAATTATAGAGCTCTGCGGTGTGCCATTTGCTTATATTTTTGGGAGGGATAAGACATCTTGAATGCGAACCTGGAAAGTCCTATTTGACAGAAATTCCATTCCATGAGCGTTTTAATAATTTTATGCCTCCATATTCTATCGAAGGCTTTTTCAAGGTCAAAACTTATGAGCATGGTGTATTGACTCGTTACAAAACCGTCACAAATATGCTGTTGCAACTTTGCTAGATGATCTATGGTGCTTCTTCGAGAGCGGAAACCATATTGCATTGGATCCAATAGTTTCTTTTGTTCAAGAGTCCATTTTAATCTGGTGTTTATTATTTTCTCCGTGATTTTACATAACGTGTTAGTAAGCGAGATTTGACGGTAGCTAGAAGGAGAAAGGGAATCTTTTTCTGGTTTTAATAACGGGATTATGTGAGCGTTTTTCCAACTGTCTGGTATTTTTTTAGATTTCCAGATAAAGTTGAGGAACTTGCTAATTGTGTGAAGAGATGCAGAATTTAATTTTTTGACCATATCTGTATGGATGTCGTCTGGTCCAGCGGCTGAGGATTTCATATGTTTCAGGGCGTATAAAAGTTCGTCATATGTAAGAGGTCGGTTGAAGTCATGGTTAGGCTCATCTATGTAATTTAAATCTTGTTGTTCAATTCGACGCTTTTTGTCAATGAAAGCAGTTGTGTAATTTTCTGTAGAGGACATTTGGTAGAAGTGGTTAGCGATCTGGTTGGCGACATCTGTTTTATTCGAAAATATTTTACAATTGTATTCGATCACTGTGTTTGAGGTGAAGTTTTTTTTTGTTTGATAACATTTTTACTTTATTCCATACTTCTTTTATAGGGGTGTGCTAGTTGAAAGAAGAAGTGAATTTTATCCATGATTGTTTTTTTGCCTCCCGAATGGTGTGTTTGCATCTTGCTCTGGCAATTTTTAAATTTTTTAAATTTTCTTGACTAGGATGACGTTTGACTAAGGTTAACATACGGTTTTTTTGTTTTATTGCTGTTTTGCATTCATTGTTCCACCAAACTGTTTGTTTTTTTGTTATGCTTGCACTGTTTCGAGGGATGTTTCGAGTAGCGGTTTCCAGGATACCCTTCACGATATGGTTATTTGCCTCATTTATGTCGCTGAGCTTTTCTGGAAGTTGTAAATTTAACAATTCGGTGTAGTTTTGCCAATCTGCATCTTTGATTCTCCATGTCGGATATTTTTTGAATTGATCGTGTCTGACTAGTGTTTGAAGTGAAATTAAAATGGGAAAATGGTCGCTTCCAAATAAAGTAGGAAGGGTAATCCAGTTGACCATTGGAGCTAATGAGCTGCTACAAATGGGTAGATCTATAGCTGAAAAGGAGCCATTGTATGAATTGAAGTGGGTGTGCGATCCGTTGTTGAGTAAGCTGAGATTTTCGCGATCGATGAATTTTTCTATGTTTTATCCTCTGCCACTGGAGGTGGTTGAGCCCCATAATGTATTATGAGAATTGAAATCACCACTCAAGATAAACGGAGTTGGTACTTGTTTGATAATGTGATCGAGGCAGTTCTCTGTAATTTCATCGGATTGGAGTAAGTATATTGAGCAGAGAGTGAGCTTGAATGGATGTTTTATTGTGACGGCTATGGCCTGTAAGTTTGTGTGTAAAGTTTGAGCTCGCAGTATAGTTTATTTTTGACTCCCCTCTAGCGATTGTATCGGTTGAAATGTCTTTGCGAAATATTTCGAAGTTTTTTAGGTTATATTTTTCAGCTGGTTTCAACCTGGTCTCTTGTAGAAGTGAAATGTCTGGATTTTCTTGTGAGATCAAAATCTGTAATTCTGGATGTTTGGTTCGTATACTGTTGAGATTCCAGTTTAAAATTTTCATAATATCGAGATATTATCTACGGTTATTTTAAATTGACTGAGGTTCCTACTTTTGAACCACTGCTGCTGTTGCAGCCCGCTCCACTTCGTCTTCCAGCTTATTTATGATTTTTGTAAATTTTATTTTGATGCTTCTGTGTAGTAAAAGTTCACGCGTATCTTTCAACATCTTGATCAATGTTGGAGTATCAGCGATTGAAAGATCATCTTTGACCTGAGTGACGTTTTGTGCGTTGGGTGCTTTGTACATGTCTGCGAACATTGTAAAATTTTGAAAGCTGAGGGGATATACGTGTTGGTTTTTAACGATATGTTCTTCCAGAGGGGCAAAGATTTCTTTTAACGTAGGTTGTGATTTTCCATTCTCGTTTTCTTCCTCCGATTGGGTATCCGTTTCTTTTGTACGAAGAGATGCTTTGGTTGGTTTTAGTTTCTTTTTAGGCGATTTAGCAGGTTTTTGACTCGAGTCTGTGTCAATATTGTTTGACTGACTGCATGAAGAAAATGAGAGAGGTCTCTTTACTACTTCGGTTGACAGAGGAGGGAAGCTGTTGAGATCTACACTGTTGTTAGGATAAGATGAGTTTTGTTGAGTTTCCGTTACATCTATGTCGTCTTCCCAGTGTTCGGTTTCGAGTAATAACTTTTCTTCGTTTTCAGGATAATTTTCGGCTCTGTGACCCTTGCTATGGCATTTAAAACACGAGAATTCATCACAGGTTAGGAAAATTCGATGATTTTGTCCGTTGTACCGAACTAAGAATGTTCCAGGAATTTTCTCCTTGTCAAAATCGGTGGTAGTGTAGAATTGGCGTCTCCAACTTATTGTATGGCTGAAGAATTAGTCATGCGGATTTAACCTGAGGTAAGATAATGGAGTGGTGATGATTCGCTTATCTTGTTTTTTTTTTTTTTTTTTTTTTTTTTGAGCATGTCGGCTAAGGACGTTACTCACTTCAACGGTATGATGGTATTAATAATTATAAAGGAAAAATATTAC
Source organism: Icerya purchasi (assembly GCA_039619475.1). Taxonomy (NCBI): domain Eukaryota; kingdom Metazoa; phylum Arthropoda; class Insecta; order Hemiptera; family Monophlebidae; genus Icerya; species Icerya purchasi. The sequence goes on along the minus strand of CM077116.1, from coordinate 54,465,001 downwards.
CAATGGAACATACGAAAGAAGCTAACAAAGGAATAACCAAAGGAGACGGAAAAGATGGATGAAATAGTTGACCGACTCATGTTGGGGAAATCAAGAAACCACGGAAAAAAAGGAGGAGTGGGTTGTATGGATAAGTAAAAGGAAGCAGGATTGGAAAAAGAAGAAGGATAGAGATCAGACCGACAGTCATGGTGGCAACGAGAGGAAAGAGTAAGAAGACTTTGAGCTGGGAAATGCCTAATAAAGCGACCGTTTAAAGCAGCCGAACGTGCCAACGAGTCGACTAACTCGTTGCCCGAAATTCCACAATGACTAGGAATCCACAATAGATCAATACGGACAGAACGGGAATGAAATAGATGTGAAATTAAGGAACGTATGTGAAGCACGATAGGATCAGCGGATGGTTTAGGAAAGGGAGTAGCAATGGCTTGTAAAACGACTTTTGAATCAGAAGATAAGAGAACCTTGGATATATTGTTAGAGGAGGCCATAAAAAGGATTGCCTGTAAGATCGCAATAGATTCGGCTAGGAATATGGAAGAGAACGAGGGGAGTTTGAACGACTCAGAATAGCCGAAATCCGGCAAAGTAAAAGCCGCTCCAACCCCCAAAGCTGACTTTGAGCCATCTGTAAAAATTAAGGTATAAGAAGGAAAGAGCGAGGATAAAACATAGTTAAATTCGTTATGAGCAGCGGGAGAGGGAAGAGACTTGACATACGAAGGAAGAAAAAGTAAACTGGGTGAGTAAATAAAATCTAGGAAATTATAGGTAAAATAAGGGCATTTGTTGTAGGATAGAACAAAAGGAGAGAAGGCTCTGAGTCGTGAAGAAATCAAGGAAAGGATTGGGGTTTTACGAGGAGAGAAACGTCAGTTGTTGAATATAAACCAGTAGGAATTAGCAAGTAGGAATTGGAAATATGAAGACGTTTAATCAGAAATCGTTCACGTAGATAAAGTCTTCGAATGAATAACGGACAGGAACCAGTTTCTGCCAAAATGGCTGCAATAGGAGAGGAGTTCAAGGCACCGATACAAAGGCGGAGACACATATTATGGATTTTATCAAGTTTAAGGAGAAGATATGTAGGAGCACTGGCGTAAAGGAACGAGCAATAATCGAATTTAGAAAGGATAGTGGCCCTGTATAGCATCAGAAGGATATAAGGATCCTCACCCCAATTACGGGAGGAGAGAGCCTTCAACCAATTAATCCTCTTGAGAGCCAACGTATAGAGATAATTTATGTGATCGTGAAAGGGCAAGTTACTACTAAGAACAATGCCAAGGTAGGAGACAGAACTAACTAAAGGAATAGGAAGATGGCACACGGATAGATTGACTGAGGAACGACTATAAGGACGATAAGTGAAAACCATAGCTGCTGATTTCTCAGGAGAAGTAAAAAGGTGAAGATCGGATAACGCATTATCCAGAGAGAAAAGAGAGTTGTTAAGCTCCACGACGGCGGAAGAAAGATTAACTGAGCAAGAGTAGATCAGTATATCATCGGCAAAGAATAAGGAAGTAGATGATATCTGAAGAGTAGCTAGGCTATGGAAATAGATGTTAAAGAGAGTAGGGCTAAGACATGAGCCTTGCGGAAGACCTCGAAAGACCACTCTAGACTCTGAGAAGAAGGGAGTGGAGAGCTGAATTGATCTATTGTAGAAAAGCTTGAGAATTAAGAAAGCGATCTGTAAAAGAACATTAATGGAACACATTTTATGTGGAAGAGAAGGTAAGTGAACATGATCGAATGCGGAGGTAACATCAAGGAAAGCAGAAACAGTGTATTCTTTGCGAATAAGAGATTTGTACACGTCAGATAAAAACAACGATAAACAGTCCGCCATTCCCAGTCCCGTACGGAAACCGAACATGTTACTGGGAAGAATATTGTTGAATTCCAGCCACCAGACTAGGCGTTTATTAATCATTTGTTCAAACAATTTTCTAAAACACGAAGCCAAGGAAATAGGACGGAAAGAATTAGCATTCTTTTTTGGAATAGGAATAACAATAAAGGAGTTCCAAATTGGTGGCGTGGTACAGGTATGCAAGAAGGAGTTGTAGATAGAAAGCAAGGTGTTCAGTGCGGAGATTGATAAGCTCTTAATAACCAGGAAAGGAATGCCGTCTACTCCCGGACTAGAGGAGGAGGAGGAATTCTTTAAGGAAGAATGGAGTTCATTGATATTAAAATCGTAAGACAGAACGTGCATAGAGGATGTAGGTGGAAACGCCGGAGGGCATATTTCCTCCAAGGATGGAACATATAAGGGAGCAATTGAGTCCAGAAAAGAGATGAGCTTCTCCGAAGGAAGGTTGTAATAGGAGGGACGTTGGGACCGTGGGGACTGAAAGGCTTTCGCCATTTTCCAAAGATGAGAGATGGAGGTGGATCTAGAGAATGATGAACAGAATTTCTTCCACGCGTTTTTTTTTTTTGCTCTTTTTGAGAATAAATCTGGCCTTAGCATTGGCCTCCCTATAAGCTATGAAATTATCGAAGGAAGAGCAGGACCTGAAGGCCCTGAACTTCAAAGAACTGTCTCTAAAAGCGACCGAACAATCGTTGTTTCACCATAGGGAAGAAGCAAGAAGATTAGGGTTCTTTTTAGAGAAGCGGATAGGAGGAGAAGAGGCCAACAACGCCGAGGTAATCGAGTCGATGAACCTGTTGTATTGAAGAACAGGATCTGTTTGGGAATGTATGTTGGGGAGGGCGGAATCGACCCCAGTCCGAAATTTATCCCAATCAACTTTGGTTAGGGACCATTTGGAAGCATGGGGAACTCTGGAACAACCGGGATCAGGAGGAGGAGGAAGATCGTGAAAGGAAAGAATAATTGGAACATGGTCACTACCGAAGGTAACCTGCAAGGTTCTCCAACTTCACCGACCTTCTATCTTTCCGTTTAGAGTAAGTTGGAAAAGACAATATTTGCTTCCGCGAGGACTACATAATCTAGATAAAAGATCTTCTTTTTTTAATATTTGAATCCATTAATGGCTCTTCTTAAGACTCCTTTGTTTGGTATTTGGCGCACTTATATGGCCCGAATCGCTCTCCTATGCAACCTCAATTTAAAGAGCTCTAAACTAGTTTTTTTCCCCACAAGTTCATGTTTTCGTATCATAACAGACTTAAATGCAATTTCCAGAAGTAATAAATACATAGTTTCAATTAGAGGTAACTTTTACAGAATTTTTCTAATCGACATAAATTCTTTGAAAAAAAAAAAAATATAGAAAAATCAAATATTTAACAAAATAAAAAAACATCATACCAGCTTCGCGATAGCATCTAATTGCTTTTCCGTATTGATGAATTTTTACGTACAATTCAGCTAATTTACAAGATAACTTTGGGCTTGTTTTTTGCTTTAACGCTCGTTCATATGTTTCTATAGCTTTATTAATTTTCTACAAATAAAAATCACAAAAAAAAAACACAATTTGTATTAATACATGTATATATACACACGCACACGCACACACACATATCACGCTATGACTATATCGATCCATTGCTGGATGTAGGCATTCCTTGATGGAATAAATTGGCCATAGTCGGCTTACATACTCAAAACATATTATTTACAAACTTTTGCCGCTAAAAAACAGAACTTACTTAAATCCGTTCTACTAACGGAATGGAGTGGAAATTCTTGCATGCTGATTACTCTTCATAAAAATATTACTTGCTCTAAATTGGTCTGCGGCTGCTTTATTTATGGTAGTGTTCGAAAGCTTACATATACTAAACCAGAACATTCGTGAAGTTTGATGGTGGTGTGCTGTTAATAAAACGGCAGTTAAGCCACTTAAGTATACAAAATAACATATAAAAAAAAACCTAATTTAGGAAAAACAAACGCAGATGAGAATTACTGTTACGAAGGAATTTACGATTATAAAAAAAGATACGAAAGAGCTGGAAAAGTCGATTTCCTTTCTCTCGGAGAAATATAATGAAATGTTACGGAGGAATAAAATATTGACGAAGTAGAGGCATTGCGAGTGCAAATAGCGGCTCTGACAGGACAGGCGCAGAAAAAATATACAAAAATAATATAGCTACGTAGCATAATATCGATGAATTAGAACAATGTACAAGACGACGCGAAAACAGAGAACTGCATGAAGTCACTGAAGAAGCAAATGAAAACCTAAAAAATATTGTTGCTGAAATTGGTTAAAAAATAAAAGTGGAAATTAATGAAAACAACGCATAGATTAAACGCTAAGAATACAAAATTACCTAAATCAATCTAGTTAAAATAGGAAAAAGATTAGCAGATTTCATGCTTAAAAATACAAGAACTTGGGACAAGAATATAACTAAATTCGAAAGTGCGTTGAAAGTATACATTAATGAAAATCTCTCGAGATACTTCGAGAATCTATTTTGATTAACAAAACAAAGATCTAGAATACTAAACTATAAATACGTGTGGACAAAAAGAGGTAAAATATTTACTAGAAAAAACGAACAAGAAAGGATAGCAGTAATTAGGTAAAGTTAAGCATGTTTCAGTTTTGTTAATGTAAATAATATTTCTAATTTAAGAAGTAAGTATTACTTTTATTATTACTTATGTCTTCAGTTTTAGTATATTTAGTACATGGTATTTTAAGATTATTTGAGGTCCTGTAATGATGTATGTGATTGTGTTAGTAACAGTGTATCGATCGGGTTGGCGCGGTTGCTGATGGATGTGAAATGGAGAAGTGTAACAAGGGTTATAATTCGGTTATTATAATAGTGGACCAAGGTTTGAGGTTATTAGATGGAGACAGAAAGTACAACAGAGAATAGATAGTTAGAGTGAGTTCTGTGTCGTGCAAGAGTGGGATGGCTGTGTAGTATGCTAGTGTGCAGCATAGGTATGCAAGAAGTGGCGCAGTGATAGAACAGGGAGCAAATAGGATGTAAGTGATTTCATACGTTTATGCCTCCATTACCGATCGCGTAACGTAATTATAAGAAGGGTAATTGTCCGCGGAGAGTGATGTTAAGCAGGGTGTGCAGGGAGAGCAATGGCGTGTGCGTACAATCTACCTCTAGTTAACGTTATGTTTCAGAAATTTGTTAATAAACTGTTGCAACGACACATGCGTTAATATATTAATATTTTGATAGAACAGTCGTGATGAAAGGTTGCTTTTATATGTAGCAGCTACCTAAATCGAAAGAGTTAACTTTTTCTATAAAACTAGTTTTCTTCTTCACTTCCACCCACCGCGTTTTTCTTTCTTACACTTGATGCTTTATAAAAAAATAAATTTACTACATGACATCTTTAATAAAGTTCTGTAAGAAAATCCGGTGTGATAACTATGATGGATTTTAAAAAATCTGAATGGAGCAAGAGAAACGAATGCAAATATTTTTAACAAAATACATACGAACATTAGAAGCCTCAGACGTGATTGGAATGAATTATTGACATCTATTCATAATCAACCTATTAGTTCGCCGGTGCTTACTGAAATAAATGTAAAGGAGGAAGAGTTGGAATTATATGAGAAATATGCACTAGAAAAATCAAAAAACTAAAAAGGCGGAATAGTTATTTGGGTGCCAAAGGAATGGAGTTCTAAAGTTGTGAATATTAGAAAAAATGCTGCTAATTGTATTTCAATAGAAATAAGTTTAAAAACAATAAGCAAAACATGAATTTAACGGCAATATATCGTTTTCCGAACAAAGAATTTTAGCCAAAATATGGAATTTATAATATGCGGAGATTTTAATATTAACTTCATTTAAGAATTGCGGTGGCGGAAATTTATTTGAATATTATGACAAAATAAGGGAGGGATTAGATTAATCAGAGGAACAATTAGAGAAGAAGAAAGAGGAGAAAGAATTAAAAGAACAAAGTGGTAGTAAATATTATTAAGACAAAACTCTCAGATCATTATTCAGTTAGTTGCGCACTTAGAAGTGGCAGTAAGAAATTTGATATGTTTAATAAACAAAGGATATATTTAAATGACAATATGTTAAGCTATAAAATGAATACGTATAATTAGCGGGAGATCATCAATAACAGAGGAGTAATGTTGATGGTATTTGAAAAATAACCAATTACATTAATATCAGTTTCAGTAAAAGTTACTGAGATTTATGTAGGCAAGTTTTCGGCAAATTTTGTGGAAGTTAATCATTTATTAAAAGAGTATTAACTTGGTTTCAATGGAAGAAAATCAACTACAATACTTCTTAGGGGTCACTTACATTAGGTATTAATCATCGTAGGGTCGTATCGCTCAATTTTGAGCATCGTGACTACCTATTTGTACACTAGCAGTACAGAATAGGGCAGCGCTCATGGCAATTGCTAAACTCCACGCGAGTGTACGCACTTAAGACCACACCCGGAACTGATGGCAGTCACTTGTTATCGCGCTACAAGTGCAATCCCGCATGTGGTCTACTGTGGGTGCTAAACTAGCGCGCATATGATGGTATACGAGGTGGTTTGCCATTGTCTTCCACGTGATTATTAGCGAGTATTTAATTTAATTCTTTGTAATAAGTTCTGTCGTTGCCCGGGATCGAACCCGTGACCACCGTAACGGAAGTCAAGCGCTCTAGCAATTAGGCTATCGGGAGGTATTAATAATATCGGGTAAACATTTTTCGTAAGTTTTTTTAAACCTTACTAAAGCCTTTGACTTAGTAGATCGAAATATACTAATTCAAGGAATGGACAAAATAGGAATAAAAGAAAAATTAAATTGGTTTAGGAATTATTTAAGTGAAAAAGAATTTTTGATAACGATTGGAAATGTATATAGTAATAAGGAAACGATGAATTACGAAGTAGGACAGGGAATAATTTTAGCTCCGATACTATTTTTAATTTATACAAATTTACTGAGTAGATATGTTAAGAATTCCAAATCGTATATATATATGCAGATGATATCTAATGTAGAAATCGCAGAAAGACTGTTCAGCAAGATTTAAATAATGTATGCAAATGTACACAGAATAGGAAATTATTGACCAATGCCAAAAAAAAACAACAACAAAAATAATGTATGTAAGAACTCCAAGCCGGTTCAAAATATTTATTCGTAAAATTTTTTTGCATAACATGTTATGCCTACGTCGGAAAAAAATATGTTGGTGTGATTTCCTAGAAACTGTTAACGAATTTAAATATCTCGGTTCAATCTTTGATAAAGCGTTAACGTGAAGCTCTCATGTTGATAATATTGCGGTGAAAATCAAACAATGACGCTATACAAATAAAAACAAGTTATGACGTACAAAATTTTAAGGCTATATTTTGACTCACTGATAATGTCTAGAATTAAATACGGAATTAAAATTTAAGAAGCAAAAAAAAAACAGAAAAACAACAGAAATAAGGACTCACGTACCAGCAAATATAACTTTGTAGAATAAAAATAACGAAATGTCACCGAAAATGATTTATTATTACAATAAGTTACTAAAGTTGAAAGCAGAAAATATGAAATTACCAAATAGAAAAGGAGCTTATAGGACTAAGAATTATGATAAAAAGAAGTAATTGGAAGTATATTGAAGGAAATCCAAGAAAAAAGAAATTGAATTAGATGGAAGAGGAAAATAAAGAAATGGATGATTGCATGGTATAAACAATAATAATAGAAATATTAGTATGAGGATAAATTTATGATTCTTTTCTTCTTGTTGCACCTTAGCTGTCTTCTTTGCTAGGTTCTATTTTGTTTGTTTCTCACGTTTCTATACAGGTTAACTTTCCGTAATATACGAGTTTAATTTGAGATTTTGTTTTTTTTTTGTTTTGTTTTTTTTTATAAATAAATAAGTTGCGGGTCTCACTGGGTAAGTATCTCCAGTTTGTTGTGAGAGTGACTGTTTTAATAGCTAAAAAATATATAAATAACGTATTATAATTTAGGCACATAAATCTTGACCTAAATTGTATTGCATTAGATATAATTAAGACTAAACGAATGTAATTACTATGAATAAATTATATAATTAAGTTGGGAACCCACAGACAGGCTTATGCTCTGTAAGATTCACAAATTATTAAAATATAAAAAAAAGATCGCGTTCAAAACTCATGTTTACGTAGTTGCTTAGGAGTTTTAAGATCTATTTTCATTCCATCTATCAATGCAGAGTCTCATGCCCTTATTTTATCCTTACGCAGATCCCTTTTTGGATAAATATTCCTAACCAAAAAACAACTTTCTCTTTTATCTCCCGATTACCTCCACTCTAATACTACAAAAATGACGTTTCTCTTCACGTAAAATTCTATTATTGTCCTATATTATTCAAAAAGTACTCACTTTCTCTCCGCATGTTTTTTTTTTTTTTTTTTTTTTTATTAACCCCCCTTTGGGCATATCAACAAAGGATCTTCGCCCAGAAACGAAAGGAAGGAGAAGGATCAGTTAAATGTAGATTCGGTCAGCTATTGATAAGATAAAGGAACTGAGGATAGGAACATCTCCGCATGTTGTTCACTATAATCATGTTGTTCACTATAATGAACCCTCTTACTTTTCCTTTAATATTTTAGACATTCTATCATCACCTAAATTATTCATATTATCCTTACAAGCCTGGACTTCTCCGATTTACACTACTGATCGTGAATTCAAAAGTATGATACAATCTTTCGTTCCCACTTGGCTATTTATACTGACAGATCTAAAGGACCTTATGGGGGAGTCAGAGCTTTCTTTTTAATTTTTCTACAAAATTATTATGAATCCTTCAAACTTTGTTCTTATTGTTCCATCATTTATGCTGAAACATTCACAATTTTCCGAGCTTTTCATTTCCTTTAAATTCGATACTAACAATTTTCTAATAATCTCCGACTCCATGAACGTTTTGGAATCCATCTGTTCGACGCACCCTACATTCCCCTTTGATTCCACTATCCTCCATATTCGTTTAGTCATTTTCGTACATTAAAGGGAATTTTGTCAATTAGACATAATCAAATTTCTGACTTCAAAGTTTTCCCTTTGTAGTGCAAAGATCAGTCTTCTTAATTTTGAAACTGCTTATAAACATGCATATTTAAGGTAATGTTATAGGAAAAATATAGCCAAAATTATGATTTAAAATAATTTCGACCTTTAATACTGGGAAAAAAAACTATTTTGATTTTACGCCATCGACAGAAAGTTCGTTATTTAATGATGACAAAATTATATTCCAATTTCTCGGCGAATTTTTAAAAGTTAACAAAAACTCCGGAAAATAATATTGAAATTTACAAAAATAATGATACAAGTAATGTTAATATAAGTAATAAAAGTAATAAAGAAGGATTTAATAATAATAATAATAATAATGACAATGTTAATGGTAATAATAATAGTAACAGCAACAATAAAAATAATAATAACAATAACACTAGCAAATATAGTTTTGCCAACATAATGTTTTCCCCTGATCATCCGGGACCCTTCACCGTCCACGCTGAAAGTTGCTCTATGGAAAGAAACCTAGGTCAATGGGCTCTGAATCATTTTGTCCGTTGCCTCTAAAATCCTGTTCCTTACTTTTCATTTTTTCTTTTATTTATTCCAGTCTAGCATCCATCGCCGTCCTTTTTTCATCAACAGTCTATTTTTGTTTAATTGTTTTTATTTGTTCCTTCCCTTTTCTTATTAACTTTCCTCTCATCTTGCTAGCCCCAATTTTCCTTCATCCATTAAAGTTTCTTTCCTTCTGTCTTTTTTTTTTTTTATATTGTAATTATTTTTTTTTCTACTCTACCTTGCTGTTTTTCTTCTGGCACTCTCTACGTCTCTTTTCCTTTTCCTCCCCCTCTATCTTTTTGTTTTTTCTTTATTTCTTTTTCCTTTCTCTACTCAAGTCTTTTCCTTTTATAATTTACTATGCCGGGTACTTTTAATATTTTACAGTGGAACTGTCGCAGCCTTAGAGCCAACAAAAATGCATTAGAGGGTCTGTTAGACATTCATAGTATTAACGTTGCTCTCATTTCGGAAACGTGGCTACGGTCGGATATGAATAGTAATTTTCGTGGGTATAAGATAATCAGATGCAACCGTGACGATGGTTATGATGGATCTGCTATTCTTATTAGGAAAGGCATTCTATTTAAATCTCATGATGTTTCCTTTAATTCCCCTTCTAGTCCTAATCAGCCTAATATTGTACACATTTCCATTCCTTCCAATGCAGCTCGTCCGCTTAATATTATTTCTATTTATGTTCCCCCTAGTTGCGACCTTCGTCACTTCCCTCTCGTTTCTTTCCTCAGGTCTATCCCGCATCCGTTCATCATTGGGAGTGACTGGAATGCTCGGTCGCCCTCATGGGGCTGCTCAAACCATAACAACAACGGTACTGTTCTTGAAAATCTTGTTCTTTCTAATGATTTAGTCCTTCTTAATGATCTCTCTCCTACCTATTACAAGAGCCCATCTAGTTATAGTACTCTCGATTTAACTTTCTCATCTCCTTCTATTGGTTTTGATTACAATTGGTCAACTCTCATGGGCTCCTATGGTAGTGATCATATTCCTATTCTAATTACTCCCCAGAATCCTCCTTCTTCTCCTTGCTTTAAACCTCTCAGTAACCTTCGATGGAACCTATCGAAAACTAATTGGGCTCTATTCCATTCCTTAGTTGATTCTACGCTTCCTAAACTTCTAGATGGCTCTGATCCTGTACTCCATTACCATCTATTCCTAAATTCGATTACAAATGCTCTATCGCTGTCTTCTCCTTCCCGTAAACCGTCATCGTCAGGCCATCGTGGATCAGCATCGTTCCTCTGGTGGAACGAAGAATGCAATGCCGCTTTCGATCATAGTCGCGCTACATTTAGAATTTTCCGATCGAATCCTACACGCGAAAACTTTCTTGCCCACAAAAGGGCCAATGCAAGGGCTAGGTTTATTCTAAAATCGTCTAAGAAATCCTCTTGGAAAAATTTCTGTTCATCTTTTTCGAGAATTACTCCTCTTAATCATATCTGGAAAATGGCCAGAGCTTTCAAATTCCCTTCTTCTGAACGTCCTTCTATCCACACTATTTCCTCCGATAGTTTGTCTTCTTTTCTTGATGCTGTTGCTCCTGCTTATGTTCCTAACGTTGATGAATCCTGCCCGTTTCCTGTTACGGAAAACCCTAATTCTCATTCTCTTTCCTCTGCGTTTAATATTAATGAATTAAAATCCATTCTCAAAAAATCTTCCAGCCCCACTCCAGGTCGTGATGGTATTCCCTTCTTTGTCCTAAAAAAGTTATCCGATCTTGCTCTCCGAACACTTCTTTGTATATTCAACTCCTTTTTGTCCAGAGGAGTCACACCTCCTGCCTGGAACACCTTTATTATCATTCCTATCCCTAAGAAAAACTCCTCTCTTCGTCCGATCTCCCTAGCATCGTGTCTCAGAAAACTGTTTGAGGGCATGCTTAACAAGCGCCTGGTCTGGTGGCTCGAACACAATAATGTTTTTCCTTCTAATATGTTTGGTTTCCGTCCAGGCTTAGGTCCTGCTGACTGCGTCAGTCTGTTTGTTTCCTATATCTATAAATCTTTCATCGATAAACAGTACACTTTAGCTACTTTTATCGATGTTTCCAGTGCTTTTGATAATGTCCATCTCCCTACTCTTCGAGATAGAATGATAGTAATTAACATCCCGACGCGTTTTTGTTCCATCATTGTTAACTTGATGTTAAATCGTACTATTCTCCTGTCTTCTTCTTCGTTCGAGGTTACAAGAGTTGTTTCACGTGGTCTTCCACAAGAATCCTGCCTTAGTCCTACTCTTTTTAATATTTATACTATTTCTGTTGCTTCTCTTTCTATGAACTCCTCTTCCTTATTTTTTGCCGATGACATTCTTCTCTTTTCCTCATCCCGTGATATCGTAGATGCTAACGAAAGTGTTAATTCGTCTCTAGCTACTTTGGAACAATCTCTTTCCTCTTTGAACCTTTCTATTTCCCCTTTAAAATCCTCTTGTATTGTCTTTTCTCTTCGTCCTTTTAATCCCGCTTTAGTCTCTGTATCCTTAAACTCCAATCTTATCCCTCGTAGGGAATGCTTCTGCTATCTCGGTGTATTCCTCAACAGTCGTCTGTCCTTTTATGAACATATTAATTTCCTTTCCTCATCTGCCCTTAAAAGACTAAACTTACTGAAAGCTCTTTCCCCAACAAAATGGGGAGCCGATCCTTTTCTCCTTATTTCCTTGTACAATTCGATTATCCGTTCCAAATTTGACTACTGTTCCTTTATCTATGGCTCTGCCTCAAAATCACTTCTTTCCAAGCTGGATATAATTCAAAATTCTTGTATTCGTCTTTGCCTTGGTGTTCTTAGATCTTCTCGAGTACCAGCAGTTCTCGCTGAGTCTAACTCGCCTCCCCTTTTCATTCGCAGATCCTATTTAGGTTATCGTTTCTTGTGTAAACGCTTACCGTTATCATCCTCCAAACTTATTCCTTCATATCTTTCTATTCTGCAAAACTGGCGTTTTACTCCCAAGAAAATTCCTATTCTAGCCCACATTGCTTTGCGGCTAAATTCCTTTTTATCCTGCACAATTTCTTATAACAATCTCCCTTACTTTTCTTTCAATTTTGCAGATCTCTCCAATCCTCCCAATGTATTCTACTTTCCTTTTTCCTCCAAATCCCTTTCCTATCCAACAGTTATACAGGAATTCCATAGTTATATCGAATCCCGTTTTCCTTCCCATATTGCTATTTTTACGGATGGTTCGAAGGGGCCTAATGGAGTTGGAGCTTCTTTCATCATTCCGAGCATTAATTTCTCTGAATCTTTTCGTCTCCCTTCCTTTTGTACTATCTTTACGGCCGAGTTAATGGCCATTTTACACTCCATAATCCACATTTCCTCACATCGTTCTTCTTCTAAATTTTTAATTATCTCCGACTCCATGTGTGCTCTTAAAGCTATTTCCTCTCATTTCCCCTCTCACTCCTCTGACCTTTCCATCCTCCGTATTCGCTATCTCATTCACACTCTCTTCTCACTTCACGCTATCCGCATTGAAATGCTCTGGGTCCCCAGTCATATGGGGATAGAGGGTAACGAAATGGCAGATTCTTTGGCTCAGATTGCTGTATCCTCCCACTTTTTTTTCTCTAAAATTCCCGTTTCTAATTTACTCCCATTGTGTAAAAAGTTTCATGTTAGATTTTGGTCAGATTTTTACGTTTCCTCCTTTTCTAATCATCCTTCCTTTTATTTTTCCATCCAACCTAATCTTCCCACGCGGCCTTGGTTTTACGATTTTCCTTCGCTTCACCGCTCCGTTATTGTCCCTATTATCCGTTTACGTCTGAATCATACTCTTCTTCCTTCCTCACGTTTTCGTTTTCATCTCGCTCTTTCCCCTTATTGCCCTCTACACCCTGACGACGAAGCCGTCTGTGATCCTGACCATATCCTCTTTGAATGTTCATCCCTCGTGAACGAACGCACCTCTTTATATTCCAATCTGCTGTCACTCAAACTCCCTACTCCTTATTGTGCCTCGTATATCTTATCGTTTCCGTCGATCTCAGTTGTTCCTATCCTCAGTTCCTTTATCTTATCAATAGCTGACCAAATCGACATTTAACTGATCCTTCTCCTTCCTTTCGTTTCTGGGCGAAGATCCTTTGTTGACATGCCCAAAGGGGGGTTAAAAAAAAAAAAAAAAAAAAGAAACCTAGGTCATCCACATCTCTTGGATCTTTCCAAGCTAATTAGTTCCGTTTCCTCATCACATTCATACATTGTCCCACAAGGCAGGGGTCGTATCGCAATCAAATTTTCATCTAATAATAATAATAATAATAATAATTGAAAAGTAAATGGTAGAGTGGAAAATTTGAAATTTAATAAAAGGGTAGTTAAAACAAAAGAAAGGTTTGGTTGATGGCCAAATGGTTTTTCGCCGGGCCAGAAACAAAAAATCTAGGAGGATGTTTAGGAATCAATAATCTTTATTGTTAACTATTATCATAATGGCATAGTGAAGCTAGGGTAGCACAGCAGGGTTATCTAAAGAGATTTTCATTATTCTTGGTCCCAGCTAACATCTAAACACGTTGACAACGAGTCGAGCGGTCACTGTTACAAAATGTTCATTTCGTTGAAAGGAAGAACAACAGACAGTATTAGCTGCAGATAACAAAAACTATTTCCTATGAAAAATTATGTAAATTTTAATTATTTAAGACGTCTAACAACTAAATTTCAAATTTTGGATTTGCAGACCCAAAATACTTCTAGATTTTTTTTTTTTTTTTTTTTAATGGACTCGGTGTCAACACTGATCCAACTACATGGACTTAGAGCACCTACTCATATTTTGACGCGATCAGAGATAGATAGTATAAAGGAAAGAAGGAGTGTAATAACGGCTAGAGATGGGAAGGAAAGGATAAAGGAAGCATTGAAAGGGGTAGGAAGATCCAACGCCAAGAGTTCGGCGTACAGATGAGAGCACTCGGGAAAAAGAGCAGGGCATTCAAAAAGGATATGGTTGGGGTCGCACATAAAGGGGGGATCAGTAGAGTGGAGAGGGCAAAAGGGAGAAGGTGAAAGAGAAAAAGAAAAACGAGAAAAGGGAAGGAGGGAATGACCAACTCTCAGTCTGATTAAGGAAACAATAGCCGAGCGCTGAGAAAAAATTTTATATACCTCATTTAAAATTAAACTGGGTAACATAAAGTGTCAAATGCAATATATCCTTTTTGGCTCAACAATAGCTGAATGGTACTGGATGTAGAAATAAATGTCATCCTATATGATATACAATACTTATTTTCACTACAATTTATCAGTAGCAAAAAATCATTTATTTTTAGAGACTTCTCAGCAGCACTAGAAACTGTGTTAATCCCTAAAACAAAAAGTACGACGTACCCTAAAATTCTCCACAATTTTATCAACGTACAGAAGGGAGAATTATAGATAATGTTTGTAGGTTTCCAGTTTGTTTTGTTTCAGGGAATGTAGGAAGTCAGCTATGTATACGCCTGTTAGGGCAGACATGTATCCACCTTAACAAAAAAACAGTAATAACAATTCAAAAAACATTGATTACTGTTTTAATTTTAAGTTAAATTTAAAGAAAATAAATCCATATTAGATGTTATGTATGAGCAAAATCAAATTTTGTTATAAGTGCGTTTGGGACGATAATAGTGATCATTTAGTTTTGAATGTTAGCACGATTTGTGTACGCGTGCGTGTGAAGGAGAGCGTGTATTACGTTGTTTATAAATAATTTATGGTTGTTAGTAACAACTTAGATAGATCCCCAATAATAGTAATAATAATAATAATAATAATAATAATAATAATAATAATAATAATAATAATAATAATAATGGTAATAATGGTAATGATAATGATAACAGTATTAATAAAAATTATTAAAAATGCGGTTTTTAATCAAAATTCTCACGCTATAGTAACTTGGAATTTCTATTATTTCAAGAGAACTAAGAATCAGCATGTAATAATCAGAACAAGACTGTGAACCGCGCCCTTCAAATAGACGCGATAATAATGAATTAAATAATACTAATTATTTTTTTAATCAGTAATGAAAACTGATAAGATAAAAGGTTTAATTAATTAAAAGAAAAATAGAAACCATCATTGTAATGAAATCAAATTTTAAGCACACCATTCATGTTACGACGTAGTTAATTTCAACGACAATGGTACAATTAGACTTCCTGGTTGTTTGTTGCAGGTTACCACTATTTTGCAGTAGAAAAATAATGCAGATGTTACGCAGATATATTATAATTTTAATTTGCGTAGAAGCAAGTATTTTTTCAACAGAACACCAAGAAAATCACAGCAGCGGTAATAGTAATAATAATTATAATAACAGCCGAAAATTAGTAGTGATCGGCTATCAAAATATCGTCAATAAAACCGTCAATTACCACAACGACCATTACGAAAGTAAAAAAAAAAATGGTAAACTAACCATCAGAATGCACAACAATTATAACACGGCAGTTGAAGCAACTACCGCTGAAAGTGTATTGGACCCTCCGAAGAAACAGTCAATTATTTATCAGTACATATACTGTCAAAAAGATCAAAGAATGGACGACAACGGTAAATGCCGACCGGTTTTCAACTAGTTAAACGAAAAAGAATGTGATTTTTGGCTTTGCACGATTTTCTGATTTTTGAAAGTAAGTTGTACTACTGTTTCTACATTTAATAGTCTATTAAGTTTTAATTGCTTATAATTGTTTTTAAGAATGCATCGCATCTTCTAAAAAAAATTTATTTCGTTCGAATTTTCTTTTAACAATTTTGTTATAAAATCCACACATAAATTAAAAATAAATTAAATCATTTTAACAATTATAATTATCGTTTTTGATATGTTCATTTTGTCGAATTTTAATATTAACTGGTCTGTTCATTTTTAATTTTTAAATAATCTACAAAGAAAATATTTAAAAAGATAAATTTTAAAATTACATTTTCATTAAAAAGGAATAATAGTAAAACAAATGTTTTCAATAAACAAATCCACTTAACAATACAAGCTTTTTTTTTTTTAAATTCTATGCATTCTGCAAGTTTTCTATACATTTAGAAACTGGCAATCTTTCAGGATTGGTAGAATGCAAGAGAGCTATTTCGACCCGTTGTTAATGTGCGGCAGAGAAATATTTAATCTCGCTTTTTCTTACCTCATAGATTTTAGGACACTGGAGATATTAACTTTTGCCCTTAACGCACGTATGTTAGTCTCTAAATAGCTATAAAGTAAGAATTAAATAATAAAATTTAAACGAAGCGATTATTAATCTGTGCAGGAAGTAATGAAATATTATCATGAAACATCATACATCATATGTTGCAAATCGACAAGTCGATGTAAATTTAAGCCGCCTTTACACCAACGGCAAAAGACAGTCACTTTATGATAAATATGTATTGAAGAATCAAATTCGGGTGCATTAGACTGACTCTGATTTAAGACTAACGCACTCTTCTTCATTTAGCATCATATGACATTATGAAATGTAAAAAAATGCAATCCGGTATTATCTTATTTTTTCGAAGAACTGTTACCTCTCATTACCAACCTAGGCGCCTTTTACTATTTTCTATAGTGTTAACAGTAAAAACTAGTATTCACAAAATAATATTAAAACGACGAATCGTATACGAATTATCATCCAATGTACGCTCGTATCATGCGCTTATGTATATTGCCAGAAAAGCTCATCTTCGGCTGATCCACTGATATAAAGTTATTTGTCAAATTAACCATAATAATGTAAAGTTTGAAAAGAAGAAAACAATTTTTTTCTTAAAAATTTCAATACCTGTTATTGAAATTTACGTTTAAAGGGTCTATAGATGCATAAGGGAGGTAAAATACTCCAACCAATCTTTACAACTCTTAAAGGACATGACGAAAGATACTTTTCTTTAAAGTTCAATAACTCCAAATTCATCCAAAAATAAGAATTTTGGTTTTCTAAGGATATTTCGGACATTTAAACTTTTTTAAGAAATTTTTTAACGAGTTGGGAAAAACAAAAGATTATAAGTAGAAATTTGAAATCTCCAAAATTCTCTATTTCAACACTTTTTAAAAGTGGCTGATCGAAAAAAATTCAGCATGTATATTTTGTTACAAGGTAACATGATTCTTTTATTTTTATTTTTTAAAGACGCGAAAGATGTAAAAAAAAAATTAAAATGCACCTTTTCACAGAATTTTTCGCATACAGGAAACCCTGATAAAATTTACAAAGTTAAGTATATTCCACATATTTTACATAACTATCCGTTGCAGATGCGCAGGAGCAATGAAACTGGACTGAAACCGTCGAAAAAAAAAATTTTCAAATTTACTTTACACTTATGTATTTCTATAAATATTATTAAAAAATCCTAAAAAATTATTGGGTAATAACGACAAAACAACGTAAATTGGTATTATAAGCACATGTTGACGATATTGGTAGGAGTTCTAACTAAAATTAAAGATTTTTTGTTTCGATTTCTTGTGTAATAGCTACGCATCATAATACAAGTACCTTTTTAATGTACTACAAGAGAGGTATATATCGTGTGTAAGGATTAGCTCGGAGGTATTTTTACCTTTCTGATTTAACTTCATCCCTTTGTAGACTTTTTAGTTACCCGAAGCGCCTTATTTTTTATCCTTGAAAGACAATTAAAATATTTTTGTTTTAAACTACTAATTTTAAAAGTGTTCTCGACGACACTTTAAGTTGTTAATATCCAAACTCGAAAGATTAATAAACCTGCAATAGTATAATTCATAAAAAGGCAACCGCACGGAGTTGAAAAATCAAAGAAAAAGTGAGGAACAAAGGCAGAAAAAAGGACCGCCTTAGATGCTTTTGATGAAGGAAATATGCACATACGAATTCCGAAATTGCGCTGTTGTAACTCTGTTTGAAATATTTTACACCCTACAAGTATTTGATTCACAATTATTATGCAATACTTACAATACAAAAATTATCTTGTTACTAATAATCGAATGTTGCGGCGAAAATTTCGTATTACCGTTTATAAAAAATAAATTATCTTACACATCTATAGAGCTATAAAGTTGCAGACTATCAACGTTATTTCTGTCACTGTTTTATTTTCGATTAATTGCTTAGTTTTCTAATAAAGAGTGTTCTAATTGCCTTTTATAGTGGGAAAATATTTTATCCTTCGTTACTAAAAAGAGTGAAATAAACAAAAAAATTAACGTTACTAAAAAAATTGTAGTATAAAACTAACCCGAACTGAAAAGAAAGCTTCAGCTAATTTTATTAAATTTTCTTGAGTTGGATTAGCATTTGCAAGTTCTTCGTAACATTCGGCAAATTTCTTTTTATCCTTGTTGTGATATAAAAATATATCGGCCATTTTCATTCGAGCCTTTGAACATATATATTGAAATCGTGACGTTTAAAATTTGATATCAATAACTAAAAATTAATTAGAATAACTTTTCAATGAAAATAGAAAAGCAAGTACTTTTTTATCGTATCTAAGAAAATTCAAGTTGCAGTTGATTATTTAAAATGTTTATTCCATTTTTTTTTTTTTTTTTTTTTTTTTAATTTGGAAGACTTCCTGTTTTAAATATCACCATCGGGAAGACGGTTTTGAAGCTGAAATTAAAACGAAATTAGGTGGTCTCCGTTATCGTTTTGGCCAAAAACCAAAATTTTAATTTAGGATAATATGTGTGCAAAGAGTATTTTTTATACAATTTATGCGCACACAGTGTTATAAAATTACCTTATTTTAGTCTTAATGATTTCTTTTTTATTTAATTTAAATTTTACATACTTCATTCCTAACTCACTCGAGAAAGTAAATGAAACTTAATTTATAGTTGACTTTTTACTTTTAAAATAACTGCTTTTCGGAAAATAAGACAAAAAATTAAAAGAAAAAATAATAATTTGGAAACTTTACTATTTTGATAAAAGGTAAACTTTTTATTTTTTCAGAAATATCAAATTATTAACTTTAAAAACGAAAAAAAAAAATTATAATTTAGACGTCTAATGTTGTACGTTTTTAACGTTTTCATCAAGTAAAATTTAATCATTAAATCAATGGCTCGTTCTTCTATATTCAATAAAAATCCAACAAATCGGCAACACGGCTACCAACCAGGCCCGTGCCCAGATTTTTTTTTTTTTTTGGGGGGGGGGTGAACATTTTCTTCGCATATTTATTTTATAAATAACAATACATTTTTCACTAATATTCGTACTATTAATAATTTCCATCATTTTGATTTATATATTAATAATTCACATAAATAAATTCCACCGTATATGAACATTAATAAAAATTACATATGTTATTAATTATACTCGTAATAAAAAATTTTGCATAACATATTAATGAAGTACCTAAAAATATGGAACATATTTTTTCTTATTTCTTTTAAAAGTAGGTAAGAACATCCTAAAAAATCATTAATATTTATTTTAAATTTGCGATTTTTTTCAGATTTTTGTGTATTTATAATAACTATTTCAGTTCTCATGGGAGGACCCCCCCCCTCCCGGACACGGTCTTGCTACCAACCACAATAAAATTGGAAAAAAAATACTATAGTAAATTAATGTCTGACGAAACCGGATATTCAGTTGACGCTATTCGATATTATATTATTTCCTTATTTGGTATGAAGTTTAATTAATGAGATACATATTAAATTGTAACGTAATAAATAATTAAACAAAATTAAAAAATTAAAAATAACTTTAAAAAGTCCATAGCGATAATGTTTCAAATTTTCTGTCGGCCTACAAATTAATCGTTCTGTTTCCCATAATAAATAAAAGTAGTAAGAGAAGTAACATATTATTTCTAGACAAAATAATTACTTTTCTGACCTCATACATTCGGTGCTAAACGTGCCTATTATTTAGTATTTATTGTTAATTTTATTATTTTATATACATTTAATTCAGAGTTAAATAATTATACAAGGAAAAGTCCTAGAAAATAATATTTATCTTTTCAAATACGGTAAAACTTCTTTTACCGTTACTCTAAAGATTACTAATTTGTGATTTTTTAAAAAGACATTTTACCCCTAGGTATGGTACTATATTGTATTACTTTATATTAAATTATAAAAATACCGGACTCTAAATATTATCCAATTAAACATTTTTTTCATTTCTTTCCCAAATTATTTAAAATGTAGTACAGTACTGTATATGTAACTGTGCACGTTTGTATAGGAATTTCTGTTATCTGTCTATTCAATTATCCGTCATAGGCCGTCATAGGCCCGGCCCCGAAGGTGAAGGATAAAATAAGTTCTACTGTACCTTCATTTGGAAACAAATTAAAATTACATACGTTTCAATATTTGTGAAGTTATATTAAATTAGGTATTCCAAAAAATTTGAATTTTTTACATACTATTAAACATACCGTATTGCCTATTTTAGAAAGACTAATACAACAAACTTCATACATGCACGCATAAAATTATACTAAAATAAAGTTATAAAAGACGTACATTCTATAACTGGTTAAACATTTAAAACAAAAAATTTTGTTAAATACGTACATTTATTTTTAATTTTAATTTTATACCAATTTACGCAAATTAATTTTAAAAATGTCGAAATATTTAAATTTTTAATGTGAAAATATAGAAGTATTTAATGTTTTAGCACGAACATTTTAAAAATAAGGCAAATTTTTATCTAATTTTTGATCGTTTTATAGTTTTTTTTAGAAGAATTTGTTAATCCACACCTCTGAGTACATTTTCCATATTACTTTCTCTGAAGGATATATTGTAAATGTAATAATTATAAAAAAACATTAATTGATTTAAAAATTTTACAAACTTCGTAATAAGAAGGACTATCAGATGAAACTGATTTCAGCAACTCTATAGCTTCTTGTGAATTTCCTCGGTAGAGAGCTAAATCAGACTGCGCTAATGTAACAAGGTTTTCATGAGAAGTTCCCTTCAGTAATTTAGATGCTTCTTCCATTGCATTAACAGCTTCATTGGCTTGATCTAAATGTTGATAACTGGTTGACATTTCTAAATACAACGTAGCTAAATCGGACGGTTTCAATTTTTCCGTATCTAAAACAAAAGGAGAAAAGAAAAAACTATTAAAAACAAATGGGCGCATAATAATAGAGTGTAAATACACGTAAATATTTAGTTTTTGAATTAATAAAAAAAAAAATGAAATGGAAATTTTTACGATGAAAATTTATTATAAGCATAAAAGAAGCATACTCATATATCAATTCAAGGATGTGCAAAGAAAAAACATATAATAATAATGATAATAAATGAAACAAAATCGAGGAGAATAATTCGCCTTAGATATGCAATCGGTAATTAACAAATTAACGTATTAAATTTTTTTAAAAATTCTAAATTATTTACCGGATATATTATTCAAAGCTGATTGCATACAACTTATACATTCACTGTAATTTTTACGATTTTTTTGAATGATCCCGTTTAAAAAATGGAATAAAGGTTTCAATCGGACATTTAAATTTTGACTTAGACACAGTTCTAAATTTGAATCCGCTTCATCGTATTCTCCCTTAATGATATTAATAAGATGAGAGAAATCGTACAGAATTTGTAAAATATTATCACTGTATACGAATTCTTAAAAGCTGTTTTAGCAGATTAACTATATTAAAATAAAACGAATATATTACTTGATGTATCAATATTTCAGCTAAAGTAAGATTAGCGTCAACATTTAAGTGATCGATATTTTCTAACACATATTTAACAGTTGTTTCGGCACTTTTAAAATCATTTAATTCCATTTCGATCTTAGCTTGAAATATTCGCGCTTTAATCAGTCCCGGAATATCATTTATTAAACGTTTTATCACGGATAATCGATATTCTCTGTTATTTTCCTATAAATTAAACCTCTTAAATTTCATTTAACATTCAATCGAACAAAAAATATAAAAACAAAAGTGACACATATAATATGAATAATCACTGATTCTATTATTGAGTAAATTTCAAAAATGAAATGTGATAAAGAAAAATTGATAAAAATAATGATTAATTAATAAATACGGTGGCAAACATTTATATAAATAAATATGCCAGCAGCGTTTTCAAAAATGCCCTAAATCCTAATTCACCTGTTTTCAGCTATAATTAGATTACGCATATTTTAAGT
Organism: Icerya purchasi; assembly: GCA_039619475.1. Taxonomy (NCBI): domain Eukaryota; kingdom Metazoa; phylum Arthropoda; class Insecta; order Hemiptera; family Monophlebidae; genus Icerya; species Icerya purchasi. The sequence goes on along the minus strand of CM077116.1, from coordinate 54,442,249 downwards.
TCATCTTTACTAATATGGTTCTTTGGTTTCCTCTTTTTTAGCTGAAAATAGATGATAATTCAGGTTTCCTTCAGATTCCAGCATTATATACTAAATGTATCTTTTTACTAATATGTTTTGCTTTTCTTTTCTCTAGCTGAAGATCGAATATTCCTGAAAACGTTTCTGGAATATTCCTTTATATTCTTTGTAAATATTTGTTATTGCGTTTATCATTTTCATTATTTTCATTAGCTAATTAATAAACAGGACGTGCAGATAGATTATTTTTAAAATATGTTCGTTTTATAAAATCGTCCAATCTTCAATAGATTTATTTATTTTTTATTAAAATAAGTATTAAGTTATTGATTATTTTTGTGTATTATTTTCATAGAATTGTATGTCGGAGTTCACTGAAAATTTCAGGCTCATTCTTCAGGAATTTACCAGGATACACTTTTCACAGCTGTTTATACGTCAGGTTGCTTAAAAATTTATGGCGTTTTTCGCTTGTTATATAATTTAATTTGTAACTTGCTATATAAACTTCAAAAAGTAGCGTTTATTGAATCTTAACGACAATTAAAATATTTAATAAATCCTTAGTTCTACAAACGTTTTCAGGATTATCATCAGATAAAGAACATGTAAATGTGCTGAGAGTTTAAAACAAATTAAAAAATTTTTTCCAAAACAATCGAATTTATTTAGGAAAATACGATTAATAGGAGAATAAAAACTGGCCAGAACAGACGCTGTAACTGGAAGGAAAAACCTAACTTCTAAATCAAAAAGTTACTAACGCAAGGAAGATAATAAAAAAAAAAAAAAAGAAGAGGTTTATACGTTATTAAAAATTATTACATCAATATGTATAAAAATAAATAATAAATAATAAAATGCCTGACAAAATAATACTATCTAAAATAAAATTTTAAAAGATAACATGTTTTTATTAATACGTTTGCTGCATTAGTAACTTTTTTGATTGACAAATTACACTTATTCCTACTATTTTCGGCCTCTATTTTCGTAGTTTTCTTTTTTTCCTCTTATTAATCATATTTCCTAAAAATAAAGACTAACGCCTTTAAATAAATTTTTTCAGCTTATTTTAAAATTTCATCGGATTTACATGTCCCTTGGCAGGTGATGGAATAATCATAAAAACGTTTCTAGAATTGTGTTTATTATTATAGGTATATTTTAAATATTCATTATTGAGTTACGATATTATTAATTAATTATTTAACAGAGTATGCAGAAGTTTAACATTTATTTTATCCAAAGATTAAGTTTTAAGGGAAGTACTGTTATATGTTTTACATTTCCAGATAACACTGGTTAGCCAAGTGCAAATAAGGTAAATTTTTATTGTACAAATTTGAAAAGCATTTATTAATAGATTTTAAATGGATACTGATTAAAAATGTAAAACAGTTTCAAATAATAACTGAAAGCATTTTAAAAAATTACTGTAGAAAAATAATTATCTTAACAAATTATATAAAGTCTTTTATAAATATTTTAAATTAAATTTTTTCTTTTAAATATGATAATATTTATAATAAACAGTCATTCTATATTTTATTATCTTCTATCTCGTGTCACCCTTATATTATTGAAATTCTTTTATACAATAGTTTAGCTCTATCCTTTTTTATTTTATTTTTATGTACATCACTGAAAATAACTATTATTGGAAATAGTAATTTTATATAATTTCATATTTTAAATTTATTACACATAAGGAAAAGTATTAATTAAACTAGTTAAACTATTATCATCTTTTCAAACATATACAATAATTCGTCAGAATTATTAAAATTCCTAAGAAAGTTTATTAAAATTTTATTAAGGAAACATAAAAAAAGGCTAAGTACTAAATACTTCTCAAATTACTTAATATAAAGGAATAAAAATCTACAGCCGATATTGACTAAATAATAGTAGACAGTGTTGGTTGCGTATGCGTAATTAACCTATTTTTACTGGCTAAGGTTAATCAAAATCGTCGTTATTTTTGTTATACGTAATAAATGTATTAAATTTTAAAAATGAATAGAAAAATTAGATAATTTTTAATTCGTTCGTTATTTATATTAAAATTTAAAACAAAAAGTCTTTTAGCTAACTGCTGTGCATGAACTAAATTACCTAACGTTTATTAAATTAATGAAATAAATATATATTGACTTCCATTAGTTATATTTTCACTTTCTCAAACACACACATCCATGAATTAAAAAACAGATTATTCAATAAAATTATAAAAAATTAATCTTTTATACATCTATCTATTTAAATATTTATAAATGAAATATTCCAATGGTAATTAACATTGTTAATAACTGTGCTACTCATCCGTTTTAATATTTAATAGTTGGAAGTCATGTATTGCACGCAACAGATTTTTATATATATTATTATTTTTATATTAATTTTTGTATATTTTTTTTTCTTCACTGTTATTGTTGAATAATTATGCCACGACGGGAGAGGGGTGGCAGTACACAAAACGTTAATATAGTGTAAATAGTAAGAAATAATAAAAATGATGAAAAAACATTTTTTAAAAAGAGGTAGAATCTCAGCTGGACGTGAGGACCATGATAGGTATACTTCCTAAAGAGAAAAAGAATCTTATCATAAATATGTTACTTAAAAAATCAAAAATGAATATAAATTATTTACATTTAAAACTCAATAAAGCAAGCGGGTAAGTGCATGCATTATTTATGGAATAAGTGAATGGTATAAAGAAAATAGAATGGGGAGGAAGGAGTAAAAACCAAATAGTTCTCGGACATTTTCTCGAATTAAAAAATTTGAATGTACGTGTGTTCGAATACGTTTCCGTAGGCAAAAAGACAACCGATTTCTATAAAAAGCAAAATTTTAAGTTATCTTCTCGCGTACATACGACAGCAGCAAGAATTGGTGATAATAAATCATATGTCGGTGACCATTTATGTTCGGTCAAAATCTCACCGTGAAAGAACTCACTGGGATTACCCCTTCCTTCACAGCAGCAAATGTACGAAAAAACTGTAAGAAAATGGCCCTGCACGTCCCCTTGTCAAGAAAAACGAAAATCCAGTACATGGAAGTTCCCAGAGCTGTAAAAACTACTGTGGGAAAATACCAAGGGATTCAGCATATATCATTAATAATCATGTCCGATTACGAGTCAGGTGTAATAATATCCACGCCGACGTGTTCCCAGACGCGCCGGTCTTCTGTTACTTCTTCCATCCGGGTCAGTAGGTATAGAGTGTTGAGTGAAGGCCTGCAGTTAGTCTAATAATCCTAAAGACCGTAGCATAAAAGAACTTATTCTAAGGTGCTTCATTAGAATTTATTAAATGAAAAGCTGTTTTTCCTCTGCTTGTCTGTTTGTGCACACTCATGGTAGGAGCTATTGAATTGATTTTGTTATGGTTTCCTTAAGTGAATAGACTAATTTCTGAGAAAGGGTTTATAAATATTTGGTACAATTTAGCTAACGTATGAAAAATTTTGTCAATAGAGTGGGAAAAAAAGAGGAGTAAAATACATTTCACGGAATAAATAAAAAAATTTAAATAAAGTAAACATAAATTTTAGAAAAAATAATTTTTTAAAATTAATTTTTAAATAAAAATTTAAACGGGTATTAATACCTATATAGGCAAGCTGAAGGAAACAGTTAGTTATATATAAATTACAAATATACAAATATATGTGCGAGGTACATAGTTGTCGCGATAGTCTAGTTGCTAGAGCCCTTGGCTTCCGTTTCGGAAGTCTCGAGTTCGATCCCGGGCGACGACAGAAGTTATTACGAAAAATTAAATTAAAATACTCGCTATTTCACGTCGAAGGTAATGGCAAACCACCACGTACAACGTCATATGCGCGCCAGGTCAGTATATAGCACACACACAGGACTGCAGTTTTAGCGCGATAACAAGCGGCTACAATCAGTTCCGAATGTAGTCTTGTGTGTGTACACCCGTGTTGCACATAATAATTGCCTAGTACACAACCTATATCTGTACAGCTAAAACGAACGAATAGGTTGTCCACCAACCGAATGATTGAGGAGATAATGATGATGATGCACGAGGTGCAATGTAACTCCTAAGATTTTGTTGATGGCTATTCTAGCAAGGTTAAGAAAACATAATTAATCATTAGAATTAAAACAATTCGGAAAACTTTCTTTATAATATAAAATATTCATTGTACGTTTGAAATTAAATAACCACAACACAAATACCAAAGGAAAATGAAAAGCAATAATCCGTACCCGGTACATTAAAAACCAATCTGTTGTTCTTGAATTAAGCTCAGGTACACTGAGTCAAATCTTAAGAACATCTTAAATGCAGCCGTTATATAAATAAATAGGAACTTGGCTTTTGCCACCGTTTTAAGCCTGTATGGTTTTTAAATTTCAAGAAAAACATTATTTCTCACTGATAAGTTTCAACATCATTCTTTCAATTCAGTCCCTTATCGTCAACTTGCTTTCATCACGTTCTATTTTTGTAGACCTTTTATAGGTTTCCAGTAACCGTGACATTCGGGACAAAGTCACCGTGGACTTTCTAGCTCGGTCGGCGCCCTCAACGGTCCGTTCTCTATCCATTTTCCAGTCTCAGACTTAATTCTTCTATCCTCAATCGATCATTCCAAACTTTAATCGGATATACACGTACATACCTTCCTTATTTTTTAAACGAGCTTCTCACTATATCCTTATACAGCCGGCGACTAGCCCTCAACCTTGGTTCCCATTCATTTCTTCCAGTCGTCGTTCTGCTGTTGTTTTCTTAATCAAATTAAAAATTAAACACTCTTTCACTCTTTTTTGCTCGCTTCTAGTTGTTAATTTTCCCTATCCTTTTCTCCTTATATTGTCCTATCCATGTGACTAATTCTCCTTTTATGGGTGATGCAAACCAGATTTTCCTTGATGTTCCGTTCTTGTTAGCGAACGTGCTCTTTTGTATTTGCATAAATTAGCTTTAAATCTTCCTACTCCTTACAATACTTCTTTTATCCTTTTCTTTCCATCTCTATCCATTATTCCCTCACCTCAATCTTATGTACTTTCCATCTTCAATTGCCTTAGAATCCATATTTGTAGTATAATACTTTCAAGTGATTAAGTCAAATCCGCGGGCGACCCATAAAAAAAAAAAAGATTTATACCAAAATATAAAAATTTTAAAAATGTAACTTATATTATTTCAACAGTTTTAACATACCTGACTTATAATGGATCCAAAACTATAGAAGCATATTTTAAAATTGAAACCTAACTAATGAATTATAAAATACCTGCAACAATTATATTTTTAAGCAGTTCAGAAATTTTTATTGCGAAATATAGATTATAAATGTAATTCGGAAGAGAAAAAAGTTAAATTTTTATCTACATACACTTCTAAAATTAGAAGCTCTCTTAATAATGGAACCGATCATTATCCTTTTACGGGAAAAAGTAACACAAGGATATTTTGAATAATTAAATCCTTTCCTTATTCTATTTTACCGGTTTATTAAAGTCAATTTGCAGCACAAAAACATTACAAATTGATTTTGTAAGAGAATATATTTTAATTTTAACCGAAAGAAAGCCCTATATCATTTTTCAAAATAAGAATCACTGTAGGCTACGATTAAAATTCTGCAGAACCATAATTTTCAACTATATTTGCGATCGATAACCGTGTGATATAATCTAAATAAAAATGTCTTGTCGATGGAGAAAAGTAAAGTAAATAGTCCATAGTATGAAAGTTTCATTATCGATATTCAATAATCAACCTTATTAAAAACTTTTCCGAAATCAGTATAAATACAATCAGCTGCAATGTTTTTGTCTAGCTACATACCACCGTATATAAGTTTTAATGATTAGATTAAATTAGAAAAGAAAAGAAAAAAAAAAGGTTCTAAAACAGTGGAACAATATTTAATTATAATTAATCAGATTTCCATTCATAGTTAAATTTATCCGTTTGCGAAACGGTATCTGAATTTCCTATTTCACTAATTTACGCACAGTTTCTTGTACAATAACCGTTATAGGATTTTCTGCATTAAAGTTTCTCATTGATAAACAATCATTACCTACTATTATCAATGTTAATTACCATGAACATGTAGCTTTGAATAATGAAAATGAATTTTTAACTGCTATAGCGTCATTTAAAAACTTGTCATTTTTTTAAAAAATTGATTTATTTAAGTATTATGCTATCTTTTTTTTCTTTTTTAAATACTAACTTCATGATTTACTATAGAAATTTAATAAAAATGCACTAAAAAGTAAAAAAGAATCATTCGCTAAAAAAAACAAAGCGACTGTTGAAATACTCATTTTCTTCGAAAATGTGTTGTATTTGTAAGAAATAGTTTAATAAAACAATCAGAATTTAATAAAAAATTAACTGAAACTAAATACATACTGATTCAGGATACTGTTCGATGGCTTCCAACACAAAGTTTGAATTAAGAGTGATTAAATAATCGATTCCAAAATTATATTGTTTTGCTAATTTAAATTTGGTTTCAATAGCCTGATTAATTAATTTTTCGTTTGAAGCATCATTTGGTTTGCAGGTAACTTGCAATAATAACAATTCTGCACTGGGTTCCAGGTTATTATGAATTTCGAACAAAAATTCCACTTGTTGTTTAACCTTAAATGACAAAAAGTCATTATTTACTTATTTCACATAATATTTTTCAGCTAAAAATACACATACTTTTTTATTCTAGATTCATTTTAATAGCATTTATAAATAAACTTTTTTGCTTATTTTATTACATTCTACTATATCTCTTCTTTTTATTTTCGTATAAAAAATTGTAATTACATATTCAAACATATTACCGAATTATCAGAGAAGTATTAAAATTTTGAAATTACATCCATACGCCTATTATTCATTTTTCAATAAACAGACAACAACGTAAAAATCACAGTTCTACTTTTTCAATCCTTCAGAATTTACTAAAGTTATCAAAAAACTGGTAGTACGTACAAAGTACTAAATTATTTATTAAACTACATACATATATATATAATATTTTTAAAATATACCGTAGTAGTTAATCCGTTTTCACAAATGTTGCATTTTGTTAAACCAATCAAAGCATTCACCATCGTGTTATCTATTTTTGCCGCCTTTTTATAATTAGCGTTAGCTAAATGACAGTTTCTTATTAGCAAATACTGATAACCTAATTCGGCAAGTAAAAGTGTGTTTTGAGGAGATAAGGAAATTGCTTTCTCCATAAGTCTGATAGTTTCATTTAGAACAAGCATACTGCAACTGCATACGCGAGATATAAGTGCAGAAAATCGATGCATTATTCTCCAACCTTTAGGTTCTTGTTGTTCAACATTTTCTATGAATTCTTGAAGGTCTGTTAATACTCCGTTGTAGTCACCATTAACACAAATCCGATGTAATATTTTAAACTGAAAATATAAACATATTAAGTATATAAAAAGACAGATACTTGTGGTGAGTGCATTAGCTTAGTAAAGATCTCGATTACATAATTGGTTAAATCATTTCAGATTAAGCCGCTCCCAAATATACACTTAGTTTGACAGTATAATCGAAATAGGCATTACTGGGGCCAGGGGATAATAGCGACGATCCCAAGATAAACGATCTACTCTGTTTGCTTTATTTAGTACTCCCAGGCTTACTATATTGCGAATTTTTATTTCACAGTTTTTTATTAAGAGTACAGAATTCAGTTTATTGCATACTGCATACTTGTAGTCCCATTTTCGTTTTTTTTTTTTTTTTTTTTTAGTATACAGTATATGTAGAAAATATCAGACACACGACCGTTTTTTCTGAATTAGTTCCCAATATTATTGTTAACTTCCTTTTGATGTACCGCAATGACTCATATAGTACAACCTGATAAAATGATGAACCTGCAAATTTAAAAAAAAACTAAACTAACCAATAGTTCTCAAGTTATAAGGAAGTAAGTTGACCTTATTAAATTTTATTCTTTCACCAATGCCTGGGTTTGTCTTTTTTCTTATTTTTACAAATTCATAGTTTGACTAATTTTAAAATGTTTCATGATAGTTGACATTTTTTTTAAAAACTCGAGAACTTTTGAATGGTATGAAGTGTAAATATTGATATCGCATTTAAAAACTGCATTACACACTATACGAGTAAATAAACATTTAAAAGTTATATTATAACTTTACATTTTCATTTATGATTAATCATTCGCTTGGCGCTAATAAAACATACTGATTTTCGTCAATAATTTAATATTGTTCACATTATCGGTTCCTTTCCATCCTTATTGTTGTGTAAAGCTGTTTTTATATCATTACTAAAACAGATCAAAACTCCGTTTTATATAAAAAGTTATAGAGACTGATCTTGTTAACATCGATTTTGTAAAAATTATAGAAATTGTTATTAATACTTATCAGTCGTATTCATACAATATCATTGCGATTTTTTTTGTTTTTTTTTTTTCTACAATCAAATAACAAGCAGTTACTCTACCCGCAGAATACAATTTTGAACACTTCTATTAAAAGAAAATTTCTTGTAAAAATATTTATCAGCTTGGAAAAAATGTCTTCTAACATAATATTGAAACACACGATAATGAAACAATTGAAAGTTTGAATATTTAATGACGAACAGCTGTCTTTATCAATACTATTCAGAACAATAGAAACTTCATAGTAAAGATTAGAAATATAGCATCACAGAATCTAAAATCTATAATTAGAATGCCTTAAGGATTGTTCTCGGACCAATGTCCTTCTCAAAATTACTAACATTTCGATCAAAATTATCATCGTATTTCTTATTCAGCAACACTGTTTATAAAAAACTTAGTATTCTTTGAATCAAGATTGGTGGCTTCACAAAATATTACTAATAATTTATAGAATTAGTCTGAAAATTATGGTTTATAATATTTAATTTTAAAAACCAAAATAATTCACATTTGTAAAAAGCGTCATTATAATCACAAATTTATCGTTTAAAAACAATATAGAAATTCCTTGTATAGATAATGTTACATATCTTGGTTTAAAATCTGATAATAAGCTTACATGTAAGTCTCATATAAAACATCTTATATCATTTTGTACTTAAAAATTGAATTTACTACATAAATTGTTGTGCATTACTTACGACATAGATAAGGGCTCACTAGTAAAAATGTATAAACATTCTATATAGTTTTTCCGCCTATTTGACAACTGAACTGCATTGTTAAGTTATTTGGATTTTGTACATCATGAAGCTTCTCAACTTATATTTCAAGCTATCTTCATAGAACTACTATTAAACCTTCATTGCCACAATATATCGAAAAGTTTTACGGGCACTTTGTAATGTGTACATTACATAGGCTATATATAAAATAAAAATAAAATGAAAAATAAATAGTAAAGTAAGTCCCATACCCTTAACAGGGTGTCGAGGATTGTGAATTTAGCGTCACAATGTACTAAGACCAATGCCACTGATGGGAGTAGGGGGGCTAGTTATTTTCTCTCGGCCGCATTTATTTCCCCAGATTTGTCTGATACCCAGTTATTTTAGGCTGGGTAAACTTGAAAGCAGCTTAGATCCGGTACGAGACAAGTTTCGAACCTGTGACCTCTGGTTTGGTAGCCAAGCACCTTAACTACTAGGCTCCCAAAAATAAATAAATAAAAATGTTTAAAGGTCGAGCTCGTTAAGAGAGTGATAATGTGAATAGATAGGAACCAGTTTCTAGCTGGAAATTGTCCCATGTAGATCAATTTCGCCTTTGAGGGATGTACGCGTTAATTGGACAGCAAATAAACTGACTGGCACATCAGTTGTGGAGGAGGTGACATAGCACAAAATAAAAAACTGAATCGGAAGTCGTCAAGTCGAAAGACAGTCTTAGTTAAATCGCGGAAGAAGATTGACTACTTTTAGAAGAATAACAAGATCGTCTCGCAATTGAAAGAAACCTGATTCAGCATGGTGATAGTAACTAGATCATTTCGAAATTCGGTCTTGTGATTATCAAAATTCTTAAAATTTGTAAAATATAATAATTTCGATTACCACGTCTCTTTCTCACTTTCCCCGGAAATCCAGACCGAACTGCCAATGTATACCCCCACCTGCCAGCAAGGAACATCGACAACCCAACAACTGCAGCAGAGTGATATGTATCATTTATATTATATTTAATTTAACGTTCCTTGCCTTGTTATTTTCGTAAAGTTATAAATTGTGTATTTTCAGCGGCCGGTCGATTAAGAAAAATTTATGTAGGAAATTGAGAAATATAAATTTAAAAAAAAACATAAAATTTTTAATTCCTTGATTAATTAATAATATTAAAGTAATTTAATCAATTTAAATCCACAAGTTCAAAGGACCTCGCAATTGGCATTCCTGAGGACTTCATAAACAAATAGATCGTTTCAATTTACATAATTTCAGCCGCTATTTTTGTGTATAACTAATTCCAGAATATTTTATTCCAATATTATTTTTTTACAATAGAGTAAAAGCTGAACAAAAACATATCGTAGAAAAATGTAACAGAAATCGTATTGCGATCAGTAACACATATTCAAACTTATAACATTAGTGTACAGATATATTAACAATAGTATTTTGTTGGAATTCGCTTACTTGTTGAGTAATTAGAGAAGTCGGTTCTAACAAAATTATTCTCGACGTTGCATCTGGTATTTGATCCCATTGTTTATTTGCAAGTTGTAACTTAATTTTTTCAATTAGGACTATTACTAAATTTGGGTTCTTCACAATTAACTGATTTAAATTAAGTAACGCGTCTTCAGGTGACTGAGCTGCAATTTGCCCTAAATAAGCATCAATACTTTGACCATCCTATATATAATAATTTTTTTTTAGAAAAATTTGACAATGCGAAATATTTATTAAACTTAAATAATAAATTTCCATAAAGTGGTAAGCCGTTTACCCACTTCATATTTACATATGTGACCGGCTCCTAAAAAACCCGGCTTATACCTAAAACGCAATATGCGAGAAAAATGCGTTCTGTTTCATCATTTCCAACAGCTGTTACGTGATTTTTGATTCTGTACAGTGTTACTGCTAGTATAGGAGTTATCCGAGAATTAAGAGCGTGAGGAATCACGTGAAAATAAGACAGAACGTGATCACGGAGGAAGACGTCAAAGTGGCAGTAGAGGGGTTGAACGTCGAGGTTGAGGCCGCTCTTAAAGTTGAAGCAATTTTTCGATTTCCCATTCATTTTTTGAAGTATTTTAAGTAAGTTTTCATATAATCTCCTATTCATTTTGCGGTCTATTTTTTATCGATTGTGTCCTCATTTTTGTACAGGTTATTGGCAGTACGTCTTATTTTAGTAAAGCTTAAAATTTTAAATAAAAATCAAATAATTTTTCTGGTAATTTTCCATTAATTTTATGATATATTTTTTGTAAATCGTGCTGGCATTTTTCGTAAGAGTTGTTAGCAGTAGATGTCTTTATTCTTGTACAGCTTGAACGTGTAAATAAGAATTACATAATTTTTCATGTAATTTTTGTCAATTTTTTCATGTATTCTTCACACATTTCATAATTCGTGTATTTTTTGTAATAAATATTGGTAGTGGTATATATCATTTTTGTAAAAGATGAAATATTTTTTGTTCCAACAGCACCATGTCACAAAAAACAATTCATTATGAGGGAAAGGGGGTTCAAAAAACTCTTGAATGTGTAATCTGTTAATTATTGAAAAGGAGCGAATTTTCAACTATTTTGCATACGACAGGGGTGAAGAAAAATGGCTACATCGTCGCTTATAATTATTATTTTCAATTTCTACCAACGGCACGTCATAAATGAAAGTTTGAAGACATGGAAACCGTCGACATCCGAAAATTGATTTTTTAGGCATAAACCGGGTTTCTTCGGAGCCGGTCACATATATACAGTTTTTATTTTCTTATAATAAATTAAAGGATTCAATAACTAAAGTGACCATTTACCTTAACATATTTATAGCGACAGAAAACTGTTTACTAATTGTTTTGTTTTTTTTAAATAAAACTGTGCATTGTAAAACAAGAACAAAAATTATTTCCATGTAAATTTTTATAAAATTAATTATCATTATACCAAAAATTACTAAATTTAAAATTTAATCTAGACATTTAGACAAACACTGTTCTTTATTTTTTATCTGCTTTAACGTTACTAATTTTGTCCTATTGAACCTTTCAGATCTGATACCCTTGGTTAGTGAATACATGTTCAAAAACGTGCTAGTTAAGTTAAATCTACTGTGCACATTGGCGGTTTTTTATTAAGCCGAAAAAGATATTTTTACATAAAAAAAAATCAAACAAAAAAACCGTGAATAGAAAGGTAATACGAATTACTGATCGTCCCTGTTACGGGCGCTATCAATACGAATTACGTCTTTTCTGATCGTCCCTGTTACGGGGTCACTTGATACGAATTAAACTATTTGAATTTGACTATTGGTTCCTGTTCCGGATGCCATTTGTTACGAATTTCGGACTTCCTTCTAGTCCCTCTTTCGGAGCGCCATTTGATACAAATTCAATTATCGAGTTAATTAGCATTAGGCTTTTTTTATTTTTTATTATTTTATTATTGTTATTACTATTCGAAAAAAAAAAAAAAAAAAAAAAGGAAACAACAAAACAAAAAAAATATAACCGGAATAGCGGCAGTTTCTCCACGCAGGAGATTTCACGAGGCCCTCTCTTTCACCACGTGTCCAACGGAAAATACTTTGAAGCACAAAGAAACGCGTATATTAAAACAAAATAACATGTAAATCCGGATTTGGTGTTTTACTAGTTCGTACGTATGACAAAAAAGGAAACAATGACGATATTACATAGTAAATTTATACAAAAAAATTGATTTCGCTGCATCTGGAGCGACTAGTTAAAAATGTTGTACGACTAGAACGAAGCAACGCGACGACGGCGATGAGCAGATCAGCGAGCGAGAACAATGTTGTGCCACCGTAACAAAGGCTACGCAGAAGTTTTTAGAAGAATACTTCTGCATAGATCACCGCAATAACTACCCTGCCTGACTTTTGGCGGGATACATCCGAAATCTTCGCTTGGCTCAATGTCATTCGACACACAGTACGGATGCGCGCTTTCGCCGCAAGCACATGTCACTGTCTAAGTCCTCGACCACTACCACTACACAGACACTAGTGTAGTATCATCCCGGTGCAACCGATCGAACGAACAGGCACGGGATTTTCCGTTTTGGCCGAGTAAGCATTCTTGATAAGGCAAAGCGACGGCTAAAAAGAACGATGTCCGAGAGATCGTGAATTAATGATGTTTCGGGGAGTATTTTTATAACTCGGACATCGTCAAAAGATAGCGCTGCAAATACCGAATCCGTATCAAAAGATACGCTAATTACAATTGTTTACAGTATTTACTTGTCTGTATATTTAAATTACAATTAATTCACACGTTCCATGAGCAGTAAAAGATTATTTTTACAAGAAAACTGTACAAGAATTCATAATGTATAAGCAATCAAATACACATACCTGCGATATAACACTTTGGAAATAATCCATTGCCTTAGTAAAACGTTTATTTTTGATTTCTATCCAACCTTTTATTAAATAGCCCTTCGCAGAATTTCTGTTTACACGGAACAACAATTCATTATATTCTTGAGCTTTATCAAAATCACGTAACTGTAGATAAAAGTTTGCTGCGCAGAAAAGGCTTAATTCGTTTGCATTTTTACGTTCCGATGTTAAACGCGACTCAAGATCCAACAAAATTTCACCATCTGGAATCTTCATTTAATAACTTATTATTTAAAATGTGATTTCATTTAAAATTTAATACATTCGATAAGTTATTTGAAAAATAAACAGGATAACTTCAAATAAATATATAATTTAAATAAAAACAAATATTTTGAACCTTTTTTTACGAGAAAAACACTGCAAAAATAAGAAAAAATTAAACTGCACGGAAGTAACTTATAAATTTTTTGAACATTTGACTGGTACATATGTATCTATTTTTTTGAGACGATTTGAAACATAAAATAGTAACATACCTCGCTTTGATTTTGAACATATATCATGGCTAATATAGCAGCTATACCCACATTACTGTTGTACATTAACGTTTCGAGTTGCTTCATTGCTTCATTTAGTTCATCTTCTAGAATAAGTGACACACAATACTGAAACTTAAACATAGCGTTGCTTTGATATTTTTCCGATGCTGATTTTGCTAATAATTGCATTGTGTGATAATACTGTTCTCGGCAATAATACTGAATTAAATCCAACTCCATCTTAATTATCTAATTACAGAAATTATATAAAATGGATAATTTTTCAAATACAGTATATATGCTTATAAATGTAAATAATTAAAAATGATCGTTAATACGCGGTTACTAATTATTATCCGAACGACATTCACAATTCACAAAAATTTTATAACATTATTTATACTGTAATAAACTTAAAATTGTTCAAAATACATAAAAACGAATGACTAATATTGCTTGCCAAAAGTGTAAATATTGAAACGTACATTTCAATTATATATACAAGAAGTCAAATTAAATATATTAAAATTAATTCAATTACCAAATCGTAACCTCCAACTAATATATAATAGTTTTTGAACTGTACAACACATAACAATAAAAGAAAGTAAGAAACAACCGAAATATAACCATAGCAACGAAATGTACAACAAAATTTACGTTATCAGTTTAGCGCTAAAACGAAATTGACCAACGATTTCAATATATAATTTAAGCGAACCGTAGACTAATAATTATAATAAATAATCAAATAAAAAGAAAAAATATTAATCATTCAAAGAAAGTATTTCAAAACGAAAAAAATCAAAAAAAAAAAAAAAAAAAAGAAAAAGTGTATTGAAGATTGTATAGTTAATGTATTATTAAATATACCAATTTTTTTGTACACACAAAAAGGTGGAAACCGGAAATACACTGTTGTTATGTCACATGAACACTTAAATTCTTCTAAAAACAAATTCACGTGCGATATTCATAGGGATGAATAGATAAAGTAAGGGAGTCAACTGCAAAAATATTCCCCAAAAAAGCAGAAAGTGAGAGAGAAAATGAAAACAAAATTATTCCATCTCTTTCTAAGGAATATATGTAGCAATGGCGTGCCAAACTGGGGGGGGGGGGGGGGGGACAACATGAGCAGTCTCCCCCTTTAGAGAAAAAAATGCGGGGATGACGTCCCCTCAAAAAAATATATATTATACCAGCATATATAACAGTTATTTAATAAAAATCCAAGAAAATTAAACGAAATGAATATGAAGAGAAATCTTTTCAATTAATAAAATTCAATTTTTTAACCATAAATATTATATCGTCGTCGCAAAAATAAAACAAAGTGGCTACCGAATTGAGAAAACAAAAACTATAAATTTCAGATACTCAGAAAAAATAAAAAATCAATAAGAGAAAATCATTTGAAGTAAAAAAGAAAAGCGTTTTTAGCACTTTTTACTTTATAATTAAATACTCTTTTTATTTATATAAAATAGTATCAGTAGTGATAAAAAAAACTACATTCTTTTGTTGTTACTGTATATAGGTCTCTCTATGTACATGGGTAATTTATATTTTTGCTCTCCCTGATTGTGAAACGTTGGCACGCCACTATAATATAGTCGACATCTGCTAAGATATATTATTTTGTTGAACTGCCTGTTGTTGGCTGCAAGCATGCATCAATTAGAAAGAGATAGAACTATTCTGTCAGCATCTTTTAATAAGACATTTCCACTTTGGAGGAGTGTATAATTCTTCTACTCCAACAATATAATTCTATGGTGATGACATATTTGTGATCACACTGCGATCATAATTAATACCTTACTATCGCAAATTGTATGTTTGTTTATTTAAATGCAAAGAATGTGATTTTATATAAATATATGTTAAGTGGATAAAGGGTAAATTGAATAATAAATTAATAATGCACTATACATAATAGTAAATGTAATGTTTAATCAAATCAGGGCCTATTTTAAAACTATTTGGTGCTGCCCAAGCACTGAAGTTGGAATATTTCCAATGTTGCTAACTTTTTAAGTCCCCAAAAATATAATCAAATCTTAACTAGAAAAAAAAAAAAAAAGGGAAAAGGGAAAAGTAAGGAAAAGAAGATTGTGATTTTATCATATTACTAATGTAAACAACGATAAGGAATTTGGCTGCAAATTATAATGTTGAGTCATCATTTATTGCGCGTGAGTAGCAGTATAATCAAGAATACTAGAGAAGAAGGATAGTAATCAACATAGGAATATCGTCTGCTAGTCTCAAACATTTTTAAACGTGAATGTATTCTGCTTTCGCTGCTAAAAAAGATCGATCGCTGGAATGAAAATGATATCCAGTGGTAGAAGGGATGGTGAGAGAAAGACTTTAGCACGTAGTTTTAGTGCTGCTTCTAAGAAACAAAACTTCTTTTTTTTTTTTGAACTGCCAGTCAAAAAAAACATTCGACATTTCATAACACCAACTTTCTGTTACCTAAGATACTAATATGTAACTGCAAAGCTTTTAGTTCTAGCATGTATTTTTTTTTCTGTCACTTCTTTTTCATTTTAGTTATTTTCTTTCATTAAATATATTTTAAAACAAAAATGTTATTCCACTAAAATAGATTTCAGCTTATTAATAAACTTCAATTCATTCAATATTCCAGTTAGATTTTTATTCTCAATTAAAAGTAAACCTATTGATTTTTTAAAGTCTAAAGTACCATTCACTAGTTTTCTATTTTCTTATTCTTTGTTACACTTATTGTATTAGTGTTATATTGTTGTTCCGTTTTGTGAGTTGATCGATTTCTCTATGCTGAAGTACACAAGGATATTCATAAATTTTTGATCAAGAAAAAGAGATCACATTCGGAAAATAAGGATTCGTCACTGTCACGATAACTACTTCAATATTTCATTTTTGTATTTAAAAATCGATCATTGTGTTTATTCTTCTTCACTGCAAGTTCGCAACAAAACGAAAATTTTGAAAAATCTTCTAAAATTCTAAATCGATGCCGTATCTAGCTTCAAGCAAATTGTTCTAGAATTTTACTTGAATGAAACTTCAGCATCTCAGAAAATTTTGATTAAAGAGGAAGACAATTTACTTGAAATTTTATTGAAGAAAAATACTGAATT
The DNA here is from genome assembly GCA_039619475.1 of Icerya purchasi. Classification (NCBI taxonomy): domain Eukaryota; kingdom Metazoa; phylum Arthropoda; class Insecta; order Hemiptera; family Monophlebidae; genus Icerya; species Icerya purchasi. The sequence goes on along the minus strand of CM077116.1, from coordinate 54,424,993 downwards.
CTTGCATAAAACACACAGACATTTTACAGATTAAACTTCTTTTGTTATTTTGCTCGGGGCAGCATTTTTTTCTGGTTCTAATGGGTACTTACCAACCTACTTACCCACACCTACTTACTTACCTAGAACCTACATACCTGAATTTTCAGATAATGTGTTTTTTCATTAGTTTTAGATTAAACACGTAGAATCCGATTGGAAAGCTGCAGTTAGCAGCTATCGATGAAATTATTTCTAAACAAAATGAGCAGGTGGCTAATAGAATAGGAAGTTTTTCATAAGATACGCAAACGACACAGTTTTGTCGGTTGAAAGTGCAAAAGATCTGGCTATATTAACAAAAGCGATGGAGAATGCATGCGATAAATATGGATTAATAATTAACGTGAAGAAAACAAAGGTAATAATCATCTCAAAAGATCCACGTCCCATCGATATAGTAATAAACAATAACAGATTAAAACGAGTTGATAAATTCAAATACCTCGGTGCCAGGATTAATAAGGATGGAGACCCGGATGAAGAAATTAGATTTCGCATTGAACAAGCGTGTTCTGCCTTCATGAAAACGAATAGGGTACTAACAACTCATGGCCTGAATTTCGATTTAAGATTCAGAATTCTGAAATGCTATGTCTGGCCAGTGCTGCTATATGGTGTTGAAACGTGGACATTGACGTCCAGGACACTTAATAGATCTGAGGCCTTCGAGTTTTGGTGTTATCGACGTTTATTTGAGACTCCGTGGACCAAAAGGAAGACTAATACTGAGGTACTACAGACGATGAGAGAGGAAAAGTAGCTGCTTGGTATTATCAAAAGAAGGAAAACGGAATACATTAGTCATGCGATGCGTGGGCCACAATACACACTATTATAGAATATACTGATGAGAAAGGTAGAAGGAAAAAGAAGAATTCGTCAGAGAAGATTATCTTGGTTCAAGAACCTACAAACATAGGCAGGTTACAGCGTTGAAAAATTATTTCACCACAGAAATAGATAGGAACGCTTACAGAGATTTAATGAAGCTTGTCATTGGATGAAGCTAGGATTGGGAACGGTCATGGCACTGAAAAAGAAGAAGACCTACTGTCATGCGAAAAAGTTGACTCTATCAGTGTGGTCTCTCCCTGCTAGAACCGTTAATGCACACATAACAAATTAATTTTTTTTAACTCCAACAGAAATGCAACCGATGCGATTAGAAATTATGATTTCCAATATGTAAATCTAGCGTTTCATTTGGAAACAATGCGGTGTATTGTGTTCAGTTATCGTGAAACTTTTTTCAACGACCTGCTGGAAAATTCACTAACAGTTTCGTTACGGTATAATGCTTCAGTTGACGGATCACAAATTGATAAACTTTATGTATTAGAAAAATGTATTCTGAACAATGATGAGGTGAAGGAACTTTTTCTGGGTACTGCAGAACCGTAAATCCGAGGTGCTTATTGGAAGCTATAAAAATGGCATGCGATTGTGATACATTTTCCAGGTGCATCTCGTTGTATCTTGAAAGCAACTTCATCTTTAGTAACAGATAGAGCACCGGTAAATGCTGGAAACCAGAATAGACTGTGGGCGTCCTTTAAGAAAGGAAAGGACCCGATGGCTGAATTTGAATCGTATCCTGCTGTCACATTTTAGTGCGCAGTTCATCGAACTAATTTAGCATGGAAGAAAGTAACTGCAAATGTACGAGAAGTGAGTAACTGGAAAAGTTCTTTCATGAATCGACTGTATGTACGCGAGAGTTGAAGCAAATTAGAGAGCAATAAAAGGTCATAGATGCCCATTTTCCTAAATATTTTGCAGTTCGTTGGGCAGAATTTACGAAAAATCTCTTCAATGTTGCTTTATCGAATTAGTTGGCTCTGGTTGAATATTTTTGGAAAAATAAGAACTCTGCTAAAGAATGCGTCAGGTATCATCAATTTTTGACGAAAAAAGAAAATTTGAAATTGATAACTTCATTGGCGAATGACTTGAGTGTTTTTAATCATTGTCAAAAAAATGTTCAAGCTGATTCCACAACAATACTACATATCATAAATTTGACCGCGTTAGTGGAGCAACAACTAGATAATTTGAAAACTTCCAATCTTTTAGTAGAATGAATTGCTGTGTTGAACAAAATTTTGAAAAATCGAAATTCCAAGGAAAATACCGTTCAACTTCAAGGCGTTAGTTTAAATTGCCCAAAACCTAAACGGAAGCAACAGAATCATCTCTATGTAACGGATCAGAAAAGTTCGGAGCTAATTACTAATGAAAAAACAGAGGCTTTAAAGCAATTTCTTAACGAACGGTTATCTTTAGATGGCGATATCGTAACACATACCTGTACATTTACATATGGTGCGGGCTGCAGATCTAGATGTTGAAAAGTGTACCAAACGTCGAGGAAATTTTTTTCACATTATCAAATATTTGTCGACTTTTTTATGCCAATTTAAATTTTGAAATTTACAAAAAAAAAAAAAACAAAACAGTTGGAACAATCTGTAATACGGAGCAGTATGCAAAAGAAAATTATCGACCAGAAAAAAACGCAGCATTATTCTGCGATTATGTAGGTACTTATAATAAATATACATATTTTTTTATTTGTTTTATTACAAAATTCTTTTCTGACCGTGTGTAATGCTGGTTTTTAGGGAACACTACCTTTTTCATAATAACCGTTTTCACCTTTTGTCTTCCGTTATTTGTTCGGTTTCATCTTTATTTTATGAACTTAATCATTTGTAATATATCTTGGGCGCGCTAGAAATATTTCCCTACATTCTAAAAAGTGTCAGCATTTGTCAAATATTTTTTCTATATGTAAATTTAAGTAATTTATGCAGATGTGTAGTATATAAATGCAGTTGAATACAAGTATTTTAGTTGCAAAAATCGTAAGTGAAAAAGGGAGTGAGAGAGAGGTCTGGAAATTAAGGATTCCCGGACGCTTCTGTTATAAAATATCCTGGTTACAGGTCTGCGTGACGCCAAAAAATTTAATTTCGAAAAGTTTTGCAGATAAATTGAAAAAAAAGAAAAAAAAGGAGAATCATTCCTTAATCTTTTCATAAATGGATGTAATGTTTTAGTAAAACATACGAAATACATAATCACAATTAATATATAAAAACTAATTGCTGACTAGTTGTTATATATTAATTAATTGTGATTTTTATGTTCTAATTATTTTTTGTTAGTGTAACGTGTTAAGTATTTATAACGAATTTTATGAAAATCCGTGCTTTAGTTAATTATAAGAAGTATTCAGAAAAGACCGCTGCTCATCTCGTTATAATAAAAAGTCCAAAATTATACAAATTTCTTCAAAAACGAGAAAAATAAAAGTATTTTTTCTGTTTTTCATTCTTGCTTTAAGTTTATTTAGGTTTTATTTTATTATCACTTTCATGTATGAAGAAAAAGATTCGATGTTTGCGCTTTTTTATTTTAGAAAAAAAAATATGCGTAGCTATTATTATAAGCAAAAAATAATTTGTTTTATCAGTGTATTCTGTGAAGTATTTCATGGAAATTCGGTGTAATGGTAAATTTTCAATATTAAAATATTATAATATTTCATTTGATATCAAATGTAACGGTAAACTGGTGTTAGCGACTAGATTATTCATCGCCTTCAATATCGATTTAACTGATTTTCACTGTATTTCGGATACCATTCTTTGAAGAATACGAATATCGCTTTTATATTGCCAAACTATTTACCGGTTTTTTGATTTAACTTTATTTTGCTTTTAAATTCGGTTTTTAGTAATATTAACTCTCATCTATAGGCCATGTGAAAAAATTGAGGTTTAAGATGCTGCCGCCAGGTGGCACCAAAATTAGTAACAAATAGGAATTAAAAAAGTAACGCTGTTCGAAGATATTTTTAATATCGCTACTATTCCAGTGACGGGGATTTCAACTAATACACCAGATGTGTTTTTTTTATAGGTCTTTTAGTACGTTTAAGTCTTCTGATTTCTTTAGAGTTTTCTACTAGTGAAATAGCCAAATTGTTCGAATGTTCTTCTAGTTTCATGCCACATATATTTTAGTTTTTCTTTTGATTTCTGTTTAAGCAAATCGTACTTTTAGATTTTCATGGAGTGTTAAATTGCTAATAGTTCTAAGTACTTTATATCTTGATACAATTCCGCTACAACTCCACAACTGGCACCATTAATTCTACATAAGTTTCAGTATTTCATTATATAATAAGAGCCTATTTTTCATGAAAATTTCAGATTTTATATTAAGGAACCTTAACATATATTTCTAAGTTCAATATTGAGTTTACTTTCGTTTTTGAATAATATTATTTCTCTACGTTAGTTACCTATTCAGATGAATTCCCGCGTTTCTTCTTCAACAGAAACTATTTCATTATTTACTATGACACTGCTAACAAAGCCAATTTTTTTTCGTTTATGAATGCTAAGCGAACAGACTTCGTTTTATTAATAATTCGCCATTTTCTAAACCATGAGAATATTTTATTAACTGTCTACACCGAAGTTTGATGTATCATCAGCGAAGGTACTACTTCCGTGGTGCTTAGTGTAAGAATATTTGTAGTACAAATTAAATACAAAACTCAAATCCTAAATCGCTACCTTTATGGATATCAATTTCTATAGGAACAATTTGAGATTCTTTATTTTCATCTTTCATAAAGAATATATCATTCGCATAAATATGGTCATAATAATAATGAAAACTGATTTTAAGAATGTGTCTGAATTTTGTAAAATAGCTCATCATGACATTTTATCAACGCCTGTTCAACATATACACGGATAGGTGACCACGTTTTAGTCGAAATTATTTGCTTTTAAACCTTTTTTAAAGTGAAACTTCTTATCGCGCGGTAGAGAAAAATTTTGGTACGGTAGAAAAAAATCTTGGTTACGCGTTACGCGTTAAACGTAAGGTAGCTATGTATTTGTGTGTATGTATAAGTATGTATAAGTGTCTGTCTGGGTCTAGTAGTATACCAAAATGAGTAAATGTATAGTTAAGTATTTATAATACGCGACTTTGTATAGTATATAGTTTATGAGCATTCTCATATATATATATATATGTATATCTCTATATATATACATATAATAAGTATGTGTACACACCACTCTATAGAAAGATATTCACGATACGATACATCATACATTTAGTCTGTTGGTGAGTTTTTGAAGTGAAAAAAAATTTTGGTTACGCGTTAAACGTAAAGTAGGTATGTAATAAGCATAATTGAAATAGACCAATGATAATGATACTTTTTTATAAATGTATATAGATTTATGATTTATTGAAAATGAAAATTTGGTTTATACTGATACCTTTTCAATCCTAATAATTTTTTAAAGCACAGCTTAAAATAATAATGATAATAATAAATGTCTTACTTATATATAAAATTAATTTAAAATAAAACTTTATTATAGAATTTAATACATATAAGTCATAGAAGTTTCACTTCCTCCGCGTGTACACACTGATACACGCATCATGATTTTTGTTTCCTATTTTCTGGTCTTATCAACAACGAACGATTACCAATCAATACGTACAAATAGCATTTTAAACTTATTTACTGTCGTTATCGCAAGTAATTAAATAATTTTACGAAACAGTTTTAATAAATCAATTACTTTTAATCCAGTACATGGCAAGTGGTTGCGTTAGGAAGTTTTCTGTACTTCAGGAGAAATGCATCAGTAATTACAAAAGGGAAATCAATGCTTCGATTTAAATTTAAGCTTGTAAATGCCGAAAAATTCCTTCTGGTGTAGTCCAGAGTTAAAGGAGTTTTTATATAAAAATTCGGTTCCCATAGTCACGGTAAATATACTCCTTCGAATTTAACGTAACCGATATAATCTTCACTTCGAAAACTCTCCACACACTCTTAACACTGTAAATAATGTTATAGTTTGACTCCCTTCTTCAGGAGTATCTGCAACAAAATTTATTTGATTATGCTGTTAGTGACGAAAGAAAAGCGATATACCGATTTTAGCGTATTAATACCAGTTTATTCGGACATCTCCGCTTCTTATATCACCCCGGTTCCTGGAACTCGTTACAAGTAATTCGTGACGTTAAATTACATCTCCTTGATTATCGTTTCGGCAGATTGCCTGCTGTAAATTTATTCGCAAATTGGAATGGTGTTTCTTTCGCCAAATGATCAGAATTAATTATAATCCGACCAGGTTCCAAAAAAAAAAAAAAAAAAAAAAAAAAAAATATTCTAAACTAATTCAATAGTTAACCCGTACTATTTGGTAAATATATACAATTCGATCGAAATCAGGAACGAAATTAAGTTAAAAATACCCGTACTATTGGAACAGCAAAAATGTTATATGCATTCATATATTTACATATCATTATACAAAATACTGAATAATAAGTTATTGCATATGCATTTCCTAATACGAATAACGCAAATAAAAATAAATTTTTTGGAAAATTAAAACACGACTAGTTCGGTAGACTATAAAAAGCGAAAAATGACAGTAAAAGTGAATTTCGCATCATTCGATACACACCGGCTCTCAGCTGATATAGGTAAGAAAAGTAGCCTGCGATCGGAAATAACCTCGAACCACTTATTCCCTTAATGCTAAAAGCGTGTACCATTACAATAATAATAGGACGTTTGAGAATATGGCATAAAACAAATACATGCAATTGTTCTAGACTAGATCCAGGTTGACTGGCCAATGAAACTAACGCTGCCTAGTCATCTTCCCACTGTATTTCTTCTAAACTGAAATCTAACATTGTCGCTTGTATCGATTCCCCGCTATCTCTAGTGTAAAACATTCGTCCGCTGTCCGACAACGCATCAGAGCTAAAGCCCTACCTAGTATATTTTCTCTATCAAAACCGTACCTTAAATAATCGAATCTAATAAACAATCTCCGGCCGATCGATTCCATAATGCGTAAAAACGAGTACAAACATGAAACAAATTAATTATAGGAGGAATATGATTGATTTTTCGTTTGACGATAGAATATGAAATTATCTGTCGAGTAAATTAAAACCTTATTTCTAAAATAGATAAATGTAGAATTGTTGAAAAGACTTTTTGAAAAATTTATTTTGACATTGCGTAAATACGAAACAGGTTTCTTAGTATTAATCAGCTGGGATGCGTGATTGCTTATTAATAAATTAAAAGCGAAATGAGATCGGTTGATATTATTTTGCTAGATGCACAAATCGAAAACTAAATCAAATTTAAATTAGTTTCTGTTGCAGCGGTAGCGGAGACTGAGTGACGACTGGTAATATTAAATTTTATAAGTAAACAAGGAAACTTTTAAACTCTATTTTAAGTACTGCTCGCACTGGCACTTCCGCCGTTCAACTATTATTATTATTATTATTATTATTATTATTATTATGGTAATATAAATGTAGAGTAGTTTAAGCGGGTATTTAAGTGGTTGTTGAATAGATGTCGAAAATATATCACTCCCATAGACGCGGACGAAATAGGCGGCACAAACGCCGTCGAAGGCGTTATTAACGTAAAAGTTTTTTCTTAGGTAATCTCCCGGACAAGATGACAGCATTCCTAGCAGCGTAATGATAATAAAAGGCTGTTTAGCGTCTAGCAGTGTCCTGCTCGCCTGCCTTTTCCAATAAAATGCTAATTTTCAACAGCCTTCATTTTTGTATTTTGTTGTTATTTTGCGTTTCAGCTCTATCGTCGGCAGGCAAGAGTACAGTCGTTAGTAAGCGTTTATCGAATCTATCGTTGAAAAAAAAAAAGAACAGTTCGCTGTTCGATTTTTTGATTTACATTTAAATTATTTTGTCAATAGCGATATCACATTTTTGCTTCATGTTATTTTGCGACCATTCTAATCTACAGCTTACTACAACAGAGACACTCTTTGTATAGAATAGTTTTTTATCTATTTTTTTTTTTTTTTCGTTTTGTATTTTTGTTATTTTTATTATTATTACTTTACAAACGTTTAAGTTTTGATATACTTCCTTCATCATGTGAAATCAACGTGTTTGTTTTCTTATTTATTTATCCATTTCACATCTATTACGCTTAAATTAAATTATGTAAGCTAAATAGAAGTAAGTCAAAATATAAAAATACAGGTAAAACATTACGTACGACACAGTAGTGTGCATAAAGAGGCTTAACGGCTTCGCCCCCTTCGCAATCGTTTCTCAACATCAGTGTGAAGGTAATAAATTAAAAATCGAAATAAAATGCGGCATATTTAGCTAATAAATAGCTAAAGAAAAAAACGACGAATCTAAAAAAAATAAATGGTAAATCTTGCGATATTTTAATTTTAGAGGTGATGTATAGGCCGCTTTTTTTCAAATATGTAGCCTAGTACAGTAGTTAAGCATCATGGGTTAATTGAAAAAAGTAAAGAACGCCGGCGAATCTTTAAGCTGATCGAATTCGCATTGATTGCCGTCCAACATTTTTAAGAAACTGAAAATCGACAAAACTGTGAAGATAAGAAATATTGACTAGTCTGGAAAACTCATTTACATTGAAGTTGGATAACCGGATGTTTAACCGTCCCCAACGGATATTGACTATTTTCAAATCGATCCCTGATTGATTGTTCTCCGTGAAAAAAAAATAGTCTTATTCTATTTAGAAAATTTTAATTTCAATAACCGCGGTATTCAGTTCAAATTATATCTCTAATTTTCCGAAAACAGAGCGGAACTTATATTCAGCGGGGAAATACAAAAATTGCCCTTAAAAACAGATTATTTTATAAATCCGCTTTTGCAATTATTAATATGGTTTCAATTATCTTATATAAACACGACAAAATGACGAATCGTGCTATTACTGTTATGCGGACAAAAATAAGATTGAGTCAAATATTATAAATAAAAAAAGGTTCATTTACATTTCAACACTGGGGAATCATCACACGGACTAGTTAGCTGTTTTTATTGCAACGTCGGAGCCGGAATATATTTTTTCCTTCGAATTGATGACACGTTTTCTGTTGAGGTCTATTAAAATAAAACGATTAGTTCTATGGACAACATCCTTGATAGGATGTCACGAGTGATATGGAGTTAATCTTTCGGTGTGATGTAAACGTTTAATCGTCTCAAAGAGAATGTTACTTTTCAGGTTGGCTCGAGCTTTCTTATCGCTACGTAATATAATTTAAAACTTCTTTTTTTTTTTTTTGGGCTTGGCCGACTTAGGGCAGCTACCCAGGACAATTGGACTAGATTAGAGATTAGATTTTGATCCGGTCAGAGATCGATGACAGGAAAGAGACAAGAATAGGAACCACATTGGATGACGGCAAAGCTAAGATATAGGAAGCACTATATGGAGTAGGATAATTCAGCTTTAACAGCTGAACGTGCAGGATATTACGCTCGGAGGAAAGACTGGAGCATTCAAACAGCACGTGGTCAGGATCACAAACGAAGAAACAGTCGCCAGAGTGCAAATGGCAATAAGGGGATGGGAAAAGAGCAAAACGATGCCGAGAGGAAGGGAGCAAAGTACGATTGAACCGCAGACGACAGATGGCAATGATGAAAAAACGTTTAAGAGTAGGAAAATGTTTTGTTGCTTTGCGCGTGTCTCAAGAACGGAAAAAGTTCTATATATAAAAAATACAAAACAACAAAAACAGAATTAATATTTCTAACAAAGATAAGAATTGACAAACATAAGAAAGTAAGCTCACCCTCAAAAGGAAGAGGAAAAATAAAAAAACAAACGAAAAAAACCGAATCAAAACAAAACGGCTACAAACAAATTGGAGCAGATTTTAGCTTAACAAGTGATAGAGAATACGTTGAACGCGAAACAACCAATTTTTCAATGTGACGGTGAGGCGGGACGGAGGTAAATATAATCTGATTTTCACGTGTGACGCGTGATACATAACACTAAGCTCTAATTTATCCGTTGCAAACCACTTCGTAATTCACATGTATGTCTTAAAAACGTATTTAATGTGTCTACTTTCGCATCAAAGCACTCATTTTTTTAATGATATAAATGATAATTGCAGATTTTCGAAATATAAATTAGCCGAGTTACACATGAAAGCATCGTATATCGTGAAATTTAAATATTTACCTCTAGCCTAAAAACGTGTTTACCATTAAATAACTAAGAGCAGCTAAAAGGGCGCAATTTCCTAAAAAAAGATGTTCCACGCTTTTAGCATAAAACGCTCAATTTTTAATAATCAATGATTACAGATTTTCAAAGCGTAGATTAGTAGATCGAAGTATCGCACATCATGCATCTTTTTCTTCTTCTTCTCTAGCTGTTATCCACTGCTGGACGGAAACCTTCGCAATTTCTTCCAGGCCTCACGATCTTGTGCTTTTTCCAGCCAATCTGCCCGGAAATTTTTGAATTTCATTTATTCAGCGTTTTTCGGTCGTCCTAAAGCTCGTTTCCCATCAAGTTTCCTCCATGATGTTGAACGATTTGTCCATCGGTCTTCCCCTTTAACCACATGACCGCATCATCGCCATTTATTATTTTCAATGATATTTACTGCGTCCATTACTTTTGTTGTTTCCCGGATACGCTTTTTCGTCCATTTGTCCTTCAGAGTGATACCCAACATAGACCGTTCTATTTTTTCGTTGATTAGTGCTTACTTTTTGTTCCATTTTTTTTTTTGTTGGTACTCATGTTTGAACAGCATATGTTAAGACCGGCAGAACGCACTGGCCAAACACTCTTTTTTCCAGATTTAGAACTGTTTTAACGTGCTTAAGTACATGGGTCGTTCAAAAAAAGACCGAACTTTCGTCATAAAATCTTTTTTCTAATACTCAGAATTTTACAGATGTTTGTCTTCTTCAAAGTACTCCCCCATGCTTGCTATACACCGTTCTCATCGTTTTTTCCACTGTTCGTATGCTCCCTGGAACTCGTTTAGTGTGATGTCTCGGAGCTGTGCCTGAGATTACTCTTGAATTTCTTCTATACTTCGAAAACGATGTCCTTTCAAGGTGGATTTTAGTTTCGGAAATAGGAAAAATGGAGCCATATCTGGAGAGTAGGGAGGATGGGGAAGTACGGCTGTTCCATTATTGGCCAAAATAGCAGAGACGAGTGACTTGGCGCGTTGTCATGATTTTTGCTGAGACGAGATGTGTGCCAAGCTTTTCTGTCAAAATTTCGTGACACGACCCAATGCTGATCCCGATTTCTTCTGCAACCTCGCGCACAGTTAAACGACGATTTTTACGAAGTTGCATTTTCCTTGGTGTCGAAGATCTGGCCGATTTGAAACGCGTAAATCACTCGTAATATCATGTACGGCTCATACAGTTCTCCTTATGGGGTTGCTGAAGCAATGTCCATGTTTGAGAAAAAGATTTGCCGATGTTAAAGCAAAATTTAATGTTGCAACGTTGCTCTACAAAGTCTTTCGTTTCTGCTTTCTCACTATTCCGCAGAGCACTGACTGCGCCTGTTTACACTTGTTCGCTTTGTTCGCTAACTGATCACACTACCGTAATGCGGTAAGCGTCTCATTTTGTTTCGAAAGAATGTCGTCACGTGTAGCATGACGCGCGAATTTAAATTTTACACCGTTCGGACGCAATTTCAAAAGTTTGGTCTTTTTTTGAACAACTCGTGTATATTCCTAAGTTTTGAAAATGCCATCCACGGTAATTGTATTCTTCTGGATATTTTTGTTCTCCAAATCGTCATTCACTTTAATTAATTGACTTAGATAAATGAATCGTTCTACTCTCTTCACTTGTTGTGCGTCTATATATGTATATATATATATGTTACTATTTTTATCTATTTCAAGTTCGTTGCATGTGTATTCGGTTTTGTTTATGTTTATTTTAAACCCTATTTTCGAGTATTTGACTGTCTCTGTATCATTTCTTGCAGTTATTTCGATTTCAATAGAGTATAATGCCATTCGCGTACAATAGTAGGTGTGTTAACTTTTTATTTCCGATCAGTATAGCTGCGTTTTCCCAGTTAACATTTTTGATATTGTTTTAAAGTACAGCCCCGTGAATAATTTTGGAGACAGCGCATCTCCTTGTCTTATTTCTCTTTTTAATTGAATATTTTCTATATGTTTAATTATTCGAAAGTATGTGCTACTAATTTTTATCCCTTCCAATGTTGTATTATTGCTTTGGTTTTCAGGCAGTCGAACGACTTTTCGAAATCTATAAAAGCTATACACACTAGTATTTTGTATTCGTTTGTTTTTTCGATTATTTGCCTAACAACGTGTACGTGATCTATCGTACTTCTTCCCTTTTTTAAATTCTGTCTGTTCCGTTTTCCCCTACCCTGGGCGCGCTAGCGGCCTTGACCCAACAACATGAAAAATTAAGAGATAGAACTAAATAACCAGGCGGTCAGAAATGGGAAAAACAAAGGACAGCAGCAACGGAATAACTAAAGGCAATGGTAAGGAAAGGATATAGGTAGCGTTAAAGGGAGTAGGAAGACCCAAAGCTAAAAGTTGGGAGTAAAGAAAGGAGCGTTCGTTAGAGAGTGCAGAACATTCGAAAAAGATATGATTTGAATCACAAATACAAGAATGCTCAGAAGAGTAGAAGGTAGAAAAAGTTAAACGAAAACGAGAAGAAGGAAGTAGAGAATGATTGATTTTGAGTCTAATCAAGGAAACAACAGTGGAACAACGACAGACAGGAATAGAATGAAACCAAGGCAGGAAACGAGGAACCGGTTGAATAAGATGGTACTGCGAAAAGCGATTTGAGAATAAAGATGGATACATGTCCAACCAAAGTCTGGAATGATTAGAGCGTGATAGAGAAAGAATGTCTGAAGAAGGGAAAGGGTCGAGGAAAGGACCAACGTGGGCGGCTGAGAGAACTAACGAGTCAGCTGAGTCATTGCCCTCAATATTGGAATGACTAGGAACCCATAGAAAGTCTATGAGAATGGAACGGGACGAGAACAAAGAGGAGACGAGAGATCGCGAATAGAGAGGATGATACCGTCAGAAGAATGAGAAGAAGGAGAGGAGATGGCTTGAAGAACGCTTTTGGAATCGGAAACGATCAGGAATTTGTGAACCTCACTTGAAGAGGATATAAAATGAATGACACGAAGAATTGAGATAGATTCGGCCGAGAAAATAGAGCAGAAAGAAGGAAGTCTGAAAGACTCAGTGTGCAGGAACGTAGGAGACGTATACGCACAACTCTGGGAGCCATCCGTGAAGATTAAAACATGGAAAGGAAAAGAAGAGTTCAGCAGCTGAAGGAATTCGAAGTTGATTACACCGTGAGAGGAAGAATTAGCTCGGATTGGGAGGGAGGAGAAATTGATGGGTTTCCATATGCTATTAAAAAGAGGAATGCCAAAGGATAAATTGTGAGGAAATTGAAAGAGTGCAAAGTTACAAGTACTTAGGAGTCATAATAGATGATCATTTAAGATGGGATAAACATACAGATTATGTAGCAAAAAAGGTAAGGGGAGTAATACCATCATTGTATACATTGAAGAAATATGTAAGTAATAAAACATTAAAGATGATATATTATGCCCTGGTTGAATCGCACTTAAGATATGGAGTACAAGCTAGGGGAATAGCCGGGAAAACGTATATAGGCAAAGTAAACAAGATACAAACGAAATGTATAAGATTAATATCAAAAAAAAAAAAACTATGTAAATTCAGAAGAGACTTTAAAAATAGAAAACTTATTAAGCGTAAGAGGGTTGTACTTAAGTATAAAATTCTGGGAACACTTAAAAATAGACAGTAGAGCAAAGATAGAAAAACGAATAGAGATAACTACAGAATTAAGAAATAGACCCAGATATAAACTCCCGAGAGTCAGAACAAAATATGGAGAGCAAACGGATAAATATGTGTTGGCGCAAATGCTAAATAAAATGCCGGAAGAAATAATAAAGGAAAAAATGGAGAGGAAGCTGAAAGAGGGTGTTAGAAAGTGGTTACAAATGGAAAAGAATATAAACAAAATAATAAAATAAACGAAAGGGAAAATTAAATAAAGGAAACTATGTGTAAATGAAGTGGATGGATGGATAAAAGTGATGGATGATTGAGCGCTTATATACTTTAAAAACCTAGAATAAGATAAATAATAAGAACTCCGTCGACAAGCGCAAGCTTGACGGACGTAAATATAAGATTATAAAATGTTAAAATTTAAATATACGTTTTTAAAAAAAAAAATCGAAAGAAAAGTAAGGTACACTGTTATAAGAAGAAACGTAGAGAGAAAAATCAGAAACACGAGCAGCTATATGCGATGGAAAGAATTCATCTGGCTTTTCAATTAGCCTGATTGTAATTATTTTTGTAAATAACTTATAAATATTCGAGAGGAAGTTAATTCGACGGCAGTTGCGTTATCTTATTTTTTATGTGTTAGTATAACTTCTGCATTGTTTTTTTCTTTTTTATACACTTGTTAAATAGCGTGGCCAGATATTTATTTATTCCTTTTTGCACTTAATTTAATGATTTCTGTCTTTATTGCTCTTTCTACTTCGTGATCTATGATTGGTGTGACTGAGTATCGGAAGTGACTTCTTCTCTGTATCATGTATCACTGTGTTGAAGTACCTACCTCCAACCTAAAAACGTGTATCGCATTAAATAACAAAAAGGAACTCAAAAAATGTAACTTCCTGAAAACATGTTTCACGCTTGTACGGCTTTTAGCATCGTTCTTTTTTTTTTTTTTCTTCTAAAGATATAAATGATAATTATAGATTTCTTTTCAAAACATAAATTAGGAGTGTTGCACTTTACGGCTCACACAGTATGCGTTACGGAAATTAAATATTTACACCACCCAAAAGCGTGTTTCTCGTTAAATAGCGAAAAAGAATTTAAAAAATGCAGAATTTAATAACATAATCGGAAACCGAAATTAAAAGATTAAAATCCCTATTTCTTTTTGTCCTATTTAAGATTTATTTCCCAAGATCGTTTTTTGGATTTGACACGGGTTAATTGGTTCCAAATTGATAAATAAATAAATTCACAGTGTAATCTTTTGTCAAGTGAAATTTTCATCGTCACGACATGTTTAAAAATCTGTAATATTATATTTCTTTTTAGTTTTCTTAGTTTTTTTTTTTTTTCTTTCTTTTCTGAGGGGAAAATACTATTCTATAGCTGCTGTAGGGAAAGGGAAGTGTCTGTATTTTCAAAATTTTTAACGATGTATTGATGTTGCTTTCGCAAATAGCATACGCGCGTGTAGTTAGGTGTTGAACATGAAAACGAAATTAGATAATCGCAGCGGTCGGCTGGCCGTCGTTTAATATCTTTAATAATATTCGTCCGCCATTAAACGATTATGATGAAATGCGCATTGCAAAGGCTAAACGGTAAAAGCGATTGGTAGTAAAGGGTGCAAAGGAGCTCGGTTAGATGGGAGCGGATGGAGGTAGGCACGCGCACGTAAAGCCGTTCTTTGATTTATGAAGATTACAAATTCCGGTTTAGAAAGATTTACTATCGATAAATGTAAACGTGATAGAGAAATTTATTGCTAAATGTATCTTATTAATAATAACCCGATGCCGTTTGCCCGCAAAATTCTGTCCGGCCACGTTCTTCGATCGCATCATTAGTACGCTAGACTGCGTCGCTTGTTATTGCCAAGTTAATTTGGATTTCGTGTAACTGTCTTTTTGTGCTCTATCTCCGCGCCATTATTTTGCCTTCCATTCGTATTCTCATTAGCTTCCGGTATTTTTCTCATCTCTCTTTTCTTCTTTTCACTGGCTAAATAATTAATTTATTGAATCAGACTAAAAGAAAAAAATACAACTTGTAGTCTGCTTTAAAAACGATTAGTATTAAGAAATGTCGCCAGGCCGTAGACTAAATTTCGAAATCTTCATTATTAGCAATAAATAGCATACCTAATACAGCTGAGATTTTTTTCTTAATTGTGTAATGACTAATTTCTGTTTCGAGTAATACCGAATGTTTTTAAAGAAAACCAAAAAGCCGTATACCTCTACAGAATTTTTAGCAGGAAATATTAATCTGTTTTTGACTTTCGTTGAGATATAACGCTCTACTGCGAGAATAAGAAAAAGGCTAGCAATTCGATCTCTTAGAAAATGGTCGCGTTTAATAATTTTTTCTTAATACTTACATATATATCATATACATATATATATATATATATATGTATGTATGTATGTATGAATGTATATAAAAATCGTTGTGGTTAAACCTGTTAATGATAAATTTATAAATTCTTGGAAGAATTAGGACAATGATTTGCATATGATTTCGGAAAAGAAATTGATAAAAAAGGAAAAGAATTTGTAAAGTGAAAAAGGTCACCGCGAACTTCACAAGAGTTAAGATCAATTAATTCGGACCGAAGTATATTTGAAAAATGTAATGAATGGAAGGAAATTTATGAAACATTCGCAAATAAATGATGTTTTGAACGTTATATTCTACGTACTTTTCCTTTTTTTAATTATTAATTTGAACAAAATTTCTAAATTTTTTTAATTTGAATTTTTTCTGTTTTGACTAATTTGTTTGTTGCGTTTTATAAATGTTTACATTATTTCTGCATTTTTTGAGCATTTGTGTTTAAAAATCATAATTATATTTTGTATATATCTATCTTATAAAGCTGTAAGAAAAAAACCCGTACAACCTGTTCTATAGTAGCCAGAGCGTTAATTTTTTTTTCGATCGACGTATTTTCTACGTGAGATTACACGAAAATTATAAAACCCTCAAAATTTTAAAATTAAAGTGCCTAAATTTTGAAAAATTTGAAAATCCAGTTTTAAGAAAAAAATTAAAAGAAAATTCAGTTCTATATGAGTTAAAGCATTGATTTTCTTTTTAACCTGCACACTAAACTCTCTGGTACCCGGGGAAAACGGAAATTTCGAAAAATTTTGATATTTAGAGACCAAAATTTGGGAAAATACACGCTTAAAGCAGTAAGACTGGAAACTAAAAAAAAGTCCACGGATGGCAGCTGGAAGGTTACTCTTTTTTTTAAATGATGTATTTCAATCGCTAGAATATGGAAAAAATATGAGATCTCCAAAATTTTAAAATTATAGGCCCCGAATTTTGAAAAATAATTTAAGCGCAAAAATTCTGAAATGATTGGAGTGATGGTGAACAGTGACTTAATGTATTATTGCTTAGATTCTGGTATAAAAGAAAACGAATTTCATCACTGCATTTAAAAACATAAATATTGTTAATATCTTACTTTAAAAAGAATTAAATTTAACATATTCCGTTTACAAGCCGTTTCAGTTTTTCAGATATTTTAATCTAAATTTCACTTTTTTGATTGACGTATTCATGTATTTCTTTTTTTTTTTTTTTTAAAAAAAAAGGAACAAGGAATGCTGCAGTCTTTATGAAAACTTACAAAGTAAAATAAAGTCCGAAGGAATGGCTCGCAAAGCCGCCGACGAGAACAATTCCCTAGTGTATATGTATATTTATACAACTTTAATTTTTATTAATTTTATTCCCCCTTTTATTTATATTACGTAAAGTCTTAAAGATGAAAGAAATAATAATATTAAACCACTGAAGTGTAAAACTTTCAAAATTCCGTGTCTTCCAAAATTTCTTCGGAAATGTGTTAAGTTTACTTTTTTTCGTAAGTTGTTATATAGGGATAAGATCGAGATGGGGGAAAAAAATAATCGTCCTTTTAACCGATTTATAGGAACGAAATTAGTTCTTAAAAAACAATAAGAGAATATTAAATTAAGCTGTTTTTTTTTTTTATAATACTGACGACAAAAGTGAAAATATCCATAAAAATAAATTTAAAATAATCATTATTTGGAAAACATTATGCCTGTCATAAACGCATCGACGCAATATTTTATTACCGCACTAATAAAACGTAAATTGAGAATTCTAAGTTTTTTTTTCGTCCTTCGACCAGGACTTTTGCATTAGGAGAAAAAAAAGTCAATTTTATTTTAATACGAACAGATAAAACGGGAATGATAAGTGAAGAAGGAAAGGACAGGATACAAGAAATACTGTAAGGAGCAGGCAGAAGGAGCAGGAAGCCCAAGTCCGGCGTATAGAGCAGAGAATTCTGCATAAAGAGATAAACAATCAATGAAAATATGATTCGCGTCGCAAACAGCTACATCATTTGAATGGAAAAGTCAACAAGGGGAGGAAAACAGTAGGAAATGGTTAAAATGTAGGCGAATAATAAATATATACAATAACAGACCGGTGAAGTGCAGGTTACAAAAAGAACCACGAATTAAAAAGAAGAAGAATTATGACAAATAGATGAAATAAACGATAATTGGAAAGAATACGAGTTGAGGGAAAAACTTTCGTTCCAACTGCCGTTAGTAAGAACAAAGATGGGGGAGCAAATGGATAAATATATTATAACTCAGATGTTGAATAAAATATCCAAAGAAATAATAGAGAAAGAAAAAATAGAGGAAAGAAAAAGGAAAATAAAGGAATGGCTTCAGGAAGAAGAAAATATAAAAAAAATAATAAACATAAAATAAAATGACAAAGCGCAATAAAAAAACTAGAAAAAAAAAACTTTGAATATAGAAGATAGAAATAGATTATTAATTATTGATAAGTAAAATAGATAGATTAAGACTAGTAAGTATTACACGATTATGTATATGTATGAGTTAATTTAAGATGGTAAAGTGTTCAATGGGATAATTCGTCGACAAGCGTTTTAGCTTGACGAAAGTTTTGTATGTAAAAAATAATAAATACATATTTTTCAAAAAAAAAATAAAAAAGGAAGCGGAAATTTTTGACCGAAATTTGAAATTGAAACTTCTATACAATAGTAAGAGGTTAAAGGGTGGGGTGATTTTTCTTAAGGAATGCATCGGGAAAAAGTAGCAACCCGAGTCAAAGAATTAACCGATTCATTTCCAGGGATGCCTGAATAAACAGAAACTCGCAGAAAATTTATGCGAATCGAGTGGGACAGCAGATGTGTATAAGAAAACATATTAAACGGAGATGATAAGTTATAAGAATGATCAGGAACGGGAGAACAGATGGCCAAGGGGGTTTATGTAATAATCAAATAACTAAAAGAGGGACGATCAAAGGCAATCAACTCGATTGTGAATATAGAACAGAAGAAAGACGAAAAGATTTCAACAAAAAAGAAGTTTCAACACCACCGGACTTTTCGAACCATTAGTGAATGGTTACGTGAGAAGGAAGCGGGGAATTGATAATAATGTAGAATTTCTGTTTAATTACGGTTTGCGGAAGGAATTTTAAAAGTGAAAATAGAATAAAATAGGAGGATAACAAGAGATCGATGAAATTTAAGGAAGAGTAAGAGAGATTATGAAAGGAAATTCTGCATGGTCTGAATAAACTAAAACGAAAATAAATCAGAAAGGGATTTTCTTAGTAATAAAAGGTCAGATTTTAAGGATCGAAAGGTAGGAATGAGTAAGAGCAGTGGAGGTGAGAGAAGGAGTTCAGCAAGGAAACAATAGCCTAAATAAGAATTTTACGGATAAACAAGGGTGGCATATTTCGGGTAAGAACCGTTAAAATTAAATACGATTTAAGCGCGTCAAGACACAGTTGAAGATAAGAATTTTAGATTATTTAGGATTTAGAGAGTCAGGATTTGAAGACACAGCCATAAATAAAAGAACGGTAGTCAACTTTAGAACGGATAATAGATATTTATAGAGGAAAATAAGAACGTAAGGATTACCACGTCATTTAGCTGGCGACACAGCTTTCAGCAAGTTCAGCTTTTTGATAAAAGAAGAGGAAATAACTTGATATGTTCTTAGCACGAGAAAGAAACGTATTGTTTAAAGATATACTGATAGAAGCAGGATTTTACGTTGAATGGTAAATACAGCATCAGAAAACTTGAAAGTAAAAATCGAAGGGTTAATTGTGAAAATATCCAGCACAATGAAAACAGAATTAGGAAGAGGAAAAGAGTAGGATGCTATAAAAAAAGAATTAACAGAAATAATTTAAAGAAAGGAAAGCAATACTACTAGTATAGATACTGAAAAGAACATGACTGAGGGTGGGACCTCGAGTATTTTTGTATTACTAGAGCATGCACAAGACGCTATATTTTGGGTTTTAGAGCCATCGGTGAAGCGCTGTTAAAATATTTTTGGAGGATTAGTTGTAATTTTATGAAGGTTATATTTTAATCAGACAATTTGAGGATTTCTATCAAATCCAATACGATTTCATGGGGTTTGAACTAACCACAGTGGCAATTCAAGAAATATAGTTGAGAGAGAACGGATGTTTTTGACGGGACATTTTTTAAATTTAGTTTTTGGTGAATTGTTTGGATTAAAAAGGTAGTCGTATATCGGCACACTAGGATTTCGAGTAGCTGAAATAATGAAGTTAGAAGTGAAGAGTAGAAATGGGTAATTCCGAACAGTTATATCCTTGGAAATATATCCGCGGTCAAACGCAGTCGGATAAAACATAGCTCAACTCCGAAAGACGTCACACAACGAACAAATGTTGTTGCCGTGGGGATTCTGAGAGTTGATGTGTGGATCGTATCTAAAAGTTTTAATGCTGATTTGTTGGCTTGCCCATGTATCGGTGCCACGTAATCGATTTTGGCTAGTAAAAAAAAAAAAATCTCATAGAATTGTAGTAGTCCAATTCTGTTGCAGCCAATTACTTAATTGGTTAGATATTTCGTCACATTAATTACCCGTTGGAATTTTTACTTTCAAACTTTTTATTTGTGGAATTCGGGTTAGTTTTTAGTTAAAGTGTACTTGTAAACATTTTATATTATCTTAAATATCGGCTTTCTGGAAATTGCGAACTAGGTTTCTTTTCCAGAAAGATTAACAAACGTGTTTTTTGCGATAGGAAAGCGGAATTCAAGATTACGGGTTTATTGAGATGCGCGGTTTAGGGTTTCTTGTTGTGGGAGTTTATGCGCCTTTAATGGGTTTGAACTTACGATACTAATAGTATAGTCGTCAGCAAATAATTACTACGTAAGCGGAAAATGGATATTTATAACAATGTTATTTATTGCGAGGAGAAAACCGTGAAGGACTCTGTTTTGGATATTATAAGACGCCGATAAAACGCCGCTAACCCTGATAGCAACGAACCGGTTATTTAAGAAACCTCGGCGGAGGAATGAAGGAAGATGACCGCGAAAGTCTTGTTGGTGTAGCAATTGACGCATGTAGTATCGCTATATCCGATTATGTGCTCTTCCAATATCGATAAATAAACAATATAAGCAGGATTTAGTTCAGGGTAACGGATGGATTGAGTTTAAAGGTCGCGTTGATAGCTGATAATAATATTATTATATTCAAGGTACCGCACTAAGGTGTTCACTGACAAGTTTATCGGTGATTTTCCAATAACGCTGGTCAAGGATATGAGGGGCGATATGTTTGCGGGTTAGATTGGTTTGAACTTGTTTCATAATTCATCACTAACCCCGTCGTCGTGCCCGCTAAAACGGCTAACGAAATAAATAAAAATCTACTTCTAAAGACAACATAGGGAGGAATATATTATTCGACTGAAAGGAATAAATAGTATGATTGATAATACGGATGAAATAGTTTTAATTAAGCTGCTAGAACGAATCCCAGAAGACATAATGCAAAAAGAGATAGGAACTTGGAAAGTATTAATTAAGCAATGGTTGGTTGATAATATTAATGAGTGACATTAAGTTAGATTAATTGGGAACTGGCTGTGGCGGAGAATCAACCATTCCTATTTGTCGAACATGTAGTATATAATTATTTGTATAATGATAATTAGTTATTTTTTGTTTGTATCTTTGTTTTATTATTATTATTATTATTATTATTATTATTATTATTAATTATTATTATTATTAAGTATTATTATTATTTTCTCACTTTTTATAATTACGAAAATTAATTGTATAATTGTAATGAAATATTGTAACATATTTTTTGAATAAACGATGATAAGCGTGTTGGGTACTCGCAGACGGGCAGTATCTATCGACACGGATATATCCATTAACTTTAACAAAACTTCTCGAGCTAATACCCTGTACCCCACTATTTCCGAATAATTTTGAAGGACCAATTGTAGTTTTAGTCGAGAATTTGAAAAATAGATACATAACTAAGCTTTGCGCCCGATGTCTTTAGTCGAAATGTTTTATAAAAAAGTTAGCGGCTTATTCGCAATTATTCGTTTAAGAAAGAGCTTGATTAAGTGCTTAATTTTTCCTTTGATTTTGCAGGTTCCTGCTTTTCGACAGCGTCTATAGAGAAACCTTAAAATACGATCATCTATTCCGCAACAATCGTTACTGTTTCATTTCAGTATGGTTCGTGATATTCTAACTGATCTATCCATATCGAGGAACATCTCTTAAACTGTTTCTCTTAGGTACCGATCTCGAATATTCGAATCTTTTGAGTGCATCATCACGCCCAACAAAATAATAACCTAGTTAGTTTTCATTGCGTTCATTGCAGAGAAAATCATTCTGCCCTCGAGCCTTTCTGTCGCCCGATATTTGAAGAGTAACTACAAATAATCATGAGTCCCCAAAATTCTTCATGCTCTAAAGCTTAAAATATCAGTCAAGAAAATGTTCAAACAGTTCAATATTATTATATTGTCTACAATAACTAAATGTTAACGCCGCTGTAGGATTCGATGTTTTTTTTTTTTTTGTTTTTGTACAACCGCATTAACATTTACATATGACACACCCATACATATATTCGGATGATTATATGATCATTATATTCTCAACCGTTAAAGGCGCACTAAAATCTTAATATCCTATTACGTTGCGCTGATTATGCCGGTCCTTCACTGTTACTCTTGTACACTGACAGGTTGCTTTCCACTATCCTTTTATAGAAAATGTTATATATATATATATCCTTAAAGAGTTACGCTCATACCTTAATAGTTCTAATGCACCTCAAAAGTTAATACCATTTTCCTCACTGAAAGATTCGAAAATAAATTCAACTTCGAATTCCAAGTATCTCGTCAGATTTTTCAGCTACTACGCCACTCCACTGAATTTCCCGCCTCTAAATATGAAATTTGTCAATAGCGAAATACACAAATATAGTAGCACAAACTGCCAAATAAATCATGGTCACTTACACCTGATTGATTATGTATTACTTTACGAGAAGAGCCGTAAAGGCAGTAACAGATTACCACCGGCAGCATGTTCCTTCGTATTTTCAGGCGTAGCAGAGAGCCGATAAGGTTACACTACTGTACAATGCTAGAAAACGAAATATATGCATTAATATATACGCTACAAAAACAGCGCAACCCTAAAAAGAAACCGCACTTGTAACTCTGGCTAAATGCATCTCAAATAATAATTCCGGTAGTTCGACGTTACGATAATTCATTTTACCAGTTGTCAAATTCTAAGTTTCCTTTCTATAGATTCTCCCTCACTTTGGTGTCTTGGGGAATGTGTATCGACCAGCTCAATCCTCAATTCTTCTCCAGTGTCGTCTAATCTTCCGTTATCATTACATATAGTTATACATACCGCACACACAGACAATACTTTCATTAATCTATCTCTGACGAGTAGAATGGAATACACAGGAATGATGATGAAAAGAGATATATTCTTCAGAAACACATAAAACCGTCACCAAGTCGTGGTGGCTTTTAGGCGGAGTTAAAAAGACCTTTATCTGTTGTGAACCGTCTTATCACGGCTAGGTAATTTCCGAATGTTTTTTGCAGTTAGTTGAATGATTGAAAATTCTTCATTGAAGTATCGCGATCCACGCATATTAGTGAATTCCGCGGAACAAATTCGACGCATCCAACCACCATTGCTGCTGTATCGCCGTTTGCGTAAAGTAGTGGCTTATTTTAAACTCGTCTGATCTGAACGGGCGGCTGTTTATTAACCATAGTAGTTAAATGCATCGCGTAGAAACCCTTTTATTAGAACAAAAAAAAAACAAAACAAACCTAATTCAGAAATATATTCGATTAATTTAAATGTTATTGAAGCAAATTCTTTTTAAGCGAACGCACGGACACACAAAGTTTTTTCCTGAACACCATCTTCGAAAATACATGTTAATTTAGCACATTAAATAAAGGCGGCGTAGCGTAACAACGAATGTTTTCCTTATATTGTTTTATTTAATACATTTTCTATGATGGGAACAGAAATATTTGCTCCTTTTCGAATAGTTTTGCGTTCATTACAGCCTTGATCTTTACAGGAAATTATAATTTACAAATTTGTAGATGTTTATGGAGACGGAATTTTTACTTTAACCGGTCCTTTCAGGGTTCCGTTGGTCTCTTTTATTTTTCTTTTAAAGTTATAAATAAGATTTTTCTTTTTTCGTTTTCGTTTTTTTTTTTTTTCTGTAAAAATAATAACGTGCGCAAAGTAACGAGCAATTATAAAAAATTTAATAAAAATATCGGCGAATAAACAAAGGATATTATAAATCTCTTTAAATGGGTATTAGAGCGAACGACGGAGAAAAGGGTAAAACTTTCTGTTTAAGCCAAAGTGCGAGCGAAGGGACAGAGATGGCCTTTTAAAAATTCCAAACGCATTCGGGGAACTTCAGTTGTGTTTACTCTAGTCCTAGTCTGACTTTAAGTCCAGTCTACGCTTGACTTTCGCGCTGCTAGGTTCTGTATCGAGTTCTCGCAATTCACAAATGGTATTTCCCGGAAAATCGCGCGAACATTTTCACGAAAATACCAACTTCGTACGCGTAGATGAACGGATTTGCGTTTGTGCAGGAATTTTACAAGAAAATAATTTAAGCACGATTCGTCGTTTTTCAGTATTTGTTAAATTTTTTTTATAAAGACGCTTTTTTCCGCTACGCGAGTGTGAATTTATAAAGGAAACGCGGCGACAAATTACGCAAAATTCTTTCAGTAAGTATTCATAAATTCTACACGAGAAGTTTAAAAAAAAATTAAATTAAAAATAAAAACGGAGTCCCGATACTAACAGTACTGACCAGAAATCGACTTGTCCCCCCCCAGAAATTAGTGTGTATGTGTGTGTGTCTGATTATGCAAAAAGTTATTATCGGTAAAGTGATTATTTATCAGGAATTAAGGAAAAGTGTAATCGATTTAAAAAATTCGTTTTTAAAATTTCAGCAGAATTCGAAAACAAAATTTTCAGATAATCTTTTTACCTGTTCGATGATTTAAATTCCAATTAATTTAAAATTCGAGCCGTTTTTATTAATTTTTTTTCTTCGACCAAAGTTTAATAGGCTATTTATGAAATAGCTTTAAAAATTGAAGCTTCGGCTTAATTCTATTTGAATTGTTCTAAGTTTCGTTTTGTGACGAGCGTATTTTTTTTTCATTTATGAGGTGACCGGTTTTTTCATTTTATTTTTATTACTGCTGTGATGACGTTAACAGTAAAAATTGAATTTATTAAAAAAAAAGAAATACTCCAAAAATTAAAATCTTCATATCGGACGTTTCGCAAAGTTCATATTAATACCTTCCACCGCGTCATGTGAAATGATTCTGAGTGAAGTTCCCCGAAAGGTGGTCGAATATGAACATTTTAAACATAGAGGGTCTTTAGTGTACATTTTATTTTCAACTATTACGAGGTTTTTTAAAAAAATATAAATTAACTATTGCACTGCGAGTAGAAGATATTTTTTCCCAAGTATCTAAAGGCAGCAATTTTTAGATTGTCTGAAGTCATTAATATCATCAAAATGGGATATTAAGATGTTTCTTTTTTTCTTTCTTTTTTTTTTTTTTTTTTTTTTTTTTTTTTTGATCTACGACACGTATTCTATTTTTAACTTTTAGTATTCTGTTTTTTTTTTTTTATGTAGTTACCTTTCAACAAATTTGTTTTTAGTGTCTATTCACAGGTATTAGTTGTGACTACACGGAAATTTTACGTAATAGAGTGGGAAATGAAACTAATACCGTTAATAAATGATCGGTATTTCTTTTTCTTTATTGGTTAGGTACACCTAGTTAGACAATTATTGATTTTTAATGCTAAATTTCAATTTATTTAAGTTTCCTTAATTTTTCGATAAGTGAACTGAAAACAAAGGTAGAATAGTGAACAGCACACAGTTCGACAGCATTACGTTTTGGAAAAATCGTTTCATTCTAACAGAAATAGAAAAGGTTTGAGGGGATACGTACCAAAAACAGATTCGATTGTGACTGATTTTTGGGCGAAGAGTTTAAATTATTACCTATATTGGCGTGCATTTTTTTTTTTTTTTATTCGTTGCATAACTTAGGTAACAGTTTTATGAAATGAAACAAGGAAAATTAAGATTTTGTTAATTTAAGTAATAATCTACGATGACGTACTGAGTCCGAACACTTCTTCGGTATTCAAAAATTAAAGTTTATTATTAATTATCGGTAACGCAAATTCGAGTAATTACAAACCGAATTAGTTAAAAAATCAAAATATTGTTATTATTGAGACAGAATTTTGTTTTTTTAGCTTCGGATGTATTAAGTTGCGACTGTGTTTAAATATTATTAAAATATACACACACACATATATATATATATATATATATACGTATATAATGGGCTTGCCAGATAAACAACTTTGCTGAGCAATAACTGTGAACTTTTACTGCATTTTAAGGAAATAACTCAGGACCATGCCAACAGAGTAGTAAAAGTAGACACATTGCTGTTCTAGGTAAATTTTCAATCGCCATAATAGAAAAAAACACCACAGTGACTGTTATGTTTTTATATTTTCACATTTATTATAAATTTCACTTTTTTTTTTTTCCGTATCGAGCTATCAGATGGACGCTTAAATATTTACAGGTAACTTTATTTGTAACGTATGATGGGGATTGTAGAGAATAGACACTTTCCGACACAGATTAAAACTTTATCATCGGTACCATTGAAAACACAGAATAATAATGTCGGTTATAATTGCAGGTTATTATCCGAATACTTTGGGTATTTTCTACCACAGAGGAGATCGGTTTTGTGTACGCTAAATGCGTGGTCGGTTTATTTATTACGATATTCTAATGATCTAGGCGAAATAATGCAATATGCGTATTAAATCTATTACAATGTTTCGGATATGATTAGGTTTTGTTTTTTGTTTTTTTTTTTAAAATTTTGTAGGAGTAAATATTGCGTCTAAAATCTGAACTGAAAAAATCGAATGAATATTTCGAATCACGATAAACGGCATGAAAACTGATTTCAGAAGTACGTTTTCATAATTAAATGTTTCAGTAGAGCTACACGAAAATCAAGATGTGGTTAGGATTTCTATTTGACGATGGAGGATGTTACTCGATAAATAAATTTGCAATAGACACATTCAGCTCTGAGTGTTTAAAATCGGGAATATGAGAGTCTTGCAGGATCAGTTTGTTCGGAAATAGAAATGACATTGGGATCGGAAGTAAAGCCGGGAAGTAGAGATGGATTTGATCGAGCAGTCTATAGTTTTAGGATGGGCGACATCGATAACGCTAGGGGGCACGACGCCGTGTATTTCAACAGGTACCCCGGATTAACTTAATTTCCAGCCAACAGATGAAAATTAAACTTTTTGACAGATTATTCAAATGGTAAGAGTAAAATACTACCGATTTTCCGCATTGAAATTTTCTAACCGTACATATGCGCACAAATGAACGATAGTCGAATCTTTTCGTTTAAACTTACGGTTGTGCAGAAATATTAACAGGATATTAAATAGTTGTGTGTTTTATTTTCTGTTTCTTTTTTGTTTTTTCGTTTTTGGTTATTATTTTAACTAATTCTTAAGTAATATTTTAATAAGAGTGGCGGGAACCCGCAAATGGGTAGCATTCCTTGCGGGACTCACAAATTATTTTAAAGATAATTTTTTTTTTTTAATTTTTGTAAATTTTAAACTTGATTTACCTAGTTTCATTACACTTGCAGTAAATTGTTATTTCGAAAAAAAAAAAAAAAAAAAAAAAAAAAAGAAGGAATCTTTAAAATAAAAAAAAAAGTTGTACGCAGTAAAGGGGCGATATTTATATGAAAAGTTTATCATAACACCGGAAATCCGGACACGTTGAAGTTGATTTTAAAGATCCCCCCAGTTATAATAAGACGTCGGTAATCGCAGTTATTCGCGACACAAAATCGTATATACTCGCACTTTCATCTGCAAATTAATTATTTGTTCTACTGCAGTTAAAGGATAACTCTCGGTTTGTATTTAATGATACCGATAATCGGTTAATAAATTATTCTTTTTTTAAGGGACTGGAAAAAAAAAAAATAGGAAAAATTAAGAGTAAAAAATAAGACCATTTTTTCCCCAAAAATTCCATTAAATATTAACGAATAAAAATTCGACACGCATATTTCTGGTTAAGTAGTATTATCAGAAATAATAAGCGAACGGCGGCACAGCTGGTTTCGGTGACGGGCAAAAACAATTAACTTGCACTAGGAAAACCGAGAATATAAGTCGAGTAAAGAATTCCGATGACGACCGTAATCAAGCTGGCAAATTGAATTACGTAATTGTGTTAGGACCATCAGGGGCGGAAGATCTAGATTTTCTGGATAATACGGTACAGTTTTCGAAATGAATAAAGTGGAGTAACCTCGAAGAAAATGTAGAGTCCTAATGAAATTTATGAACTTTTTATTTAAATTTCTCTTCAATTTCGGCGCAGAGGGGGAGATCGGAATTCGAAATGTATAAAATTTCATCTATACTTCATAGCATAAATTCAATTTGCTCGCTGAATACTTAAAAGCACTTTTACACAAATTCAGATGGGAATCATGAAAATTGTAACTAAACAGATAGTCGTACACAATTCGTCATTCGGAAATTTCTATAGAAAAAGCCAGAAGGAATGGTTTTTTCTTCTTTATTATTTTCGAATTTACCAAATAAAAAGAAAAATTACGTCAGTCCAGCAGAAGGAATATGTGTACTCATGTTGAGCATAAAATCCCCGATCTTTCGATAAGGTACTTTAATCATCTCATACGTAACTTCTCTATTAATCTTTTCCATCATCACCGTAAATGTAATTTATACAGGGTGAAACAATATCAGTTAGTAGAGTAGACATTATAGATATGAACCGTGTCTCCGGGCAATAAACGAAATGCGCCGAATTCAGTAATTTCATTAATTTTTGAATAAGATGAATACACTACTCTACTTTTGTTTGCTCCTAAAATTGCAATAACCGACATGGACGCGCGTGTGCGTGTGTCGTTTTATGAATAGTAATATAAAATTACCTCTGTTTGGATTTGAAGAGTAATTTGTACGTGGTTACAGTTTTTACGCCACGAAAGCAGCAACCGATGAGAAAGTTGCGCGTAAATACTTTTCAGGCGGTTACGATATTAATTAATTTGAAAACTAAACCAAAAAAAAAAAAAGAAAAAAAGAAAAAAAAACTTGATTTATTTCGTATTTTTTTTTTTTTTTTTTCTAGAGGAATTTTATGTTTTGTTAAAGTGTTAACTACGGAGAAGACATTTCCATCACTGGTGGGTGAAGTCGGCGTGAAATACATCCATCGAAGTCATAAGTCGCTCACACTGGAGGGATGGGTTAGTTCTTAGGTTATTGTAATATATTCCAAGGTTCGTAATATATAATTAACATATGGTTTCTGGAGAAATGTTTATAGTTTTATTGGTACAGCGAGAAGAAGAAGAAGAAAAAAGGAAGCTATAATCGATCGGATGTGAAGTAATCAGAATAACGAGATGTTAAGATGATGAGCAAATAAAAGGAGAAAAAAAATAATCAAACTGTTTCAGCAGCTGCCGTTACGATTGAAAAAGAGAGGGAAAGCGCCAGATAGTTGATACAAATGTGTGCATTTTTTTTAGTATATATTTATTTTTATTTTGAGGCCGTCAACTATCGATATTAACGCAGCGCAAGTGAAATTTTCGGAAATAACGGATTTGAACCCAGTTCCGCCCGAACGAAACGCAATTAACTAATCAACTACGCCCCGGTAACTGAGTGTATATAGTTGCACAGAGAAGTATGTTTCTACAGAAGAAAACGGTAGAAGATAAAAATGTGATATCGTTATCATTTTTCACTTCACCCGGTCATCTGTGGTACCCAAGGGTCAGAGACTAAAGTAAACTGTTCTAATTAAGATTTAAAATATTTTAATTTCCATCTACGTGACGCGAGAAATAGTTTGTCTCGTGACATATTTTTTTATTGTTTATCTTTTTGGTTTTTAAAAATCAAATCGAATAATGAATAATTATAAATTAATTCGGGAATGTCTTATTTTTAGTTGTAAAAGAAAGAAGAAATGGTATAGATTAATTAGGACAGATAGTATAAATTTAAATTACCTTCATCTAAACAAAAAATAGATCAGAAATATCAGCAATATACAATGACTGGATCTGATGAAAATTGGAATGACTTAGAAAACGAAAATGCGCTATTACTTACATAAACATATTAGTTAATAAGAATGTATAAAGCAACGGGAGAACCAATAATAAACTAATGAAAAAAAAACAAAACAAAATCAGTTAAGCATGATGTTCGCGCGCCGAGAATTCTGCGTGGTTATAGTTTATATATATATATTCTATATATCTATATATGTATATATATTTTTTTTTTTACGGGTTTGTCAACTAAAACATTAGCCCAAGAATGGAAAGAAGGAAAAAATAACGTTATATTCTTAAATGTTTAAGGATAGAGGATAAAAATAATTCAGGGGAAGGAATAACAGAAGCAGAAGGAAATGAGAATATAAATAGCACTCTTAAGGGGTGTAGGGATACCGAGATTTAGTAGAGAAGAGTAAAAGGACGATTGTTCATTAGGAAAGGCCGGACATTCAAATAAAATATGATTTCAAGGTCACAAAGAATGAATGTGGAAGAAGAATGAAAAGGACAAAATGGAGTAGAAGTAGAAGAAAACCATGAAAATGATGCAGTAGAAGAGACTGTGATTAAAACGAAGACGGCGAATAGCCGAGATTGCGGAGCGTTTAAGAAAGATCAAATATCTAGAAAATCATGGTTGCGTGGATACGGTTGGTTGAATAGAGAGGTAAAAGGGGGCAGGATTTTAAAATGTGAGAATAGAAATTAAGTCATAAGTTTAGAATAAGTAATTTAAGGAAAGAAGAATAATATTATGAGCAGAAAAGGTGCCTAAAAATTTGCCACTGGAAATGGAAGAACGGACTAATGAATATCCACTAATTCATTACTCTCAATACCCAAAGAACAGTAATGCGCAATTAAAAAGAAGTTATTATCCAGATATATGGAAATTATCTAGAACAGCAATAATATACAAAACCGGTAAACTAAAAAAGAGAATCTACATCATATAGAGCGATTAACATATTATCAAATTTCAGTAAGATTTATGAAAAATGCATATACCAAGTAAAATCAAAAACTTCTGTGTAACACGAAATATTATTAATAAAGATCAGTACAGAGCATTGGAAGGGAAATCTCCTTCAGCCATTCTTGCACCTTCTTTTTGCACACACCAATTTTTAGATGCAATGAATAGGGCAGTGTACAGCATGTCCTGAATGGAAGCAATATTTTAAATATAGAGATAGCAGAAGACCGTGGAGAACTGGTACAGGAAAAAATGAAAATTTTAATGAACAAAGGGAATTGGAGTATAGGAAGTCCAATATTAATTTATAATAATATCATAGTATTTTAAGATAAAGATTAATGATTGTACAATGCGAAGTGGAGGAATTTAATACTTAATTGGATAGTTTCCACCGCTGACCACATTAAATTTTTATATGTAAAAATAAAAAAAAAAAAAACAGCGACACTCGTTGAACTTCAGAATGATATATGTAAACGGGGGAGGTTTTGGGGGTTAACCCCTCCGCCATTATAAGTGAAATAGTCATTATAAATACACAAAAATTTGAAAAAAATCAAAAATTTAAAATAAATATTAATGATTTTTAAGCTGTTCTTGCATTAAAAAAAGAAGAAAAAGAATGTTCCGTAATTTTAGGTACTTCATTAATATTTTATGCAAAATTTTTTATTACGAGTATAATCAATAACATTTGTAATTTTTATTAATGTTTATAATACGATAATTCATTTATTTAAATTATGAATGCAACGAAAAAAATACTTTTATTAGTCGCAAAGAACGTGAACGTTTTCGATTACTGAAACGTCAAACAAGAAATTGACAACAAGAACTATCGTTACGAAATGATGCTCGATATTATGAATTTGTTACGAATTTTACAAAGGCTGAAAAAATTCAACCCTCAAATATAGAAGCATCTCATTTTAGATTATTGTACTCAAATATTGTAACGTCTGTCATCGTCGATAGTTTGATTTAAAAATAGCGGCAGACAAAAAAATTTCCCCATGATAGATTTCATGGTATGAAAAAATCTCACGCGTTAGAATGTCAAAAGCGAAAAGAATACAGAATGAAAAATTTCGTCTCTGATAACGTTTGGAGTTAAAAAATATTCATTAATTCGATCCCTTTTTCTTTTATTAAATAAAAATACAAATAAAATAATTTTTCTACATTTTTAAAAACATCTTGTTTTTTGAATCTCATCGCGATAATAAAAACCATATCATAAAGTCTTATTCTGTAACACATCAATTTTATTACCAGCTTCGCGAGTTGACACAAAGCTCTTCTATGCTTTTAGCTAGTTTTAAAATTTTTTTTTTCCACATCTAGAACTGAATATATAGTCATTTATTAGATTTTAATGTTAATAAGAACGTGAATTTCAAGATCTACTCAACAGCCGATCCCGAATTTATTTATCGAATAGTCACGCTAGGTCAATAACGTTTCTTCTTTTCAACCTGTTGCAACTTGCTGGTCGTTGTAGTAAATTCGTTGCGAAAGCATTTTCATTTCAACTTTGGCAAGTGATTCTTAACCACCAGCTTTATTTCTTCTGTAACATATTTCACTTGTAAATCTTGAGATGTAGTGTTTGGTTGAACACATACTATGGTGCTCCTACCAATGATCGTAGCACCTTATTTTGATAGCGCTGTATTCTATCCACACTACTTTTGGAAGCGCATCCCCATAATTCAGCTGCGTACAACTATATCGGTTTTAATACCATGTGATATAGTAATATTTTATTTGAAATATGTAATTGGGAACGCGGTCTAGTTTTAAAAATAAAAATAATTTAATTACATTCGTTTATCTACATACATACATACATATATATAACTCGGCCATTTGGCCTCGCAACGGGCTGTGCCCCTTGACCCCTCTTGCTTTCATTTCTATCTTTTTCTCTTCTATATTTTGTATAAAATGATCAAAATTTACAACGTAATTCTTACTGGCATCAACACAAAAAAAATAGCATAATCACAAAAATCCTATCCTAACATTTAACTTTCATTATATAAAATTAAGACATTTTTTCGTTACGCTTTTCATTACATATTTCGTTACATAAAATTGGGACATTTTTTCTAACGGGGGTAGCCTAAGAATTACATTGTAATCAATTGGTGAACGGTTAAGATAAAACTGTTAAAATGAAGAAAACATCTCAACAACTAAAAATTTTGCCTCTAAAGAAACTGATTTAAAATAAGTGCTTACTACAGACTTAAAATAAAAAAAATATTTACTTTTAAATATGCTTATAATTTACAGTAGCTTATCTTACAGAAATGGATAGGAGAACATTCCCAGGGATCTGTGCTAAGTGTCGTCCTGTTCATCGTGACAATTAATCATGCGCTTAGAATCTTAAGATCTCCGTTGCGGGGACGACTCTTCGTTGACGACCTCACGATATCATGCTGGGGGAAAAATATTGAATTCACCTTCCACATCGTTCAAAAAGCTCTTGTAGACCTCCAAACATGGGCCGCCAAATGCGGTCTAAAGTTCTCGGCCACTAAGTCGGAGTGCATGATAATAGGCAGCCAGAAACAAGCCGAAGCGAGGAACTGCCAACTGTATCTAAATGACCAAGTCTTAAAAAAAAAGGACTCAATAAAAATCCTGGGCCTCGAGATCGACCGAAAGCTCTCGTGGAAAACTCACATCAAAGCGTTAAAGAAGAATTGCCTTGACCGATTGCGTATACTCAAAATTCTCGCCAACAAACAGTGGGGAAGTAGCACGAAAGCGCTATTAAAAGTCTACCGCAGTCTTATCCGATCCGTGCTCGATTACGGTGCCATTATATACGATGCAGCCAAGAAATCACTCTTGGACACTCTGCAACCGGTTGTCAATTCCGCATGCCGTATCTGCTTAGGAGCGTTCAGAACGAGTCCAGTCAATAGTTTGCTCGCAGAAGCCAACGAACTGCCACTGGTTATCAGAAGAAAAGAGCTCTGCTTAAAATATGCGGTGACAATCTCCTCGACACCGGACAATCCAGCTTATGACAGTATCTTCAAGGTCCCTGTGCACAATATCGATCCCGACTATTCGGCAGCAGAACCACTCAGATCGCGGATAGCCAGATACACAGCAGAACTCGAAATAATACTACCAACGGTTTATGAACGATCGTTAGGGTTCCTACCCCCCGTGGTGCCAACCCAATCTGACAATAAATGTTGATCTAAGTGAGCACGAGAAAGTAATCACAAGCTCAGAGACGTTTAGATTACTTTTCCTTGAAATACGCGAAAAATTTCAGCCATGCACGGAATACTATACAGACGGTTCAATTCTCAACGGCTAAACAGGTTACGCTATAGTCTCTGACTCTATCACGTTAGCAGCACCGCGAACGCACGACAATAATTCAATCTTCACCTGTGAGGCTAAGGCGATTCTCCATACTCTAGAACTAATCCTACTGCGCCAAGACACAACAAACTGTACCATATTTACTGACTCGTTGTCCTTGTTAAGAGCCATCCAAAATCAGTTTACCGAAAACCCTATCATACAACGCATCCACCTAAAATTGGACCAGCTCCAATCTATACAGGTCAGCCTTGTGCGGACACCGGCGCATACAGGAATCCAAGGAAATGAATTGGCGGACCAAGCTGCAAGAAACGCGACGACACAAGATTGCCCGCCTGAAGTACTTATGACACCACATGAAGCTAAAATGGTGATAAGCAACACAGTCAAAAACTACTAGAACACCCTTTGGCTCCAAACGCCGAGCAAACTCCACGAGTTTAGAAAAGATACCTACGAAAACATGCCAACTCTCAGTCGACACGAGCAGTGTGTCCTAACTCGTATCCGCAGTGGACACACAAATTTGACCCATTCGTTCCTCATATCTAAAAAACCGCCCAACCTGTGTCAACGCTGCAACATGCCTATATCGGTGAGGCATCTTTTGATCGAGTGTAATCACTAGCAGCAGGCCAGACAACAAGCGGGTATTACCAACGGCCTTCCAGAGATGTTTTCGGACGCCGAGAAGTGTAAAAAAATCGTAGCCTTCCTCAAAGACATCTCTGTATTCCAACTGATTTAACTTCCCCAGCCTTCAGCTAATTTTTTGATTATTTTTTGTTTCGCACATTTTCAAATATTCAATATAAAATTTTATAATTATCTGTAAAACCGTAGTCGCTAATGACCTTGTAGTCCAAAAGTGACTTGTAAATATAATAAATAAATAAATAAAAGTTTTTATCTGTGATAATTATACCGATGTAAATATCGGGAACCTGTTGATTATTCCGCTACATTTTTGTCCAAACTCGGGATTTTTATTACCGAGGTTACGATATCGGAGTCATGTATCAAACTAGAGTAATTTCCTTGAATTGTTATGTTCATCAGCTGATCCGAAATTTTTAACTGTGATAGTCACGTCGTGAAGGAGGAAGCGCGTCATTTTTTAAAAAACTTCACGCTAACTTTGAAAGTCTTGCTAAGTACTCGAAATATAACTTCCGGGTAGCTTTCCCACCGTATATTATCACGAGCCCGGGGGAAAAATTTGTTTTCGAAGTTTGTGGTCTTTCGTGGCGCTCAGAAATTCTAAATATGAAGTTAGGATATCAGCCATATTTTTCCGGCAGGACATTAGTTGTGTGCAGTTTGAGATGTGTTCTAGTTTTTTAAGATTTTCATTTTTTTTGTAATTAATTTCTTAACGATAACTGACTTTTACGTCTAAAAAATTCACTTGGTTATCTGAAGGCGAATTACGAATTCTTAAGGATAAGAATAATAACGGCTATTTTTCCCGGATCCTGCAGAGTAAATGAATAGGCTCTATTTGCATCTTGTCCCGTACTGATAAAATTACAATATCATCGTATGATTTTACACTCTATATAGGCTCGCATTATCGGTTGCTCTCTTGCTATTACAAGTTTCCCTACATGAATTACTTTTCGAAATAGCTTGTGTGTCCGATTTATTCGATAATATTTCGTTCACAATGTCGAGTGAACCTTTTAGAATTCTAGCGCAGTTATGGTACTTGTAGAAGAATCGCCAGCAGGAATTGTAACTGTTAAAATTCCGAGTTGCTTTTAAAAAAAATCTGCATTCACCCGGTTATCGGGGTACCAGCTAGGCACATTTAGCGATTTGCAGAGTTACAGGTAAAAGAAAAAACACTGAATAAGACGTGTTTTCCTTAATATTTGAGCAGTCCATTTTCGGTTGATATTTAAATTTTAAGTACAAAGCAAATATTTAAACGATATCTTCTCTTTTCACGAAATTCTACTTCGTTTGTTCTTACGATAAAATCGAATCGACGATACGTACTAGGAAAGGTCTTAAAGACTAAAAATTAAGGTTGAGCCAGGTTCTACACTGAAGTAGGGATTTTTTATTTTATCAATTTAATTCAGTGATTGTAATTGTAATTAAATGTAAGATAGTTTATTCCGATTCTATTTAAATATTTACGGTGGTATTTTCAAATATATTAAAATTTCACTTGAGGAGAGCTCTTCGTCCACTTTTCTCTGCTAAAGTTCTATCTAAAGAAATTTTTTTATCGGAAATAAATATTCGCATTTCAAAAAATCGACACGTGTTCCAATCAACTTATACAGGTTTTAGAGAACTCCAGCTACCGTAGCATGTAGTTGGTTAGGCAGTGGTACTGAGTTCAAGTAGGATCTGATTCAATTTCCGATTTTGCAAATTGAAAATTGATACGGATTCGGTATTTACCCGGCGCGATGATGTCGAGCTAGAAATTATTCTCTGGTTAAAATCATTCATTTTCGATTTCGCAGCATCAATTCTATTATTCATCGTCGTCAGAGAATGGGACGTTTACACGACTGACTGTGTAATTTTTGATTTTGGTTGAATTTTTCCGCACGTGCACTGTTTCGGGGTTGTGTAAGTGTCCTGGTGTATGCGGTCTGCGACAGCAGAGTAGCGTCTGTCGGCAGCGTGAGCCGTGCGAGAAGAAGAATTAAGCATTATAGTATATATGTGATGAGAATAGCCTTATCAACTAATTATATCGCGGTGTCTTCTCGAATCTTATCGTCTGGAATTAATAGTCGCCGATGGTCGTCGTTGAGTTATCGTTCGTGTTAGGCTAGTCAACGCAACGCCGTGTGTCGTGGTTTGATATATTCTAGTCCGCATTGCCGTGTATAACGTAATTTCGGAGCCATGTCGTTTGGCTAGCCGTTCTTTTTTGTGATTTTATAGAAAAAAAAAAAAAAAAAAGAATTCGAGACGGATTTAGTCGGGATCTAAGTTTTGTTCGTGTTATTTTTTCCGCGCAAATTTGCAATAATATATGCGTTTATTTATTTCATCGTTTTTTTCCTTATATGAACACGTGGTGATCTCCCGTGAGAACTCCCATGGGGAGGAGAGGTGCTGCGGCACAGGCGAATATTTGTTTTTTTGTGTTTTAAGTTATTGTGTTATCTTCGACCGATATACCAAGAAAAATCGTTTGTTTTCCAGGAAAAAAGCCTAAGCTCGACCGAGAGCTGGTCAGATTGTGACACGTTGTGTCACTGACGCCCCCCGCGAGTCTTTCGAAAGAGAAAAAATCTAGTTTTCTTCGCGAAGGTTTTTGTTTTTTCCTTCCGAAGGAAAATTTTTTTTTAGAATTCTTTTTCCTGAAGTAACCAATTTTTCTGCTGCGAGAGGCCGAATTTGTGAGACGTAGAAAACTAACGACTGGAACCGCGAAACAGTAATTAATAGCGGAAAGTCAATCCATCACAAAATATAGATACATTTTTCTGGCGCTTGATTAATGTTCGTAGTTGACGGGCATTTAAAAAAAAGCAGCGAGATAGAGTGATAAAGTTATTTATTTATTTTTATTAGGTTAGCAATAGCAAGAAGGGAGTCGGTTGAATTTTAATTTGATTAAACAACGTTGATAGTATGAATATAGTAGGATCGTAAGAGCCGGGAGTGAAAATACAGTAATAGAAGGCACCAGTTTAAAAGCTTAAAAAAAAACATGAATCGGAGCAGAAAGAAAAGTTTTTACTTATTAGTACATTTTGTGCAGAAATTTATTTAAAAAAATGTACTAGAGGAAATGGAAAAAAAATGAGCTAAAAAAATTTCATCAGATTCGAAGTTGCAGTAAATTCCAAATTTGACTCTCTCTTTACATTTAAATATTTCGACTGATGGCCATACTTCGTGTATGCAGCCGGTGACGTTAGGGGAATCAGAATTAAAAATGAATATTATTTTCGGAAAAAGTTCTTATTTGCCGTTGCTTACGACAGTTTCGAAGCGCGACTATTGCGCGCAAAAGTTAATTACAGATACGTACTGGGATAGGCAAAGTAACTGTTACCTTTTTTCCCGGAAGATGCGTGATTTACTTGTCAATTGGAGTTATAAGAAAAAAACAACGAAGTTGATCCTCGCTAACGGTACCAGTTCCTTGTTGCCTTCAATATGGGTTCACAGAAATAAGTTACGTACTTCCTTCAACCGCTGATTTAAAGAAATTTAGTTCGTCGAATCTAAAACTTAACACTACAAGTAAAAGCCGATTTATTCAAAAAAATAAAATAAAATTATGACCGGGTTTACATTTTTTCGTTTTTCCTAATAATTTCACATAATGAAAATTAATAAATATTCCCGTAATAATTGATAGTCTCCAACGGTTTCAACGATCAAATTTGATTAATATGTTGCATGTTAAAAAAACTTTGTTTTCGCTTGATGATTATCAGTTTTGAAATAAAAAAAGGCGATCTCGTTTTAAAGCAAGCGGGCCATGGTGGAGCATCTTTTTTTCGGCAACAGAGGCCTTTGAAACAACCTCACTGCAAAGTGTGTAACAAATTTTAATCCGTAATTTTCCACTGCGTTCTTGGAAAATATTGCCTTTTGTTAGAGAGAATAATTTCGTTTTTGGTCGGCAGGAAACATTTTTCGTTCGAGTTCTCTTTGAAGTTACATTAAATATAAAAGTCTTAAGTGTACTGTGAAACGTTTAAAACACACCGCCCCGGTTAGTCTAAAATTAAAAGGAAGGTATATATCTTACAATAACTCGGAGAGAAACGGTTTTTTTTTTTTTTTGTTTCTTAAATTGAACGAAACATGTAAGAAATATTTCGAACAACTTAACCTTATTTAAATACATTGGTAGTTTTTATGAATATATATATATATATATATATATATATGTATATAGAAAATAACGTTATTATTCCTGAACCGATTTTGCTCTAATTTTTACCTGCGGCTAAATTGATTCTTAAGAGGAAGGTTTTAGTGCACAATTGGTAAGTTTTTGGCCTAAATCAGACGGCTTATAAGGGTTTTCATCAATGAAGTAGGAAGCGAAAAAAAAAATGTACGTCAGTCGAAAACTAACGGTGTTAAAAGTGAAACTTTTTATGGAATGCAATAAATTTTAAACGTAGGAACAACAAAAAAAAGGGTACATTGAAGTTAAGAAACATTATTACTGATTTATGTTACAGATCATTTGTGGTTTATAGTTTTAAGTAAATTTTTGTTGTTTACTTCGATGTACCTTTTTTTTTTGTTTTCTCGTTTAAAATTTATTGCATTCTAT
The DNA here is from genome assembly GCA_039619475.1 of Icerya purchasi. Lineage (NCBI taxonomy): Eukaryota > Metazoa > Arthropoda > Insecta > Hemiptera > Monophlebidae > Icerya > Icerya purchasi. The sequence continues at coordinate 54,384,900 of CM077116.1, read as the reverse complement.
AAAAAGTTTCACTTCTAACGCCGTTAGTTTTTGACTGACATCTAAGTATAATCGAGTATAAAAAATAACAGTATTATTATATTAATAATTACGAATATATAGGAATTACAATGAAATTATTCGTATTTTTTTCGAACATCTCTCTTGTATATATGTATAAGCGGGACGTATTTTCAAAAATGTTCGACTTTTTATCTGTATAAGCGCAAAAACTAGCAAGTTAATGGTGCTAAACTTACATTGACCAGTGCAGATTCTTTCGTTTACTCTCTTCGATATCATCGATCAGATGATGGCTGTAACTCAGTTTCCAACAGATTATGTTTATCTTAGTAACGTTTTCGGGCACAATAGATCAAGAAAGGAAATAAGTATAATATTTATTTTTAATTGTATTAGAATTAATATAATTTTATTTTTCTAGGTGTATTGGCAAACAGGAATGTTAAAGAACATAAAATTACAATAGTTGGTTGTTTTTTTTTCTTCTTAGTAGGTTTTATGTTTTTTTTTTTTTTTTGATCGTTTCCTTTGTTTCCGTTAACTGTTGATACGAATCAGGAGGTTGGTGGCGCGATCTTTCGACGACAAAATAACAAAAATGATTAGTTCGGCTTTTAGTATTATTTTGATTTTCGAGAACGTCGCCGATCATCGGCTCTATGCGCTTGTGCGCGCGGACTGCAACACGTGCCGAAATATCGAACTGCATCAAGTGGTGATAAGAGATAGGCCGGCTCAGGTAGATCGGATGCGATAAGAGTGCATTGTTATCTGCAACTGCTAAGCGAGTTAGATGTCGAGCGTAGTATGTCCGACCGGAATAGATTTTAGTAGATCGCGTTCCTTTTAAAAAATGTATTTCAATTTATCTCTTTGTTTTCGAATATATGTATGTATATATCCATCTAAAATAAAAGCCTAATGCTCGCCATCGTTTGGAAGAGGCAGGAGGTTATCCGCGGTATATTTGTAGTTTTTTTGGTCGTTTGTCTATTTTTTTTTTTTGTTTTCTTCGTCTTCTTCTCGTTTTTTTCTTGTCTTTAGGGAGCATTCAAGTATTACGTAAGCAGGCTTAGGGGGTGGAGGGGTTACATTTTTTCTTACTTTTCCCGGAAAAGGGAGCGGGGGACATATTATAAATCTTACGTAAAATAAAAAAAAATTATAAAATAATAATAAAAACGTTTCCAAAACAATATTTATAATTTAAATTAATAATTCTATTTTTATTATTTTATTATGGTATACCGAAGTACTTTTCATATTTCTTACCAAAAATTAATAAATCAATTTTCCGAGAAATTACTTAATTCTACACTACAACGTATAGAGTTTTTTTTAAATGTACCGATGTTCAATTCGGGGAATTCTCGATGTACTAGGTCGACTTAAAACAAATAACGAAGATGACGTTAATAATATATCCGATTTAACGAATTTAAGTCTAAATTGTGAAGACGAGCTACCAGTTAATAGTGACGTAGAACCCTGGATATGGAGTCCTTGGACAATAAATAATTCTTAATTTTTTGATTTTCTTCGAATAGTAATACTTGAAATTTAAAAAAAATTTAATATTTTAAATTTAAATTTTGATATTTATTAAAAGTTTTGAAAAAATTCTTACGCCTTATCATTTGGGGGAGGGGGAGTTTATAATTTTCTTATTTTTGTTTATACGGGGGGGGGGGGGTCTAAAATCATTGAAAGTTTACTTACGCAATACTTGAGCGCCCTCTTACATACCTTTTCCGTCCCGTTTCCTCTTAATCGGCAGCGCATTAAAGAAAAGGCGGCTTCGCAACACTGTTTAGGGTTAAAATTTGGTTTCGATAATTTCGACACATTTTCTCTGGTCATAAAAATTCACAATTCGTTAATGTTCTAACTTCACAATCCCCGACGCCAAGACTTTACTTTACTTTACTATATTCGTATTATACTGAAGCCCGTTGTTTTCTTTAACATTGGTCTTTTAAAGGCCGTGCGAAGTTTAAAAAAAGTCATTATCGTCGAATTCGTTATGTAAATTGTTTCACCCGACGAGACCACTTAACGCGGACCGATCATAATATAACGAATGTGGTAAATTTCGCCGGTCTGATCAGTTTTCAGCCCGGTAGCGCATGAGATGGCTTGCATACGTTATATAGCTTGGTGTACGGAAAAAGATTATTGAACAGCAATTTTACAGATTCTCTTCCTCCGATTTTAATTTTTGGCTTTTATTGAGCCTTTTTTTAATAACAGTACTGGACTAACTAAATAAAACTTTTTTTGTGTGTGTAAAAAAAAACTCCATTCAATTTTTCCACTTTTTTTTTTTTTTTTTTTTTTTGTCAGGAATCTAGTCATTTTATTACATTCATTTTCGTTGATTTTTTACAAACTAAAGAGTTGCTGTTCGTTTTGAACGGTTTCCACAACATTAGTAACGTTCGTTTTTACATCGCATTATTCATTCATTATTGTTGTAGGAGAATTTGGTGTTGCCGTTAAGGTTTTTTCACGATTAGTCAAGGCGTGTTTTCGTCCTGTTGATTTTTAAAAGTCGTAATTTTTACCTAGCATTATCATCATCATTATCTCCTTAACCATTCGGTTGGTGGGCAACCTATTCGTACATTATAGCTGTACAGATATTTATAGGTTGTGCACTAGGCAATTATTATACGCGACGCGGGTATACACACATTTAAGACTATATTCGAAACTAATATTGTGAATGTTTGATTTACATCGTTTTACAAAAGTGCAGTCCTATTTATGTCTGCTGTGTACTGACCTAGCGCGCGTATGGATGTTATAGATGGTGGTTTATCATTGCCTTCCACGTGACTACTAGGGAGTACTTATATTTTTAATTTAATTTTTCGTAATAATAACTTCTGTTGTCGTCCGTGATCGAACCCGAGATTTCCGTAATAGAAGCAAGCGCTCGAGCACTTAGGCTATCGCGACGACAGAATTATCAGAGACCTCTTTTTTTTTCTTTTTTTTAACCGGCGAGCAATTTCCCTATTTTCTTATTATGAGCTATAATTTTTCTCGACTGATTTCTCTCTATATCGTTAAATTATGCAAAAAGTACACACGTTAACCATACTAAGTGCAACAACACTAATAATACGAAGTGAAGAAAATTTTATCAAAAACCAAATGATGGTATACGTGTAATAACGACGTTGTAATTAATAATTCTCGTAAAAACCAACGTAATAAGGTAAATACTATATATAAAATTTATTAATGTTCAGTTGATATTGTTGAATATTGTTAATACTGACAGAAGAAAAAGGCGCATTTTATGTACAACATTTAACGTATGGAACGCGTGCACATAACATCAGACAACAGACGGAAAATTAATATTTTAATTGGAAAAATAAATGCCATCATTTGAAAAATATGGCGCGTTCGTCCCGAATAAAAGAACAAGCAATACTCTCTGAAACTATTAACGAATATAATAATAGTAGCGATGATAATGACGATGCCGATAGCAATAGCGACAGTAATGGTAATGGTTACAGTCATGGTATAATACGAAAAAAAAAAAAAAAGAAAAAAACTGCCAACGGACTAATAAAAGATGTGTCGGCTCTGAAAATCGCGGAATCTCGGCACACAAGTGGGAATATATAACGAACCAACGGTACTGGACGTGTCATTTGCAAATGCCTTATCGTTAGTGAGAATGATAAAAGCCACTCTCTCCACGGACGCATACTTGCCGATAGTGTGTACACGCCTTTGCATAGTTTATTAATTGTGTATATGTCCTGCGTTCTAAAATGAATCGGCGCTGCACACTGTCAACTGAATGTAACGACCATTCAAAGGCCGCTTCGTCGTCGCTGCAAAGGGGCCCTATATGTGTTGACATAATCGGTAATTAGCCACTAGGTCGCTCTGTGTTTCCGCTTCTGTGTCTACCGTCCAACTTTCTCTCCATTTCTATTCATTTCTCCTTTATCGCCCTCTGTTTATCATTCATTCATCCCCGTCGCCGCTAGTTGTTGAAACAATGTTGTTGGCAAGTGCTGCAGAAAAACAAAACTGGCAAGAGCGCAGTGGAATAATGTCGCTGCAAAAACGTCCCGCTAAACCATTATGCCATTATCTGACGATTCAACAGCCCATACCTCATTAGGACCAAGTGCTACTCCAATGGTTGCCGCAGAAACTGGCCGGCAGAATTTAATGAAAATTCGAGACAGTCGCTCTCCAACCATGCCTCGGCAATAGCTTACCGACGCTTCCTTCTATTTACACTAGAGGCCTCCGCTCTTTTTCAAGCCATACTTTTCCAAGCTATACCTTTTTCTCGCCGCCTCATTTTAATTCTGCCCAGTTATAACGAATAAAAATACCTGCGCGCCTTTGCACTTGTAACGCAATTTTTAACCCGACTACTGCGCGCTCGATGCAATAACGCCTAACCGTCTTTGCTTCGGAATTAATAAAGTGTTCCATTGAATTTCTTTCGCCCTTTTCCTTTCGCGCTTTCAATACCTAAAAAAACCCTACCAAATTCCTAAATAACGAAAAAAGAGAAGTCGTCTCAAGTTTTTCTTAGATTTACTTTAACGCTCCTTGATTTCTTGTAAATTATAATTTTATTTTCTAAATTTTTTTCTAGTTGTTGTCAACGCTATACTGCGTAACGTTATAATAATAATTTTTTCGTATACAGCTGCGATAGATTCTATCATTAAAAGTTTTCAAAATGTGAGAACTTGAGTAGTAGACTTACAGACACGCAACAATCGCACAATTATAAAATAATGCTTTTACACAAAGCCTACCCCAAAAATCCGTAAAATCATTATTATCTTATCTCACAACGGTTGTTTAACTTTTAGGTTCTACCGATTAATTTTTCAGGAATTTTAGTAATTCATGCAAAGTTAAGTATTCTAAAATGCTTTTTTTTTTTTTTTGCAAAAAATAAATAACGACTTCAAGGTAATAAAAAATGCACTAAAAATTAAAAAATAATTACTCTCGATTAGAAAATATATATCAGAGTGATTTTAAAGGTGATATCGTAATTCTTATACAACAATAGTACTTACTATTAGAGTCAGTATCAAATTTATATTACAATATCTAGGAACAATTTAATGAACATTTAATGTTATTATTTTAATATAAATTTGATGCTGACTCTAATAAGTATTATTGTTGTATAAGAATTACGATATCACCTTTAAAATCACTCTGATATATATTTTCTAATCGAGAGTAATTATTTTTTACTTTTTAGTGCATTTTTTATTATCTTGAAGTCGGTATTTATTTTTTTGTAAAAAAAACATTTTATTTTACAATTTTTAGCGTTACACTCAAAGTTGTTTTTTTTCTTGTAAAAAATCAATTACGACGACAGATCGTTGATCGAAATAACGAAGCTACGAAATCAGTCTTCCGACAACGAAGGCCACACATAATACACCTTAAGCATTATTAAGGATAACTCGGAAACTACTGGTCAGATCTTGATCAAATTTATAAATAAGACCACACGGGATTTTCAAATAAAAGGAGAATCATCAAAATCGGTTCACCTAGAAAAAAGTTCTGAGGTAGTAACACGCATAAAAAAAAAAATAAATAAAAAAAAAATACAGTCGAATTGAGAACCTCCTCCCTTTTTTTGAAGTCGGTTAAAAAATCAGCGTGTACATAATAAGCGTCTTTTTTCTTTCGGATATACTTAAGATGTAATTCTCAAAGCTTCCGCATTTGCACTTGGGCGGTAGGTGCATTAAACACGACAGTGATGAAAACACTAATTGGAAACTCAACATTTAACGAACGATCGTTAAATTTCGCCTAGAATATTATCTAGCTGCATTCATCTAAAATGATCAGAACAAATCGGAAATATTATCTTAATTCCAGATCTTTGAAAATGCAGACGCAAAAATTAGTACTGCAGCTTGTGATTCGAAACTATAATTAAAAAGTTTTCATAATTATATGTCATTTTGAAAATCACTTCATCTTCTGGTTCGTTGTTTCGAAGAAAAATCGTGCGATATATCAGAATGCAGCGCCATTACGGAATGCTTAAATAATCAATACTGTTCGATGTTACCAAAGAGTTACCGGAATTTAAATAAATATATTTTACAAACAATTGTTAGTTCGTATTTATTATTGTCGCTAGTTAGACGCATCTTTAAATTTTGATGATTTGTTGTTGCAGTCCTTGTTCGACCAGTTTGGATTTTCGCGTTTTTTTTGTTTTTTTTTTGAAAACCTACTCACAACACCAGTAGTCAAGCTAATAATTTGGTCTTGCGTAAACGGCAAAAACAACATTGAAATGTCGTAATAAAGTTATTTTTCCAAGTAAATGATAATCTATTTACAAGGACATTTTTTAAAAAATAATTTACGCAGAATGCAAGTTAACAGTCCCATTCTTTTCATAGCGTTCGTTGAGATAAATTATTGCATTTATTTCCCTGAATTGTTTGAAAAAAAGAGTATCGGAACCTGCCTTCCGACAGTCCGAAGCGCGAACCACCGATTACGCTGATGACTTTGCTTAAGGAATGAAAATGTTAATTTATTGATTTTTTTCTTTTTTTTTGTAATGTCGGTCAACAGACATCTTGACCATTTTTCACTCCGAACTAGCATATTTCGCTTCCACCATCCTTCATGCACAATAGTATCCAATTTTCTTTTCCTCATTCCATTCTCGATAACTTGTGCTCCTTCAGGGTTTCTGGAAGGTAGGCTTTTCCCTGTGATCATGGGTAAACGTCCGCGGCAACCAATAAAAGCTTTATAAAAAACATATAAACTGTATCTTTACACGTATCATCTAGTGAGGAAATATCGCGTCAAGGTAGGTAGAAATTATTCTTTTCTTAAATTGTTTCCGTTCTCGAGTAAAATAAAATTATGAGATGAAATATTATTTTCTTATATCATCTCGTACCGTTCACACGCATTCTGTGTAAAATTATTCCGCTGTTAAAAATCTTAATCGAATTATTTGTGTGATATCATTTTTTTATGATTTCTGGATTATCACGGTTTTTGCTGGGTTTTTTTACCGAGTTTTAAAAAAGAAGTTATGCATCCTGGCGCGTGTTTTTTTTTTTTTTTTTTATGGTTTTGTTTAGTGAGCGGTTTTAACGATTCCCTTTGAGATTATTCGAAAATGTACATCGCGGTTGAAATAAGCATTAAAAAATTTACTAATGTTATTCATCACGGCGGATAAATATAGATCAGAAAAAAAAGGTAATTTTTAATGTAGTCCCAGATGAAGAACTTTAATTATTACGGATAAATCTTCTTCTTAGTGTGCTATAATATATTCTTCTGAGAGCGTTGGCGATCGGGTGCTAGCTAAAAAACCTGCGTTCTCTTGCTTTTTGCATGCGGTCTTGGATTGTTACCAGTTCAGTTCTTAATTGTATCCAATCTGTTCTCCGTCTTCCTGCACTTGCTTTTCCGTCAATCTTCCCTTGAATAATGAGCCGTAGGATTTTAAATTTTTGTCCTCTGATGATGTACCTAAAATATTGTAACCTTTTTGTCTAATACAGGTCGAAATAAATGATAACGAGATTGCGATATTCCCATAGCGCATTTATGATCTTGATCATGTGAACCGACTTTAATGATTTCTTTTGTTTATAAATGTTTAAACCTTTCACAGTGAATACTCGTAATAAATAAACTGCGGACACAATTGTGTTAAAAAGAATTATGTTTGTTTAACGTTTCGGTCAGCCTATACTGACCATTATCAGAAGCATGGTCAGTGTAAGCTAACCGAAACGTTAAGCAAATATAATCTTTTTTAACGCAGTTGTGTCTGCAATTTATTTATTATATGCTTTGTTTAGTTTTCATAAGTATATCGGTAAGTATCGGTGAATGCTGATACGCAGCAATAAACTTTGAAGGAAGCAGTCTTTTTTCTTTTTTTTTTCTGGGCTCGTCAACGTCGAGCAATTAAAACTTAATTCGATCGTATATAGCTGAAATAAAGGAACCAATGACAGGAACAACAGACACTGAGAAAGGACAGGGTATAGCACAATAGGGAGCAGGAAGCCTTAACTTTAGGAGGAGTAAATAATAAAGAGAAGGACGTTTCGCCGAAAGAGCAGAATACTCAAAGGAAATGTGATTAGCATCACAGACAGCTCTACTTCATTGGAATGAAGAGGACAATAAGGAGAGGAGTCTACTTAAAGATATATACTTTCTTTATTCAATATAATTAGACCAAAAAAAAAATTAGCCAAAAAATTTACACCGGAATACAGAGAAAATGTCAACGCTAAAGATTTTTGAAAGTTAAAAGTTAAACGAGCGATGAACGCGAGATTTCTGGTTCTTAGTGCGCCTCTTTTATAATGTCTCTTCTCCCCCAGTCAACTTTTCTAGTGCTCAATTCCATTCTGACTATTTCTGCCTAAATCAGTATTTAACTGATTCTTTTGTTTTTTGTTGCTGCTGGGTGGAAAGGCCTTTGCCGACGTGCCCAAAAAAAAAAAAACACATATAAAAAAACTCCAGTTTACAAAAGTGTAGCTCCGAATAAGGATAATAAATTGGATCTCCATTCCATATCGCGATTTACAAGCTTATTACTGACGGAAATATTACGTCTTACAAGGTGGCAATATTTTCATCGATATATTAGCATTCGAGAATATTTTCATCAAAAATTGTGAAATTAAATCGTGTTTGTTTAATAAAAAAATACTAACTTCGAAATTTACTTTAAAAATACTAACTTCGAAATGAACTAAAAAAAAAAATACCCTTAAAAGGTGATATTACGATTATTCTTAAATAACTTAATTAAAATCTCGGCACAACAAATTTAAATTGCAACGATAATGAAAAACCAAATTAAAAATATTGCTGAGATTTATTATAGAAAACGAGTGCTGGTATTATAGTCATTTAATATGGTTTTTAATTGTTACAGTTTGAATTTGATGTATCGGAACTTTGAGAATTATCGATACTGTTTACGAATATAATCGTGATATCCGCTTATCCAGTATTATTGTTCAGGGAATTTTATTGAATTTTTAAAGTTAATCTCGAAGTCGGGGTTTTTCTTTTGTGCCAATTATTTCATTCCTATCACCTCTCGGTACAGTTACTATAATTTACTCGAAATCGACTTCTTGAATTTAATGCTTTGGCTCGTTTAATTCATTTATACTTTGCAACGTTTACTAAATTGTTCGCCAATTCATTATTATCCGGATATCCAGTATCACACAGAGCTATCCCCATAGCTGCTCTTCGGCAAGTTGTTTTCGATTTCGAGTACAAGATTATCGTCCAGTTGTTGCCCAGTTGAATCTGTGAAAATATCAGACATATTACAAAAATGTTTTTTGATCTCTATAGTTTATTCATCGGTGATGGAGCGGCGACGCTCTTTCTTTCTTTCGGGTGCGTCAACTATGTAACCGAACACAAGTTAATTTTTTTTAGATGTTTCAAAATGCGGCTTCGGAATTCGAACTCGATTCCACCTGAACCTACCCAATTACGTCGCGGTAGCTGCTAATACAACAATCTTGAGTAATATTTAAAATAATCGAATGTGTTTTTTGCAATTATTAAATGGCAAGCAAATTTTATTTTTATTTTATTTATAGCGCCCTATACAGCCTTTTGGCTAGAGGCGTAAGAAAACTGTGATTGTTAAATCAGGTTATTCATTTTTAGCAACTCTGAGGTATGAAAATAGCTTGAGGTTTTGATTGTAACTGTCGGATAGTACGGATTAAAGAGTTCCGTTTGGGATATGTGAATTTCTTTCACTGTAAAATTTGGAGCATTCGGTAATTATATGACTGATTGCTATTGGGACATCGCAGGTGTCATATATTGGTCGCGGTTGCATATTTAAGATGTATTCCTAGCGCTAAAGCGGAGTGACTCTGGTTGTCGGCCAAATGGCTTGATATTTACTTAAAGTCGGGGCAAAAAAAAAAAAAAAAAAAAAAAAACCCGGCGGAGTGACTTGTTCTTAGGTGGAAAAGCATTACTTCGTCCCTTCTCGATTCTTTTGCAATAAGGTTTTCCATGGAACGACTGTTTTCTCAATCGGTTTTAGTTTATTTGTTTCTGGCACTAAATCCTAGATTCGTAAGAAGCCTTCTTGTGCGAAAGATTTATCAGATTTTTTCAAATCCGCGATTGGGACTGGAACATCTGGCATTGGGGAAATATTTAAGGTTAGTTTTGCGGTTTCATCGGTTTACTGTTCGTTTTGACGAATGTTGGAATGAGATGTGATCCAATAGAAGATGATTTCTTTGCTTGATGACGATAGCGTTTGGATTATTTCCTGGGATATGGGACGCTGTTTGTTTTTGTAAAACATTTTGATGGAAAGGAGCATGGATAGTGAATCAGTTAGTATCAGAATGTGGCTGGATGTGAATTCTGTGCCATAGTTGATTGCTAGTTTGAGAGCATAGAGTTTGATTGACTGGACGGAGAACTCCGGTGGTAGTGGAAACGAAAACATTGTTTATTCTGACGAAGTTTTGATACTTATTTAGGAGGTTATTGTAGTTTTGATGATAATTAGCGGGATTAGTTTGAGACCTATTCAGGTCAGTAAGAGATAGGTCTATATTTGGGGTAAAATCTAGTTCCATGGTGGATTTATATTGAAAGGAAAATTTAAAAGACTGGTACTTTTCAGAATGGCTGATTTAAGGAGATCATCGTTGTTATGGGAAAGCGGGATCATGAAATAAAAAGAAGAGTTGAAATTTGGATTGGCGAGAATGTTGAGAATGACGTTTGTGGAAGCAAGATGCCTTTGAATATTTCGGTTTTTTTTTTCTTCTAGAGATTCGTTTAGAAGACTATCGATAATGTTAAGCATTCAATTTTATCAATATGGAGTACATATAGTATGCGCTACTCACTAAAACGGATAATCTACTGCTTTTTAATTTACAAAATTTAGTTATCTTTGCCTTTTTTTTCGTTTCTGTTTTTTTAAAAATATCGTTATTTTTAAATTGATTTATTTATTTTCCTTAAGTAGTTATATGTATATATATATGTATATATATATGTATATATATATATATTGTAATGAACTAGTTTTCCTCGGCAATCTGATTTAAATGATGTAACTAATTGTCAGTAATTAACGGGCGCTAGTGACACTTAAGGTCGATTCACACACATTCGTGACGTAGTGACGTGTCCGTAACGAGATTGTCGCCGGTGGAAAACTACATTTCTCGTTGCAAAGTTAGATAGCGCTATTCACACACGTTCGGTGCGAGACCGGGACGGCGCCGACCAGTACTTTCGCCGTGAAACGTGACGTGATCTCACAGTGATTCGCGACGATATTTTTACGTTTTCACGACGTGATGACGACGACATTTCTTGTGTTTTGTATTGCGGAACGAGTTGGTTCTTAATGATGAATGACGAAAAATTGATCGTAATTATACTGTGCTTTATGATCAATCTGATGGACGGTATATGGACACAGAGTATAAAAATTTGTTCGGCGTCAAGGAGGCGATCGGGTTCGTAGTGTGTTGAATGATGTGTGAAAATATGCCGATTTGGTGTTGTGTGCGCGGGTGGTGCAGGCAAGCTATGTCGAGGCGTGAGAAATTGTAAAAAAAACGGAAAAATGGTATAACGTTATCAGTTCGCGGAGAGAGAGTCGGTTGTGTTATAAAATAATTTACTTTTTTTTTATTTCTATTCTTGTCGAGAATCCCTCGGTCTTCCGGAAATTATTTTTACTCACTCACAAAAAAATATCTATTGAACAAAACTTTCTTATATATCTATATCTCTGAATTATACACGACAACGATTCAAAATGAAGCAGCTGCATAAAAAAACGTACACTGATTAACAAAACATGATTATACATACACATCTAAATTCGGGTTTTTTTTTTTTTTTTTTTCTTTATTGGCCTGAACAAATACAGTTCATTTGGCCAGTTTCAGTTTTTTCAATCATTTACACTACTATACTCACAAATTATTACAAAAAAACAAATATAAATTTATATACATTTTCAACATAATTCTCTCGCCTGTATTTTAAACTATTTCATCATTTATTATTTACAATAAATTTTATTTTCTCGTCGACCCTATCGTGGCTGGAATGCCATAACGGATAGGCAGGACAAACACCGCCCTAAATAGTTTAGAATTGTGAGAATGTATGAGAAGATTGTTCAAATGATATGTTATGAAATTAATTTTCATATTTTTTTTTTTTTTTGGTTTAAACTCCTTGCGCGAATTTTCTTATATATATTTTTTTTGTAATTCTAAAAAGCCTAATTGCTCTGCACGGTAGAGTTATTCCAGTCGTGGTATGCCGTGATGTGCCATTGGCGCCCGTTATATTGAATAAAAATTTTCGGTAAATACAATATTCAACGGAAAAGCAGCGGAATAATTGTGTCTCTTACATTATCAGCAGATTTTTAAAAAATATAGAATTATAAAATCTAGTAAAAATAGGTTCAAAACTTGAGGGGATCTAATTAACTTATGTTGAGTATCTACATCATAATTATTGCGAACTCTTACCGCAAGTCTTTCTCTAGGAGGGATAGCTCTTCGCCAGTGTGTATCTTCTTTTTTAAAGTAATCTTGCTAATTTACTCAACAATAAATTGAATGAACTTTCCGTCATTCGAAAATATTCGTGAAATTTTGATCCATCTTCTGCCAACTCCTTATACAGAGTTACGAATTCCCCTTCAACCCCCCCCCCCTCTTTTTCCATGCTTCATGAACGCATTTTCTTCTTTTACGTTTAACTTGCTCTTCTTCTTCATCAAAAATTAAAGCAATCGTAATAAGTTCGTCATCTGAAAAATTTGCCATTCTATGTAACACGATCACTGCACGAATAGAACACGTTCCGGTGTGAATTCAAATCACTTGTGGTTCACGTTGGCCGACGTACGTCCCGGTCACGTCCCGTGTACGTTACTGATACATCACGAATGTGTGTGAATCAACCTTTACAGTGTGTCACAATCGGGATAGCTCTGCCTAGCGGAGCATCAGGCTTCCCGGAAGAATAAAAAAAAAAAAAAATCGCGCAGAGGAAAAAATTGCCTATTTATTACATAATAAAATAAAAATGAGGAATTCGCGCCGTAATGCGACGGTAATATCTCCGCACAGGAGATGTCACAATGGCCCACCACGCGTCGAATAAGATCCTTTTTGCAAAGAAAACGTGTATACTTTCGGAAAAGAAATTACAAGGAAAAACAGCAAAAAAAAATAGAAAAGACGCAATGTACGCACAAAATTGATAGTGACTAGGAAAAAACGGTAAAAAACTGACTAACTGATATCTAGGCAGCGGAATGAAAGAGATACGGCATGGCGCATAAGTTCGGCAAAACGGTAATATCATATGGGAAGCTGCCAGGCTCGACGACGGTTAAGAATGGAAACGTAAAAGACCACGTGTCTAACACAACTATCTCTAACCGACCGACTGAAATTACCGAATAATCTTATAACCGTTAACATCTGATATAGGTAATAATTGTACCGATGTTTCTAGAACATTTAAATAATGCTACTGCGTTAACCGCCCTACCTGACTTTTACGGAATTTTATAAATCTTCTCTCGGCCCGATGTTGCTCAGCATAGCTTTTGCGCGTGTGGTCCGCTAGTGGTCCCTATCAATAATACTCACGCACACAGTCTCAACCCCATTCGACCGCGTATGGGAATTTTAATTTTAGCCGATAAGCCTCCTTGATACCTACGAGCTGCGAAAGACCACGAATTAATAATTTTGCCAGAGAAAAATGTTTTAATAATTCGAACACCGCTAAAAGATCGCACCGCAGGTATCGAATCCGCCTCGATATACATATATATATATATATAGCAAAGCAAGTCCCATGTATCCTTGATAAGGTATCATGGATTGTGAAGTTAGGGTTCACAATGTACTAAGCCCAACGGCACTAATGAAAGTGGGGGGCCAGTTCCTTTCTACTTGAGATCCGCCTTTACTTTCCCAGATTTCTCTGGTACCCAATTATTGCGGGCTAGGTAAACTTGGGAGCGACTTGGATCCGGGATGAGACAAGTCTCGAACCCGTGACCCTCTGATATATATATATACAGAAATTGATCCGACCCTATTGATTCCTACTAAATACCTATTGGAACGACTTTATTAAGTTAGTCGTTTATTTATTTATTTAGATTTTAAAGCTTTTTTTTTTTTTTTTTATGTGCCGTGTACAGCAATAAAAGCTATGGAACTATAGATTTTTATAACATAGATAATATTTAGTTTGTTTTAAATATCTGAAAATTTGTTTTTTATGGTGTCCACATTATCATTCAGTAAATCTTGAAGGTCGGACGGCGCGGTCTTGTATTGTTTCCGGTATTGTTCGTAAATAGAGCAGTCTATCGATATAGTCTATCGATATATGCTTGACAGTTGACTGACAGCAATCCTGTTGGCATTAGAGGTAGGTTTTTCAGACAAACCAAATTTATATTTTGACGTTTCGAAGAGATTTTAGCTTTCACCACTCGAACTGACTTTATATTTCTCTTCTCTTTTAAATCTTATATTATAAATTGCTGCCACTGACTAAAAGTATCTGATAGCACTTTCTAAATTATATAAATAATGTAAAAAGGTTACGAATTAATAATAATTATTAATAATAATAGTTGTAACACAGATGCATTCATAAACGAGAATCGAAAATCAGTGACGTTTATTGTAAAGATTGAATGTGCCGTTTATTAGACTGAATTGACGAATAATTATGATAATAATAATAGAAAAAAAATGCCCCATATCTCTTTTGATAAGGTATCACGAAGTTTTAATTTTCATAATGTACTTAAGGGCCCCTAATGAGGAACTGTAAAGGAGGGGGCGGACGCCAACTCGTAACTATTTTAGGGGGCGTACGAAAATGCGTCTTCGAGTAATTAGCCAACTTGTAACTAATAGCCGATCGCCAAGATACTCAATAAATCTTATAAAAGTTAATAATTTCGAGTAAGGTTTCTCAACTTTTTCTCTATCCTATACCGGACGTCGACTAGGCAACGTATAAACTCTTGTTTATTTTCTCCCGAACCGGTAAAAAATAAGTATCGAATTATAGATGTCGAATTTCATTGAGCTCTGTGTCAAAAAACATGAATTATTATTCACTTACATGGGAAAATATTACATTATTAACATAATCGTCGCTATTTTATTTACATAATTCAGAATGAAAACAAAAACGGAAAAACCATTTGAATTTCACACAACGGAAGTTATATTCATGTAGTATTTTTAAACTGTCCCCGTATATTTTTAATGAGAATCGTTAAAGACACATTTATTGTGATTTCGATTGTTTCTTTTTGACATTTTTCTAAGAATGGTGTAAATAAATGTCTGCAGATCTATTCATTTTTAATTTTTTAGAACAGAGAGGGTGTTTAGCATCCGGTTTCGGAACGATTGAAAATAGTTGGAAATTTTCGATAATAAAATGAAATTCGGCTGAATATCGAAAGTAATGCAAAAATTTAAAATTTCCGAATGATAAAATAGTGTCTCGATATTGTACTAGTTAACAGAAAATACTTTATTTGTCAGTGAAATATTCGTATGAAACGAAATAACTTTTAACGCCGAGTTCGATGAAGAAAAATGAAATAAGAAATCATTAATCTTTTAACTAGGAAAATAACAAAGATCATACTGCGGATTCTGATCCAGATATGAATCATTTACTCTAGAGATCGAGGGCTTCCTTCATATTTTCTGTTTCTTTTAAAATTAAATTTTTATTTGCTTTATATTAATATCTATCATGACGCGCATCAAAAATAAAAAAATATAATATTAATTTTTATTTTTTTAACAGTTTATTTTTTTTTTGGACTCGTCAATCGGGAACCTTTACCCGGAAACAATTAGAATAGGAAGGAGTCAATTATATCTTGATACGGTTAGATATTGTTAGGAGAAAGGAACATAAATAATGGGAACAATCTGTGAAGACGAACGAAATTTAGTGTATACGATAAAATATTGCTCAGAAACACTATGCGCCGTTAGATTAATAAAATTACTTTTGTCGTGTAGGTTTTCTTATTTTTTAAAATTTAATACTGATTATTACTGATGAAGGATGATCAAGTTTTTAATAGTTTACAGTCAAAGCGTGATAAAAGAAATGTTGAGAAGCACCGGTCCAAAGATCATCAGACCGTGATGAGTTGGCCTATGTGCTTAATAATCGCAAAGAAATTACCGGATTTTTTTCGGTTACGAGTTGGGACTCGTCTCTCTTCATTTTGATATTTAGTTAACAGTTGGCCAATTCCCGTAAAGAATATTGAGGTCAGTTCCTTTCCTCCGCCAGACAATTCTCTGACATAACCAATATTCAGTTTCAGATTAGGCATATATATATATATGACTAACAAGACAACTCCGCGGAAATTCCACGATACCTCTGCTTCGGTAGCCAAGCACCTTTTAACTATTATGCCACCGCGCTAACCAATAATAGAATAATAATTAATAAAAATTACAGAACATTAATGAAAAGTACATGGGCGGTATTTTTGCGTAAATTGTCCCGAAGTGCGGTTATTAGTTACAGTTTGACAGCGCGCACGTTACTTACTGGCGCAGGCGAAATGCATCGACGAACCGATTTTTTCACTAGGTATAATTAAGGCGGTTTTCAGCGTTTAGTGTTAGCCAAGCGGTGGGCAGTATTAATGTCGGCGTTTATCATTGCGGCTCTAGATAGTCGCGCGTAGTTTAATTAAAATACTTACAAGAGAATTTTACTTCGGCGCACGCGGCTGAGTGAGCATGTTGATTTTCGTTAATTAATTCCGATAAAGTCGATAATAATAGAAAAGCCTTTTGTACGAGGCACAATCTCGGCGACCATGTTTGTGCAACAGCCCTTGTCGCGAGCGGCGCGCAATAAACTGATGAAAGGCTGTTTGCCGGCAGATAAAGTCCCGCCCGGTTGTTCGGAATACTGCCAATGTCGCTGGGCGATTTTATATCCTTGAAAGTTCATCAAGTGTTGCTAGTCGGATTGTCGATATTTCCGTGTTGCGGATTTTCAATTGAGATTCTTCGATAGCGCGCGGTTATGTAACTTTGCCATTATTTTCTTATCTCTCTTCCGAGATCGAATGTAAATTTCATTCCCGACTAAAACGCGCGCTGAAACAAGAAAAAGCACTAGACCGGCGAAGCCTTGGACAATTTCGCGCCCACTGTATCCGTTACGTTGAATCTACAATCATGCCGCGATATTCGGTTTTTCCGTGTTCGTTCCGTCAAAGAGGGCTCATTGAAAGGGATAAATTTTGACGCTTCAAGCTGCGGAAATGGACAAACACCTCTCATCGCAGCACGTGCACCTTTACGAAGTTGTCAGAACACGATCTCTGATCACATTTGCTTTCTTACGGTAAGGTTTACACGGACGATGTATATTGTTAACGGGAGCAGTGGCAAGGTGTTAATTAAATTTACCGGGATGATTCTGCGTAGGAAATGGAATTCAGCGGGGAATAAAACATAAATTTCACAAAACCGGAACGATAGAAAATTACAAACTTGGCGATTACGTAAAATAAAGGAAGGTGTTTTTAAACTACACTTCTAACAGATATGAAATAGCAAAAAAAACTCCGTCGAAGGTGTATTTTAAAAGTATTCCTCCTTTGCTAAATCACGACGTTTGTAATAATTCTATTTTAAAACGAACAGTACGGATTTTTGGCTAATTTTACAATATTCTTTTTAACAAATTAACTCGCCCCCCCCCCCCCCCCGTTTACCGAAAAGAATATCAAATGGGTCGTTGTCGTTCCTTCGATCGAAGAAATGAATAAAATTATAACACCAATGCCCGGTAGTGAGTATGACCATTACAGCAACGGTACCTTTAATAATTGAAGGAAGTATGCGCGCAATCGGAGACAATAATGATTAAAGTCGAATTAACTGACTTGAATGTATATCATATTGTATAGAGAAGGAAACGAATTAGGCAAGAAAGTGAAAAAAAAGAAAACGGAGGAAAGTACAAAAGAGATGGAAAAGAAAAAAGTAAAAAAAAAAAAGAAAGGAAGACAAAAAAAAACGGAAAGAAAAAATTCTGCCTCCGAATCTTCTCACGTTCTTTCCTCTTTATTCTTATTTATTTTTCTTTGTTATTAGCAAGAGGAATTAATCAATATGTATATTACTAGAAACATGAAAGAGGATCAGCAAAGGATGTGAAAGAATCGATGTTATTTAAAGAGAGCAGCTCCTAGACCGCTGTTGAAATATTTTTAATTAATGGAGGAGGAAGAGTCGTAGCCAAGTATACAGGATTAATATCAGTAAGATTTTCGGGGGACGGACAAAATTTTCTGAAGTAGAGTTAGGCAGAAGAAGGACACACGAGTTTGTTGAAAGCCCGTTCAATAGAGGGAGATGGGATTACGATGGTAGAGGAGGGAATCGGGGAGAAGGATTACCGTTTAGAGTACCGTTTTTTGTAAAACGTAGGCGATTTGGGACGTGGGAGAGAATTAAAAGGAAGAGAGGGGTCTTTGTAAGATTACTGTGGGAAGAAACGCACGGAGGCTCGATCGTCAAACGAAAAGGCGTGTGAGACTAACTTGTTATTTTTGATATGGGAAGCCTCTTGGAAACAGATAAAGTCATTGAGTGTTTTTGATCTCTTGTTGCCGACTCCACTTTCAGTCCCGCAGTTCTCGTACGCACCTTAGTCTCCCGAAATATTTTTCGTCATTAAACGTTGACAACCGGAGTCTAGGCTCCCGGTATCGACTATTTGGAGAGAAGTGTGTATGATATCACGTGGAAGATATTATACCGGTCGGAGTTGCGACACGACAATGCTGAAAATGATGCGAATAAACTGACAGCAAACAGTAAAGACCATCCCCGCAGACAAAAAAAATTCTAAGAAGTTTGTAGCTCAAACTTGAAGTTTGCGAAAAATTAATTCGCCGCTTCGAACCCTACTTTCGAGAGAGTAATTTTTCAAACCGATGCTAAAAGTAGCAAGCCGAATTGAGATATCGTATTTTTTTTTTCCAAACTTGCGACGGCAGCAGTTTCGTCCTCTTTTCATCTACAAGTCTACCCTATTCATTCACGTGAAAGTGCTTTGTTCCTATTGAGAGTCTACTTTTATTACGATATTCTCAGTGAAGCAAGCCCCCTTTAACCTGATCGTCAACAAGGGAAAGGAACGAAAATTACGATAAGTTCGGAGACTGAAGAAGTGGAGAGGTGCAGGACGGCGAAGCAAATGACCGATTAAAGGAGAGACCGTTAGAACTGTATTAAAATGTGAAAATAAAAGTGAAAGCGCTCGATCGAAACAGCAAGTAATTTCAAGAAAGTATCACTGAAAATCGGGCTCGACCATTTGCACGATCGAAGAAGTAAAAGTGACACGGTAAAAACAAACGTTAGAAATGGTAATCGAAATAAAGCCGAAAGAGATAAGAACAGCATGAACAGATATGTGTGGTACTCATACTGAACGAATTCGGTTCGGCGAAAGGAATTAAAAATAACATTAAAATTAGAATATCGGGGGAAAGTTAACATTAAAGAAAAATAATTTTAAAATGAACGAACGATATGCTTAATTTCAAACGCTCATATAATGTAGAAATGGTAAAATTAGATAAATCCGTCGGAATGTAATAATATTTGTAAGAAATGTACCATTTGTTGAAAATAAAACAATTGAGAAAGCCAGTTCTGTCCGCGTTTTTTTCTCATGGATCTCTTTAGCGCTTTTCGGTCCGGAAATTATTTGTTTACGCAACTATGCGCTCATTATACCGGATCAGTCAAAAGCTAAAAAAGGAACAAGTGGCAAAGCAAAATATAGAATAAAAATACGAAATGTTCAACTAATTATATATATATATATATATATATATATATATATATTTAAATTACCCAGTTAGAATGTAGTCCGACCGATCCTTTTTGAAAAAATTGTATATTTTGAACTAACAAAGTGCGATATCGTTTCAGCCTCGCCATCATCTTACAGTTCCGACTCCGAGAGCCTCCATTTGTGCACAAAGTAGGATAACACTTGGTATAATTCAGTGCTATTCGTCAGAGACAGACACTTGGCATAAAAAATTACGAAAAAAAGCTGAATTCCGAAATATCCGTCTTAATAGTTTGATCCTACAGTTGTTCTTGGTCGCTTTCGCTCGATTTGGCATAGAGCGACGGCGGAATAATGTGACTTAGCATTTTTTAATTTTACCGCTAATTACAGAGAAAAACTGTTCACGTCGTTATGATTGCAGGGCTTGGACGATGGAAGAGAAGGACGTAATTTTCGTAACGAGACCGGAACCGACTGGAACAATAAGCAGAAGCCGATCGTAATTTGAGTGTCAAGCAGCGGATGGCGGTGTAGCAACGAATGGACGTTGAACGGCACAGATTGGCGCTTCTAACCAGGATTTAATTTTAAATCAGAAAATTCGGGCGGAACGGAAACGGATAATAGGGGAATAAGCGTACCATCATCAGCAATCATCTCTCGATTAGTGTCTATCTTGGTCGCAGTGCTTCCAAACGAAGCCGGCACTCGACTCTTCAGAGACGCTTCCTGTTTCTTAAAGACAAAAGACTCGTTATTTATAATTGTGTCGCCGGGTATCGCAAGAAAAAAGTGGCTACTTGGGCGAAGAGGCGAATTTCGAAATAGCGCTAAATAAGGAAAAATGACGATGGCAGCGAGACTAGTGGTGACACCTGCAGCTGAGAAGAAGATAACGACCAGCTTGATACTCGAGCTATTATTATTCTACATCTTTTCCGTTAATCAAGGTAATTTTCGCTTTTTTCTTCTCCTGCTCTCGTTCTAGTTATCTCTGCGCACTACGTGTAGCACGTCTTGTCATTTAACAATTGCCACCGACTACTTAATGGAAATTACACAAAACCGGAGGTGTTAAACTACTCGATTGCCGCGGCCAATACTCAGATAGATTATTTCGGCATCGGTGCCTTTTTTTTTTTTTTGCGCGTAATACAAAAAAGTTCATTTCATTTAATTTAATTTAATTTAATTTAATTTTATTCTATTCTATTCTATTCTATTCTATTCTATTCTATTCTATTCTATTTTTTTTGATGCTGAAGGGTAATAAAGTTTTAAAAACTTGCCTATACCGATATATTATTGAGGTGAATTTCGGGCGTTGATTAATTTCAGAAACGAATGGCGCTAGAAAGAAAGCTATAATATAGTTCGTAGAACATGTAGTAATGGAAGTAACAGAGTCGGTGCATTAACTGAAAGACGGATGAGCTAACTGATAAATAGGGTTAATGAGACAAAAAAAAAATAAAATAAAAAATAAAATAACCGGCCAATAATGGTACATTTGTAATGTAAAATGTTTCCTATTATTATTAATTTATTCTATGTTTTTTTGTAGTTTTTTTTTTTTTTTTTTTTTGGCCTAGCGCGAAACACAGCCACTAATAAATTCTTGCAAAAGAGTTAGACAAACAGGATAATGTACGAGAAAAAGAAAAGTTCATGTTTGTGCTGAAAAGTCAAGAAAATTGTACAATCTCCGAATAAAAATAAAAACTCTTTACTTCAGAGGAAGAAAGAATAGAAGGAAAGACAGAGCAAAAAAAAAAACAACAAAAAAACACTAAATGATAATGCCGTTGTTAAATTTGAACGGGACTACAATAATAGCATCCGTACAGGATAATAAATAAGATTATGCGCGGAGAAACTTCCTTCAGGGAAATTAAAAGCATTAAAGGGGCAGTGACGTGTCTGGCATGTTCGTGACAATTAAAACACCCCCGACAAAATTAAAAAACTGGTGGGTGTCACAATAAACACCAAAGCGGTGGCCTGTGAAATTTAAAAATCTGCTAATGTGTCTCCCACACGCAAACGACAAATGCTGGAGCCCTAAGGGAAGAGTGATACCAGAAATCTAAACACCGTAAAATAATAATATTTGTGCCAATGACGCGGTTATTTTCGATACCCACTACAGAGCATCTCTTTTAATTTTACGACGACAAAAGAAGTTGCTGAACCACTTAAGGCGGAAAATCCTTTCTGCCATCCGATAGCACAGTGGCTCGGTGCCCGGTAAAACTATAAAATGCCTTCCTTCAAAGAGTTATATTAAGGTATTTAAATATCATAAACAAAAAGGTATCTGTAATTAAAGTTACCGAATTTCAATGCAATAAATATTTTCCAGCAGTAATGTCGTCCGCTTTAAGTATTAAATCGAGGGATTTACTTTATTATTTATTTAATCTGTTTTCGTGTTCGCTTAGTTTTACTCTTCACCTATTTATTTATATTATTTATTTAAAACATCTGGCGCCGGTAATCGATGCATCAAACTGCATATCCGCCGTTTGTAAACGGCTTTAATTAACCGACCAAGTTTGTTAACGACACGGCTAATTTCGGTTTGTGCACTAGCGTCACCTCGTTGTTAGTCAAGTGGTTTGTTTTCACGCCAAAGGGAAACGAAAAAAACCACCTGCCGTTGGTGGACAGTTTCCCCCTTCGCTGTTTTGCTATTAATCCGGGTTTTGATAATTTTATCACACGCTGTTTCAATTATTCATTTCCACTTTCTACCGTGATCTTTTATTGCTTTTGTTTTTCTTCTGTTCTTCTCTTTAATTATTCCCGTTATCAGCTGATTTCTTTGTTAGAAATTTCTAAGGGTGTGTCTCTACCCTTCAGTACTGAGGCAGCGTGAAAACTCCCACATAAATGAAAAACCCGTGTGCAAGCTGATGCAGCTTTAACCATTTTTAAAATATTTCACTAAGTAGACGTTGTTGTACTAGTCAGAATTGAAATTTTAATCGCGCGATACCGCCGAAACCTTCCGATTTCAATGCCTTGGTATTTAATTATTATATTTCCTTTTAAAATAATAAAAATAAACAGATCGGTATAACAAGGCTTTCTCATTGTTTTTTGTTTTTTTTTTTTTTTTTTTTTTTTTAGGGGGGAGCAACACGGCGCGAGTGAAATTTTTGAAAATGTCATTGTGCGGTACCCGAATAAGTCATTAATAAGTTTACAATGTGCGCGAAAGTAAAAACTTTAATCTTCATAATGTTTTTCCGTTCGATATTAATTAAAATTGAAAGTAACTTATATTCATTAAAAAAATCAATAAAACTCATGGTTTTGCTATTTCATAGGCGGTAGAGAAATTTGTTTTTTTTTACACACATTTTTTTAAATTTTGTAATAAAAGATTTAATATTTTAAGTACGTGTAAAATGCGAAAATAAAAATATACAGAATATGGAATAACTTTTGAAATATGACTTCTTAAAAGTCCATCTTGCCTATTGGTGAAAACATTTTCTGTCCAGGCAGCGCAGTGCTGACTTCCGTTTGTGACCAAATGCTCACAAGCTCCACATTAAAAATCTCTCGCCAAACCGTTGTTAACTTTCGTTCGCTGTTTCGTTAGTTACTCGCTAGTTGTTTGTATTGAAATTAAATACTTCCCTTTGAACGACGATAACAGTTCGGCACGAAACTCAATATAAAACGTAATATCAAAGTCGATATCGATGTCGATAAATTTCTCAATCTTATTTTTTTTTGTTACGTATTTTGGCATTTTTCCTTTTCGAAAAGGAACACTTTTAATGTTAAAAATATAAATAAATAATTGCTTTAAAGATATTCGCAAATAATTCTATTTACGAGTTTTTTCAGTACGCATATTTTGATTAATGCAGTTTAACTATCCGTGCAGTTTTTTGTAATGTATTATTTTTTATACGTATAAAGCGCGAGTTTCTTAAAATATTGATTCTGTTTTGTTTTTTTTTTTTTTTTTTTTTTTTTTTTTTTTTTGCTATAGAAAAGATGTATTATTATAATACAATGCGTATTAAGAAAAAGTTTCGATTTTTCCTTACATTTTTATTCACGCTGTGATTAGTTCAAAAATTTGAGAATTATTATTAATAAAATAGTCGGAGGGTAATTTGAAAGTTGAGAATTATTTTTACAACTTGCCTGTATAAGAAGTTTTGATTTGCAATTGTTGAGGGGTACCACCAGCGAGCGGTGAGTAGCGTTGATGAATACAACGTAGTGGCGGGTCCCTTATTTCGGGACAAAATAAATTTTTATTAAAATTTAAATTAAATTATTTCATTAGTAACATAATTTCGTGTTGTTATATTTGTGTTACGCTTCAATTATGTACTTAGCTTTCAATTAAACATTGCCTCATGGCAACATTATATATCTCAAAAAGTAATAGTGCATCAGAAATAAGGTTTTCACGAAATGTCAATTTATAGTAATTTATATAAATGTAGGCGTTTGGTTACCGAAGAACCAGAGGTGTCAGTAGGTTATCGAGACTTGTCTCGTTCCGGGTCCGAGTCGCTCCCAGGTTTACCCAGCCTGAAATAATTGGGGACCGGAAAAGACGGATCCAAAGTAGAAAGGAAGTAGACCCAGTATTCTCCTTAGATTCATTAGGCTTAGTATCCATTATGAAAAGCTTAACTTTTCAATCCATGATACCTTATCAAGGGTATGACTTTACTTTATTTAGTTTTTTTTAAATGATAAAGAAAAATACGTCAGCCAGCTACCGAGTGCTGTAATTAGTTAGACTGTGTCTCGTTCGGGTAGACTATCCCGTTGTCGCACATATGTAGTAACTTCCAAAAAAAATTTCATTCGGCGCGCGCGTTAATCTCACCGCGCCGAAAATAAAGAAAAAAGAAAAAAGGTACATCAATGTTGTAAAGGAAACACCGGTAAAGGCTCCGCTAGTAATAACGCTGCCTAATTACGTATTTGTTATAAAATGCTGGCGAACTCGGCAAAGACCATACAAAATTATACAGAGACCATTCGCAGCAACCTACGAGCAATTTAATAAATTCACAGTAGTATTACGCCGAACATAAATAATAAAAGCATCATAAAAATTATATTTAAATAGTACACAAATTATATTGAAAATATTAAAAATCATCGACTTCTAGTAATTATTAAAATTAAAATTTATTTTGCTTTTAATTTAGTTAGTACAAATATTGTGATATAGATGTATAGTATTACTTGGATTATTCTCAAGTAATTGCATATATTCATGATTTGATATTTAAATTTATTAATGTAATGTTTTTCTGCTCTGTAGTTAATAATTGTTTATCGTAAATAATTTTTAATATAATAATATCTTTTCTAATGTCGTAATTAATCATACGCTCAGCAATTGTCGATTTTTCCATATATTTACTATTATTGACATATAGGTAGGTGCTTCCCTTCTATCTTATATTGAACAAACGTTTTGTTTGGTCGATATAGACTTTTTCGCATGTTGCACAACTAAACATACACCACAGGTTTATCATAATAATAATTATTATTATACATATATCATTACCAAGAAGAGACTCATACTTGCCGAATTGAGTAACCTATTGAAATATTCAAATTTACTAATTTATTGTAAACTTATTATTTTAGTTTTAAAGACTATATTATAGTTGTCAGATTTGAAATTATTTATTATTAGCAATAATTATTAATATAAGTAAATTTTAGCCAGTTAGCATTTTTAATATTATTATTATTATTATTATTATTATTATTATTATTACTGATATTTTTATGTTTATATTTTCGTTTAATTTTGATAATCACTTTGTCTTGTATTGATCATTGGAAGCAATTTGTTTTAGTGTAATAGAAACTTCTTTATTAAAATATTGTCTATTAATTGGTATATTAAGTAACCTATCGATTTTAATCCTGAAATTTTTTTTGATTGCGTGGATGATTAGAATTATTGTTTATTGTAGGATCCGAAGCTGTTTCTTTCCTACGAATATTGAATAGAATTTCATTGTTATAAATATTTATATTTAAATCTAAAAAGTTAACGTGTTACTATTACTACTTATTTCCATGGTGTAATTCACGTTTGGATGTATTATATTAAGATAGTTTAAAAATACCAGATGATTATCATTTTAATTACCTTCAAATATACATAGTATGTCATCCACATATCGTACAGTGCCGACAGTATTGCATTAAACTTTACTAAAAAACAATTGTTTAAAGTGTTTTTTTTTTAAATTTGTGTATTATTAAACAAAAACAGATATCTATTTCCCACTTTTTTTTTGGTACAACTGTATTGCGTATACTCTGCTTCTCGTTTTCACAATTAAATACGAGCGTATTATTATCTGTCGATAAACCAAATTTGCTCAAAACCTGAACAACATCGAATAATATCGAAGCACATAAGTATACACACACGCACACGTGGGAAGTAAAATTTGCTTAAAAATAATTATTTTCATTCGCACGAAAACAAATTTAAGTTTCGGAAAATTTCTAATTTTCAACGGGGTAATTAGCATTTTCAGTCATGTTTATTATTTAATGCCGTTAAAATTTTTTGGCGAAATGCGTCGTTGAAGAACTAGTCAAACTAACTCGTTCCTTATTCGAGAAAATTATTTTGGGGGCATGTTAAAGCCTAAATGGTCGCCGATTGAAATACCTCTGATCGCGCTAATTACATGTTCAGTTTCCGTCTCGATTTTGGTCGCGGCGATTTTAGATTCGTGCAACTTATAATTATCGGGTGTCTAACTTTAGCGTACTCGATTCCAACTTATATGCAGTATGCGTGTGAGTAATGGTCGAGAAGTACGATATAATTCATTTTTTTGTTTTTGACGATCGTGGTCGAGGAGTTACCATTACTCGATCGTCACGATATGCGGTACTACTCTATTTCGGGAGCGAATTCGCTATTGTTTTTATCCACGTAAACGGCTGAACGTCGCCCCCCCTCCAGGTTGGAAAGATAGAACCGAGAGTTTAATTTATTTCAACGGCAACTTAAACATTTTCCTGATGACACACGATTACACGTAGAACTGTTACACACACACATTAGGCGTTAATGTCGAATTTTTTGACGACAGAATTTTTGTCCAGCTAAGTAGGCAACTTTTGAAAGTGCCTAACGTGAAAACAGTCCCTCGTTGAATCGGATTAAAAGATAAAATTTCCCACTGAACACTTTACTTTCTCCGAGTTTAAATTCGAAATTTCATTTTTTCGAAGAAGAGCCGGTGCCATTTTTTGTTTTTCGCTGTTCTTTTCTTTCTTCTCTTTCGAAAAAACTTTTACCTTCTCCTCCTCGTACGTATATTTATCGTTCGTTTCGTTCTAGCGCTTTTTCTGCAACTCATTTTTTGTCTTGAAAAGAGAATTTTTGTCACTTTTTGAAAGTTTCGAAATTTTTACTTGCCATCTTACTTTTCCTCCACCGGGTCCTTTCACTGTCATACGTGCGCTCTATATTTCGGATGACCGTTTTCAAGAATTCTTTTTAGCATTTGTGAAATTTCTTTAATAAAATTTGTCCTCTTCAGACGATAATTTCCCCGCTATTAAAATGTAATTTCTCGTTTTATTTACTTGGCCGTTTCCGATAGTTGACTCGAATCCGATTTTGATCTTTCTCGTTTAATCCGAACGCGCCGTGGTTCAGTACTATTATTTCGGTTTATTACTTTCGTTTCTGGTGCGCAGTTTTCATTTTTATTTTATTAATTTCCGATTTTTTTTTTTTAGGACTTTTATCCAGAAACAATCAGAGATGAAAAAGGAAAGTCATATAGTAAGACGATCATCAGATGTCGTTAATATGAAGGTAATAATGGCGGAGATAATAAGTGTAAAAGGAAAAGCCAGGATATTACGGGGAATATAAGGAGCAGCAGGAAGCCGAAGCCTAAGCAAATGGGAGCACAGAGCTGAAAGCTCCACCGAAAGAGATGAACATCTAATAAACACGTGATCAGCGTCAATTATTAGAATGGAGAGGACAACACGGAGAAGTGGCTAATGGGAAGGCGTGAGGGAGGCAGTAAGGAATTAATGGGGACAACAATAAAGCGAGGAAGTGAAGGAAACAGAAGGAACCATGGATTGAAAGGAAGATTAGGTCGAACAGACAGATAAAAGCAGTGATTATTAGAAAATGAGGAAGTGTATATACATCCGACCAAAATCTGAGATGGAAATTTTCACACAGCGGCGAGAGATTAGAAAGTGGGACTTTCTTGAAGAAGAAGGAAGAAGAAGCAGCAACCCGAGCCTAGTAATCAGAAATGCCAGAGAATGGCGTTGGGAACCTGTAGCAAATGAATCTGGGTCGTGCCGGAGAGAAGAAAGAATTCGAATGAGAGAACGTATACGGGGAAATTTCCAATTTCTGAGGGCGGAAATTATTTTACAAAGCAAGTTATTCGTTTTCATTCTTTGATCAATAAACACACTTAAGAAATGGCTAATTATAACAAAAAGCACGAATAATCAAATTAAGGATTACGTGTTGATTACTACGAATATGAAATTAAAAAGTATATTTGAAACCTTTTTCTTTTTTTTTTTTTTTTTCCGGTTAGGGGATTGTCAACCAGGGACTTTTAGCTAGAAACAATTAAGAGAGGAAAGAAAGCCACTTTAATATGATATCAAATATTGTTAATAAGAAGTAATCAATGTAATCAATATAGCAGTGATAAAGAGTGGGGAAGAAAAGGAGTGGATATAAGAAGGAGCTATGTCTCAGTGAACTGCAGTACAGAGCAAAGCGCTCCGTAGGAAGAGATAAACACATAACACGCACATGATAATCGTTTTAAATCTACTTCGTCATTTGAATGAAGAGGGCAATGAAGGGAACAAGCCAATGAGAAGCGAAAACGGGGGAGAAGGGCAATAATGACTGAAATGCAAGTGAAAAGTGGAGACAACAACAGAACGACGAAGTGTGAGGAAAACAAAGAGAACCACGGATTATCAGGGAGATTAAGTTGAGCAGAATAGGAGAGACTGTTAGAAAAAGAGGAAGCTTATTATATGTATATCTGACTACAGTTTGTGATGAAAACTTTTACACGGTGGAAGGAGACTAGAGGATGGTAATTTTTTTAAAAGGTTAGCCAGCTGCCGTGGTTTAGTTGGTTAGGCAATGGTATTTAATACAGGTTCGTGGTTCGAATCCCGTTATCATATGTTGAAACTTGCAAAAATTTCATTTGCGCTGGATTATTATCCCGACAGTCAACTTCCCAAAAAAAAAACAACAAAAAAATAAAAAAAATAAAAAGAAAAAAGAAACTAGGGAGAGCAGCAAAAACATGGAAAACTGACTATTTTAAAAATAGCGCGATAAAATATTTGGAAAAAAAAAACGTTCGATGATTATTAAATTAATTAAAAATTAACAATGATCTTTACTCCCTACGTGCTTCACTTGCCAACCGATCCCCTCGTCTGTTCAACTGCCTGCTACATCATTGGATATGTAATAGAGGGAAAAATCACAAATGGCGTTGCACCTATTTAAAATCAAATTTAAAAAATTTGCTCCGAATTTATGACAAATGAAACACATTACAAATAGAATTAAATTAAAACTGTGAATTCGAGAGAACATATCGAATATCAGGAAAAACTGATCAATAAATAATAAAAATAAAAATCTAATCAGTTACATCATTTCCAGCTATTGAGCGAATTGCGTTATTTAAAACTAAAATCGTTATATAAATAATATCGTAACTTTTTTACGTAATAAACTAGTATCTTCGTCTTGTAGCGTAGCTGGATACGTGTAATGATTTTTAACAGACGGCGATAATAAAACCACATGTTTTTTTGTCTTTTTTTTTTTTTGGTTTCTTTTTCGTGTTGACTTTGGAATAATTAGACCGATTTTAATGATTCTTTGTTTATTCAAAAGTATACTGGTTTCGCACGAGTCCCGTTTGATAAAGTAATCTTTAAAATAAACATTAAAAAAAAAAGAGTTTCCATAGAGAAACACTTTCTTTAAATAATAGAACCAAACAACAATTAGCTAAAAAAAATTTGCTTAAAATACGGCGAAGATTGAACCGCCGAATTTTTAAAATTAAAGAGGTGATAAATACGAGTGACTTGAAATATTTTATCAATATTAGTTTATACAAGTGTAGATTATTCCAGTAATGATGGCGAATCCATTTGCAGTCTCATTATTGATGAAAATATTGCGTCTGAACATTATATCGTTTAACCAGAACTCATTTTTACAGAGTACAGCAGGAGTAGTACAACATTTTTAGTTTAGTATTTTTTTTTTTTTTTTTTTTTTTTTTTTTTCACTTCTACAACTAGCCCTTACAGGCTATCTAGCAGATCTTTATATGAAAGGTGCGGAGTGGAGAAGGCTAGGAGGGGGAGGGATAGGATGGAAGGTGCAGAGTGGAGAAGGTTGGGAGGGAGAGGGACAGGAAAGAACATGACTAAGAAGAGGCCAGCGTGACAGAAATGCAACCACCCGTTGGTGGGCAATTTCTGGTGCTTACGCAGTTAAATGCACGTTTACACGGTTAAATCAAAAACTTTCCTTCTCTGTAGACGCCTAACTTCCTCGGAGTTGTCCATCAGTGCGATCGCTAGCGGATTATCGTGATTCTCCAGTCGACGAAGGTACTTCGTCGCCTCCTCTGATACTACTTCGGAAACATACTTCACGTCGAAATCGGTATGTAGCGTTTTATTTGAAATGAACCAGGGAGCGTTTGTCATCATACGCAGTACTTTGTTTTGGAATCGTTGCAAGATTTGTATATTAGTGTGTTTCGAACATCCCCATAACGGTGCTCCGTACCGCCAAATTGGCTTTAATAGCATCTCATAGAGTAATATCTTGTTCTCCATCGTCAATTCGGATTGTCTTCCTACTAGCCAGTTCATATTGCGGAGCCTGATGTCCAAGTGCTTACGTTTCATCATTATGTGGTGCCTCCAAGTTAGTTTGTTATCCATGTGTATACCAAGATAGCATGCAGTATTTTTTTGTGGTATTTCGTTATTACCGATACAGATTTTTGGCACCGAAGTTATATGACGGTTTGTGAATGTTACGTGCGTTGACTTAATCGTATTTATTTTAAGGCGCCACTTGTCAAACCACGATACCACTTCTGTGACCGCATGTTGCACATTCGTAATGCACTCCTGTAAGTCATTAGCGGAGCAGACCAGCGCAGTGTCATCTGCAAACGTGGCGATGTCGACATTTTCAACCTCTGGTACATCAGATGTGTATATGACATATAGTAATGGCCCCAGTACGCTACCTTGCGGTACACCGGCGCCTATTTCACGTACTGCCGACAAGGATTCACCACTTTTGACCCGAAATGTTCGATGCTGCAGATACGATTTCAGCAGCACGCAATACGGAGTAGGTAGTATTTTCGCCAATTTGTCCATCAGTCCTGAATGCCACACAGTATCGAAGGCTTTTTCAACATCAAGGAAGACAGCAGTGCAGACTTCCTTTTTTTCCAAGCAGTCTTCAATTTTACAGACGATACGGTGTACCTGTTCAATAGTGCCGTGTTTCTGCCTGAACCCGAATTGATGCAGCGGAATCGTGTTTCCAACTATTTCCACTAGTCTTTTGTGCAACAACTTCTCAAATATTTTTGACAAAACAGGCAGCAACGATATCGGTCTGTAGGACCCTGTTTTTTCCGGTGGTTTACCTTCTTTGAGTATTAGAATAATTTGCGCAAGTTTCCATTGTGTCGGGAAATATGACAATCTCAACATTGCATATTTAGCACTGAAAAATATTTACACTAAACATTGCAAAGTAAAATTGTTTTTATTTATTTTTATTGTTATTTTACTTTTTTTATTGTTTTTTTGATAAAAAATACCGACTTAAAAATTCGCTCAAAAAAACCCAAAAAACACTGAAATATAAAAATATCTGATAAACGATAATTCAGAACTTAACAAGGAGATATTATGATTATTCTTAAACAAAATTCATTAGAGTAGTCGGAGCATGAAAAGTTAAAAACTCATTGAATGTATCAACACAGTTTTTCGTATTTTTATGAGCAGAGTATTGAAAATGTGAGACAAATACGTTTAATTGTATAATACACACACTTATTTACTAGTCTCTTTATTGTCGCAGTTTGAATTTCGAGCCTCGACTATTCTAATCTGGTTTTTAAGAATAATCGTGACATTTTCCCAATAAATATATTATTTTGAAGTACATATTTTTTTAACGCGTACTTTTTTTAAATTTTTGAAACAGAGTTTGAAGTCGGCTGTTTCAAAAAAGAAACAATTTTTAATTTGTAATTACTTTAATAATCGTCAAATGTATTTTTAAACATTCTGTTGCGCAATTGGAAAATAAATAAGCTCCCTAATAGTTGGAATCAATAATAATTAATAAGTCTTGCCACCTGCCGGCCATACGTAAATGAAAATTAATATTTAATCGATACGCTTATAAGCTATATTGTAAGTTGCTTTTGTTGGTTTTCCTTTTTTTTCTATCGTTAATAATCATTTCATATTATCCAAAGCGTAAAATCATCGGTCCATCAGACGATCAGTTTATAGTAAAATGGGTTCTAATCAGAGAGTACCTTTTTATAATTAATTGCAACCCACCGTGTTATATTTTACAGCCCAACTATTCCGACGAGTCATTTAGTGCGCAACTTTGTTTTTTTGTCCTCTTAGCAATATCTTTACTGCCAATATTTTTCATTGTACTTTATTGTATTTTTCTTAATTGTATGAATTTATCTTTTCATTGCTCTTTGTACTCTGTTACGTTGTTACTGTTTTCATCGATCGTGTTTCGCATATCCGCGTGACAACACTGATACAAGACATCTTTCAAAGATGTTATTCCCACCTTTTAAACTGATTATCCAACTTGCATTTTTTAAAGTTCTTTTTAAGTTCTAAATTTTATTCCGAATCGCGTTGATAAAACTTACATTTTTACAAATAACATTTACTTTCTTAATCACTCGTTTATCGTTATAAAACGGAATATTAACAAAAATGATGTCACTGTCAACTATGTACGACTCGATAAATATTGACCACGAATAATAATTTGTTTGCAGTTTCTAATTTCCCTATTTTCAGCATTGTATTAAATAGCACTACAGATTTTTATTTATTTATTTATTTTTTGAAAAAATTATTACGAGTTCAAAAATTTTATTAATTATGGTACAATTTTTTTTTTTTTTACACTAGCATATTGTAAAATGCTTAAATATTGCGTAGAGCTTTGTTGAAATTTATTAAACATAACTTCCGAAAGTGATATTATCGATTTTTTTTTTAACAATCTGACTGACAATGCAAATATTACCGAGAGGTGCACAGGGCCAGTTTTTTTTTCCGGTGTGGTACGTCTTTTTAGTTCTTTTGAAAACCACTTAAATATTATTATTTTTTTCTTTGATAACTTTTATTAAAATATTTTTTTTTTTTTTTTATGGGTACGCCAACGAAGAGCAACAGCCCAATCAGCGAAAGAATCTAAGTTTAAATAGTTCAAAAGGAGAATAACATATTAGATTTCAATCTGGTGCGAGATTGAATGAATGAAAGAAGCTAGAATAGGAACAACTGACAAGGAAGGAAATGAGAGAACATAAGAGTCGTTGTATGGAGTAGGAAGACGAAGATCCAAAAGCCGAGAATAGAAGAGAGAACGTTCTGAAGAGAGTGAGGAACATTCGAAGAAGACGTGATTGATATCACACAGAAAAAAGGAGTCCTCTGGGTGAAGAGGGCACCGCGGGGGGGGGGAGACGAGGGAAAAACGATAAAGTGACGAAGGGAGAAAGGTATGACCGAAACGAAGACGACATATAGCGGTGATCAGGGGACGACAAAGGGAAGGAAATATGTCGAACCATCTGGTCAAAGAAGGTAAGGGCTGAACGGAAAGATAAAAGGAATTCGGATTTGAGAAAAGAGAAAAATAAATATCCTTCCATAATCTAAGGTGAAACTGTTTGGAAATATGATTAATATTGTGAGCGGAAAATTTATGAAAATAAATCATGGAAATCTGTCTTCCTTTCTTATAAATAGACGCGCGTAACACTGAATTAACTTCACTAACGTATTATTATTAATAATTTTAATATTTTCATTGTTTCATTAATTGCTTAGGTTTCCCAACTGCAGTTTTTAAATGAACAAATAAATAAATTATTCTTGCTTGAGTAAAGTCGCACATTACTTCGATTTAGTTTTTCTGTTTTTTCTTTTAGCCTCTTTTTTTTTTTTTTTTTTTTCAATTTTTTTGGGCGCGCCAGCGGCATTGACCCAACAACAACAGAAATTAAGGAAGGGGTTAAATAAAAAGACGATTAGAAATAGAGCTTAGGAAAGATTGGAGTACAGGGATTATATCTGGAGATGGAAAGGAAAGGACAAAAGAAGAATTATACGGAGCAGGAAGACCCAGTGCCAAGATTTTCGAGTACAAAACAGAGCGCTCGGAATCAAGGGCAGGGCATTCAAAGAAGATGTGGTTTGCATCACATATGAGAGGAGAGATGGAATTATGAAGGGGACAATCGGGAGAAGGGGACAGGGAAAAACGAAAACGTGAAGAGGGTAGAAGTGAGTGATTAATACGCAGTCTGATTAAGGAAATGATCGCGGAGCGTTGATAAGAATAGGATTGAAACCACGGCTGGGAAGAGGGAACCGGTTGAATTTGAAGATAATGAGAGGCGGGATTAGAAAATAGGGAAGGATAGATGTCCGACCATAGTCGGGAATGATTAGCTGAGGAAAGAAGGAGGATGTCCGAGGTAGGAATTTTGCAGAATAAAGGACCATCGCGGGCGGCCGAACGGGCTAAAAAGTCCGCTAACTCGTTGCCCTCGATGCCAGAGTGACTAGGAACCCACAAAAGGTCAATAGTAATGGAACGGGATGAAAGTAAATTGGATACAAGAAAACGAATTAAAAGAATGATAGAATTGGAGGAATGAGAAGGAGGAGAAGAGATGGCTTGAAGAACACTTTTGGAATCGGAGACAATCAGACATTTACTGACCTCTCTTATGGATGGAATGAACGAGACTGTGCGTAAAATGGCGATAGACTCCGCTGTGAAGATAGAACAGAAGGAAGGGAGCTTGAAGGACTCAGAGTGATTAAGTGAGAGGGAGGTAAACGCGCCGCCCACCCCATTTTCGTTTTTAGAACCGTCAGTGAAGAATGTTAGATGAGAAGGGAAAGATGTGTCCAGCATGTGGAAGAATTCGGCTTGGATTGAAGAATGTGCGGTGGAGCTGGTTTGGAGAGGGAGAGAGAAAAAATTAATAGTCTGCCAAATGCTGGAAAAGTCATGGGAAAAGTAAGAAAGCTTGGAATAAGAAAAGACATAAGGCGAAAAATTGGAGACTCGAGCTGCTACGAGAGAAAGGATTGGGATTTTGTGAGGAGCAAATCGCCATTGGTTTTCAATACTAAGATAGGAAGAGATAAGATTAGATGAGGACACAGAAAGCCGTTTAATTAGAAAATTATAACCAAGCTGCGATCTGCGGATAAACAGTGGTTGCATAGCAGATTCAGAGAGGATAGCAGGAATGGGAGAAGATTTTAGCGCTCCAATGCACAACCGAAGGCAGCAGTTTTGAACTTTGTCCAGTTTGGTGAGGAGAGATTTAGAGGAGTTTCCATAGATGAAGGAGCAGTAATCGATTCTGGAACGAATTATAGCCTTGTAAAGGATTAGGAGAATGGAAGGGTCACCACCCCATTTGGATGGCGAAAGGGCTTTCAGGAGATTGAGTCTTTTGAGGGAAGAATTGTAGAGATAGTTGATGTGTTCATAGAAAGTGAGTCGGCTGTTGAGAATAACGCCAAGATAGCAGAAGGAGCTGACGAGCGGAATCGGAATGTTAGATGAAATAATATTTACCAAAGCTTGATTGTAGGGGCGGAGGGAGAACACCATAGAAGAGGACTTAGAAGGAGAGAGAGAGAGGTGAATTGAGGCGAGGGAGATACTAAGGATAGATAAAGAGTTATTGATCTCTTCGTTGGCGGCGGCCACATCATTACAACTGGAGTAGATGAGGATATCGTCTGCGAAAAGGAGAGAGGAGGAAATTGTAGGGAGGGAAGCAATATTAAGGAGATAGATATTGAAAAGAGTGGGGCTAAGACATGATCCCTGAGGAAGTCCCCGGTGGATGCATCTGGAAATGACACGGGAGGGAGTAGAGAGGAAGAGGGATCTATTTTGGAACAAGTTTAGGATCAGAAAGATGAAATTAGATGGAACGTTAAGCCCAAGAAGCTTGGCGCATAGAGTAGGAAGGTGGACATTATCAAACGCAGAGGAGACGTCAACAAATGTAGCAACAGTCAATTTTCTTTCTATGAAAGCTTTGTAGACGTCTGATAGGAAAAGACTGATGCAGTCGACCGGGCCCAACCCCGGGCGAAAGCCAAACATATTGTAAGGAATTAGATCATTGTGTTCCAGCCACCAGACGAGTCGCTTGTTCACCATACCTTCAAACAGTTTACGAAGACAGGAGGCTAAAGAAATAGGACGGAACGTAGATTGATTTTTTTTAGGTATAGGGATGATAACAAAGTCATTCCAGGATTTAGGTGTAGATCCGGAGAGTAGGAAGGAGTTAAAGATATTCAGAAGAAAATGCAAAGAAAGCGTGGAGAGGTTTTTAAGTATAAGGAAAGATATACCATCTAAACCTGGTGAGGAGTTCTCCTAATTTCAGTAAAACCATTGATTTGATACCTTTTTTTAAGAAACTTTTCTTCACATTTTGTTATCCTTAAGCTTTTTATATCGGTGTGTATAATGCACGGGAATCCTAATAAAATGGTTCAGAAACGGCAAAAATATTCAATTAAAATATGCAATAACTCACGAACAGTTTGGCAGATTTCAAAATTGAAACGTAAATCATAATTGATTTTTTTTTTTTTAACAACTAGTAATTTTGAGATAATCGATTACCCTAGGTGGGAAAAAACCAAAAAAAAACAAACCCCAAGAATATATAATATGGAATTTAAAACGACCTCAAAAATCACCCGTAGAAAATTCATTACTCATTACGAAATAATCCTTTAAAAGTGAAATTTAAATATAAAACGAAACGCTGGGGCTCTTTCATAAAAAGTATATCGATAAAGAATTATTTAAATCCCTGCTAAAAAGGTATATTCGTGTAAATAACAGCTCGAGTGAAGAAGTTGAAAAAAACCAAAATGCATCTCAAACGTGGGCATAAACGAGCGCGTTACAGGAAAAATATATATGTATACTTTTTTTTTTTCATTTTGGGCTCGTCAACCGGGGACCTTTACCCAGAAACAATTAGAATAGGAAGGAGTCAATTATATCTTGATGCGGTCGGATATCGATATGGAGTAGGAAGACCAAGTCTCAGCAAACTAAACTAAAAAGCAGAGCACTCAGCAGAAAAAAATAAACACTTAATAAACACATGATCAGCATCGCAAACATGCTTCCTTTGAGTGGAGAGGACAATACGGAGAGACAACCAACGAAAAACGAAAACGGGAGGAAGATAATAAAGTATGGCTTAAGAACGCATACAAATAACGGAGACAACAACAGAACGACAAAGTGGAGGAAACAAAGAGAACCTTAGATTGGCAGGAAGACTAGGTTGAACAGACAGATAAATAGAACAATTGTTAGAGAAAAAGGAAACGTATACATCCGATACCAAAATGTGAGATGAAAACCTTTGCACAGCGGAAGGAGATTGGCCGATGGGACTTTTTTACAGAAGAAGTGAGAAGAGGCATCAAGCCGAGCCAAGCAGTCCGCCGCTTCATTACCGAAAATGCCTGAATAACTAGGAACCCACAGTAAATATCAATATAAATGCAAAGAAGGGAAGAAAGAACGCGGATAAGTAAGCGTATGCGGAGTATGATAAAATCACAGGAATGATCAGGTAAGGGAGAATGAATTAAAGTACGGTCGTGAAGTCAGATATAATCAAGAATTTAGAAAGAAAAGGCGATTGTAGGAAATGAAAATAATGGAACGTAGGATAGTAATTAATACGTTTATGAATGTGGAATAGAAAGGAGGCAAGCGAAAAGATTCTGAAAAGCCGAAACCTGGCAGCATAAACGAAGTACCGACACCATCCGGCTTCTTCGAACCATCTGTAAACATAATTATATGTGAGGGAAATCGAAAATTGATAAAACTGTCGAATTCCTGTCTGATTAGGGCCTGCGGAAGAAACTTATAGTCGAGCGCGCAACTTTCCATTAAGACCCGTAGGGCGCCGAAAGC
Source organism: Icerya purchasi (assembly GCA_039619475.1). Classification (NCBI taxonomy): domain Eukaryota; kingdom Metazoa; phylum Arthropoda; class Insecta; order Hemiptera; family Monophlebidae; genus Icerya; species Icerya purchasi. The sequence continues at coordinate 54,346,517 of CM077116.1, read as the reverse complement.
TCGAAATTTTGAAATTTTTTTTCGCCCCCCAAGCACGTACTGTATTGATGGAAAGATTGTTATTTTCCAGCAATGAAATCATCTTTCATTTCCTTAGAGAAACTTTCAGGGTTGACGAAAAGTTCGAGAAAGTTCGAAAAATAACGTGTTCTTCCCCTTCTGCGGCGCAAGTATTGTAGTTAAAAATATTGAACAATATTAAAATATTAAAAATACGCGCATTCTCGTATATTTTTGCAGTTTCTGGGTTTACGATTTTAAAATTAGGCTATCGAAAGCTCGAAATTTTGAAAAAAGAAATACTTTTTTTCCCGATCATATCGACGGAAAGGTCGCGATTTGATAGGAACTAAACTATATTTCATTATTCCTCCTTTTTAAATGTTTTTCCTAACTATTCATCGATGTACTTATATTGTAATACATAAGTATAAAGCTGCGGGTTAATAAAAATAGTCTTTTAATAATTATTGTCATGCTTTTTTTTGTTTTTTTGTTTTGTAGAAGCGAAAATCAAAATAAGACGGTAATCTGAACTTAAGTAAAACGAAATAAGATTATTATAAATATAAATAAACTATTCATTGCATTATTGCGGGGAAAAAAATGAATTGAATGGAACTGCTATAAGTTTATTTTGATAAGAAGATGATGATGTGAAGTACATCTGATAAACTAATTACTCTTTTGTATTTAGCAAGTTTATTTGGTGACATTTTTAAGGTTCCTTTTGATTATATGTAGTGATTGTCTTCGTTGTTTACGTATATATATATATATATATAAGTTTATTATTATCATTATCATTATTATTATTATTATTATTATTATTTGCTACGCTTCAATTTATATTAAAGTCTGAACTCTATTGGTATGCGCATGTATCTTTTTCGTATGTCATTTTTCAAGGCGATGAAAATATCGTTTTGGTTTTTATTATTATTCGATTTCAACCTTTCGTAGCCGATGAGTGAATTTAGAATATGACCGGTGTCGGTTAGTTGTTCAGATTTTCGTTTGTTTCACTTTCTTTTCTAATAAGATAGACACAATTGACGTACGCTTTGGGGGGACCTGTAGAAGGGGCAAACCTTAAATTTACCAAAACGAACTAGCGGAGAAAAAATGATGAGAAAAAAATCACCGAAGATTATTAAAAGTGGGACAACGTGTAGATGATATTCTGAAATGAGAGTTTTTACTAAAACGTAATGAGTTCAGGGTAGTAAATCGAAGTGGCAAACGTTGCATTGACTAAGAGAACGGTGAACGTCGAAGGCTGCAGCGTGGTACAGACAATTCGGTTGAAACGTTCGGTACTTGCGAGAAATCGAAATTGAATTTCACCTGTTTAAGCGCATTTTCTAATTTTTACGTAACAGCGTGCAGTTTACAGAGCGCGGACCCGAACATGGATGTTAAGTAAACTTTCACAAAGTAGTTTGAGAAATTTTTCAAGCATGTTCTTGCGTGGTCGGAGAATAATAATGAGCAAGGCAGTTTTGCTCTATTTCGAACTCGAATCGAAATTCGTATCACGGATGGCGAAAGTTTATCTGCAAGCTCTTCTGCTTGTTTTGATTCGAAATTATCGCACGGAGGTACTCCTAAGACGGTTTAATAATTAACCACGTATCGGTCTGCTGCATAATCTTAATGCTAATGTATTCTTTTGTTAAATCAAAAGCTGAAATTATACATGTCAACTAAAACATGGCCAGTAAACAATATTAGCCGGAAGTTGTTTAGGAATTTCATGCGATGTTTGAAAAGCTTAAAGGTTCGAACGAGCATCGAACGCGCGTTAATCTGTTTTGCGCTTGACGATGGTTTTCCTCGGCAGGGGATTGGAAAGAAAACCTTTTTCAGGCGCGGCACGAATTCTCTTTTTATTAAGCCATTTCATCACGAAGGTTTAGGGAAACAAAGGCCGCAGTAGAAGAATAACGGAAACGATATTAATTTTAATCGGTTTTCAGTGACTAGCGTGACTTCTTCTGCGATAGGAGACAAAAGGATGATAAACGTCATTAGTTTTGGAACTATTACCGTGGATATCTTAAGTGAGATCGTTAAAAGTGGACACAAATTCCCTTTATCATTTTTTTTATATTCGAGCTAGTTTGCTAAGAATGGATTAACAATAATTTTCGATATTTTCAGTAGTGCGGGATCCGAATTCCGCTCAAAGTTTGGAACTATAGATAGGCTTTCAATTAGGAAAATCGAGAGACTGCAAGAGTCGGAAGTAGAAAGACAGAGACTGTAGGTCTCGATCGAACCTGTCGCAGATTGGCGAGGAGCAATGTGGTTAATGAATAATCACGATGGATCACGTTATGAGTTAGAGCGAGCGATAATTTAAGCATTATATATTAATCGAATTCGTTACTGTGGCTCTGATTTTCGGCCTGATTAATGTTACGAATCGAGTGGACTTCAAAATGACGAAGGTGTGAGCGCGTGGCTTATAGGTCGCTCCTTAGCGCGCAGCCATGTGCAACTCTGACCGTATAATGAAAATTGTACTTATTAGTTCTAAAATAACTATAATAAACGTTTAATGTCAGTGTTTGTTAAAAAATTCCTCAAGTTAATCTATTTTGAAAACGACGTTTGTTTTTTAAGTCTCCTTCCCCGGACAGTCGTAATAAAAAAAAAAGTAATGGAAATATACACTGATCAGAGAAAACGTTAGTTCCAGTTAGTTTCTTGCAATTAGTGTATATTATTATTTCCGTTATTTGATCATACAGAATTAATGATATCGGTGAAACTTCGAATTAGGAGCGGCCTCTTGTTATCCGTCAAATTGACGAGGATTTAGAAGTGGAAGAAAATAAACCAAATAGCACGGGAAATCAATCTTATTTTTTTTCTTGTTTTTGTTTTTCGATATTGCATTTAGCCAGTTTAATAGGTGTAATCGTAAATAGCGGGTTGTCGTTCCGAAATAGCAACGCTCTATTTACGAGAAATTGTAAGAAATCTAAAACAGTATTTCATTAAGACAATATCATCCGGTTTTGTCGTTCTATTGTTTACTATTGTGAAAATGTATTCTACAGAAGAACGCGTTTTCACGGTTTATCAGTTCTCTGAAATGTCGTGACAGTTCAATGAAATTTCGTGAGTAAATTTAAATGCGCATGTTGGAATAATTGTCTTGTAAAAAAAATTCGTTGAAACGGGCAATGTACTTGATAATCGTCAAGGTGTAAGGTGGGACGCCAACGAACGACGCGCACGCAAGAAAAAGTGACTGAGCAAAGCAGCTGTTCGAAGGAATCGTCCGGCGTCTCATCGGAAGCAACATATCTAGAGACACGCGGCAGCGTGTCCAGCCAAGTTCACGCCGAGAAAAAGGAATTGGCGACGACGTAGCAACCGTGTGTATATTTACACGAACCATTTGAAACCACTTTTAACCCTCTAATAACTCAAAATTTATTTAACATAAATATGTGAAATTTCGTTTATTTCTTGAAACCCCCCCCCCTCCCCCTCCCCCTCTTTAGATTAACTAGAACCCAAAATTTCATAAATACAACTCAAACGGTTATTGAGAGATTAACGTCTGAAAATCGTTATTTTTATCACTGAATGAGTGACTGACTTACATATAGATCAAAAACCTAACCCACTTCCAGGTGACCTAGGGAAGTTGAAATTTGACGTCCAGCTAGGGAATTGTGTATATATGTACAAAGGAAAAAAGTCAGAAAACAGTGAATTTTTACGATTTGACATATTTTCCAAACAATCGATTTTTTAAGCCTATTTTCATTGGAACCATACTTTCAACCCCTTTAATAACTTAAAATCTATCTAACATAAGCACGTGAAATTTCGTTTATTTATTAAAACCCCTTGGATTAACTAGGACCTCGAATTTCATAAATTCAACTTAAACCGTTATTGAGATATTAACGTTTAAAAATCGGCATTTTTATCACTGACTGGTCAATAGAGATCAAAAACCTAACCCACTTCCAGGTGACCTAGAAAGTTGAAATTTGGCGTCCAGCTGGGTAATTGTGTGCATACAAAGGAAAAAAACAACTCAGAAAAGCAGTGAAATTTTCATATTTTTTTTGTAATTTCGTTCGTTTATTACTTAATTTAGTTTATATCACAGTTAGATTGCTAGATGTAAAGTTATCAAATTTAAGAAATGCCGGAAATTGATAAGTTTCGCTGCTTTAGAAAAATAGCGGGCTCGCTGATCACTTAACCGTCGACACGTTGTTGTTGTTTAACTTCGTTCGTTTCGGATGTCGCTTCGAAAAACGCTGATAAAGGCCCGAAGTGGTGGTAGTTTTAGAGTTAAGAGACAGATGGACTCGATAACTTGACTTTCAAAAAGTGCTCACTTTGTAAGCCTATTTTGAAGAATAAATGATTTGAATTTGAATTGGAATGAATAATAATAGTAATAATAATTTCCTTACAAAAAATAATATGATCCCATCAAAAACATAAATGTAAAAACAGGAGCCAAGTTCAATATTAATAATATGTGTGGTTGTCGATTTCGCTAACAAATGAATTGAGATTTAAATGGGTGCCAAGTTCTATAGATAATCCACTGAAATTTTTTTATAAGAACATACAACATTCTAAAATAAATTTAAAAAAAACGTTTTCTTGTTTTTTTCATAGACAACAATGTTTGCTATTTAAAAATATATAATATCTTAAATTTGAACAGTCGAATTATTTACACAAAGCAGATAATTTAGGATAAATTCTAACGATTTGACTTGGCTATAGTTTTTACCGGCAAACCAAAATTTTTAGAAGAGTAAGATATGTTGACCTTACAATATAAAAACAGTAACTAGCGCATAACATAAAGAAGATAAGTTGATTAGCGACGTATAAGATAACTTGTATGTGAAAACTAAATCAAATCGTTAGAATTTATCCTAAATTATCTGCTTTGTGTAAATAATTCGACTGTTCAAATTTAAGATATTATATTTTTTTAAATAGCAAACATTGTTGTCTATGAAAAAAACAAGAAAACGTTTTTTTTAAAATTTATTTTAGAATGTTGTATGTTCTTATAAATAAATTTCAACGGATTATCTACAGAACTTGGCACCCATTTAAATCTCAATTCTTTTGTTAGCGAAGTCGACAACCACACATATTCTTAATATTGATTGCTGAGACCTCCGTCCCATACACACTTCAATGCAACTCACAACACGTTTTCAACAATAGACCTTGCATTCATTTCAACGGTGCTGATCCCTTACGTAAACATCATGGTGCATCAGGATTTATGCTCCAGTGACCATTACCCCATTTTTATTCATTTTCCTACTCTATCACCCACGCGACGCCCTATCCATGTGCAACCACGATTTGCGTTCCAGAAGGCGGACTGGAGCACTTATCGAGATAAAACTATAATACCCTGTCGCCCTGCACTAAGTATAGAAGAAAACTTGTCCATCTTCACTCATGCGATCAATAATGCAGCCCGAGCAACGATTCCGTCCACATCGAATTATCGGCGCCGATGCGTTCCATGGTGGTGCCCAGAAATTAAGTCCGCAATACGTCAACGGAAAAGAGCACTTAAAAAGTTCAAGGCAACGAGGTCGCAGCAAGATTTAATCGATTTCAAAAAATACAGAGCTAAAGCCCGCCTGCTTATACGAATTAAAAAGCGGCAATCTTGGGTAGCCTTTGTTTCCTCCATCTCAAAGGACACACCATGTGCTATATTGTGGAAGAAGATAAAGGCGCTGAATGGTAACCCTAGCTCCACTCCGACCCCCTCTTTACTTATAAATGGGACGCTGGTGACAGATGAATCCGAGGTGGCGGGTGCTTTTGCGCTCCACTTCACAAATGTTTCCTCCTCTGCTTCGTACACTCCCAATTTCTTGGAACAAAAAACATCAGTGGAAAGTGAACCAATAGCATTCCTTTCCGAGAAAGATGAAGCGTTCAACCTTCCTTTCTCAATAGATGAATTGAACTTCCAACTAAATAAAACTAGAAACAGTGCGCCCGGTGCGGATTCAATTCACCCACTCATGTTGAAACATCTCTCTCCTTCCGCTAAAAGTCTCCTACTACATATTTATAATCAAATCTGGTCCTCATCATCCATCCCTAACTCCTGGAAAACTGCCTTAGTAATCCCTGTTCTTAAATCAAACAAACATCCTTTCCTTCCTCAAAGTTACAGGCCAATTTCCTTATTATCGGTCCTTTCAAAAACTCTGGAAAAAATGGTGAATAGGCGTCTCTATTCCGTCCTAGAATCTTTGGAGATCCTATCTGCAATCCAGGTCGGTGGCCGTACATCAAAATCCGCAATTATGCACCTTCTGAGCCTCCAAAGGCAAATACTTACAGCCCAAAACAGAAAGCAATACTTATATTCGGTCTTTTTTGACCTTGAAAAAGCTTTCGACCGCGTATGGCGATATGGTGTGCTTACTAAGCTGAAGAACGCCGGAATCAGCGGAAACATGGGCAATTTCATCCTTAACTTGCTTTCTGATAGGGCGATCCGAGTTAGGATTGGCTCTAAAATATCTTCCTCCTTCCTTATCGAAAATGGTATTCCGCAAGGCTCAGCGCTGAGCGTAACATTGTTTATATTATACATAAATGATATGGCAGATTGTATACGGCCGCCAGTTACAGCCCGCTTATATATTGATGATCTTAATATATCCCTTCCTTCTAACCTTCCGTCCAATGCGAGATCAATCCTTCAATCAACAATCAATAACTTGGAAATATGGGCTGATAACAATGGCCTGGAATTCTCTCCGACAAAATCCGTATGTGTGAAATTTCACAAGAGACGCCAGCATGATCCCGATTCCGACATAACTCTTTTCCTAAGGAATTTACCACTCCCGTTGCTCCACACAATTAAATTCTTGGGTCTTGTGTTTGATGAAAAACTGTCCTGGTCACATCACATTCACCATCTTAAAAATAAATGCATGAAATCCTTAAATATACTAAAATGTCTGTCAAATCCGAAATATAGCATAGATCCTAAGCTCCTGCTAACTGTGTACAAATCTCTCACTTTAAGTAAATTGACCTATGGCTGCCAAGTTTATTCCTCGTCAAACAAAGCACTCCTTAAATCACTTGACACAATCCATCATACTGCTATACGAATTATCTTGGGAGCGCATAGGACGTCGCCATCGTTGGAAATCTGTTCACTAGCGGGCATCCCACCCTTAACGGTTATCCGAAATTCTTATGAATTCAGAGATTTATTTTACTGGTACCAAGCTAAATTACGCCACAACGATAATTCAGAAATCCCACTACCGTCTTTTCCAAACGATCCCCTCCCCAGTGTACTAGCCCTCCTTAAGGAAAGAGGAATTAACTGGAACTCTGACCTTGCACATCAGCATGTTGAACTCCCCTGGGAGGATACTCCGATTGTTGCAGATTTATCTCTGCTGAGCGATCGCTCGGACCAGGATGTCATTCTGCCGTCCCAGTACGTGGCGGAAAAAATGCAACTTTTTCCCAGCTACAGACAGCTGTATACAGATGGTGCCAAAGCAAACCCCCTCAATGGGTCCTCGCCGGTGGCTTGCGCCTACGAGGTGGAGGGAGTTGTTCATGCGGTTCGGCTCCACGACTTCTGTTCAGTGCTGGAGGGGGAGCTGTATGGTATTTTCTTCTGCTTGAGAGAATATCTGCAGTCTTACCCCCAACGTCGAAATGCATTTCTAATCACAGATTCCTTGCAATCGATTAGGACACTCCAGACACCTAAAACCTCTCACACATTATCTCGAAAAATAAAGCGCATCATTAACGTGCTTTTCCGGGCTGGCTCACAGGTAACATTCTTGTGGGTCCCGGGTCATACCGGTGTGCCGGGGAATGAGCGTGTGAACTTGGCTGCTAAGGCAGCAACATATAGTCGAATGCCCGAAGGTGCCCCTCTGCCTCAGCTGGGGCCACCCTTTTTTCAGCAACATAAAGCAGAGACATGGGAAATTATGTGGTCGGCTCACACATCATGGCTGCGATCCATTAAGGTGAGCACTGAGCCCTGGTGGCCACCGATATCCATGTCCCGCAGAGAGTTTACAGCTTTAATTAGACTCCGCATAGGGCACACAGCAATATCCCACAACTATTTGCTGGAAGGAACATCTCCTCCCTCTGTCTGTTCCATATGCAATTCCCCAATTTCACCAACCGCTGAACACGTTCTGGAACATTGCCTGCCTGCAGGCACCACCAACTTACCGACGGTTGCGTTGTCAAACGAACCAAAACAGGTCCAGGACATGCTAAACCATATTAGAGCGGCTAACATATTAAAACACTTCTGATCCTGCACTGATCCATGTGCTGTAATAATCCCGGTAATTACACACAGCACATGGACCATATAAATTTAGAGGGAAAAAAAAAAAAAAATATTGAACTTGGCTCCTGTTTTTACATTTATGTTTTTGATGGGATCATATTATTACCGAAGATATTATCGATTTTTCCCCTACAAGATTCAGGTTATGCAATGTTTATGCAAAGAAATACGGTTAGAGTTTACTGAAGAATGAGTGACAGAATTAAACGATAAAAACTTCCTCAACAATATTTGGTTTTCAGATGAAGCACATTTTTTGCTAAACGAAATAATTAAATAAAAATACAAATGTATTATATTACTCGATAAAATATACGTGATGATCGATGAAAAAGATTGAAAAATAAAACTTTGAAAATGTAAAAAGCACTTTTTTTAAAATTATGTGGGAAGAGCAAGCGACGATTACTCGAGGAATCGTAATTTTCTGAGTTCGATGTATTGTACTTTGATTAATTTTTGAAATTTCTATTCTTATGCTCAGAATTTTTGTGAAATTGTTCTAATAGCGTTCGCATGTAACGTTACGAGCGAAGTATTTTCGTTGTGGCGGTGCCTACGTATACTCGGGGGGGGGGGGGGGGGGAACTATTTTACGAAAGATGAGATAAATTTTTTGGAATTCGAAAAAAAAAACAAACATATTAATTTTTAGTAATATATGCGCGGTAACTGACGGTACGCTTTTGAAACTATTGCGGCGGCTGTTGATGCGTGCGCGGAAAAAAAAAATATACTTAGGATAATTTTATAATACTTAAGCTTGGAAAAAATTATTATGACCGATATGGAAACTAGCAGCTGAAGCGTGCGTGGGATCGGTAGGTGCGCTCTCACGGTAGGCTGGAAAGGGGTGAGCGAGGATGTCCTGTCTAGTTTCCGGGTCCGGGGGCAGACAAAAAAAAAAAAAAAAATCAAAAAAAAAATCGAGCTTCTGCCGGAAAGTTTTGGGCAGTTTTCACGGTCCACGTTGACTCTTGGTTGCGTGCCTTGGGCGCCGGCGGCATCCCTTTGTGTGCCAGAACGAACCACCGTACTCTTCTGCTTGATACAGATTTTAAAAAGAAAATGCGATTTTCCGGGAAATATAAAATTATCTCACTTAAAATACAGATGAAGAACAACAAAAATTTCAGGAAATACACATGTACACAAAACATTTCGATACTACGAGAAAAAACTAAAATATCTTTTATTCGAAAGTAAAGCTAATTAATGTATACTGTCGAAAAAAAAGTTCATCTCTCTTAATCGGCTAATAATTTTTAATAAGAAGTAGTAATATAAGGTTGTCATTAAAATTATTTTTATAATTTATATTCCCTATAAAATAAGTTATGATCACATATACACAAATCCACACTTTAATGTACTCATATAAATATCCACATGTACATATAAGCCCATCATTGTACACATGTGTTCAAGTATATGCTGCGTGCAGACAACAAAATCACCCAACCCATGGCACAGGTAGAAAAATTGAGAAATGCCGCCACATGATGCAAACCTCATTTACCGTAATTTTCTAACAATATATATATATATTTACATAAAACCTAAAACCTCTCTCGATAGCACTTCAGCAAAGATAACAAAGTTGTACTATAAATAAGGGAATTTTTTACGATAACCTTAATAATAAGTAATAGTTTAAATAGTAACATAAACTGTAGGGGACATTCATATATAATATGTGTAATAATTAGCAATACATACACACTCATATACATATACATATGTACATAAATGATAAGAGTCTCAATGGATTAAAGTAGAAATGAATATTTGTAAGACGCTAGGAAAACAAGTTTCAATAAAAAACCCGATTTAAGATATAATCTTTAATTTTAGTGTTGCTGGTAGGGAATTGAATAATTTAAGACCACATTTAAAGGGCCTGTAATCATTTATATATGTTTGCTATTTCTTGATTTGAATGTCTCATATATTTTAATTTATTTTTGAGAACGAATAGGAAATGCGCTTCACCATAAATTGGCTAACGATAAACAGTCTCTTATTATATCCAAATTCTTACTACATAAAGCTGATACACGTTTTTCTTTTTATCCGATTACTCGCTTTAGATAGTAATCGGAAGCATGACCCATTATAAAATCGGTCGATATGATGCTAGATATATGCGACGAAGGTGATTAGTATTAAACTGTTGACTCAGATGACAGAATATTCAACCTTCGTAATTTAGATCCAAGATAGTGCGTAGGTGTTTGTTGCAGAATAATTTACAATCCAAGAACACACCGAGCTATTTAATAGAGTATACTCTTTCCAGTAACCACTATTATTATTCCAAGTGATCGTTGGGCCATCGCAGGGGGATGTAGGCCGATAGCTGTAAGTCACGAATCTGTTTTTATTTAAATGAATTTTAAGGTGACAGTAGTAATTTTCGTCGAATCTGTTTTCATTTAGCATTGTAAAATGTTGCGTTAACCAGAAATAAAAGTAGAGCTGAAGATACATGAAAAAGCCGGCTTGCTAGTCGAAATGTGTTTTCGGTGTGAATTATTTAATCATCGATTTAGACAGGTAAGAGTTGGCAGCAGGTAGCAGTAGTGTAACAATGAGGACAGTGGAGCATCAGCAAGAAGAGTGCGTTAGCGATGGAGTGACAGCTGGACCCGGTGCGAGCGCAGCAAATGGCAACATGATGTGTACATCATGCGTATTGTTAGCCAGCAAGACTGTTCTTGACATTCACACGGCTAGCCGGTCGTTGCATAATTCACCGGCTAAAAATTACGACAGAAAATAAGTCGTCGTTGGCGCGCTGCAAGAAAGCCGGCAAGTGATTTTTGCCGTTTTTTAAAGAACGGAGTAGCGGTTGCTCGCGTTTTACTGTTCAATTAACAGGACGGTAACCCGGCGGAACGGCCCGTCCAATCAGGTCGCCGGCTCAGAGTACGAGGCAGAAAGTTTCGGACTAGTTGCGGCGATGAATAGAGAGAAAAGTTTTTATTGCAAATTCAATTCCATCCGGCATTATCCTTCTCGCTGAACAGAGACATGTCGGTGCCTTTTTGTACTTTTTTGCTCGATGATCCCCTTCACTAATAATTCCTTGTACGGGGCAGCAAGTGGGCCACTGTTGCCTACTCGATTACAGAAATCCGACCGGTGTACAAAAATTATTTTTTTTAATTCGCCCAGGCCGGTTCGCGTGTAGGCGCTTCGGACCGACAACGGTAGAGGGCGGCGATATAAATTTAATCGAGTCGTTTGCAGGCAGTGTAGATTAGCCTTTTAATTTTATTTCAGCGCACCACTCTCTGACATTTGTTTGGTCTCGGTAACCTTTTAATTAAAATGAACGCCGGTTAATTCGAAAATTATTATTCAAAGTAACTTCGAAATCCAGCTCAGAGCCGATTTCCCGTAATTCGTCTCGTTGCCCGTGTCGCATCTTTCCGTACTATCCGGCGGTCGACATCTGGTTTGTAATTAAATTAGGCCAGCCGAGAAGAAATAAAAATCATTCGAGCGCGAATTCGAGTTAGCTGTTGTTACAGGGCTGCTGGTGGCGCTCCCTGCCCCACTTGCTTCGATAAGTGAAATTTATGCTATCAAACAAAGTGGACGGCGTTGATTTTTGCGCGTGTTTGTTATAAAATATTAGCGTCGTCACGCATAACCGCTGTCTAGTCGTTGTCATACAGCGGTTATTTGAGTTTTTTTTTGAGTTTTTTTGAGTTTTTCGCTATCTATTAAACGGTAAAATTTTTATTTTCCTTTTAATGTAATGATTTGTTTTTTATTTAGTTTTCTTTCAATCCAGTATTTCCCATCTGCAGAACTTACTGCCGAATAATCGTCTCTAAGATTATTATAAACGATAAAAAAGTGCAATCTTCAAGTGAAATTTTTGCAGTGAATTTATATTTTAAGTACCATTTTACTTTTCTAAAAGCAGGGCGGAACGTACTGCTGAGCGCTGCTGGAAAAAGTGCAGAATAAATGAGATAGCTAATAAAAAATTTCAGCGCTTCCATGGTAAAGTTATCCAAGTGTAAAATCTGTTTTTTGGATGATATAAATAATACAGTAGTATAATTACTGATCACGAATATCACGCATATCACGCATATCACGCATATCACGCATATCATGCATATCACGCATATCGCATATATCATGCAAATCATGTACTCGTATATAACACACTCACTATGCCACTTACGCTTTTCACACATTTTCCACAATTCGTCGTACATTTCTATTATAACAATTATTCACTCCAGCCTAAAAAACGTATTTCACGTTAAAATATCCGGCATGTTTTTTGGTTATACCGTAAACCCGGACGATTTTGGAACAGTCAAGTGAAACTAATGAAACACGTTTTTAAAAACAATGTTTACTTTTGTTTTCTTTTCGTTTTTCATTGAAATATAAAGAGAACCCAATCGATCATGAAAAAATACTAATCGATAGAGACGGAAGCGGAAAATCAGCAAAAAGAAAGCAAATATCTCTAGCACTAGAGCATAGTGTAGTCGTTACAGTGCTTCACTTAAATATGGAGAGGAGTAGAAAATCTGACCACTGTTATGATGGAAAAATTTAAAACATTTATAATTTAATGTGTCTTTACGCCGAACGAGCTTGAAAACGGAAGGAAAAACATTCGGCGCTTCTAAAAAACGGAGACGCATGAAGGACATTTTTAGGATACATACGTTCGTTGCAGACCGCTTTTCAGAAATATAAGTTAGTAGCGTCATACATCATGCATTGTATTTCACGCATTACACATGACGCACTAAACGCATAACGTACGACGCGGAGACGTAAAAGAATTCTGCAACAGGTGTAAAAAATAATTAACTCTATATAAATGAACGGATTAAATAAACCGGATATTATTTAAGTGCAACGAAACTATAACAAAATGTATTTCATAAATTTTTGCAGTGTTATCGACTACCGCAAAGCTTTTGACTGCGTAAAATACGAACAAATTTGACAAGAACGACTTGCAAATCGGAAGCAATTTCTTACAATATCTAACAATTCGATACTTAAACTTGTTGAACATTTATATCGGGTTAAAAGTGACACTTTTCTTTTTAGACTATATCCCCGATGATATGAAGTAAGCGCTAGTAAGTGACAAGTAACGAACTTTTATTTACAAAAAAAAAACATCACAATCATGTGCTACGCGAGAATAACAACACTCAAGCATCTCTGTAAGAGACGATGAACGTCGCACCATATTTCACTTACACATACTCATCTGCATCCAATTAATTATTAATAACATAGGCGACTCCGTACTTAAAATGCCATACGAAAATGCGATATGTTGTTATGTTATTTTAAATAATTTTAAATCCTCATTAACGTTGGCGTGATTTTTCCGGGTAAATTATTTTTCTCTTTAACACAGTTGTAACTGATACGTTGTTATATGTTCCACATCTGTAGCATTGCATATTATTAAATTGCGACGATAAATATTTATTAATAGTTAGTGCACACCAACATAAATATATATATATATATATTAATTACAACGTAATTCTTAGGCCGGTTCCCATTAGAAAAAATGTCCCAATTTTATATAACAAAAAACCATCTCAATTTTATGTAACGAAAAAATATCTCAATTTTATGTAATGAAAAAATGTCCCAATTTTATGTAACGAAAAACCATCCCAATTTTATGTAACGAAAAAATATCTCAATTTTATGTAATGAAACAATGTTCTAATTTTATGTAACGAATCTTATTTTTTTTGTGTTGATGCCGGTAAGAATGACGTCGTAAATTTTGATAATTTTATACAAAGTATAGACGAGAAAAAGATAGAAATGTAAGCAAAAGGAATCAAGGGGCAGAGCCCCTTGCAAGGCCAAAGTGGCCGAGTTATATATATTTAAATATATATATATATATATATATATATATATATATATAGGTGTATATATGTATTCGAAGCAACTATTCTATTTTAGGGTGAATGTGCACACTGGAAACGGAATTATTTAACATACTGATTGTTAAAATATAAAAATAGTTAAATTGAATAAAAAACAAATTTAAATGTATAAACGATTATACTACTTAGAAACGTTTTTGGGGGCTAAAATTTACAAAACAACGCAAAGTATGTGATCAGAATAAATTCTAAAGTTTCTTCATTTATCAATAATTTCCCTTTCTTAATACAGATGCGTGTTTGTGGCGAATCATCTATTGAATATTTCCGCACCGCATAAACCTCAGTAATCGCCTTTTTCGAAGTTCAATATAAATTTTTCAATCTTGTAACTATTAAACGTCTTGCCGGCTACGCTGACACTGTCGTTTAACATGGCCGCGTCACTCGGCTCAGCTGCGTACTTTCTGTTAGGCTGTCTTAATGTCTATTAGCGAAAATGTCATTATATTAGTTTTCTTTTCATGTCTTTTCCGTGCGGCCCGCTGGTGTAACAGAAGAAAACGAAGACGTAGAAACGACCGCAGAAAAGCCAGCGGAAATTAAAAATTAAAAGGTTTTTCCTACCTCTTCGAATGTAAACAAAATGGGGCGGCTAATGGACAAGAAATAATCAAGGCGTTAGTGTTGCAGCGCGACAAGTAGCTGTAGCGGTGAACCTGCAAAAGCGCAGCATGACGTGGTCGCCCAGTGAATAACAGCGATGACTGCCCGAAGGAGCTGTTATTTGATTTGTCGCGTGTCGGGAAATTCACCACCGCCGCCGCGTATTCAGTGACGCAATAGAACAGCGCTCGAAATCACAGTTGCACCATTTAACTGGGCCGGAAAAATGTGAAGCGCGTACCTTTCCGAGTCGGTTTATTAAATGTTAACAGTGCTCAATTCCGTTTCCGTTTCCGCTATTTTTTCGTTGCCGGATTTCTAGCGCTTTAATGTGGCCACTGAGACGTTCGAATTTCGAATTTCATCTCTCGCACGGCGAAGGGCTCGGCCGCAGCGCGGGGGCGGCGGCGGCGGGAACGCGGCAGGTGCCGAAATAAAAACGTCAACTTGGGACTGATAAAGAGTTTTTAGCACGTAGATTTAAAGTTTGGCGCTAAATTTAAGTTTAACTTCAAGTTAACAAAAGTTCTCCCCCCTGATTGCCCGGTTCTTTATTATCTGTCTGTTACCGGTGCCATTTGTGTGTCATCGCGGCGACGGCTCTGTCCTCCGCGAGCAGTTTATAAAATATATACTCGCTCTCCTCCTAGGCAGCCGGAACAGAACTAGCTCGTCTCGCTCGCTCCAGCGACATTGCGAATCTGATGACCGGCTTAGCGCGGCGAGTATTGGCGCAGCTTTTATCTCGATGATCGTTCCGCCAGCTCTTCGCTAACTTAGCGTTGAATTTCGCAGAAATAATGTGTCCAGCCGACTAGCTGGAAACTAGCTGGAAACTAGCTGCGAACTAGCTGCGAACTAGTAGGGAACTAGCTGGAACGCGCCCGGCACTTTGGCACGTTCTACGGCCGACTCCAGTGCTATACGAAGAAAGTTTAATCGGCCAAAATCGCTCGCAGATATTTTAAACTGCTCCGCCAGGCAACTCGCACATATTATTATAGTTTGCGAACTTTCAGTAAACATCGTTTCCTCCTCCTGCGAGCGGCATGTGTGTACTGCTTGCCAGCGCTGCACTGTTCCTGTAAAGTTAACAGCCGAGCAGGTGGTCAATTGTTAATGTGCCGCTTAGTTGATAAGAGAGTTCGTCGTTGGCGGTTTTTATCGTCGTTTTGCAGCATTGATTTAGCACTGAAAAAGCACAATTCACCGCCACTGTAATTTTCCCGGCCGATATGCACGCGTCACGGCATATTCATCTCGTTCGCTTTGCCCGGCATTTATTTTTCGGCCTGGCTCTTGCGCATATCGGCCGCGATTCCACTGCAAATTCCGCTAAAAAATGAACACAGCCTTATTTACGGCTTTCCGAAGCGTCATATTAATAGTGGCCGGCCGAAAATGTTGTTGCGCCTTATCGACAAAGTGCGCAATAAATTTCGAACCGGAACATACGGCTACCTCGTTAAAGTGTTAAACATTGCAAATTATCCTAATCTCTCGGTCACACCGATTCCGATCGCTTACTATTACGCGCCAATATATGTACGCTACTCACCACGATTCCGCATGCTGCAACGCTCTAGAACATTTTGAACCGCTTCTTCTCCTTATCGGTAAATCCTGCCAAATTTATTATTACGTTCCTTTTTTTGTTTGTTTTTCAGTTCATTTCCGTCGCTCAAAGTTTTTTCTTTTTTTTTGATATTGGTTTTGAACGTTAACAGTTTTTTTTACCCTATTGCATTCATCTATTGCCAGCATCAAACGGGAAGCCATTACGAGCCATTTTTTAATATAAAGATAAGAAGAGCCTGTTCAGCTGCGACAGATACGAACACTACATAGAGAAAAACGGTTTTACGAAGAATTAATCGTAATTTGATACGGATTTTCCCCTTCATACAGTGCTCATTTTGCTTTATATTTAATAAGAACGTATTAGTTTAATTTATGAAGTATGGCGGGGGGTTAAATAAACGGCAGTCTAGGATATGAAAAAACAACAAAAATTACCGTAATGTGGAAAAAGTTTATTATCGTGAACAACTCTTGCTGATACGTGATTTCTTAAGTTTCGCCCCTTAGCTGTGTTCGGGCGACCCAATTTTGGACAGTTTTCGTTCCCTACTGATTGCGGCATTCGTGGATTATATTAAATCATTTACGCCATGTTTGTTTGCTACATTTATGCTAGGTGATGTGCGATTCATTTTCCCAGTGTTCGCTGCTCAGTCGAGTTCTAGCATACATTTTCGGCTCGGTTTATGTTATATACATTGTAATGGTTATTTCTGTTTTATCTGCGCCCTTAGGGTTGTCACCGCGGAAATTAAATATCGTAAATGATTTATTTATCTTCTTCTTATTATTATATATTATTTATTATTATTATTATGATTTATTGAGGATTATGATTATTATATAAACCCTGGAAATGGATTAAGATTTAAAGGCTTTATAATGAGTTTACCTACAACGATTTTACTTGAAACGGCCGACCGCTGAAAAACACAATTTATTAAATTAACGCAAATATAATGACGATTGTTAAAATATTTAAATATGACGATACATAGCTCTGTTATCCGCTGAGTAATGCGATATCCACAATGACGGCGGTCCGTTGTTCCTCTGGATCAATTGATCGGTGGCGGAAGACTTTGATCGCGATTAGTTTACGTATTTTAAATTCTACGCCCAATACCTTTGTGGGATAACGTTAAACGATGGCGGCTATACTTGACCAAAAAAAAAAAAAACTTGAGCAGTAAGGCTTAAACTAGGAACTGAAATAATTTATTTTTTCTGAACTGATGGTCCGATTACCTCCGTACTGATCAGACTGACTGGAACCGTTTTTAGCCGGTTTCGCTAGCACTGGTCTCCGGGTCATTCCAACCGTTCTTTTTCGTTTCCTTGTTTTACAAAACCCAGACGGCGGCACTCGTCAGAATGGAGGATGATGAAGTCAAAGGAGACCGCGGAAATTCTTTGATCTATTCAAATTTCCGCGCGTTTTCGGAATCTTTAGAACCCGTGATATTCACAGGCCTCGTTTTTATGATTCATACAATTACACTTTACGGAATCGTCATCCGTGGATGGGGAGACAGTACTCCATTCGCCCATAGCCGACAACAGGATTACACACATACGCACACTTACACTCACACCATTTGTTCGGCAATTTATTAAATTAAATTTTTTAGTATTTTATTTATCTATTTATTTTTTTCTTTCTCTTTTTATTTATTTGATTTTCTTTAGCCATGCAATGATCACATTACAACATTTACGAAAGTTTTTGTCTGCAACACTTGTTGTTTGATTTTGAACATTGCGTATATTAGTCGGCATCATTCCTACAACGACTTTTTTTTTTCTTTTTTACTCTTCGCCTCGTCAACCAATTGCCTTCACCCAGAAACAAATAGTAAAGAAAGAAGTCGGTTGTATTTTAATCTGATAGGAAATCTTTGCTAAAAAGGAACAAATAGCGGGAATAACTACTAGTGGGGAAGGAAGGAACAGGATATAGGAAGCACAATAAAGAGTAGGAAGCCCAAGCCTCAACAAATAGGAATACAAAGAAGAACGCTCATACTGGAAGAACACATGATCAGCGTCGAAAATAGCTGCAATCAGGATGGAGAGGATAGTGTGGAGAGGAGATCAGGTAAAAACGAAATCTGGAGGAAGGCAGCAAAGAATGGCCAAAACGCATATGAACAACAGAACGTCGAAGGGAGGGATGCAAAAGAAACCATGAACAGGGAGAACTTGATAGTGACTAAATGGCTTATTAACAGGCCAAAAGAAGAAAAAAATGTTTTATTGACAATGGTTGAAATTAATGTTCGTTTTTTTTTAAATGGAAACGTGTCATTTTTATTTTTTTATTATTGTTCTTTTTTTGGTGGGGGGGGGGGCTTAAGACACAATTAAAAGAAAATGGTCGGTTATATTTTAATGTGATCAGATATGATCGGAATGAAGGAACAGAATGACGAGATGTTAAGTAAGGAGTAGGAAGTCCAAGCTTTGGCAAATAGGAATACGGAGTAGAATATAACACAGAGTTGAACATTCAACGAATATATATGATCAGCGTCATAAATAACTGCATCGATTGAATGGAGGGGACAATGTGAGGAGGAAGCTGAATCGGAAACGAGAAGAAGATAAAATGATCTCGCAGTGCAGGCAAACAGTGGAGACAACAGCAGAACTGCCAAATGAAGGAAGCAAAAGGAGCCGTGGATTAAAACGGAGAGTAGGTTGAACGGGGACTGTAAAGAGGGCGACAGTTTGGAAAAGAAGGTAAAGATCCGACCAAAATCTGAAAATTTTTCCTCAGCGGTAGTGAGCTAGCGGATAGTTTTTTTTAAAAAAGGAAACGCGGTGAGTAGAGTCGGTGGTAATACAAAAAACCGTTTAAAATATGCAATATTTTTTGTTACATTTTAAAGAGGCTATATACTTCAAATTTCTTTAGTAAAAAAAAATGGTAAGTCACTTATGTAAGCATTACAGAAAAACTAGTTCTCAAATTGCTACAGTAAAAAAAAAAAAAAAAAAAAAAAAGGTAAGTCACTTATTTTTGCAGTATAGAAGAATTAGAAGTCATCGCGATAGCCTAGTTGCTAGAGCGCTTGACTTCAGTTACGGAGGTCACGGGCTCGATCCCGAGCGACGACCGAACTTGTTACAAGAATTAAATAAATAATCGCTAATAATCACGTGGAAGGCAATGGCAAACCACCACGTACAACATCATATGCGCGCTAGGTCAGTACACAGCAGACCTACACGGGAGACTGCACTTGTAGCGCGATAACAAGCGACTGCAATCAGTTCCGAGTGTAGTCTTACGTGTGTACAACTGCGTTGCATATAATAATTGCCTAGTACACTACCTATATCTGTACAGCTGAGATGTACGAATAGGTAGTTGCCGACGCTCAGGAATTAAGTATGGCATTATAAAGAAGAAGAACTAGTATTTGAAAATTTAAGGGATCTGCTCCTTGGCGAGGTCCGAAGAGCAGCGTTCACGTTATATTATTATCATTATTATTATTACTTTAAATTTACACGCCATGAACGGCGACTATCGGCTAGAGGGACTGATAAGTATAGACATATATTATTAAATAAACGAATTACGGAATTAATATTGCGCAGTATAGTATTGCATGGTGCGGAAAACTGATTAGGTTCGAAAGGATAGTAGGCTTATCAGAGAGGATATTAGACAAGGAGGTGGGAATATTATGTGTTAATCTGAAGGAATTGAACTAAGGACATTCTGTGAGGATATGAAGAACGGAAAAATCAGATTTACATGTGCTACAGATTGGCCCGGTGTTATTTCCAGTAGGTAGCCATGCGCGAGTTGCGTATGTCCAAGCCGGAGACTAGTAACGATTACGTCATCTCTTCTCCGGCTCAGGTGAGTCTTCCATAGTCGGACATGCTGTTTAATTTGGCGGAATTTATTTCTACATCGTTGGTCCCACAGTGTGCCCTGTATTAATGATAACGTTATTCTTCCATTGGGGGTAATGTACAAAAAAAGGTTGTTATAAAAATTTTAAAAAGACCGTTAAGAAATATGCATTATTTTATTACCTTTTGAAGCGAATCGTTATTGATGTTTCATTTTTCTATATGCATTATAAAACTATCATCTGGCAGTGGGGGACCCCATAGCGAAATTTGAAGATTATAATTATATATATATATTAGGTGTACAAATAAGTTTCCGCCATTTTTTATCAAAAATTAGGTATTTATTGTGAAGGAACGGTACATTACTTTTTATTCAAAGTATTGTCCATCACTAGCTACTACTTTTTCCCATCTTTCTGGCAGCATTCGGATACTACGTCGGAAGAACTTTTCATCTTTTGAAGCTATCCACGAATCGACCCAATTTTTATTATCTTCATATGATGTAAAACGCTGTATGGACAGCCCACGTGCCTTCGACCGGAACAAGTGATAATCGGAAGGGGCAATGTCTGGTGAATATGGCGGGTGCGGTAGGACTTCCCAATTAAGTGTTTCTAAATAATTTTGACCGGCGCCGCAACATGCGGATGAGCATTATCACGTAGAAGAATAATTTTTTCGTGTCTGGAGTCATAATGGGCGCGTTTTTCCTTAAATGCTCGGTTCAATCTCATTAATTGGGTTCGATAGAGAGCTCCAGTAATTTTTTCACTCAGTTTAAGCAACTCATAGTACACGACACCAGCTGATCCCACCAAATATACAGTATGAGTTTTTTTCGATGAATATTGGCTGTCGATATTGTCAGGTGGTCCCCATAATTTTCTCTTCTTTGGGTTATAATAGTGGATCGACTTTTCATCACCAGTGACCATACGATGCAAAAAATCCTTGCTTTTTTGTTATGCAAGCAGAATTTCACGCGCGCAAAGTTGGCGTTCAACGTCTCTCGGCTTCAGTTCATTTGGAATCCAATTTCCTTGTTTTTGAATCATTCTAACGATTTTAAACGGTGTGAAAATGCTTGTTCAGTTTCTACTAATGTAATTTCAAGTTCTTGTTGCGTTTAGCACGAATCTTCCTCCCACTATGTTCTTTGTCTTCCACATCAAACTTACCGTTTTTAAACTTCTGAAACCACTCACGACTACTTCTTTCACATAAAGCAGCTTCACCATATGCTTCTAAAAGCAATCGATGCGCCTCAGCTCAGATTTCTTCAAATTAAAAAAGTAAACCAAAAGCTCCCGCAAATGACGCTTGTTTGGCTCAAAACACGACATTTCCGTACCAACACAAATAACTGATTGATGCAAAATCGGTAATATTTTTAGGTAATGCTGTTGTCAGATGTCTAAACATGCGGCAAAACGTTTTACATCTGACAATTTCATCATAATTTACTGGTGGCGCCATATTTTATCAAACGGCGGATACTTATTTTTGTACACCTAATACATTATATTATTGTTAATCAGTTCATTTTAGCTTTACAATTAGAAATTTAAATACATGATAAATATAAATATCACGAATTGAATATTTTTCTTCTTCAGTAACGAAATCAAATATTTTAAATGCTTACTGCTTCGTTGAAAAAAGGTAAAAGAATAAAAGCAAAAAACGGTAAATGACGAGTAAATGAGAAATAAAAGCGATATAAAAAATAACAGTTTGAACTTAAGTGTGTAGTAGCGCGGAAACCTGTTGGTGTAGCACTTACTTTGTAGTCGCCCGCACGGAAAGTTATCGCGCTCTTTTCATTATCTCTCTTTAAAGTCGAATTTCTATACAGCTTTTCTTTAGACCGAACATCGTCCTTTACCTTTGCGGAAATAAGCACGCTAATTTCGTCACACTTTTAATATTTATAATTTCCTTTCTTTCACGCTGTTGCCTTACCTTCTTTCAAAATTACATTCACACTTTGTGTGCTCCTTGCAGCTATTTATTACAGCCCAGTTAAATGCACGCATTTACTCTTCTACCCATCAGTACTTGCAAGAAGTTTCCTTATTGTGCGCGTAATTTTATTGTACAAATAGCTATCTAATCTTATTCCACTTTTACCGTCTTTGATTAATTTTTCTAACGCGGAATAGCGCATTTTGAGCCCAGTTCCGCTTTTTAGAACAATACAAACACCATCTCGCGTTGTCCGGGTTTGTATGCCGAGTTTGTCAATGTTGACTTTGGTTATTTTGTTTTTCTAAATTAAATAAATGCTAATTTGGAATGCGACACGAATCGTAAAAATCAAACCGATTTCTTATTGGTTGCTCCGGCACAACCCACAACCAATCACACTGCAGAGCGAGTCATCTGTCGATATTTATACACCTGGAGTTTCGAATCAGTTGCACTCTGAATTTTTCACGCATCATTTGTATCTTCAAATCGACACCAGTCGGCGATCGTGCATCGTTCCTGTTCCAGCAGAGTTAGTTTAGTTACCGTTCCCCCTGGGCAACACCACATTGCTGCAGATCTACACATCTTTTTGGAACCATCACTCATCGTTAACCAGCGTACATCTCATTGTCAGTAATTTGGTCATCCGGTTATTTGGTCACCGCGTTCATTCTGCGGCGTGCACGTATTATCAGCAAGTCCAGCAGCCATTCTTCATTTTGGTCTGCACAGCGAATACCGTTCATTCTCATCGTCAATTTTCTGCCGAGCAGCGTTACCCTGCTACAGATCTATCTTGTTCGGCTTTCAGCCGAGTTTCTGTTGGTCAACAACATTATTGCTACGGATTCATCTTACTTGGATCTTCGTATAGAGCATATTAATAGTAACAGCGCAATTGTACTCATTATGAAGTGATATTTCTATTTTTACATTACGAAGATCATTCTTTTCAACGAATTACGAAAAATATTTCCGTTAAAATTTAATTCGTCAATTATTTGACGTAATCCTCTAGATTCAGTACGATCATCAAACTGGCCACTCGGATTGCCGTTGTTGTTATTCGTTAGTTTCGACTCAAATAACCTAAACGTCGGGACAATTAACACAGTATGATCTAGAACGTATAAAGACAGCTATGTAAAGTCGTATTGTAATTAAACTGCAAAACTGATTTTGCTAAAAAAATATTTACAGATCAACAAAAGTACTTCAAAAGCTTAATAAAGGTACATTATATATTACCAACCCACTAAATATATTGTTTAGATAAATGAAGAAATTATTAATTACCCGTAATGCGGTTAAAAGTGTTTTGTAAAATCCTGAAATGGCTGAATATATTAATTCGTACTACAGTTCGTCGACTGGAAATGTATCAGATAATTAACAAAAATACTTTTACATTAGCACCGAAAGAAGATATCCATATAACACATCTGGCTGATCGGCGCAATAATTAAGACTTATTTAAAAAAAAAAAAATCCTAATAAAAACCGCGTCTTTATTTAATCGAAATCATTTGAACGGTTTTTTGAAGGGAAAGGATTTTGTTTGTTTATTTTGTGTAAACATCAATTAACATGGAAAAACTTATTGCAATTATTAAAATCATTACTAAAATCCATTCACATCGACAGCGACGTTTTATTATTATTATTATTATTATTATTATTATTATTATTATTGCTGTTGTTATTGTTATTATTATTATTATTATTATTAATTTACAATCTGACGTACTGGTTTTAATTGCAGAGATATTACAGTACGCGGATATGCGGTTATAGCTAAAGATAACTAGTTTTAATAAATTCGAAGACGGATGCAAGTCAATAATTTGACAAGAATACTAATTACTGTGTCACTACTATTGCAAGAGAATTGATGGGCCAAGAATGCTGAGCATTCACAAAGTATGTGAAAAGTGAAACGAGCGATATTCTGGAGCAGAGAGGGCAACCGTAGTTGGTGATTATAAAGTTGTCCTGTATGTAGGTCGGTGAGGGTGCACAACTTCCTATGGGGTTTTTTTTATCTGGTTTTGACGGTTCAGTTGTAGGTGTAACGAGATTAGAAGTATTTAGTAAG
Source organism: Icerya purchasi (assembly GCA_039619475.1). Taxonomy (NCBI): domain Eukaryota; kingdom Metazoa; phylum Arthropoda; class Insecta; order Hemiptera; family Monophlebidae; genus Icerya; species Icerya purchasi. Next base: position 54,322,030 of record CM077116.1, on the reverse strand, counting down.
AGAACTATTGTTCTTTCTACGAGGACGAACAGTTGTTTAGAAATGAGATCGGAAAATGTAGTAGCGGGAATGAAGTATTGGGTATAAGAGAACGCACAATTAAACATCGACTGGTTTATTTCGGGTGTCCTTAAAAATGTAGTTGGACAATGAATTGAAAGAACGGTGTAAAGTCTTCTACGTGGAAGTGAAAACTGAAAAATGACCGGTAATAATCGATTTTTTAGGACAGATGCCTTTTAATATTTGAAAAGCCGTTCAAATTTGAACTTAAAAGACAGTTAAAAGTTTACAGTTAAGATGATTAGAACTACGGGCTAACGATACGTTTTACAATGAAAGAGCTTTAATATCATTTCGCTAAAGTTTGATGAAAGATGAATTTTATAAATTGATAAAAAATTGCGAAAAAATGATTTTGTACTTGGATCACAAAGGCTTTCTAAAATAAAATTTACAAAAATCACTATGAAACACGAATTTCAGATAAAAATTACAGTCACTTTCTTATAATTTCAGTCGAAAGAACAGAAGGTAAAAAAGTAAGCGGTACGAAAATAAATGCTGAGAAACAGAGGAATTATAAGCGAAACGCAGCGAAAGGGAACGCATGCGAAAATAAAGGAAATGAACAAAACAGAATAATGAGCATACGAAACAAAAAAGGAGAATATTGTGGGACAACAAGGACGTAAAGGAAATATAGCTAAAATAAGTAGCAGAATTATACACGGATGAAACACAACCGCAATGGGAAGAAATACAAGTGAAAGGAACGGCACCAAGAATAGAATTGTAAGAAAACGTCATACGAAAAATAAGAAGTCATACGACTCCGAGATAGGGCCAGTTACTAGCTGACGTAATGAAATAATTTAACGCCAAAATGCAAGAGTTATCAAAAATTAAAAAAAAAAAAAATGATATATGAAGAAGTGTGTTATATACCGCAAGATTTATAAATTTCGTGGCTGTACCTAAGCAACAAATAGCACATTTATGCCCTGAATATCGGACAATTGCATTAATGAGTCATACGTTGAAAGTTCTATTATCACACTAGAATAGAAATAAATCTAGACACAGTTTGGATTTTTCATATTTTTTTTTTTTTTTACATCACACCGGTCCTAAGACCATAATTGACGAGGCTATTATTTTATTTTGTTTATTTATTTATTTATTTATTTTTTTCATGCTCAGTTACCCAGCGGCAGCATAAGCATTAGTCGATCGGAAAAACTGATTACTATAATTTGGAGTTCATTCCTTTCACATCCGAGATGTTAGTGGCGGAGTTATCTTCTGCTTCTGATATCTAATACTGTTTACTATAGCGCTGGATTTTGTTCGTTCGACGGCTGAGGTAGTAACGACGATGTTATCTATCGCATCTGACACCTAGGGCTTCACCGGCCCATGTTCTTTTGAGCCTCCTCGGCTGATCCCAGCGACTGATGTTCGATACCTCTGGATTTTGATTGAGTTGAAGAGCCTCATAAAAGTGTTTGTATTGTTTTAAGTATAAATCGTTTACGTATGGAACATCTAAGTCTGTATGTAGAGTGTGATTCGATACATAGTACGGTGCGTCTACCAATTGCCTCAACGTTTTCGATTGGAACTGTTGAACCCTATTTAGGTTACTCTTCGCAGTGGCTCCATATACTTCTAATCCGTATCTCCAGACTGGCGCTATGACTGAAAGATAAACTAGCCTCTTGCATTTCAAGCTCACTGGTGACTTTTTGTCTATTATGCTGTTGAGAGCCTTAGTTCTTGAAGCCATTTTTTGCCGGATGAACGATATATGGCTTCTCCATGTAAATCTTCGATCTAATATCATACCCAGGTATTTAATATGATTTTCTTGAATTATGCGCTGATTATTTATTGTATTAGGGGGACAGTTTTGCACGTTTAGAGTGAAAGTTACTTGTCTGGTTTTTTGGTGGTTTAGTTTAATCTTCCACTTAAGCGCCCACTGCTGGATAACGGTTAAATGCTCCTGCGTCAACAAGGATGCGTACACTGGGTTTTTGTGCCGAGCAAGAATACAGATATCATCCGCAAAGGTAGCGATTACTGTCGTCCTTAGTACTGGCACATCCGCTGTGTAGATGGAATACAGGAGCGGGCCAAGTACACTACCTTGTGGCACTGATGCCTTTATGTTATTTGACAAAGATAATGATGAGTTTATCTTGACATTGAAATTTCTGTTTGTCAAATATGATACCATAACTGCATATAAGTCATTCGGTAAAATTAGTTTTAGTTTACATAGTAATCCTTGATGCCAAACGCGATCGAAGGCCTGTTCAATATCCAGGAAAATGTCGTTACAGTATTCTCCTTTTTCTAATGTAGCTGCTATTTTGATCCTATGTACCTGGTGAACAGTTGTCTTCCGCGGAAATCGAACTGATGATTTGGAATAATCCTATTTTCTGTTATTATCGAAAGTATTCTATCGTATATTAGCATTTCGAATATTTTAGAAAGCACACTTAAGAGGCTGATTGGCCTATACGATGAAGGATATATTGGATTTTTTCCCGGTTTTAAGATCACCAAAATTATTGATCTTTTCCAAGTTTCAGGGTAATATCTAATTCTTAGAATCGTGTTAAATATATAAGTAATTAAAGTGATCGTTTTCGATGGGAGTATTTTAATTATTTCACCTGTTATTTTATCGAAACCTGGAGCCTTTTTGGCTCGGAGCATCTTAATTTTAGCCTGTACTTCTCTAGGTGATATAAGCTTTGTCGGCAGTGTGAGTTGAAAAGGGGCCTCCATATGTCTCTCTATTAGTTTATCATGTGCGGAATCCTGTATATCATTGTGTGGTTTAAATATTTGTACCAAATGCTCAGCAAACGTTTGAGCTTTATCAGCATCAGTTTTGGTCCATTCCCCATTTGCTTTTTTGACCGGGTACTGCTTTGGATGTTGTTTTAGGAAAGATTTTGTTGTTTTCCAAATAGAGTCATCTTGCGGATTTAATTGAGAAAATAAGTTTTCATACCTCTTATTCTTGTATATCTGTATATTTTTGCATAATTCCCTTTGTAGTGAATTGTATAGTTGTTTACCAGTCAATGTTTTATTACGTTGCCAACTAGTACGTGCTCTTCTTGTCGCTTGTATTAACTTTCTAATTTCTACTGGAACATTAAAGCGTTTTTCCTTAATAGTTTTATACGCTGGAGTTTTAGTGGCCGTTTTACAGGCATCTTGGATGTTCTTAATTAATGTAGAAACCGCTCCATCAAGATCCTCATTAGTTTTTAATCTAATATTTAAGTCCGTAATTTGATCCATGTATTTCTTAAATTTCATCCAATCTGTATATTTGTTTCATAATGGTTTAGTTTTTTCATTTATTATTGGTTGTACTGAGAGGCATGTTAATAACGGAGTGTGGTCTGAGCTTAGTTCAGGTACCGTTTTACAAGTGTTATATACATGATGTAGGTTTCTAGCGATGAAAAAATCAAGTGTGCTCGGCAATCTATTTGCGTGTGTTGGCCAGTAGGTTGGTTCGTTAGGACTTAAGATTTGAAGATTGTATTTGATATTAAATTGTTTATCATTCTGCCTCGATGATTTGTTCGATTACAATTCCATCTTGGATGTTTGGCATTAAAGTCGCCACCTAGAATGACTCTAGGTCCCAAGCCAAAGATTAATTGCCGTAATCTTTCTTTAGGTAAGATAATATTAGGGTGACAATATATGCTGGCAATTACTAAGTCAAAATTTGAGGTTCTAATATTTACAGCTGAAATCTGATATGCATAAGTAGCTTCAGAATATACTTTAAGGTGATTTAAACTCGATCTTACTAGTACAGTTACGCCACCATGCGCTCTGCCATCAGGGTGTGTTGAGGGATAACTAGTATAACCTGATATTCTAAAGCTGTATGAAGATGTCAAGTGCGTCTCACAAATGAGAGCAACATCTATTCTATGTCTATAAAGAAATAATTCAAGCTCTTGTTTCTTCTGAATAAGCCCATTGCAGTTCCATAGCATAATTAACAGTGAGTTATTTGTTATCATTCGGTTCCTTGTATGTTAAGTCTCATTAATTTAATTTGTCCAATAGTTTATTTAAAATACTAAAGAGCGGATTTATTAGTAGTTTGAAATCGTTCATTAATTTGTCCAACGCGCTAACCATGCGCATTGAGAGTTGCTCCATTATCTTAATGCTACTGCTTTCTACGCCAACATTACTATTTTCATAATTTGGGCTAAAATTTTCGTTATTTACCTCCTTTCGCCTCTCATTAAACCAAGGATTTACTCTTCCCGCATTTTGTTCCAACGATGGGAAATTCTGCTGATTGAAGAGTAAATGATCGTTAGGTCGCTTACCTAGGCGCTCTGCTTTTTCTTTATTTAGGCGCTTATATTCCGGACAACCTCTGTAATTAGCCGGATGATCTCCCTGACAAAGCGCACATATTGGCTTAGCGCAATCTTCTTTGTTACAGTCTTTGGTGTTATGTCTATTGCCGCATTTAACGCAGCGGAAGAGTAAATTACAGTAATTTTGGGAGTGCCCGTACAGTTGACATCTCTTGCATTGAATAGGTTGACGTTTATTACGAATTTCTTGAACTTCGACTTTAGCATACATTAAGCCAGTAAGAAAGAATATATCATCATTTTTAGGAGAAGGATTTAAGTCTACATAATGCATCGGTAGCTGCTGTTTAGTTTTGGGATGAATTACGTTAACGATGTTGCGAACACTGAAACCCTTCCTTTCAATTTCGGATTTGATTTCAGTTAAGTCCGTAGATGGATGGAGGTTCCTTATTAGCACTCTAAGTGGTTTATCTTCTGATAATTGATAAGTAAAGAAGAAATAGTTTTTATTTCGTAGCAGGTGAACAATTTTACGATAACTCTCGGCATTCTCCGGAGCAATCGTTACTCCAGTAATCGTTGATTTTAACGTAAATTTAATACCCGTATCTGTCGCTAAGTCATTCCGCAACATTCTGATATCTGTAATATTCTTCACTAAAACGGGGGGAACGGCTTTTTGTTTATTGGCGGGACTGTCGCTCTTTCTGTTTTTTGAAAAAGAATCGGTAGCTGCGAGATTTTCACAGTGCGAGTTTATGTTCTTTCTACTGTTGTTTATAGCCGTATTCTCGTCGTTTAATTTAATGCTGTCATCAATCTGCATTTGATTATTTACTTTATTTACGTTATCCTCTTCTTCTCCATTTTCGTCCTCTACTGATAAAAATTCAAAAATATTACGCTTGACAATAGCCGGGGATGAGTCTGACGAGACAGAAGTATAGTACTTTCTTCTCTTTTTACCTTTAACTATGCTTCAATTGTTGTTGTCGGACAATTCTAAACGGATTGGATTAATTTTACTGTCATTATGCCGATGTCTTTGTTCCGGTTTGTTATCACCGCACAAATCAGCATTGTCAGAACGGTTAGGTTGGCTCATCTTATCAGTATTAGCCTTGGCAGTATCAATTACATTCCGCTTAACAACATCGCTACTACTAGCAACAGGCTGTGGTTGTACTGGGGCAGGTAGCGACATTGTGGGTAGTATGTGTACGTGCTACGGAGCACACCGTAGCAAACGACGGCGGCACAGTGGCCGAAAATATCTGTCGATTTACGCACGCCGATAATTAATCGATCACACAATTATAAGCACGATTTTAATCAGTCCAACGGAAAAAATAAATACACGGAAAGATCTTACCCGAGACCGGAAACCGGAACGCAGGAAACACACATCATACACACTTGTAAATATCACGAAAAAAATGTTAAACAGCTTAACATGAACTTCTTCTGTACTTCTATTTTTCATAAGAAAAGGAACGACAGATGCAATAGCACCCCTCAAGATGACAATACAAAAAACATTAATTGCACATAGAGAAGTTACCGTATGTTTCACCGGTTATGAAAAGGCGTTCGATCGCGTGGATCATAAAAAGTTAGTCACAGTTACAGAAATATAACGTAGATAGTGAGGAGCTAAGATTAATAAAAAGAATATACCAGAGTTCATAGGAGAATATAAGACTGAACGGAAAATATTCAGAAAGTAAATGCACCATTAATGAAAGACGTACGGGCAAGGTTGTCGGACGTTGTCTCCCAGAAGATATACTGAAGTTCACCAATGTTGGATAGAATGGGCATAAAAATAAATAGAGATACATTCAACAAGGCTGATGATAATATTCTCAAAAACAGGGAAACAAATGCAAGTTACGATAAAATTAATGACGCGGGAATAAAATATAGAACGGAAATCAACGTTTAATCAGAACAAAGGTCATGAAATTCACAAGTAAAATTGGAGACAAAAAAGTCGAAAACATGTCTGAATTCAGGTATATCGGCGCGTTAATCTTAAGAGAGACGGACAAGATTAAAAAGAAATGCGAACGAGAATAGCTATGTCTAAGTAGGCTTTTAACAATCTGAATAATGTAATACGCAATAAGAAATTGAGTACAAAACTGAGGAAGAGAGTTTCGCGTTACTATTGTAGTACTGTAGCATGCCTGTGAAACATGGACAATTAGCGCAGGAAACGAGAGGAAACAACAAGCTTTCGAAATTACGTGATGTTACACAAAATCCTGAAAATCCCTTGTTCTGGTTGTGTGATAAAAAACGGGATAGAAAAACGGAATCAAATATTAATTATAGAGGTAAAAAAACGAAAACAAAGTACATGATACAATATCAAATATAATATTGCCGCACGAGGGAGGATGTTCCGGAGACCAATCAAAAGAAGGTGAAGACCGGACATGGTAACAAAGAACCTAATAATCGCGCAGCCAAAAATAGATGGATATAACAATAAAAAAATATAATGAAGACATTTGCCAATTGACGGGCGGCCTTACAACAATGACGTCCGTTTCATTCGCGCTCCGAAAAAATTTCCCTGCTCGCCTCGTTCGCGTATACTTGATACTGGTATTCATGCTGAGTGGATATACGAGTATGTATTTCAAGTACAATCAAATAGCGAGAAATAATCACTTTTGGTTTTTATTAAAAATTGAAAGTGTACCGCCTTTTTTAATGTTCGATTCTAATTATCTATGACTCTTTGATTGCATTATTATGATTTTCGCTCCATTATATAAAAATGTTTTATGTTTACTATGTTCACCGTAGCTTATAAAAAAAGCAGGCCTGATAAGAAACGAGTAAAAGACGTTGTTGAAAGTGTTTAAAGTCGTATCAGGCTAATAAACCGTCGATTAATCGCAAAAGAAAAATAGAACTTTTAGCTGAAGAACGAATTGCAATGAAACGTAAACGTGTCGAAATATCTGGCGGAAATAAAAAGTCAAACTGACAAGTTAAATGTAAAAAATATTTCATTCCACTGAGACGGCAATGGAACGTGAATATTGTGGCGCTTTTTAAGTGAAATTGCATACCGTTAAGTCTTCGGGAATTAAACAACTGACCACTCGCATTTACCGATAAATATTTCAGGCGAAATATTACAATTTACAATTGTTGCTTTCCCTTTCTCCAGTTCCAGAAACGTCAATTATAATTCAATAGCCGGACAAGGTTTGGTCTTTCGCTATTACAATTAACAAGTTGAAGTTCAATGTTTCGATGAAGTCGGACTGATTGAGAACGACGATATAATATCCTCGCATGGTAACCTTTATGTAGCGCTATCTACATTGAGATGAGAAATCACGGTTGAATGTGCCAATAAATAGAGAAATATTACTCGGCAAGGTTCATAGAATGACGAACAAACATACAGGGACTAAAATCCCCTAGTTCATATATGTGTGTATACATAAACTCGGCCATTTTGGCCTCGCAAAGGGCTGTGCCCCTTGATCCCTCTTTTTGTATAAAATGATCAAAGTTTACAACGTACTTCTTAGGCCGGCCCCCATTAGATTTTATGACGAAAATAGTGTCCGAACTTTACATGCTTTTCCCCCCTATGGTGGGACTTCTTATTTGTCAACCTGCACAGTAATACGAAGTGTATTCATTATGTTTGCAAAAACAACAACCGCCATTGAATGCAAACGTGAATTGCGAATAAAGAATCAGTAAAATCGGTCTATATAAATATGGGTTATGCGCGAATAAACAAAAAAAAAACAACAAACATTACGCAACGAACGTATAACCTCTTTTGTTTTTGGAAGTCAGTAAAATTAAAATATTACAGACGTTACATAAAATTGAGACATTTTTTGGGACATTTGTGGGACATTTTTTCGTTACCTAAAATTGGAACATTTTTTCTAATGGGGATCAGCCTAAGAATTACGTTGTAATTAAAAAAAAAAATATATATATATATATAAAGAGCAATAATGAAGTATACGAAATAATAGAAAAGGTCAGTGACACATTTAGGAAAAGAAGAATCGCCTTTTATGGTCACATCAAAAGAATGGATAATGAACGCCTTACCAAAAGAATCTTTGACTACTTCGACAACAATCCGAAATGTAGGATACTGTGGATAGTACAAGTAAAAAGAGATTTGGAACAGATGGGGATCAGCGAAAGTGAAATTGAAGACAGAAACAAGTTCAGTCGGAAGGTTCAGACTTTCCAAGGATTCCGGAAGGACACAGTGAAGAAAACAGGGCGAAAGTGGACAGAAGAAATGAAGAAAGCGCACTCGGAAAAAATGAAAGAATATTGGGCAAACAAACGAAAGGAAATGGGGAGGAACGGAATGTAGCTGGCGTTATTCGTGTAATATTTCTGTGGTCCTCAGATGGCCAAAGTCGAAAATAAAAAAAAAAAAAAAAAAAAAATATATATGAATAGGTTTGTTTACCGAGACGAGCTCTTGGCACAGATATAGCGTTAATTCATTTCCTTCGTAGATCAGACCTATAAATGGTCCTATATAAAATACTCCTGTGGTAATTGTTAATTCTTCAGGTTGTATTGGATTGAACATTTTATATATGTTTTGCTGTTTTATAAATTACCGTTACATAGTTTAACTTTGATCTGATTTTCCCTCCTTTAGTAGTGATATAGTGCGCGTTGCTTCGTTCTACACGTTGTGTTACATAATTTTGTTTGAATAAATAAATTCAGTTGCTTAGCCAAACGTTTCTTTAAATTTTGTATATGGCTGATCTCGTGCTGTGCTGAGCTATTTTACAGTTTCACTTATTTCAATTGAAGAATTGCGTATGATCAGAGTTTGCTGGCAGTTCCGACCACGACAAAAGTATGCGCGAAAATTGCTTTCGTTCGCGAACATTTTCGACCACTATTGATGATCTGTAAATGTAAATTCTAAGTTCAACATATAAAGGCTATGCTTTATTTCTGAATTTTTTATTAATGACAATATTGACTATCGTTGAACTTAAAATTCTTCAAAATTCCATTTTAAATTAATTTTTGACAGAGTGTTATTTGCGCGGCCTCAAAACCTTCGTCTGAAAAAGAAATTTGTAATGAAATGAAGAATTCGTCTGGAAATGTCCTATTTGTATAATGTGCTAAAATTTTTTGTAAATAGATTTTATCGAAAGCTTTTTTGATATCGAAAAATACCGCCGACAGATAATTTTGCTTTATAAAAATGTTGTTATTTAGAGACTACATAATACCACAGTTGTCCAAGAGGTGTAGGAAAAATATTTTTCTCCCAAAAGAGACATGAAAAATTTATTAGATTGTTTTCGGTATTTTTTGAAAGGGATTTCTGAGCATTAGACTACATAAAAATTGCCAATTCCAGGCGTTGTTACTTTCAAAAATTATTAATTCATCGAAATAGGTACAACGGAATTTGCAAATAATTAAGCTACGAATTTTGGATTTGTATGTAGGGTATTAGGTTTTTTTTATGTAACTTGTTACTCAGATGGTGACTATTCTGCGTCAGATTTTCCGTATTGCTGTATTTGAGTTCATTGGTGACATCATTTTTCTGTGAATTTTTTTTTTCTTTTTTATGTCCACTTTAATTCAGCTTTCTAATATGTTAGTTGGTATGTGAAAGAGTTATTTTCGCCGATGTTGGTCGTTTCTTTCTTGCTTTTAAGAAATGTGAATCTATTACATTTGAAATCCTTCACGATTAACATATTTTCCGTTATGAATACGGAGCGATTATTGCTGATGTGTGAAGTTACTATGATGTGTCTTTTAGGGGGAAGGGGTTATTAACCTAGTCTTTAGTCGTTTAAATATACGTTTCGAATTTTGTAGCCATTGTATGGTTAAAAATGGTGCCTTGATTATCGGACCGGAAGATGAAGCATGGGAGCCGGGGAGATCTCCGTTTGATTTTATCGGGACGGGAAGGAAATGTAACCAGCTGTTTATCGCATTCTGTTAGTGATTAAATGCGATTGATCTTACCGCTGCTTCGTGGCGATTGTATATGTTTGCCTGTAATGTGTGGAAAACTGTTATCTACAACACAATTTATAACAAGATGTGTAGAAACCTGTAGCTAGAACAGGACAGAAACAATCGAACGATTTATTTTCACTTTATAACAGCTACTATTAATTAATTTATTTATCTTTTTCGGTTCAATAATTCATTTTTATCTGATTCTATTGCTGCATTGAACAAAATTGTTTAAAAACGAATACCGGCATAATAGAAATAGAACAGTTGACAAATAGTTAAACTATATAACAGGTGGTCTTCAAACGTATTTTTGGTGTCATGTTGGAATGTTTTTGAAGTAGATGGATAATTTAACGAAAAGAATAACGTTACATGGAAATAGAAATAAAATTGTGTGTTTACTCGTGCGCGTGTGAATGTGATATGTTATATGGCTGGCTAATTTCTAATAATTTTCTGACCCATACTAACAACTTTTTTTTTACATATGTAAGCTTTTTAGAATATACTTTGCTGCATTTTGAACTAATCAATACTAATAATAATCAAAATATCCATGGCACTATCCTTTGGGAGGAGATATGTTTCAGTATAAAGATTTTAAGGGTATTTCATACTTATCTAACAAAATGGACACGGTACTAACCTTTTCCAGGTCTTGTTATTATCTATATAACCTAGTAGAACACTTTGAGTGTAAGTATCCAAAGTAGGATATTTGACAACTTTCATTAAGTTATATATTAATGTGTTTTTAGGTTTATGTTTCATTTGTATCTAATCAAATTCAACTCATCTTTAAATAACCTAAGTTTCCTTTTACTCCCGTTGGAGTAATATGGATGACTTTTTGAATAGATATTTATATCAAAGTACTATGCATTCTCTTTAACATCTTTATAAAAAATCAACTGTTTTCAACTCATAAGTAAATCAGTGTCACAATATAAAACAATGACCTACTCATACATCTTATACATTAAATTTTAATGAAAATAAAACATTTTTAATTTGCTTGTGTCTAAAACAGCCATTCCTATGTAAATCATTAAATTTAATCGCAGTTGGATTTAAATGTACCACACCAAAAAATTACCGCTCACTAAATATTGTTCTATCCTTAAAATTACTTTCCCGAATCAGCTTAGTAAGTTTATCTGGAGTAAGTTGTACACCTTCTTCACAATTGGACACAATACAATAAAAAAGAACTGAACATTTCATACTGTTGCATAGGAATGACATTTAAATTTATTTAAGGATGATTCTGAATTACATTATCAACACCATCTTCCATATACTGTGCTTTTATTTTTGTACATTTCCCACATGGTGTTGACTTTTCAATATTTCTTACCAATTTCTAAATCATCAATATCATTGTCTTTTCTATATTCGTTATCTCCACTAGTCATATCTGTAGATTCAAACGACTTATTTCAGTTTAGAAGTTGCAGGAGACACTCAAAATCTACATATCTCACATATGACACAACCTTCTGGTGCTGATATTACTGAAATTTCAATATTTTATTACCCTTTTTGTCTGCATTACAATTGCAGCAGAAGTGTTACCAGAGAAGCGCCTTATGTAGCCTAGGTACTTTCCATGATCTTGTACATAACACAAGCAGCAGCAACAGACGCATAGACGGTGACTGTGTTCCATAATCTATCAAGTGAGCAGCGGCACCAACTTCTTTATCCAACAGAAATGACCTGGATCACACTGATTTATTAGTGAATAAATCTATGCGATCGTCTCGTCCCTTTTTCGTAATTCAAAAGGGATAAGCGATATTTTTTTCATCTATGCCATGGATACATTCATTGATACACCAGGTTTATTCTTTTTATATCTGGCAGTATCCTTTAATGCTGTAGGAAATGTCACATCACTCCAATTATATTTCTTCAATAGACTGCTATACCCACATAATTATGTGCACGCTACAGATGACGTTTATAAATATATTTTCAGATCACGGCATACTTGAAGCACTTCTGATTCACATTTTTTACATTAGTAATGTCTATCTTTAATGCTATACCAGATGGCAGCAGAATATATGATGATGCATAGGATAGAACATTACAATGATTGATTTGAATTTCCAGATACTCTATTTCATCTATCGAACACTAACTTTAACTGGCAGTGTAATGTTAAATTTTCACTTTAAAACTAATACAAATCTCCTTCATAATTATTTCACTGATAGCACATACAATATCCTGTAGAAATCTTCCAACATTCAATCGTCCGCTGCTGTTCTTCATAATGTAATATGTTATTATTTGCCTATGGTGTGGAGTGCTAATTTTTACAACAGAAATATTTTTTTGCTTAGATGTTACCGACATTTTAAACAAAAATTTACATTACTTTACAGTTTTAACTTGTAAAATCTTGAACACAAGAAAACACGTCTAATCGCCACAAGGACTAGCACACGGATCAAGAAATAACTTGCTGACACTTCTTTTTATACTAAAACTGTATAACTTAGACGACACAACGAAATTTTAATTATTTGAAAAAAAAAAATTAAACAATCTATTTTATTAATTAATACACTCAGAATAACTTCACCTGAAAGTCAAAACTAAATAAACAACAGTGATGAATGGTACAATGAAATCGCTATACCTAGTTGTCACTCACGATCGCAAACTATACACTCTGTCATACACATATATCCATATCATCTAATACCCTTTTAGAGTAAACATTTTAGAAGTTATAAGGATCTTGTGCTGCCCATGACTAGCTTGCAACATTAATATTTTAATTACCTCATATCTACATTTCATATACTCTGCCATTAACACCACATCACAACAACTTAATACAACTCTACACATATATATATATATAGATTTCCCCCATCGAATGGAAAAAGAGCTGTTAAGGTTTAGAAGGGAAAATTTTTTGACTTATAATGAGCTACTAACCAACAATGCATCACTAAATGAGGTAAAAACATGAGCCAGTAGGGGAATGGAAAAGAATTTTAATCAGTCGGATTAATACTATAAATGTAAAAATTTGGTGACATTTACCGACAACGTGAAAAGGGGTGGAGGATAAGTTTTAAGTGTCGGGATAGTATACTTAGACTAATTTTGAAACTTAGCCCCGGAATTTTGGAGACATATAGCGTTGGAGAGAAGCTGGTTGTAATTAGTTTTGGAGTCGGAATATAAATTTTTGGTTAATTTTGAACATTTTGTGTTGGCTTTTTGAAGGTGAGCGGCGGGAAGAGGTTAGTTTTGGTCTGGGCGAGGAAAAAGTAAAAAAAAAAAATAGGATAGTCTGATTGAATTTCATATATCGCACCGACTTTTGGGCGCCGGCTGCATCTAGAACATACCCAATCACTTTATTGGCTGATAATTTTTTTTCAGCGAATGCGACTGTAATGGATCAATGCACGGGTTTGCTTAGGACCATCAGTATAGATATGTACAGACTTAAAATGATTTAATTTTTTCAACAGCTCAGTGGAGGTTATATTTGTGGACAGTGTCCTAGACATAACATTTAGGAGGGAGAAGTCTATCTTTACTGGTATATGTTCCTAGAGAGAAAAACTGTTGAAAGGAATATCAAGACATAATACTTCCAAACTGATGTCTATTAATTGGGTTATTAAGTTAGGAATAGGATGATTAGGTACAAATGTGTTGAAATATTTAAATTATCAGTAGGATAAATAGCGCATTTAAAAAAATATTTTAATTGTAGTTTATTATTAGAAAATTGTATGAGTTGTTACTTTGTAAGTAAATGAATATTAAAATGTTATATGAAAACGTTAAAAAAAAATCATATATATATATATATGTATATTTATACTTACATATATAAACTACTAGGAATTTACTCTCTTTACGTGCATAATTTGAGCTGATTATTGTAGTTTTAGCGGATTTTTAAAATTGAATAGAGGACATTTTTTCATTTAAGGCTAGTAGCAAAACAATTTTACTTACGATGGTATCTTTTATTCTCATGAACTGTGTCTAAAGTTAACTATTACTGCAGTTTATTACACCTATTATTTCTACTAACTTATAAAATTAAATATATATAAACAATCTGTTTCCTTACCCAAAAGTGTACCTACACTACAATAACGATGATTTACAAAAATAAAAAAGCGCATAAATTTGGTTACATTGGTGTTTCGTTCACTGTTTTTATTCTAACAAAATTAGACTCATTTTAACGAAGACATTCCAACTACATAAACAAATACACGCGTGCACGACACCGTATATGACTTATCATAGATGGTACACAATTTTAGCCAAAGCTATTCGGGTAGAATAAATAAAAATAATTTGAACTTTGTTTCATTTATTTTAAAAATTTCGTTACATAATCAAATATGAAAATTTGGAAAAACTGAAAGGTGTCTTTTTTTGCGCGTTTTCTCTTAAAAGCAGAATAATTTTTCAAGAAATACATACTTTTTTTTATTTAAATAAAAATAAAAACCAGAAAAATTTTTGATATATTTACAAAATTTCATTTAGCAGCGTTTTTTTATATAATAGTATGCGCTAAAAACTCCATAGCATGTACAAAATAAACAAATAATAAAGTTGGTTATAATTCTGCAAAATTTTTTTAATCGAAAGGAAGAAAAACTATTGCTTTGCGCGTTTTAACGGATAAAATAAGTGTATTCAGTTTGAGCAAAATCAAAAAAATTAAAGAAAGAAAAAAAAGAAGGAAAACAAGTTATGAATAAGGAAACGACTTTATTATTCATCAAAGATCAGGAATTGGGATATTGCATTATTTCCAATTTAGGTCGGAGTGTTTCATTTCTATAATTTACTTTTTAATTGATCACCATTTGTGTTTCGGACGATAAAACTTGCTAATAAAATCCATTATATATCAGAAAAAAAAAAAAAAAAATGTTTGAAACAACAGTCATTTAAAAATTACTTACAAACAGAGAAACTTGCTTGTTGATGCGTTCACAAGCGTACGCACAATGTGAACCGGAATGGGGTTAGAAAAACACGAGTTACAGATGGACAAATGTCATTTAGGAAAATAAGAAAAAAACAAACGGTCAAAAAAGGTGAAGGTCGCACGAGTCGTGAAATTAAAATTATCATTTACCATACATTACCGCCTGACGAATAACTATTTAATATATACCAGTCAACGCTTTTTGTTAGCCTCACCCCTACTGTCGCAAAAAAAAAGACAAAGAAAAAAACAGAAAAATTAAGGTAAGATGGTGGATGACATTAAAAACAAACTAGCTACAATCGGATACAAAAATGTCTGAAAATAAGATGAAATGGATTTAAACTTTTTTTTCCCTACCCTGGGCGCCCCAGCGACCTTGACCCAAGGGATGGTTTTACCTTTTATGGTTTTGTTTATTTACATTTTTTCTCCATCTAAAAACGCTTAACAGGGAAACGCGATTAGATGCGAGGTAGCTGAAAATAAAAAGTAGAATGAAAAAACTTAGCAACATTTAAGCGTGGTGAAAAATATAACCGCGCAATACTTAACATTAAGTTTACGTTCTTTGGTGCAAGGGCAAAAAAAGAAGTTTAATTAATTCCAGTTTTTCGTAATAATTTTGCAGGCTATCGTATCTTCTCTCCCTTCTCACTCGATTATCTTCCTCTTCTGATAGGTTTCTTTCTGCTATCTCAGCTTCCAATATTACCCTTCTGTCTGCAACTGCTCATTCCAGACTATGGTTTAGCTCCTATGTATCCTCATTCTCCAACCCCGACTTCTTTTTCTTGTCTATTCAGCCTTCCTTTCCTCGCTTCCCCTGTTTTTTTAACTTTCCTTCTATGTGCCGCACTAACCTCTCTGCGATTTTCCGCCTGTGTTTTAGGCACAGTTTGCTCCCTTCTTCACTTTTTTGTTATTCTTTCGTGCCTTCTCCTTATTGTCCATTGCACTCTTCTAGCAATTAATTTATTTGTGATCCCGATCGTATAATGTTCGGTCGTCGTTTTCAACTGAACGAGTTTCTTTTTATTTCTTCCTTTTACAAATCGGTATTCCTACTCTATACTGTGCTTCATTCATTCTCTGCCTTCCTTCTCCTTCGGTTATTCTAGCTCTTGATTATTTTCTGACGGCTATCTCTGATCGTGTAAGAATCTGAGTTTCTCTTGCCCCTCTGTTCCATTTTTCTCGGGCCAATGTCCACGTTGAGGAACTTATTAGAAAAATTTAAAAAAAAAAATCGTACGAAACTGAGTATTACAAGTGACAGCGCACTATAAGATGAACTGTCGCGATAAAAATTTAAATACCGCAGACTTCCGTTACATTATCATCGCTATGTTTCAGTTTGATAATTAACAAATATTTAACGCGGGTATATAATTTTTTATACAGGTATCGTGTGCCTGAGACTTCAAAAAGTAGTCGTGCCAACGTACAAATTAAAAGGAGATAACGGGAAATTGGAATGTTTGTACGAACTGGACGGGGACACACTATACGCTGTCAAGTGGTATAAAGATAACGAAGAATTTTATAGGTATGTGCCGAAATCATCGCCTCCGCAATCGTCTTACAAAGTGGAAGGCATTAAAGTTGACGTAAGTATCGTTTAATCGAAGTTTTGCTATTTACCTTTGTAACTTTTCCAAGTATAGGTCCTTTTTTCTTCTTTCTCCAAATGGCCAGCCCAAATTTTTTCGGAGCTGCAAAAGATTCTGTACGGTACATAATTTATCTCCTCAATCTATTTACTCGGATTACTTTACATATTATATACTTTCTCGACACGTAATTCGATTAAATTAAAAATCTACTTTTATCTAATTTTTGCTAAAAAACCAAAAAAAAAAAGAAAAGAACATTTATTATAATAAATCAATTTTTTTTGAGTAAATTTAGAATAAAAGAATTTTTCCGTCAGTTGTAATTTTCTATAAAGATTAATACATGTATGAATGTTATTAAAATGTACATATAACGCAGTAGAATCAACAAATTATTATTTAAGGAAAGCAGGATTCATACTTTTACTTGTTAATATAGGCGCTTCCCATCGTAACAGTCTTGCATCGACTGCGAAAGTTTGACTTGTTTTCCTGTATAGTCGATTTTGTTTCTAATTCTCTGTGTCCTGAACGGTCCTTTCCAAGTTTTTTTCCTTCCGTAAATATCATCCGTATTGATTGTTTATTTAAAAATTACTTTAAGTTTAAATGACGTTTTAATATTGATTTCGGTATAATTTGAACTAGTAGAGAACACTGCAAAAGGCTGTTAAATTATAAGTAGGTGTTCGTAGGTCTTATAAAAAAAAAAAGAAGCAAAACAAAGATCAACGTTTGTCCTTTAAATCTTTTTTTGCATTATTAAAATCCCCCTGAAAACAAAAATAATTTAATTAATACATTTTCATACTTTATAACAATAATGCATTAAGCGAAAGAATAAAATAGATTTATTAATACAGTAGTGCCCTGCACCTGCGGTTAATGGTTCTGAGCCATACCGTGGATATGTGAAACCGTGAATAATAGGAAATATTGAGTTTAAATGTGAAACGGTGGATAATAGGAAACATTGAGCGCAATGCGTTAACATACATACTATATATACAGACATTTACAGTACTGTATATACTTAAATTGCATACATACATCATATATTATGTTAAAAATTGTTACAGTAAATGGTACATATATTTAAATTATTATGATTATGCGTGCACTATTACGTCCTGTACTCTATTCTTTTTGTTCATGTTGTCTAGCCTGATGTGATTGTGGAACGACAACCGGTGACGATATTTTTATGGTTTTTTAAAGGTTATTTCATTTTATGTACTGTACAATACGCTAAAGTTTACATTTCAGAAAATGAATTAGTACGTATAATGAAAAGTATGAAAAGTTGAAAGTTAGAACAAGAAAACTTTAGTCAGAGACATCTTCATCTGAAATTGGAATAGACACAGTGTTTGGAAAAAATCATCAGTCTTTTACGCTTGGTGATACAGACGATGTTGATGGGACAAGACCTTCAATGGTTGACAATTTTTGTTTTACGCAAAAAAACGTCGTGATAGGTTTTTGATACTGTTTTTTTTTTTTTTTTTTTGGTCGCGCCGTGACAAACCGTGGATAACTGGAACCGCGATTTTCAGATACATTTAAATTGCTGCCAAAAGTAACGTCTGCCTAAGCCCCTGTTCCGGTAATCCAAATTATTTGTTTATCCAAAATTGTTTTCCGGAGCTTATTCCGGTTATCTGAATTTTAATTTATTATAATAATTTTACAACGAGAATTATTATTGATCGTTTCACCCGATTTAGGGGTATCGTGGCCATGATCTGTCATCCCGTTGATCAGACTGCGCCAACAATTCCGATCCCTTGCGATGTGTACACAATCCTGAAAGTTACGACCAGCAGCTTTGCACACTGCGTCCGACCATCTAGTCGGCACACGACCTCGATTTCTTCTTCCGTTGACCTTTCTTTGGATGAGCAGCGTTTTCAAATTGTCCGCTCTGATCTCATGGCCAAAATACCGCAGTATCCTGCAAAGCACCATCGATGATAGCCTCTTCGGGTTAATAATCTCATTTAGTACGGAGACATTGGTTCTCCTAGCTGTCCATGGGACACGCAGCATACACCTCTAGCACCACATTTCGAGTGCGTCTATACGTTTTTTGTCTGCGCTGGTCATCGACCAGGTCTCCGCACCATATAAAAACACTGAGAAGACGAGGGAGTTTACTAGCCGAATCTTTACACCTTTACTAATAGCGGAGTCAGTATTATTTTTAAACGGCTCATTGCGTTGTGTGTAATCTACAAGAATACCTGACTAAATTCGTAATTTTGCGAATTTTTACATACATTAAATAATATCAATACTTAGGCTAGAACTTTTTTTCACTTTAAAATATGGACATTAGATACTCATAACGATACATAATTGTTCGTATATCTGCGAATAAAGTTATTTACAAATCCGTTTCGATATTTTTAAATATCCACCTTTTTACTATATTAATCACCGTCGTATACGTTTTTTTTAAAATTGATTTTCTTTATAAACTAAATATAACTTTGTTGTTATTTAAATTATAATTAAATGAGGGAACTACGCGTATTTAAAAAAAAACGTTTTAGTAAACGTATAGATGAAAAACAAGAAGGCAGCTGGAATAGACGGAATCTACGCCGAGCAACTGAAACAATTAAGTTCTAAAGCTATGGAATGGATTGTGAAAATGTTTAATCTCATTATTGAGCTTGGCTCGATCTCAAAACTGTGGAATAAATCTCACGTAGTGGCGATTTTGAAATCGCGAAAGGACTGTAATGTTGGATCGAGTTTTCGACCGATAGAATTATTATGCCAACCAGTGGAACTGTTTAAGAGATTGCTGCTCAATCGTATTCAAGGAAAAATTAACGAACACTTAATCCTGGAGCAAGCTGGCTTCCGCAGCGGGAAGTTAAGTGAAAGCCAACTACTAAACCTCACTCAGCATATAGAAGATGGTTACCAGAGAAAACAAATTACTGCTGCCGTATTTGTGGACCTTAGCGTAGCTTATGATACAGTAAATTACAGCAGACTTCTTAAAAAAACATACAACTTAAGTAAAGATTTCACTTTCACGAAAGTACTTCGAGCTTTGCCAGAAGGAAGGAAGTTTTATGTATCCCGCCAAGGAACGAATAGCTGATGGAAAAGTCAACGGAACGGGTTGCCATAAGGCAGCGTACTTGCTCCGATGCTATATAACATATATACAAACGATCAACCGATAAGTAAATATACAAAACATTTTCTATACGTTGACGACCTGGCAATTACAGCACAAGGAGATACACATTCCGATATCCAGGGCGAACTGCAAAACGCATTGAACGAACTAGACAAAAATTCTAATAGTTTAAATCCAAACCCAGAGAAGACCCAAATTTCCACGTTCCACTTGAAGAATGCCCAATCGAGATGCAGGCTAAGGCTAACATGGCGCGGCCAACTTCTGAACCACTGTGAACATCCTAAATATCTGGGCGTAATCCTTGATCGTTCATTAACATATAAGAAGCAATGCGAAAGTTTAAAGATGAAAGTGGCAGCTCGTAACAACATCATCCGGAAGTTGATCTCGTCAAAATGGGGAGCTAGACCGGAAGTCCTCAGAACAGCCGCTTTGGCGCTGTGTTTTCAGTAGGAGAATATGGATGTTCATCTTGGGGTCGATCTACACATGCAAGGAAAGCGGATGTAGTCCTAAACGAAACATGCCGTATTATAACTGGATGTCTTCGCCCAACAAAGACTGAGTCATTATACCTGGCATGCGGTATTGCTCCCCCCACCTATAAGAAGAACTATTATCGCTGATGTTGAAAGGACAAAAATTGAAACAGATCCCCGCCACCCAATGATTGGCCAAATAGTATTAGACTAAAGGCTGAAATCCGGAAAAGTCTTCATGCATCTAGTAATCGAACCACCATACGGAAAGAAAGATGAAAGGTTAGCAATATACTGTATTTCCAACGGAAATTATACGACTAAAAAACACACTAAACTGGCCACAATGGAGAACATTAAACAGACTACGAAAAAGGTTGCGGCCATACACAAGTAAATCGCGTTATGTGGAAAACAGATACCAACGACAGATGTCAACGCGGAGAAAGGCAAGATCACAAGCATTTGTTCAAATGTACGCGCGTTGCGTCAACAGTCAGTATGGAAAACCGGTGGCTATCAACTACGATGTTATTAAACTAATAGATGCATGGATTTTGCATATATAGAGCGTCTCGGACACGAAAAGAAGAAGAACGTTCCGATAATTTATAATTTCCGGAAAAAGTAAACACCTCTTCACGAACTATATAATAATCTTAAATTTCACTTGTAAAATTTTTTTAATAATAATTTCGTTTATTTTTAATATACAAAAATAATAAATCATTATTAAATTTCCCGCCAAAAAAAATTGCTACGTATCGCTTTAGAATGGAATTTACTGCAAATAACAGCGAAGACTTTAGCTGAAGAATCAAGTAAAACAAAATCCTTTATATACTTTATCCGAAGTGATCGTATTTAAATATTTAACGGTTGTCTTACAATTTCCGGTGGTTGTCTTTTTTTTTTTCACGTCGAGAGCTATTTCAATAGAAAGGCATAATTATCGCGTTAAAAATAAAAGTCCCCTCATGGTTAAGCTTAACAGTTTCTAAATGTATATTTATATTTTTTAAAGGGGACTTTTTAATATAAACTTAATAAGAGAAAATTTAAATGTAACGCATTATTTTTTTAATATACACGTTCTATTACGAAATTTTTCGTGCACATTTTGAACAGGTATGTTGAACCTTGTTAGTGCATACAAATCCGAATCTCCGTTATAATTTAGTACTCGCTTAAAATTACGGCAACTACATGAAGTCGTAACAGAACAAATTGGTTGTGTTTCGGGCGAAACGAATCGGGCGTTGCGGGTATTTTCAACTCAGGGGTAGCCATAGTATTATTTAGAGCGGCCTTTGTACCGACTTTTCATCGAGATTCATCATATTACTAGTTTTAAATTCTGTCATTCCTTTAAATACATGTTACCGTACTGTTCATTCACCTCCGCCTTCTCCTTAATCGTAATCCGTGAACAAAATTAACCAGTCTCACATACTAACCCCTCTTCCGAATTAACAAAATATTGCTCACACAGCCTTTGTTCGCAGACGTTTTTTTGGACTCCAATATATTCAGTGGTTAAATATAACGAAGCAATAGACCTTTATATAGGGGCGGATCCAGAACGAAATTTGCAGTGAAGAGGATTATAAGAACATTTTTTGGGGGGATTATATATTTACTTAAAATCTTCTACGGTAGAGAGTAGATTTGAGAAATATCCCTTGTTTCATAAAGAAAATCAAAAAGCGACCTTTATAGAAATTTAAAAATATTTTAAAAATACATACTTATTACAATTTTTAATTTAACTTTTGTCTTATATTTAGGGGTGAAAAATAAAACGAAATTATAAAATTATACCTTAAATATGGAAGTTTAGAAATAGTAAGAAAGTATTTTTATTAGACTTTACTTCTTTTTTATTTTTATCAGTAATCCGATCCGAATTATTTTTGTTCATGAGCAAGTTTAAATATATATATTCCTCATTGAACTATGTATTTTGAATTAAAATTACAAAATAAAAATTAAAAATAAATAAAAATGGCAAAAGATCGACGACAGTTGTATTTAAAATAGAATAAAAAAGGAACATAAATAGTTTTATTGGAAAATAGTATTAAATATTAATTATTAAAATCCGTAGGTGTAAAATTCATACAAAACTTTTATAGCATAAATTAAGTTTCTTTGTTATAACAAATTTTTTCATAGATGCTTTGGTTCTTTGGGTGGGTGATGTCCCATATCCCCCCCCCCCCCGTGGATCCGCCACTGACTACATATCTTTAATCGGTGAATTGAACGGTGAATTATTCAGAAGGTCAAATTCACAATTTACCGTTTACCGCAGATCAAAACTTTTTTTTGCCATATCTATTATCGAAATAGTTACGTTAAACAGTAATCGAACTATTAAATACACGGAACAGTTATTTTTACAGTAAACAGCAATTCGCATTCACCGTTGACATAGTGAATTCCAGTTCAGAGCGGAACTGCGAATAGACATAACATATGTAGATATGGTAATGGTCGTTCTAGTTCGCATATATATTAATGCTGTTTGAAAAAGATCCGACACGGTCGCAATGAACACCATTGATTGTGAATCGCTTGAGCACGGATTTATTCTCTGTTCGGTTTAAACAGATCCGTTTTGATTTCTTAGTCATGACGGAATTGGGAGAAATAAACTAACCGATTCTCGCCTTTTAAAATTCTTAACATTAATTTAACATTTACGCTGTAAACTATGAAATTTATCGTTCTTGCTTCTTCAACCGTAATTCCTTTTATCTTTTTCTAGTTGATTCTATTTTATCTTGTCTTGCTTTTTGGTTTTACCGCCTCTTCCCTGATATGTTCTCTCTACGGTGCACTTCAACGATTCTTTTCATCCGTGTGATACCAATAACGTTTTCTTCGAACGTTATTTAACCTCTCTAAATGCTTTTTGCTTTATTCTCAGCTTTTGTAATTCCCCTACCTCGTGCAATGCTTCTTGCGTTTTTTTGCTTTCCTGCTGCCTATCGTTCTTGTTTTTAAGCTCTTTTACGTCTGGTAGCGAATTTAATTGTAATTCGTTCAGTGTACTCTCCAGTATTGATTGTGCCGCTAACCTTAGTTTACACAGTGAAACACTAAAAGAATCAAAAAATCGGATAAAATTCGAAAAAGTCAAATTTATAATAAACTGATGAGGAAAAATTTGTGCAATTTTGATTAGTTCGTGATTTTAATAATTCACATGCCGCGCGCACGTGAAATCCATAGCTCTCGGTGGCAGTGATATGCCATACGGTACTTTGAATTAAAAAAATAAATGCGCTTCCATAATGAATAATAGCCGTAAACGACCTCATATTAATCCTGAATCTCAACTATCTTTTGCAAAAGCCAACACAGTCGATCATGAAAATTCGAAAAATAAATAGCTGCGACAGGCGGAGACTAAGAACGGAATTTTCATAGTGGCACCTCCTTCAGATGAAATCGCGGCGAGCTGAATAATTTAATTTTTCCTCTTCTACTTTTCGATTGCTCGACGACCGGAAGGCAAAGGTCGTAAAGTCGAGAAATCCTAAATAACCGAATTGTCGCACCGTTAGGTTATCATTAAAACTTTTTTATCGCGGCCGCGTAAGGCTATAAAATATTAGGTAGCCGGCGGTTCACGGTTGACAATACATCAGCCAGATCGGTCGTGTTCGCGGTGGGGCGACAAATTAACCTCGCTGGATAAGTTCCGAGAAAAAGCCGGAACACGGGGTCACGACAAAAAGTAATAACAGCGATTCGGCGACCTGTAATTTGATGACCTGGCGACACCGGCTCCAGACTTTCTCGGAAAGCCAATTCTAAGCAAGAGACTAAAATAACCTGTTCAACGGTCATTATATTATATTATTAGATCATTCTTCTTCTCTGTTTCACTATTACCCTATTAATAAAATGCCGCGGCCGTGTTGGGTGTTTGCGATTATTTTTCATTCCTTTTCCTTTCATGTTTTAATAAGGAAAGTCGTTAGAAAAAAGAAAAAAAAAGGAAGAAAAAACTCTATTCCATTCTTCGTTTCAAAGCGTATGTTTCTAAATTTCCTTAATCTACTACCTATTTTCCGAAAAGGAAAAAACCAAGCTATTGTCCACCCGCACTCGACGGTCTATTACGTATAGAGCATAAAAAAGTTTAACAATCGAAGGGATTCACGTTATTTTGTACATCGAGATTTTTTAACGCGTCACTTATTTGCTCGTGTAATTTTCAACCTTGTAAACTTCTCAAAAAACAATTAGAAACAAAAATATTTTCAGGTTAAATCAGGATAACATTAAGTATGTGGAGTTTTCACCGTTTTTTGTAAATATAAATCCTTTATTTAAATAAAGTATAAATTTTAGGTGAATTGTAAATGAAATAAATGAAGACTTTTAAAAGTTCACTGTAATTTTAGAAATAATTTAAAATAATTCGAAAATTTTATTTAAAACATAATCTTCTAGGATTCATCGGAAGCTTTTCAACTACTTTCTCGATCAAATCTTATAGGTCCTCGGAGAGGATCTCTAGATGGACACTGGTTGTTGTAAGACAATTGACTTTCTGTCATTGTACTTCTTAGGCCTGGTTTTAGTCCACCTCAGGCTGTTGAATGACCTCTCTACAGTACATGTTGTGCACGGTAGAGCGACCATTTCGGGAAAGAAGTATTTTCTCTCTTTTATGATTTCGACAATGCTCAACTTAGTTTCGTTCGTATTGTCCTGCCACAATTTTTTTCCAAAGTTCGATTTCATTTATCATGTTCGGCAAAAATCATAAAAAAATTTAAGATTTCCATAAGCGTGTCCGGCATTTGCGCCGGGTGTAATTTAGACAACGCGAGTGATGTAGTATTTTCCTCGGTAAACCGCTCCCGAAAAGAAGTAATAATTGAGTATAAGTATAGTATAATCAATAACCTCTTCCAGAACTCCCGAGGACTTTCTCCTAACAAGAAGCGGTACTGATGGTCCTCCCTTTGATCCTGAGCTCTTTTACAATAGCAGCGGCATCTCTAATAATTTCATTGACGTTTTCGGGATCTATACGGTTGCTTTTCAGAAAATCTAGTTTCTGCACTCTGCACACGGTTTTGCGGTTGTGACGCAGACTTCCTATCTTCCGCTTTTATAGGCTATTGCCTTACACTAGGATTAATTGTGAGAAATATAACTTGTAGAGGTAAACGAACTGAGCAAATAAGTGACCCACAAATTGGACCTCTACAGCCGTCGTTAGAATTAAACTACCTCCCTGACGTCTGTTAATCCTTCTGATCTTGTTATAGGAAAGGTCACTTTGTATGATCTGAGGAAATTCTTCCTCCGGTACTGATGGATTAACACCACGAATAATTACATAACAAAATAGCATTGGGAATATAAGTTCTTTTTAAGTGCTCGGCTTTGGAATCGTTACGAACTCTTAAAATAAAATCGTTAGCTGGTCGCTCGGAATCGAAGACGGTTTCAATTCTATTAACATCATTCAGTTGGAAGTATTTTATGCCACGTAGGCCGATAAGATTTTTCACATACCAAGGAGGTTATAATTAGCGAGATTGTTGTTTAATGACTGAATACGGGCCGAATGCGCAAACGCATCGATAAAATCCACATTCATCGCATAATTTGCCGAATTACTGTTGCTATTAATAGCATTAATATTACGACCGTTATCTGAGATCCTGGTACTGTTGTTATCAGCGTTGCAGTTATAAGCAGTCGGCAGATCGGTCCTCCCCGGGATCGAATGTGCTTCTAGTTGAAATTACGTAATGTAGCGAATTGAACAAACAGAACGCAAAGAGAGAATAAAACAAACACAGAGAAATCGGCCGTTATCTGACGAAATTAATCCAATTACGAGTTAAATTACTCTTTCTTTCTGAGTTAGATTTCGAATTTCAACCAAGAGACCGCTTTTCTCCAGCCGACATCGACGGCAAGATCAAACATTCAGAAGTGCTACCAGCATGATCACGAGATAAATGGAAGTCAAAAAATGGTACGAAGAGTTTACACGATGATGATAATGTTATAAAACGGAATCATTAGAACGATCGCATCGGATCGAAAAATGATAATGTTACCGCAACAAACTCAGATATTTAAAGGAACGAATGAATAAAGTTTATTAATATAAATTTACAAATAGACAGCAGTTTGTTCTACCGATTACGCACATTATACGCGCATCAAGCGGTATAGCCTCTCCAGCGTGCGGAAGTATTTATAAGACTAATGACAGATTACATTCCGGTTATAACAAAGAACCCCTAGTTATCGAGGGAAAAGAAAAAAAGAAAACGGATGAAAAAAAGAAAAATTGTAACAAAGTCAATGCGCTCGTATTTTAGTTGGAGTGTGGTTTTCGTGTAATCTTCGGTTTATCGACGACAGAACATATTCTTTTATTTTACAGTCATCTAAGAGTTTTTTGGTTTGATTGTGTATTTCGATATATCAAAGCAGCGTGCACGTTATATGTATTTATATTAGTATACAACGGAACGTCAAAAATAATTATATTTTGAAATCGCTGTAAATTTTAAATGGAGGATCTGGAAATGTCTGATCAGATGCATAGAGAAATACTGGTCGAATGATATACTTTTGTACGGGAGTAGTTTATTCGTTCTCACTTGCATTTTTTATCGACAGAACGTGTCCTAGTGTGAAATTGCTTAAATGAGACTTGTTGACGGCGAAATGGCTACACGTGTTTATCGAAAGTTATATAGTACGCCAATTAGATATTTAATTTCGTTTTTAAAAGGAATCACTTGATTTTCCAACGTTAATTCTGGAATGTATGACGGACTTTTAAAAAGGATAGCTTGCAGTTTAGCCTGACTCTATTTACTATTCCATTTAATGAAGGACTTGATTACTCTTCTAAAGTTTTCTATTAATCTGCCTTTAATTGTGGCGGTCCTGTAGGTCTAGCCGTGTCACTGGTAAGCATCGCTAATTCAACCCGACTGAGTTTGTGGAAATCGTTTACAAAACGGATGAATAAAAAGGGGCCAAATATGCTCCTTTGAGAAACACTCTAGACCTCGAGGTTTTTGGCGACAAAATAATGCCGTTGATTTTCACTGAGAATCTTTTTCCAACCAAACTACTTAAAAGTACGATAAAATATTTCGGAAATTTTTATATTAAACAAATTTTTTGGCGATTAAGTCTTGATGTCAGCTGGTATCAAAGGCTTTTTCAGTGTTAAGCTAAGCATTCCAACGTATTTGTTTAAAAGTTAGCCGTTGCAAAATTGGTTGGCCTGCCTAATTGCATAGTACTAATTTACGTAAGAAACCGAACCGGTGAGGCACAATGATTTTTTTCTCATTACAAATCTAATTAGGATCCATTTCTCGGCGATTTTACTTTAGCTGTTAATGCTATAGGTCTATAATTATTATAGCCAGCGATTTTTTTTTTTTGTCTGATCGACTCTTTCCACCAGGTAGGAAAGTGCACACTCAACACAAACCGCATTTCTCTATTTCACTTCTCATTTACTTTCTATCTTGAATGTAACTTGCAGCATTACTGCTTTTTCCCTGCTCCTTCATATGCATGTAATCTCAACTTTATACACTAATCACGCTTTTTTTCCACTTTCATCTATCACCTCTGAGTGATCACTCTTTTTTCAGAATTCCGTGTATACGTGAAATGTACGGAATCCTAATAAGATGATTCAGAAACGACAAAAATATTCAACTAGAACATCAATAACTCGGCAATAGTTTGATATATAAACTTCAAAATTGGATAATAAATTACCATTAAAAATCTTTTTAAAACCATACCTAAAGCTTCAAGCTAACCGATTATTCTGGGCGCCGAAAAACCGCAAAAACTGTCAAAATATGGAATTTAAAACGGTCATAAAAGTCACCCTTAAAAAATTCGTAACTCATCACGATATATAACCCTTTAAAAGTGAAATTCAAAATATAAAACAAAACGCAGAAGCCTTTTCATAAAGATCAAAAAATTGGATCCTTAAATAGCATCATAATGATAATAGTAATAACAATAATAATAATGGAAAAGTAAATGGTAGAGTGAAAAGTTGAAATTAAATAAAAGGGTAGTTAATATAAATAAAAGGTTTGGTTGATGATCAAATGGTTTTACGTTGGACCAGGGAAAAAAAAAAGATCATAAAATTACGATTAAAAAATTATTTAACCCCCTTTTTGGAGAAAAAACAGCAAAAAAAGGAAGTTCATGTAAGTAATAGCCCGAATGAAACCAAAATGTATCTCAATCATGTGCATAAAGAGCTGATTTATAGGAAAAATATAGCCTAGCTTATAACTTTATATTCAGACCTCCGAAGCTCCGAAAGCTCGAAATTTTTGAAAAAAACATTTTTTCCCCCCCGGGTATGTGATATATTGACGGAAAGATCGCTATTTGTTGGGAACGAAACCGTATTTTATTACTTTAACGAAACTTTCGAAGTTGACCAAAAGTTCCAAAAAACGCGAAAAATGACGTGTCTTTCCCTTTGCTCCGAGAGTATTATAGCTAAAAATTTTGAACAAAGTTAAAAATGTGCGATCCTTCGTATATTTCTCTAGTTTGGAACATACGGTATTCCAACACTTTAAAATTATATGCTAGGGGCGCCGAAAGTTCGAAATTTTTGAAAAAATAATTTTTTTCCGGGCATCTGATATACCCATGGAAAGATCGCTATTTGTTGAGAACGAGACTGTATTTCATTTCCTTAACGAAACTTTCGAAGTTGGCAAAAAGTTTAAAAAAGTGGATTTGTATCCCTCCCCCTTCTGACGGTAAAAATCAGATTTATTTGTTTTGAATTTAGGCTTAAAGCACACGGACCATTTTTCGACCACAGCAGATTTACAAAAAAGTGGTTAAAATTGGTCCGTGTGCGCTAAACCTTAGTATTATGTAAACATAAATATTATGGTTATCTTTAACTTAACGTACGGAATCCTCAGCGCATGAAACATAATGCTTGACTGAACGTGTTTGCTATATTCTTGCTTTTTCTTTGCTTACTACGTTATTTCTGATTTTTTTTCCGTCATAAATTTCAACCGGTTTAAAATTTAGCGTTTTTCAGTTTTCTTTGTGTCCCAGTAACAGCAGGCCGCTTCACTAACTTTTAAATAGCTTTACATGCTATATCAGTCGCGGAACGGAAGGGAATCCAGTGAACATCGCATTAGAGTAGAGTAGCACCCCCCCCCCCCCAAATAAAAAAAATACACGAGTGTAAATAAGTATTCGGAGAATATTACCATCACTAGCGCCTTCCAGTAATTTCGAAATAATTTTACGGGAAAACACGTAGTGTAAATATTGACATTCCAGCCAGCGTCGGTGCTGCTAACGGTATAAAATATATTCAAAATGAAGTTGAATGAATTCCGATATTCATTTTTGTAGTTTCACTTATTTATCCAATCGCCTACCTTAGTGAAAACCTTCATTCATCACTCGGTTTGTCTTCACTTACTGGAATCGCATTGACAACTCTTCACAATGAGAAGGCTAAAAAGGCGCGTTAAACCAAGTCCTCTCTTCGGTTAGTTTCTGTCAACCAAATTATTTTACCTCTAATCACTTATTCTTTATTGCGCAAATTCTTCTTACCACCCTCATTTCCTTTTCTAGGAAACGGTCGCTTCTGATCAAATTTTCCCATAACAAAAATGAATCGTTTCCATTCAATTGGCAAGGGTTAAACTTCGGTTACATTAAAAACGAACCATGTTTAGTTTCGATCTAGTAAATAGTACTATATGTTGCAGTTGGTTGATCAAGTAATCTTTGAAGGCGCTATTCTAAATTTTCCATTTCGTAATTAAATTCCTCCTCTTATTCGCTTACTTTTAGCGCAATGCGTATTTTTCAAACGCACCAATTCACTTTACTGCGACTAGTAGTACATCTTGAAACTTTGGAACTTTTCCGCAGTAGTAATATTTACTTTTATATTTTAGTATGCAAATGACTATGTAAGTACGCGCTGAGGCGTGGGCGGTTCATAACATGTATAATTATTACGTACAACTGTATGTAGTACGCGAATATACGTGTATTTCTCTTACTCTCAAAAATGAAATTTGTCAATTTTTTATAGACATACTTGCCTTCCTCAACTATTCGGGTTGATGGGGGTAATCTATTCGTACATTTCAGCTGTACAGATGTAGTACTAGGCAATTGTTTATATGCAGTACGAATGTGTACAGATGCAAGACTACTTTCCGAATTGATTATTAATTGTTTGATTTATATCGTTATACAAATGTATCCCCGTGTGTGTCTGCTGCTTGTAGTACTGACCTTGCGCGCATATGATGTTGCACGTGATGGTTGTCATTGCCTTCGATATGATTCTATTAGCGAGTATATTTAATTTAATTTTTCGTAATAACTTTTGCCGTCATCCGGAATCGAATCCGAGACTTTCGTAACGGAAGCCGAGCGCTCTAGCCACCAGGCTATCGCGACAACATCATTCTTTTTATACTGATACGAAATGCATGTTTTGCCGAAGTTTTTATTCATACTAAACCAAAATTTAGCTCTTCACATGCAGTAGACGTTTTCCGATCTTGCTGACAGTTCAGCACTCCCGTTATCGAAAAATCCACTCCAAAAAGAATTTACTCGCTACTAAATTCTTTCAATTTCCCTTTCTTTCGGTCCTTCTTTTGTTAAGGAACACTCGAAAAAAGTAAATAAATAAAAAACATGTTGTACGAACGTTACATACGTATATTTCGAATTATCGCTGAAGTTTTGGTATTTTTCGTTTTTTCCCCAACAGCACAACATATCAAATAGCCGACAAGTAATTTTGAAGGCCGTTAACTTAAGGACAAGCGGAGTATACAGGTGCGAAGTGTCAGCCGAAGCACCTTCCTTTTCATCTGCACAAAATGAAGGACGGATGGAAGTCGTTAGTAAGTAAAAATCATTTTTCTAATTTTTCTTCCTCTATCAGTATCATTTAAAATCGAAAATCATGGCGCGCACTCGTTATCTGTTACAATCGATCGAACTATACAATAATCGAATAATTTCCGAACATTATCGAAAACCAATTTAAAACAGGGCAGGGCAAATTATTCTTTCACTGGTTTTCTATCTCTTCGCAAAATTTACATATGCTAACTTCCGCTATTTGAGTTGATTTCAGTAAAAATTGGATTTTAACTTAAAATTTAAATTTTCTCAATAAATACGTGACAGTTAATATTCGTCATAGTAAATTGTAACGGATTTCCTCCGGTCACTTGGAATGTTGAATTTGATTTCGTTAATAAAATATACCGATATTTAAAGATTTACTTTATAAATTTAATAAAAATGAGCTAAAAAGTAAAATTACTCGGTAAGAAGATAATACATTTTTAAAATGTGTAAATAAAACAATGTTGATAATAGCCGGTTTGGAACAATTGGAAAACACGCATTAAATGAGTATAATAAGACAATCGCTACGAATATTCAATGCGGCTTTTTGATTGTTGCAATATTTGGCATATCGAGACTCTAATTAAGGTATTAACGTTGTTTACGAATAATCATTATTTCATATATTTCACTGTAAAATAAATTATTTCTCATCAAATGTTTTTTGTCTTTTTTGGCGCATTCAAAATTATCAGTTTACATATTTTTGACTAATAATACGGATAAACACTAACCTCAATGTATAAAACTGGATATTTCGGAGTAGCGTTCAAATTTCGTCAGAGATTAAATCGCATTTTGAAGCTTTTGAAATTCGTTACTTTTATCCGAATCTGAATTTTAACGTTGATAATGGATTAAATTTCTTACGTTCATATCGCCTCTTCTTCAATTTCACAATTTTCGAAATTCATAATTCCAACTAATACCCACCGATACTGATTGGTACTTATACAGGAGCACCACTGCTTGACACAGTTTCTAATAAACATAGAACATCTTTGGAGTTACAAAAATTACACGTAGTAATACTACCGTTAATGATGAGCTTTTAAATTATTCGTTTCTTTTCTTTGAATTTTAATTCCCGTGCTTATTAACGTGGATAATATTTTAAGGGTTTTGCCCGGCTATATTAGAAATAAGTTTCTTGTTCAAATTTACGCTGTTTCCCTGGTAAATAAGGCTGATAATACTTTAAAAGTCAATCGTGTTTGTTGTATTAATAAAAATTTCTCTAAAGGAATCTCCTGTTTTCACGTTATTTGAAGAACTACTACCACTGTACACCGATACTTGTACTTTACCGGATATCATTTTTTGTTCTCCTACCCTGAGCGCGCCAGCGGCCTTGACCCAACAACATGAAAAATTAAGAGATAGAACTAAATAGCCAGACGGTCAGAAATGGAAAAGACAAAGGACAGCAGCAACGGAATAACTGAAGGTAATGGGAAGGGAAGAATATAGGTAGCGTTAAAGGGATTAGGAAGACTCAAAACTAAAAGTTGGGCGTAAAGAAAGGAGCGTTCGTTAGAGAGTGCAGAACATTCGAAAAGGATATGATTTGAATCACAAATACAAGAATGCTCAGAAGCGCGAAGAGTGGAGAAGGGAGAAAGGGCTAAAGAAAAACGAAAGCGAGAAGAAGGAAGTAGAGAATGATTGATTCTGAGTCTAATCAAGGAAACAACAGTGGAACGACGACAGATAGGAATAGATTGAAACCAAGGCAGGAAACTAGGAACCGGTTGAATAAGACGATACTGTGAAAAGCGATTTGAGAATAAAGATGGATACATGTCAGACTAAAGTCTGGAATGATTAGAGCGTGATAGAGAAAGAATGTCTGCGGAAGGGAAAGAGTCGAGGAAAGGACCAATGCGTGCGGCTGAGGGAACTAAAGAGTCAGCTGAGTCATTGCCCTCAATATTGGAATGACTAAGGACCCATAGAAAGTCTATGAGAATGGAGCGGGACGAGAACAAAGAGGAGACAAGATATTGAATAGAGATACCATCAGAAGTATGAGAAGGAGGAGAGGAGATGGCTTGAAGAACGCCTTTGGAATCAGAAACAATCAGGAATTTGTGAATCCCACTTGTAGAGGATATGAAATGAATTGCACGGCGAATTGAGATCGACTCGGCCGAGAAGATAGAGCAGAAAGAAGGAAGTCTGAAATACTCAGAGAGTGCAGGAACGTAGGAGACGTATACGCACCATCCACGCCCCTGGAGCCATCCGAGAAGATTAAGGCATGGGAAGGAAAAGAAGAGTTCAGCAGCTGAAGGAATTCGAAGTTGACTACATTGTGAGAGGAAAAATTAGCTCGGACTGGAAGGGAGGAGAATTGATGGGGTGCCATATGCTGTTAAAATCGAAAGAAAAGTAAGGAAGAGGAAACGAAGGGAGAAAAATTGGAAACACAAGCAGCTATATGCGATAAAATCGGAATTCTATGAGGCGCTAAGCGTCAGTGATTTTTGATATGAAGATAGGAAGGAATAATATTGGATGACAAAATGGGGAGGCGTTTTATCAAAAATCGATAACCGAGGAGTGAACGACGAATGGAAAGAGGTTGAGTGGAAGATTCGGATAGAATCGCAGGAATAGGTGAAGATCTTAAAGCGCCAATGCATAGGCGAAGGCAGGAATTCTGAATTGCGTCAAATATCGAAAGGAGAGACTTGGAGGCATTGCCATAAATGAAGGAACAATAGTCGAGTTTGGACCGAATAATTGATTTATATAGAATTAATAGAAGACACGGGTCACCACCCGATCCGAGCGGAGATAAAGATTTGAGGAGATTAAGTCTTTTGATCGAGGAATTATAGATATAATTAATGTGTTCGTGAAATGTAAGGCGACTATTTAAGAAAAGTCCTAGGTAACATATGGAATTAACAGTGGGAATAGGTGTACCAGATACGCTGATGTTTATAAAAGCACGATTAAAGGGGCGGAAAGCAGAAATTATACAGGAAGACTTGGAAGGGGAAAGAGAGAGGTGGAGAGTAGATAGAGCATTGCTAAGATGGGACAATGAATGGTTTAACTCGTTGGTGGCGAAGGACGGATCATCTGAGGTGGAATAAACTAAAATGTCATCAGCAAAAAGGAGAGAGAAAGAGGGGAAGCGAAGCAATATCGAAAGAGTAAATATTAAAAAGAGTGGGGCTAAGGCAGGAACCCTGGGGAAGCCTACGATAGACGCATTTGAAGGTGGAAAGAGAAGGAGAAGATAGATAAAAAGTTCTATGTTGAAAGAGGTTGAGTATAAGAGTGATCAGAACCGGTGGGAGATTAAGAGAGAGGAGTTTGGAGCCCAGAGAAGGAAGATGCACACTATCGAATGCAGAGCAGACATCGACAAAAGAAGCGATAGTAAACTTCTTTGATAGGAATGGTTTATAGATATCTGCAAAGGAAGGTGCTGATGCAATTTAACGGGCTAAGCCCGGGGCGAAAACCGAACATATTAGTAGGAACTAGATTATTATGCTCAAGCCACCAAACGAGACGGTTGTTTATTAAACCTTCAAAGAGTTTGCGCAGACATGAGGCTAGGGTGATAGGACGGAAGGAACACTGATTTTTTGTAGGAATTAGAATGACGATGAAGTCGTTCCAAGACTCAGGAGTAAAACCAGAGAGTAGGAAAGAGTTGAAAATATTCAGAAGGGAGAGCAGCGAGAAAGGAGAAAGTTTTTTAAGAATAGGGAAAAAAGACCGTCCAAGCCAGGAACAGAAGGAGAGGTTTTGTTAAAGACGGACAAGAGTTCCTCATAGCGGAAAGGAGACGATAGGAAATGAGGTTCTGAGGAATTTGGGAGTGAAGGAATGGTCGATTTTTCGAAAATGGGGACATACGGAGGAGCAATAGAGTCCAAGAAAGAGTAAAGTTTAGGCAAAGAAGTATGGGAGAAATGGGGACGATCAGAAAGAGGAGATCTGAACGCCTTGGCCATTTTCCATATCTTAGGGAGAGGCGTACCTCTAGAGGACGAGGAACAAAATGATTTCCAAGAGTTCCTCTTGGCAAATTTTAAAATGTACCGAGCTTTTGCGTTGGCTTCTTTGTGAGCTAAAAAGTTGGATATTGAGGAACAAGAGCGAAAGGCTTTAAAGTTAGCGGTGCTTCTTCGGAAGGCAACTTTACACTCCTCATTCCACCAAAGAGAGGAGGCATAAGAAGAAGAATGACCGTAAGAAAAGGAAGAAGGATAGGAGGAAGCGGTAAGAGCAGAATATAGAGATTGAATGAGGAGTTGTACTGGGATGACGGGTCGTGAAAATCCAGAATAAGGGGGAGTGAGGAATCCACCAAAGATCGGAATTTACTCCAATCTGTTTACAGTAAAGAGTTGGGAGACTATGGCCCAGCAATTTGGAATAAAGGACTGCGCGTTCCGAGGAAATACAAGAGCATTCGAATAGAACGAGATTTGCATTAAAAGTTTAAATTTAAGATAGGTAGGTGAAAGGGGCATAAAGAAGACTGAACGATATCGAAACGAAAGAGAGAGGCAGGAAGCAGACTATGATTAAAGCGAAGGCAAATTATGGAAGAAATAACAGAACGGCTGGTGCAAAGAAAATTATTAAATCAGGAAGAGCGGGGTGGAGAGGGTTGTAGAGTAAGGTTTTGATACTGCAACATTGATAAATTAAACCGAAAACGAAAAAATAACGATACAAACGCAAAAAAATTGGTCCAAATAGACTACCTCAACAGTGATTAAACACGAAGATGCTCGATATAAGACTTATGAAGCGTTGCTGCGAACGAGCTAAAACTACTAGGTTCAACACGGCGACCGCACGAGCCTACAATGAGCATGTGCAACCTTACCGAAACACTGTTCACAGCCCACACCCGTGCCAGCAATTGCCATATAAAATTTCGGTAGCTCTAAATCTACTAGTTTATAAAATTTTCCATTTGGAACAATATTGAAACCGACTGTTCGATCTACATATACCGTTTCCTCGTTTGTTATAAAGAAATCATCCCGAGTGAATGTTTAAAATTATCCATCATCGAAAGCCTTAAAACGTATCATTGATTCTTCAGCATGGGGGACATTTCTTGAACCTCAGATTATAGTTCCCATAGATTTTTTTTCATCTGATTACGCGACTTTAATAGAACAAATTTAAACGTATGACGATAAGAATATTGCTGCCGGATTTTTTTCGTTACACGGTTTTCTTACTATTTCCAATGCATGAAAAATGCTCTAAATTAACGTTACGGAGTTTTCATACTATCTTCGGTATAGGAAGATGCTAATATTAATCAGCATGCCATTTTTACAGCAATTTCTGTACTGCCTTTTTTCATTATTTACAAAAATCTTTGCGGAAATTGATGAAAATTATTAACAGTACGATTAGAAATTGCTACACAAACCATAAATTAAAAAATGGCGCGGTTTATCACTCTCTGAACCGGAAGATGATAGCTCTCCTATAATGCTTCGAGAAGAATAATTTTTTGTCGACTATGTCATCCTCGAAAAAAAAATTAAATTGCGCGTTTTGATCAATTACATATTTCAGGGGGGCTTTTGAAAACGGTATTTTATGCTTTTATTTTA
The DNA here is from genome assembly GCA_039619475.1 of Icerya purchasi. Taxonomy (NCBI): domain Eukaryota; kingdom Metazoa; phylum Arthropoda; class Insecta; order Hemiptera; family Monophlebidae; genus Icerya; species Icerya purchasi. Next base: position 54,284,781 of record CM077116.1, on the reverse strand, counting down.
GGATTGTTCACTGCGCAGGAATAACGATTATTACAACTTTGTCCTTCGGAACTTGCTGAGGGGCAAGGTTTGCGGATCTCCAGGTACTAGTTTTAAAAGTTTCGTTTCAATTAACTCCATTCTTCTTATGAAAAATTAATGTATTATATCGAAACATTTTCTATAATCAGAACAGTTAGTAATCATTAACGTAGAAATGTAAAATGTAGTCTTTTAATAACAGAAAAATATTACGCCATAAACTCTAAATAACATTTTATTAATTTTCGGTATAAGTAAATACAACGCGTTCTGTTACTCTTCCTTTTGTATTACTGAAATCATTAAACCTCCAAGACAGGATCTACACACTCCAGTCGGTCTCCTAGTCTAATTACTGTACTTATTGCAGAGAGTTAAAAAAAAAACAGTATTGTTTCCTATTAGCTTTTTACAGAGAAACTAAAAATCCTGCAAGAAAATTTTTAATATTTGCTGCCGGGAGTATTATTTATGTTCAAATTTGAAATCCTGATTCAACTATTCCGGTTGCTGTTGCGGTAGTAGATTAATTTTAATAAAATTCTCGACACGAGAGGTTGAAAAATATGAGTGAAGAAGATGTCCTTTTAAATGTGTGATTATGGGATATCACCGTATGAATAACCATCTCCGAAATGATGGCTGTGTGTGCTGTTTAGTTGAGCGAAAATTTTAGTTAAAGGACAAAGAAGTTATGGAAAGATCGATAATCTTTAGCTAAACGTGAAAACTTTTTTTTGTTAGGTGGCGATAAATATGTTTCCCCCAAAAGAGAGAAAGAATCTTTACATAAATATATGTAATTCTAGATAAAAAAAAAAATTTGTTAGAAATTTTCAAGATTTAAACGGGTATTAGTACATGGTTGCGAAGCCGTGGGTAACAGCTAATGTATATACATGTATAAAAATGTATGTTTGTTTGTTTATTTGTTTGTCTCGTATACATTCCTGTACTGCTGGGCGGATCATGCTGAAATTTTCAAGGTGTATTCGTGTTGTACCAACGAAGGTTTTAAGGCACGACTAAGTTCTCTATCTTCTTTTCTTCACAAAATATGAGGTTTTAAGATAAAATTTTATTAATTTTCGGTATAAGTAAATACAACGCGTTCTGTTACTCTTCCTTTTGTATTACTGAAATCATTAAACCTCCAAGACGGGATCTACACACACAAGTCGGTCTCCTAGCCTAATTACTGTATTCATTGCAGAGAGTTAAAAAAAAACAGTATTGTTTCCTATTAGTTTTTACGGAGAAATGAAAAATCCTACGACACATCATTTTTAATAGTTGCTACCGGGAATGTTATGTATACTGAAATTTTCGATATCCGTGCTCAACTACTGCAATTCGCTGTTGTGGTAATAAATTACAGTTAATGGATATAAATTAAAGCGTGATGATAACCGGAAATCGTACCGTGGACATATCGAAAATGCAGCTGCTAAAGCTCGCGCAAGAGTAAATATAATTCATAACATCGCAACTAAAGATGCGCGATATTGCTCTGAAAAGAAGGCGTTTCTGGTATATTTATTTATGTTTAATTTAAATGTTCCTTATTTGTAATTTGCGTTAATATAACGTTTCCGATGTCAGAATTTTCTGCTTTTCCCAGTTGAAAGAGATGCGATTAGTCTGCGGGATTTTTCGGCCCTCTCTGATCAATTATTTTCTCACGCAGCCTGTTTAGGCAGCAAATAAAAGCCAGCGGAAGACTTGGAAACTCAATTCCAAATGCGTTATATGCTTAAGCGTTTCGAAATCGTCTCGGAGGACACGAAAATAGTGATAACGGAAAGGAAGTTGATAGTCGAGGTGCCGGCAGTACTAGTGTTTTTCTGAATGCAGTCAAAGAAGAAGAAGAATAAGAAGAAGAAGAGAACGATATTTGGAAGGGAAGTGTCGGAGTTTGAAAACAAGAGCCAAGCACTTGGTGGTCGCATGTGTAATGGACCAGTGTGTCTAGTACTTCAAACTAACGAGTTATTAATGTATCTATAGGCGATTTTAATTTACACGCTGGCCCAGGCAAGTGTTGGGAAAAATAAATAGCGGCAATTTCCATTGTACTTTCCGGAGAGATAATGCGAAGTCAGATCATACAGCGTTGGTTAGGAAGGAAAATACAGCGAAGAAAGCGGCTGCGAATGGATTACTCAGCCGTCAACTACTAAGTAAACAACTCTATGTAAAGTTAATGATATGGTCGCGGATGCTGGAGTCCGCTGGAATAATTGTATTTGTTTGGTTTAGCGTCGCGTATCATCTTCCAGCAAATATACCGAGCAGGCTTTCTGCCAACTTACTTTGCCAATTTGCTAGAGTAAACCCACAACATCCCGACTACTTCGCAACCTCCGCACGCCTCGCGGCCTCTCCTTTGTTCTATTACGGCGACGAATTTTCCGGCTCACTATCTTCAGTTTAGCTTTATGCGCGCACATATTTGTCCATACGTGCATGAATACGCACAAAGTACTACTACAACCATCACCACTACTAGTCTCCATTACTCGATATGTGTACGAGGTACACTGTCCGCGGTTCAACCAATATCCGCGCGAGGACATAGACATCGAGCTGCCTTTGTTCAAAGTGCCCGCCTTCAGCTTCGCTATTTCATTTGCAAAAATTTAACTAACACGTTCCTTCCAACGGCAATAATATTTTAAGGCCTGTCCAAACGTGTTCAGCGATGTACAGAGTCTACTCCATCTAAGTCACTAGTTTACTGATTAACCATCAACAACGATGCCGCAAGCAATAGCAGTGAACTTTTATTTTCTTCCCTTCATTTCAGTGTTGCGTAACGCTTCTTCCTGGTTCTGATCTGTTTTCGATCTCTGCTTCGGATTTTAGAAACCGAGCACACCTTTGATTTTTGTAAGTCGGATTAAAATCAACCGGTACTTTGAGCAATTTTGGACAGCGGACAGTAGTTTTTTATATTTTTATCGACTATATTTTGCGTAAAATAAAAATAGCCGTCTTATAAAAAACGTTACAGATTTCGTATTACATAATTTTTTTCATTGCATGATCTTTTTTTATTACTCTCGATGAAAGAGTGCTACAGTCTTTCATATCGCCATCGTAATAGAAGCTGTAATGAAAAAAAGAGGAACACATAAATCGATTAAATTATCGAGTATTGATTCAAACGGAATACCTATTTGTTATTGAATGATAAATTTGGCGTCATTATAAATTTTTCAGAAAATGGAAATGCGAAAGATTTCGGTAAATTCAATCGTCCAACCACTAGCTTTCTCGGACGGTTAGTTGAAGTTTATTTATTCACTTCTTTAACATTTTTCATTGGGTGTGCTAACGTTTATGACGAGTCGATGAATATTAATAATAGCGGATTAAAATTTAACTTGGTACGGCACGAATGAAGGACATTAAAACGGGAACTAACAGGCAGACAAGAAAACAATAATCAACCGCGGAGATTAAGATCCGAAAGTTGAGAATAAAGGAAAGAGAGCGCTCGGAGATAAAAGAACATTCAAAGTAAATATGATGATAAAAAGTAATCGTTGAAACATACCGTGAAGGGAATATATAGTAATGGGAGAATAACAGAGAGACGGAAAAAGCTTAGAGCAAGGGAAGGTAAAGGGTGAACAGATAAAAGAAAAATATAAGATCGGAGAAGGAGCAATAAATGACATAGTCCCATGTGTAAATGTTTAGATGGATAATTAATCTTAAGGGCGTGTCATTTTTAACTGTTGAGGGCAAGCCGAAGAATGGGCAAATTTATTTCTTTCAACTGCGGCCTGACTGAGAAATCAGCAGGATAGATCTCTATTCGATTGGGACGAACAAGGATAAATTATGAAATAAATAAGAAAAATAAAAGGGCCTGGTTGAGAAAAGGCAATGGTAGAAGAAATTGCTGGAAGACATTTCCGAATCATATATTAATAGAATTTAATCGGAAAGGAAGGATAAAATAATGGAAAAGAATTGACATGAAAAATGAAGAAGAAGGAAATTTTAAAGGATTCGGAATAATTACGAGAAGGAAAAACAAAAAAGGGCACTAACCCCGTTAGAGCTCTTAAAATTATCGATAAAAATTAAGGAACCTAGACTAATGCAAAATTCAGATTTAACTATGAAATGGCGAGGAAATTTGAATAGTTTTGAAACATAGAATAGTTGAAGAGTATGTAAAATAATACTGAAACAAATAATTATTAAAATAAGGTATTCACTGCAAATTTCCGGCTCGTTTTGGAGACTCAAACTTTGAAACGCGTCGAAAGTACATAATAAATAGATTATTTTAATGAATGTTTATTTCGGCGTTATTAATATTGTAAATAATGAATGCGATCTCGGTGAAAATATGGGCGAGTAAAATATTGAAATAATAAACGAAATTGCGACAGAAAGTAAAATTTAAAAAGAAAAATCAATTAGACGAACAGAAATGAAAAATAAAATTAAAATTTTATTAGTAGTGAAGCGTCAATTATGAAAAGCTGAGCTGTAATCGGTCCCATAATTTTAGAGGAAAAAGGGAGAAGCTGTTTAATTAGGAAACGTGAATCGGATTCGGGAAAAAAATTGTCGGAATTGGGGTAGACTTACGGGCACCAAACTAAAAGGAAAGAAAGGAATTTCGAGTGTGCGGTAAAATTAAAAAAAAAAAATATTTAGAAGAATTTTCGTATAAGCTGTGTAGGGGAAGACTACGTTACTCTTATCGCTATAGATGAAGTTCGGACTGGAATAAAAACAATAAAAAGTGGCCAAGCAGCGGGGGGATCGATGATTTAAGAACCGAACAATTAAAGATACTCGGTAACATTTTTTAACTACATGCTGTAGACGGAGAATCTTCCGATATTATGGAGAGAAGCTTGCGCAATTGTAATCCCTAAATCAGGAAAATTATTGTGGAACCCTAGAAGATTTCGTTACTGCCATGCATATAAATCTTTCCAGAGACTAATATACTGAGTAAGATCGCCGATATTATTGATGTAAAATTGATTAATGAACTAGCCGGTTTTAGATCTAGGCGACCATATACAGGTACTGAACCTTGTTCAACATATCGAGACCGATTATGAAAAAGGCCTCACATCATAGGAGCTGCGTTTAAAGACTTGACAGCGGCGTACAATACATCTAACCATAGGTTACTGAATTGCCAACGAAATATGTAACGAAAATGTAACCGAAAAAAAGTTTACGCCAGGGCTCATCAGAAAAATTGTCCCAGTCACAATTTTATGTAACGAAAAAATGTCTTAATTTTGTGTAAAGAAAGTTAACAACGGCGTAGCCAATGATAAAGTTTACTCTTCTAAAAGAATTATAGAAAAACTAGACCTGGGGTTGAAGGGGGCCTGCCTCTTTCTGAGTATCGAAGAGTCGTGTTTATATATATATATATTTGTTCAACTAATTATGTATTAATAATTTAAAAAGTAAATAATAATCTTAATATTGTGAGTTTTTATAAATTACACAGAACTCGATTGAAATATCAAACAAGGCAATATTTCTTGAAAAGGTGCTCGAGTATAGTTATATAAAACTGCCTCCATATGGCCCATACTTGATAAACTTGTCCCATATGAACGAAGGTTCCTTAGTGTGTAAATGCGTAGATTATGACGGAAAATTGGAACTATTGGAGATTAAATGATTCGGGCGATATTATTTGACTTTTTCATCGAAACTAGCGTTTTAGCTACTTTCAACAGTTGCAATTAGCAACGAGCATAATTAAGCAATTAGCAACGAGCATAATTAAGCAATCATGCAACACTTAACATAATGTACACATCGCAGCAGCGGTAGGATTTGACCATTGCCAATACTCCATGGAAGCAATTAACTTAATAAAATGAAAATAAAACGCTAGCTATAAACCTAAATTTAAAGGCTGTAGACTATCTAGTTACATAGCAATCACTTTATTTTCATTTTATTAAGTTAATGGTTGCACGGATCTTGATCAAATTCTAGTGCTATTGCGATGTTTTTGTTACGTGTGGTGCTCCTTGTTTGACTGCATTGTGTGTTAGCTGATTAAGCTTATTACTAATTAAAATTATCTTAAAAACTAAAAAGGCTAGAAAAAACAAAACAAATAATATCGTCCTAATCATTTAATTCCCAATAGTTACAATTTGTCGCAGTAATCTATGCATTACATACGAAACCGTAAAATAGGTAAAAAAATAAACTAAACGTACCAACGAAGTCGGTGTAGCGTGATTTATGGCCTATACCAACACTTAAATATTGAAGATAAAAATAACAAATAAACAAATTGATTCGAACGGCAGGAAAACTAAATAAATAAAAACATAAACGGCAATAAAAAGTGTAATCGTTTATAGGAAAGGAAAATTAGATTAGTATATATATTTTTTGCTCCGTTCTCTTTTTTAATTACAACGTAATTCTTAGGCTACCCCCCATTCGAAAAAATGTTCCAAAAAAATGTCCCAATTTTATGTAACGCTAAATGTCCCAATTTTATGTAACGTTTGTTATATTTTGTAGGATTTTTGTTATTGTTATTTAAAAAATGTCACAATTTTATGTAATGAAATATGTAACGAAAAATGTAACGAAAAAATGCCTTAATTTTATATAACGGAAGGTAAATGTTAGAATAGGATTTTTGTGGTTATGTTATTTTTTGTGTGTGTTGATGCCAGTAAGAATTTCGTTGTAAATTTTGATCATTTTATACAAAGTATAGAAGAGAAAGAGACAGGAATGAAAGCAGGAGGGGTCAAGGGGCGCAGCCCCTTGCGAGGCCAAAGTGGCCGAGTTCTAATATATATATATATTAGTGAAAGAAAAGAGAGAAGAAAAAGCCACGAAAACTATAATTCGACGTACTAAATAAATACTAGAACTGATTGAAGAGGTAATTAAATTAGATTTATTATTACAATCAGTAATGACTCGTTGAGTAATTTTGATAAGATTTTTGATAATCATACGAGTATAAATGCTATCTCGCGAACTGCGCAGCGTAGAAATATTTGTTGAACAACACAATCAAATATTCACTCCAATTAATCATACGAAGATAATAATGGAGCATCATTAAAATTATTTGAATTTAAGAACAAAATAGAGGAAATTAATATAGAATACGGCGCAGCTGATGTTATTTTCGGAAGCAGTCGAAATATAAAAAATTATTTTTAAATTAATTTTAAAAATAAAAATAAATGAATTCCGCAATTAGGCATTACTAATATTTCTCTTCTTCTTCCATTTAATGGGTCGTATTTTGTGACACCCTTCGATCATCGTTTTACACTAGGCCAGGAGAGTCGAAGGTAGCCGTATTGTCAGAAAGCGATGCTATTTTCATATCTTTTAATTTAGGAATATCATTTACGATCAGTGAGACTCTTTCCTGTGGTACTTTCGTAGTAAAAGTAATGTGGAAATTTTTTCCAACCGAATGTGGCCTACTTTCATTATTTCAGTTAAGCAGAACGAAAATTTATTATTTATTATATTATACAAGGTACCAGATGGTAGCATTTTTTTCTTTTTAATGCTAATAAAAAATATCCAGTATTTTCATATTACGTTTTATATATATATATATGTATATATATATATATATATATATATATATATATATATACTAGCGGACCCAGCCACGCGTTGCTGTGGCTTAGTAGTTATAATAGATTAAATTAATTTTTTACTTATTATTGTGATGCAACCAAATTAATTTTTACTAATAATCCTGAAATTATTTAGTCGATTTTGAATCATATGTAGAGAATGAAATTATCCAACTAATATACACTTATTGAATTTACATTTTATTTATCTAATCTTGACCTTTAATCTGTAATCAATGACTTATTTACACAATATACTAAATAAATTAGTTACATAAAAATTAAATGTTATAAATGAGGCAGATAATATTGGTTTCGAACTATTAGTTATATTATTTTATAAAATTGAAAATTATCTAAGCACTAATTTGTGCACAATGTTCTTGGTCAACCTGTCTTTTGCTAACACGAATAGACATGATGGTGTTCCCACACGTGAGCAGCAGGCAACATGCGTTTATTCTTGCAATTTCTTCTTCTTCCGATTCAGTAGCTCTCATAACACGCACACGCCGTGCATTTCTGCTACGCGCATTGTTGAGGTTCGATTGTCTCCGCGGCATTATCTTATACTGAAATATAAAGCAACTTAGATTCCCAACAATGTCACAGAGTTGTATCACTGCCACACTATTGTTGTCGGAATATTAAAATAATTTTTTTTTTTTCTTTAAAGTTTATAATGGAGTGTAAACTTTTATCAAGGCAGGACGTTTATTAAATACACTGAAATATAAATAAATTAAATGCCGCACAATATATTTTTTTTTTCATAAACAGCAACTCCGTAATAACACGAACTTTTTTACAGCGAAAAAACGTTTATTTAATCATCCATCGATAAAAACGCCCTGCGCCAGCGATAAACCTGGTTGCATTTCGATTAACATCGCATGATACACAAAAGTCGCCACGAAAAGTAGTTGGTGCTCAAAAAATAATAAAATTGTCAAAATTTGTTTTATTTAATATAAAAAAATATTTATGTAAATAATTAAAACATAATAGCCAACAATTAAATTTGTTTTTTTTAAATTGATTGATTAAATTATTTAATATGACAAATATTTATGTAAATAATTAAAACAAAAAGTATTCTATCTGTTAAGAGTTGGATTAAATCGCATGTACTTTGAAAATTTTATAAAAATCGGTTAAGTAAATTCCGAGTTTATCCTGCACAAACATAAAGACACGGGATTTTTATATATATGGATATTGCGATTAATCTGCATAATTCAAATATAATGGATCATTTGCGCGGAAATCGAAACTGTTGCAGAATAATAGGTGATATTATTAAACATTTAAAACTTAGATGGTGGGTATAATTAAGAAAACAATTTACGATAGGCACGATGTTTAAAAAATTAATTTCAAAACTTAAAGTTTCAGGAAGTTTACACTTACCATCATTATCCCGATGATGGTAAGTGCAGTATTCCTAGATAATATTATTTTCACATTGTTTAGTTAGTTCCGCAGTTTTTAGTGAAAGGTGTAGATAATTTATTTGCAATCTTCAACTAGTTCTTTCGATTAAAAGAAAAACAGTTATACATTTTAATCAACGAGGATGGATGATGTTCGTGATCTGGTCACTGATACTCTACTAAGTCTTGTAATTCTCTATTTTAAATGAAATTTCTAATAAAAGAGATAAATCGCGTTCAAATAAAATTGGCCGGGCAAATGTTTTGGCCATTAAAATATATAATCTTCAAGAAAACTCTTAACAACGCGATAAGTTAAAAAATATAGTTTTATATAGTTTTAAATAGTTATATCTGATCCGCTCTTATATGTCAGATTCGGCGCTGATGCGAGAATTAATATATAAAATTAAAATTAAGCAAAATAAAACGGAAATATCTACATTAGGTACTGAAACTGAAGATTAAAATGCAATAAAAAGCAGACTTAAGTATAACAAAAGTTTCGTTTGGACGATATAAGGTTTAGGCGGAAGTGGGAAAGGTATGTATCGAAAAATGAAATGGTTGACTACCTCAGAAATAACGGATTCAACAATTTATATATTGTTGTGTTCAATTGGAATTTAAACTACAATAAATGTAAGATCAACAGGTAGCAACACTGTGTTGAATTAGTGGTTGCTGGGAAGCTATGGAAGCTGGCAACAAAGGTATGATAAGATGATGATGATAAGATTTCGGTAATAGACTGCGTTGCAGGGAACGTACTATCGTGTTGCGGGCACCCGTTCTATTTATGCGGTCCATCGCTTTTTATTACGTTTTACCTAGTTGCCTGTCGCACGTTGAATCGTCGTAGTACCCAAAAAGAACGATTTTTTTTCATTTATAAATACAATATTATTGTTTTCGGAATAATTAAAATAATTTTTGTCGAACTAGAAGTAATATAAAAACTTGGCGGGGCTCCGCTCCTTGACCCCACCTGGGGACCCCTAGACCCCCACCTCTATCACTTCTGTACTTCGTATAGAACGAGGATAATTGACAACGTCATTCTTTCCGATTGCGTAACAAAAAAAAAACCTTTATTTAATGTCACATTTTAGGACAAATTTTTGTAAGGAAAAGTAATGGGGTTGGACTAAGAATGCGGTTGTCATTAATATATGTTATGTGGGAGGGAAGGTGTATATGAAAGAGTCGGTTTCAGTTAACCATGATATTCAAAATGAATTAAGTTCAATAAATGTACAAAAATCAAAATGAAAATAGTATAATAATTACATTTAAATGAATTTCACGTGACAGCAGACATTTGCTCTATCAAAGCGAATCGAAATAATTCGCGTAGCATTGTTGCACTACTTTTTGTTAAACTATTTGCTGGACGGTTTGGACTTGGATTGATTCCTTTCATCGAAGCACCTTGTGATATACGGCATTTTTCGTTTTGCTGTTAACGAACAAAGCGGATGGTTTGCCGATATGTGAACATGCTATGTACAATTGACTGTGAGAGAAACATTTATCTATAGGGATGGTATTGATTAATTCTAAGGATCAATATATTTTCATTTTTATGTTTGTGATATTTATGTTTAGAAGCATATGCGTTTGAGGTTGAAATAAATAAAATATATTCTTATTTCTATAATCACCCTACAGAAATTATACTTACTCTTTCCCAGTTTGGATTATTCCATTGCATTCATTAGTAATTAATACATCGCGTTTTATATTTCGGAATATAGTTTTAAAACGTTTTAAATAATTTTTGAGATCCCTTTCTTGTACATACAAATTTGAAAAACATATTTAAATTCTTTTTTTAAAAAAACATCGCATTTTACATTTCGGAATATAGTTTTAAAACGTTTTAAATAATTTTTCGATCGCTTTATTTTAAGTAAAACTTTGAAAACGTATCTAAATTCTTTTTTAAAGCTACAAAGCGATGGAAATTTGGGAAAATATTTGTAATCAATTTTATAAAATACAAAAACATAGGACGCTGAATTAAAATTAGAATTTCTAGGACAAAATCTAAAATACTTTTCGCAGTCTTTCCGTTACAATGATTATATTCGTTACATGACCGAAAATAGTGTAAATTATGCAAAAAAAGATATATATTTTGAACAAATTTACGAAAGAGCTGCCTGCGTGATATAACGAAGATTTCTCGCTTCCCGAGGGGTTATTCCAGTATGGTGTGAGATTGTCAGAGTACATAGGTATGGGATAGGGGTCAAAGGCCAAGCGAAAAAAATTCGGCGTTCGAGACGCTGAAGGACTGGTCGAAGAGGTGTAATACAATATCCGATGGTTGGGCAGGGTAGAGGAGGGTTGCTAGAACGCGAACGAAGAGCGTAACAATTATTATTATTGTTATCATGTTATCGCCTGTGACGGCACACTGCAACGCTCAGTGGGAAGGACATGTTTCTCCATCTCTCTTCTCCCAAAAGTAATAAGTGAAATTGTACTGATTGGGAGAGGTCTTCCAACTGTGAATCTAAACGGAAATCAATAAAGTAGTTAAAAATCAAAAAAGGTGTCTTAAAATTATACTACCCTACTGAAGGCGAAATGACTCGAGATCAACATGGTGGAAGGAAAATGATGAAATATCACCGAAGATGTACTACTACTATTACAGGTTACTCGAATATAATATCAATAACATAATGTTACCAACTAGGCCAAAAACTCGAATAACAAGAAATCAGAATAATATATATTATATATACCCTAGAGGGGCACATCTACGAATTGATAACATACGATGATTCGGTTTTAATTAAATTAATGAGAATTATCCCAAGTCATATTATAAACGAAAACAGTATAGGTGTGTGGAAAAAGGAGGTAGTGAAATGGCTGTAGGAGTGGTGCAAAGAATAAAAACAAACTGAGTCCGAATTCCTCTCACCTAGATAGTTCAATCATGCAGCTACTGATTATATACATGTATTCTGTGTTGTTATTGGGTCATTCCTTTTTCGTTTAACTTACTGTTTTGGAATTCATAAAGACGATATTGTTTGCGAACGCTATCATTATATATATATGTATATATGACTATTTTGAGTGAATGGATGTATGTGTATGGTTTTATCTTTATTCTTTATACCTATATATAAGTTATATATATTTACTAGGACTAATATTAATTAAGGTTTATATAATAAGTATGTATAAATTTGTAACGTGTACAACCTAAATAAACGATAATAAGAGAGTCGAGCACTCACATAACGAGCATACATGCCCAGTGAGACCCACGAACTTATTTTAAAATTTAAAAAAAAACAAAAAAACACCATACATGGGCCCTCTTGAACACCTACAGAAAATTTCATTGAAATTGGTTAAGCCGTTTAGGAGGAGTTTAATGACAAACACACGTGTCCTACAATTTTATATATGTATATAAAGATATATAGTATGTGACGGATTCGGGAGCTGCAGCGCGATCTTTTAGCGGTGTTTGAATTATTAAAAATTTCTCTCTGTTTAAAATCATTAATTTGTGATTTATCGAACACCGCGTTGTATTCGACGTAATCGCGGATCGTAAGTATCAGAGATGCTTATCGATGTATACCAAAATTCCCGGGCACGGTCGAACGAACGGTGGCGTCAGAGTGAAACTGTGTACATGTGTGTTGTTGGTAGTGACCGATAGGGGAGAGTACTATATGAATCCGAGTCGGGTGCGGGTCGGGTAGAAGCTGCGCCGAGAAACATTGAGCCGAGGGAATTTTATAAAGTCCTGTAAAAGGCAGGGTAATTTACGCGATATAGCAGTATTTAAGAATATTCTAGAAATTTGATCTATTGTTAATTGTTACTTTTAACGCTTAATAATTGTAAAAAAAGTGTCAGGGGTCGGGCTAAGAATGACGTTGTCATTAATATATATATATATATATATATATATATTTATATATACATGTACAAAGAGGAGCAAAAAAATAAATAATTAGACAGCCAAACGATAATAATGTCTATACATAGATGTTTTAAGAGAGTAGCTCAAGAAAGATTTGAACGGTCCAGATTGAAAAAGGCCTATGCTCGTTTTCAACGACTCTATATTAAATGTTGTTAGATTTAATTTAATATTTAAGTTAGAATAGTACCAGTAATCGATCGACGATTTAAATAATAACAAAAATAATAATGTGTCTAAATGTAAGTCACCAACAATAATGGAATAAATCAGTGACCGGCAAAGTAACGGTAACAGGTGTTGGTACCGACACTTTATTACGAATAAAAACTATGGTTTGAATCACTCTTCCAAAGTTGAATTTTTTATCTCATTTCTTATTCATTTACTCTCTATAATCTCTTAATCGGTGCTATTTCGTTTCTAACCTAGGCTACAGTGCAAAGCACTGGAGCGAATTAATTTTCATTCGATTTTTTTTAGTGAAAAGCGTTTATTTTCTGATTTTCATGTCCGCTTCAAAAAGGAAAATTTGAAATAATCGATTCATTCGAATGGACAATAACCGGTTAGATTACGAGAATTACTAATTTAGTTATAGTTTGGCAGGTGCAAAAATGAATTCATTCACCAGCTTTTGTTAAGTAAGAAGTGAGTTAAAATGGGAACAGCGCTAAGAAGGCGATGAAACACGTTATTTCAAATTGAAAAATCAAAATCAGTACTAAATAAGCATTATAGTCGCGAGCAAAATAATTACAAATAAACGGGCACATGTTTGTATTTGTGAAACAGAAAATGGAAGCGATTAAATACGTGCTTTCCCATCTTTGCGTTTGTCCGACAAAAATTTTCGTATTTTACAATAAAATGCGTACGTACTTTATCAGTAACATTATTTAGTTTAATGATAATGAATATGTCGTGCACTTTCGAAATTGTAGTCGAACAAAAGCTTGCTTTACATTGCAATAGATTTCTGTAAATTTCTGAAGTTTTTTCTTTGTTAGCACATATATACGTCTGATTTTTACGCTAGCTAAATCGGAATGGAAATCATTCAAACCAGAAGTAAAAATTATAGAGCTGCTTTAAAGTAAATATCTCTCTGGTCGATTTACGGATTTTCAAAATAAGCGGCTGAGATTTGTTTTTCTTTTATTAAATTTACGAAAATAAATATAATTTGTACTGCGCTTGATTTCGTACAGGTGAAATTTTCGCTGAAACGCAAAATATGGCAGCTGAAGAAAAATTATGAGAAATACTTTAAGAAGGCTCGTGTGCGGTCATGTACCGCTGGAAACTAGCAGATTTCGAAATGCTCAAGAGGTTTTGGTAACGAGAATCACGAATATTTTCTGAAAAACGTAATAGTGAGACAACGAGTCGAGAATAAATAAAAACAAAGCGCTGAAGAGGAAGATGTGTGCAGCGTTAGAAAAATTTAAATCTAAATGAAAATGAAATTTTTTATCGCAATTATTCTCCACAAAAGATGATTAATGTAAATTTATAATCAGCGCTATAAAACAATAAAAAAGATAATAGAGGTTAAAGGTGAATCATAATAGACTAAAAATAAAATCCGAATATGCGCATCTCATTGCTTGCATATACATATATAAATGGTAGCGTAGTTATACGTTACTTTCGGAGAAGTGGAATAAGAGAGAAGGTTTAAATAAACCCGTGAATTTAAAAAAAAAAAAGTTTAAAAAGAGATTCTACGCATTCGTTTTTGTTCTTTCACTTGGTGAGTTATTGTTATGAAATACAAAAATATCGAATTCAACAATAATAATTGTCAGGAAAAACTACAGCTGCTGCTTCGACTCATTAAAAAAAATAAAACGATACAACCTGATCCTTCGGACTTCGGCATGAGAACATTTCTCCTATCCGCAGGTGATGTTTCATAATTTTTATAGAGATTCGGTTTTAATTTTTTTTTTTTTTTTTTTTTTTTTTTTTTTCCCTACCCTGGGCGCGCCAGCGGCCTTGACCCAACAACATGAAAAATTAACAGTTATAACTAAATAACCAGGCGGTCAGAAATGGAGAGGACAAAGGACAGTAGCAATGGGATAACTGAAGGCAATGGGAAGGAAAGAATATAGGTAGCGTTAAAGGGAGTAGGAAGACCCAAAACTAGAAGTTGGGTGTAAAGAATAGAGCGTTCGTTAGAGAGTGCTGAACATTCGAATAGGATGTGATTTGAATCACAAATACAAGAAGGCTCAGAAGCGTGAAGAGAGCAGAAAGGAGAAGGGGACAAAGCGAATCGAAAGCGAGAAGAGGGGAGAAGAGAATGATTGATTCTAAGCCTAATTAAGGAAACAACAGTGGAACGACGACAGATAGGAATAGATTGAAACCAAGGCAGGAAACTAGGAACCGGTTGAATAAGACGGTACTGAGAAAAGCGATTTGAGAATATAGATGGATGCATGTCAGACCAAAGTCTGGAATGATTAGAGCGTGATAGAGAAAGAATGTCTGAGGAAGGAAAAGAGTCGAGGAAAGGACCAGTGCGGGCGACTGAGCGAGCTAAAGAGTCAGCTGAGTCATTTCCCTCAATATTGGAATGACTAGGGACCCATAGAAAGTCTATGAGAATGGAGCGGGACGAGAACAAAGAGGAGACAAGATATTGAATAGAGATACCGTCAGAAGTATGAGAAGGAGGAGAGGAGATGGCTTGAAGAAAGCCATTGGAATCAGAGACAATCAGGAATTTGTGAACTCCACTCGTAGAGGATATGAAATGAATTGCACGAAGAATTGAGATCGACTCGGCCGAGAAGATAGAGCAGAAGGAAGGAAGTCTGAAGGACTCAGAGTGTAGGAACGTAGGAGACGTATACGCACCACCCACGCCCCCATCACTCTTGGAGCCATCCGAGAAGATTAAGGCATGGGAAGGAAAAGAAGAGTTCAGCAGCTGAAAGAATTCGAAGTTGACTACATTGTGAGAGGAACAATTAGCTCGGACTGGAAGAGAGGAGAAATTGATGGGGTGCCATATGCTATTAAAGTCGAAAGAAAAGTAAGGAAGACTGTTATAAGAGGAAACGTACGGAGAAAAATTGGAAACACGAGCAGCTATATGCGATAAAATCGGAATTCTATGAGGCGCCAAGCGCCAGTGATTTTTGATATAAAGATAGGAAGGGATAATATTGGATGACAAAATGGGGAGGCGTTTTATTAAAAATCGATAACCGAGGAGTGAACGACGAATGGAAAGAGGTTCGGTTTTAATTGACTATGCTATGCTTTAATTTACGGTTAGCGTAGTACTATTTAATTGTAGTCTCTTGACAAAAATTTACACAAGACTCGCGGATTCATTAGTAGTTTTTATGAAAAACTTCTACTACAACATCCTCTGTTAAAATGGTTTTCATATTACCTCTGGTGTAAAAATGACATACATACGCATTATACATATATGTATAAAAGTAAAGTACAATAAGTACCATACCTTTGATAGGGCATTGGAGATTGTGAAGTTAAGGTTCACGATGTACTAAGCCTAATGAATTTGAAGAGAATATTCGGAGGCTAGTGCTACTTTTACTTTCCTAGATTTCTCTGGTACCCAATTATTTCAGGCTGGGGGAGCGACTTGGATTCGGAACGAGACAGTCTTGAATCGGTAACCTCTGGTTTTGGTAGCCAATCATCTTAACTACTAGGCTACCATGCAACCCCGTATACGAGTATATATTAATTACAACGTAATTCTTCGGTCGACCCCCCGCTAGAAAAAATGTCTCAATTTTATGTAACGAATGTTTTTTTTTTTTGTGTCGATGCTGGTAAGAATGACGTTGTAAATTTTGATAAGTTTATACAAAGTATAGAAGAGAAAGAGATAGAAATGTAAGCAAGAGGGGTCAAGGGGAAAAGCCCTTGCGAGATCAAAATGGCCGAGTTTATATATCTACTGCCTACCGCAAAAGATATCACGTAATTATATAATTTCCCTCCACAAAATGTATCTCTGGATCCGCCCCCGTATTCTAACAATTAGTCTGTTTTATTAAAATTAAAAAGATTTATTACAGCATATCTGCTATAGAGGGTTATTGTTACATTTGTAAATATTCTACGATCGTGAATGTTATACGCAAAACTGTTTTCTAAATTCATAGAAAACGCCCTAGCCTAGTAGGGTGAGCGCTTGATTTCGACGGCAAAGGTCAAGTTTACATTCAAATAATAGATTAGGAGGAAGATAATTTGTTAATTAATTAGCGATCAAATGGCAAAATCGCAAGTACAGTTGACTCGCGACTATCCGAATTAATTGGGCGGCCAGCCGATTCGGAGAGCAAAAAATCCGGATGCGCCGGAGTTTAACGGACGACGACCTTCTACAATGTTGACGCTACAGTATTTATATTAAATGACAGTACACTATTGTACTGTATATATGTGTATATACAATAATGAGAATATGGTTGATACTGCACGGCTGTTTTATTAATTTTACAACTGTATTAAAATATCGTTACAACAAAGCAAATGAAATGTACAATATTTATAATTAATAACAAATTCTTAACATATATATGTACAATACAAAATTTAAATATTGTAAATTAAATGAAAATTATATGTACTCCATGAAGTTGTGGATTTTGTAAAAGTGCTTTGGTTTTTTCTTTTTTTTTTTTTTCATTTATTCATTTTTTTTTTTTTGAAAAGTCC
The DNA here is from genome assembly GCA_039619475.1 of Icerya purchasi. Lineage (NCBI taxonomy): Eukaryota > Metazoa > Arthropoda > Insecta > Hemiptera > Monophlebidae > Icerya > Icerya purchasi. The sequence goes on along the minus strand of CM077116.1, from coordinate 54,267,010 downwards.
ATCCGGATAGTCGCGAGTCAACTGTATGCCTAGATTTTTTAATATTTACAGCTGACCGTGATTATGGCTGATTTTTCTGCTGATGTCTCACTTGGGATTGTGTAGAGGCTCTACATTTGCAGAAAACAGTTTAGTGACATTACAGCAAAACTTACTTCCGAGTACAATACGCAGTAGTTGGTAAGACCGGGGGCCAATTTACTAGAAATTGGCACTCGCTGCAAGCACATTAATGACTGACTCGGTTCGAAATATATTCCAAATGTACACCGTTTAATTGAATATCATTAAAATTACCATAAATTACCGTTAACGAACGAAATTTAGTAAACGGGTAAAGTGCGAGTTCATTAAATTAAATAAAAGAAATCGACGCTCAAGATATTTTTTTTGCAATTATCCGTTCGGTAGTGTTCATTAAGTGGTAACATGGACAAAGACATTATTTTGAAATTTCTTTATACCGCAAATAGTAAATGAATAAATTATTTTTTAATTTTCCGACATTGTATATAATTCGAATATATACTTCAACCGTTAGCACCGATACGAAACGCGGCCGATATGGGTGTCAGCTTACGCCATGCTCTTAGAGGTCTCACAAGCGAACTGATGAATTTCAATTAAAAAAAAAAGAAGTTACTGCAGGAAGGAACAATGCGGATAATAGGGGCTCGTTCAGACTAGAACGAATTTAAGATGAAACGTTTTATTTCAAATGGTTTAATTTTATTTGGAAATCACAGCGTGTCTTAATTGTTTAATTAAATTCGCGGTTTTGAAATATTTTCAGAGTTAAATAATTAAGAAAAAGGGCATGGCAAAATACTAAAACATATGTCACTGCCCTTAGCCGGATCTGTTCTAAATTTTAACGATAAAAAATTGTAATAAAAAGGAAGTTTTATCTTTGATGGCGCGATTTATATTAAAATATTTACAAAAAAATTCGCATTTTACGAGTCGGCAGAATGGACATTTACTATTTCAGAGAACTATTGCCAACCAGTAGAGTGTATTAACTACTTCGCCTACACACAAACCTAGTCTATGGCGTGAGATGAAACTCGATTTACAGTGGAAAAAGAACAAGTTCATAAATACGTTACATCATTTGATAAGCTCATCGGCGCGCTATTGATTGAAAATGTAGTGTTTGGATGTCTTAAATAAACCTTTTTTTTTGTTTTTTTGGAGGGGGATTTCTTATTTACAAAAAAAAAACAAAACAAAAAACAATGAAAAAGAAAACAGAGTTATAAAGGAACGAAATTCTTCAATTTTATTCTCATACTTCTGGCATTGCGTAAATTAGGTTACCGATCTCGCGAATGATTTTCGTTGATAAGTTTTAATCATTTAATTAAAAGTAATTTTAAATGCATATGATTTTTGCTTTTAAATAGACAGAATATTTTTTTATTAATTCGTATGTATACATATATATATATATATATATATATATATTTTTTTTTTTTTAATTGTACGTTTATTAAACGAAATACATTGAACGAAACCCGATTACAAGTTTGCGCTAATCATAACTCTACAAACGGTTTCGTTCAGATTTTATAATTTATTTCATATGACGTTGTAGATCGATATAAATTTTCCTTCATGGCACTCTTACGTAAACACCTAATAACAACAACAACAACAACAACAACAACATTTATACGATATAGATAACAGATGTACTATTATAACAATTATTTTCCTTCTTTTTGACCATCGTCAACTGAGAATTTATCCAGTGTTGCTACGGGGGTCAGAGATTAAGTAGATGGAAAGAAACAATGGAGGGGAAAGATGTGTTTGATGAAATAATTCGAGGTGAAGGAAATACGAAGTGAAGGAAAAGAAAAATAAAGACAGCGTCATGAGAAAAGGAAATGAAAATACTTTACGGTTCGCATCTATGTTTTTTAATTGACACATAAAAAGTTGAAACATGAGAAAGTATATAAAAAAGTAAATGAAATTAGGAGAAAATATAATAACTCTATTAAATTCCGACGCCATCATAAACATTTTGTCTACACTAGTCGAAGATGGCGGCGCGTGGGCTTCACAAAGTTTTGTAAGAGACATACACATATAGGAGTACTTTTTTAACTTTTTTTCTTTTTCGACAAAAAAGAAAACGAGAAAATACTACATAATATTTAAGCACGACTAATATAGCGTCAAACAGCGGTTACCTTTTAATCGAATTAAATATTCGATAAATAGCGATTCGATTTTTAGTAAGTAATCGTTTATTTTAAATTGTTTTCCAGGGATCTTTCTAAATTTATCTTTTTACAGTACATATTTGCTGAAATATTATTTAGAAAAAGTTTGTGTTTGCGTATTATTAATTATTAATTTTTTTTTTTTTTTCAAATCCATTTTAAAAATAATTCGCCGCCAACAGTGAGCTCAATTTTATTCCTTCGGAGCTTTACGTGTTTTGTTTTTTTTTGTTCATTTCATTAAGAAAGTACGTATTTAAAAACGTAAAGTTTCAGTGTCAGAATGCCTAAAATATGGGAAGATGTTGTATTTTCGAAATGTAAAAATTTTAATAAACTTGAAAACAGGAGTAGCAGCACTTCTTTTTTCGGGGTTTTCCTTACAAACAAGCGGCCTTAAATACAAATGAAATATTAAATGAGAACAATTAAAAAGAAAAAAAAAGACACGAATCGAAAAAAAGTAATATATTAATCTCTATTTCAATAGGGTACCGTTTATATAAATTAAGAAGAATTTTACTTACATCGTTGTTAGTGAATGGTATTCAGCGACACAATTTGATCATAATTCAATGTGTACGACTCTCCCTTTATTGTTGTGTCCGCTATGCTGAAAGTCAAATTTAACGCGCAGTAGATGATTTTTTGATCGTTTCAAACGACAGGGGACAGCATCGAAATATTATAAAATATGAAAGAAGCTTGCGTATTAAAGGATGAAATTTAATTTGAAATCGAAAAAAAAAAAAAAAATGATAACGAAACAACGTAACTTGGAATATTATTAAAATAAGCAAAAAAAAAAAAAAAAAAAGTATAATAAAAATAATAAAAATTTTTGGACTTCGACCCTGATCAATCTGTATCATTTAATACTATTCGCGCTGGGCGATACTTTTCTGCAAGCGTTTTTAATGAAATACTCGCCATATCTGCACTTCTTACCGAATATGATACTCGAAAACTTTACTTCCGACTGCATGTCCGTTGCATTTTTCGGTTGTTTGTTTTCTTCCGAATGGTCCGGAAACTCCGTAGCCAGCATCTCTGTTGTTCGATCTTCATCTAAGCTGGTCACCGTTTCCAGCAAATTCGTCCTGTTTTCGTCTTCGGCCGGGTGCGATAAAAGCTGCTTAGCGGTCGAAATATTGTAGCCAGCTCCTTCTAGGTCGGCTGTTTTACGATTTTTCCGCGGAGAACATTGCCAACTGCGCTGAAATGAATTCATCAGAAGTAAACAGCTGATGAAATTGATCAGCATTTTCTTATACAAAATTAACATCGATGTAAACGCAGGCGCACGCACACTCGCCGTACGTCTCGATAATCAGCGGCTCTTACGTTTAGGTGCAGACGGGTCGTCAGTTCGATCTACTGCGTACCATATCGAAGTAGATTAAACGCATGCCCCGTCAACGGGTCGCATAACGTTGAACCGGAAGCGCGCGATAATACAATCGAACTCGCTTTGTTAAGTAATTTCGACTGACCGTGTGTGTGTGTGTGTGTGTGTGTGCTAAATGCTTCTTCATTCGTTCGTAGGTTTGTCATTTAAACAATTTTCCCTTCCTCGATTAAAGTCAAGCAACCATGTGTGTAGCGCTGACTGCGGGAGATTAATCGATGATAAATTCTCGATCGGTCTTTTTCGTAGCCAGACACTATTCGTAGTAATTTTATCGAAATCGAAAATTATTGATCAATCGCAATCATTGTGCACTCGAAAGGCCAACGTTTAAATCAAAAAAGAATGCAGTTGAAAAGTATACAGTGGAAGAAAATTCTTTAAGAGTTTGAAATGGAAAATTTTTACACTGTTTGACAATTGTCAGAAAGTGTGCGTATCATGATGGAAATTCCTGGTAATTTCATTAGCTGGCATGTGCGCAGAACCCTTATCAAACGCTCTAGAAATGACACCAAAAGCTTCCGGACTTTGCTATAGTGAGAAATCGACAAAAATCTAATTTTGTACGACATTTATGGAATAAAACGCAGAACGAAATATCCGATATACTATTGTAGACTTTGAAACGGTACTATTTTGAATTTTTCCCCACCAGGGATGGCCAGATGAAGCAATACTATTTATGATTTTGCCCTCAGGGATGCTAACCACCAGATCCTTTATTAAATTCTGTATTAGATTATGGTTTTCTTTTTTTTTTGCAAATTTAAAACGATATATTTAAATATTCGCCTACACCTATCGTTCGTGCAAGGGCCACCGCTGAAAACACAATATTACATATACGGCAAAAGCAACAACGATTAATTAACATAAATAAACGAAATAAATTTAAAATAAGCAAATTGTACGTGTATCACTGTTGTCGGTGGAGATCCGTGATGCGTTGACCATCCGGTGGCTTTCAGGTGGCTGAGGTTTTGATGGATGAGGTCATGAAATACTTAATGTTGAGCGAAGGGTTAACTTTTACCGAAGACGTGAGTGCTCAAAGCTGTGCGATAAAAGTCGAACGTTCGTTTTCATACAAAAAATTTCATTAAATTTTCAACTTCTTAAGCGGAAACACAAAATTTTACCATTAATTTGGATAACTGTCACTGACTGGTTGAGAGGGGAGCGAATTAAACGATTCCTTTCGAGCGGTAAGAGGCGACTAACTCCTAACTGGTTAATTTTTCTAACTGAAGGTGAACTACGAGACTCGCTGACACTAAAAAATCACCGTCCGATCTGTTTTTTTCATTTCTTCTTCCTTTTCGCCCCGTAACCACTGAAATTCACTCAATGAGGTATACGACGCCCTCTTATTGCGCTGGCCGATGTTTAGTTCTTCACACCCGACCGACAAACGGAACTCGCATACTCACACATTTTCTCTCTCACCACATTTACCGATATTTCACCTTTTTTTTTTTATTTTTAATTTTAATTTAATTTAATTTTAATACGGTAACTGTGCAGGTGTGCACAATACACTTTAGAAGCCGGGAAGTTAAAATTTTCCAAACATTTTTCTAAAGCTACTCCGGGTAAAATCGAAAAATTAAAGGAAGGCGTTTATTATAATAATTCTTACAAACGTAAGAACCGATCAGATAATAAAAGCTACAAATTCAAAAAACAAAAAATTGTTTTCATTACGCGTAACCAACACTCACGGCCCCTGGATGTTAAGTCTATACCGGAGGAATTAAAATTTCGTACCGCGGGAGTGCACGCGCAGCGGAAGAACATTTTTCGAGAATAAGAAAGATCGTAAAATAATAATTCCGGTAGGGATTAAGGAACTTTTTCAAAACGTTTCTTTTAAAGATAACACCGTCGAGACCCGGAGTGGAAGATTTTGAGAGGACGGTAATTTGTCAATATTGAAGGCAGAAATTAGAAAATTAGGAGCAGAACTTTGCGGATTCGGAGTAGGGTCGGAGCATGTTAGAATCGAAATTTTGAAAATGAGGAATTTAAAAGCTCTAGTTATTTTCAAAATATGTATAAAAGGGCGATAGTTTTAGCGAAGAACAGAAATTCTTTTAAAAGGACTTATTCGAGGCTTTGAATGTCGCTTTAAGCCCGTTCACAAACATATATAACGACAGATTCGATAAATTGCGCCACCACGGGTTTTTCATTACAACAAAAAGGATAGTCTGCTCTGCAATGATTACGGTAGAGAGCTGACGTGATGGAGTGTGGGAATCATAAAGAGGTAGTATGAGATTAGAATTTGATTTCAACGGAGTGACGGTTTAACGAGTGCAACGCAGTCCAATTGATTTTATACAGATTCCATCGAGGAGAATAAAAGGAATTATTCGGAATAGCGATAGTAACGGGGGAGTTATTCGGATAAAAATTTAAGGCTAGTACGAATATAAAGATGAAAAAAAAAAATCATAATTAAGACCAACAGCGGGAGACGACAAAAATCAAGGAAGTTGGGGAGATATCTGAATTCCTGAAATAGGTATCGAGAAGCGTTAAGGAGTAATAAGTTATCAAAAAGTATATCAAGTGCCCCCCTCAAGGAAAAACGGGCTGTCCAGTCCCGCTGATGATAAATAGTTCACGGTAGAATTGGAAAATGAAAGAAAAATGACGAATATCGCTGGTTAGAAAGAACTAAATGAGAACAATATTAATAGGACACACCCTTAAGAGAAGAATCAGATAGATTAAAATTAGCCGCAGGTTGAGAAGAGTATCGTGAGAGTCGAATATGATTTCTAACGGGGATTGTAGAACCACCATTAATCCCGATCACATTATAGCCTTCGATGCCGAAATTCATGTGCGACCGAAGCCACGTGTTTAAGATAAGAGCAAAATAGTAACATTACACTTAGATCCCGTACACACTGAATTATTGTTAGCTCTACGACTGTGATACTTTTGCTGTCTCTTTCAGCCCCGAACGTTCTCTCCTTTCTTTCAATTTTTACTTCTGGGTCTTCCACCTGGTACGCTTCTTATATCCTACCATTTCTCTGTCAGTAATTCCTCCGTATTAGATTCCCCCATCTGCTGAAAGCGTATCATACAGAGCTTTCTTCGCTGCTGCAGCAACGCCGAAAGAATAAAAATAAAAAGCAAAACCACCATTAAATGCGTTTTAATTATCAATCTCTCGTATTTATTCTTTCTATACTTGCATTGTTATTGTGCATATTTTGTATATTGCTAGATTCAACAGTTCTTCGGAGAGGATTAGAATGAATTTATTGTGCTCCATCTATTCATCATTTTTCTATTGTTCGCTAAAATTTAACTTTTTTTTTTTTTTTTTTCGCTTCATCTCGCCGCTGACAACTGCATTGCTTTCATTTTATTTTCTTCGACAGAACATTTAATCTTTCATTTCAGTGATCTCCCAACTAAAACTAAACGATGCTAACGGGAAGTTTCACCGTTTTCAGAAGGTTCCTTATATAAAACTGTTGTGAGAAGTGTTATTGCGAAAAGGCACTGTTCTCGTCCGGAAATTTTTCCCGGAAACGAAAATTTTCAAGTTCCTTTACTTCATTTTTACTTGCATCCGTCAACATGGCGTTTACTGCAAGTGGGCGGAAGCTAGGAGCTGTTGAGTACAGCGTTTTTTAGGAAAGTCTGAAGAGTAGCTAACTTTTTGTCCATTATTTTCTAAAAATTTGAGAAAGGGATCATTATGCACTAGAAGGTAATGGATGAGCAATAGTCCATTTTGTTTAATATGTAAGAACGGGACATACATATATGTACATATATTAATTACAACGTAATTTTTAAACCGGCCCCCATTAGAAAAAGTGTCCTAAAAGAATGTCGCAAAAAAAGTCTTAATTTTGTGTAACGTTTTTGTATTTTAATTTTTACCGACTTCCAAAAAGAAGGAGGTTATTATTATACGTTCATGGCGTATGTTTTTTTTTTGTTTGTTATCGCAACTCATATTTATATAGATCGATTTTACTGATTCTTTGTCCGCAATTCACGTTTGCGTTCGGTGGCGGTTTTCGTTTTCGGAAACACAATGAATACACTTCTTATTACTGTGCAGGTTAATGAATAAGAAGTCCCATCCCATAGAGGGAGAAGCATATAGCTAATTTAATAGTACCATGGAAGCGCAATAAAAGTATTATTTATATGTGTTGTAGTATGTTAAGTTGTTTCGGTAGTTTAATAAAATTTATTTATTTTTTATTATATAAAATAGGGACACTTTTTTCGTTATAAAATCTAATGGGGGCCGGTCTAAGAAGTACGTTGTAAATTTTGATCATTTTATACAAAGTATAGAAGAGAAAGAGACAGAAATAAAAGCAAAAGGGGTCGGGGGCAAAGTGGCCCAGTTTATTTATTAATTACAACGTAATTCTTAGGCTATCCCCCATTAGAAAAAATGACCCAATTTTATGTAACGTTTGTTACATTTTATAGGATTTTTGTGATTATTTTATCATATTCATATGGGCCGATTTATGATTACGTTGTAAATTTTAATCATTTTATACGAAGTATAGCAGAGAAAGTGACAGAAATGTAAGCAAGAGGGGTCAAGGGGCACAGTTCCTTGCGTGACCAAAATGACACATATTTATCTTATTTGCGGATGGATCATGATGATGTGACCCACGGTTCAGTATTGGATCACAATTTTCTCCAAGTAGGAAGCTCACACCAAATCTTGATCTTTCTTTTTCAATAATGATTCAACGTCAAAAAGTTTGATGGGAGAATTTTAAGTTTGGAATCCAGAAACAATATGAGAAGCTTAGGTAGACCGATTAATTTCCTAGAACGTATTTATGTTCTGAATTTTATACGAAGCTGTTACTGAAATGGACGATATCATATCATGGAGATCTGTAATAAACAAGAAAGTGATGAAAGGAAATGACAAAGTCTCTTTATTGCACTGAGTTGTGTGATCTCAGCAGTTAGTTTTGAAACGTTAGTAGCTCCGAAAATAAAAGTTGTTTGGTAGCGAATATCTGATCCGTTTACGAGTGAAACACAGCCAGCCGAATCTGATTTGGAGCTGTCCGCAAATACGGAATGAAGTGCTCTTGGAACACTCTTTCTGTTTCATTAATAGTGGTGTGTTGTTGAAATCGAAGCAGGGATAAATCTATTCGAGGAGGAAAGTTTGACCATTTCGCAAAGTTTTGTAAATGCGGAGCTCAATACTTTTGGCGATGTATGGCACCGTGCGGACATTTTTTAATTCGGTTAAAGCGAACTATTGGGGCCTACTTCGTTAAATGTTTGTAGTCACAACAGAAGGAAAGCAAAACATATAAAGATTTTGAAATAAAATTTTTTCTTTCCGAAAAAACTTTAAGCACTAATTCAACAAACGATTCGTACATTTTTTGAAATGAATGTAAAAAGGAACTACTTTTACGTTATAGTCGATTCTCTAATTTTTCAAAAAAAAAAAAAAAAAAAAAAAAATGAAGAATCTTACTTGAAGCAACTTAAATTACGAGATTTACTAGCGGGTATCTTTTCTCGAACGACATAAACCGGAAAAAAGGTTAGAACTTTTTCGATTTCATCGCTCCGCCCCGTTTGAGAATGTCTCGAATTTTCGAAACAGCTGTTTATGCGTCGGCTGAAGCGCTTTTAAAAAACAACAAAAAACTCATCAAAATTGTCCTTCTACCGTACGCAACATCCATTATCGGGAAGAAAATAGCAATAGTTCGGAGCTAACGCCGACATAGTCGTAATTAGGTAAATATACGTCTGCCTGAAAATATTAGCCGATCCGTCATAGCCGCATTGGAAAACTTTCCGAATTACAGTTGTTCTAGCCTTTGACTCTTTCGGTCAGTCACCGATCATGGTTAATACTGGTATCAGGAGAGTTCAGCGACCAGGCACTTTTTCCTTGCGATTCCGGAGATTCCGAAAAACGCATAAATTCGCGCTCAGACTGCTCAGATTAAACGAAAGAACAAGACGATAGAACAAAGACGCCAGTGCGGCGTGGTTCTCTCTCACCGGCTGGTCACGTTTCACCCTCGAAACCAATTAAAGTGACCTTTCGCGAGTCCGAAACATTTTTTACAACAACACCGATTGATAAATTTCGCGCTAATTATAACCGTGGAAGAGATTGAATTTTCGTGACAAGCTTTTTTCCTGCATCGTCTATAGAAATAAGGGAAACAACTACCATATATAAAACACACATACCTGAATAATGGGCTCTCTACTTATGCCGAAAATTTCGAATTACAACGCCGTAATGTCATCTTTCGAATATCCGAGAAACAAAATCCCGAGTAAATTATGCGGGAATGTATATCATTCAGCGGTTAGAATACATTATTTCCGATCATCGGGCAAAAGACAATACTGGATCGTACAAATTTTAAGTTAATTTTAAACTTTTAATATTGTGCTTAGGAAAAGGGTTGAAGGTGGAAAAATTGAAAAAAAAAAAATCTACATATATACGTATATTGTATGTAAATGAGAAAAAGAAGTTTATTATGTCACGGGAGAATTGTTACAAAAAATTTCTTATATACGCCGGGAAAACATTTCCAAGTAACACGTAAGATGTTGAAAAAGTACCAGAACTTTGACCGCATGTAAATCCTTAACATTTACAGAACGTTAAGACTACTTTTCTATGGACTACATTCTCTTCTAGGAACTGTCGGAACTGTAAAAAAGGAATAAAAGCATTTAGCAATGCCAAGCTGACTAAAAATACACGTAAAAGTAAATTTAATCATATCCGTTATACTTTGAAAATGTAGTAGGCCGTGGTATTTTTTTGCGTCCATGTTGCAAAAAACTTTGATTAAACATTTAATTATTGCCACAATAGAACGTAAAATATGTGAAAAATGAAATCTACTATGATATACATATCTCTATATATCTATATCTATATCTATTTATATATATATATACATATGTATATTTGAAGTGGAGCGATTGTTTGTCCGACTATGTATCTCGAAAACAATTATATGCACTCGATTTTTATAAATGCCTGAAGAGGGTTTTGAAGAAAGCTTTAATTTCGTGACGCTGGTTTCCGAAAAAACTTATTTTTAAAATATCAACAAAATTCAAAGGCACAGAGTTTGCTCTTGGTATTTGAACAATCCAGTCGTTCGTGGATAAACTGTCCGGTTCCTCCGGTAGTGGAAGTAATAAAAGTAATATCTGGAGTTTGCAAAAAAAAAAAAAAAAAAAACAAAGAAAAAAGAAAAGAAAAAGAAAAAGGGGGGAAAATAAATAAATAAGGAAGAAGAAGAAATATTCGGGTGTAGAAGCGAATGTAAGAAAGAAGAATGATAAAAAATCGACATAAATTTAACCGGGTTTTTCCGACGAGAAGCGCCAATTGACATAAGAACAAAAAACACAGAGGAGGCAATTAGCAAAACTTCGGAGCCGGACCGAACCGTGTCTCGAAGCGAAAGAGCACAAAGACGTGGACTGTGGAAGGACGGGAGAGCAAGATGAAGCGTTCGCTGGGAAATTTATTGCAGAGTCGCAGCGAAACGTTCGGTATTTGCGTTTAACGTAATATCGGCTATCGCAGTAAGCGACATCACACATTGTTACTCGCTCCGACTAGCAGGTTAAAATTTATCGTGTTGGCCGAGCAGCGCCGCTTGCCTGTGTGCATTTGCTCGAGTCCAGAGGAGAAATTGCAAAAGCAATCGCTCGAATTTCCATCCTGCCGTATTTACTTAACGAAATTAAAAACAGACCTCAGCAGTGATTTCCTTTTGTCTCGGCCGAAAATTCGATCAGCACTGTTTATCGTTTGATATATTTCCGAAAATACGCGCGATCGCAGACCGGCTCAAGAAAAATCAAAAAGAACAAATATCATTTCGTTATCATCAAACGGCCCGAGCAGCAGACACGATCTATTTATTAGGCTGTCACCGACGGCGACCGGGTGTGTTCTCTTTTATTTTTAACTTCCTCTTCCACTGACAGTGTCGAACACGAACTAGACCAGTAATTTATCGTGCCTGCGTTTCTTCTTCATTCGTTTGCACCAGACCGAGCGGAACTATCGACAGTTTTGGGATGTATCGACTCGCAAACATATTTCAACTATCGGTAGTTTAGAAAAATTATCGCGAAAGTGAATTATCGTTAGAAAAAAAGACCGGTCGGCCCGTGTAATTATGAAAGCCTACACTTGTACATCGGGCATTAATTACGAGCATCATTCCATGAAAGTTCTATTTTAGGTAGTTCACACTGTAAATGGTGCTCAGTTCATACAAAGTGTGCGGTATTTCTGTTTCGGCATCGAAAAATTAATAATGGATTTTTCAAGTTAAAAAAAAAAAAACGAAGAAAATCATAAAAATATTAATTTCCGAATTAAGTACAGAGAGCTGTATATAGATTAATAACGTCATTCTTCGCCAGAGGTAATGTGAACAAAATGTTATAGAAGACCAACCTTTTCTCAATCTTTTAAAATATATTCGTAAATTGTAAGGCTAGTATTATTTTTTAAGAATAATGTATTTAGTTGAAAGTTACTCCTTTATACGTCTTATACTTTTTATCATCTGGCGTTCTAGAGGTGTCGTCGTCGTCCTCATTTTTATAATAACGGAATGACCGAAATTTCGAATGAATTTTTTGTTTTTACACGTAAATAATGTATACTAATGATGGAATAAAATAATTATTATAATAATATAGTACAAATGAAAATAAATTTAAATCCTGCTTCTATACGAGCGGCAGGGTACATATGTATTAACAAAACAGACCGGGGCTATTTGTAAATTAATGTTTATAAATTGCGCGATTAGACATTATTAAGTATTTGTAATTTAAAAAATTGTCGCAATTAGTTGCTGGAGCGCTCTTGGTTCCGTTACCGAAGTCTCTGGATTCCTATCGAGTAACGGCAGGAATTATTACGAAAAATTAAAAATTAAATAATCGAGTATCATGAGTTTAAAAAAAAAAGAAAAATAATATAAAGAGAGAGAAACCACATTGATAATGTGTCGCGCAGAGACAAGCGCTTATTAAGAAATCAAATCATCTGGTCTCGTTCATTGCTGGCTTGATGGACAATTAGCAGATATACATATACCTCAGCTTTTTACGAATTTCGATAATGACGGTAGTGTTCATCGGAACCAGTCAATTGTTTTTTAATGACTTTTTTAATACGATTTGTATGCTTTTTTTCTTTTTTTCTTTTTTTTTTTTTTTTTGTATAATTTTTTGACGATAATTTTATTATTTATGTTTCCGGCGTAATATTGTAAATTGATTATTTCGTGAAATATAAATTAAAGAAATCATACGCCAATTTTCGAATGCTTTTACGGTAGAATTGTATGTAGTTGGTGTGTGGAATTTGAGAATTTCAAAAAAAAAAACAACAACAAACAAACGAATTTTTATTTTATTAGATTCACTAAGTAAGTTCATAGAAGAAATTTGTATGTTACAGAGCTACGTGTTCTATTTCGGGGGAATTTAAATGTATCGGGAATGAATTATGAGATAAACTGGTAAGAACAGGAATAGGTTGATGAAAATCACATGTGTATGTTAGTAGACAAGGAAATCAATGTGTAGAAGCGGAAACGATATTATCCAGTTGAGGGGAATGTACCGAAGTGTAACTACGTAAAAAGTATATGACGGTGACTGTTTGAGAATTAGAATGACCGTTATTTAAAAATAAATCGGGAATTAACGAGTAATAATAAGCTTACTGTGCGCCATATAGGAAACGGCGAACCATTTGGCGGGAACATAAATGTGAAGGCGAACGTTGTAAAACGGAATTCACCAATTGAAACAATTAAAAATATAGACATTTTTTATAGAAATGAAATGGCTGAAAAGCTAGAATGAAACAACAAAGAAAAAAACAAAAAAAAGCGTAAATATGGTTTGTTTTTTTTTTTTTCCCCGATTAAATAAAATACCGGGTCGGACAGATTAATTTGATGGGAAAAGTTTCGTAAAAAATCTAAAGGGATCAAATGATCGGGGTAAAATATGGGCTGGCAAGAAGAACGAATTTTCGTCAGAGCCAATTGCGGAAAATAAGAATATTTGATGGGGGTGAGCAGCGGAGCGAAAATAATGATTATTAAGAAATTTTTATTAAGCATGTAATCTTTCGAAATTATTAACGTTGTTTTTTTCGGTATTTTCCGGAGACCGGAAGAAGAAGAATAGATAACGGCATTAATTAAGCCGAAGTAATTAAGAGGTAAGTTGTGTTCGCTATTAAATAAAAATAATCATAAAATAAAACTGGACGCTGAACAATAAAATAAGCGCGCGCGAAAGAAACTGAAAGTAATAAGAGGGTAAATTGAAAGGAAAAATTGCCGGCGTGACATGAGAGACAGAGTTAAAAATAACCGTCCAACGAGCGCGCTCGAAAGAGATATAAAAATGCGACTACTAGGACGAATAAGGAAGGAAAATGAACGCGAAAATGAAAAAAAAAAAAAAAAAAAAAAAAACGGAAAAGCAAAAAAAAGGGAGAAAGACTAATAATAAGAGCGAAAATCCCCGTCCAATCGGAAACAGTTGCGAGACGGAGCGAAAGGCTGGTCGTTAAAGGGTGTTACAAATTGCTGAATTCTCCGGAGAGTTATTTTTCTCGCGATGCACGAATAATTCTATTTTTTGCGAGAATTTTTTTCAAATTTCTGCGCACACCCGGAGCAGCCCCGAAACAGATCTGCAGCCTGGATAATTGATTAAGTATTAACGCTGCTGCGTTACGGTGCATGGTGCTAGCGCGGCGAATTCTATTAAACTTGATAAAGAAAGTATTCCTTCAAAGGCTAGCGCTCTACGACGCAGCCCCGGTACACTCTCCGAATTATATATTTAAAACGTCTTCATTTTATCCTTCATTTTCATCTCTCTCATAAATATTTAGTTTCCCTTACATACGCTGCTTTTTTTTCATTTCTCTCTCCTTTCTTAACTGCTCTTTATTTTCTCCCCCCCCCCCCATTGTTTTTTTCCCCACTATTTCTGATTCTTTATTCTTCGCTGCTTCGCGCGCAAGTCAAATTACCGAGAACTTTCGAAATAAGGCAGCAAGCAATTATACCGACGTAAGCAGTGAAAGGGGCTGACGCGCATGTATCGCTACATAGAACGGGTTGTTATTGGCTTAGAATAATTTCAAAGTGGAACGATTTTCATCTTAATTACGGAACGAAGTAAGCGGAACGCGCACAGGAGGATGAGAAAAAAATTCTGCGAACATCCGCACATCCGCGGTAAGAATTTCCGTAGCTGTTCAGCGGCATCAGAGAAAGAGCACTAGACGGAGAAATGAAGAGAGAAACAAAAGGGAAAAAGAGGCTAATAATTCAGAAATATTACGAAAAATATTTTTGCATTTTTATTATTTCAACTGCGATCTGAGAAAAAAGTAAAATAGAGTCTGAATAGGGAGTTCTCTTAGGAATGCGCAGTGCAATAGGGCGAGAAAATAATAACGAAGCCGCTGTTTGAAAAGAAGTCTTTATAGGGGTGAAATTATTTGTATTCTAACAATAAAGTCGTTCTTTTACTTATTTTCGGTTCTCGAATATCGATCTAGTGCACCGAAGGAAGCTACATCGTATTGCAGATGAAGCTAAAATAGGAATACGATGGGAAAGAAAGGATATGCGATATACTAGTATAAAGTAAAGTAAGTCCCATACCCTTCACAGGGCGTCGTCGATTGTGAAGTTAAACTTTCCATAATGGTACTAAATCTAATGGATCTGAATACTGGGGCCAGTTCCTTCCTCTCTCGGCCACCTTTACTTTCCGAGATTTCTCTGGTACCCAATTCAATTTCAGATTAGGTATAAAGTAAGTAAGTAAAGTGAGTTCCATACCCTTGGGAGGGCGTTGGCATTGTGAAGTTAAGGTTCATAATGTACTAAGCCCAACGGCACTAATGAGAGTAGGGGGGCCAGTTCCTTTCTCTCGGCCGCCTTTACTTTCCCAGATTTCTCTGGTACCCAATTATTTCAGGCTGGGTAAGCTTGGGAGCGACTTGGATTCGGGACGAGACAAGTCTCGAACCTGTGACCTCCAATTTGGTAGCCAAGCACCTTAACCACTAGGCTACCACGCTACCATTAGGTATAAAGCTGGGAGCGATTCGGATCTAGAACGAGACAAGTCTCGAACCCGTGTCCTCTGGTTTAGTAACCAAGTGCCGTAACCACTTAGTATAGAAAGGGGAAATCGTTTTGAAAGAGGCGAGCATTCAAAGTGGATGTAATTTGGAAAAGGAATCGAAGTTTGTAGAACAGTAGAGCGATGAAAAAAGAGAGAAAATGGAAAATGTGATGAGGGGCGGAATGATTGATTAAAATCGCACTATGAAAGTAATAGTGAAATGACAAAGAGTATTCGTTAATAGCAAATTGCAAATGCAATATTCGTATTCGAGAATAAAAAAGTATTTGTGAATACTGCACGATTTTTTTTTTTTTTTTTTTTTTTTTAATGGGCTCACTGTCAACACCGATCTACGAATACTCGTGTGAATACATCGATAAAGAATATTTGTATTTATGTTGTTTTTCTTTTCGTTCTGCCGTTTTTTTTTTTGTTTTACATAAAAGAAGGTGTTGGACAAGAAATATATTCTTAAACATTGACCCCATTGAAAGCGGGGCTGATCGAGCAAAAGTCTACAGCGTTACCGCGTGTATCAGAGTGACTGTGGGGTTATAATCGAAAAACGTAAACATAACGAAAAAAAGATAAAATACACTTTACACCCAATATCGATTGGGAAATATAATTCGAAACAGGTAAAGTACGAAAACCAGTTCAACGATAATCAATTTGGATCTTATTAATAAATACATATATCGCTCGAAAAAAAAAAGGGAAAAGAAAGAAAGGAACATCAATGATTAAATCGTTCATCAAACTAGTACAAGCAAAACGCTTATTTTAAAAACAGTAATTAACTCGTACTGGAAAATGTTTTTTTTTTTTTTCGGTGCGATTACCCATTTAGCCGGTATATACAATAGAATATTTTGGGATATTTAATAATTTAATGGATCAATTTATACAATATATCTTCCTAGGATCAGCTTAAAGCCTTGTTTTATTCATTTTTATGTGTATTTACGCTTCACAAATACATAAATCTTACTCCGCCATGCCAGTATTTCCGACGTTAAGCAATACCCCTTTTCTTAGCTTAATGAAAACGCCAACATTATACTACTTTTATAATCCAAAGTATTTCTGATTGTTCTAAAGGTTTCTAATAAAATGTTCAAATACAAATGTTAATTACTTTCGTGCTAGTACGCAAATTCCAGTCAAGGATGTCTTCCAATGCTAGTGGTCAACAGCCAAGCTGCAACTACTATTTATATAAGTTTGCCTACGACACAATTTCGTATAAATTTAATTAGTATAGATATTGTATTCCAAATAGTCTTTGGAATCGTTTATTCGCTACGTCGGCGGTTTCAGGAGGGATGCTTTAAAGTATTTTTTTTTTAGTCATGGGGGGAGGGTATTCATTATGTAGAGTTTTGTTGTTTCGCAACTGATTAAGTCAGATTATATTTATGACTAACGCCCATGGGTAGCTTGCCGTGTATAAACTTGTTTTTTTTTTTATAATTTTTTTTTTTTTTTTTTTTTTTTTGTGTGTGTAATCTACTCGTTGGCCATATATAACTGCCAGGGTCATTACGGCACAACGAGTATCGGATTTATTACAATTTGTTTATTAAATTATTTCTGTTAAGGAAGATTAGCATTGTCTGAACCTGTTCTGGACGGTTATCTAAAAGAAGGTGTAGTGGTTCGTCCTTGATTCTTGTTAAGTTTTGACATTGTTTCAGGATGTGTTCCACCGAAGGTAGCACTGCTGCATTACAGAATGGGTAGGAAATCGGTGGAGGGGCTCCCTGGAGGACATGGTTGTGAGATATCGATGTGTGTCCCAGTCTCAACCTGTTAAGGGCAGAGAATTCTTTTTTGGACATTTGGATCGGTGGCCACCAAGGATCAACATTTGGTTTAATATTACTTAGGAAAGTTGCATATTGGGACCAGGATGAGATCCAATGTTCTTTCATATTTTTGTGGAAGAAGGGAGTGATTTCTGGTGATGGGACATTGGGTGGCATAGGGACAGACAACATTGACTTGGCGGCCCGGTCTACACATTCGTTTCCGGGTATTCCAACATGTGCCGGCACCCACAAGAAGCCTACTTGTATCCCCTCTTGGGTAAGGCGATGTGCTGTAGATCTCATTTTATAGACTAATGAACTGGTTATAGTAAGTGACTGAATAGTTTGAAGGGAGGCCAGTGAATCTGTGATAATTATGTATTGTTTGTTCTCAGATTTACAACACGCACATGCTTCCAATCCAAAGAGAATTCCGTATAGCTCGGCTTCTAATGCGGAGCTGTCATCATGTAGCCTCACTGCTTCGGCTTCACCTGAGATTAGGTAGGCACATGCTGTGGGAGTGGACGGTGTGCCAGCGACATTTGCTTTAGCTCCATCTGTATAAACGTGTGTATCATGTGTGTAAGTTTGTATTTTTTCGATACTTTTTTGGCGAGCTGTATATTGGTCCTCGTTAGATGTACGGTGGATAAAGAGTGATAAGTCTACCATCAATGGGAGGTATTCCCATGGTGGTTCTGTTGGGAACAGGAGGAGATCCGGATTGTATTTGATGTTTTTCTCAGTCAAAAAATTTAGAATATTAGGTATTGGATCATTTTGAAAGGCTGGAGGAGGAATGACAGTGCTCCTCGAAGAGAAGTGATATTGTTGGTACGAGTATAGATGATCACGGGAGGTGTAGAAGTCAAATATATAGGATAATGGCGGAATTCCTGATAGCACACAGACACCCTGCGTGGGAGATGTTCGATGCGCCCCAAGGATGGACCTTAAGGCAGCGTGATGGATTGATTCAAGTGATTTTATGAGCTGCTTACTAGCCGAATAGAACACCTGGCAGCCGTAGGTTAATCTGCTTAGAATAAGTGATCTGTATACAGATAGAAGTAGTTTTGGATTATTATTATATTTATGATGTGATAAACATTTTAGGATAGCTATGATTTTATTACATTTGCGTTTGAGTTCTTTAATATGAAAAGACCATGTCAGATGGGAGTCAAATGTTAGACCCAAGAATTTAGCTGAGGATGTGACTGGAAGAGGAAGTCCATTTAGGGTAAGGGAAAAATCATGGTTTGGGTTTACTCGATGACTTTTCTGGAATTTTACACAAGAAGTTTTATTTAAGAAGAAAGTAAAGCCGTTACTTTTGGTCCACGAATATAACCTATTGATTGTGGATTGTAGTATAGATTTGGCGTTGGAAGGAAAGTTTGATGCTAAGGATATATTGAGGTCGTCTATAAACAATCGGGATGTTACCGGCGGCTGTATGCAGTCCGCCACATCATTTATGTATAGGATAAAGAGTGTTACACTTAGAGGAGAGCCTTGAGGAATACCATTCTCTATTAGGACAGGAGAGGATAAATTTAAAAATGTTACAAATTGAAGTACCCGTATAAAGTTTAATGTAAATTAATTCCCCGAATGTGAAATAAGATATTTTCATTAAAACATCAAATATTTTTGGTCCTGCGTAACATTAGTGGTATTACACATTTTCTTATTTTTTTTTGCTTGTAATCGAGATGGAAGGAGGAACCTGAAAGTAAGAAAAACGTTTTAAGTAATAAATAAACAGCCTATTTACTTCGTTTATCTGTTTTATTACGCATCTTCTGTAGGCCACAAAAAGATAAGAATTTTTGCGATTTTTGTGGTTTTAATACAATTTAATGTATCAATTTCCGCAGTACGAGTTGAATAGCAATATTTTAAATGTTCTCTCAAAAATAGGACAGCTTTACTGTAAAATGCTGCTGTATGATTTTGTTTAAAATTCTGCCGACTGTTCGTATTTTATTGATAATAAGCTACGTGCAGTTCTGCAAAATTATTAATCGGAGTTCGATAATTTACATTTTTGCGCGGTGTCTTCTGTTAGTAAAGTAGTTCAGATAGTAATGAATTTATCGGATTCAGTCAAACGTATTCGCTTTTAAAAAGAACAAAAAAAAGAAAAAACAAATATTATAAATTTTATATATATATATATATATATATATATATATATATATATATATATATATCTACATAAGAAGCTGCACGATTTCTACCTATCTGAAATGATTGGCACATAATTGAGGGCAATTTTTAACTACTTTTGGAATGGTCGATGTAAGTGGTAATAAAGTATTTGAACCGTGTATTAACGCCGCATATATCATTAAACTCGTTTTAGGATGACTATTTCATCTTAGGAGCTGATTTTGTCAAGTCCAGTCAAGTCGGACTAATTCAATTAAGTTGATTAAAATTATTAAAATTAGGCTTTAAATGCATGTACTTATGCATATCTACTTTTACACTGAATCAGTCAAGTCAGGTTCGACTCTAAGCAAGTCAGATTCGTATCTGTTTCAACATCCTGAATTTATCGTTAGTCGAAACAGTATTTTCGATAGGTACCGTACTTGTATTGCGTTCGTCTGTTAATTGTTGCGTGTTCGTGTGTTTTCCTTACGAATGATTTGAAAAAAAAAAAACAAAAAAAAAAAAACGGTTTATTTAGTCGCACAAAATAAAGAAATATTTAATTTGCGAAGTGTTAAAGATTAAAATAAGGATCAGATAAGGAACGCTTAGATAAAAATTCGTTTTCATTAGATTAATGTTATAATAATAACAAAGTTAAACAACCGCTCTGTACACATCAATTAATTGATTTTCAAAATTTTTTAAAAATATTTCGAAAATTATATCAATCGAACATTAAAATTTTAACGTAAAACGTTAAATGGCACTTGAAATTTATGAATCAAAATGATTTCAACACCGGGACATAATTTTTGGAAAAATTATTTAAATTTTTAATTAAGCAAAAAATAACGCAAGTACTATAGAAACCCTGGAAAAATTCATTATCTTTGTTTCAGAGAAACTGTTTTTCTGCAATTTGATTTGAATTTCTTTTTGTATCTTCTTCGGTTATATTTACTAATAATTTATCCCTGGGCGTGATCTAAAATTTTATCCGTCACGAAGAAAAACCACAAAATATATTTCAGTCAATTTAATTTTGTCCGTTAAAAAATTAAATTTTCGAATTGCAGCGTTAAATGTGGTACAATTAAAAGTTGCTATGCGAACCATAAAGAAATCGAACTTTTTTCAATCAAATAATAACGCACTTCGTTGATGAAAATCTATCAGGTGACATTTTTACGTTTACCAAAAATAATCACTTGAATTTTACTGACTGGTGTTTTGAAATATTGTTTATTGTTATTAGCATGCCTTCGTTTGCTATGTTTTTTCGCTTCATTTTGTTCGCTAATTTTTGTAAAAGTAAATTATAATTATTAAATATAAAGTTTTACGCTCATATCTCCGTTTATATAGTTCTGGCAATAATTCCTCGAATGACATCCGAAACTGAAGGTATTGCACAGACACATAGACGGTTATTTTGTGCTTTTACGGCATACCGATAACACTTAGTAATATCGATTTACGATGAGTTACAAGGGATAGAATTATTATAATTTTTAGGAAAAAATTGAAATTTAGAAATAATGTTTTCCACAT
Organism: Icerya purchasi; assembly: GCA_039619475.1. Classification (NCBI taxonomy): domain Eukaryota; kingdom Metazoa; phylum Arthropoda; class Insecta; order Hemiptera; family Monophlebidae; genus Icerya; species Icerya purchasi. The sequence goes on along the minus strand of CM077116.1, from coordinate 54,245,609 downwards.
TACAAGTACATTGTGTCGATGCCCTATGTTTAATCGCCGCGTTGACGCAAACACATACCCACAAGGTATCTTACTTCGGTCACCATCGCTTCCTCTTTATACTTAGTATTAATAAATATAAATTTAGAAAAGAAACTGAACATAACTTCGTATATTTCGTTATGTTTTGCGCAGATACTCGTGCTGTAGCAGGTAAAATACGTATCCATGTTCCTATATACATCTGTACAGAGGAGTTACTATAACTTTTTGAAGGAATCACATTTTGTCCAATAAATGGTATTCGGTTAATAGAGTGATACATTTAAGTCATTACATTTGTATTTACGTTGTTTTTCTTTTCGTTCTGCCTTTTTTTATTTCATTAATTCCTTCTCCACTTTTTTTTTATATTTTACTTGCACTTCATTTATTATTTTTTAATTCTTGAACAGGATATTTTTTACAACTTATTTATGCTAAATTTCTTTAGTTAAAATTGTACGCCGCCCTTCATAAATAGGCACAACTTCCTTTATGTTACCAAAATTTTATATGTCACTAACTTTAAATAACAAACAACCGAATAAGAAATAACTGAATGACGAATAACTGATTGACGATTAAACATATGATTGACGTATGAAGATTAATATTGAATATCATAAATTATTATTCATATGCGAGCTACTCAAACAAATTGTTTGTTATATATTATTCAGTCATCCGAACAAAAATTGTACACCATGTTCCTATATACGTGCGCATGGATCAGGTTGTATAATTTTTTGAAGGAATCACATTCTGTTAAATTATAGTCTTCGGTTAATATTGATACACTTAAGTCATTAGAAAATAGACGTTATTTAGCTGGTTTTGAGGAATTGAATTACTAACGTCATTTATCGCCGCTGAAAAACACAGATTGCTCATTATTCTGTTTCATGGTCCTCTGCTTTTTAATGATAACTTAATGGTATAGACTATAGAGTATCATTTACGCAAAATGGAATAGTACGATTGAACAGACAATACCTAATAAACGTCAACGATCTTCCGTGTATTCTGGAATTCGGTGTAAAGCAACTGACTTGAAAGAAATGATTTAATTTCACTTAATTCGACTCAACAAATTTAGTACGAAAAGAGCCTTACTCTATTCAAGGGTTTTCAAAATATTTGTGTTTTGTGAACACATATATTTTATATGTTCAATGAAAACTGAAAAAGTTAATACAATAATCCAATGGAAATTTAAAAAAATAATGAAAATTATAAACAAAATAAATATTTAAAGCAAATATTAATTACGCTATTAAAGAGAAGTTTTCGGAAATATCCCATACCTTCAACTAGGAAAGAGAAATGATTAATAAAGTCAAAAATAAAGTATGAGGAAGGCTTCAATTATCGTCTATAAAAAAAAAAAAAAAATTATGAATGTAAAATATACGTTTTTGGGGAAATGATTTCGATCACGTTGATTTAGAAGAAAGAAATATATGCATATATGTATATAAATCTGATGCGATGGAGAACTATCTTACAATATCGGAACGACTTCAGAAGGGAAAGAATTTAAATACAATTGAAAACTGTTATACAAATGAGTACAAATTGGAATTGTTTAGCAACGTGAAAAAAAAAAAAAATTTAAAATTCATTAATTGAGCAAATTTCATCTATTCAGCATTCATGTCACCACCATCCTCTCAATATTATCCACGTTATTATTTCTTCATCAAAGATTTTTCCAGTTTATTGTTGACAAACAACTTTTGTGCGCAAGTTTAAATCTTTTATTTTTTCCACAATCTTTCTATATTTTTTCCAATTTTTATTTTCTAATTCACTGTGATTAAAGAAACTCAGATGGTATATTTTGCGTCCATTTTTTCATTTTTCCTTTCTTAAATGTATATATACTAGTGTTCGCCCATTGGTCAAAATTCGACCATAATTATTATTAAAAATTTGAGTAAAACATATGTATGAATTTGCATATTTCCAAAAAAAATTTTTCTACTATTATACATTCATTTACTGTATATCTGAGAACGTACACTTTTATATGTACTTTCCAAAAGAGTTCAGCACCATTATAATTAAATAAAAAAAAATTCAATAAAAGAACAGTAACTCACAGTTTAAAAACCCTCATATTAGAAGCAACTTCACTCAGGACAATTTTCGCCCCACTCAAAAATCACATATTCAGTTTCACAAATTTTAGGTTATTCGTTGTATTGGTAGGAGGACCAAACACTCAAAATGCCATATGAGAGTAATGGAAGATTTCAAGGTCACAAACACGCGGGCCCTCATCGAAATGCTTCAGGAAAGTTACCCTCTTTTAAATCATACAAGAACAAAAATAAAATTTATAAAAATCATGAACAAGCTGCAAGCTAGCCTGGGCCAAAACGATCTGTAATAGATAGAACTGCAAACAAATCGTGTTATATTATGAAAGCTGTAAATTGGAACCTCAATAGTATTTGCAGCAAACTGCTGGAACTGTAATCGATTGTTGCTCAAAACAATCCCGATGTAATCCTCTTCCAAGAAACTAAGTTCAAACCACTAGAAAAATTTAGTCTGAAACACTATACGCTATGTAGAAAGGATCTAGACTCAAATTCTATATCAAAAGGTGGAGTACTCATTGCCACTAAAATCAATCTCCTTGTCGAACCAATCGACCTTCTAACTAATCTTCAAGCTGTAGCCGTCAGGATACGAACCCCAATTAATATCACCATCTGTTCAGTCTATTTGCATCAATCAGACGACGTTTCCGACAGTTGTTTGGAGCGGTTAATAAAACAAATCCCCACTCCCTTCCTCATAAGCAGTGACTTCAATGCCCATAATACGATCTGGGGTTCAAGGTTTTCCAACCGAAGAGGAAAATATATTGAGAAGATTCTGGATTGTTTCGACCTAGCGTTGTTAAACACTGGTAGAAACATTCACTTCAATGTGTTCAATGGTTCGCTCTCAGCTTTCGACTTATCATTTTGTAGCCATTCTATTTCCCACGTAACACAGTGGAAACCCCTTGCATCTCTTTTTGGAAGCGACCATTTTCCATTGCTCATAGCGATAGAATTCTCAGAGAGTAACAATAATACCAAAAAATTTCCCAGCTGGAGGCTTAAAGATGCTAACTGGAAATTATTCTCCCAGTTAGTAAATCTAAAACTTCCAGAAAACACCAGCGATGTCAACACGATTAATGAGCATATAATTAAGGAATTAACAGCAGCCGCTTCCGATAGTGTTCCAAAAAATAGTCCGCGACGTAGACAAACGATATGGTGGAACCATGATTGTAGCAGAGCGGCCACGGAAAAGAATAGACTCCGGTCTAGAGCAAAGCGTCACCCGACGCAAGAAAATCTCAAAAATTTCAAAATTGCTCGAGCAAAGTGCAAAAGGCTCCTCAGAGAATTAAAAAGACTGTCTTGGGTACGATTTACATCAACGTTCAATTCCAGCACTCTAGTCAAGAAGGTTTGGGACACGGGTCAAAATGTTATCGAACAAAAAAACATTCACAACGATCTCGCCGATAATATCGGATTTCGGCCCAACTTGCAGCAAGTTGGATATTGCGGAAAGCCTGGCCGATCATTTCCATAAATCATCCGCCACTGAATCGTATGCAGAATCGTTCAAAATTATTAAAAGGAACTGCGAATGCCAAGAAGCTCGTCCCTCCACCTGATCTACGCAAGAGTTCAATTTTCCGTTTACCAATGATGAATTAATAGATGCCTTGAATCATATGGGATCCTCAGCTTCCGGGCCGGACGGTATACATATCGATATGATCATAAAGCTCCCTGCGGAATCCCTTAGCACAATTCTCCAATTCTACAATTTAATTTGGACATTGGGGAAAATTCCAAATGCTTGGGAAATGACTCATGTAATTTCAGATTTAAAGCTCGAAAAAACCCCAACTCCATGACAGCTACTGCCCCATTTTCCTGACCAATTCTTTATGCAAATGTTTGGAGAAAATGATAAACGCTCGTCTAATATAGATACTGGAACAAAAGCAACTTCCTGATCCAATGCAGTTCGGGTTCAGATCGCAGAAATGCACGATGGACCTTCTAGTAAAACTCCACCAGCAAATTTGTGGTGGGTTTGTTTCGAATCAGTTGCTCATTTTGACCTGGAGAAGGCATTTGATCGTATACGGCTACATAAAATCATTCAAACCCCGGTAAACTGGAATGTCACTGGGAACTTGCTTAATTTCGTGAAGGCATTCTTGACAGACCGCACGTTTCAGGTTCGGATAGAAGATATCTTGTCGTCTACTAGAAGTCAAGAAAACGAGCCATCTCAAGGATCGATAATTAGTTCGACCTTATTCATAGTAGGCATTTCCGCCCTGCCAAAATCATTGAACAGCCCGTAAAATATAATCTTTTCGCTGACGATCTCACAATATATATGACATCTACAAATCTGAAAAGTTTAAGAGTTCGGCTTCAAAACAAGATCGATAGATTACAAGAGTGGTCTACAAACCAGGGCTTAGCTTTCTCAGCGAAAAAAACAGCTAGCATTATTTTCAGCAATAAACGGAAATCCCCTTCGAACTGCAAAATAATTCTAGACAACAAACCCATCAGTTTAGCCCCAATGGTCAAAATCGTTGGAATGGTATTCGACAGGAAGCTGTCTTGGTTCAGGCACATCGATGAGCTTAAAGTGAAATGTCAAAAATCTCTCAACATGCTCAAAATGACAGCTCATACAAAATGGAGCGGAAATAGGAAATGCACGCAGAACCTCAAATCGATTACGGTTCGATCATACACAGATCTGCTAAACCTAAGGTGTTGAACAGGTTAAACACTGTTCAAAATTCCGCATTAAGATTAATCTCAAGCGCATTATACTGCAGTCCAATTGACAGCCTTCATGCAGAAACTCATGTCCTGACATTCAAACACAGAAGGTTATTTCTGTCTCTGAAATATTTCTTTAATCTGGCCTCAAACCATCTAACCCCTCGCATCAAAAAAACGTTTGCCCTGAATTATATACAGCTATATGAGAGAAATCCAAAAAGTCTAAAGCCCTTGGGGATCGAGTGTCGGAATGCTGTTAGTAGTTTTTAATGCACGGCGACAGTCCATCAACGTACGGTTGAAGTTTCTTCGTGGAACGCCAGTATACAGTAATTAAAAAATTTTAGAGGCCAGAATAAAAAAATCAGCCAAAATCTGAAGTCTCAACTAAAAAAACATGTATACTCCGTCTGGCAATACAAATGGGAACAAAAGTGTCGCTCTCAGAAACTGTTCAAAGTCAATGGAAACCTTCGGTGATGGAGCACCTCATACAGACAGAACCGACATGAGGAAACAATACTAGCTCGCCTGCGCATAGGCCACTGCCTCCACGCACATACCTGTTTCAAAAACTACCGCAACCGAAATGTGAAATTTGTGGAGTGCCGGTTACAGTGGAACATTTCCTCACCTCGTGCCACAGATTTCGGCAAGAGAGAGCTACCTGCTTCACGGAGGATGCTAGTTTGGCCGAAATTCTGGCGGACAATGAAAAGGCCTGTGGGAACATTTTCAAATTTTTAAAGCTTACCCGACTTTTCCCTTTTATATAGTTTTAATATTCAGCAGCGTTCGCTTCCTTTCTTTTCTTTTCTTTTCTTTTTTCTCTTTCTATTGTTTATTTTAATTTCTTTTTTGTACTTTACATGTATTAATCTATTACTTATAAGATGTAACTTCTCAGCGTCACAAATGGCCCTAGCTGTCGAGCGACTTTAAATAAATAAATTATATATACATATATATATATATATAGTATATAAGAAAAATTAAAACATTTTAATAAGAACAGATTTACTACTGGCTATAGAAATTTCATTTTTCACTTTTTATATTAATTTTTTATTTAAATAAGAAAAGAAAAAAAGCAACTGTTTTCAAAACTTTTTTAATGATAACACTATAGATTGTCAATAGCTTCTTCTTCTTCCGTCATGTTGCTCGATTCCGAGCGTCGTAAATCATCCATGTTATACTGACCAAATGCAATCATGCCATTTGTCGCGGTCTGCCGTTGCTCGCAAACATTCTTCCAGCCTTTTCCTGTTATTTCCGGCAGTTGATCTATATATCTATTCGGAGGACGGCCTCGGCCTCTCCGTCCCCCGCATAATAGTTTTTTAAAGAGACTTTGGTCCGCGGCGCATAACATGTCCGAAGAATTGTAAAATGCGGCGATGAATTATTCTACTAAACAAAAAAAAAAAAAGAAATCGGTTAATATACAGAAGAGAAAAAGGTATTGAACTGTTTTGTTTTTGCCTATTTATAATATTTAAGCATCGATAAACGCAGTGAATTATGCTCATTAAATGAAACAGTATCGTTTATTAATTTAAATTAAAAATAATATATGTAACATAAAGCTTCTTAATGACATTTAAAAACAAAATTGATAAAACGAAATAACACATCTACAATGAAAAAAAACCCTCTATAAATAACAACGCAACATTCTTCTTCTTCTCGTATGGCGAACAGCCGTGTCAGCACTTTACTTAATTATAATTCTACATCCAGACCCTGTAACCATGACAAAGCGGATGGCGTTATTGAACGCAAATCTTGCGAATCTCCGTTAAAGCTTCTTCTTGGGCACTCGAATACTATGTGTTCAATGGTTTGTCGCGGGTGACCACAGTCACAGGACGGATTGTTAATTAATCTCCATTTTGATTTCATATCTCCCGTGCGAATGCGATTGAGTAGTACCCACTCCCGTCGTGGGAAGTCATGGCCTTTAACCATTTCATTCGATACATCTGCCAGTCTGTGTTTGTCCAGGTTGGCCGACGTCCATTACTCTTTCCATTCCTGCTGCCCATCGTAATCATCAGCTATTAATTTCTCCGCCATTAGACATACGGGCTTTCTTAATCTGAGACGTTTTGTCTGACCTATATCCTGATGTAAAGGTAAGTCCGGCATCAGTTTATATTTTGACCATTCCTTTTTTGTTCCCAGCTTTCGCCTTATCTTGGGCGGTACGATATTGCTCAATATGGGCAGCCACGTTGTAGGTGTTTACTTTATTGTACCAGTAATTAATCGCATTGTTTCATTCAGCACGGTGTCTATCTTTTTTGTGTGAACGCTATTTAACCATACCGGTGCGGCGTATTCTGCGGTAGAATAAACAAGTGCTAGCGCTGATGTTCTCAAAGTGCTTGCTGATGATCCTCATGTTGTGCCAGATAGTTTCTGGATGATGTTTGTTCTGGCTTTAGCCTTAGCCACTACGCTTTCCAAATGTTTTTTATAAGTAAGTGTTCTGTCCAGAGTGGCTCCCAGATATATAGGGTGTTCGTTATATTTTAATGTGCTTTCCTCAAAGTTGACTTGGAGTTCCATTTTTGCTAGTTGTGTATTTAGATGGAAGCACGTTGTTGCACTTTTAGCAGCATTTAGTTTCAACCTCCAGAGGGAGAAGTAATGGGCCAGTATCTTGAGGTCAGTTTCTAATATTTTTTCAGCTTTTCTGACGTCTGCTGTCTGTGTTGCCAGTGTGATGTCGTCGGCATAGATAAATTTTCTGGCCGTAGTTGTTGGTAAGTCATAGATATTGTAACTGACCAGCTTCCGCAATGATGAAATAAAAAAAAAAAAAAGCATAAAACAAATAAAAGAAAATAAAGATTTCGGGCGCCAATGACACTTAACCCCGGTGTGTCATTACCGGAAACTCAATTCGTAGAGCTTTAGGCCTTCCTAAGGTTTAACGAAAAAAGAAAGTCTCCGCGGCGGAGATGTCACCGGGACCCACCCCGTGTCCGAATAAGAAAGATTTCGACTTTAAACGCGTATATTTTCGCTAGGATAAAAAAATTATAATAAAATTGTTAACGGGGTGATTTTAGCGTTCACCCGAGAAGTATACTTGTGAACAAATTAACATATTGACAAATTTTCTACGAGAAACGCGTGCGGCAGAGCACGTACGATTTTAAAACCGACAACGCGACGAGTTGCTTGAGGCAAAAGAGCCTCGACGACGTTCAGCCTAAGACTCTTGCAAGCGACTCTTGCGAGAGACTAAAATGTGTCTGGCGAGGATCGCTCGATGCCCTCTTGCCTTTCGCTAAGACGACTAATTTTACACAAAAATATTAACAAATAAAAAAACACCGCCAAAAGGATCTTTTTAGAAAGTTGGTTGTTAATTTCTATTTAGCGGCGATTACCCTGCCGGTATTTCTTTTCGGGTTTTTTGTCAAAAAAACTTCTGCCGGCTCAACATAGCTCGGTACGCATTTCAAACGCCTATACCGCCAGCAAAGGCTCTTTCTCCGCTTTTCGGCCACCCGCATAGAAACCAGTTCGCTATTCAGGCGCAGCGGTCAGAACATCTGTGCCGGGATCCTTCGATTTTTTAGCCGAGAAAGCGTCTTTGACAACCACGCCGCTTTTGCCCGCTGCCGAGACCGCCGAGAAGTTAATGATTATTGCCAAAAAATATTATTTTCTAGCTCGGACAGCGTTGACAAAGGCCGTAAGAAATGCCGAATCCGTCTCAATATATAAATTAAACAATAATGACGCCAGCACAGAGCCCTGTGGGAGACCACTGTTAAGTCGCCGACTACTGCTTACTTTATCCGCCATGCGCACGGTGAAGATCCGATTTGAAAACATTTCATTTATCAGGGTGCCAATGGTGTTACATGAAATTACCTTAAAAAATTTATGGAGCTGTCTGTGCCACATTATTATTTGAACGCAAAGTAAAAATACAATAATTAGGATAAATAAACTGAAGTGATTTATTAGTATTCGGTACGTAAACTTTTATCCCTAACAGCTACTAATTATAGCGGCGTTATTACAACTAAGTTTTTTTATGTAATCTAATGAAAATGTAGATAATGTTTTAGTTGAGGTTGACTGAAAACTGGCGTTTGATGAATTTTTCTGTGTAAATAATGGGTTCGGTGCTTAAGGGGTGTTTGTAATACTCTTAGAACGCTGTATAACATTAGTTACGTGTTTTATACGCTTTGTGTTTTGGTTTGCTGTCATTATAATACCAAAGGATAAACTTCATTCGTAGAAAAACACCCCCAAGCCATCACATCTGCCATCATGTTTTACAGCTGTATTTAAAATTTTTTGTTTGTAAGTCTGTATTTGGTTTTCGGCAAATTCTGTTTTCGCAGTCGCTTTCAAAAATATCGAATTTCGATTAGCTGATGAAAATAAATGTTCCATTGGTCGAACTATATCTTTTTAGAAAAATTAAAACGCTTTTTTTATTCGGCGAATTTATGTGTAGATCTAGAAGTCTGCGAATTATAATCATTATTTTTAATAATTCTACGAACTGTTAGAGCAGAATATGTTTTTCAATTTACAGTTCTAAAGCTAAATTCGGGGCACGCGCATTCAAATTTTTTGCCACTATTCGCGGCGCAGAAACCGTTTACCGAAAGTTTTTCTGCTTGCTCCATTTTTTAACTAATAATTTCGATTTTATTTTCATTTCGGAAACGTTTTCTTATATTATAAACTGTACTTTTCGGCAAGTAAAGAAGCTATTTAATCTTTTGACAAACTTGCTATTCAAAATTACCAATTGGTTTTTTTTCGTTATTTCACATAATTGATAATATTAAAAATTCACTTATTCAGTATTATTGCAACAGTTCACCTGTTACTACTGAATGTGCTTACTCATTTGGACAATATTCGTAGTTGTGAGTATGAATATAGTATTTGTATTCCTCACAATAAGGAATACAGTATTTGTACAAAGTATTTAGGAGCACTGCGTGAATAATTGCACGAATCATCAATAAATACTTTTATTTATTTTGTTTTTCTTTTCACTTCTGCCGTTTTTTCATTTTACTGGATTTTCCTCTTTTTTTTATATTTTAGTTGTACTTTTTTTTTGTTAGGTTTAAAAATTCCAAAAGAACAATACATTTTTCTCACTGAAGGAGGTGGCTCTTTTAGCCACCTATTGGTACGCTCCTGACAGTATGTCCGTTACTGTCAGATTTGCCAGGAGTTTCTATAGAGAGATTATAAACACTGTTATTTAGGCTGTTTTGCCAGATTTTTAAAAATCTGTTTATTAAGTGGAGTGTCGGCCAAGGTAAAAATGCTGATAACATGAAAGAAGCTATTTCTAACTATTTATATAAAGAACAGTAGTAAGGTTTTAAGCAAAAAAACCATTGTGTAAAAATTTTTAATAGTTAAAGAATTTCTGAATCAGTCAATAATTAATTAGGAATTTTTACATATGCTTCGAAAGAAATTATTAAAAGCAATATAAATAAAGTGTAAGTAAAACAGTATGATAAAAGGGAGCACTTGTGAAATAAACAACCGGCAGAACCAGGAAAAGGAAAACAAAATAAATGAAAACATTTACTTCACCTTTTTTTAATTAATTCGCTGTAATATTCATCAATACTGTGCACAAATACAAATCCGATCTGTATTTTTGATCGCATGAAAACGAATACAGTATTTGTATTCACTGCTGACGAATGCAAATGGTATTTGTATTCACAACTTCACAAATATGAATGCAGCAATTGTATTCATGGTCTGATAGATATGACTTGTACTTATAGATGTATTCAAATACAATTTGTCCAATTTTGTATGATCACTATAATGGGCAGTATTGCTAAGCGTGCTATACTTTGAGGAAATTGGAGTAGCACTGCATTAATTATTCACACGCTTGCCATGCCTAAATATTAATGCTGCTTCTAAATTCGGTAGGCTTTTCTTTTTTTCTTTATAATGGCGCTATTTTAACATTTTTAAACTTTTTTCCTCTTAAATCGAGTTTAAGAGAGTTTATTTTATTTTAATTTAATAAACAATTTACTAAAATACACGCGTTAAAAGCATTTTGTTATCAAAAGGAATTTTTGGAAACAGTGCCTGAATATTAGTGTTACTGTATTTCTTTCGCTTCTGAAGTATTTCGGACAAGACCGTGTCCACGGGGGGGGGGATGAGAACTGAAATAGTTATTATAAATACACAAAAATCTGAAAAAGATCAAAAATTAAAAATTAATATTGATGATTTTTTAGGGTGTTCTTAACTTTAAAAGAAAAAAGAAAAAATATGTTCCATATTTTTAGGTACTTCATTAATATCTTATGCAAAATTTTTTATTACGAGTATAATGAATAACATATGTAATTTTTATTAATGTTCATATATGAGGTAATTCATTTATGTAATTTTTTTTTTTTTTTTTTTTGATTAAATAGTATATTTAGGAAAATATGTGTATAAAGGCGCAGGGACTATGTGTGAAAAAAACAAAAAAAAAAATAGCAAAAACTTAGTATACATTAATGGGATAAACAAGAAAAAAAAAACTGAGTATTATAAGAAAAATGAAATATTGTGTGTAAATAGTCCTGTGCAAGTGTACTTATAACTGAAATTGGGGGTGGTAGTTGGGATGATAAACAACATAGTCCCAACTATTACCAAAAGAGAGAAGATTTAAGCATAATCGCTATTAAACATTCTTAAATATTACATATTAAATTAATTTATTACAATAAGAGATAAGCAGAAAAAACAAATGTATAAGTAATGTAACATTATTTTTAGAGAAAAGTAATATTTGGTGGGATTACGGTTGAATTAGCGTGAGAAATTATAATTCTATATCAATACTTAAATGGCTACATACATTTAACAAAAATAATAAGAATATGATAATAAGAGGAGGAAGATAAGAGGCAGGTAGGAGGCAGATCATTTTCTAATTTAGTTTTAACCAGAAGTATGTAACAGACATATGTGAATTACATTTAGTAATAATAATTTAGTTACATAGTTGAAACTTACGCCTCATAGCAGCCTCAGAAAACTTAAGGAAGAGATGGTGATTTGTGTTATTAATGTGAAAAGTACTAGTTCTAGTAATACCAAATTTAGAACGTAAGTTACTGAAAGCAGGACAGTCAAAGAGGAAATGGATAACATCATCTGTATTGTTTAGGGAACAGCAGGTGCAGCCTGGGCCACTTGCAAGTCGGAACCGATAGAGGTAGGCACCAAATTTCCCATGCCCAGTGAGCACCCGTGAACTATAGAAGTTGATATTGATTTTTTTCATTCTTAGTCTGTCTGAGATACTTGGGAGAAAGTAATATGTTTTCCTTCCAGTATGATCAGAATCCCATCGCCTCTGCCATTCAGCTATAAGAGTTTGTAGTATCTGCTTTTTGAACACTGTATAGGAGGGGTTATTATTACATGATTGGACAAAATTATTATTTATTAGTTTTAAGGAGGAAATCAAATTAAGATCATTGTGAAATCTATACTCACTTGAGATAGCCTTGCCTATAATGTACAGGTCCATTGGAAATATACCGGTGATAACACAAGCAGCAGAAGTGGGTGATGTTCTGTAAAGGGATGCGATGTTAAGGAGAAACTTTCTTTGAAGTTTATTGACTCTAGTCAAGACCTTAGGTGTAACATAAGTGGCAGCTCCATAACCAAACAGGGATTGAATTAAGCCCTTATACAATATACTTCTTTCAGAGTATTGAAGACCCCAACAGTTATGTTGCAGTCGACTGATCTTGGTGAAAAGAGAATCACATTTGGCTTGTATATACTTCAGGTGAGGTAGAAAAGTAAGTTTATTATCTACAAGTATTCCAAGATATTTTAAGATGTTTGTGTATTGTATACCCTGATCAGAGAGTAGCTTTAGGTTATTAACTTTCTCTACCACTTTTTTGTTGCCAAACACTGAATACTTGCACTTACAAACAGAAAAAGATAGTCCTAGGCTTTTAACTGTTTCATCCAGGTGTCCTATAATTATTGACATTTGGTTGTAGTCAAAGTAATTAGTGACATCGAATATAAGACAGAGGTCATCAGCATAGGATTATAAGAGAGCAGTTATTATTAAAAAGTTTACAAAAGGATTCTATCCTGTGATGCACAGAGGAATATAGTATATTCCATAATGTGGGACCTAGTACGGAGCTCTGAGGGACACCGCAGAAAGCATTCCTTGAACTGCTGAAGTTGTTTATGGTGAGGTGTGCGACCCTATCTGAGAAGTAGCTGATTATCAAGTTGATCAAGAATGGATTAATATTGTAATGCTTCATAATGTCAATAATAACAGACCATTTGCAGTTGTCAAAAGCACCTGCAATATCGAAGGAGAATACAATTGCAGTATTTCCAGAGTTTAATGAATTCCTGATAACTTTGACTAAGTGATAAACTGCACCCTCCGCCGATTTTCCAGTGCGGAAGCCAAACTGGTTATTGTGTAACAATTTTTGTCTGTCAATCTCCAGTAAGAGCAGTTGATTAACAATTTTTTCAAAAACTTTACCCACTGAGCTGAGTAGAGAGATTGGGCGGTAGGCAGTGATGTCAGAAGGTAATTTCCTCGGTTTTGGTATAAGTTTAATGTATGCGGCTTTCCAGAATTTGGGGAAAACTTGAAACTGTAAGCATTTATTGAAGATTAGAGGAAACAGTTCCTCAAATTGTAGGTTAAGATGTTTAACCAGTTTATTAGTAATTCTGTCTGGGGTTGCCGCTTTCCTATTGTTGAGATTTGAATAGTATCATCAACTAGATATGGTTCTGCCAGGACACAGATATCTATATCACTGATATAAAAGTCCTTTAGGAAGAGAAGCTGTGTAGCGCGGCAATTATCGACATTAAGATATGAAAACCTAAGTCGATCCAAAATCGATATTGGACTTTAAGTTTTCATAAGCTTTTATGTAATGGGGACAATTTTTGCTGTATGAGCGATGATCTGCCTCCTCAGCACAACTCACCACAAGGCTTTTGTCAGCCAACTTATCGTCTATATTCTTTTTATCAGCGACAACCCTAATCTTACCATATGTACAATTAGAACATACACTTAAGTCATTGCAAGTTTTAACATAGTTTAAGTATACATCTGAGGACTTGCGGAATTTTTCCGGATGTCCATACCTGTTGCACTTGTTGCACATTCTTGGGTTAACCGCGTCAACAAAATTGAGTGATTCCCATTTAATTCTCAATTTTCCCATCGCCGAAATGGTCTGGTACTGATCCGGACGTAACTGTATATATATACGACTTGCATGCTCCGTTGAGATTTTGTTAACCATGACTGGTTCCCGGTCAGTAATGTCTTTAAAATATTCTTTAACATTATCTTCCGAAATGTTTTTTGTTCGAAAGACCAAGATTGTAGGATTGAGCAACTTTTCCTCAGTCACTTTACATTCAGGGATTAAGTTTGATATCTCCTTATTGTAGCCTTTGGCAATCGTCCTTAGTGGCAGAGTTAATGATTGCAGTATTGTTATTAAGCTTTTTGTAGAAGGTTACATTAATCTTCTTTTTGCTTAAAGAAACATTTTCTTTAAGTTTTTTATCGAAGATGTCTATGTCGTCACATTTGATAATTAGCTTATTTTTTGGTATTGTTTTTTTATTTGCGGCAACATCCCGGTATGAAATGTGCCTGCAGACGTTCTTTTTTTGTGCTGGGCCGTGCAGGACATCCTTGACAATCGACTGCACTTCCGCCGATTTTTTTTTAAGTATTGAATCTAAGTTACCGCATTTCGTTAAAGCGACGCCAATTTTCGTGTCAATGTTGGTAGCTGCCTCCAGGACAGCGCTTTTATTTTCCCTGGTTACCCCCTTGGCACCAGTGGGGAACTGCAAACGTATAGCTTTAGTAAGATCTAATATTTCCTTAAGGCATTTCTGCAATTCAACTATGCCACCCATTATGGGTCCGAAAAGATTGCGAGCTCACGTCCGAAGGACTGTGAGCTCACGTCAGCTCACGTTTAGTTGAATAACAGCTGCGCGATATCGATAGATTTAAGTGCAAAGCCCAAAAGGCTTTACATAAAATTTATTAATGTTTCTTTTTTTTTTTTGATAACAAGTTAACAATTATACTAGTTTAATTACGTAAATAGTATAGAAAAATAAAAGTAAAGTATAAAAAGGGAAGAGTATAAAGAAGCTTGCAAAAATTGAGTCAGTACTCCAGAGTGGACAATGTGATCGTTCGCGGGGTACCGTTCGTAAAAGGGGAGAATGTAAAGTCACTAATAAATAAGATAGGAATAAAACTAGGTGTGCAATTGGCGCAGTGGGATATCAAAGCAGCACATCGTCTACCTAAAAAGGTCAACGATTCCGCACCGGCGCCGATAATCGTGAAACTTCACGATAGAGAAAAAAAAGCACAACTACTAAGTAATGCAAAGAAGTTGAAGATAAACAGTAACGATGTTGGCTTACCCCAATCAGTACCGATTTATATAGATCAAGATCTGATTCGCCACGTTAGGAAACTCTATGCAGTTGCTAGGCTAACGCGTCAAGAAGATAAAATAAGCCAAGCATGGTGCAGAGACGGTAAAGTTTATGTACGGAAAACAGACTTAAGTAACGCGAAGATAATAACCAGCGAATCAGATCTCGAACAGCTGATTGACGATTCCACGCAGGAGAGTACCACTATGCGGAACATTAGCCATGTAACCAAGCAGATAGACAAGATTAGTGCAGTAGATTCGGCAGTAAAACATAGTGAAAAACACAAAGGTGGCCAAAAGTAGAGTTCTATCGATAAGTTCATATTGGCAGCGTCCACATCATACACACAGTCTCCAACACCAGCATACCCAGCAACACACACACAAACAATAACACAATCACCTCCAACCACACGTGTAAAAAATAAACAAAATATTATAAATAAATGAAACGTTTCTCGGCCTGTTATGAACGTGAACTGTCCTCACCCAGAAACGCCGGTAAGCGAGGGTGAGTATACCTTTTTTCCTCCATCACTCCCGTCATTTAAAATTACTACTAAAAATTTAGTTAAGCGCAATTTAAATCAAACCAATAATATAAAAAGTAATAAAAACAAAATCAAACACAAAGTTCATATAGCTACTCTGAATGTAAGGTCACTTAAAAGTCCAGAAAGCTTAATTGAATTAGAAGAGGCATTTCAGAAATCTAATATTAAAATTTTAGGATTGTCCGAAGTAAGAAGACCTGGAGAGAAAATTATACGCACACAAAAGGGGAACCTTTTTTATTATATAGGTAATAACTCAGGACAAAAAGGAGTCGGTTTTATTATTAAAAATGAATATATAAGTAATGTAGTAGAGACAAAGGGGATTAACGACAGAATAGCAATTTTAAAAATAAAAATTAATAAAGTTATACTAATATGTGCTCCGACTACAGCTGCAGAAAATAGGGAAGTAGAAAATTTCTACGAAAATTTAAGAAACATTTTAAATTCAATTAAAATAAAGAACAACAACTTAATAATTATGGGAGACTGGAATAGCCAGATAGGGCAAAGAGAGAAAAGTGAAAAACAAACAATGGGTTTATACGGTTATGGGAAACGCAACGAAAGGGGTTGGATGCTCATAAGATTCTGTCAAGAATTCAATTTAAAAATAGTAAATAGTCTGTTTAAAAAAAGAATAGGAAATAGATGGTCATGGATATCTCCAAATCAATAGTATAAATCACTAATAGACTATATACTAGTACCTAGCATGAATCAGTCAATTATAAATTTCGAAATAAAAGGTTTGAATAAATTCAGCTTCTATACAGATCATAGACTGCTAATTATAACAATTGCAATTGATAATGAAAAATACTATAAGAGAGTCATAAAAAATTTGAATACAGAATTAGACTATGAAAAGTACGAAAACATAATTAGTGAAGAGTTAGGAAAGATAAACTTAAATAGAGATCAAGAGATTGATGAACTATATAACGCCATATCTCAAACAATAACGTCATCATTCACAACCACATCCAAGAAAAGAAGTGGAAATATCCCACAGATAAGCGAAGTAGACGACATTTACCATTTACGTAAAAGAAGAATGGAAATTTTAAAAATCGTTAACAGGTTTCCAAAAGAAAAGATTGAATTAAATTTAGTGTCAAGAGCTATAAGAAATAAAATAAGAGAAAGGGACCGAGCTCAAAAAAATGAAATTATTAATAACATTTTAGAAGGAAGTAAAAATATAAAACTGCTAAAAAAGAAACTCAGTATAGGTACACAATGGGCAACTCATTTTATGAACTTGAAAGGGGAGAAAATATGCGACAGAAAAGAAATAAATAACTTCATAACTGAATATTATAAAAATTTGTATAATGACATAGATAACGATCACGGTATAAGCAATTCTGTTGAAACTAGTTTTACAGTAGAACCAGAATTTCTGAATGAAGAAGTAGAGGAGATAGTAAAAAGATTGAGACGCAACAAAAGCCCAGGCAGTGACAAAATAATGAACGAACACATAAAATTGGGAGGTTTACAATTAATAAAAATCTTAACGATTCTATTTAATAGAATTTTAAAAACAGGCATTATTCCCTGTAAATGGAAGTACTCTGATATAATATTGTTGTTTAAAAAGGGGGATCGACACAAAATTGAAAACTATCGTCCAATATCTTTAAGTTTGACTATTTCAAAAATGTTTTCAAAGTTGTTAGAAAATAGAATACAGCCTATTATAAGAGTCGAACAACCTGTAGAATAAGCTGGTTTCAGAAGGTCGTTCGCTACAATAGATCACCTACATGTCATGAACCAAGTCATTGAGAAGTGTATAGAATATCAAATCGAAATATATATGGCTCTAATTGACTATAATAAAGCTTTCGACTCTTTAAAACATCAGTACTTATTTGCATCACTTAAAAGTCAAGGAGTTCCAGAAAATTACATAATATTAATAAAAAATATGTATAATGACCTTAGAGCCAGAATATTAACAGATGTAGAGGGTCGGTACTTTGATATTAAGAAAGGGGTTAGACAGGGAGACCCATTATCACCGGTTTTGTTTAACTGTGCTTTGGAAGATATTTTTAGGAATTTGCACTGGGATAACAAAGGTTTAAACATAAATGGAAAAAGAATTTCCAATTTAAGATTTGCGGATGACGTGGTTCTCTTGTCAAATTCCTTGGAAGAACTAAAAACTATGATAACAGAATTAGACAATGTGGGGAAAAAAGCTGGGCTTTCCATAAATATCGGAAAAACGAAAATATTTACAGAAAACCGAAACGCTAAAATAGTACAAGTTAACGGAATGGTTATAGAAATAGTAAATCAAGTAACGTACCTAGGTCAGCAATTATCTTTCGAAAATCGTACTGAAAAAGAAGTAAATACTAGAATAACGAAAGCTTGGAACAAGTATTGGGCACTAAAATATATTTTTAAAGGCCCTTTTAACAATTATCACAAGAGCATAATTTTCAACGCGACTATTATACCTAGTTTAACATACAGCAGTCAAACCTGGTGTCTGACTTCAAAAATTATTAATAAAATAAAGGTAACACAAAATACAATTGAACGGTCTATTTTAAATATTAAGAAAAAAGATAAAGTACCACTCAAACTGATAAAACAAAAATTAAGAAATAATATAGATGCAATCAGATATGTTAGAAGACAAAAATGGGCTTGGGCTGGTCATGTAGCAAGAATGAAGGATGACAGATGGACGTATAGAGCCACTTTCTGGTTTCTTGCACATTATAAAAGAAGAAGGGGGCATCAGTTGACAAGGTGGAGGGACGATTTTAGTAATTTTTTATTGAACAAAAATTTTCAAAGAGTAGCCATAGATAGAATTGAATGGGAGAGATTACAGGAAACCTTTGCTCATCATGGGCCGAGGAAATTTAATATTTAGTTTTTTCTATATCAAATTTATACTATTCATGTTTGTTATATATGTAGTTTAAGAATTTCCTCAATAAAGGTTTATTTATTTATTCATTTATTTATTTATAAAGAAGCTCACCTTTTCATAATAAAATAATCACTAAAAGCGTCCAGTATCACCAAGAAAAATAACACTAATTGAAGAGCACAACAGACACATGCGAAAGCGATCAAATATTTAATAATTATTACATTTATGTAAATTATCAATATATAAATCAGAATGATGGAAATTATTAATAGTACGAATATTAGAGAAAAATGTATTGTTATTTATAAAATAAATATGTGAAGAAAATTATCAAAACCCCCCTTTCCAAAATTCTTGACACGGGCCTGATTTCTGATATTGTAAGATAGTTCTCCATCGCATCAGATTTATATACATATATGCATATATTTCTTTCTTCTAAATCAACGTGATCGAAATCATTTCCCCAAAAACGTATATTTTACATTCATAATTTTTTTTTTTTTTTTATAGACGATAATTGAAGCCTTCCTCATACTTTATTTTTGACTTTATTAATCATTTCTCTTTCCTAGTTGAAGGTATGGGATATTTCCGAAAACTTCTCTTTAATAGCGTAATTAATATTTGCTTTAAATATTTATTTTGTTTATAATTTTCATTATTTTTTTAAATTTCCATTGGATTATTGTATTAACTTTTTCAGTTTTCATTGAACATATAAAATATATGTGTTCACAAAACACAAATATTTTGAAAACCCTTGAATAGAGTAAGGCTCTTTTCGTACTAAATTTGTTGAGTCGAATTAAGTGAAATTAAATCATTTCTTTCAAGTCAGTTGCTTTACACCGAATTCCAGAATACACGGAAGATCGTTGACGTTTATTAGGTATTGTCTGTTCAATCGTACTATTCCATTTTGCGTAAATGATACTCTATAGTCTATACCATTAAGTTATCATTAAAAAGCAGAGGACCATGAAACAGAATAATGAGCAATCTGTGTTTTTCAGCGGCGATAAATGACGTTAGTAATTCAATTCCTCAAAACCAGCTAAATAACGTCTATTTTCTAATGACTTAAGTGTATCAATATTAACCGAAGACTATAATTTAACAGAATGTGATTCCTTCAAAAAATTATACAACCTGATCCATGCGCACGTATATAGGAACATGGTGTACAATTTTTGTTCGGATGACTGAATAATATATAACAAACAATTTGTTTGAGTAGCTCGCATATGAATAATAATTTATGATATTCAATATTAATCTTCATACGTCAATCATATGTTTAATCGTCAATCAGTTATTCGTCATTCAGTTATTTCTTATTCAGTTGTTTGTTATTTAAAGTTAGTGACATATAAAATTTTGGTAACATAATAATTTATGATATTCAATATTAATCTTCATACGTCAATCATATGTTTAATCGTCAATCAGTTATTCGTCATTCAGTTATTTCTTATTCAGTTGTTTGTTATTTAAAGTTAGTGACATATAAAATTTTGGTAACATAAAGGAAGTTGTGCCTATTTATGAAGGGCTGAACAAGGTTAAAAATGTTACATCTCCGTATATTTTTCTAGTTTGGAGCACCCGGGTTTTCAACGTCAAAATTAGTTCCCAGGGCGCCTGGAATAGTCGGAATTTGGAAACAAAAACATATTTCTCGGCATGTGATGTATCGATTAAAAAATCGTTATTTGTCGGGGACGTAACCGTATTTCATTTTCTTAACGAAAGTTTAGAGATGGCAATAATTTCAAAAAACGCAAAAACTTACGTTCCTCTACCTCTTTGCAGCGTAAAAATCTGATTTCTTTGTTTTGACTTTAGTATTATGTAAATATAAATATTATGGTTATCAACTTAAATACAGAATCCTTAGCGTATGAAACATCATGCTTGATTGAACTTGTCTTTGATATCTTTCGGTGCTATCGTACATAATTCAAATCATAAAAATAATGAATTATCTGAGAATAGAATATATTTTATATCGTTTCACAGCACGTGATCAATCATTTAAAAAATGCTTAAATTTCCTTACCAAAGCTGTTCGCTTATTTCTCGTTAAAAATAAAAATGAGGTCTTCAACTGTAAGCTATCCAACCTTACCACTAAAGACAAAAACCTCTGGAAAGTTTACAAGAAGCGTTTCAACAGTCAAGCCTCGTTACTTCCTCCGCTTCTTGACTCGAGTACTAACTCGTACGTGTACTCTGATTTTGGAAAAGCGGAATTGCTAGCTACTCGATATTACTTTCAAATTCATTCCCGTAATACAGATGTGTTACCTAAACAAAAAACTTCCCAAATTCACTCTACTCTTCGCACCTACTTCAAGCCACACCAGCCAAGATACATCGCATTCTAAAATACCTTAATACAATCCACTGGTTATGATAATATTTCTAATATAGCTTTAAAAAACTTCCCACTGACAGCCCTAGCTGAAATAACCTCTTTGGTAAATTATCCGCAACAATTGATATCCTCCAAAATTATCGCGTTTCCTAAGCCCGGGAAAAACTCTTCGTGCATCGACAATATTCGCCCTATTAGCTTTTTTAGTAATTTAAGCAGAGTGGTAGAAAAAATTATACTAAAACGTCTCATGCTACACTCTGATAGCTCAAATATTATCCCTCCGGAGCAGTTCGGGTTCAAGCTGAACACTCTACGGTGCAGAAAATGACTAGAATTGGGGAATTCGTAACCCACAATTTGAACTGTACTAAATATACAGGCATGATATTACCTAGACGTAGCCAAAGCATTTGATATTACTTGGAATAATGGAATAATCTTCAAAATGATCAAGACCAAATTTCCGGTTTACCTAATTAGGCTAATCAAAAGCTACTTTAAAGCAATAGAACATTTGCTGTTCACATCTCTGATACCTCTTTTTCATTCAAAACACGGTTAGCTGGAGCCCGCAGGGCAGCATGTTGAAGCCAATTTTATTCAATATATTCCTTTACGATTTCTCTGTATCGTTCCGCATTAACGTGGCACTCTTTGCCAACGAGCTGCGCTGTATTGCAACGCACACAGGCCGAACGCGATCGTCAACAAGCTTCAACTTGAGGTTAACCGCGTCCTTCGTTTTTTTTTTTTTTAAATTATGTATTTCTATTAATCCAGCTAAATCTGAGGCGATTCTATTTTCTCGTAGGTACCCATCGACCCTTAAGAAAGTGCACATACAAGGTACCGATGTTCCTTGGTCTGATCTAGTTCGCTACCTCGGCGTGTAAACTTTAATAAACATATCGATCACGCTATCGTCAAAACAAATCGTGTTATCTGCACCATTTACCTACAATGTTCCATCGTAGATTGTTTTTAAATTTTCATAACAAATTAATTCTATACAAATCACTTATTAGGCTAATCTTAATCCACGCATCGCCTGTGTGGTCCTCAATATTTAACGCCCATTATAAACAACAATAGCTCATACAGAACAGATGTTTTAGGTACGTATTAAACGCATCGCGCTATACCAGGATTTCAGTGATGCATAATGTCCTCCAAGTTGCCGTAAAATTGCTTGACTCACAGCAATCCTCTTATTAATCATATCAGGAATTACGATTCCAAGCAGATACAATTTTTGTACTCAAAATACGAGCATAGGCGGTTAAAACATAATCTATCTTTATAAACTATCTCCTTCCTCTTTTGCTCGCAGTCTTGTTCCTCATTTGTAGTATCTGTATCCTTATTCCTTAAATAGATTTAATTTTAACTAATCATCATATTTGCTCGTAGGTTTTTTTTTTTTTAAATTTGGTTTTGTTAAATTTTATTAATAATTTATAATTGTATTTCATAGGTTGCGTCGTGCGGTAAGAACGCTAGTTCAGCTTGCAATGCTAAATTTGCACAAATATATATGTATTTTCTTTCTTTATTTTTTTTTGTTGCTTTTCTTGTAATGATTGTCCAAAACTATTTAATTCATTTACACATTGCTATTTATAGAAGCAAAAATATTGTAGAGTTGCTTTCCTTTGATGACGTTGCTTGATAGTATGTATGACCTCTTTAAGCAAGCTGCGCCATGGTGTTTGGCGGTTAAATCTCTATTCGCATCATTTTTCTTTATTTATGCTTACCTTATCGTTATTCTATTTCTCGCTCGGAGCATTTTGCTGCTGTCGCTTACTTTAAATCAGTTCGTACCTAGGCGTAATAGTTATTTTGAGTAATGAAAGCATTGGATTAACTGGCTTTTTATGCCACATTTTTTGCGCTTTATATATCGGTTTATCTGTTTTCACACTACTTCTCGCATAGCGTTTAGTCAGGGCCTTTCTTGCCTTTAACCAGAGATTAGCTGATAGTATATGACGGCCCCGTGATTTGTTTTGACGATGAGAATTTCTATTTATCAACTCTCCTACGTTCATCATTCTCTTCTTGCCTTCTTTCGGTACACATATGTATTTTGACTAAATATTTAACGTATGTAATTCATTATCCGTTACAACTGGTTGCCTTATAATAGCGATAGCGAGCAGTTGAAATATAATAGTGCAATCTGTTTTTTTACAGATAAAAATCCTTCTCTTCCTCGACAAAAAACAAGTAAAAATCATAAACACTTCTTATAACTTCCTTTTTAAATTTAAAAACCCGCGCATTATTAAATGGATGAGCGGGGAAATCAGTTTTTTTAGAAATAAAATTATTCTGCAGAAACAGATTACTTTGGTTGTGCATTTGTAATATCCAATAAAGATTTTTGATAATTAATGGTACAAAATGTAATTTTATGTTTTAAAATGTTCAGTATAGCACTCGTAATATCGTCAGTACACAGTTGGAGTTATTGCGAACAGTAGAAGTGGGTTAGTCAGATCCAAATTGAACGTGTCACATACGAATTCCGTAAACTACTTATCACAAGGTGTTTTCAGGTCGACGTTCAAATCGCCTCTGAAAATGACTGGAATCAAACGGTGTTCGTTTTCACGAACGACTTTGAGAAAACCGTCAAAATATTTTCGTTCCCGTTCAAAACGTTTATTATTTTTGTATTACTTTTTTGTTTCTCAACAGCCGATATTATTCGAGAACTGTTGTTGGTTTGAAGACAATATGAGATAATTCTTCTGTCTCGAAACACCCGTTATTCGTATACGCATTCTCTCTTTTTTAATTTTTTTTGAACGTTTTCGTTCAAATAAAAGAATGTTTCGTGATTTTGTCATCAAAGAATACGGAGTTTTATTTTTTTAATTTTATTTATAACACCCTGTACAGCCTTTTCGTTAGAGGCGTAAGAACTGTGATTGTTAAATCAGGTTATAAAGTTTGGCAGCTTTGAGGTATGAAAATAGCTTGAGGTTTGGACTATAACTGTCGGGTAGTACAAATTCAAGAGTTTCATTTGGATATACAAATTCCTTTGATTGCCGAATTTCAACCATTCGGTGACTATATAGGCGATTGATATTGGGACATTGCAGGTGTCACATACTGGTCGTAGTTGCTTATTTAAAACGTACTCATACGTTAAGGCGGAGAGATTTGTGCTTAGGCGGAGAAGTATTACTTTGTCCTTTCACGATTCTTTTGAAATGAGGTTTTCCACGGAAGAACGACACTGTTTTCTTAATTGATTTTAGTTTGTTTGTGTCTGGCACTAAATCCCAGAATCGTTGGAAGGCTTTTTATGCGAAAGATTTACCAGTTTTTTTCAAATCGGCGATTAAGATTAATGTTAATCAGGTAAATCTCAAAATCTTATTGTTTGTGGTCAAAACGTTTATTTTCTTTGTGTTCTAGTTGCTTTTGTGTAACGGATTAATGCCATTTTGCTATGATATTTAATATGGTTGGACCGAAATAAATGGGAAATTTTCATAATGAAGTTTGTGAAATAATTTATAATAGGATGAATTAGTCCTTCAGGTGTAGTCCCTTGATTGTCGTATACTACTAGTCTCACTGACAAAGAAACAAAACAACAACCACTGTGAGTTCTGTACGTCCATGTCGTGCAGGGTAATAATTGTTTATTTTGTCGGGCTTAGCGCTGATTGGAAAAGCTAAATCGGAAGTAGAGGAAGGATAACTTTCCGGTGATGTTCCTACTAATAAATACCGTTAAGTTTCCCAGTTAACTGCAACAGACTTATTAGCAACTCGTTCCGGACAATCCTGTCGAATTGTTTTTAGTATCAGTCCAGAGTGAGCAGGCGAACATTCGTTGCCTTCAAACTGGGTTCTTTCGGCTAAGGGAATAAACCCTGGCAGAAAGTCATGGCCAAAGGTAACGGAATATCACCGCCATTATCTTTCTTAGAATGATATCGATGAACGTCGATAACGGTAGTCTCCGTCAAGCTGTTTCTCATTATCTGTTAAGATGGTCAAGGTGCGAAGAATTTACAGAGTTAAAACACGACGGAAAGATTTTATTAATTTCGCAACCTGGAATGTAAGGTTTTTATACCAAATTAGAAAACTCACAGATGTAAAACAGATGCCAGTATGTTAAACATAGACACGTATTAGGAATAAGTGAAATAAGATGTTCTGAAAACGGAAGAATAAAAGTGGACAAAGAATACGAAGTAAAATTCGCTGGGTAGTAAGTGTACTAGTATACTCACATAAAAATGAGCGGTACAATTAGCGTTATAATTCTGAAATTAGAGAGAGTGTTATTTGTCCGATTGGAGGCCAAACCTAAATCAATAGTGATCGTACAAGTAAATGCACCAACTGCAAAAATCGATTCTGATTAAGTAGAGCATATCTACTGCGACCTTAAATAAATGTAAAATTGAGCGAAAAATAATGATATGATGTTGGCGACGGAGGACTTTAACGTAAAAGTCAGATCAAACCACGGTAGTCAAGTGGCTGAAAAATACATTCTTGGAGAGCGGAATGAAAGAGACAAAATGCTCGTGGAATTTTCTGAAAGCACAATATGAAGACTTTCAGACAACGTGAAAGAAAATTGTATACGAGGAGCAGTCCTGAAGATGGAGCCGAAAATCGACTATATTCTCGTGTAAATAAGCGATTGACAATGCGGTTAAAAATTGCTCCGCGTATCCAAAAGTTGATTGCAATACAGACCACAAACTGCTGGCTGTAAGGTATCAAACAGTACCGAAGAGTCTGAAGAAGAAAAAAATCAGTTCCAACAGACACTGATAAAATTAAATTACAAAAACATATATAAAAGAAATCCCAGAAAGAACTGGAGAATCAATACGAAAGGCCAATACAAGTGCATGAAAACATAAAATCACAAAAGCAGCAAAAAACGCAATTCCGTTAAGAGGAAAGAGGACACGTAGGCTGTGGATAACGCCAAGAATACTAGATACGATGGAAATAAGAACAAATAAAGGTAAGCTCTAGTATCCAATATCATAAACTAAGTAAGGAAATCTTCAAGACGTGCAAGGCGCTAAAAGTGACCGGGATGATGAAAATGACAGAAACTACATGCCGGAATAAAAAGAATGATGGTGACTCCTAAAAAGAAAAAAAAACTGAACGGTGCATACAGTGGCGGATCCACGGGGGGGGGGAGATAGGGGACATTTCTCCCCCCAAAGAACCAAAGTAACTATGAAAAAATTTGTTATAACAGAGAAACATAATTTATATAAAAGATTTGTATAAATGTTACCTATGGATTTAATTATAACTAATATTTAATACTGTTCTCTTCGATATTTTGCCTTTCTTCTTTATTTGTAATGTAAATGAAAATAGATCAAAGATAAATATATATATTTTTTGTACTTGCTCACAAAGAATTAGGATCGGATTACTAACAAAAATAAAAAAGAAGTAAAGTCTAATAAAAATACTGTCTTTCTTACTATTCAAATTCTAAACTACCATTTTAGCTAGAATTTTACAATTTTTTTATTTTTTACCAATAAAATTTAAATTAAACTGTAATAATTATGTATTTTTAAAACATGTTTAAATTTTTAAAGAGGTCGTTACTTGATTTTCATTATGAAACAACGTATTTCTCAAATCTACTGCGTACCATAGAAGATATAATGTAATTATATAACTCCCCCCCCCCCCTCGCTCCAATTTGCTCTGAAAATGTCAAACCATGGGTTAACGTTTCTGAAATCAAACAAACTAAACAATATTCCACTTTTCACAAAAAATAACGGCGATAATATCACCAATACGACAGAGAATCCAAACTACTCCCTATCCTCTCATTTTCCGTTAGACAGCACTGACAAAGATAGTAACAAACAGAAAATACTAAGAGAAAACTTTATACTTCCTATATGGGAAAACGTTGCTCACTTACAACAGACTCCTCTTGATACTTCCGCACTAAATAGCATTATAAAAAATTTAAAAAACAACATAGCTGCTGGACCTGACAATATTACAAATAAGACACTAAAATTATTCCAAACGGTCTATCCAAAACTCCTTCCACTCCTATATAAAAAAATCTCCTTAAACTATTTTCCTAAAACCTGGTGCAAAGAAAATGTAATTCTACTTTATAAATCAAACAAAGATGAAAATCTCATAATCTTCTATCGCCCAATATGTCTTTTAAATAATGTAAGCAAAATTTACGAAAAGCTATTAAAAAGTAGGATAACTTGCCATCTGAACTCAACAAAGTTATTAGATAAAAGACAATTTGGATTCAGACAAGGTCTGTCCACAGAACATGCTGTGAATTATGCGATCAGCAAGATAGCAGCAGCCTTAAGAAAAAATCGAGCGTTTTTATCATAGGAGTGGATATCAAAGGAGCCTTTGATAACTGCTGGCATTTTACTATGTTTGACATTTTAAAATCTATTCTGATCAAAGAGATACCATATTGCTAAGTATAATATATTTCTACCTCAAAAACAGACGTGTATCTCTTCAAATAGGTAATCATAGTGCAAACACTGAAACCAATAAAGGCTTCACACAGGGTATCGTTTTAGGTCCACTTTTCTGGAATATATTATTCATCCAAGCTCTACCATACGACAAGAAAGTTGACCTATGCGCATATGCAGATGATTTACGACTCATAATTACAGACGATACAAAAGTTAATCTCGAAAGAACAGCTAACAAAACGCTTGACTTACTCGGAGCCTGGCTAAATGAAGTAAAACTTAATCTTTCAGCTGAAAAATGCTTTGTGTCCCTTTTCACAAACTCCTAAAATGGAAAAATATTAAAGTGCTTTACAGGGGGATCACTCTAAAAGTAGTCGAACATTTTAAATACCTAGGAGTTATATTAGACAATAAACTTTCCTTTAAACAACGCATAGACTACACTACATCTAAGTCAGGAGCTAAATACTATCAATTACTAAAAGTGTGCAGAAATACATGGGGTTTTGATTACAGATACAGACTTGTACTGCACAAATCACTTGTTGAGAATACAGCGTGTTACTGTAGCTCTGTGTTTTTCCAACGACTAAAAAAGAAAACCCTAAAGCAAAAAAATCTACTCTACACAACGTAAATAATTAATAAACATCTGCAGAGCTTATAGAACAATTTCTCACAGCGCCGCTGTTGCTCTTACGGGAGTCCTTCCACTAGACCTAGAAATTAACTAAACGATGGTTGCACAGTACTGGACGCAGAAATGTATGTCATACTATACGCGCTACAATATATTTCATCTTGCAAACCTAACAAAAAGACATTAATAATTACAGACTCTCTGGCAGCATTAGAAGCCATATCCAGCCCCAAAAACCAGAAATATAATATCTACTCAAATCCTTTGTATTGCCATCGATACACAAAAGTCTGAAGGCCAGGTGACGTTTATGTGGATTCCCGGTCACGGGGGAATACCGGGGAATGAACAGGCGAACATAATTATTAACAGCGGTTTTTATCAAAAAGCAATACTGATTTGTTTACTGTTTTTAATGATGTTACAAATTGCAGATCTACTTCATTTTATTCGGATGTCTATTTGTCACGTTTCGCTGTTTTTCAAGGTATAAGGATGACACCGTCATCTACAGTTGTTTTAGCATTTAAACATCATTATTATATTAACTTTTATTTTGTTTTTTTTTGTTCTTTATAATTCGTTTTATAATACATTTAAATTTATTTTCATTTTGATCACATAAGTTACTTTTTTTGTAACAGTTTGGAAAACCAAGTTCCGGTTACATTCCTGATCATTAGGAACTTGTAACGTGACATTCCAAAACATTTGGAACTTTATCCATCACTAGTTCAAAGTAGGTGCCATGAATTTATTTTCGCGCACATATCTGTGACATTGGTTGATTAATATTTTTAATAACCGTAATATAGGTGAAAATACATTTACGCGCCTATTCTATTAACGTTTTTCGTTACTACAGTAATGAATTGTTTCATATTATTATAGTTATGTCGTTTTTTTTCCTCCTTATTCAGTGATCCCACGAGATGGTCCTCACATCAGCGGAGAAAAGAAAGAATACCAAATCGGTGACGAAATTACCTTAAACTGTTCTTCCGGAAAGTCGTTCCCGGCTTCTGAGTTGCGATGGTTCATCAATGATAACCAGGTAAGCTGACTGTATTACTACTACCTTAACAAACTCAATGTGCGAAGCAATACAAAGAAAACCAAACGACGATGTTTTCAATCAAGTTGTCTGGAACTGACTTTTATAAGAGAAATCGATAAAACGAAAAGAAAAAAGAAAAAGAGGAAAACGATTAATATTTTGATAAGTTATCTTTTGTTTCATGCAACTGCTCAAAAGGGCTACCACGTTTTGCCGTGAACATGTTTTGCCGCGAGCACGATTCACCGAAACCATATATCGCCGCGACTGCCGCTGGCAACACAGAACGAAAAACCACAGTTCACCGCCGACGTTGAATAATGTGATGACGTCATAAATCGGTATATTAATCTTTACGATTGCTGTGCGATTATTAAAAAAAGTGAAATGCGAAATGAAACGCATTAGGAAAATATACCATGGTTGAATTATTCTTAAATGAATGCATTACTGAATTTAAGCAATAGCGTATGTGATAATAATTAAAAGACTTGACCTCCAAATTTATAAAATTTCGTAAAATTGTTTTCAAAACGAAGAATTTGTTTTATGCGACAAAATATTTCATGATATGTCGAGGGGAGAAGTTGGAATCAAGGCCTCTCCATATTACGCATTTAATTAAAAATTTTCTTTCCACTTACAAACACCTGTTGCTTAGGACGCTGGCGGCTAACCGTGACTTTTGGTGCAGTGTTGCCGGTGGCAAAACGTGCCTACGGCGAAATGTGGTTTCGGTGAATCGTGCTCGCGGCGAAACGTGGTGGTAGATCCGCTCAGAGATGCCAAAGTTGCCGGATTTCCGTTTCGCGAGTATACAGTTAAATATTATTATTTTACAATAATAATAATATGCCGAATATAAATTAGAAAATGTGTTAAGTAAAAGATAGAGAACTTCTTGCAATAAGACGGTAGGAAGGAAGAATAAAGCGGAAAAAATTAAGAACACCGCTCGATAAACTTTAACGAAAACGACGAATACGATAATAATGCGAAAGGGGAATTAATGGAAACGTGTCGAATAATAAATGCGTGTGTATGAAAACGAACGAGTGAACAAGAGCCGATAAGAAATGAATACCGCAACAGTTAAATAATTGTCGTCGCATAAAATCGCGATAATCAAAACTTCACCGTCTTTGAGCGGTAAGTAAAGTTAAGTAAAATGAGTACCCTTCATAGCAAAGCGTCGTGGATTGTGATTTTTTTTATTTTTTATTTTATTATAAATAAGTTGTGGGTCTCACAGGGCAAGTATGCCCGTTGCGTGAGTGCCTAACACTCTTATTATCGTTTATTCCAGTAATCGAATTTACTAGTAATCATTCTTACTACCTAAAACGAACATATTAATCCAAAAAATATATCAGTCACGCAAGTATATGTATAAATAGTACAATAATACACCCATACATAAGGTTCGCTTACATATTAGACGTCGTATACATATTAACGTACAGGAAAGAGAAAGGAAGGAAACAGGGAAACAAATGGTCTAAAAGAGCCCTAACAAATGCAAAACGAGATGCAGCAAAATTCCTTAATCTTTGCACGATTCTTTTAACCACCTCCTCACTTCCCTCTTCCGTACACCAATTTTTTTTTCGTCTATTTTGTGGCTGGGCATAGAACTCATTAATTTGATTAGAACCGAATCATCCGTATTGTCGATTAGTTAGATTTACCTCTCTAGGATGAATAGGTATTATTTTGATTTCTTGTTAGTCGACTTTTTGGTCTGGAAGGTAACTTTACATTATTGAGTTTAAATTCAAGTAGTCTGTAATAATAATAGTGCATCTTGGGAGACATTTCATTATTTTCCTCCCACCAGGTTGATGTAGTGTTACTCCGTTTCTAATGGAGTAGTATAAGTTTCAAACACCTTTTCTGAATTTTATCTATTTTATTGATTTCCGGTTTTTTTAGCCTCACCCAATATTTGGATCCAGTATAAAATTTTAAATATTATTAATGCATTAAAGTATATCCTTAAGGTTCCATATGAAAGAACCGCCTTCAAGTTATATAACGCTGGAATTGACTATCTTATTTTCGAATTTAAGTTTTGTATGTGATTTTTCCGGTTCAATGATTTATCAATATAATTCGGCTAATATTTCGGCTCGCCAAAACCTGAACTGCACCGTTTGCCGATGAGCTGATTTTGGAGAATTGCTATTAATAATACTTTTAAAACACGAGAAAAAAAGAAAATGATGTACTTGTTTACCTATCAATTAAACTTAATTTCGTCGCTCTAAAACAGGTTTTTAGCCAGCTAGATTAGCGAAATATCCCATAGTGGTCGCTTAAATGTTTTCATAGTTCGGGACGCCTTATGGCATGGATAAATCGATGAGATCGGAAAGTGCAAAGTGAAAAACCTGAATAAAAAAGAAAAATTTGTCTTTCCCTTCGGGCCATTGTCGACACTCCAACAATTGGCCACACATCTCGCTCGCATTAGAAATAAGTCGGACCAAATCAGACTTCCCGGAGAGAGCTTCGAAGTTAAAATTTCCAAGAAATGGCTTCATTTCTCCGGTATTTCTTCTTCTCTAATAGTTCGATCTGTGTTTCCGGTATTCGGATTAAAGTCTACGAACTATTAAGAACAACATCAAACTCACACTTACCATATAACGAGATTATTTGTTGCAATTTACAAATCCGGAAGACAGATAGAGTCAAAGTTGCTTCGATGCGCAGAATGAAAAACTTAAATAAGCTGGCTGTTGAATATTAATCTCGACTAAAATGCACCCGATTTAATACACTTTTTCGGTAATTAATGATTTTTATTTTCTTTCGAGCTGAATCGTTTCGATTACGTTGCTAGCCATTTAAATTAGTAAATAAATAAATGCGAATAACAAACATTTTAAGAATAAACATTAAATAAAATATGTACGCTGGTATAGTTTTTGAGAAAAATGCGTTATTAGATAAGACAAAAAAAAAAGTGTTGCTGGAGATGAATGTAAAATATGATATATATTAGCCGGGGAATTGAAGGAAACTCGAATATTTAAAGGACAGTTATAATGGGCTAGCGGAACAATATTTTCCAAATATTATAGAACGAATAAATAATAAAGACAACTTCGTGCCTAATTTTTTTAACCTACAATTCATATCCGGACATATGGTGTATTTAAGAGCATGTTTATATAAGTTTAAAATTACCGAAGATTGCAAAGGATGTAACTTTTTGGACGGCATTAAGCATCACATATTAAACGGATGTAACCATAGCAATAAGGGGTATTTAATAACTTTTACGCTACAGAATTAGTTACAAATCTGTTTAAAGATTTTAATAAATTTGTCATGGGGAAGAAATTATATATCGTAAGAAAAATTCGATTACATAATAATATAAGATAATTAAGATTAAAATACTAGTGTATTTGAAAATATTAATTTAATATGATCGTTTAATTTGGGATTACAAGAAACCAAAAATTTAATTGGTTGGTGCCTGTAATGAGAATGTTGCTTTCACAAAAAAAAAAAAAAAAAAATATTATAGAAAAAAAAATTGTAAACTAAACAAATAAATAGTCCTACCTAAAGTTATTGGGAATAGGGGGAGGGGGGGGGGGACTTCAATTGCAGCTCGTTTTTGATTGGAAAAGACAAAAGAACCGTATTATGAAGATACGACCCGAAAGAGAACAATTTTTTTCAGTTATTGTTTAAAATTTTAGTGTAAATTTTTAACACAAAAAAAAAACGTTTTCTAGAAATCGGTTCTTCTTTTTTTTTTTTTTTTTTTCGATTTGATCACTTATAGAGCAGAAATCCGTAGAGATTAGCAGAAAATAAACGAATAGAAAAAACTTTATTGTATTCCCGGATGCCTGTCGTGTAAAGTCGGGAAAGAAGTAGAACTGTCACGTAAAAGGAAAAAATATTAAATTTTTAATGCGCTATAAACACTTTAAGTGTCTTTTCAATCGTTTTATCGTTACTCCGATGTAGGAGTTCAACTATTAACTCGGCGATGCTTTGATTCTTTGTTGAGTCTTTCCGAACGAGAAAATTGTCTGTAGGTGAAACAATGAAATGTTATAGATAAGGCAAATATTTGTCGAGAACTTCGAGGAACTTAATTTTAAAATCGAGGTTTTTCTTTTTCAATTTTTCGCGGCAGATTTTTTCAAAAATTTTCGTATCAGTTCGGCAGAAGAACTTTCATTCATTCGCAGAAGAAAATTTATTAAAACGATTCTTTTCGGGCTAGGCTAATCGGACAATTTCGACTTTTTCGATTTTCTTCAATTTTTTTTCCTACCTCGGCTGCTACTCTATTGGCGTTTCAATTCGGGTTTTTACCCCCCCCCCTTTTTTTTTCTGTTCAACAGCATTATTGAGTGCATGCTGACAAAGTTCAAAGTTTAATGCCTGTCTAGTTATTAATTAGAAATTTATCCGGCGATACGGCAACAGGTGGTGAAATATAATCAGCGACCTATTGACATTTTTCTACTTCAGTTAATGACAGATTTGCGCTATTTTCACGCAATAACAGCCTGCGCAGTTAATTAATCAGAAGTTAATTATTCATCAACGCCCGATGGAATTGAAGAGATTTTCGATAACAAGCAATCTTATTTTACCGGCAGCTTATATAAAATTCCATTCGAAAGTTTATAGTTATTATCGTTAAAGCGAACGTAATTCCCTGAAATTCTGTTATTAAACAAACTCACTATCGCAACAATCGGCCGATCTGAGTAGTTCGAAAATGTTCTGCTAAATGTCGAAAGAAATTTTGCTCGACAACCAGAAATCTTACAAGTGTAAAATTACATTCACCTATAATATTCTTTTTAAACCGCTTCTTATAGTACTGACGGGAATCTTTCATTGTATCGGTTGTCATGTTACTCCGCTGCTTTTAATTCCTGTTACAATCCTATTATTATCTTCGACTCAATTTTTCATTGGAAGGATAGGTTTCGCTATTACATCATTAGTAAATATAAGGAAGAGAGGTCACGAGCACTGTTTACGGTTCTTACCGGTACCGTGGAGAAAAAAAAACAAAAAAAAAAAACGCTTCCAATCGGAGAATATCGAAATATCGCAATTTTCTAATATTTTTGTTTTGATCTGTACCGGATGAAAAGTAAAATCAGTTCTCATCTATTGCTATTTTAAGCTTTTTTTTTTAACGCTGTTGGCTTTTAGTTTCACTTTTCCTTCAGAGATCATTCGACAAAATGTTTACATCAGTTTTTTTCCCCCAGTAAGATCTCGGGAACACATTGAGCTAATGCACAAATTGAAGAAAAGACAACTGCCTAGCGCATTCTCTGGAAAGCGGATTTGTGGTGCACTATACCTGGCATAACTGTGAAGATTTTTTTACGTTGAAAAAAAAGTTGACTGAATATCTTAATTTCCGAGTTAGATGATGAGTTACAGTATCATGCCAAGATGAAGCTGTGGAAAATTGATTATAGAATATGGAAAAGGCGGATGAACTCGGGCGGTATTTTTTCAACGATACTATTTCAAGTTTCGTTATCAGAATTTTCATCCGTACTTACTTTTTCTTTTAGTGAGTTTCCCTTTCGTATTGGATTAATTGACCTTTTTCCTCAGAACACTAAGCTAACATTCAAGCGCAGTGATTCATTAATCGCTTATTAATGAAAAGCTGCAAGTGAAAATTTCCGACAGGCGCAGTATTACAGATTTTAGTGGTGAGCTAAAATATCAGTAGTTTTCAGGGAACTGTTAAACTGGGAAGAGGAGACTGCATCAAGAAACGATAAATGGAATAAGGATAGAAGAAGTATGACAGGAAAATAGCGCTTATAAGAAAGGTAGAAGAAAACAATCTATAATACAGGGGTTAGGGGATGGGGTGCAGGGGGACATATTTTTTTTTGTTTTTACATATTGCTTTGAGGCCGGCGATTGAAGTTTGCCAAAATTTTCTATATTCACTAGTGCTCTGATACCTATTAAAAACAAGCAGTGTTTTCTATACGTGTAATTTTAGGTTTTATTATAAAGTTTAATAGAAACTAGCAAGAAAAGTATAGCAAGAAATTACTTTTTTTGTACGCAATGTGTAATTTTAATTGAAAAAATTAGTTAATTTACACGACTATATTCGCGCCCAGTTGTGCAACTTACCGATTAATGTATTAACAACGCATTTTATCTTACGTAAACGATATTGTTCAGAAATCTATCGGGATTATTAATTTTATTCCACATTTTCTCTGTCATTGTTACGAGCGATAATCAAAGAAAAATGAAGGAGCAGGGATTTAAGTTATTCGCGGGGTATTCTTCTAATACAGCATGGGAAAGAATGTGGCATCTGAAAATTACATAAAGAATAGAAATCGCGAAATAAAATCACGTTTTTTTCGTTAGTAATGTCAAAGACCACAAAAAAAGTACCAGTTTCGTCCAACTGTTATGCTGTGATTTTTTTTGTTCTTTTTGTTTTTATTTCGGCCGCGTCAACCGCGAACATTATAATCCAGTATAAGTGAGAAATTCTTTTTGTAAGTTACAATGTGCGGCAGCTGGATATTCTACCTGAACGAAATACAATTAACTAATCAACTTCACCGCGGTATCTATGTTATCTGTAATAGTATTAACGATATAATAAGATCCGGTGGTGACACGAACATACACATTTTATTAAATATATTCATCGACGTGTTTCTTACTGCAATCTCCGTAATCACGGTGTAGTTATAAATGAAAATCAAAAATGCTCCGATATATTACTACGTGAATTGGAACAGGCGATCAAAGTAGGAAGAGGAAATAAAGCACCGGGAGGAGATAGAATCATCATGGAAATCATAAAAGCATTAAACAAAAATAACAGGGTAGCACTGCTGGAAATTATGAATAAAATATACCAAGAAGGAATAATACCGGAGGATTTATTAAAGTTCGATTATTATACAAATTCCTAATAAGGGGAACGCAACAAAACTTCTACTATCGATAATGAACAGGAGAATATAAAACAAAATGGGCAATCATCTGAACAAAACACAATATGGGTTCATCGCAAAACGAGGAACAAGAGATGCGATTTCGCTACTACGAATCCTTAGCCAAAGGGCAATAGATATGAAAAGGGATGTGTATATCTGTTTAGATTACAATTGCAGTTTGCGTAATTTGTTTATTTACTTTAGTTTACTTAATTTTTTTGTTCCATTTTATTGTATGTTACATTATTTGATCTTTATTTTCGTTTACTTTTTTATAATTTTTATGTATAAATTTTAATAGCCAGCGATATTTTTTGTGTAGATATAGCTTTCGTCTTTTTCTTTCCACCAAGGATATGCCGTATTTCTTTTACTTTTTTTTTTTGTGTTATTGTTATGTTAACTTTTATCCGTATCCGAAGTGAGTTGTTTTGTAAACGAACATTTTTTTTATTTAATCTTATTAATCCGAAATTACGATCTACTGTATGAAATAGTCCTTTTCAGGACTTTAGCAAGAATTTATCTAATTATTACATATTTTCTTTTGGTTTATCTACATGCTGTAATTTCTATCATTAACGGCAATCTAACAATAACAATATCTGTGCTTTGCGGACTTTGAAAAAGCCTTCGATAGGGTACAACATAAACAACTAATAGATACATACTTATTTAAAACGGATTAGATGAACGAGACTTAAATATAATTGAACATATATACTGGAACCAGAAGGCAACTGTACGAATCGGACAGGAACAGTCCAAAGAATATTGCCATATAGCAAGGGGTGTGCCGGAAGGCTGCCCGTTGTCATCGAGACTGTCCAACGCATACGCGGAAGAAATAGTCAAAATGAGAAATATTAATAGATTCAGATTTAATATAAACGGAACAAGAATAGAGCATATAAGCTACGCTGATGACCAAATATATTTGGCAGAGTCCAGAGGAAATCTACAAAAAATAATGAATATATAATATCAGTAGAAAGCAGGAAATTAGGAATGAAAATAATCGTTAAAAGGACAAAAGTTACGAGAATATCAAAAACATTAAACAGATCTCCAGTGGAAATATATATAGTCGGAGAAAAAAATTCAACAAGTAACCAAGTACATCTACCTGCGGAGTTTAATTACAGGAAATGGGAAAGACGAGAAGAAATAAGAAAAAGAGTAGGCGGTGGCCGAACTGCTTTTAATAATTTAGAACGAGTGCTTAAAGATAGAAAATTGAACATACAATTAAACATGAGAATTTTTCACTACTTCGTATGGTCAACAATGCGATACGCTTAAGAAACCTGGACGATATCGGAGGCTAACAAACAGAAAATCAATGCCTTCGAGTTGTGGTGCTACAGAAGAATGTATAAAATATCATGGAAGGAAAAAGTGAAAAATGCAGAAGTATTGAATAAATGTAAAATTAGTAAGCCAAACGGCTAATAAATATCATCGAAGAAGCAAAAAAGAAATACTTTGGATACTAAATCCGAGAAGAAGATCTTTTCACGACTACGATACAAGGTAAAATTCAGGGAAAAAGACCACGAAGAAGGAGACGGGTGGGAAATATACATGGAATAGCTGGAATAAATTCGCTTTTTGCAAGGAATACAAAAGACCAAGCGGAGACAATTGTAGTAAAAGGCCGCACCAACCTCCTGAACAGGAGATGGAAATGATGATGATGATGATACATAAAAACTAAATAAATAAACCGATAATTACTAATAATCAATAATCGGTAATATAAATTTTACTAAATAATTATAAATTAAAATATTGAAAATTTAAAAAATGTTACCAGATGTTAACATTGCGACATTTAATGTGTACTCATCCATTTATGTAAATGTAAAATTTTCATGTAAAATAATATACAGAGAAATCTTTAACGCATTAAACGGATAAAATACACGAAAAAAAATTTTTCGTACCGACAAGCTACATATTCATTACGAACAGATTTGTCGCTACGGAAAATGCGTTTTATGTATCTATCTATGTATATATATATAAATGAATGTATGTCGTTCTGCATGTCCTCGATAGACTCCGAAACTATCCATCTGATTTTTATGAAATTTGGATGGTTTATTTATGGGGTTATGAGGAACAATATAGGCTATTTAATAGTCAAAAACAAAAAAAAAAAATACATAAATTACAAAATAAATAAAAATTGATCGAAAGTGTGGCCACCTGCGTCAAAGAGTATACTCTAGCCAATGATGGGTGGTGAAAAAAAAAGAGAAAAAGAAGATGAGACGCAAAAGAAAGAATAAAGTTTATAACAAAGAAATACCACGCAATAATAAAAATCAAATGAATATATATATATAAAAATCAATTGCCGCATGTATGACTGATTAGTACTTGAGAACGGCTCGACTGATTTGACCGATTTTTTTTTTTTTTTTTTATTGTATTCGTAATTATCAGGACAAGGTTTGTGTGAAAAAAAATTTGGTTAGTCGGAAAGTTATAATGCGACCAGCGGTACAGAAATGCACACGGGACGAATAAAAAAAATAATGATTTTTATATAATTTTAAATAAAATAATTATCATGGTAAATATAAATTAAACGTAAAAATTCTAAAATCATCAAACCTCCCCATGACGACAGGATCGCGCTCCTAGCCTAGCTGCCCACTAACATGTTTCGCAAAGAGAGAAAGAATCTTTACATAAATCTAATTTCAGAAAAAACAAAATTTTTTTTTATTAATTTCGAAGTAAAAATTTAAACAGGTATTAGCACAACGGGCGAAACCGTGGGTAACATGAATCAAGACTGGAAACCGTTCGAATACATACCGCTCAAGTCTGTTCGTCTGAAACAAACGAGCAACGAGAAGCAAAACTCGAAACTGTATTTTTAATATTTTCTACCGGGAATGTTACTTATACTTAAATTTGAAATACTTACTCAACTCTATTGTAGTTGGCTATTGTAGTAATAAATTAATTTTAATAAAATAGGTTGAAGAAAATGAGTGAAGAAGATGTTCTCTTAAGTGGGGGGGGGGTATGGGATAACCACTTTGAAAAATCCGTTTTTCTGAAAAATTTTCATATAAAAGTACAAATTCTTAGAAAAATATTTTCTCAAAACCTCAAGTCATTTGGAGTAA
Source organism: Icerya purchasi (assembly GCA_039619475.1). Taxonomy (NCBI): domain Eukaryota; kingdom Metazoa; phylum Arthropoda; class Insecta; order Hemiptera; family Monophlebidae; genus Icerya; species Icerya purchasi. The sequence continues at coordinate 54,206,047 of CM077116.1, read as the reverse complement.
AACTCATTAAGATAGTAAGCTGTGCGCTGCATCCCTTTTGAGCCGGTCGAAAGCGCCAGGCAGTTAACCGGAGCAGCTGCTTCCTTCTCTTTCAAAGGACCTAGCCGGTGATGGTACCTGGTAAAAACGAGGTTTCTTTTCGTTATATGGTGTTTCTTCATTAATAGGATAACACTGGAAAAGTTATAGATATTTGCGTTAAAAGTGGGCACTATCAAAGGTGTAAAACTTGGGAGAAAAAATTAAATACAGTGGAATTTGAAAAATGGCACGCCAAGTACGTGGAACATGGTGAATGTGAAGTAAATCACATTGGACCTGCAGGAAACATGGAAGTATCAGTAATAAAAGAAATGTTTCAACGATCGGAGGAAAAGTACGACGTCAAGTATAAAAATTACATCGGCGACGGTGATAGTAAAATGTACACCGGTGTAATTCAATGCCATCCATATGTTGAAGACTTTGTAATAAATAAATAAAAATGCGTCGACCACGTTCAAAAAAGGATCGGCAAACGGCTACGTGCCCTTGTAAAAAACAAAACAGAAGAGACAGAAATAAAAACCGGAAAAAAAGGCTGGACAAACTATGTTAGAAGAAGCAGAAGTCTCTCTGGAAAAGGAAAACTCACTGGTAAAACAATTGATCAATTAATGGTGTATTATGGATTAGCAATCGAAAGAAATTGTGATTCAGTGTAAAAAATGAAAGATGCGATTTCAACGACCTTTTTCCATTATAAATCAACGGACAAAAATCCACAGCATCATAAGTGTCCGGCCGGCGCTGACTTGTGGTGCGCTTATCAAAAATCTTTGGCCGCTACCGGAATAGAAAATTTCCAGCACGATTGTAAACCTTTTCCGGATGATGTAACAAAAGCAATCGAGCTAATTTATGAAGATTTAAGCAAGAACGAGCTTTTAGAGCGATGTATTAGTGGATTTACTCAAAACAATAACGAAAACCTAAATCAACTTATTTGAAAGATCACTCCAAAAAATTTTATCCAGTAGCCCTATTTTAGTAGAAATTGCAACAAATGTTTTCCAAGGGAAGGCAGTTTTGCATAACTAACCTTCCTGCAAGAGATGAAAATCAGCGTCGGCCCAAGTGCTCATCAGTACGTTCAAACAGCCGATGAAACGCGAATTCATCAAAGAGCCCAACAAAAAGCTGCGCTTCAGACAAAAGAGGCTAGAATAATGGAAAGAATGGAGCAAAAGGAAGCCTTGGACATTGTAAGTGCAGCAGGTACCTTTGCTTTATGGTGCTGGCATCGACGATTCAGTTTAAGTGAGAAAAAATAAATGTTTTCTTCCAATTTTCACAGTTTAAAACTTTAAACGCGTTTTTCCCGAAATGACTTTTTTGAAGTCGGTGGACACGATATCTCAAAAACTTCTGCACCGATCCGGTTCATGTTCAACACAGTTTTATAATACATATTTTACTAGGTCGCAACGTTCTTCTTTTTTTTTTTTTTCGCTTGAGATCGATTTTACAGCTACAAAATGGCGTCATTTTTAGGGTAAATATCGTGGTTTTGACTTCATCCGACCGCCACAAATTGAAAAAAAATTTTAAAAACTAAAGGACAACGTTGCGACCTAGATTTACTTCTAAATTAACCATTTTTTCCAACTATTCGTGTTTCGGATGATTTTTGGTAACGAGTTATCGTGGACACCGCAAAACGTATTTTTTTGAAATGGCCTCCGTCAATTCGCTCTCACTGGCTTGTTTATGAATATTTTTTGACGAAAAAATTACTGAATGTTCTTGAAATGTCATGTAACTATGTGAAAAAAACTTTAATGAAATAACTTTAATAGTCTCTTTAAAAATTACTCTCAAAAAAGTGCTTTTTTTAGACCCGTTATCCCATACCCCCCCCCCCCCCCCCAAGGGGAGAAATAGGTGTAGGACGGGGTTTTTGCAGTGATTTTCATGAATTTTTTTGACACATAAAGAATTTATATAATTTATTAATATTGCGAGGTGGTCACTTTATAGGTGCATATATACTTAAGACTATATATTCTGAAATTTTCAAAAATTTTCCTCGAAAATTAACGGAGATATCAGCTGCTCATTGTAGGTCGCCATCCGACTGAGCAGTTATACATCTCGGAGGTCGCAATTTTCATCCGAAATCAATTGCACAAAGAATATACTTTTTTTTTATATTATGTGTGTCCCTTCTATGTGAACTTCACTCCCCTCAAAAAAATTGAAAATTAATAGTTTTTAGAGGGGTGTGAACATAAAGCATGACCACTTTTTTACCATTTTTCTATCCTGTTTTTTTACAATAAAAAAATACTTGGATAAAGATTTTCTTTTTAGGATTTAAGGTTCAAATAGAGCGTATTTATATAAAGAAACGATATGCCGAATTTACTATTAATTGATTAAAAACTTTTTTAGTTAGAGTGTACACAAATTCGAAAAAAAAGTCGTTTCTACGCGTATTACATGCCACACGCTCCGACCCTTTGTTACACTCACTTAATCGGTTATAACTTTTGAACGAATTGGAATTTTGTTTTGAAATTTTAAGAGTATATTTTTGAATAGTTCTACAGGCGATTTATGGGGCCCCTTTAATGTGTAATTATGAAAGATCACCGTGCAAACAACTCAGCCTTTTCAAAATGATGGCTATGTGCGCTGTTTAGTTAAGCGAAATTTTTTATTAGATCGCGACTGACAAGTTACAGAAAGATTAATACTTGTAATCTTCAGCTAAATGTGAAACGTGAAGACCATTTTTTGTTGGACGGTGATAAACATGTTTCTTAAAAAGAAGAATCTCAACACGAATACGAAATATAACCGACTTGTTTCATTTCCATTTGTTTCTAGGTAAAAGTCCTTGGTTGACGAGCCCAAAAAAAAAAAAAAAACAAAAAAAACAAATACGAATACAAATACGAATATAATTCGAGATAAAACAAAAATTTTTTTATGAATTTCCAAGTACAGATTTGTGCGTAACAGCTGGTTCGAGTATATTTGCCTCTTTGCGATTATTATCTTATGTGGGGAAAAACATTAACAGCAAAACCGTATTAGTTAAGTGAAAATAACGGGTTACGATTTTTTCAAAGGTATATATTTACTGACTCCTTGTATTTATTTATAATTAATAGTTCGAGACTGTATGGAGCAACTCTTATAATTATTAATAATTGTTTTTTAAGCAATTATTGATTTGTTTGCGTTCGCTTTTTGTATATCATTTCTAATTTTCATTTATAATTAGACTACAATCAATTCAGGACGTTGTAACATCGAAACATGTCTGTGGACATTTATTAAAATTACGTGCGTGTTATTAGTTGTTGTTTTTTTTTTGTTTTTTTTTCTGTTTATATTATTAACATCGTTAACCGGAAAAAAGTTTCCGACGAATCCTTTGAATAACCGACACCCATTCTTATTCTGCACGCAAGTAAGCTCTGTGTAGACTGAGCAGTCTCTATGGTTATCCTCACAATTCACGCTCATGTAATCTGCTAACCTGCTAACCTTCCTCCATAGGGCGTTTTGGAATATCAGTAATTTCATTAAAAGTCAGTTTTACCGCATATTTCGAAGAAAAAATTGTTTACGCTTTATTACACTCGCTGCGCGCCGGTCTTCCTCTCGTATGCCTCGGCTTCATCCGTTAATGAGCTCGGCTAGGATCGACAACTCGATCGAAGTGTCGAAAATATACATTTCAAAATGTACACATATCGCCAACTAATGAATGAACTTGGCGACAAAATGAAAATATCTTATTCTCACAGCGGTAACAAAGGAGAATAATAAGTACATTCGCATCGGCGAGTATTCATTCAATGAACATTTATTCGAGCAGATTCTGTGTATAGAGAGACCTGTTCGCACACCTCGTTGAACTCTATTCGATTTTCGAGTTCATTTCGAAAGTCCCGATTCTGGTATTGAATTCTCTATCACGCCGGAATTTCGTCTCTGCAGCATTTACATTTCGCCAAGTGAAACGTTTTTCATTTTTTTTCCCTATCGAATTCAATTTAAAACACAAATTTGAAATTTCAAAAAAAATCTGCAATCTACCGTCCCAGTTCGCCGCGTTGCGTATGAGTGACAAAAAAAGTCGATGGAAACGTTATTATTTACATCGTTACCGAAAATGTTTCAAGCCGAGAAACGTCTCTTTTTCTTCATCGATAGTTCGCGGCGTGTGCAACATAGCGCGCTGTGCGACTCGGAATTTCGATATAGCAGGGTACAACACTAGTTGCATCATTAGCGAACTTCCTAGCAGCACGTGTCCAGTTTTAGGTCGAATTTCGTGCAAACAGCTGATAGAAAAGGCTGCTTATCGTGAAGCCGCAGCTAGAGCTCACCCCGAGACATTCCGGATAGCAGCCAAATCTCGACTTACAATAATGTTCGGTCATTAAGCCGAAGCGCCGCGCGCCTTTACTCAATCATATCAGCTTAGCTGAGAAGATTCTATTAAGTTACAAAGAAGTGAAATTTAATTCGCTCCGTACGCTTCCGAGACAGTTAGTGCTCTAACGCGGCAAATATAACGTCTTCCCCGATTTGCATATGTTCTCACTCTTCCATTGACCGATCTTGTTAACAAAATATGCGTATTTATTATTCGAATAGGAAGTTTTGATTTTCGACCATTCAGTTACAACGTCATCTTTCGAGAAAACCACAAGTTAAACAGAATGGCCTACATGGAAATGTACCTAATCTATTTTGACAAAAGTCGTTAGCAACGATAGAGATGTTAGGCTTATTTTTATAACATTGCCTAATCATTTTTCCTAGCATGTTTGTGTGTGTGTGTGTGTGTAAATTTGTTGCAAAATGTGTTCTTCTATTTATGTCAAAGAGAACGCTTGGCCAGTTTTCGATTTCCTCTGTACCGTTTCGCAGTGATTACGACGTGAAAATATTAACGGCATAGGTACGACATCTCTCCCTCCGGAATTTGCCGAAATAATAGTGTAATTATCTGCTTTGTGTGTGCAGGAATTATCGAGAAAAGCGAAGATATCGATTAATTCGAATTTAAAATTGATAAAGCCGCTCTTTATTATTTTACGTGGTTCTTGTCGAGTCAGTAAACGGAGATCTTTCTGTGAACGGGAACATTTTATAATTAAGCGCGCGGGCGGGCGGGCGGGCGGGGGCGGGGGGGTCCAATTTTTATTTATTTTCACGCAAACTGTTTAAACTATACAGTCAAAAAGATGTACCATTGCTGAAGTTTTAACGAAGTAGACTGCAAGTTGAAATTTCGAAGTTACAAAATGAACGATTTTGGGATGTTGAGATGGTAGACGGGGCTACTATCCGTGAAAACGTGATGTTTTTCTCCGGATGCTTAAAGGAATAAAGCGGTGCTGATGATCGGGCATTGAATAATAAGTTTTTCCATTTTGTTTATTTGTTTTATTTTTATTTGACGCGGTGCCTCTTGAAATTTAGCAACCGGAAAGGGAAATGCCGATTAAATTGCAAGGAGAAAGCGCGGCAATGGTGATTTATTTTAAATCAGAATGGAAACCGGTGTAATTAGAAATTGAAGAAAAATTAAGCAACTTCCCATTAATAGTTTACTCTTCCTAGAATATTCTTCTTTCTTTGAAGTTCTAATCGATCGCTCTTAGTCGTCTGATTTTTTTCGAAAAGCGCATAATCTGCGATCAAAAATAGTCTCCCGCATATTTATAGCCATAATGGTCAGACAGCTAAAATAAAAACATCTACCGGTTCCTCGAACATGTTAACCGTATGGTCCTAAAGAATGATTTCATAACAAGTCTCAACGCTCGCTAGCTTAAAATTTGTACTACCTACCGTGGATTATAAAATCGATTTCACTTCTGGGATGAAACACTATTACGCAAAACGGCCGATCGCGTCGTAAAGGGTACATACCTGTATACCGTTTTAGAAATAAAACGTAATTTATCGAATATTCAGACTGAAACCAATCAAAGACGACTCCGTTCAATGGTCAGAATAAGCAGAAAAGAAGTAGCGTTGTGTCGTCCGCGCACTCGCACGCATTCTTCAAAGTTTACTTATGACTGCGATTCCTCTCTTGTACTCAACGAATTTTACCAATAGTTCTACTATTACGGTTAATTTAAATTTACGGGACACATATAAAACTAGTTAATTAATTATGTAAATAAAATAATTTATCAGCGTATCGATTGGCTACCGAATCAGAGGTATCACGGATTTTCGAGATTTGTCTAGTTCCGGATTCGAATAACTCCCAGGTTTACCGAGCCTGACATAATTGGGTACCAGAGAGATCTCGGAAGGTGAAGGCGGATAATCCAAAAGTAGAAAGGAACTGGCCCCGCTATTCTCCTTAGATCCATTAAATCCTGAAGTAAATTATGAAAAGTTTAATTCCACAATCCATGATACCTTATCAAGGGTGTGGGACTAATAATATCGAAAAATACAAAAAAATAAATTCGAGCTAGTTAAATATTACGAAATTATTAATAAAAACATACAAATGCGTGTGTTTAACGACTGCTGGGTTTTATTCGTGAACGTGAACGAAATCCATTTTTTTTTTTTTTTTTTTCGTCCTTGAATGTTAATATGTCCATCGTTCTCGATATACATATATATACTTTCTCGAAATATTTTCTGGTTGAATTTTCAGTAAGTTTTTGTAATTATCGTTGATTGCAATTTTCCTCGTGATATTTATTTCATGTTGTTTTGTTTTTCGTTACCAAGTTCCGAAGTTGTGCTTGAAAAGCCGATAACTTATGGAATGCCGGATGGTGCGCGGTCTGGCTACGAAGCATGTTGCGTGTTTTACATTTAAATAATATATTTCTAGTTTGTCATTGTTCTTATTTATTGTTTAACACCGCCGTAAATTTAATCACACTATTGCCTCTATGACAAAAAAAACCTCTCAGTGATGGAGAACTCCGCTTTAATGAACTTGTTCGCTTATACATTCTCCTACAACAGAAATGAATCCCCACACCCCTGCGCTTTTTTGCAGTACGTGGCTCACGTCAACAGAGGTAAGTAAGGAAAAGCTGGCAAATGAAAGAAGTTGGTTTTGAACACGACTGAAAATAAACGGCACGCGTTTTACGGCAATTTTACAACACTGGTGTGGCGATGAAAACAATGCAGCAACAAGCTATAGTGGAAGAAAAACTTTACATTTGAATAATCGCGCGTGCGGCTAATTCTGTACAAAGTTGCCCTTTTAGAAGGGTCATACCTGAGTAGTCGATGAATAGTAGATCAGTTGGAACTGACGTCACAAGCTGAGAGAGCTGAAAATTAGTCAAAGTTGGAGTGTAAGTATTCAGTTTCGACCTACGTGCACTGTTCGAACTAACCCTGAAACTTCCCTTTTACACTATGAGTTCAAACATTCGAGTGTAAGTGTTCTATCGAGCTCCAAAAATTATCCTCCTTCCGTTCTCACATGCGCCGGAACCGCAAACACTAACAGCCAGTAGGATAACGCCTACTCTACACACCTTTATATAACAAACATTATTTCTGCTGTACGAGTTCAAAGCTTGAATACGATTATTAAAATTATCCAAAGTAAACTGTTTCTCCCTTTTCGAAATAATTAATCTCCTTGTTAAGAGTTCAAATAGCTAACCAAATACTATCTAAATATATAGTATATTCTATTATTGAAAACAGTCACATTCCATGCATCACACGCGTGATTGTTCTTCTGCACGATGGCCCCATGATCCCTCGATTATCACACTGCCAGTGCATACAAACGGCAAAGAAAGCATTACACGTACGTTTGACTTTATCGCACGCACTCGAAATCCAATCTGAAATTAGCCTAAGTATATCCACGTTTCAAAATATTCCGGACACCCCTCAGACTGCACAAGTTCACATTCACGTGTAAGTATGCAGTTTGGACATTATCACAACTCTTTTCCTGCCCTTTGTATAAGTCAAAGAAACTCGATGTCTATGTAATTAAAGTTAGCCTGAGTGCACTTTCCCGGCCGACCTCCGCAAACCATTACGCACACGCGCCCGCCACCTGAGTAATTGTGTGGAAGTATTCAAAAGTGATCAAAGTACTCCATCATCGAAGTTGTTGTTAACACAACTCCATCCTTCCCCGTTGCGTGAATTAGACAATTCCATTGTAGGATATTGGAGCCGGCCGATATAATGAATTAAAAGGAGCGAGAGGGTGGAAAGAAAAAGAGAATTAGGATTAAGCATTGAACTGAAGAAGAATGGAAACATGGTTTGATTGTACTGAAGATGGAAGAAACATTTACGATATAGGATAGAAATCGAGGCTAGCAGTTTGCGTGAGAAACCAATAAAAAATGTTTACTATTACCTTTTCTTTTCTTTTATTATTGTATTATTATTACTTTTTTTCTTTTTTTTCTTTTAGGCGAATTAGCACAGAATTCAAATCTTTAAATGTGGCTTAGCAGTCAGAAGAGCGAGCCAGCTCGCGTGGTATTGCCATATTTTAGCCGCCACGCTTCGCAGCTGGTTTCAAATTAGGGGCTCATTCAAATCTCCATTGTTCTTTCGTCACAATGCCACTTATCCGTCCGAATAAAAACCTGTCTTATATTTTGCTTTTATCGGTAAAAAAGTCGTCCTCGCCATATCGATTTTCCGAAAAGGAATATTTTCGCAGGATAGCAATTGTTTTTTACTACTGACGTCGCTGATTTTCCCCTGTTCCCTTTTTTTTTCTATTTGCGGTGATGGTGCGATGTATTGATTCTTTTAAAAAACCATGCACAGTTCTGCGAGAAAGTTCTTTTTCGAATTCTTACAAGGCTTCCTTAGTGTGTTTAGTCCACTCAACTCGAGACCTTTGTTAATTTTTCGAACTGCAATAATCCGCGTCTGTCGTTTACTTCGTTAGACGTTAAAAGTTTTGAACGAGTAGCAGAGTGCTTCAAATGGACTTGTTTCTTCACATTTGTAAAACACTTTTTACTTTTTTCTTCATAATTAACAAGTTGAAAAGTGCGTGTTGCCCCCCCCCCCCCCTATTTTGAAAGCAAACAACACTGAAGATATTTTTCCAAAGGTCGTTCACAGCGCCAGACACAAAGTTCAAGTGACTCCTTTTTTTCCGCATTCCCACGTAAAAAGAAGAGACCACTTCCCCGGTTAAGCAAAATTTCTCACCGTTACGATTCTGACCAGATCGTTTTGTAAGATATGCAACTTCGTTTTATTCTGTTTTTGTCATAAATTCCGGGGTTTTATCCATTGTCGTTTTTTTTGCAATTTCTTCTTAATGTGTGCTTGAAACCTGGGTGTATTTTTCCCTCGGTTTTCATTACGAGGTAAATTACAGAAGAAAAGCAATCTCTATAGATTAATATTTTCGAAATCCACTAAACGGAGATTTTTATTATAAAAAGTATTTCAAATTTAACTGAAATTCATATATTTTTTAAATAAGTTTGAGACTAACGATTTCGCCAATTTAGGTGCACGCTTTTAGCCGAAATTACTGAATGGCGGAGGTGCTATATTTTCCTTTAATAATTACCAAAATGGAAAGCGTTTCTATTCATCACGCTATTATGTCGAATAGTGCACTCATCGGGGAGATATCTAATTATTCATTTTTACTACTTTCTATCAAGCAAAACACTTGCACGTAAATCGTACACACAAATATGATTAAATTAAGTTTCACGAAATCGTAACCGGTAAGAATATCGAAACATTTGATTGTTGTTTAAATTCAAAATCGGAAATTAACTGAAAACCAACTAGAGTTTGTCCGTCTTGCAGAATGTATAATTGTTATTCGGCAAGTTTGGATAAATTTTGAATTTATTATTTCGACAACAGTGAAATATTTCGGTATTTCGATTGTGCAATTTTTAGTGTTCGGTGTCGTATTCAGTATCTTACAATTATTATTTTGTTAATCTTAGTTCGATCGTACGGCAGTAGCAGACAAGCTGGTCAAAATTAAATGCATTTCCTTTCACTAACGATTTCAGCTGAGAATTCAGACCTTGCCGTGTGTATCTCGGGTGCCGTTCAAAGTTGTCGACTCATATGTTTCGGTAAATTTTGCTCCTAACAAGTGAAATTGCATTAGAACTTGATAAAATTCGAATTAGAACCTATTAGGAAAACGATACGGCTTACGACAAAGTATCAAATGAACAAACGACTAGCGTTATTTTTCAGAAAAACTTTTTTAAACGGAATTTTACATTCTAAAAAAGTGTCCGAAGATTGGAAAAATTTCGGAATTATATTAATTTTGTAAGAAAAAGGATAGGCATCCAACCGGATCAAGCTTTGAACACGATTGCGCGAGTTTTTTCGAAAATTATGGAGAAAAGAGAATTTTATATAGTATTCAACAATCTTACGAGCGAGCTCAACAGCAGACCACTTTTATTCACAATGAATCAAGCGACTGAGGAAACAAACGAGTATCTTCAGCTCACCTTCGTCGGCTATAAAAACGGTTTTCAATTTTTATGAAAAAAAGCGCCTAAACTGATCGAGTTGGTTTCATTTACTTTTGTAAATTTGATAGAGGGAACTGTTCTGAAAGTACCAGTCATCAGAACCGGAGAAAAGAAAAAAAAGTGAAGTGAAGTAAGTCCCATACCCTTGATAAGGTATCATGGATTGTGGAATTAAGCTTTTCTGTACTTAAGGATCTAATGGATCTAAGGGGGATACTGGGTTCAATTCCTTTCTTTCGATTGCCTTTACTTTCCCCCAGATAATTCTATGGCACCCAATTCAATTTCAGATTAGGCATAAACCTGAGAGTTATTCGAATCCGCAACGAGGTAAATCTCGAAAATCCATAAATGTCTTTGTGCTTAAGACGATTTTGCTTGACAAATGTGCGCATATGTTTTTGTTGTTTCGGTTTTTTTGTTTTTTGTTGTTTTTTTTTTTTTGGTGTGTTTTTTAGGATTGATTCTAAAAAATTTTCTCTTTCTTCCTCTTTCGGTTATATTCGGAGATGTCTGAGAAAAATCGAAAAATCGGTAAATTAAAATCGGCACATTTAATGCAGCGTCCGGTGAAAAAAAAAAAAGAAAAAACACAAAAAAGATGGCACTATCTGTATTAAGACCGCTAAAAATCATCCTAATAACTTCAGTTCGGTCAATTATCGGCTCGGAGGCGATAAACGGTCGAGAATATCGCTGCGCTAATAATCTGGCTGGCGTTGTAAATTTATAGGCTGCCGTTCGGAAGTTGTTCGTTTTAAATCCTTAATAAAAATTTGTCTTACGGCCGGTGTAAATTTTCGACTAGAGCTCGTGCACACGTAGCAGACGTAATAAAACAAGGAAAAAATGGTTATTAGCCGACAAGCGTGTTTACCGGCCTAAAATCGTACCGCTTCACTTTGCCAGCCGCGATTCCCCACACCTCGCAGCGCTTATCATTATTCGACATAGTTCTTCACTGGTCGTGACCCGTTATCGCGACGTGCACTTCCTCTCCCAATACAAAGAAAGGGGGAAAAAAAGGCCAAAAAGCTACGACACTAAATTTCATTCTGAAGCGGCTGTAAAATGCCCTTAAATTTGATCGCTAAAATGTTGTCCTGCCACGCGATACTTTTATGCAGCTTTCCTCGCATATGGATAATATCATTATACCCCTTTTTTTTTTCAGCAGTCTCGGACTTCCCCACCCCCCCTTTTTTATCTCTTTTTTATTTTTGTTTCCCTATTCGTTCAACGACCGCTGGAATGATATGCGACTTTTACGCTGGGGCCGATAATAATTTTTCCGTTTTATTTCTCAGCGAGTTTGAATGAGGCGCAATATCGCGTTCAGATTGTCCGGTGTGGAGGATTTTACGAACACGGTTGTTGATTCCGGGCGTTAGAACTTTTTGGTTAACGAAAAGAACGCGCCCGTGTTTTTACGATCAGGAATAGCGGATTGGATGAGAAATTCACGTTACCGCTAACGGATTTACAAGCGTATGATTAAAAATCGTATTTTTGAAATTCACGTTTCCCAACTAAACATTGATAACGAAAACTAAATACACGTTGAAATGATGCTGACCGATGATGATTCGTACGCTCGCATCAGGGCATCTTTTTCCTATAATTCACAGTAAAGCTTATCCGAAATAAGCGGATCCCGATAGAAGGTCCTTTAATATTCCAGAAAAATCTTAATTTAGTGGGGTTGCGTGCGTTTCCATTTCCCTCGAAAAACACAGCCACGTACGTAGTTCTCGCGGCGATTTAAAATATCACGAACTTTTATGTTTTATGATAAATTTTTGTTGTCTTTTTTTTTTTAATTTATTTATATGCTCGCCTACCGTTTACAACTACAATGATCATTACAAGGAGCAAATCAAATATTATAACCTGTTTATGATAGGGTGGGGTTAGCACATAGGAAATTTAGATCGGTCCTGAATTTCCTGCCTGCTAACTATCGTCTCTTAAACAGGTTATAAAACTTGATTTGCTCGTCATAATAATGAATTTTTAAATACTACTACAAAAAATTATCATAAAACATAAAAAACCGTAATGTTATTTAATTAATTATTTTTTTATTTTTGAAATGTTTGCTACTAAAATATTTTCCTAATGCGTTTGAAAAAAATATTGATTTTTTTTAAACAATGAAATAATGTACGACAAAAAATGCAACGCCTACGCTTCAGTCGGATTCTATTGCCCTCTTCCCGTTATCTCGTTTCTCTTTTTGGTTTCCTCTTCTTATTTTCCTCTACATCCTGATGAAGTGTATTTATCTGTGATGCTAATCACATTTAGTTTTAATTGTTCTGCTCTTTCTGCGGAACGCTATTACCTTTATTTACTCATTTTAAAGTCAATGCATCCTGCTCCCTACTGTGCTTTCTATATCCTGTTCTTTCTCTCTCAGTGTCTGTTGTTCCCGCCATTGGTTCCTTTATTTCTGCCATTTCTGATCGAATTAAGTTTTTATTAGTTAACTCTTCTTCCTATTGTTTCTGGGTGAGGTCCCTGGTTGACGATCCCAAAAAAAAAAAAAAAAAAAAATTGAACGATGAGACAAATAAGAAAAAGTATTTGAACGTTTTGTACCATTTTATACAGAAAAGAGAAAAAATTAAATGAAATGAAAAATTTGGCAGTTACAAAAATTTATGAACTTGGTTTTATAATAACAGAAACCGCAATGAAAATGTTAAAGATTTACACTTCGAAAAATATTATTTTTGATGGTAGCCGATTAATCTTCGTCTACCGTTTTCTCATTTTCTTCCTTGTTGCAATTGCAGTCTTTGCAAATATACTATACTGTTAAAAATCTACCGGGATTACGGTATATATTGTTTTTTTGTTTGGGGGGGAGGGGCAAAAATAACACTTCTGCCTTTCTTCTCCACGCCATCCTAGTTGTTTAGTGTCTATTATGACATCGGCTGTTTTAATTGACTTGTTCAATACTGAACTTTTAGTCAGGTGCGGCTTGCGTAAATAATTTCAAATAATTACGCTTTAAGTTTAGACGCAATGTAACTATTTAAGGCTCCGATAGCCGGTAATTAAACGATCTTTTGCATCGACATGAAGGCTTTTCGTTACAATCGGAAAAACCGAACAACGCTGTTCCGCATTTTTGCCATTCGACGATCACATAATTTTCTCGTGGCTCGCTTTAAATTATTGCAATCGTATTTAAAAACGCCAGCGTTGACCTCTGTGTAAGGAAAAACAGTCTTTAAGATTCGAAAGTTGATTTTACTTGTTTGATAATATACTCTTTTCACACCTGAGATCCGTTTTACAAAATTCGGTAAGCGTTCGGATAGGCGGCACCAGTTCATTTTTGGTCATAATTTTAGTTCGTTCGTTTAGTTCATTTTTGGTCAATTTCAGTTCGTTCATTTCCGTTGTTATTCACGGTGGGTGAACTAACCCACCGTGAATAATGAAAATGAGCGAACTGAAATTACGAATATGGCGTGGAAAGAAGCGAAGTAACGTAACGATCATACGAGAAATAGAACGAAAAATGAATTAAATAAATTTTAAAAAAATACCGCAAAAGTAGACAGGAAAAATGATACTTCGTGAAGGGAAAAAAAAAGGAAAAAAGTGTAAAAACTTGAAAAAAGGAAGACCCGATGTGTAATGTAAAATTTGATGGCATCTTCTTCCGTAAATGCCATCAAATCGAAGTAGCCCGGCTTACAGACCGCGTCACATAATTCGATCTCCATTGGGCAATAAAGCTAGAACGTTACGGAAATTAAATTATATTTGAATAAAATGGAGAAATGTTAAATATGAAAAATTACACGAATACGAAAAGTTAAAAATTACATACCTTGATTTTCCTAGTGGAACGTAAATTGAAATGAAAGAATATAAAAGCAGTTAGACGAGAGCAGTAGAAAGTGGCAGCCAGTAAATAAAAATATAATTAAAAAGAAAATAAACAATCCACCAAACCAACGGTCAGACAAGAGTAGTAGAAAGTGGCATAAATAAAAATAAATTAAAACGAAAATAAACCTCAAGCCAAACCTGTAATACCGGCAAACCTGTAATACCGAAATATAACTAAAAAGAAAATAAACCTCAAGCCAAACCTGTAATACCGAAATATAATTAAAAAGATCAAAAAAAAAAGAAAGAGTGAAATATTTTAAAAACAATAAATTATTGAGATGAACTAAATGAACTGTAAAGACGGAAAATGAACTGGTGCCGTGTAACTGTAAATTTACCCAAAATTCTTATGTTTCGTAGTTCTTTTAATTACAGCCACTAGTGTATATTCGGTTGTGTTTTGTTTTTTTTTAAATGTTTCCCCACATAATAAGTAGTTTTCTTAGTGTTTTATGATTTCGTATTTAAAAATTGGCTTTTCTTGTCATTCATTTGTTTACGTATTTTTGAACGGAAAACTCGATTATAACACTGAATGCGCGTGGACTAATTACGAATTTAATGAAAATCATATAACTATATTTACTAGCAACAGGAATAACTGGGCAAATGACTAATTCGAAATGTGATTAAATAAAATATTAAAATTGTAATTATTTTCTGTATTATTGCGAATCAATTATTCGCAAAAATATATGAAAGCCGACATGCTTCAGACTCACTTACTCCATAAATGTGGTAAATATGGTTGTTAACGCTACAAATAGACGAATACAAATATGAAAAAAAAAACGTGTACAACGATGATTTATACGGGATATCAATATAATTGTAGATTTTAAATAGAATATTATTAGTCAAAATGAGATTATTATTTAATTAAATTATGTCCACGTCTAATTGCGGCAATACGTTTAATATATATGCCGATTCTTCTATGTACGATAACATAGAAGAATCGGCATATATATATATTAAACGTATTGCCGCAATTAGACGTGGACATAATTACAAGAATCGTCTCTGTAGCTCAACGTGTAACATAATAAATATAAATTAAGTTTACACATTGGCACTGATTTAAAAGTTTATAGAATTATGCCAAAGGAGTATACCACATTAATAAGTTCAAAAATAATTTTATTAAGTAATAATCTTATTTTGACTAATAATCCGCTATTTAAAATCTATAATTCTATCGTATCCCGTATAAATCATCGTTATAGACGTTTTTTTCGCATTCGTCTATTTCTAGCGTTAACAATCATATTTACCACAATTACAGAGTATATGACGTTCGAAACAACATGTCGGTTTTTATATATTTCGCGAATAATTAAATTTTCTGCTTCCAAGTTTGCTTATAATAATTTATGAAATATTAAAGTGAAAAAAAAAAAATATACCGACTTCAAGATTTACTTTAAAAGTTTAATAAAAGCGCGCTAAAAAGGAAAAAATAATAAATAATATATTAGAGTTTATTGTATATATTTATACAATATGCGTACATCGTCGTTTAGTAGTAGTTGTCGAAATAATATTTAGCATTGCTAAAACTAAGAAAGTTATAAATTGTAGTTGAACAGTTCTTTCGACCATGCTATATAGCCGTCTTATCGCCGACATACCTGGGTAGACCATCGAGATCAGGTCTCGCGTAAACCACGATTTTCGTGTGGGTGTGGTTGGCGGTTCTGTTTCATGTAAATTAGCGCATAGTAACCATTAGCGATACCCATGGATTTTTTTTTTTTTTTTTTTTTTAATTGGGCTCGTCAACCGAGGACCTTCACCCAGAAACAATTAAGGGAAAACGAAAGTTATACAGTGAGGCGATCAGCTATCGCTAATAAGAAGGAAACAATGGAGGGGATAATAAGTGTAGAAGGAAAAGACAGGATATAACGAGCACAAAAAGGAGCAGGAAGCCCCAGCCCAAGCAAGTGGGAATATAGAGCCGAGCGCTCCACCGAAAGAGCAGAGCACTCAAAGAACACGTGATCGGTGTCACAAACAACCGCATCATTTGAATGGAGAGGACAACATGGGGAAGAGATCAACGAGAGGCGAAAGCGTGAGGAAGGTAGCAAGGAATGGTTTAAGCGCAAACGCGCAATGGAGACAACAACAGAGCGAGGAAGTGAAGGAAACAGAAAGAACCAAGGATTTGAAGGAAGATTAGGCTGAACGGACAGATAAAAAGAGCGACAATTAGAAAAGGAGGAAGGGTACATATTCGACCAAAATCTGAGATGGAAATATTTACACAAAGGCAAGAGATTAGAGGATGGGATTTTTTTGAAGAAGAATGTAGAAGAAGCAGCAACCCGAGCCAAAGAATCAGCCATCTCATTACCTGAGATGCCAGAATGACCAGGAACCCACAGCAAGTCAATATGGATCCCATGGAGTGAAGAGAGAGTCCGGAAGGGAAGAGAGAATTGACAATACTGTGGAATTCCTGTTTAATTACAGCGGGAGGGAGAGATTTTGCAAGTGTAGACGAAATAAATACTCTGGGAGGATAGCAGAGATCGCTGAAGTTAAAGGAGAAATAAGGCAGACTATTAAAGGAAATTGTATACGGCCAAAATGAACTAAGACGGAGAGAAATAAGGGACAGGATAGGAATTTTCCTAGGCACAAAGCGCCAATTCCGAGAAATTGAAAGGTAGGAAAAAATGAGAGAAGAAGATGAGGGAGAAAGACGTTTAGCAGGGAAGCGATAGCCCAAATAAGATCTGCGAATAGACAGGGGAGGAGCATTCGATTCAGCAAGCAGTGCTGGAATAGGAGAGGATTTAAGTGCACCGAGACAGAGTCTAAGGCAAGAATTTTGGATCACATCAAGTTTAGAGAGACGGGATTTGGAAGCGCAGGCATAAATGAACGAACAGTAATCAAGCTTGGAGCGGACGATGGATTTATATAGAAGAATAAGAATGAAAGGGTCACCACCCCATTTAGTCGGAGACAAGGCCTTCAGCGGGTTCAACCGTTTAGTAGAGGAGGAGGAAAGATATTTAATATGTTCGGAAAAAGTCAGACGACTATCGAGAAAGATACCGAGATAACGAAAGCAATTAACACGAGCAATAGCTGTGCTATTTAAGGATAAATTAACAGAAGCAGGGTTATAAAGGCGAAGGGTAAATACAACGCAGGAGGACTTAGAAGGAGAAATCGAAAGGTTAATTGAGGCAAGAGCACTTTCAAGGAAATTGAGGGATGATTTGAGAGCATCATTAGCTGCGTCAATATCGTGGGAAGAGGAAAAAAGCAAAGTATCATCGGCAAAGAATAAAGAGTGGGAATTTAAAGGAAGGGAAGCGATACTAACAGTATAAATGTTAAAAAGAGTAGGACTGAGGGAGGAACCTTGAGGAAGACCGCAGAAAACCTTTCTAGAAGTGTCAAATAATGGAGGAGAGAGGTGGATAGAACGATTGGACATGAGCTTAATAACAAGGGAAGTGAAATTCACTGGAATGTTAATTACTGTCATTTTATCTCTTAAAGTTAGGAGATGAACATTGTCGAAAGCACAGGAAACATCGATGAAGGAAGCCAGAGTATAATGTTTTTGGATAAAGGACTTATATAAATGAGACACAAAAAGACTGATACAATCAGGAGGACCGATACCAGGCCGAAAGCCGAAAATATTGTTAGGAAGCACATTATGGTGTTCCAACCACCAGACAAGACGCTTGTTTAGCATACCCTCAAACAATTTTCTGATGCAGGATGCCAAGGAGATAGGGCGTAAGGAAGAACTTTTCTTAGGAATAGGGACAATGATGAAAGAATTCCAAGAGGGGGGAATTGAACCCCTGGAAAGGAAAGAATTGAAAAGACTGAGAAGAAAGTTAAGGGATAGTTCAGACAGATTTTTAAGAGCAAGATAAGGTATACCATTAAGGCCTGGAGTAGGGCTGGAAGATTTGGATAAAACAGATAATAATTCATTAAGATTGAAAGCCGAAGTGAGGAAGTGAGAAGGAGGGGAAGAGATTTGCGGAGAGGTGTTGGAATACAGTTCGTCAAAGGAAGGAACGTAAGCAGGAGCGACAGAATCGATGAAGGATATTAGGCTATCCTCAGATACATTAGAAAGAGAAGGACGTTCAGAGGATGGAGATTTAAAAGCTCTAGCCAACCTCCAAATATATGAGAGAGAGGTATTTCTAGAAAAAGAAGAGCAGAATTTTTTCCAAGAGGCCTTTTTCACGGCTTTAAGAATAAACCTAACCCTGGCGTTGGCTTGTTTATGAGCCAGAAAGTTTTGGGTCGTAGGATTAGAGCGATAGGATCTGAAGGTCGAACGACAATGGTTAAATGCAGCGTTACACTCCTCATTCCACCAAAAAGATGAGGCCGCACAACGATGAGTGGATACAGGAGAACGACGAGGGGGAAAAGATAGAGAAAGAGCAGACCTGATAGAATGGGAAAAGAAAGTATAGAGAGAAATGGGATCACAATTAATCTGTGGATCAGGAAGTGATGAATCAACAGAAGAGCGGAAAAGAGTCCAATTAGTTTTGCTGAGATTCCATCGAGGAGAATGGAGATGCCTGGGATAAGTTGGAGAAGGAAAAATATCAGTAGTAATTATTATGGGAACATGGTCACTGCCGAAAGAACCTGAAAGGGTTCTCCAGGTAAAGTTAAGACCAATTGAAGGGGAAGAAAGAGTTAAATCAAGAGAACTGGAGACCAAAACATTCCTAAAATAGGTTGGGGAAAGATCATTAAGGAGCACCAAGTTATCAGAAAGGATAGCATTCTCAAGGATGGAACCATTGCTATTGTAGGCTGTGTAGCCCCACAGAGGGGAATGAGCATTCCAATCGCCGCCGATAATAAACGGTTGAGGGATAAATGAGAAAAATGTAGAAAGGGGGAAGTGACGAAGATCATAAGTAGGAGGAACATAAATCGAAACAACGTGAATAGGACGCATAGAAGGAGGATTGATGGAGATACGAACGATATTGGGAATATTAGGAGTAGAAGGAAGGTTGAGAGAAATCTCGTGAGAACGGAATGGAATGTCATTTCTAACGAGGATCGCAGAACCAGCATAGCCATCATCGCGATCGCTTTTGATTACCTTGAAGCCTCTAATGTTAAAATCCACGTCACCCATGGATAGTAACGGTGTCTCGGTTTAGGTATTATTGCGATACCGCTTGGCTCGTTCGAAAACGATTTTACGCCAAAAAAATATTTCTTTATAGTTCACGAAATAAATTTCCCAGACAATTTCAAAAACATAATAATTTTTACTTGTAATTCAAAATAGATGTAGATCTATATAATAATTAACTTTATAAATATTAAATATCGCAGTTGTATTAATACGAATTTTTTCAACAATTCCTAGTTCTACAGCAACACTGTGGTACCATCCGCCACTGTTTGATATATCCGAAATCAGAAAAAAATTAGTAGCACAAAACATTAAAATGTTCGATGTCTTTTATGCATTTTCCTGCTCCGCAGTCCGCTTTAGATTTTCGTGTTTGGATTTTTCACTTTTTGGAAAACGGCGTGTCTGTGAACAGTATCGGACGATATGCTTTAAATCCAGCATGCAAGACTACAATATTGTCATCAGCTAAAAAGTGCACTTGTTCTCTATGTTGCTCCGATGCATAGCTCAATTTTCCTATTTCGAATTACCTGATCATCATTTCTGTTCCCGTAACATTTTAAATTGATGTCGAAAAAGAATCGTTTAAAATCTGAGCTTTTAGCATACAATTAAAATAATACTAAGATAGAGCACGCGGAAACGTGGCTTTGAGTTCTGCTGATGATTTGTTTGAGTACCGCGGGGCGAATCTTTTTTGTTGCTGCCTTCCGATTCCGAATCGTATACGGCAAAGTTCGAATTTCATCGACGCGAGTTTTTTAAGAATACCCGCACACATTACTCGAAAATGTTGTTCGCTTTCGGATTTTTGCACTCCCTACTGAAGCGTGTATATCTTATTTGGCTTTTTATTCTTATATCAGGGATGCCACCGCGAGTTTATTTCTAATCTCCAAACCAAATCGAAGTCCCCTCCACCGTCGGACGGCGTTTCCTCCAGTTCTATTTCCGTTACGTCATACGTGACGTAACATCACTCCAGGCATCATCATCTCCGATCAATACATTTACACTCACACTCGCCTTAAATTCTATGTTAATTACTAATTTATTTATTATATTTATTATTCATGTAATGTACACGTTACAATACTCTCTTTTCGTGTTTAAATTTGTCGTACCGTTAACAACTCTGTACAGCATTCTTGAACATTGAGCTTTTCTCGGAAATTCCGTTAATCTTGAAAAGAGGTTTTTTCAGTAGGATTTGATGTAAAGCGAGAGTTACACGACGAATTATTAAGCCTTTCGTAATACACCGGAGGGTCGTCCAATAGGGATTCGAAAAAAATATTGTGGGCCGGATTTTTTTTCTCTTTTTAGGCTGATCTGTCTTTACCTCTAAAAAAGTAATTACACCGGTGTAACATCCGATATTCAAATTACGTATAGCCGAGAGGGTATTTAGCTACTCCTCGCACAGCGATTGTTGGTCTTCAACCCTTGCGAAGCTTTTCTTTTTTTGCTTCTTCCTTCTTAGTTGTGCTCATCAAGATTTCGCATGATGTGATCACCTCTTTCGTGCACTACTCACGGTACAATACATCATATGTACAACGCAAACACATAAGTAACACTTGAAGGTGATTGCAAAAAAAAATTTCCTCGCAATCTACCTAAACGATTATATCGATATCCGCTCGCATGAGAATGAGTTTCATACGCGGGCGGATTTTTTAAAATTACCTTGCTCGATAAATTCTGCATCACGATTATAGAGATTTAAAAAAAAAATCGTGACCCACAGAGCAAGTGATCCGGTTAGGCTCAATCCACATTTCATCCCGAGAAAAGCGACAAACAATATGTAAATAAACTACCGATATTTTTGAATTCGTTGAAACTTCTGGAACAAAAACGGTACTATACGAAACTGTAAAATGTGTTTTAATATATGTAAACATTGATATTATAATCTAATAATAAATCTATCGCTAAACGAGCCTAGTTTCGAATATTTTGGGTTTTGAGTTTTCTTCGAGGGAATATTTTCAATAATCTATAAAATAAGCGAGTACCACAGATATTTTTGATAAGCTATAAATTTTAAAATCAAACGTTTTACACGATGCACTTATCAGGCATCTGAATACACACATGAGCAGTTTTCCTTTCTCGTTTCTCGCAATGTGATCTGGGGTTACTTTCAAAAGGGGCACTTGTCCAATAGCCTGTATTCAATTTTCGGTATGAGATAGAGCCGATTGGAGCGCGCAGTCTCCGGACGTCCGGTTTGGTAGCTGTAATCGTATAGTAATTTCAATAATTAAGCGCCAACTTTGAAAATTATTCTCGAGTAAAAAGAGAAATTTTCACGTTTTGCTTGAAGAGCGGATTTATGAATTTCGATTTTTGAATGTTCGCTATTTTGAACACTCGGAGTTTGTCCGAGATTATTTAGCCCAAGTGAAATAAAGACGTTTATAGAGTTGTCTCTGTTCATCGTAAGTAGGATATGCAGAATTAAGTTGAACCCGAGAGAAGTGCTCGTTGACAAAACATTTCTGGCTGCAGCTCGACTGGTTTTACTACAACTCCGGCGTAAACATTTAACCGCACGGGTGCAACGCACACGGTGCAATGTTACTCGTACATGGTTCTTTATTTCGCTGCGCATCGCGGTCATGCTATCTTGGCGACAAGCATTGTGCTTCGCGAGCGCCTCGTGCCACAGTTTTATTATAGTTTAATGATGGATTCGTACCTGTATGAAATAATTTAATAAACGCGAAGGAATAAATTTATTCGTACAATGGAGAGCTATGATGTTATATACATGTATATTATATATATATATATATATGTTTCGATATGGCTATTAAATTATTCCCAACAAGTTGGTTTTCTAATTTAATACTAGTTCCAGAGGACTTTTGTAAATTACTGGATTATTATAAATCAGACTGGCTTTAGAGTGTTTAGCATTTAAGAAAAAGGAATCAAAAAGAAAAGATTAGAACTGATCTTGGTGCAGAATGTGGCTCGCATAATCGGTTATTGCAAGAATGGTATCGCAGTATGAATTTAAGCGATAAAATGAATCATACGAAGGTGGAGGCGCGAGCATTTGACTCGCACTATTTTGAAAATCACGTTAATGATATAACGGCTGAAAACTAAAAATACTGCGGAGACATACACTGAAAAGATTCCTATAAGGGGATGCAGACATATCTGATAGCTGCAAGACGAGCGGATAGAAATCAATTTATAAGTACATAGCTAGGATTGTCATTTTAGACCTGGTAGGACTGAAAAAGCCACATTTCTCGCAGTGGGATTGCGACGATCGCATTATGCGTGACGACCAAAAAAAAATTCACGTCAGATAGACGAAATAGCAACAGACTATAAAGCCGAAAGAAAGACTGGCCCTAGCACTGCACGTTGGAACGCGCCATACAAAAACGGATACAGGTAATTGAGATTTCTGGGCGATGTGACTCTTAGCGACTGAATGCGCATACTTAGGATTGTTTAAGATTACAAGAAACGAATTAATAAACCGCATTATGAGGCAAAGTACCATCCAATTCCACACTGAAAAGAACCCGGACGGAAAAAATGTTATGCACGCTGCGCAAATAAGGAACTCGAAAAGGATGGTAACAAATGTCACTATAGCCTCGCACGGCTAGAAACCTCAGAATGTCAAATGAAAAAAACGGAAGAGGAAGCAGGAACGGTCGAGAGAAGGAAAGAGGAAATCCTCGATGCGCTGAATTGATTGACCAGTATCATCGGATGGGAAATTTCCCAGTTTGCTTACGTAAGAATATCTTTCCAAATCAAATTCTCTACGTAGCACCGCTTTTTTTGTTCGTTAAATTTTTCTTAAACAAGGGTTTTCTTTTTGAATGCCTTCTAAACAGTTAGATTAAATCTACAAAAATGATGACGTCGGAAGACAAAAAACCCAAGATCACCTATTTTGCCCTTTTTGTTTGTTTTTTAAAGAGACTTTTTTCTGTTCGAAAAATTTTAAGTTATTAAATCAATTTCTAACGTACTACTTACTATAAAGGATAATTTGATATGAAACTAGAAGTGAGAAAATGGAGGGATTGCCTTTGTTTTATGTCTCATAAAGGGGAATTTTTTTGGTTTTATAAATGACAGATTGGTAAACAACAAAAAAAAAAGATACCAACTCTCCTTCGTATGAATTTGTAAAAATATTCAAAAGAGCGGTCATTTAGTTTATTGTGACTATATATGTTCATTTAAAATTTTGCAATACTCTTTTTTTAATACGCACATGCGTTCTGTTTCTTATCATTTTTGTGACTAAATGATATTTATTTTTCTGGCACGTGCTGTTAAAACGCACAGCTATAATGAAGACCACAGCGGAACGTCGAAGTGAAGAAAACAGAAGGAACCAAGGAAGCCTAGGTTGGTCAGACAGGTGGAAGGAATAAATGTTGAAACAAAACGAAGCAATCACCAAAATATGGGAATTCATACATAGCGGTAGTGGGTTAGAAGGTGGGATTATTTTGGAGAAGCAGCAACCTAAGGGAATCTGCCGCCCATTACTAAAGATGCCAGAATGGCCAGCAGCAACCCATATCAAATATCAGTATGAATCGCACGGGGAGAAAAAAAGGATAAGAATGAGTGAACGTATACGAAGAATAGCCATCAACTCGGCTGTAATAAGGTAATAGAAAGAAGCTTACGGAAAGGTGTTAAAATGTGTAAGTTTAAATAATAGGCCTTCTCGAACCATCAGTGAAAATGGAGCATGAGAAAGAAAGAGTTAATAACTGTAGAATTACTATTACATGATGGGAGCCCACCCTTACTTTACCGTCCGCTGTTATAGTACCAGGGACACTTATTATTGGCTACTTTTCCAATCGGTAGCACATTTACCGTTTTTCATGATTTGTTTTTTGTTTTATACACTGATTCCCATTTTTCCAATGTTTCATTTTTGTTATCTTCCAAATTTAACTCAATCTATCCCGCTTGACAAGGTCAGCTATGCCACTCGACAATGTCATAATAACCGGAGGAATCCGTTTAAAATATGCTAAGTATTAACATTTTGAGTGCTAATATTCGCTATGTTTTACGCATTAACCGTTAGTGTGGCGTATTTTTACACCTCTGTTTAAGGCGACATTCATAAAAACATCGACATATTTCGTAGCAACAGAATGTACGTTGCCGGTAGAGTATGAACTTTTGTGAATTTACACATTTCCGTTCCCATAACTGGAATAGAGTCATTAACGTGAATTGTTTCAACTTTTCCGTACGTAATTGCTGTAAACTGTTTTGGCGGGTTCCTTGAAGCAGGTTTGATTTTACGAAAACCCTGAAGAAGATCGGATGTAGACAGTTTACGAAATAACAACAGAAAGAAGTAGAAAATAGCGCATACCCTACTATTTGTAATGACCAATTGACCAATACTTCACCGTAACCGCCCAATACGCATTCATGCAAATTGAACGAGAATAACAAACGAAGAGAAAAAGAGTAAAATCTTACGCGATTGATGAAAACGATTTTTGCAATGAGTCGGTTAACAGAGGAATTTCATTAAATATCCGGCGAGCTTTAGCGTAAATGAAATTCGAAGATGTTCGGAATAACTGAAGATAAACTATTACGACCACACGCGTCGCAAAAACGGCCGCCATACATACACATAATCTGAACGAATAGACGAATTCGTTTAATTACTGATGCTCCTCCGAGATGCAAAATTACGAATAAAGAATTTCTGAAAATAAAATCGAACCTTTCCAACGTCTGCTTCGAGATTTTCTCACGCATGCTTCGTTGACCGGAAGTGATAAACATTTATTTTTATTCTTTTTATTTATTTTGGACATTAACCTATCGCGATCCACAATTTGAGAATTTTTAAAAAGTAATTATATCCGTTGATAGTAATAGTTTTGTGCTGAATTGTGCTGATAATAAAAAATAGTGCCACACCGTGGAAAGAAATTTGTTTTAAGGGTATTTGCAAAAGATTCTTCAAATTTCCGGACTTTTCAGGAATAATCCATTTAATTCGAAGATTTTGATTGTTTCATGTCGAATTGCCGTGTCAATAACGTACTTCCAATTTTTCTAGGTCTTTCAATTTACCCAAAAATGTCGCTGGCCCATCAACATTTTTTCGCTAATAACAAGTTTTTATGAAGTAGTAACATGTAGGTAGATTGCCAATAACACACCTTTACCGTGAAATTAAAATACATATGATTATTAAGATTTAGCTTTATTATGCGCATCAAAAACGGTTTTTTTTTTATTTTTGCTAATAGTTTTATTTATATGTTGCATGTATTTAGTCGATATTGTTTGTGTTTGTAATTTTGTGTAGTTGTTATATTTATTTGAGAGATTTTTTATGTAAATTTAAACAATCTGTTATCGTTATCATTTCCTCTTTTTTTTTTATTAGTTAACCCCACGATCAATTTTTACTAATACTGCGTGTTGCAGTGCGGCGCAAAATTGTTTATTATCAACACAGTTCGACACAAAACAATCACTTTTTAAAAATTCTCAAATTTTGAGGGAAGCTATCGTCACCCCCCCCCCCCTCCCCAAAATAAGTTTTTACTATTACTACGTGTTACAACAGTGAGGCACAAAAATTTTTATTATCAGCACAATTTGACACAAAACGAGCACCATTTGTTTAGTTAAATTTGATTTTGAAATTCCGTCATGGGGGGGCAGGGGCTAACTTACGACGCCGTCTAATTTAGCATATTGAATTGTGTTCAAAGTAGATTCATCAGGTTTTTCAAAATACACCAAGCTACGTACAAAACTGGTTTGAAAATGTACTTTTAGGTAGGTTATTTTTTTTCTCGTTTGAACCCGTAATTTCGTTTTACTCGCTGTTGTATCGATGCGCGCGAAAGTATCGGCATTAAAACCATCTGCGTGCTTAATCAGCAGTTTTCGAATTGTGAATGGCTTCTAATTAAAAATTTCCTTTCTACTTCCGATTTATATATTCGCTACACTTTTATCGATTATGATCTTTTTGCCTCTCCTCGATCTTGCCCATTCACTTTCATCTGCGCCCTATTGACTATTACATCCTCACCGGTTTCGGTAACTCACACTAACCTGGACTTATGTTGTACTTATCTGCTGCCGTATTTCGTTATATTCTGAGGCATTATAATATTCCCGCGTCTTCTACACCCGTGATGATTACTTAGAAAACCTCACATAAGCCGCGTGCTTCTCATATTTTGTATGTCAACCGTCCACTTTGTCTCTAGTGTACTTAAACTCGGTTATTTTACTGCGTAAAGCGTGTTCGCGGATTTGTAGGAACGTTACGTGCAATTCGCACAGGGAGAGCTGACTTGTTATATAAATTTGATAGATCGGTTTTGTCATACAGAGAACGTTTTTTGAGGAAATAGTTGAAAGAGTACGCTTGAAGACAGAAAGGAATTAGACGCATTGCCGCGCTCCTAAAATGGAGCACAGGTATCATTTGGACGTTGAGTATAAATCTCGATCTCAAAAACTAAAGCAGTTGACGAATAAATATTTTGGAAGCTCGCTTTAGTCCCGCCTCTATATACGACTTTATTTGATAATATCTGACGCGTGAGTGAGATTAAACATATTCGTTAGGATTTTAGGTCTGTCAGGAGAAATTTTTTTAAAGATTGTCATATTAATAGGATTAGCTTTAGATGAATACGTCAATTTATGCCGATTTGAGAAACAAACGTCCTGACCAATAGGTTTTCCGGAAAAAAACGGCAATCGGATTCGGTACTCTTTACAGAATTGGGCTCAATTTTAAGGAGAGAATGATTGTATTTCCAGCCTTATTCCGATCAATAAGAGAATATGACTAGCTTAAAATAAATAGAAATAAATAGAAATAAAGTAAAATCAGAGCAAAGGAAAATATTAATAAATGTAATATCAGCTTACAAAACAATTTATTACTGTGCAACGAATGTGTGTCTTACCCGTAGAATTGCAATTAGAACAAAACAAACGAAATTAAAGCTCTAAAAATGAAAAATTTCGACAAAAAAGAACTATAATAAGGAATCTATAAAATTGGAAAAAAACATATAGCCAAGTGGCAGGAACAGATGGGTTGTCTTGCATATAAGCCCGAAAAAAAAATAAAAATAAACGATACGATAGTGATCAAGTAGAACGTTGAACGTACAAATTAATTCTCGGAATCATCATCTGCTGAAACTCGTATCCGAGTGAACTAGTTGCACATTTGTAGCTACTGCTGAGGGTGGGTGCGAAAAAGTCCTGACGATTCCAATCCTGGCGACCAAAGTCACACGCCGCCTTGTGTGCAGAAATTCAGCTAGAGGCTTCTAGCTAACCAGGCCTGCCTCCGTCACTGTCTTTCCATCGTCGCATAACTTGAGATGTGCAGCTTGAAGTGCGCGAAATTATCGAGAATGTGGTTGCACAGCCGCAATCACGTCTGCCAATATTAAACGATGCCAGTTCGAATGGTACGCCGAAGCAGAACAATCGGAGCGATCGCAGTACAACTGACCAGAAGTCGAATTCGGCCCGTATGACGAAGTTAATTTTTCAAATATGGCAACGTACTATACATATTTCATTCGCATCGTTATTTATTTATTTATTCGATTATTTAATGGCTAGTATCTTGAATGTTATTACCTGCACAAGTGCGGTTCGCCCAACTATGTTGCTTGACTTAACAGATCCGCCACGAGAAGGCTGCAGACAGGAGTTAGACGGTGCAAATGGTGAGTGACACCACTTCTGGAGTCATACCCGTATGAGAGTGAAAAAACTACTCACTCCGGTAACCCATTACACGCCTCATTCGGGCCCAATTCCCCAGAATAGGACGATTAATCAATAAATAACATAGTACCGAATTGTTTTCTAACAAAGTTCATAACTGATCATGAAGATGAAATTAAAACAGATACGCCTGATCGTACTACCTTTTTAGAATGTTCAGCATTTAAACAAATACTAAGTAAATTCAAGATAATTCAAGATAAACAATGAATTTGAAAACTAGTTCAAGGATAGAAGCAATACTCGAAATGCTATAAATTTTGTTAATATAATAATAGAACAAAAATTACTAGTGCTACCTCTGCGTAAATATAATTTATAAACGAAGAAATAAGTTAAAATGGGAAATTAAGAGTAGTCCAGAAAAACCGGATAGTAAAATGCTTTCTTCTTTATTTCCTTTTAATTTACAAAAAAAAAAAGGAAGAAAAAAAACTAAACTAGCAACGGCAAAGTATGGGTGCCCCCAGTCCGTATTGCCTTTTTAGTTCACGTAAAATGTTGTCATTGTTTAGTTCAATTGTTGTTCGAAGAACTAGCGATAAATTTGTTTTATATTTTACTATGGAATTTAAAAAAAATATGAATTTGTAATTTTCGGGTTTTAAAATACTCGTACTTCAAATTTAATATCAGTAATTAAAAAGTTTCATACTATTCCGGTATATCAATTTAAGAATAATTAGTGTAATTATTTGCTTTCAGATTTAAAAAAATTGTTATAAATTTGTCTTTGATATTTTATTAGCAGAAAATGTATTTTTTATATTGGAAATAATCGATGAAATAAGGAGAATGCTCTTATTCATAGTTTTTGTTAGTTAACACACTATGTGAGAATAAGAGCGAAAATGAAAATTTCTACTATAAATTAATTAGGAGCACTCATACGTTCTCTTACCCTAACGACTGTCTAGTTCGCTTCTTAGTATAATTTAGTATTAATTCGGAGATTTAAAATGTGCTGAAACGTCAAACAAGGTATAATCTGATGTTCGGTTTCCAGCGACCGTACGTAGACTATTTCTTTTTTTTTTCGAAACTTTTTTTTTGTTTTTTTCCATCAACGTCACTTATATTGTTATGCGGAGTCCCAGCGGATCCATCGAACAACCGTAACTTGAAACTTTGGTTTAGTTTTAAAACTCATGAGGTCACGTTCGAATATAACAGAGATTCTGCTTCAGCTGATTTTTGAAATGGTTAGCGTACTTTCAGGAACTAGTCACTGCACCGAGTTGCATAGTGGGACAAAAAATAATCGAAGCCGAATAACAAGTAGCGGAATTTGTTTCAAATTATATAGCAAATGTGTTTTTTTTATTCATATTTTTATTTGCTTTTTTTTTAAAATGTCAAATGTATTTTTTTTTTTAATAAACTACTTTTTACATTTAAAAAAAAATCGAATTTGATACTTGTTAAAAGGGAATTTTGACGCGCCGTGAACCTGCAAAAGGAATTACGAAAGAAAAAGAGGAACGCCCATCAAAGCACATACGTTCGAAGGGGGTGGATGCTCAGTACGCTCCGAGAGTTATAAATAAAAGTAATATTGTAGATTGTGGATCAAGAGTTTTTTAATTTTTTCTTTTTTTCGAGTTGAAGAATACACCTGGCTTCCGCAAGATAATCTGTTTAAAAGCTTTGTATTCACTGGCGAAGTTTCGGATCTGTATTGTATTTAGGATTAGATAGACGCTTCATGTTGAAAAGGGATTTTGAGGCAGTCTCGCATCAAACATATTAGACACGAGAGTTTTATACTGCGGAGGAATGAAAGGTGTAAATGTTTTAGCAAGAACGTGAACCACTTGACACTCTCGTTGTGGAATTTCACACATACGGATTTTGGGAATGAGAAATCTAAGCTAATCTTATTTGCCTAGTTTTGTAATCTATTATGACTTGTAGGATAAACATTTGAAGGAAGGAATGCGCTAAGATGATCAGTGAACCAGAAGCGGTTATAACTGGCGGCCGCATGCAATCTACTATGTCGTTGGTATAAAGGATATAAAAAAAAAATTTTATTTTCGGGTTTTAAAAAGAAAAGGTATTGAAAAGCCTATTCTCACTCGAACGAATTTATCAGAAAGAAAACTTTGCTTATGTCACTGCTTATTTCGTTATTATTCGACATTTTTATCACTTCATGAACGTGACTAAAGTCTACCGTAAAACTAATTAGGAGTCAAATGGTGTTTTTACACTGGATCGAAAGAAAAAAAAAAACTTTCGATCAGATCGTTCGTTAAAATCTGATTAAAAAATTATTCGGAAATTATCGGCACAGGTGTGTCACCATGTACGCAGACGTCAAATACGAAACTGTCGGAGTAACCTGAACACTGCGTGCGTGAAGAATCAGTTGCACGGACCATTAACGTAGTAAGCGGCGACTGAATTAATTTTGTAATTCCCGCTAAGAGGCTGGCTGAAAAACATTAATTGCATCGAGTTTGGAAATTTTTTCTCTCGCAAACATGGTCAGTTTTAATTTGTCATCCGAATACGATTAGTTCTCTATCTAATATGATGCAGCCTTCCAATCGCCGTTTCGTCGAACATTTGTTCCAAGCCTAGCTATCGTCGTTTATATTTTTATCAGCAATTGTACAGACTTTTAATTAAAAATACATTTAAAATTTTGTCGCCTGTAATTTATTAATTTTCAGCATCATTTTATGCCTTAACTAAACCGATTGTTCGCTTAGTGGTGTTTTGTCTGCTGCAGACATTATCGAAGTTCTCCGTAGAGTGTTAGTAATTGTCGTAGAATTACTTTTGAGAAAAGGCCTAATGCTCGTATAGAGGCATTTTCATCGGCACCCGTGTGCCAAATGAAAAAAAGAAAATATCAGTAAATTTTATTAACGCGTCTGTGAGGATCTTAACATCTTCATTAAGGGTGTTGACACTCTTGACTAGAGAGACACAATCTTTTCGTTTGCAACATTAGCTTCTACAAACAGGACGTAAGTAGAAACGAAATCAAACGATTTCCCTAAATCTACCAATCGGTGTGCATTATTTCCTATTATTATTGATGATGTTATGCAGTTTAATAGTTTTGAAAGTCCTTAAAAATTTTTCTCGTTGTTACTCAGCGCTATAAGTATCGAAATCCGAATTAGAATCCTAAATTGCATGCCTTAACTCCGAACTACGCGTATGCGCACTGTGTTTAAGGACGTTCTGTTGCTTTGTGCGTTCGGAGCGCTATGCGGAGTTGTGAGTTGAAACACAGCCGAAGATTGCGATTATATACCGAATATAAGATACATAACTCCGGCCAAGTTGGAGTTTTAGAAGCGGATATGAAAGGACACATATATGTATATCCAACTCCGCCAGAGGAGTTGACTTGCGCATCTCTATTACGTAGCATGCCTGACCAGCGTCCTGCTGGGGAGAGATTAATTAACCAATTCTAACTGAAAGAAATCTGGATTGGCGACGAAAAAGGTTTATCGAGATCTCGCTGTCACCACTTCCATAGCTATAGAACCGTTTAAGATGGATACGAATTGAGATATAATTAGCTAGGGCGGTGGAATTCTAAAAAAATAAAATTTGAATAATTTTTCGCGCCGTTAATGGTCTTCATTTTTTAAGCAGCTATCTTGAGAAGTAATATAAAAACGCAAAAGGTACGCTATTGCAAATTTTAGAATAATTACGATAGGTACCACACACATCAGAAGTATGTTGGAATCGTAACTTCTTTTTAATTCTCGATAATAAATGGATCTGCGCGCTCTAGCGGGCTGTTAAATTTTTAAATTTCTTAAAAATGATTAACAAAAAAAAATGTTCTCGAGGTAAATTTCGACTGTTTAAATTTAATATTTTATTAAATTGAAAAAAATAAACAAACTACTCGGCCGGTTTTAAAATGCCGTCAGACTATTTCAAAATTACATTTCGAAAATAAGCGAAAAAAAAAAAAATGTTCTAGACACACTGCCAAGTTTTGTACTTAATAAAATATTCATAAACGCATATGAGTCCTTTCGGGTCGCTTCGCCTAATTTTTTCATACAAAACACAATGTTCCGCATAATTGCGAGGGACAACACATGACTTACAATAAACGCGCAGCCAGGTTACCAAATAATTATTCAGTATCATTCGGATGAAAATTTATGATATGTGTAAAATTGCTAAATGTACGATAAGGAATATTGCACTGAGGCAGTTATTGAGCAAGCGGCTGAACGTAAATAAATGGACTGACAATTTCAACAGCGTACTGAATCTAAATAATATAATGTGTTGCACTTAAAGATAAGAACTGTTAGGCGTAATCGGGATGAATTTATAAGTCATATTCGCAAGACCCCTCCTTTAAGCGTCGTTGTATTAACAGAAATAAATATAAGAGAGAATGAATTAAATTTATGTAATATAGTAGTAGACTTCACGAGCACTGAACTACAAAGACCAATCGGGTATTATAATGGAAGAATACTTGTATTTGTAAATAATAAATTTAGATACAATATTCAGGAAGTATGGATCTGGTGATGATAGATATAGATATGTGCGAAAATAGTTCTTTACGTTTAATTGCTATATATTGAATATCGAGTAATAACGTAGGCGAATTCATAAAAGAATCCGCAACACTTTAAAAAAAATTAAATAATAAATATAATTTCCTGATTTGTGTTGATTTTAATATTGATTTATTACTTCATAATGCACAGGTGGAGAACATTTTAAATGTAACTTATGGGCGACAGGAGGTAGTGTTAATCGGTGGAATTACTAAAGATGAACATCGGGTAGATAGAAGTATTCAGTCCTGGCATAGATAATATATTTATGAAGTATAAAACTAATGACATTACTTCGGGAATAATTAATACCAAATATCTGGCCATTACATGATCTGTTGTGCAAGGTTTAACTCTTTTCAGACCATCAAATTCTTTATATTTAGGAATGCTTGTTTCGCTTGTTCAATTCTGGTACATATTTCAACAGTTTGATCCGTACCTTCGTGAAACCAAGTCGCCAGGTACTTGAATTTGTGGACGCGTTGGATAATTTGGTAAAGACTCGCAGTTTTAGCTTTGTGACACCTCCTCTAAGCTTCCGTGAACAGCAATCCATTTTGTCTTATCTACATTGATTTCGAGACCGTAGGAACTGCTGCTTGCCGCTACTCTGTTCAGCATATTTCGTAACTTCGTGATACTGTCTGCAATTAACACTGTGTCGTCTACATACCTTATACTTGAGATGCATTCGATGTTTATTTTTATACCGTCTTCTTCATTTAAACCGTCTTGGAAAATTGCTTCTGAGTAAATATTAAACAGCGTTGGAGATAAAACACATCCTTGACGCACCCCTTTTCTGATAGGGATTTCATCAGATGTTTCCCCTTCACTGCGAATGACTGCTGATTGACCCCAGTAAAGTGATCCTATTATACGCTTTATTTTGTCGTCGATTCTTATCTTTTCTAAGATTTCCATCAGTTTTTCGTGTTTTACACAATCAAACGTTTTGTAGTAAGTCAATAAAGCAGCAATATAATTTATGGTTTAAATTTCGACATTCTTGAGCCAGTATTTTAAGAGAACATACTGCCTCCTTTGTGCCATATCCGTTTCTAAAACCAAACTGGTCAAGACCAGAATTATTTTCACATTTGTCGTATATATATATATACGGAAATGGGTGATTTTCAGAAAAATTTTTAAAATGTGTGACATGAGACTAATAGTGTCGTTGCAGTTTGTTGCACACTAGCTCTCTTTTGTAATGTAATGAATACTGATTTCAACCAATCTTGTGGTATATGACCTGAGGTCAAAATTTAATTGAAGAATTTGACTAGAAACGTAAGACTGGAGGGACTGCTGCGGAATACTTTGAGAAGTTCACCTTGCATATTATCTGGACCCGCTGCTTTTCCGTTCTTCAAATACTTAATTGCACGTAAGATTTCGCCCAACGTAATGGGATTGGTGTCCGCTTGACTAGTGTATTTGTAGGACTAGAATAATCGAGTATGAGATTAATAAGGAGATGATCATCATTGAATAATTCTTCTATGTATTCTTTCCATCGTTTCATCCGCATGTTCTTCTCTAGTATGATTTTGCCATTCTTGTCTTTTAGAATTCTTCTGCCTCTCTTGCGGTTGATGTTCGTGAATTCTTTGACTTTCTTATGTGCATTGAAGGCATCGTGTTTTTGAATTGTAAGAGCTCGATTTTGTTGCGCACTTTTTGGTTAACCAAGCATCTTTTGCTTCCAGTACTTTTCTTCGGATTAATCTATTCATTTCCATTTCCTTATATTTCGATTCGTCACGTTTAAGCAATCTTCATTCCTCCATTAGGGCCAGTATATCTTCGTTCATCCATGCTTTGTTTCTCTTCCTTTTTACAATACCAATTATCTGGTTCTGTATGTTGCACTGTGCCGTCTTCCAAACTGTCCGTGTTTTTTCAATACCGTTTACATTGATTTCGCTGGTAAAAATGTTATCCAATTCACCCCTAGTTGTTACTTTTATGGTGTGATCTTTAAGCTTCCGGGTATCAGTGCGTTGAAACATAAGGAGCTTATAGGATTTTTGGAACCCAATTCTAAGGGTAATGACAACTTAATTATGATCTGAGTTGGCATCTGCACCGGCATATGTACGTGCTGATATGAGATCTCTTTTGAAGCTTTGACTCAGAAGTATAAAATCAATCTGGTTTCGAAATTCGCTCGAGGGTGATGTTCATCTGTACCTGCGACAGGGATGTAATTGGAAAAAGGTGTTCGATATCACCATATTGTTCTCGCTGCAGAATTGAACAAGTCCGTCTCCGCGGCTATTCCTTTCTCCTAAAAACCAAAACGGCCAACCATGATATTCTGGACTCCTTGTCCGACCTTCCAGTCACCAGATGCTATGGTAATCTCACCGCTGTTAAAATCTGATCATAAAGTTCTTCAATTGTACTGTCATCTTTATCGGCTGTAGGGGCATATAGTTGAATGAAGTTCAATGGACGGAATTTTGTCTTAAATCCGATCAGTAGCACTCTCTTGGAAATTGGTA
The DNA here is from genome assembly GCA_039619475.1 of Icerya purchasi. Lineage (NCBI taxonomy): Eukaryota > Metazoa > Arthropoda > Insecta > Hemiptera > Monophlebidae > Icerya > Icerya purchasi. The sequence goes on along the minus strand of CM077116.1, from coordinate 54,170,553 downwards.
CAAATTCCAGTACAGAGTTTCTGATACTCTTATCAACTATTACCCCTCAACTGCTCCATCGTGATTTCCGCTGTCTGCACCAGAGTAGTAAAAGTCGGCTTCTTCTAATTTCGTGCATCCGCAATGAGGCCAACGTACTTCACAATTTTCAGCCTTTTCCTATTTGCATTCATATTGTGCATTTTCCAATCTTGGAGGAGGCTGCGGATGATGTTCCATGTTGCAATACGTGTCTTCTTGTTTATAATTTCGGATTTGTTGCGTGTTGTTTCATCACTGGCCAGCGGGGATATTCTTTGCACCCTTAAAGGACTAACGGCCCTTTGTTCAGCATTTCTAATCATAATGACGAGTGGGAAGTTACTCTGCTAGTTTTCCGTTGCCTTCCAGAGGATTTTCTGTCGAGGTTTTCTCCACTAGCCGAAAGGACCAGGTTTTAATGCGCCGGATATCGCCTACTCACTCTAGATCGGCATTCATCAATCCGACTGGGGCACATTTTGTCGCTGACGAGTTGATGATAGTCTGCTGCTGGTCGTGCAGTGATGAAAAGCTTAACGGCATTTATTAGAAAGAACACCTTCCAGTGAACCCCCATCCGTTTTCCTATCATCGAGTGAGTTCTGATTTAGCTATTCTAATCAGCGCTAAGCCCGTAGAGTAGAAAATTACCACCCTGCATGACGTGGACGTACAGAACTCACGTGGTTATTGTTTCGTTTCCCCGCCGGTGCGACTAGCATTATTTGACGATCGAGTGACTACAAGGCAGCTCTAGTTACAAGTTGGTCCCACAAGGCACGTATATACCATAATACAATAATAATATCTAGAATTCTATGTGGAATTCAAAAAAAAATATGAGGAGAGGCTAAGAAAATGAAAATAAATGAAATAGGTAAAATTCAGAAAAGGTCCACCGGAAGCGAAACGACTCGAGATCAACTTGATGGAAAGAAAACAGTGAAATGTCTCCCAAGATGTACTATTACTATTATAAATTACTTGAATATAAAGAGTTACTATGCGGACAGAAGACTCGGGTAACGAGAAAACAGAGGTTATATATATATATATATATATATATTACATTTATCCTAAAGGAGCAAATCTACAAATTGATAACACAGATGATTCAGTTTTAATTAAATTGATGAGTAACATCCCCAATCATATTTTAAACGAAAAAAGCATATTGATGTGTGGAAAAAAGAAGTAGAGAAATGACTGAAAGATCAAAAACCAAGCTACGTCCCAAATCTTTCCATTTCATATTGATTAATAATGTACTTATTTGGTTATATATTTTCTTCTTTTTTTCGTTTCGTTCCTTTTTCGTTACTTTCCTGCTTGTACCTCTTAAAGGGAAGATCATGTATGCGAATTTGAATATATAATCTGTCTTCATGTATTTATGTATACATGAGTATCTATAGTAATTGTATGTATGTGCATGTTTTTATATATAGTTACTTAAACAGATATTAAAGTTTAGGTTTATTAATATTACGATTTATATAATAAGCATGAATAGTGCGCAATTGATTTGGTTTGACTAAATGATAATAAGAGTATCGAAAACTCACGTTACGGGCAAAATTAACCACATGAGACCCACAACTTATTTAAATGAAAAAAAAAAAAAAAACAAAAAAAAAGTACGACGGGATATTGCAACAATACGAACTTAAGTTTTTTCATTATTTCAGACGAATGCAATGAAAACTATTCAAAAAAATGCACATTTACAACAATTAAAAGATTATTAAACTGTGTAACATACGTGTAAAATAAATAAATGTATATTAGATATTTTATTATTCGTGAACTTAATAGTAATCCTATTCTTTCGGCATCGGTAAATTCATCCAAAGAACTTTCATAATAACTAGTATGATATGAGCTGGCTTTTGATTTACAAAAAGGCATAAGTAAAACAGGATCTTGTTATATTTTAATTTATATTTTTGACGGTACCCATGGTCGCAATAGTTTTTAGTAAAGTTTGTTCAGCGAGAGGAATTAAAAAACTTTTTCATTACTTTTCTCCCCGAAACGCACACATCTGTTTTAAGCAGGTGCTTCTTCAGACAAGCAATCGCGCAAAAGAACGAGGCCACGTCATTGCCAGCTGGCGGTATCTCTTAAATGCAAACCTAATTTGCACTCCGGCGCGAAATGACACCTACATGAAAACATTAGAGTAACCTGTTTTTTTATAAATATCATTTATTAAATAAAAATAAATAGTCTTCAAAAATTTCACATCATGTACGAAATCCATTTTTACACATATGCGCTCGAATCTTTCGAAATAACTAGCTGACGGCATTTTAAAGCCGACTGAATGGTTTGGCTATTTTTCGGAATCGTGATGAAACCGATAACCTAACGGTTTGCATCGCATGTATCAACTTTCCGCCCCTCGGGGAGACTATTTTTAAAAATCGTGGATAGTTAACAATGACTTTGAATTCTCGATATTAACACTAACAGGTCGTTGTCGAAATCGAAAACTTGACCGCTAACCATATTTCGATGACATATAAATCATCGAAATATTCTGCAATGTAACATTAACACGGAAACCGCACTTAAGAAACCTCGCAAAGTAAAACTGAGCCAGTTAGAAAGACTATTATATTTTTCAAGTACGGCACTGGCCGTTGTTTACTTCTACTGACGTATCGAGCATTAATTCGATCAAAATCAGATTCCCGTAGAAAATGCAGAAATGTTCGATTAAAAACTGCAACTATTTCGGTTAATAAATTTGCATTTTTTATCGCAACATTAAAACTACTGTAATGAATTTCTGATGCGGCCTAACACTCGCTCTAAAATATCTAAACAGCTATTCGCACATCTGTAACTAATTAGTTTTTCAGGCTTTTGCAACGGTCGTTTTTAAAATCGACGTTGGTCGTCTTTAAGCTCCAGGCGAAATTATTTAATAACGAAAATCCATCACGAAATATGCTCGATAATGATACACGAATATATCTTTCTAATTTCTAACGACTCGAGTGAAGAGTAAAATAAAAGAATTTAGGTCGTTTTTAGAAAACAGTTTTCAGTTCCGTGCGACGAAACTTATTCTTGTTTTTACAAGCTCGACATTAGACTAGGTAAAAGGAAAAGATGTTGCACCTCGACGCCATGCTCTTTAATTTTTTCTCAGCTACCGATTTTGCTATGCAATCCTAAGGCACTAAATGTCGTAAGATAAGAAACAAGAAAAATGGGCGAAATGAGGGAGAATAAAGTTTTGGGATAGGAACGATAATAAAAGTGTTCCAGGAAGAAGAATTAGAGCCGAAGGTAAGAAATTGAAAATGTTTAAATGTATCCGGAGAGAAAAGTCAGAAAAATTTCTAAGAACAGAAAAAAATACTTCATCCAAGTCTTGAGCAACTATTTGTTCCTTCCTACAAGCAATATCTCATCACATCAAGATACAAATGATTGCTTCCCATTCTAATTGTTTCCGAGTAAAGAGAAGAGAAGTAGAAAAAAAGAATCAGAAAAATTCATTAAAGATAAATGGAGTTTAAACTGTGAGTTATGCAAATGTGATAAGATAAAACTAAAATCAAATTTATCTCCCCCCCTGGCTTCTCAACAAAGGATCTTTGCCCAGAAACGACATGAGGGAAAAGGATCAGTTAAATAAAGATTCGGTCAGTTATTGATAAGATAAAAGAACTGAGGATAGGCACAATGGAGATCGACGGAAACGATAAGATATACGAGGCACAATAAGGATTAGGAAGTTTAATAACAGATCGGAGTAGAAAGAAGTGCGTTCGTTCACGAGGGATGGACATTCAAAGAAGATATGGGGTCAGAATCGCAGATTCGTCGTCAGGATGAAGAGGGCAACAAGGGGATAAAACGAGATGAAAACGATAACGTGAAGAAGGAAGAAGAGTATGATTGGGACGTAAACGGATAATAGGGACAATAACGGAACGGCGAAGCGAAGGAAAATCGTAAAACCAAGGCCGCAAATTTATCTGAGATTATATTGTTAGCTGATGATATACTATGCTCGAAAATGTTTCTAAATAAGGCATTTAAATTTATTTAATAGAAAATTATTTAATACTAATTTTGTTTATTAATAAGGGGCATTTATTTATTTTATTTTATAAGTATTAACAAACAGGTATGGACTTATATTTAAAATGTGAAAAACTAAGAGAAAAAGAGAACGGACAGGAGTCGTGTAAGCTAGGAGTTCAAGAGGAGAATCAATAAACGGGATTAGTTTTACAGGAAGAAAATTATGACTGGAAGGATGTTGAGAGAGAGAGGATTTAAGGGCCTTGGCCGTTTTCCGTACATGAGAGATAGGAGTGAATCGAGAGAAAGAGAAGTAGAAGCTTTTGCAAAATAAATTGGGCTTTAGCGTTGAAATTTTTTTGAGCCAGAGAAGGGAAGGGCAAGGGCGAAAAGTTCTACAAGTGGGCATACTTAAATTAAAGTACACTCCTTATTCAACCACAATAAGGAGGAGGTTCTAGGTTTTTTTTCGGAAGTTTTATTGTACAGGAAGAAAATAATGAATTAAGGCTGAGAAGCTTAATATTAGGAAGATATGTGGAGAATGGGGAGTCAACGAGAAAGCAGAAGATGACCCATTCCACTTTAGGGGGGATCCACTTAGGAGAGTGAAGAGTTCTATAAGAAGCAGAAGAGGGAAAATCGTTAAAGAAATGATGACAGAAAATGATCATTTCCAAAGGTTTTAGAGTTAACCATGAACCTTGAGACGAAGATTAGAAGCGAATGACAGGTCAACAGAACTGGAAGATAAAGGTCTTTCAATGCAAGTAGGCGAACATCATTTATGGAGGATTAAGTAATTTTATAAGATAAACTTTTCAAGAATGTTTTACCATCCGTTACGTAAGTAAAGAAATTTTGTGGGCATGAAAAATGGAGTTATCAGTGAAGGAAACTTGAATTATCTAAATCCATTCTCATAAAACTGCAAAATTTGGGAATGTAAACGGTAATTTATTTATATATGACATCAAGAAAAAAAAGAAAAAATCACCGAAAATTACAAATTAATTATGCATAAGGAAAGCGAATTAAACCTTAACGAGATTGTTGTTTATGTTCGCGCTGATTTTTTTCTTTTTTTAAACCAGCGAATCTTTATGTTTTAAAGTGTTCGCCGCGTATAATTATAATGTTTTCCGTTCCGACTTAACTTAGTCCGATTTACGTGAAGCAACTAATGAGTAAAAACACTAACCAATGGCTATAATTGTTTTTTTTTCTTTTTCTGAGAAAAAAAAGTTTACCAAAAATGATTTTTTACGCACATCAACCCCGTAAGTAATTTGAAATTATTACGTTTCAGGTGCCGCAATCAGCGTTGCAAAAATATCCTAAACAGACCTACGCTCATGGCGTTGTTACGACTCAAGTGGGTCTTCGGATGACTTTATCGAGCGACCATTTCATAGATGGCAGTCTGAGGGTTCGATGTGTAGCAACATTATCCGCACTCCCTTGGCAGGGAAACAGCGAAAGTGTGTTACAAAAAATTGACAATAGAGAAGCAATGTTACTAGGTAATTACTTTATTTATAAAAAATATAACTCGTTCTGTTTTTATAAAGCAAATTTCTGTTTAGTTCACAATTCGAGACATGTACGACGGTTATTAATGTTTCGTTCGAGGCAAGTGAATAAATACGGCTATTAGAAACGGCGTGGTTAATTTTTATCGGTAACAACTAGAAACAAACAAACAAAATTAACGTCATTTATAAACTACTTACAAAATTTATCAAGAAAATAACTTTTTTACTTACAAAACATTTTTCACTTTGTTTTCATCATTAAATCTCCTTTAAGGTTTCATTTTTGCTTTCTATGAGCTTTTTCCTTCCTTTGTAATAAAAATTTGTATAATCATTTTTCCCCGTAATTATCAGCGTCACGAGCGTCGAATTATTTAAAAAAATAAATTCAAACGAATAATTTTGTATTTTTGTGAGACATTCTAAGAAGTTTCAAAAGACAGTTAAGTAAAACAAAATTGGCTTAATTATAAAAATAAGTATCATTTAAATGTTAAAGTTTGTTTCGAAACATGTCGATATTTATATATTTAAAGCTTTCACAGCGATTACTCATAATAAATATCTTTTAAAACACAGTCGTTAGTAGCTAACAAATGGGCGTTCTGGGACGTCTGACGTCACCAACCCCTATTTGTCCCCCGGTGCTCAAAACTCACCCCAATTTGTCCCCGGTGCTCAAAACTCACCCCAATTTGTCCCCAGGTGCTCAAAATTCACCCCCAATTTATGTCCCGGTGTCCAAAATTCACCCCAATTTATGTCCAGGTGTCCAAAATTCACCCCAATTTATGTCCATGCGATCAAATTTAACCCAAGTTTCCCCCCAGTTCCGCTAATTCGATCCCTAATTACCATCAAGGTAGACAAAATTCACCCCCAATTAGTGTACAGGTGCTGAAAGTTCACCCCAATTTGTATCCATATGGTTAAAATTCACCCAAGTTTCCCCAAAATTTCTTCAAATTTTCCCGTATGTAATCAAGTCGCTGAATTTTATTAATTCGCCTTATTCACCTGAAATAAAATACTCCGGGTTACAAGACGGTAAAGAAACAATTAAACAAATTTTATCTTTACGAATAAAATAAAGGAACGGTCAAGAAGAGAAAAAATCGAATTTTCTTAAAATAAAGATAAAAATAATTTCATCGTCGAAAATTTCATTTTCGCTACTTTACTCTCAAACAGTTTTCTATAAAACCGTATACCATTACAAAATTTTCAAAATAATTTTTATACCGATTTATGATCATTTCTTTTATTTCATTCTCATTTTTGTTGTCATTTTTTTAGTCTATTTTTAGCATTATGGTTTTTCAAATTAAGGCAGTTCTGAAAAATAAATTAACAGACATAGCTAAGCTTGTTGCACCACCAGTTAAATATCAAGTATTTGCCGACGACCTAGTCATCTATATGACATCTTCGAATTTATGTAGTTTGAACACCGCTTTACAAAACACCACCAATAAACTGCAAGAATGGGCTCTAGCTAATGGGCTATCCTTCTCAACAAGCAAAACCAAAGCGATTACATTCAGCAACAAACGTTCTGCTCCTCCCGAATGTAACATCAAGCTAAACAATATTCCCATATCAAGCTGCGAGTCCATAAAAATCCTTGGAATGACATTTGACCGCAAGTTGTCTTGGAAACATCATTTACAAAACTTGAAAATAAAAACTTATAAATCCCTAAATGTACTAAAAATGGTTGCACACACAAAATGGGGCGGAGACAGGAAAACATTGAAAAACCTATATACGGCATTGACTTTATCCAAGCTGGATTATGGATCAGTTATATATAATAGCGCGAAGACAAATCATCTCGAAAAATTAAATCCAGTACAAAACACCGCTCTACGCCTCATTACAGGTGCATTTCATACCAGTCATATCGCTAGTCTACACGCTGAGAGTAATATTTTACCCTTAAAACTCAGAAGACGTCTCTTGTCGCTAAAACACTTCGTCAAATTAACAGCTAACACCGCAAACCCTTCCAACCAAAAGAACATGTTTCCAAACTTTGTACAACAGTGTGATAAAAAATCCAGAATCCAAAAGCCATTTCCGATACAGTGTATGGGATTAATTACAGAATTGAATTACACTCAACCTATTTATACCATTCACTCGCCAGATCGACCTCCATGGTATTCTACCTTTCAACTCGCTAATTCTTGCATCAATAAGGCGAAAAACGAGGACAAGTTGTTAACCAAATCAATTAGGAAAATTATTCAGAAAAAATGGCAAACCGAATGGCAACAAACCCAAAGTTCAAATAAATTATTTCTCATCAAAAAGGAACTGCAACATTGGGAAACATCGTATCGAACCAATCGACAAGAAGAAATCGTTCTAGCACGTCTCCGAATTGGTCATTGTTCGATAACGCATAAATACATCCTAGAAAAAACACAAACTCCTCAATGCCATACTTGCAACGAAATCATTACCGTACAACATCTACTGTGCAAATGTAAAAAATATGTGGAACATAGAAAGAACCGCAACCTCGAGGGGAAATCGCTCTACGACATTTTGAGCGATGATGAATTGGTTTCTAAAGATCTCATAAAATATTTAAAGTCAACCTCTTTGTACTGTATAATATAAGATATAAACTAACTTAAATTTAAATCTGTCGTAAAATCCTGTGAAATATTTAAAATCAATCGCTATGTAATCTATTTATAAGATGTAAACTTTATGTATTCGTCGCAAATAGCCAGAGTTGCTGAGCGACAATAAATAAACGTATTAAAAAAAATTCGATTACTATTTCTCTGAAAAATATTATAAAAAAACAAATTAACAAAACTTGTAACACTGAATTATTTTAACGAAAAAATGATAAAATACCAATATAATAAATAATTTTCGGAAACGACAGTAGTTAATAAATGGGCGTTCTGGGACGTTTGACGTCACCAACCCCTATTTGTCCCCCGGTGCTCAAAACTCACCCCAATTTGTCCCCGGTGCTCAAAACTCACCCCAATTTGTCCCCCGGTGCTCAAAACTCACCCCAATTTGTCCCCAGGTGCTCAAAATTCACCCCCAATTTATGTCCAGGTGTCCAAAATTCACCCCAATTTATGTCCAGGTGTCCAAAATTCACCCCAATTTATGTCCATGCAATCAAATTTAACCCAAGTTTCCCCCCAGTTCCTCCTAGTTCCCCCCAATTTTCCTGGACAGTTCTGCTAATTCGATCCCTAATTACCATCAAGGTAGACAAAATTCACCCCCAATTAGCGTACAGGTGCTAAAAGTTCACCCCAATTTGTATCCATATGGTTAAAATTCACCCAAGTTTCCCCAAAATTTCTTCAAATTTTTCCGATTCCCCGTTCATACTGTTATCTGTAAAAGCGCTCACACCGTTTCCACACATATATTCAACATAGCCTTAACCGCCATGAATATGTACTCGCTTTCCGATACCTGCGCCTTCTATCATCATGTGTATGTATTATACATGAGTGTGAGTGTAATATATGTAGCATACTTTTTAATTTTCATTTTTCGAGGTTGTGAGGGGTAAAATTTTGCCGGAGTGATAAAAACGTTTGAATCTCAACACTTAGAACCCAAATTTTAAAGGAATTTTCCGAGTCGTGCTCCGTTCAGGCATTTTTTTTTTTTTAAATTTTATTTTTAAAGAAAATATTTGAACGTTCCATCAGTCGAATAAGAGCGGGCGAGTGTGCTGTTACGAGATGTATTATGTAAGCGCGACCGCGGCTGTAATGGAAATATTTAAATGTTCCAGCAACTAGTTGAAACTGTCACCAGGTGAGGTGAATTCCAGCCGTTCGTTTTGAAATTAACTAGCCGATCATCTATGCACACTCTCACACGCCACCGATAGAAACCTGTTCACGATCGCTACAAGTTCACACACACGCACGTACACACCGCCACCTGATATATATTTTTCGTCTTTTTACGCTTCCGATCTTATACTTAATCCGCTGATTCTTTTTTATTATTTTTAAGTATTCTCCATTCATTGCAAAGCACACCGTCCATTCATGCGAACACATCAAGCATTAAGTTTGCCTCTACAAAGATACACTATAATATTCAATGCACGCTCCGTCGTCACCGAAATAGACACCGCGATATCACACACACACACACACACACACACACACACACACACACACACACCCACCCACACACACACACACACACACACCACCACCACCACCACCACCACCACCACTACTTCGTACATATTTTATTTTCGAGTCAAAATATTATAGAATTAGCCTAAGTATATTTTTCTTTTACGCTTCTGTTTATTTCTTCCGAACGTTGATAATTTTCTTATTTTATTTTTTTCTCAGGTTCTAAAAATAAATCCATTGACATCTTCACTAGTATGATTGCATAAACATCTTCTAACGGTATTCCTCATATTGTTCATAATAATTTTTCATGTCTATGTATTATGGAATTAGTCTAAAATATATTTTTTCCCCTCTAAAGTCTTTTTCCAATCGTAGGTATTCAAAAATTAATTCGAGTATATTTTTATTTAACGCTGTTTCATATTTTCCCTCTCCCCTATCCACCCTACACAAATTTCAATTCTTTTCTATTATTTTTCATGAGTACATCCCCCTGAAACTACAGTGAAACCATACCATTCATTCCCACGCATCCATCTGCTAACAATGATTTTCTCATCATTCATAATATTTTTTTTCGAATCTGTTAGTTTAAGATTATTTCATTTTTTTTCAAACTCTAAATATTTTTTTTTTTTTCAATATATTCCATATTTTCCCCCAATATGTCCGCATACGCTCATAATGCAAAGGTACTCTGCTTATTTCCTTGCATGAATGTTGCTATGTCGTTGATTTCGATCATGTGGCAAGGTCATCGAGTCTGCCCGAATCTTCTCCTTCATATCTTTTGTAGAAAAACCGGTTGACATGTACACATCTACACACAAACACCCATAACCCAAAGATCACCTGTAAATTTCGTTCATCTGCGTATGTAACCAGCTTTCACCAAAGGAATGTGGTTTTTCTGGTGCAGCCCGCCCTCTTCAAAGACATGCATCGAGCTAAAATCTCGAAAGGATCTGTTCAGGCAGTCAGTATTAGTGTTACATTAAACGTGTAGAATTTGTTGAAGCTGTGTTCTTCACGCATTAATAAAAGTTTGCTCTAACGTTAAAAGTAATAATTTTCTACATTCTTAGTAAAAAGTTAAAAATATTATTCAAACATGAATAAGAATACCGATTCGATTGATATTAAAGTCGACGAATTTATTCAGAATTCATTTTCGAGTGATAGTGTCTCGCATACAACTTCATCACCGCCATCACAGCAATCAGATGATGGTTATATAGCAGAAGGATCAACATCTTCTGTACATAATATCATTGGACATGTATTATTATCAGAACAAGCAGATATAGCGGAATATTTTGTAGATATCAGCATCCATATAGATTGTGATTATGGTTTTCGAGTAACTGAACTAGCAATGACTGATATGTCTGGTGGAAAGTGTTTGCATACAGTGTATAAGCCAAGCAGAGCATGGCATGCATCAAAAATGCCACATTTACAATGTTCTTCGATGAGTCATTACTTGAAAAATCCTTCATTATTTCTCTATCTCCCCCCCCTCTTATCTTAAAGTACTGGTAATGATGAATATTACAAAAATCTGAACCAGTTGTGTAAAGTGTACATATAATTATTGTATAATTTTCGAATATAATCCCACATAATTTGTTCATATCTTTTTAGATTAAAAAATTTTATTTTTTATTTTTTCTATAACAAACGAATCTAACTGTTCAACTTTTTCATGTACATCACGTACATCAAGTATTTTCCACAGCTGTGTGAGTTTTCATTAATTTGTAAGTCACAACCTAAGACCTGGAGAGTTCTCTCAAATTTTTTAAAATCTTTCATAATCACATTTTTATAAAAATATGTATTAAGTGCACATGTTATTTAATATTTTTTTATTTCACAAATATTTTGTCTATGAGGTGTGTTGATCAATAGAGCAACAGGTAGAAAACCTACTAGCTTACGAGACACAGCATGTTTATAGAAAAAACGTGCTAGCATGAGCAGATCAGAGTTGCAATGTGCGAGTGAGAGACTGTATGCATGTATGTGTGCGAGAGCAACAGCCTGATTATAAAAAACGTCGAAGATACATGCATCTATCTGTGAACAATTATCACATCAAACATAAAAAGGCTGACTAAAAGATTATTATTTTCTTTTTTCATTCATTCTCGCCACTATTACCACTCGCGCCCCACTGTCAAGACCTCTGAACATACATTACTAACCTCACCGACACTATAATATTTTTTCTCTGTGTTATTAAATTAACCCAAGTATATTTTTATTCATTTGTTACGCAAACTTTTGTTCAAATCTTTCGTAATATGTCGTGCACACATTTATAGCCCACAGACACTACTCGCTTCATTACCACGAATACATCTCTTTCATTGTTACTTATCATAACATAGTTTCTCCTGAAATTGTAGAAAAATTCTCTTCGTTCCATTCTTCCAAGGTGATTTATTTCCAAATTTCAAATCATGCATAATTATTTTAAAATCAAATTAAGTATATTTTATCATTTTCCAAAAAAAAATCAATCATCTCTGTACAAGGCATTAACTCATTTTCACATCAAACATATTATTTTTTTTTTTTAATCTATTGTACATATTATTTTTTATCATTTAAATTTTTTTCTCAATTCACAAATAGCTAACCTATAGAAAACATATTGTTGTAAACATACATGACGAAGTCACTCCTCATAATTACATCATGAATTATTTTTTTCTTCATTTTTTTTTTACCATCATGACAAAAGCAATAGAATCACGGCATTTATGAATGTGTACACCACACGCTTCCAATAACCTATCATACATTTTTTTAAATTAGTCCAAGCATACTATTTTTTCAATAACAAAGTCGATCATACATACTTTTTTCTTCTATATCATCACTAATCTATGAAAACACTTCGTTTGTTTTACCCATACCATAGCATTCACTCCTTTTCCCTCATGCTAACAAACTTCAAAATTTAATAATATAACACGAAATTATTCTAAATACATGTTCATGCTATTAAAATTAATATATCAATTAATCTATATATTCCTTTTGCTCATTTCTGAAAAAAATCCTACAACATGTTTTAAAATTAATCGAAGTATACTATTTTATTACCTAAAATCAATTATTCTCCCATACAGTTTTTTCCAATCATACATAATTTTTGTTTCCCATATTGTCATTATTGCAAAGTCATACAAAACAACAACATATTTTTAATCATAATGAATCCTTCATCCCGTTCCATTCATGCTATATACCATTATCATTCATTTCAATGTTATGAAATTAGTCTAAATATACATTCATGCTAGCAAAGTTATTATCTCACCCTTTGCATTGTTCCAAAAATTATTTATTTTACATTTTTTCTTTAAATTTCCCTCATAATATTATTTTTGAAATGCAGGATGATGACTATGATTAGAATTCTTGATTATGAAGAGAGAGACGCATGCTGAAATTGTATTGTCATTATATACGAGATGATGTGTGATTGTTGGTGAGTATGCTTGCATGCATGTAAAATATATGAGTGTGTTAGTGGAAAACAACCGTTCAAACGTGAACACAGGTACAGATACAGTTATAGAATGAGAGAGATAAAAATATATATTTTGTTATGTTTGATATGTGTATGATAAAGAGGTTAACAAAGAATAATCACATTACCCTCACAACTTAGACATTGAGTTATACCTTTGTAATATTTTAGATGTAAAAGCAGTGGCATTGACATGTAGTAAACGTTTTCATCACTTTTTACTAATTATAAGCAATTTTCCAACATTTCTCTTTGTTTTCCTACATTTTAATACCTTTACACCATTTTAGTCAATTTTTTGATATTTAATGCCATTTTTCCAGTGTTTTTACCACCTTTCTCGCAATTTTCATCATTCTTTCATAATCTTTGTTAGGTTCTTTTCTTACAACTCTTTACCATTTCGACCGTCGTTAGTGATATCCATCATTATTTATGCTTTCATTCCTTCTGCTTAATCTATGCACACATACAGCTTAGCAATCGCCGCAGCTGTTGAACGTTGTAGGACCACAATCGTGATCTCCATTTGATTATTAGGATTTAAAAGTCACATCTTTCACCGCTTGATCTAATGCATCAATATGATCTTTGTATTCGCCCACCCGCTGCTGAAGGTTCCACCTAATATCTTCAACAGACTATCATACAGTCGTTTAATAAGAGAATCCGTAAGACCCAAGACATTTACTTAACGTTTTCCCAACACATTCACAGACATACCCTGTACACTAAGGAAATCTTTAAACATCTCTGTAACCATTCCTTTTAAGCTGGCGGGAGCAAGGAACTCCTATAAACGTTTCTCAATCAGCACTTCATCGTTCATCGCCCATGGTTTCACTCGCCATTGCACAGACATGTAATAAACATTTTCTTCTTTTACTATTTTGTTATGCTTTAACACTATTACATCATTTTTCCTCGCTTCTAACTAATTGTAACCAGTTTTACATTATTTCTTAGCATGTTCTTCTGTTTTAGGACCTTTTTGCGCTATTTTTTTTTCATCAATTTATGTTATTTCACATCGTTTTTCTGCTGATTTTAGTGCCTTTCACGCAATTTTACTAATTATTTTCGACTATTTCTTAACATGTTCTTCCGTTTTAGGACCTTTCTGCACTATTTTTTCATCAATTTATGTTATTTAACATCGTTTTTCTAGTGTTTTACTACCTTTCACACAATTTTACTCAATTTTTCCCACATCTTTGAAGATTTTTTTCATTTATCTCATACATTATATGTCTGGATGTGTCGAATATACATCCTTTTAACTATATTTTATAATTTGATACGATTATAAATAATAATGAAAGATTTAATTCAATATTGTTTACAATTTATTCAATAATTTTTATGACATTCATTATAACCAATAAAAATAATCATTTGCTTTAATGCTTCGATGTTAAATTCTAATATATCATTATCAGCTATTAATAATTTACACCATAAAACGTCTAATTTAACTGAATATATCCTTCTTCAGCCAACTTTTCTTCAATCATCTGAATTTCAGTATCGAATCCATTATTTCCTGATTGTTTAGATGTGTGTAGTAACAATAATCGTTCAACCAATTCATTAGGATCGTCAGAATAATTGAAATGAGGGTCTTCGAGATATACTTTTCGAACAGTACTATATGCACGTTTCTTTTTCGTTTTATCTGGATAAACTTTTACATTCTGTATTGTAGATTGAAACAGAGGACGTATTATTTTTCTGTATTTAGGAAGTGGAGTACCCTTTAATACACCAGTAACACGTACACGAGCTCCAGTTAATTCCAGTATTTGTTTATACAAAGCTAAATCATTATTTGTATATTTATTCTCATCAACATTTGTTTCCATCAGTAAATGAATCAGTCCTGGTGTGTAAGGAAATTTAGTTAGTGTTCTTCCTTTTCCTAAATAAATTTCACCACATTTTCGATTCCACGAAACTGGTGTTGAACCCATCATATACTCATGAGTGTTAGCATTATATTGTATTCCATATACAGGATCATTTGGTACAGGTTCACCAACATCTATTTGAAATGGAGCCATTTCATGCATATTAATGGCCTTATATCCAGACTTATTACCACTATTTTCACATTCTTCTTCATTTTCAATATCAATCTCATAATCATGTTTCCTACTGTCATTAGAAAGTTTATGACGTTTTATTATTGATGTATCACTTATTCCATCAGATTCATTTTTCATCCTTTTAGGTATTTGTAGTGTTTCCCGATTATCCAATAACTGTTTTGTAACAGGTTCAAGCATGACAGATGAAATATTTGTAACAGATTTCCAGTTCTGTAACGCATTATACTTTTTCATTATATGTATAGCTGCGTATTCTTTCCAGTTCACTTTTAAGAATTGCTCCTTTATTTATTCCATCATTAACAACATTAAACATCACTTTACTTATTGACTTCGTTATTACAGATAATTAAAAATTCAACAAACTTCATGTAAATTTTCTCTACATATACAAATCACAATCTATTTTGATCACAGAAAGTTAATGCTTATTTAACACAAATAATTTATAGAATGTTTTTAAAGGCTTAAAGAAACATACAGTGCTAACATGTTTATTATATACATACTGTAATTCAAACTGTTCCCTAAATACACTATTCATGAAAATAATTCTTTATAAATAAAAATAAACAACAAAATTGGGCAGAAATTTTAGAGGAATTTAAGAATCACATTATTTAATTTTCAATATACTAATATATCAAAATATGTGATAACGCCTAAACGTTTCCCAACGACATTATACATATATATACACATATATATATATATATATATATATATATCTATATATATATATATATATATCTACATATATACATATATATATCTACATATATACATATATATCTAAATATATACATATATATCTACATATATGCATATATATATCTAAATATATACATATATATATATATATATATATATATATATATATCTACATATCTACATATATGCATGTATATATCTAAATATATATACATATATATATATATATATATATATATATATATATATATCTACATATATACATATATATATATCTACATTATACATATATATCTACATATACACATATATATCTACATTATACACATATATATCTACATTATACATATATATATGTAGATATATATGTATATATGGTGATATATATATATATATATATATATGTAGATATATATATATATATATATATGTATATATTTAGATATATATATGCATATATGTAGATATATATGTATATATTTAGATATACATGTATATATTTAGATATATATGTATATATGTAGATATATATATGTATATATGTAGATATATATGTATATATGTAGATATATATATATATATATATATGTAGATATATATGTATATATGTAGATATATATATGTATATATGTAGATATATATATATATATATATATATATATATATATATATATGTGTATATATATGTATAATGTCGTTGGGAAACGTTTAGGCGTTATCACATATTTTGATATATTAGTATATTGAAAATTAAATAATGTGATTCTTAAATTCCTCTAAAATTTCTGCCCAATTTTGTTGTTTATTTTTATTTATAAAGAATTATTTTCATGAATAGTGTATTTAGGGAACAGTTTGAATTACAGTATGTATATAATAAACATGTTAGCACTGTATGTTTCTTTAAGCCTTTAAAAACATTCTATAAATTATTTGTGTTAAATAAGCATTAACTTTCTGTGATCAAAATAGATTGTGATTTGTATATGTAGAGAAAATTTACATGAAGTTTGTTGAATTTTTAATTATCTGTAATAACGAAGTCAACAAGTAAAGTGATGTTTAATGTTGTTAATGATGGAATAAATAAAGGAGCAATTCTTAAAAGTGAACTGGAAAGAATACGCAGCTATACATATAATGAAAAAGTATAATGCGTTACAGAACTGGAAATCTGTTACAAATATTTCATCTGTCATGCTTGAACCTGTTACAAAACAGTTATTGGATAATCGGGAAACACTACAAATACCTAAAAGGATGAAAAATGAATCTGATGGAATAAGTGATACATCAATAATAAAACGTCATAAACTTTCTAATGACAGTAGGAAACATGATTATGAGATTGATATTGAAAATGAAGAAGAATGTGAAAATAGTGGTAATAAGTCTGGATATAAGGCCATTAATATGCATGAAATGGCTCAATTTCAAATAGATGTTGGTGAACCTGTACCAAATGATCCTGTATATGGAATACAATATAATGCTAACACTCATGAGTATATGATGGGTTCAACACCAGTTTCGTGGAATCGAAAATGTGGTGAAATTTATTTAGGAAAAGGAAGAACACTAACTAAATTTCCTTACACACCAGGACTGATTCATTTACTGATGGAAACAAATGTTGATGAGAATAAATATACAAATAATGATTTAGCTTTGTATAAACAAATACTGGAATTTACCGGAGCTCATGTACGTGTTACTGGTGTATTAAAGGGTACTCCACTTCCTAAATACAGAAAAATAATACGTCCTCTGTTTCAATCTACAATACAGAATGTAAAAGTTTATCCAGATAAAACGAAAAAGAAACGTGCATATAGTGCTGTTCGAAAAGTATATCTCGAAGACCCTCATTTCAATTATTCTGACGATCCTAATGAATTGGTTGAACGATTATTGTTACTACACACATCTAAACAATCAGGAAATAATGGATTCGATACTGAAATTCAGATGATTGAAGAAAAGTTGGCTGAAGAAGGATATATTCAGTTAAATTAGACGTTTTATGGTGTAAATTATTAATAGCTGATAATGATATATTAGAATTTAACATCGAAGCATTGAAGCAAATGATTATTTTTATTGGTTATAATGAATGTCATAAAAATTATTGAATAAATTGTAAACAATATTGAATTAAATCTTTCATTATTATTTATAATCGTATCAAATTATAAAATATAGTTAAAAGGATGTATATTCGACACATCCAGACATATAATGTATGAGATAAATGAAAAAAATCTTCAAAGATGTGGGAAAAATTGAGTAAAATTGTGTGAAAGGTAGTAAAACACTAGAAAAACGATGTTAAATAACATAAATTGATGAAAAAATAGTGCAGAAAGGTCCTAAAACGGAAGAACATGTTAAGAAATAGTCGAAAATAATTAGTAAAATTGCGTGAAAGGCACTAAAATCAGCAGAAAAACGATGTGAAATAACATAAATTGATGAAAAAAAAATAGCGCAAAAAGGTCCTAAAACAGAAGAACATGCTAAGAAATAATGTAAAACTGGTTACAATTAGTTAGAAGCGAGGAAAAATGATGTAATAGTGTTAAAGCATAACAAAATAGTAAAAGAAGAAAATGTTTATTACATGTCTGTGCAATGGCGAGTTAAACCATGGGCGATGAACGATGAAGTGCTGATTGAGAAACGTTTATAGGAGTTCCTTGCTCCCGCCAGCTTAAAAGGAATGGTTACAGAGATGTTTAAAGATTTCCTTAGTGTACAGGGTATGTCTGTGAATGTGTTGGGAAAACGTTAAGTAAATGTCTTGGGTCTTACGGATTCTCTTATTAAACGACTGTATGATAGTCTGTTGAAGATATTAGGTGGAACCTTCAGCAGCGGGTGGGCGAATACAAAGATCATATTGATGCATTAGATCAAGCGGTGAAAGATGTGACTTTTAAATCCTAATAATCAAATGGAGATCACGATTGTGGTCCTACAACGTTCAACAGCTGCGGCGATTGCTAAGCTGTATGTGTGCATAGATTAAGCAGAAGGAATGAAAGCATAAATAATGATGGATATCACTAACGACGGTCGAAATGGTAAAGAGTTGTAAGAAAAGAACCTAACAAAGATTATGAAAGAATGATGAAAATTGCGAGAAAGGTGGTAAAAACACTGGAAAAATGGCATTAAATATCAAAAAATTGACTAAAATGGTGTAAAGGTATTAAAATGTAGGAAAACAAAGAGAAATGTTGGAAAATTGCTTATAATTAGTAAAAAGTGATGAAAACGTTTACTACATGTCAATGCCACTGCTTTTACATCTAAAATATTACAAAGGTATAACTCAATGTCTAAGTTGTGAGGGTAATGTGATTATTCTTTGTTAACCTCTTTATCATACACATATCAAACATAACAAAATATATATTTTTATCTCTCTCATTCTATAACTGTATCTGTACCTGTGTTCACGTTTGAACGGTTGTTTTCTACTAACACACTCATATATTTTACATGCATGCAAGCATACTCACCAACAATCACACATCATCTCGTATATAATGACAATACAATTTCAGCATGCGTCTCTCTCTTCATAATCAAGAATTCTAATCATAGTCATCATCCTGCATTTCAAAAATAATAGTATGAGGGAAATTTAAAGAAAAAATGTAAAATAAATAATTTTTGGAACAATGCAAAGGGTGAGATAATAACTTTGCTAGCATGAATGTATATTTAGACTAATTTCATAACATTGAAATGAATGATAATGGTATATAGCATGAATGGAACGGGATGAAGGATTCATTATGATTAAAAATATGTTGTTGTTTTGTATGACTTTGCAATAATGACAATATGGGAAACAAAAATTATGTATGATTGGAAAAAACTGTATGGGAGAATAATTGATTTTAGGTAATAAAATAGTATACTTCGATTAATTTTAAAACATGTTGTAGGATTTTTTTTCAGAAATGAGCAAAAGGAATATATAGATTAATTGATATATTAATTTTAATAGCATGAACATGTATTTAGAATAATTTCGTGTTATATTATTAAATTTTGAAGTTTGTTAGCATGAGGGAAAAGGAGTGAATGCTATGGTATGGGTAAAACAAACGAAGTGTTTTCATAGATTAGTGATGATATAGAAGAAAAAAGTATGTATGATCGACTTTGTTATTGAAAAAATAGTATGCTTGGACTAATTTAAAAAAATGTATGATAGGTTATTGGAAGCGTGTGGTGTACACATTCATAAATGCCGTGATTCTATTGCTTTTGTCATGATGGTAAAAAAAAAATGAAGAAAAAAATAATTCATGATGTAATTATGAGGAGTGACTTCGTCATGTATGTTTACAACAATATGTTTTCTATAGGTTAGCTATTTGTGAATTGAGAAAAAAATTTAAATGATAAAAAATAATATGTACAATAGATTAAAAAAAAAAAATAATATGTTTGATGTGAAAATGAGTTAATGCCTTGTACAGAGATGATTGATTTTTTTTTGGAAAATGATAAAATATACTTAATTTGATTTTAAAATAATTATGCATGATTTGAAATTTGGAAATAAATCACCTTGGAAGAATGGAACGAAGAGAATTTTTCTACAATTTCAGGAGAAACTATGTTATGATAAGTAACAATGAAAGAGATGTATTCGTGGTAATGAAGCGAGTAGTGTCTGTGGGCTATAAATGTGTGCACGACATATTACGAAAGATTTGAACAAAAGTTTGCGTAACAAATGAATAAAAATATACTTGGGTTAATTTAATAACACAGAGAAAAAATATTATAGTGTCGGTGAGGTTAGTAATGTATGTTCAGAGGTCTTGACAGTGGGGCGCGAGTGGTAATAGTGGCGAGAATGAATGAAAAAAGAAAATAATAATCTTTTAGTCAGCCTTTTTATGTTTGATGTGATAATTGTTCACAGATAGATGCATGTATCTTCGACGTTTTTTATAATCAGGCTGTTGCTCTCGCACACATACATGCATACAGTCTCTCACTCGCACATTGCAACTCTGATCTGCTCATGCTAGCACGTTTTTTCTATAAACATGCTGTGTCTCGTAAGCTAGTAGGTTTTCTACCTGTTGCTCTATTGATCAACACACCTCATAGACAAAATATTTGTGAAATAAAAAAATATTAAATAACATGTGCACTTAATACATATATAAACGTTTTTTATATGTATTAACTTCCACTCGATTTTAACTATAAAAGTAAATTGTTTATTTATTAATGATACAATACAATACAATTAAAATAAAGGTAATATTATTTTAACAATTCTTAAACTTACCTATAAAAGTAAAATCGATTTTGAAAGTGTTTAGTTTGTAATTTAAATCAATAATATAAAATCATGAAGTAACAAACAAAATAGTTTTATTTACTAATGATTTTTCTTTTTTAGCTTTTTACTGTTTACTGTTTATTATGTTAAACAAAATGGAAGCAGTGCAACCATTTTACATCTCCCCTCCCCCCCCAAAATTGAAATCTTCTTCAATCAATAAATGATTGAAATATAGTACTAATAAATAACTAACTTAATTTTCAATATCATTATGAGGAATTAGTTTACTACTATGAAAAAAATTTGCTTCCTTGCGACTCTTTCCACAGTCAACTTCATATATTGTGTTTGAAATCTGACGAATGATCCTAAATGGACCACTACGAATTTCATCTAGTTTGTTACGGTTTAATTTATTTCCTTTCTCAATGAAGACTAATTCTCCTTCCTTAAAGTTGTATTTTTTTCTATTTTTATCGATTCGTCTCTTATTGATTTCAAAATTTTTTATTGAATTTATAATTGCTTGTTCTCTATCATGTTTTAAATTTCGAATTTCTCTAAATTCATTTGGGACTATTGTTGATTCTTCACCATAAAGTAAATATGATGGTGAAAATCTTGTTACACTGTGCGTTGTTTGATTATATTCATTGGTACATTCAGCTGCTATCTTTGACCAAGCTCTTTTCTTTCCGCTGTTCATTTTGCATCGTATCCTGTTTAGTAATGTTTGATTTAAACGCTCATTTAATCCATTAGATTCTGGATTATCTACAGATGTAAACATAAGTGTTATATTCCTTTTTTCTAAATAGTTTTTAAGTTCTTTTGAATTAATACCGGCATACTGATCGGACAAAATTGTACCTATTTGGTGTTCTTTAGGCAGTTGATCAATTAATTTTATGTAATCTTTTGCACTTTGACCTTTTGAGGTGGATATAAAGGCATATCTTGAGAAATGATCAACAAGAATATGCAAATATTTTTTTGAAGACTGATTACTTCCAAACCCTCCAACTGAATCCATAGACATAATTTCGTAAGGTTCTTTTGCTGGACCCAGTTTTGACAATAAACCAATTTTCTGGCACCTTCGGGATTTATTTTTTAGACAAATTTCGCAATTGCTGCAAAATTGTTTAATGCTATTATCCATATTCTTGAAATAATAGTATGGTCTAATTTTTTCAATTAGATGATTAACACCGATGTGACCATAGTATTCATGTATCTGTTTTATTAATTGTAATCCAAATTGTTGTGATATGAAGATTCGTTGTCTATTTTTAAGATATTTAAAAGAAATCTCTCCTTTTTTCACTATTTTTTTTGAATTTTGGATTTCTTCTCTATTAAATTCCTGATCTTGAATGATTTGTTCCATTTTTACCATATTTATAACTGGTAGTACGTCTTCTGTATTTTCAAAATATTCTAAGACTGGATTTCTTGATAAGGAATCAGCTTCCACATTTTCTTTTCCTGGTGCATATGTGATCTTAAAATTATATTGCGAGAGATAGTATACTAAATCTCCTAGCTCCTCATCTGTTCGTGCTTTTACTTTCAATGTTTCAAGTGGTTTATGATCCGTTATAACACTAAACGGTCGACCTATTAGCCAATGTTGCCAATAAATAATAGCTTCACGGATTGCTAGACATTCTAAATATATTGGTTTTTTCTTTTTTTGCACAGGAGTTAATTTTTTTGAAAAATAAGCAACTGGATGTAACATCCCATCCTCTTGAGGTTGTTTAAAGATTGCTCCTACTCCTTGAATACTAGCATCAGTATAAATATAAACTTCACTATCAGGATTATAGATCGCTAATATTGGACTTGAACATAAATAATTTTTAACAGTGCTAAATGCCTGTTCACAATCTTCAGTCCAATCAAATTTTACATTGTTACGCAATAAATTATGCAATGGTTCTAATTGTTTTGCTGCATTTTCTAGATATTTATAATAAAAATTAATTTTTCCAAGAAATTGTCTTACATTTTTTTTTGTTTTAGGTCTTTGAAATTCATGAATAGCTCGAAGATTATCCTTATAAGGCCGTATTTTATTCTTTTCAATAATATGTCCTAAATATTTTATTGAATTTTTTGCAAAGTCACATTTCATTAATTTTAATCGGAAACCCTCTTTAATGATTGCGTTTAATAATAACTCAAGGTGTAGTAAATGTTCTTTAAATGTTTTTGAAAAAATTAGGATATCGTCAATATAATTTATACAGAAATCATTTAATTTATGTTTTCTAATTATATTTGCTAAAATTCGTTGAAATATCGATGGCGATATTTTTAATCCAAATGGCAGGCATATCCATTGCCAATGACCATTTTGTGTAACAAATGCTGTTTTTTTTCTGTCTTTTTTTCTAATTGGAATTGACCAAAATGCTGAATTTATATCTAGAGCTGAAAACCAATTACAGTTTCCTGCCTTCACCATAATATCTTCAATTCGAGGAAAAGGATAAGGTTCTGGGACAACTAATTTATTTAAGTCCCTAAAATCGACACATAAACGTGACCTACAGTTCTCCTCTTTTTTATATGCCAATGTTACTGGCGATGCAAACGGTGAACTTGTATCTTCTATTAGTCCAGCTTCTAACAGTTTTGTTATTTGTGATTCAATCTCTTTTTGATCTGGGATTGAGCATCTGTAAGGTTTTTTTGCAATATATTTTTCTTCTATTAATTTTATTTGTGCTTCCTCGTTTCTTACCATTCCAACATCATATTTATTTTTAGCGAATATTGATTCATATTTAATTATAAGTTCATTAATTTTGTTTTTTTTCTCTACATCTAAATGATCAAGATATGCATAAAAGCTTTCAACATTTATATATTCGTTAAAGTTTACAGTTTTTATTATTTTTATGTCTTCTTTTAATCCTGAAATTTGTTCCATCTTTTTTTCATCTAATTTTTGAAAAATCTTTAAATTTTCATTTTGAATTAACTGAAATTTCTTTATAGCATCCAAACCGAGTAATAGATCAAATGAAAATTTGTCATTTTTAATTATATAAACATCTAAAACATCTTCGATTTTATTGATTCTTAAATGTAAACGTGCCCGGCCATTCGTGAAATTTACACCACTAATTATTTTAAAGATATCTGGGCTCCGAATTATTTTCGTTTTTAGGTCATTTATGACTTTTTGATTTATTAACGTTATGTTTGAGCCACTATCATAAACACCTTTAACTTTCTTCATCTTATTTATTAATACATTTAATGTTATAAGTGGGGTAAATTTCTCCGGGCGGACTAGTTTTTTTGATTATCTAGTTCAATTTTCATTAATTCATCGATTTCCGTTAAATTAACGTTTTTTGTTTCCACATATCGTTGTGTTTATTACGGCATAACTCCAGTGGATGATATCGATTTGGTTTTCCTAGTCCTTCACACATATAGCATGGTTTTTTTAATGATACTTTGTAGTTTTGTTGCACTTGTACCATATTTTTTTTTTCCTCTAAGTTCATTTTATCATATTTAAATTTATTCTCCTTCTGTTTTATATACATTGTATCATATCGTCTTAGTTCGTTCATCAATTGTTCTGTTGTTTGTATTTCTTCTTTATCTAATTTATCTTGTATATTTAATGGTAAACCTATAACAATATGATTTATTCTAGAAGTGTTTGATATGTCACATTCATTTTCCAGTAACAATCTTTCTTTCTTTAAGGCATAATCTATTAATGAACCATTTATAAATTTGAAATTGTATGCAAACCTAATATTTGCCCAACTTTTATCAGCATATACTTGTAAAAATGAATCACACCATGCTGCCCAATTTTTAAATGATAGCTTTTTTAATGTTGAGCCGTACCATTCATTAGCGTTTTCTTCGACAAATAATTTTAAACATTGAATTTTTTTTTCGTCATTAATTATTTTATATCGTTCGCATTCTTTTTCAAAATCCTCAAGCCATCTTTTTGCGTTCTGTTGTTTCCCCCGAAATTTCTCAATGCTAAATTTTCTTTCAACATCTGATAATGTAACTTCTTTAATATTCAGTTGTGCTTGAAGATTTTCAACCAGTTTTATTAATTTATACTGACTGTATTCAACATTAGTTGTTGATAACTCCATACCTTGTTCTTCCTTTTGTTCTTCTTCGAGATATATTTCATTGAAAACAAAGTTTTCATCACTATCCAAATATAATGCCGCTATTTCTTTTGGTAATGTTACTGTTAAATTACGGAATTGGCCATGTTTTTTCATGCTTTTACACGCATTTTTTACTGTGTTAATATTAAATAAGGTAGTATGAATTGACTCACTTTGCATTTCTTCTGGAAATTTATATACTATTTCGTTCGTTAACATTTTTATAGTTTTTACTGCATTTATAACTTTTAAATCCTGTTCTTCTCGTTCAATTCTGATTTTTACTTGAATTGATGCCATTTTCAATCAAAATCGATTTATAAACGTTTTTTATATGTATTAACTTCCACTCGATTTTAACTATAAAAGTAAATTGTTTATTTATTAATGATACAATACAATACAATTAAAATAAAGGTAATATTATTTTAACAATTCTTAAACTTACCTATAAAAGTAAAATCGATTTTGAAAGTGTTTAGTTTGTAATTTAAATCAATAATATAAAATCATGAAGTAACAAACAAAATAGTTTTATTTACTAATGATTTTTCTTTTTTAGCTTTTTACTGTTTACTGTTTATTATGTTAAACAAAATGGAAGCAGTGCAACCATTTTACACATATTTTTATAAAAATGTGATTATGAAAGATTTTAAAAAATTTGAGAGAACTCTCCAGGTCTTAGGTTGTGACTTACAAATTAATGAAAACTCACACAGCTGTGGAAAATACTTGATGTACGTGATGTACATGAAAAAGTTGAACAGTTAGATTCGTTTGTTATAGAAAAAATAAAAAATAAAATTTTTTAATCTAAAAAGATATGAACAAATTATGTGGGATTATATTCGAAAATTATACAATAATTATATGTACACTTTACACAACTGGTTCAGATTTTTGTAATATTCATCATTACCAGTACTTTAAGATAAGAGGGGGGGGGAGATAGAGAAATAATGAAGGATTTTTCAAGTAATGACTCATCGAAGAACATTGTAAATGTGGCATTTTTGATGCATGCCATGCTCTGCTTGGCTTATACACTGTATGCAAACACTTTCCACCAGACATATCAGTCATTGCTAGTTCAGTTACTCGAAAACCATAATCACAATCTATATGGATGCTGATATCTACAAAATATTCCGCTATATCTGCTTGTTCTGATAATAATACATGTCCAATGATATTATGTACAGAAGATGTTGATCCTTCTGCTATATAACCATCATCTGATTGCTGTGATGGCGGTGATGAAGTTGTATGCGAGACACTATCACTCGAAAATGAATTCTGAATAAATTCGTCGACTTTAATATCAATCGAATCGGTATTCTTATTCATGTTTGAATAATATTTTTAACTTTTTACTAAGAATGTAGAAAATTATTACTTTTAACGTTAGAGCAAACTTTTATTAATGCGTGAAGAACACAGCTTCAACAAATTCTACACGTTTAATGTAACACTAATACTGACTGCCTGAACAGATCCTTTCGAGATTTTAGCTCGATGCATGTCTTTGAAGAGGGCGGGCTGCACCAGAAAAACCACATTCCTTTGGTGAAAGCTGGTTACATACGCAGATGAACGAAATTTACAGGTGATCTTTGGGTTATGGGTGTTTGTGTGTAGATGTGTACATGTCAACCGGTTTTTCTACAAAAGATATGAAGGAGAAAATTCGGGCAGACTCGATGACCTTGCCACATGATCGAAATCAACGACATAGCAACATTCATGCAAGGAAATAAGCAGAGTACCTTTGCATTATGAGCGTATGCGGACATATTGGGGGAAAATATGGAATATATTGAAAAAAAAAAAAAATATTTAGAGTTTGAAAAAAAATGAAATAATCTTAAACTAACAGATTCGAAAAAAAATTATTATGAATGATGAGAAAATTATTGTTAGCAGATGGATGCGTGGGAATGAATGGTATGGTTTCACTGTAGTTTCAGGGGGATGTACTCATGAAAAATAATAGAAAAGAATTGAAATTTGTGTAGGGTGGATAGGGGAGAGGGAAAATATGAAACAGCGTTAAATAAAAATATACTCGAATTAATTTTTGAATACCTACGATTGGAAAAAGACTTTAGAGGGGAAAAAATATATTTTAGACTAATTCCATAATACATAGACATGAAAAATTATTATGAACAATATGAGGAATACCATTAGATGATGTTTATGCAATCATACTAGTGAAGATGTCAATGGATTTATTTTTAGAACCTGAGAAAAAAATAAAATAAGAAAATTATCAACGTTCGGAAGAAATAAACAGAAGCGTAAAAGAAAAATATACTTAGGCTAATTCTATAATATTTTGACTCGAAAATAAAATATGTACGAAGTAGTGGTGGTGGTGGTGGTGGTGGTGGTGGTGTGTGTGTGTGTGTGTGTGTGTGTGTGTGTGTGTGTGATATCGCGGTGTCTATTTCGGTGACGACGGAGCGTGCATTGAATAGTATAGTGTATCTTTGTAGAGGCAAACTTAATGCTTGATGTGTTCGCATGAATGGACGGTGTGCTTTGCAATGAATGGAGAATACTTAAAAATAATAAAAAAGAATCAGCGGATTAAGTATAAGATCGGAAGCGTAAAAAGACGAAAAATATATATCAGGTGGCGGTGTGTACGTGCGTGTGTGTGAACTTGTAGCGATCGTGAACAGGTTTCTATCGGTGGCGTGTGAGAGTGTGCATAGATGATCGGCTAGTTAATTTCAAAACGAACGGCTGGAATTCACCTCACCTGGTGACAGTTTCAACTAGTTGCTGGAACATTTAAATATTTCCATTACAGCCGCGGTCGCGCTTACATAATACATCTCGTAACAGCACACTCGCCCGCTCTTATTCGACTGATGGAACGTTCAAATATTTTCTTTAAAAATAAAATTTAAAAAAAAAAAAATGCCTGAACGGAGCACGACTCGGAAAATTCCTTTAAAATTTGGGTTCTAAGTGTTGAGATTCAAACGTTTTTATCACTCCGGCAAAATTTTACCCCTCACAACCTCGAAAAATGAAAATTAAAAAGTATGCTACATATATTACACTCACAGTCATGTATAATACATACACATGATGATAGAAGGCGTGGGTATCGGAAAGCGAGTACATATTCATGGCGGTTAAGGCTATGTTGAATATATGTGTGGAAACGGTGTGAGCACTTTTACAGATAACAGTATGAACGGGGAATCGGGAAAATTTGAAGAAATTTTGGGGAAACTTGGGTGAATTTTAACCATATGGATACAAATTGGGGTGAACTTTCAGCACCTGTACGCTAATTGGGGGTGAATTTTGTCTACCTTGATGGTAATTAGGGATCGAATTAGCAGAACTGTCCAGGAAAATTGGGGGGAACTAGGAGGAACTGGGGGGAAACTTGGGTTAAATTTGATTGCATGGACATAAATTGGGGTGAATTTTGGACACCTGGACATAAATTGGGGTGAATTTTGGACACCTGGACATAAATTGGGGTGAATTTTGGACACCTGGACATAAATTGGGGGTGAATTTTGAGCACCTGGGGACAAATTGGGGTGAGTTTTGAGCACCGGGGGACAAATTGGGGTGAGTTTTGAGCACCGGGGACAAATTGGGGTGAGTTTTGAGCACCGGGGGACAAATAGGGGTTGGTGACGTCAAACGTCCCAGAACGCCCATTTATTAACTACTGTCGTTTCCGAAAATTATTTATTATATTGGTATTTTATCATTTTTTCGTTAAAATAATTCAGTGTTACAAGTTTTGTTAATTTGTTTTTTTATAATATTTTTCAGAGAAATAGTAATCGAATTTTTTTTAATACGTTTATTTATTGTCGCTCAGCAACTCTGGCTATTTGCGACGAATACATAAAGTTTACATCTTATAAATAGATTACATAGCGATTGATTTTAAATATTTCACAGGATTTTACGACAGATTTAAATTTAAGTTAGTTTATATCTTATATTATACAGTACAAAGAGGTTGACTTTAAATATTTTATGAGATCTTTAGAAACCAATTCATCATCGCTCAAAATGTCGTAGAGCGATTTCCCCTCGAGGTTGCGGTTCTTTCTATGTTCCACATATTTTTTACATTTGCACAGTAGATGTTGTACGGTAATGATTTCGTTGCAAGTATGGCATTGAGGAGTTTGTGTTTTTTCTAGGATGTATTTATGCGTTATCGAACAATGACCAATTCGGAGACGTGCTAGAACGATTTCTTCTTGTCGATTGGTTCGATACGATGTTTCCCAATGTTGCAGTTCCTTTTTGATGAGAAATAATTTATTTGAACTTTGGGTTTGTTGCCATTCGGTTTGCCATTTTTTCTGAATAATTTTCCTAATTGATTTGGTTAACAACTTGTCCTCGTTTTTCGCCTTATTGATGCAAGAATTAGCGAGTTGAAAGGTAGAATACCATGGAGGTCGATCTGGCGAGTGAATGGTATAAATAGGTTGAGTGTAATTCAATTCTGTAATTAATCCCATACACTGTATCGGAAATGGCTTTTGGATTCTGGATTTTTTATCACACTGTTGTACAAAGTTTGGAAACATGTTCTTTTGGTTGGAAGGGTTTGCGGTGTTAGCTGTTAATTTGACGAAGTGTTTTAGCGACAAGAGACGTCTTCTGAGTTTTAAGGGTAAAATATTACTCTCAGCGTGTAGACTAGCGATATGACTGGTATGAAATGCACCTGTAATGAGGCGTAGAGCGGTG
The DNA here is from genome assembly GCA_039619475.1 of Icerya purchasi. Lineage (NCBI taxonomy): Eukaryota > Metazoa > Arthropoda > Insecta > Hemiptera > Monophlebidae > Icerya > Icerya purchasi. The sequence continues at coordinate 54,140,198 of CM077116.1, read as the reverse complement.
TTTTGTACTGGATTTAATTTTTCGAGATGATTTGTCTTCGCGCTATTATATATAACTGATCCATAATCCAGCTTGGATAAAGTCAATGCCGTATATAGGTTTTTCAATGTTTTCCTGTCTCCGCCCCATTTTGTGTGTGCAACCATTTTTAGTACATTTAGGGATTTATAAGTTTTTATTTTCAAGTTTTGTAAATGATGTTTCCAAGACAACTTGCGGTCAAATGTCATTCCAAGGATTTTTATGGACTCGCAGCTTGATATGGGAATATTGTTTAGCTTGATGTTACATTCGGGAGGAGCAGAACGTTTGTTGCTGAATGTAATCGCTTTGGTTTTGCTTGTTGAGAAGGATAGCCCATTAGCTAGAGCCCATTCTTGCAGTTTATTGGTGGTGTTTTGTAAAGCGGTGTTCAAACTACATAAATTCGAAGATGTCATATAGATGACTAGGTCGTCGGCAAATACTTGATATTTAACTGGTGGTGCAACAAGCTTAGCTATGTCTGTTAATTTATTTTTCAGAACTGCCTTAATTTGAAAAACCATAATGCTAAAAATAGACTAAAAAAATGACAACAAAAATGAGAATGAAATAAAAGAAATGATCATAAATCGGTATAAAAATTATTTTGAAAATTTTGTAATGGTATACGGTTTTATAGAAAACTGTTTGAGAGTAAAGTAGCGAAAATGAAATTTTCGACGATGAAATTATTTTTATCTTTATTTTAAGAAAATTCGATTTTTTCTCTTCTTGGCCGTTCCTTTATTTTATTCGTAAAGATAAAATTTGTTTAATTGTTTCTTTACCGTCTTGTAACCCGGAGTATTTTATTTCAGGTGAATAAGGCGAATTAATAAAATTCAGCGACTTGATTACATACGAGCTTTTAAAAAGAGTGATAGCTATGAAGGAATCTCCTACATTATCACGCCCAGAAAAAGAAACGAAAACATAAATTCACCCTGTTATGGTCATTTGATAAATTATCACGTACTTACTTAAAAAACAAAAAAAAAAAAGTATAACACTCGCTGATAACAAATTCCTGTTAAGCCTCCTTGTGTTTGTTTTGTAGTTTACGTTTGAAATAAACTTAAAAAATTAAAGTTTTATCTTGCATAAACAAACATTCTAGACGTTGATTACTGATTTTGGTTTTTTTGTTTCGGCACGTTAGTCAGAAACCTACAGCAAGAAACAAAAAGAAGGAGAAGAGGCGTCAATTAAGATTCGGTCACATACTGACAGTATAAAGGAACCACATGGACGAAGGGAAAAGACAGAATATAAGATGCACCGCAATTCTTCTAATTCCTCTCCTGGTAAAGATCGAATTCCCTTTGACGTTCTAAAAAGTCGTTTGATTCCGCTCTCTAGTTCCTCTTAAATTTATTCAATTCGTTTCTTCTGTCTGGTTTTACATCATCTGCTTGGAATACGCTCATTGTTGTCCCGATCTGGAAACCTAACTCTTCCTCTCTTCGCCCAATCTGTCTTGCTTCCTGCGTCAGAAAGCTTCTTGAAAGTCTATAGACGGCTAGTTTGGTAGGTTGAGCACAATAATCTGTTACCCAATAATTTGTTTGGTTTCCGCCCTGGACGTGGCCCTCCCGATTGTATCAGTACATTTTTGTCAGATGTGTATTTATCATTTATTAATAAAAAATTCCTTATCGTTTCCTTCGTCGACGTCATTGCTGCCTTTGATAAAGTCCATCTACCCACCTTAAATTTGATTTTACGCTCTCTTTGAATATTCCAGTCTTCTTTTCTTCTCTTGTCATTAGTCTCTTTCAATCTAGGACCATCATTCTCTCTTCTTCGCTCGAATATGCTTCTAGACTGGTCTTTCGTGGACTTCCGTAGGGCTCTTGCCTTAGTCCAACCCTTTTCAACATTTGTCTTATTAAAACTGTTTCTCTGTCGATAAACTCTTCTTCCCTATTTTTCGCCGACGATATTCTCATTTACTCCACTTATCGTAGTATCTTTGCCGCTCATTCCCAGCTTCGACACTCCTTAAAAATTTTGGAAAGCGCTTTATCCAATATTCATCTTTCTATCTCCCTAAATAAATCCTCTACTGTTGTCTTTATTCTTTGTCCTTTTGATCCTTCCTTAGTTAATCTCCCCTTAAATAGTGCTCCAATTCCCCTTGCTAACTCTTTCCGTTACTTGGGAGTATTTTTGTTTAGTCGCCTTTCGTTCCACAAGCACGTTAACCGTATATTTTTCTTCTTCTTTCTCTCCTGCACCTTATCGGTTGGTGGGCAACCTATTCATATATTTTAGCTGTACAGATATAGGTTGTGTACTAGGCAATTGTTTACATGCAGTACGATTGTGTACATATGCAAGTCTACACTTGTAACTGATATTGTGAATGTTTGATTTATCGATATACAAATGTATCCCCGTGTGTGTCTGCTGTGTACTGATTTGGAGTGCATATGATGTTGCATGTGGTGGTTGTCATTGCTTTCCACGTGAAGTAGCGAGTATTTCAATTTAATTTTCGTAGGGGAGGTGATCCGTCCATCTTGCTCATGTTCTATAAATCTCGTATCCGTTCCATTTTGGATTATTGCTGTTACATTTATGGCAACTCTTCCAGATCTTTGATTTCCAAGCTCGATTACGTCCAAAATACTTGCCTCCGTCTTTGTCTTGGAGCTCAGAAATCTTTTCCTATTCCCGCTATTCAAGCTGAAACTTATATTCCGCCACTTTCGGCGCTCCTATTTAAGTTATCAATTTCTCATTAAACATCTGCCTATTTCCCCTTCGTTACTTATTCCTTCTTATTCCCTCAACTTACGTGATTGACGATTTTACGCCAATAAAACATCAATTCTGCCTCTTATTTCTATTCGACTTCTTCAATCTTCACCATATATCTACCCTCACGATAAGCTCCCATATTTTTCCTTTAATTTTTCTTCGTTCCTTCATTCAATTAATTACTTTTATTCTCCTGTTCTTCCTAAACCCGTTTTACACTATGTCGTTAGATCGGAATTTTTACAAACGCTAAACTTTCATTTTTTTCTAACCACATTACAAACTACACTGACGGTTCCAATGGTCCAAGTTGAGTAGGCGCAGCCTTTGCTTGCCCTTCTTTAAGATCACTCTGAATCCTTTTGAACTTCCCTCCTTCTGTTCAATCTTCTGTGCCGAGTTCATTGCTATCCTGCATGCCCTTCTCTTCAACAGATCTTCAAGGGTCTCTATCGTAATATCCTTATTCTATCTGATTCTCAAAGCGTGCTGCCGGCCATTACATCTCCTCTACCTTCCCACTTTACCGATTACGTAATCCTTTTCTTCCTTTCTCGATTAATCCAGATTGATTTCTTATAGATTCTTGGCCACTCCGAAGTAGAAGAAAGTGAGTTAGTTGACTCATTAGCTCGGCTTTTTTCTTCTTCCGGCAGATTTCTTACTACATTTCCACTCATCAATATTATATTTGTCTACCTAATGCGGTGCATTACAAATTGTGGTTCAACTCCTACTCCCCCTCATTCTCTAACCCGGATTCTTTTTACTTGTCCATTCAACCTTCCCGTCCTCTCTATTATTGGTTTCTTGACTTCCCGTCTATGCGTCGCTCTAGTATCTCAGCGATTGCCGTCTGCGCTTTGGACACAGTTTTCTCCCTTCGTCACTTTTCCGGTTCTCCCTCGTGTCATCTCCATATTGTCCTCTACATTGCTCCAACAGTCACTTTATACGTAATCCCGATCGCATAATGTTCGAATACTCTTCGCTTTCATTGGAACGATCTTCTTTGTACTCCTTTCTGTTGTCAAGCAGTATTCCTACTGAATTTATTCTTTCCCTTTGTACTGCTCTTTTTGCGGAACGTTCTTTTCTTTATTTCCTCCTCCTAAAGCTAAGGCTTTCTGCTCCTTATTGTGCTTCCTATATCCTGCCCTTTCCCTCTCAGTCTGTTGTCCCTGCCATTGGGGTTCCTTTATTCAGCTATTCCCGATTGAGTTAAGTTTTAATTAGTTGACTCTTCTTCCTATTGTTTCCGGGTAGAGGTCTCTGGTGAAAAAAAAAATTAATAAAAATAATAGTTCGAACTAGGAGGTCTTACTTGAACCAGACACTACTGTCTAAACAACTATGCCAATGTAGCTCCGGCTAATTGACAAAAAATTCCGAGAAAATAGTTAAATTACCACATAAATCATTTACAGAAAACAAGCATATAAAACGTTTCAGATTACTTTTTTTGGCTATTATTCATTTTTATAGCTAGTAACAATTTAAGCGTCAGAAGGTGCACAGGAGTATTGTTAAGAAAAAAATGTATAAAATTCAACGAAATGTTTATTTAAAAAATAAATGCAGTAATAAATAATTCGAAAATAGTCCATAAAAATTTAAGTGACAATGTAGGCTACTAATTTTGTTTATTAGTAAGAAAATTAATTAAAATAAAATTATAGTTAAAAAATACTAAAAAAAAAAGCTTTTATAGTAATGTGAACTAAAAAGTAAAAAATAATTTTTAAATATAATGATAATATTCAGCAGTGATGAAAATCTCCCTAGTCACTATGTATTTTAAGTTTTTCTAATAAGCTCAAAATGAGAATAAAGGAATTCACAACAAATTAACTTTAATGTAAAAGAAATCGTGGGGTGCTTTTGATATCAATTGTTTATACTTTTTCTATTATTTTTTGACTATTTGTAGGTCGAGTTATTTTATAACCGTAGTAAGCACCCCACGCTTTCTTTTACATTAAAGTTAATTTGTTGTGAATTACTTTATTCTCATTTTGAGCTTATTAGAAAAACTTAAAATATATTAGCTTGGGAGATTTTCATCGTTGTTGAATATTATCTTTATATTTAAAAATTATTTTTTACTTTTTAGTTATATTGCTATAAAAGCGTGTTTTTTTAAACTATAATTTTATTTAACATTTATTCTCACTAAAGTGCCGCAAAATCTCTATTTGTTTCCAACCGGCTATTTGACGGCTGTTTCCTTCTCTCCTATGCAAACACACAAATATATAGCTTTTTTATGTTCGACTTGTAATACTTCCCCGATCCGTCCTCGGTCCGACTATCTGCTTTTTTACCCTGCAATATACATCGACCTTTCTCATGGAAATCTTTCATCCGCCGAACGGTTTTTATCTTTGTGGCCCACCTAAAATTTTTCGGCTTCATTATTTTTGGTCCCGAATGCTACGACCGATTTATAATTTCTTTCAACACTTGTCGCCAAAGTCGTTATTTTCTTTCGCTAATTTTACCATTCTTATTAGCACTACTAACCCTATTGCGAAGTAACATCCTCTTTTCATCGTGCCGACATACCTCCCATGAAGTCAACAATGCATACAAATACTGGCTTGTACTATCCCAGGTAGGACTTGGGATTTCTCTTCTCAAATTATGTTTCGTGCTTTACGTACACTATTTACATTTTCCGACTCGTTAGAAGGTTTAAGAATAATTTTCTTTCTTTGCTTAAAGTTCTGTTATTTAATTACCTTACCGTGGTTCATAAAAAAACAGAAGCATTAGACTGTAATACATTTAACACCTAAGGGATAAAGTTTAATAAAATAAAAAGCGTGTAAAGAAAATGACTTAGCGACATCTATGAAATCAGTTTCGAACCATATCAAGTTTTTGATAAACAAAGGACATTGCACTTATTATCATGTTTGTAACTTATAGAAAGGGTCATTGTTTTTCTTTTTTTTTTCTGATGATCCTGGTCAGGACATTAGGACAGAATTAAGGAAATTATTGAATTGTCATCCAAAATGAATACGTATGTAAATTTTCAAATTATTTAGACGTCGGGAAGTCAGTGAAAATTGATTTGTAAAATTCCATTACTCACTTACATATTACTCATTTACATACGGGTCAAGCTAATAAAAGCGTGTTAAAAAGGAAATATCGAGTATCGTTTTTTTGCCAAAATTTTAACTTAACGAAAACCATAATTCCGTTTCGAATACATTTTATTTGCCGAGGTACGCTGTATGCTCGAATCCATTAATTAATAAACATTTTCTAAAACTTACGATTATTATACGCAAAGAAAACAACTTTCACCGACTGTTTTCACTACTCGGATTTAGAACTTCAATTTCCATTATTCGGAAGTTAATAAAAAATAATTAAATTGTATAATAAAGCCATTGAACGTCTAAAATAGTTCCAAAGGCGAGGAGTGTATAATGAATTGTTTAGAGCGCAGACAAAATTTGAATCATTTTAATTTATGAGCAGAGGTTTTCAACAAGCAACCCTGAGCTACGCAGTTTTGCATAAACGCACTTCCAAAAAAAATAAATTGAAAGACCAGAATTTTAACTTCGGTGTTTAATTTGACGAGTTCGTACTATTCAGCGGAAGCATTTTCTTTTTTTTTTTTTTTTGAAAAGGATTAACTGTTCTGAAAATATTCCACTACAGAAATATCCATATGACTGTAAATGTCCATTACCGCCACACACATTTATAGTCTCCAATATATGTTTTTATTTTATTTTATTTTTTTTAAAGAACCTTGTCAAAACACATTTATCGGGTATGTAGTATGAAAAAGGATAATAAAATTGTCATCATCAATTATTATAACTACAGTTAAGGTTTTAGTGCAGTGAAAAATTTAAAAATGCGTAATAAACTTTTAACCGAAATAAACGTTTTGAAATAATTCTCGTGTAAAGCATTTTTACCTAATAGCTTTGAATTAAACGACATAATTGAATGCATATTGCAATTATCTTCTTTAAAACTGTTTCCTTTTAATTAAAAATGTTTTCATATGTACTGAAAACGATCGCTCAACCGTTAACTAAAGTGTTAACAGTACGTATGCTTAATTAGAAATGTGCTGAAGATTAATCTGTTAATTTTTCAATGCAGTCTCTGTACCTCCATCTGGTAGTACATATATATTTTGCATTCCTTAAATATCGTAGCATGCGTGACAATAAAAGGAACACGACAATTATTTTTAGTTTAGCCGATTTTTTCATCGAAAGATTGTAACCACAACGGTGTCTGTTTAAGAGTAATTACGCAAAGGCTAAAAAAATGCTACAAAAGTAGTCTATTTTGAGTATGGCGTAGTAATGAATATCATATGAGAAAAGTTTAAAGGATTCAAATTAATTTAGGGAAAGGCGAAAAAAGCCGCGCCAACTTCATCGTATGAGCCATCAGTGTAGACTGCAAGCGATTAGGAAGCGGAGAGTTTGTAAAAATTCCCATTTAGTAACATGAGGCAGAAATTTGGAAAATAGAAGAAAACAAGTCAACAGTAGAAAAACTAGTTTTCTTCATCCTATTCAATGTCTTTCTTCACCGTTCTGTTCTAAATCGGTTCCTCAACGTGTCGCCAGAGCTGAATTCTCCTATACTTTAAGTTCTCTATTTCCTACACACATCACTATCTATACTGACGGTGCTAAAAGGGTCAGGTGGAGTTGGTTCTGCCCTTTTATGTTTTTTTTTGTCCCGCCTTAAATTATTCTGCATCTTTTAAGTTTCCCTTCTTTTGTTCAATTTTCTATGTGGAATCTATTGCTATTCTACGCGCTACAATTTTTGTTTCCTCATCATTGGTTTTCCCATAAAGTGCTCATTATCACAGATTCTAAAAGTGTTCTGCTAACTATCTCATCTTCTCCTCCTGCTCCCTCTTCCGATTATGCAATACTTTTGATACGCTCCCTCATCCATGATCACTTCCTCCTCACTCGGTTGAGATCGATCTTCTGTGGATTCCTGGTCATTTGGGTATTGAGAGTAATAAACTAATGGATATTCATTAGTCAGGGACACATTGTTGGGCATATTTTTAGCCCTTAATCTTCTTTCTTCAGTCGCTCATTCCAAATTATGGTTTAACTCCTATTCTTCTTCATTTTCTAGTCCTGCCTCCTTCTATCTCTCTATTTATCCATCTTTTCCGCCTCAGTTCATTGACTTCCCTTCTCTTAAACGCTCTACAATCTCTACTACTTGTCATTTTTGCTTTAACCATGCTCTTCGTTCTGCATCTACTCCATTTTATTCTTTTCACCCTCCCTTCGCAAATATCTTTCTTGTAATGCTCATCACGTTTTACTTGAATGTGTGCCCTTCTCTGCAGAGCAATCGTCCTATTTTTTTCTATTAAAACTTACTATCGCTACTCCTTACACTGCTGCTTGTATTCTCTCATTTCCTTCTGTTCCGCTTAGTACTGCTCTTGAATTATTTTTATCCTCTGTTTCTTTAAACGCATACGAATATAAATATATTTCTCCCCCTTTTCATTTCTTAGGCTAATGTCCTTGCTGACAAGCCCAGTAAAAAAAAAAAAAAGGAGTAAAAATTAAAGAACAAACGTGAAGCCTGTTGTGAGAGACTACATATATTATATGGTGACAGTTGACGGAGACGCGGAAAAATAGGAGATCGAACTGATGTCTCTGCAGACATGTGTTGCAGGCACAACTCCATACTCATTGTGGTAAATAATTAATTAAATTTAAAATATGAAAATGCTCAAGTCCATTTTCTGTTTTATCACTTTATTAAATACATACATAAAAACACGAATTACAGAAAGTATAAAAAACAGCCGACATGTTTCGGAGTTACATACTTCATAATCATGGCAATAATAAAATAAAGTTAACGATTTAATAAAGAAATAATTAATTATAAATTAATTTTTTAATGGATAAAATTGTTCCCATCTCCTATAAATATTACTGATTCCAGTGACGGCGGAAATAAAAAATGAAAATCTATTCGTGGTTTAATTTAAACTAATAATAATTTACGAATATCTGCGAACTTCCAATTGGTCGTGTACAACGTAGAAAAATATTACGCAGTGGCTGGTTGCAATCAATGATTTTAGTTTCGTAATTATAAGATTTGATAGTTCAATATGTTCATCCGACGCTTCATTGAACTTATACCAATGCTATACGATTTTTTTATCTTTCGTTCGTTTTTTTCTGATTTCAGTCAGAGGAAGTGCCACCAGCAACCGTTACTGCGGGACTTTAATACTTCAAACAATTATTATCGTGTGCGAATTGTACCGGCATTTTTAATACTGTAGTGCAATCAAATATTTTCGTCTAAGATTTTTAACCGTTACGATAATTTACTCCTTTTTTTTTTCATTTTGTAATTAAACATATAGAAAATTTTACAATTTGTGTATAAATTTCACATTAAATTTTTGTAATATTTCTTCTTACTGCAATATTAGGAATATTAAGGGTGTAATTATATTTCTACACAATGTTCTTATAATACACTAAATATCCATGTATAAATATACATTGTATACATAACATAAAAATAAATCATATATATATATTTAATATAATATAAGTTATGTAAATCGTATTTTTAACTCTATCTGTAAATTTTACCTTCGTGAAAATATTTTTCTTTTTTTAAATTAAATTCAGCATTTTCATATACCTACGCATTTGTTTCAGTCCATTAGTTGTAATAATTGTATGATAAATAAATATTTAATTTACGTTGATCGGCGAAAAAAAGTAAAATTCTTTTTAACATCATCATTTTATTTCAAACGTTTAATATGAACATTGTTTTTGTTAAAATTAATTTATGTTCAAATTAATGAGATGATATTACAGAAATATAAATTTACAGAATGAACAGCAGTTACTTTTTTGTCAAGAATATAAAACTATTTTAAATAACTTTAAATATTAAAGTAATACCGTAGTTATATATAAAATAAAGTGTTAATTTATAGTATTTCATTAAAAAAAATAAAAAATTAAGACCGTATCGGGAGATTATTTTTGCATAAAGTTATAAAAATCATTTATAAATGAAACGAAATTTTCCAACATTAAAGAATTTTTATCGTCCTCTTCTGGACCCGTTTCCAATAAATGATAGCTTAAGATTTTTCTGTAAAGATTAAAAATTCTGTTTCCGTTTTACATGCTCACCTATATAAATTAGACGATCAGTTAACTAAAGTAATAATTCTAGTTTTCAATTACAGAAAAATTATTTATGTTTTTAAATGCAAAAGAATAATGGCACTGATTAAAAAACTTCATATTAGGAAAATATTATTTTTGTTCCAAGAAATCAAATTATTTCAGAGGACGCACGTTTTGAACTTTTTTCGCGCGAAATCAATCTGTTTTTAAATGTTTAATAATTTCTTTTCAATAAAAGGAAGCTTGTACGAGTTATTAATCATTTCACTGAAAAAACTATACGAAATATTAAGAATAAATTAGCATACTAATTTTTTGAATTTCAAATTAAGAAAAAAAAATTAACTAGTACAATGTGTTTTTCACACACATAATATATATATATATATATATATATATATATATATATATATATATATATATATATAAACATGGTCATTTGGCCTCGCAAGGGGCTATGCCCCTTAACCGCTCTTGATTACATTTCTGTCTCTTTCCCTTCTATATTTTGTGTGAAATGATCACAATTTACAACATAATTCTTAGGCCGGCCCCCATTAAATTTTATGACGAAAAAATGTCCTAATTTTATATCGTAAAAAACAAAATACAACCAATAATTTATTACCGCAAATTTTATTAAACTACCAAAACGACTTAATATACTACAACACATATAACGAATATTTTTTTGGGCTTTCCATGGTATTATTAAATTAGCAATATAGCCTTTACATGCTTGTCTCTATTATGGTAGGAGTTCTTATTCATCACTCCGCACAGCAATAAGAAGTGCATTCATTATGTTCTCGAAAACGAATACCGCCACCGAATGCAAACGTGAATTGCGGAAACGAAAACGGAACGACGAGCTGTGCAATAGCGAAGAATTTGCCACATTTAAACGTGATACACCTTTTGGTTCGAAAACGACAGATTTGAAGCGTTAAAATATAGCAAACGTTACATAAAATTGGGACATTTTTTCTAATGGGAGCCAGCCTAAGAATATTAATATATATACATATGTGTGTGTATGTATATATATATATATATATATATATATATATTACAAAGTAATTCTTAGGCTAGCCCCCATTAGAAAAAATGTCCCAATTTTATGTAACGTTTGTAATATTTTAATTTTTAGCGACTTATAAAAAGAAGGAGGTTATACGTTCATCGCATATGTTTTTTTTTGTTTTTTTTTTTTTATGTTTGTTCGAGCATAACTCATTTTATATAGACCGATTTTACTGGTTCTCTGCCCATTAGAACTATTACCATTCAACTTAAGTACCATGTGGGTAATGATAAAAATCGGTGAACATAAATTGAGTATTCGTCAAAAAACGTAAAAACATATGTTGGATAATTTTTTTTTCCTTATTATTTTTTATTAGTATAACAGAGGGGCGGTTGACACTTAGAATGCTATCAAACGCTTCAAACGTTTCTACGTCTGTCTTTTCCAACCAAACGGCGTATCATGTATAAATGTAGCAAATTCTTCGCTGTTGCACACAGCTCGTCGTCCCGTTTTCGTTTCGGCAATTCACGTTTGCGTTCGGTGGCGTTTTTCGTTTTTTGAAACACATAATGAATACACACTTCTTATCCCTGTGGAGGTTGATGAATAAGAAGAAGGGCCACCATAAGTTTAAGCATGTAAAGACTGTATTGCTAATTTAATAATACCGTGGAAACGCAAAAAAAAGTATTACTCAGATGTGTAGAGTAGTATGTTAAGTTGTTTCGGTAGTTTAATAAAATTTATGGCATAAATTATTGGTTGTATTTTTTTTCTTCTTCTTCTCGTTTCAGCCAACTATGGACCAGGTAATTTCAGTTGTCGTTCTTTCTTTTGGCCTTTATTTGCGTCCAATTTTATTCGTTCACTCTTTCTTTCCAGCGTCCATGATGTACCTTTTCGTATTTTCGATTTTTCTTTAAATTGCTTTCCTCCCATTAAATTTTTCAGATTAACCCGTTTATGAATATCTTCAACTGCGATTTGCATTTCCCTGATATCCTGCTCTGTTTCTTTGAACCAATTCCATTTTGTTTTTCGGTTTCGTACGTAAGAAAATATTCTGTTACTTAGTCTCGTGTTGTTCATTCTCATGATATGTCCGTAAAAAACAATTCTCCTTTTTCTAATGCTTTGTGTTATCTTTTCATCATTAGTGTATCACTGTTGCGTATTTTATTTCATTATATAAAATTCGGACACTTTTTCGTTACAAAATTTAATGGGGGCCGGCCTAAGAATTACGTTGTAAATTTTGATCATTTTATACGAAGCATAGAAGAGAAAGAAACAGAAATGTAAACAAGAAGGATCAGGGGCACAGCTTCTTGCGAGGACAAAATGGCCGAGTTCGTATATTATATAAGCAAATTGAATCGTTTTTTGGTAAACTTAAAAATTCAACGAATAACCGATAAAATCAATACGACGTTTCTTCTTTAATCTTATCAAGTTGTTAATATTTTTCTTTTTAAAGTTGTTGATTAAATGTTTACTGTGGTTGCTGTTCAGAATAATTTAATAAGCGAGTTAAATTTATCTGTTTTCTAATCCAAACTGTCGGAAATTAAAAAAGCTTAAAATGCGGCAGATGGTATTCGGTAAATTGTGAAAATGAAGAGCATGAAGGTGGAAAAATCTGCAGTGAAAAGATTGTTTTTTCGCAAGTAATATGAGAATAACTTAAATGCTGTCGAATGTTTCCGGTGACGAACGAGGTTGTGTTCTGTGAGTTGTTGGGGAGAATGGAATTATAACAATATCATTAGACATCGAACGAAACACGATTCAGTGGAGAGAAGTGGTTTGCACTGCGAAAAGTCCTAAAAGAAACAACATTAATATGTAATCCAAAAATTATCAGGGAAAACTGAAGATTACAGTAAATAACCCTCATTTAATACCGATAGCGGAAAAGAAAAATCATCTTCCATTTTAGAGCCCTGCCAAACTGTTGCTTCGATCATGATGACTATTTGCTTCTCTCAGTCAAAGCTTTGCTTCTGTGACTAAAAGTTTTTAACCCTGATTTTCGATGCGAAGATAATAGTTGTATTATATTATTTTTCAATTAGCTTAATATATTGAAAAACAAAGAATGAAATAAAAATTATAAATGACTAAATACTAGATTATTGCAGGAAAAAAGTAATAAGATTGAAAAAAATGATATTTACTGAAGAAAATAACGAATTTAGAGTTATATTATATTGCGAGAATACCTTATAAACTATTTTGAAGAAATTGTGATAAAGTGAAAAAAATAACGCAACGAATACCGAACGGTCTGCAAAAATAAATACAGAAAGCTATATAAATTATTGCAATATTTATTTACATATATCTTTATTGTGTACTTTCTTTTCATATTTCAGCTCTCGCCATTTGACTAGTTTGTTTTAAATTAAAATTTTTTATTCCTTACGTAATTTTGTGTTATCGGATTTTTCTACATTCTACATTGTTTGAGCTGAATACGAATTAAAAATCTATTTAAAAATTGTTTCTTCTTACTTCCACATTTTGTTTCCCCCCCTATAATAATACGCTCGGTCCTGCCCTTCAAGTTACGATTAGGATATCGCTTACTTTCTATTAAGTCTATATGCAGGAGCGTACAATTGTATGACTTATCTGCAATGAACGAACTGTCATGTAATTTCGATACTTTGTGACATCAAAGCAAGGTCTACTACACATCTTTTAATAATACAGCTGGTGAAGGTCAGTTATTTTAAATACCCTCTAATCGGCTAATCACTAATCAGATAGATTGGTTCGTCCCAGTTCAACTTTTCAATTTTCCTACGGTTGCTTGGTTTAGTTTCTGAACTCATATTCGACAAAAAATGATGTTAGGTTATTTAGATTCGTATACTGTCAGCAATGGGGGTAATGTAGAAACCAAGAGGAAAAACAACGGAGAGCGATGGAAGTATGCTTAAGGAATTACGAGTGAAGAGAGGAACATTCGGAGAACAGAGCAAAACATTCGAAAAGAATGTACCTACAAACGTATTCCTGATTATAATTGAGACGCTGGAAATGCTGGAGGGTCTGTAAGTGAAAAGCAATAACGAGGTAAGGGAAGCAGTCTCAAAAGGCAACCGCTGCAGTATTAGCTCCATCTTGTGAGTATCTACGCGCTTGCAAGAATTAAAAATTAACGGTATACTTTAAGTTTACTAATAAATTTTTCAGATAGCCGATTCGTTAAATTCGTTAACATTAAAATGTTATTTTCTTTCGATTTTTTGCGATCGGTGATTTTTTTGTAGCACGCGAAATATTAAAGGGTGACGTACAGAAATTTTTAATAGAGCTATTTTGTACCCAACCATATCGATACCTATTGCAGATTTGTTTCTTCTAAGTGTTGCCATTGTTAGCAAAAAGAATCTCGATCTATCATAAGTTTAGCCCCGCTCGTTGAGGTTCCATCTCTTTACTTCTCTTACACGTCAAAAAATTTACAGATGGTGCTAAGCTCACACAAGTCTATCTCACTGTGATTCCGCTTTCATTGTATCTAACATTTCAAAAATTCAAACTCTCTTCTGAGGCGTCTGTTTTTACCGCTGAGCTGTTGCCTATCGATAAGGTTCTGGATTGTCATACTGAATGTTCTTAACCTGGATAATAAATTTACAATATTCTCTGACAGCCTAGGCGTGTCTTGATTGCACTATAGTTTTTTTAACTACAAGTGGCGCCCGCTTATTTACGAGGTCAACAGTAAATATCTTCAAATTCTTAATAACAGTGGCTGTTTAAAGTTTTTTTTTTTTTGGGGGGGGGGGGGTTCTCAGTTATCGCACGACTGGGCTAACTGATGGTATTTACGCTGCGCGGCTAAATTGCTTCGAATAGAATTGTATTCCATTTCTTCCTCAGATTTACATCACAGAAGTCAGGCCACTGCCTTTAAAGGATCGGATAGCTTATGGAGATAGGCAGGATAATACTGGTAGATGATATGGTTCAATCTGATATTCCTTTGTTTCCTCGGTACTTTGATGTTTCATCTTCTATTCCCAGTCGTTTTATCCGTAGGTATGTTACGGTAGTTTATAGATTGTGTATTTAAATTTCGCGAAAACCTCTGGGTGCAACAGTAATCTCACATTAGGTCTACCCCTTATTTAATGACAATAATCACGCACCGTTCAGCTACAGAAAAAGGTTTTATGAAGAATCAATTTCATACGGATTTTTCCCTCCATATAGTGTGTTCATTATTTACTCTGTTCTGGAAATATTGCAATTTTTGTTACGGCCCGCTTTATAATTAATAATAACGTATCAGTTTAATTTTTAAAGTATAATGGGTGGCTAAATGAATGACAGTCCAGGCCGTAAAGTATAATCAATATAAAAAAAGCCAAGCCAACAGGGAAGTGCTTAAAGTGGTTTGACTGAACAGGTTTCTCGTTAGTTCTGCAATTGTTGGAAGAAGCAAAACGATAATTACTACGAAGAAAGGTGAAACGAAATACCGTTACTAAATAGAGAAAAAAAAACGGGTTTCGGTCTAGTTCAATTTCTCGAACTAGTCCTTTTAACAATAATCATTACGAATTATTTGTTTTTTTTTCTTGTGAAAGCAACATCCTGTACCGTGTTTAACTGCAGTGGCTATTACAGTACGAAGATGCGCAGTTTGTTTTTATAGATATCTGATTATTCCGCTAGTTCTGATAAATTGTGTTATAGATAAAATTGCATCGGGGGAATTCTCAAGAATGTTGGTAACTGTTTTGTTATTAATTGAAGGGGGCCGGTGAGGTGATAATGCTGGACAGTCGCATAGTATATGAGGAGTTGAGGGAGCAACATCTTGGCCACAGAAAGGACAATTCATAGGAGAGGGGGTTCCTTGCAAAATAAAATTATGCGACATGGCCGTATGGCCTGTGCGCAAGCGGCTAAGTGCACAGAAATCTCTGCGGGAAATGCTTTTTTCCGGCCACCATGGTTCGGTTGAGGGTTTAATTAACCTCGAGAAAGTCTGACACGAGGACCAATGGGTTTTCCATAAGGACGTGAGATTATTAAAGATTATGTTCGAGAGATAAGGTGGAGGTGGGCTGTTACTAGGCGAGGAACAATATATTTCTGCTCGGGCGGATGTATCGACGCGTTCATTTCCAGGAATCCCTGCATGGCTGGGCGCCCACAGAAAGGATATGGAGCACTGTCTCTTAATAAGTTCGTTTAATACCTGCTGGGTTCGAATTGCTACAGGATGTTTGGTGAGGGGATTAGAAATTGTCAATAAAGCTGCGGATGAATCAGATACCACCAGGGCTTTCTGTGATGTAGGCTCTGTAGAAAGAAAATATTCCAAACAGAAAAATACTGCGTATATTTCAGCATCCAGTACCGAGCAATTGTCATTCAGTCGAATGCTTCGAATCACGTCGCAGACTTCAAAGGAACAGGCGGTTGGGGATGAAGTAGCCTCCGGGGTAGCCTTGGCAGCATCCGTGTAGAAAAAGAGGTGGTCGGGGTATTTTTGCATTGTTGCTGTTGTCAACTGAACGATATTCGGGTGCAGGGGTTTATTATACTTCGTCAGGGAAAAGTTAACATCAATGTTTAAAGGGGCCCACGGTGGAATCATGATGTTAGGAGCTAGGTTAGGGAAAGGGATTACGCTCATGTTGTGCTGCGATAGGAGAGCCAGGATTTCTGGGAGAGGGTCATTAGGGAACTCTGGGGTGTTAGGGAGGTCATTTATGTCGATAGGACAGGCACGTTTACTAGAGAAAAGAGCGAGGGTCTCACGGTGGTAATAATAGGTTCGGAAATACTTTAGTGGGGGAGTGCCTAACAAGGCACACAAACTTACAGACGGGGAAGTTCTATGTGCGCCAAGTATCGTGCGGAGCGCCGTGTGGTGTATTGAATCAAGGAATTTAAGTAAAGAGGGACTGGCTGACGCATACGCCTGGGACCCGTAGTTTATTCTGGAAATGACTAAGGATTTATATATGGAGAGGAGAATTTTCGGAGGTACATTATACTTTGTGTTTGATACATATTTAAGAATAGATAGGAATTTATGACATTTAACTTTAAGATTGGATATGTGGGATCGCCAAGTTAGCTTTTGATCGAACAGTAGTTCAAGGAAAGTAGCAGTAGGGTGGAAATGAAGTGAGGAATTTTCTAGATTGAGGCGGATGCTGGAAGAGTTTTGACGTCCCCTATAGAAATCAACACAGATAGACTTCGATGGAGAAAACACAAGACCATTATTGTTACACCAGGATTGTAGTTTTGAAATAGTTTTTTGTAGGATTTTTTGAGCATTTGCTGGAAAACTGGAAGACAGGGAAATGTTTAAGTCGTCAAAGTAGAGCCGGGCGTTTACAGGCGGAGCAATACAATCATTTATATCATTGATATAAAAAATAAACAAGGTTGCACTAAGGGCAGATCCTTGTGGTAAGCCATTCTCAGTTTGAATGGTGCTCGATGTTGACGAACCAATCTTAACATGGAACGTTCTGTTTGTTAAAAAATTATTCAGATAATTGGCCATGTTTCCACTTATACCAGTTGTTGTCAGCTTGGATAAGAGGCCGTATCGCCATACTCTGTCGAACGCCTTTTCTATATCGAAAAAGACGGAGTATACATGTTGGCGTCTGTGAAATGCTGTTAATATTTGCCTTTGTAGGCTCAGCAGATGATTAACTGTAGTACGCTTCTTACGCCCTCCGGCTTGTGACGAGGATAGGAGATTATTCTGTTCAAGGGAGAAAAGGAGACGCCGATTAACCATTTTTTCCAGCGTTTTTACGAGGACACTTATGAGGGATATAGGCCTGTAGTTTTGTGGAAAAAGAGGATCTTTATTTTGCTTCAGAATAGGAATAACAACTGCTAATTTCCATGGCTCAGGGATCGATCCGGAGAACCATATTTGGTTATAGATATGTAAGAGGAAGTTTTTCGCTGATGGAGGTAAGTGCTTTAATATATATGGATGAATGGAAAATTATTTGTTAATTTTTAGAAAGACGTAATAATAATCAAATCAAATCAAGTTTATTATTATTATTATTATTATACATATTCCATCTATGCGCAAATTTGCGCGAGCGATGGCTATTACAAACAATAAAAATTTCTTAAACAAAACCATATTAAAAACACTATAAACAAAGCAAATAAACTTCTAAAACTATTCATAATCAATAAACAGAATAAAATAAATATTCATCCGCAAAGGCACACATAGTGTTAATTAAAAAGTAATTAAGTATCCGGACAACTCCAGATACATATGTAACACTCATGCACAAATATACAGTCAGGCTCACATACACACTTATAAACTCATACACATATACACACACTCGTTGATTAAGTAAATATAAAATATAGAAATACAAAAACTACACTTGCCATCATAGTAAATAGTAGGAGGAAAATAAAATAAAACAAATCAAAATTTGACGAACTTTTTTTCCCTTTTCTTCTTCTCTCTTCTCTTCTCTCCTCCGTCGTCTCCTTTTCTCTTATCTTTCCCTTCTCTCTCCATTTTCTTTACTCTTTTCTCTATTCTTTTTTTGGTTTTCCTTATCTGTGCTGCAATAAGTATAATATCAGAATTTTACGACGCTTTTTATAATTTTTCAAATTTATTTTTAAAGAAAAAGGTAAAGAATTAAAAAGTTTAAGACCTATATATATATATATATATATATATATAGATTGATTCCGGTTATGGTATCCGTTAATAATTGGTAATGCTGCTAAGTCTTCACCCGCTGATCTAGTAATACCCTGAGTAACAGAGATCTTAAATTTTGTTCTATTCTTAAGAACAAACACGAGTAGTAGCAGTTCATAAAGTTTTGAAAAATGTAAAATATTATAGTCTGCAACTGTGTCTAGGTTTCTATCAAATAACCTTATAACATTTTTCTTCAGTTGTATCAGATGCTTTAAATGATAATCAGCAGCTTTAATGAATGATTCCATAGCTTAATATCGGTTGGTATAATGCAGTACATAGTTTACGGAGGTATATGGTATTGAAAATTTTGCTTAGATAATAAAATATATAGTTTAATTTTCTAATTTTCGGTGCAAGATAAGTTGGCTGTTTATCCTAGAACGGTTTACAGTCTAATTGAACACCTAGATATTTTATCTCATAAACTCTATCCAGGGGAGCACAATTTTCCCCAAAAAATTTCGAAATCGTTCTATTTAAATTATAGTATGTGGCTACAAATAATGAATTTAGTTTTATTCAGATTAATAAACAGTTTGTTAAAGTGTAACCAGTTTTTGATTTTATACAAGTCATCTTGTAAAAGATCTCGAAGAATAGTTTGTTTGCATGAGTTTACCATAAGCACAGTGTCGTCTGCGTAACAAAATATTTTCCCATATGCATCTAAATTGCATAAGTCGCTAATAATAATAATAATAATTATAAAGGGAAAACTGCTCAAGTTTATTGCTTTCGATTGTTTGGTGGCCGAGTAGAGGTGTCTCTGGTTGAGGGCGTAAAAATGGAAAAAGTAATAAAAAATGAGACGTTTGAGGTCAACAGCTAGGCTGTAATTCGAAAGAAACACTCGAAAACTTGCCTGGAAGGCAGAATTTTTCAATAGAAAATTTTTAATATCGACCAGAGCGATATGCCAGATTTAAAAATTGACAACCGGGCCCGGAAGGTGTAATAATAATCTTAGCGGTGCGCCTTTTGATGTGCTGTACGTACATGGAGTGCTAAATGCCGGTGAGGCTCTGCTTCGGCGAAATATACCGGCAGGCTAGCAGGAGGCGCTGAAAAGGCAGTCTTAAAACTGGAGCAGTGAACCGGGGGATGCCCGCTTATATTTTGACTGGCGCAAGACGGGCATCGTTTACCGGGGCAACAAGCGGCTTTCACGTTGCCGCATGAATGCGTTCAAAATTTATTTCGTTTCCAGTTTTAATTATAAAATGAAATATCACGACCCGCCATCCGACCCGCTAAGCTAACGCGACTGTTTTTTTCCCTACCGTGGCTATTTTTTATTTTATTACCGCGGCTAGTTAAGTCCTCGGCTCCATTATATCCAATTACGTCGTCGCTGAAAACTATCTAGTCGCCTGCATATTTGTACGTCATCAGTTGGCGGCGGGAAGCGCGGTATGCGAAAGTAGAGGTGGGCAGCGGATTTCGCGAGGCTGCTGATAAATGTGACGTTGATGACAACAAACTCGCTTGTAATTAAAAGGTTATTATTATATAGTTACTCGTTGCTTAACTTAAACACTCCGCCAAGACGCATGCTATCTGCTGCAACAGAGACCATTTAATCTTTTTCCGCTTCAGCTCATCACTCTTCCTGTTCTTCATCTTGCGCTGTTGCCGGCCCTTTGTAAAGGTCATAAATATTTGCGAAATAGACGCTCCGTCATGAGCCGTAATACTGCCATCCCTTTTTCCTCCTTCGCTCTTCCTCTTTTTCGCCGCTAAACATTCATTAATTAATAACGCCCCGAAAAAAGGAAAACCGGTGGAAAAAAACCGGTGGAAAAAGCGTTAGATGTTCAAAGTAGCTGGCCGGATTACGGAACCGGCTGCAAAGTTGCGATCAAATAAAATTAGGAAGGTTTTTTCCGGTTCAGCAGTTTAATTTATTATCGAGTCGGTAAGATTATCTTCTTAATATTTGAGCTACGTTTTGTTTGTTCAGCCGGCGTAATTTTAAGTACCTGAATGGAAGTGTGTAGCACAAGTTGTAAAATTATTATCATCATCATAAATTGTCTTTTAGCCAAATTAACACTGATAATAATTTTTTACTCTTCTGTCTTGAAAGAAATACCGCGCTAACGTTAGAAGTCTCTTCGACATCACTCCCCCCATCTGTCCTCTTCTTCTATTCCAGTTTAATTACGTAAACTTTTTTTGCGGTCGCTTTCCGAGATCTTTTGATCGAACTTTTCGCTGAAGAAAATTGTTTAAAAAGCTTCTTTCTTTTTCGATAAATAATTTTTGTTATTTTAAAGGTTTTTTTACCACTAAAAACAAGAAAGAAAAAAAAACGATATTAAAGCTAATAAGTCCTGACAAAATTCACTGCAATATGCCGGCTTTTTTTTTTTCTTTCTTTTTTTTTTATTTTGAGCATGTCGGCTAAGGACGTTGCCCAATCCAAAGGTATGACAGCATTAATGATTATGTAGGAAAAATATTAGAAATAGAACATACGAATGAAGTTAACAAAGGAGTAACCAAGGGAGAAGGAAAAGAAAGGATGCTGTGAGCGCTTTAAGGCGTAGGATAAGACACAAAAGACCGGAATACAGTATCGAAATGAAAGGACATTCAAGTAAAATGTGATTTGCATCACAAGTGAGGTTTGCTTTTGACGGATCGAACAAGAGCAAAGAGGAGACTGAGTAATGGAAAAAAGGAAAAGCGAAGCAGTAGGCAAGTTGTGACTTAATCGAAGTCTAATTATAGATGAGATAGTTGACCGTCTCATGTTGGGGAAATTAAGAATCTACGGAAAATGGTTGTATGGATAAATAAAAGGAAGCAGGATCAAACAATGAAGAAGGATAGATATCAGACAAACAGTCGCGGTGGCAACGAAAGGAAAGAGAGAAGAAGATTTTGGGCTGGAAAATGATTAATAAAGCGACCGTCTAAAGCAGCCGAACGTGTCAACGAGTCGACTAACTCGTTGCCCGAAATTCCACAATAACTAGGATAATCTATAATAGATCAATACGAACAGAGCGGGAATGAAATAGATGCGAAATCAAGGAGCATATGCACGATAGGATCAGCGGACGGTTTAGAAAAGGGAGTAGCAATGGCTTGTAAAACGCCTTTTGAATCAGAAAATAAGAGAACCTTGGATATATTGTTAGTAGAGGCTATAGAAAGGATGCCAAATGTAAACTAAAAAACATAAAATAAAAAAAAGTTCCAACCTAATTCGTCATTGTCTAGGCAAAATTAAAGAGTTGGAGCTAATTTTTTCGTAACACTATTTTTGGAGCTTGGCACGATTGCAACTTCTTTCTTTTTTTTTCATTTTTCTCTGACTATAGTGTGACGTAAGCTGAACTGCATTCGTATACTGTTTCAACTGCAAATTTTTATCGTATTATTCGTGGAAATATTACAATAGTTCTAATTTGTTTTACATGAAATTACTCGCAAAAAAGACCTCATCGAGTAAAATTTTGACTTGGCGATTATAAACAGCTTCATATTTTAAATAATTTTAAACTGCTTTATATTCTCCACGCCTCTCCAAACTCAACCGTGTCTAGAATATTTGCCTTCACTTCTATCTGGGAGCTCCGTAGTCCATTATTGATCTGACATGAGTTATAGTCGTAAGAGCATGCTTCTATCAGATGCCCATGACTTACCATTCAGCATTTTTAGCAGATTAAGAGCTTTTGTGCACCTCCATTTCGTATCTTCTATGTGTGGCTTCCGTCGAATATGGGTCCCCCAAAAAAGTCGTTTTGTTTTTATTAGTTATGAATGTATCTTTTAGTTTCAATTTCGCGTACTGAAGTCCTCTTGGTAAAATTTATTACACAGGTTTTTCCGGCGGAAAAATGTATATTTTTAGCAATTCCTCACTTTTCAATTGCCGTTATAATATTTTTTAATTTTCCTTCTATCTTATGTTATTTCCTCGCATGTAAATCGCTAGATCATCCGCAAATATTGAGTAGTTAGCTGAGTATTCGATTAGATGTTGTAAATCACTTAAAGCTAGTATAAATAGTAGAGGGCTGAACACTGATCCTTACGGTACCCCTAATTTTTGATTCCTTTCAGTTGATAATGTGTTCCCTACTCGAACTTTAAATTTTCTATTTTGAAGGAATTCCATAACAACTTTCAGCAAGTTCCCTCTGAATCCCATCTCGTGTAACGTATTTATAATTGGCTCTTTGGATATATGATCAAAAGCTTTCTCTATGTCGAAAAACATATACATACAGTGTGTATTGCCGCATAGTAAAACCATCTAGAATTTCTCGCTGGTTATCGCAGTGATGGTGTTATCATTATTCTTATTCAGAATTTTTCTTATTTGATTCTATACTGTTGTTGCAGCAGTTTTTGAATTTATGTTTGAAATTAAGTCCTGCCAACACTTCTTCTTGCGTTGTATAATAATAACTCTTCTTGCTACAGCTCTTGCCTTTTTAAATTTCACGAGGTTGTCACTAGTCGGGTGCCGTTTATATGTATTAAGAAGTTTATTTTTATTTTAAATAACTGTCCTACACTCGTGGTTCCACCAGGGTACTCTTTTCTTCTTAGGTTGAGAGTTCGTTTTCGGTATATGTGTTTTAGCAGAGTGAAAAATCCTATTTAAGATTTCTTTATTTATTATATCAATATCGGTAAAATTCAATACCTGTTTAAGGTCTATTGAATTTCTGAAGCTTTCCCAGTCTGCTTTACCTGTAATCCAGTTTTCACGCCTTTCTCTGTATTGTTGGTGATCTGACAATAAATTTATAATCTGTATATGGCTGATGGTTGAACTGCAGATGATCAGATTTATGGCTGATGTAGTACCGTTGTAAATATTAAATCTTGTTGGGTCGCCTGTATTCATAATACTGATTGCAGGATCATCTAGAAATTTTTCTATTATCTGTCCTCAGTGTTTTCAGAACCCAATATGATGTTATGACTATTGAAGTGGCCTGTTCATTTATTGTAACTAATGCACGCAACAAACTGAACTAAATTTTTCCATTTACCGAATACCGGGACGGAAGAAAATTACGAAAAGGAAATCTGAGAAAAAATGAAAAAAGAGAAACAGACTATTGACCCTAAGATAAGATGTGAACTTGGTAGCTTGTAAGCTGAAGGTTAGAGATGACAAACGGAAAATTAATTATACGAATGCAAATTATAATGAAAAAAAAACAAAAAGAATTATTATAGACGACGTAACGGTAAAACGAGGAAGTCGAAATATTTGAGAAAGCGATTTGTGGTAAATTGGGGGGGGGGGTATAAGTAGGGCTGGACGTAAAATTCTCGTTTGTAGCCACCTCACCGGGGAACAGAAATCGTAAGAGGAAAAAAACGCACTTTAATAAGAACAGCGCCCTTCATACCACGTTGAACGGGCTGAAAATTCTATTGAAAATATTATAGCAGAAATAAGAAGTAGTCGAGAGAACAGCATGCGACAAGACAGAATCTGCAATGTCATCGGTAGAATCGGGTTTTTTTAATATACAATACACTGCGCGATGCAGAGCAGAAAGGTTTTCAATAAACAAGAATCATAAAAAAAAATCAAAATATCATCGCTTATGAAAACACCCATTTTAAGGAAGTACTTTGTATTCGGAGAAAAAACATTGAAATTTTCAGAACAAAACAATGTTATTTTTTGCTTTCATCCTTCGAACTACCATTCAAAATTCACAGTTTGCACTTAATTTCATAGACATTAATTATAAAAAAAAATTAAGCTACGTTATCAAAAGCAAAAGTCTAAACTAGATCATTTGAATCCGTATCCTTCAAATGATTTGAATAACACCAAATCTGGCTCTTTCGATTGATTTATAATTTTTAGGTCTTCACATCTTTTGTTTAATTTCTTTCGCATTATTTTTCTGGACATTTCGAAGGCTGCATGTCGTTCAACTTAACTTTAGGTGGCGTGAATAAAGAGGAGAACGTACGGCGGAAAGAAAAGAAAATGTGATTAGCATCACAGATAATTGTTTCATTAGAATGAAGAGGACAATAAGGAGTGGAAGCCAAAAAGAGACGATAGCGGGAAGAGGTAGGAAAAGGACAGGGATTCAGCACTGTAAGGAATAGGAATACTAAGTTTGAAGAATTATCACGAGTAAAGAAAAGAACAATCAGAAAACAGAACGAAACATCCGAAGGAAGGGAATGTGATCAGAACATTGGTAGAGCGCAAAATAAGGAGAGTATCTGTAAGTAATAATCGAGCGAGATGAAAAGAGTTATAGTTAAAGCGCGAGAGACATAAGGAGGAAATAAAAATGTTGATACACCTAATGACATTTACACTGACAAATAAAACCAGCGACAATTAAGAATTCATGAACGAAGCACGTATGATAAAAATGAAACTAAGAAGTTGATCAAATTTCAGGCTAAATTATAAAACTGATTACTAACATTTTCATTAAATATATATATATATATATGTATGTTACACCGGGTACTCGCGCAACAACGTATAGTTTTTTAACCGGTGTTTCATCAGTGGTGGTAGTATAATAACTTATTTGTTCTTAAAATTTGGCGTCGTGACTTTCTTTATATTGAAACTTCTGCTAGCATCATATTTAAGGAATATTTTTTAAGGGATTTTAAACGAAAATTGTAAGTTACGTAAGAAAATGATATTTTATTTGTTAAATTATGCTCGAAATCTGTGTCTAATTAAAAATCTAATCAAAAACAACGAACGGTACAGCGTTGTTCGCTATTCCTTACCGATGTAATTGGCCTTATGTACTTACGTGTAGAACCATGTACATTCTTTACGATTATTCGTATTCGACGATGATTATCTTTTTTTATTATTATTATTTTATATTGGTTTCCCCAATTTCTTCCAGTTGTTTCGGTCTTGTACTTCATGTATCCAATTTTTTCCTGCTACTCGAACTATGTCGTCTACCTATGGATCAACTACCAATGTTCCTTATCAATTGGCCGCCATTCTAGCACTCGTTTTGTCCGTCTGTGCTCTTCGGGCTAGTGGCCAGCCCAGTTCCGTTTCAGTTTAGCCACTTGTTCCACCACATCGCAGAGTCCGGTCTTCGTATTCACGAATTTCGTTTTCGATCCGACTACTTTTTAGTTAGCATTCATCTTTCTTGTACCGTTTGTGACTTTCTCATCTGCCGTATTCTTTTGTAAACATCCGTGTTTGTGCGCCATATGTGAAAACCAGTCGTATGCATTAATATTATCATTTTCGTTTTAAACTGATCGGTACGTTTTCGTTTTTGAATATGTTGCTTAATTTTCCTAAAGTCATAGTTACTCTTCAATTCTGACTGCATTATTCTACGTTATTCTCCGTTTGTTGGTCGCACTTATTTGTTCAAGGTTCACCTTTTATCTGTTTCTACGTCTGCATTATCCATTTTTATTCGTAAGTCTCATTGAATATTTGCGGTCACCTTCGTCTTGCGCAAAGTTTATTCTTAGTCCTATTTTGTTTGAATATGTATTTAATTCTGCCAACATCCTATGCAGTGCTCCTGTCCTGATGCTTATTAACGCCGCACTATTCGTAAATGTTAGATAGTCTAATCTCTATCAATTCTTATGCCTACAGAGCTTCAGTCTAATTTCCTAAATAAAGTCTCTAATGCGGCAATAAACAGTTTCAATGATCATGTATTTCTCCCTGTCTTTTACAACCCTCGTCGTCAGTATTTTCTTGGTTTTATTCCACAAGCTTATCTGCACCGACCTGTAGATATTATCAGATGAATATAGTATTCGCTTATTCCACAGTTAGGTAACGAATGTATTACGACCCACATCTCTACCGAGTCGAATGCCTTTTCGAAATATACGAATGATCAAAAAAAGGTTCACATTATATTCTTCGAATTTTTATATCAGTGCTGTAATTTCACCAGCTGGGATTGCTTGTATACCGAATCTTCACATAAAAGCTGCTAGTTCTCTTGACCGATTAACAGTTGACTGTATTTGATTGTTTTAATCGCCTCTGAATCGAGTACTATATTTAACAATTTCTTCCTGTGATTTTGCAGCCACTGCGAATATCGTACGTTGGCTACTTTCAATTTTCTTTAATTGTTTGTATATTTAAGTTGTTCTGTATCCGGGGCTATTTCTTATACACCACGGTGATCTTACAATTTTTTCGACTGAGCTCTTTGCACGGTCACTACATTTGATTTGCTCGCTGATTCTCAACGCTAGATTCTTTAAAACCACACGTGTTTTAGGTAAATTTTGTATAACAAAATTTTTAATTTTTCATTGTCTACGTTGACCTGATATCTAATGCATTTTTCGAAATTTTTTATTCATTTGTTTCCTGTTTGGCACTTATACGATTCCTCCAAGTAAGTCTTAAGTATAAGCCATCGGAAATAGGCATTGTGTTTATTATTGACTAGTCGTTGATTTTTCTCAAAGTGAACATGACCTGTGCACATTTTACAATTTTCCAAATGCGTTTTTCTACTTACTTTTATACTGTAAAAAAATCTTTATACGGATTAGGAAAAGTATAGGGCCCAGTATGCTTTCTTGGGCTGCTCCAAAATATTGAACAGCATGATCACAGGATGTGTTATACTGATTGTTCTTGTTGTGTAGTTATGATCGTAAATATTCTCCCGAAAACTAGAAGAACACAATTTGGCTCATAAAATATTATCATCCATCCCAAGTGTGAAATGTTTTGCGTAAGTCAAAAGAAACTACAGCCACCACACTTTGCCTAGCCATGTACGATACATGTGATGATTAAATACGTCATCAGTTTCCTTAGAATCGTGTATTCATTAACACATTAAAGAAGTTAACATTATTCAGACAAATCAACAGTTTCATTTTCGCACATTTTTACATACTTCAGAAACGGTTTGTAGGTTAGTTTTTTAAGTACTTCTATAAATGATTTCCGGTTCTAGAATATTTCTCTTTTGATTACACTAACGGTTTTACGAAAGATAGAAACATCATAGTATACGTTTTGTCTATTGTTCTAAACAACTTTATTTTTTATAATTGAATCCTGAAACTACAAATAACGTTATATACTCACCCTTTTTCTTTCGAATGATAAAAATAATTATTAATAGTTGCGATATTTTTATATTCTATTTGTTAGTTATTTTTGACATGAAATTTAGTTCTGTAAAATCGCAATGCGCGGCTGAATATGTGCACTCTTAAACCGTACCATTTATTCCAGTTACAATTGGATTTTTTTGGTTTTTTTGCGGGGAGGGTGACATAAAGTCGGTCGATCTCTAAACGTTTTATACTTTTCAGCGCAAAAATTACACTTTGGAATGAATTTGAGCTCCAGAATTTCTCTAATATTCGGCAACCGCGGATAATTAGGAGTTCAACAACAATAAACGGTTATTACAAATTGACAAAATCTATACACTGATAAAAAGGATTACCGGCAAAAAATACTTGAATTTGCGGGAGGTAATTCCGCATGATATTTAAACGCTAAGTGAAGAAATAAAAATATGTTATAAAAAATGATGGTGTGGCTGTGCTAGGGCACAGGGCCGTTGATTTAACGTAAAACGCCTATATCGGTTTAAGTATTAACGATTAAATTGAAAGCAAATCTGACTTCGTTCTAAAAATCCTTTAATATAAATTAAACACACCATCGGTACTTTTTATTTATTAATAATCAATAATGATTTTATTTAGCTTAAGTAGCAGAACGCGGAGAGTTTATTATTTACCATACGGTAATCGTTTTATTTAAATTTTTAGGTTTAATTTATATTTACACCGTGGTAATCATAAAACTGAAAGCTCGCTTATACAAAATGAACATTTTGTTAACATTCAGAATAAGTCGTAATAATAGAATAATAGTCGTTGCGTTGCGCGATTTCGTTGCACGAGCAATTTTCAAGACGTTTCACGTCAAAAAAAATTCTTTCATCCTCTCCCACCTAAAATCCGATCAATTATAGCTTTTTTTTTTTTTTCAGTCCGCTGTCTCAAGGTGATATTGTGACCTCAAATAGCAATCGTATGGGCTTTTTTCTGTCGTTTGCTTCTAGCGTGTTAGACGGGCACATTCTGCACAAATTATCTTCCAGCTGATTTCGGAATATAACTTTTGTTTCTGTAATCTCCCCTTCACTGCTGACCAACATTTTATCCTTACTTCAGAGGTTGAATAATGGCGGGCCGTTGACGTTAGGACGATGTGACCGGCCTTATTCACAGAGGTGTCTTTAGCTGCAATATGGAACCACGATGCTATGCGATTTTCAGAAAACCTGTTTGTAGGATTGAAACGTGGACTATCTCTTAAACGTTTCGGGAAATTAACGATTTTGGAGATGGGATTAAAGCGGTAAAGTGTCCGGATGTGCGGAATATCTCTGACACCCTCCCCGGTTGCTATACAACAGAAGGCCTAGTACCGGTTTAAATATCAATAATTGCACATGAAAGTCTAAACCGTCTTGCCAAATTACAATGATCTAATTACACATGAAACTGATAGCGATAAATCTGCTACTAGTATATACCCGCAAACAAGGTTCTCGAGGAATTTTATAATAGATTTCAGAACGAAACGAACAACATCTACGGAAGAGAAATGGTTCATAAATTTGCGGACGACTTACGCAGGAACAGATAAAAAATATCAAAAATAACTATGCCACGTGGTTGAAAAATTCGGCCCATCAAGTGACAATGAAAGAAGAGAACGACTACCAGAATTCACCGGCCCGAAAACTGCTTTGTGTAGACACTTCAGCACATCGGCATCACCCAGAGCCACAGAAACCAGACGAACTACTTCCTTATTCCACAACAATGGAGATCATCATACAGGCTTGTTTTCCGAAGCAGAATAACAGTTTAAATCTTAGACTATTAATTGTAAAATGCGAGGGAAACTGAGAAAATTCTATTATATAAGACGAATAAAAGGATTCGTTATCCAAAATAAGCAGTTCTTTAGAGAACCATCGAGAGAAACGCGTGGCGATGACCTGTTGTCAGACACCAACGGAAACAACCCAAAGTAGGCATGTCCCGACAAGCGGACCTCAACAGATGATATAGAAAGATGCTTGATTATCATCGGAAATTCTACGAAGTTTACCAAAAATCGGGGAAGAAACTGAGTAAAATTAAAGAATCGGACAATGTAAGTGATAAAAAAATGCGCTTATGTGGAGAATTATTCGAGAGATACGGAAACATCTTCAAGACCAAAAACTGAAGAAAAGGAGCAGCTTGTAATGAATAGCGAGAGCGGGTGAAAAATACAGCCAAGAGAGCTATAACGGCGGTACACAAAATAAACCGGAATAGAAAACTATGCAAAAATAGGGAGCAATAATTTTGAGAAAAAAATTCTCAAAAAAAGTAGTCATTAGAGAAATCAGCGGAATCCGCAAAATATGGGATGCGGAGAAAGACTTGAAGAAACCCAAATTCGGTAAAAAAATCTGACGATACGTGTCCCCATGCAAACGAAATTATTGTACAAATTTCATGAGCTGACGGCGAGCCAAATTTCAGGCGAGCAGAAAAGCTCTATGAAAGAACTTCGAACACGCGAACAGTACCTGAATTCTCAAGGCAATCAACTGAAAAATCAAGGCCGGTAAGCAATTGTTTCGTGGGTTACCGTAGGCAACTTCTAGACAATTCCAATTAAAACGGACGCCGCAAAACGCGCAGTCTTTTTTAATCAAAAAACTCCATCAAGAGCTCTAATATTGTCAAAACAGATGCTTATCTTCAAAATCAGATGTTTTTTAAGCAGCGGAAAGCTAGTAATCTAAATAAAAAAGGAACTCAAACTATTTCAAGCATCTTAGGCTGCAGGAAAAAATTACAAATTATCATGCAAGGAAAGACGTGTGAAAAGGGAAGATGAAGTAGAAATGAAACCCGGTGAACAAGGAAATCTTCCACAATCAACGGCAAATGAACTAATCGAATGAGATCATCTTTCATTTGTAATCAGAGCAGTTGATTGTAGTCATTTACCCATTTTCCGTATAATACCAAAAGAAAGAAAAAAAATATATCAGCTGTAGGTATCGCGTCAAATTTTCTTGAAGCGGTCCTTTGCGATCGAACATTCAGCATGTTAGTTTTCAAAATGCACCTCAGTTGAAGCTAAAATGCAAAATCAAAGCACCGTTCTCTGTGCAGCAGCCGAATTGTTAACAAACCCGCATTACTCGCTGATTGGGAATGTTATGCGTCTGATACGCAAATAGTAGATCCAGTGGCGGATCCACGGGGGAGGCGAGATAAGGGACATACGCCCCTCAAGAACCAGTGCCGCTATGAAAAAATTTGTTATAACAGAAAAACTTAATTTATGCTATAAAAAATTTGTATAAATTTCACCTATGGATTTAATTATAACTAATATTTAATTATTTTATTTTAAACCCGACTGTCATTGATCTTTTGCCTTTCTTATTTATTTTTAATTTTTATTTTTTAATGTAATTTTTTTTTTTTTTTTTTTTTTTATTAAAATTTTCAAACCGTGGTTAGACCCCGGGCCGTGTATAATATCTAGACTATTACGGCCCGAGAGTCTCCGGTTACAGGAATGCCCCTAATCCATTGTCCCTGACGAACTGGAAGACTGCACTTTGGTTCGCTTCTGAGTTTGAGAGAACATGGCTGAGGTTATCAAATCCGTGTCTCGTTCTGGAGGATTGGAATGCAGGGCAGTTTATGAGAATGTGCTCAACCGCCGGTGGCTCTTGTGCGCGACAGAAAGGACACGTGGTTGGAGGGTGAGCGCCTTTCAACAGGTAGTCGTGGGATAGTCGCGTGTGGCCCAGGCGTAAACGGTTGAGCGCGCGATGATAAACTCGTAAGGTCCCCTGGGGGGGCCACCATGGCTCTACGGATTTCTTTATATTCTGGAGGTGGGATGGGGTGGAGATGTGTTCTTGTTTCCACTGTTCCATTATTTGTATTTTTACAGCTTCTGATATTTGAGGGGGCCCAAGTATGCTTTGCGGACTGGGAGCTGTAATGGTTGATTGAGCTGCTGTGTTAACCCTTTCATTTCCTGGGATTCCCGCGTGACTTGGGACCCACAACACTACTAGCATATATCCCTTCGATTGTAGCCCCATGATGAGTGCCAAGACGTGGTTTATTAACCCCCTCCCCGGGGCTCCCCCTCCTAACATCTTAGCCGCCACTAATGAATCTGTTATCAATAGGATGTCATGGATTGGCTCTGTGGACGCCAGGATCATTTCCAGACATAAGCGTATTGCATATAATTCGGCATCTAGGATTGAGCAGTAATCGTTCAGACGGATGGTTGTCATTGCTCCCTTCACTTCGAAAGCGCACGCAGTTGGTGACATCCCCTCGACGGGTGCTGCTTTGGCCCCATCTGTATAACATTGGATAGCGTTGCTGTACTGTCTTATTGTTTCGCACGCGTCTTGAGTAAGTTGCTCTGACATGCCGTAGGACTTATACTTTTGCAGAACCGATAGGTTAACTGCTACAGGCTCAAGTTGCCACAGATGTAACGAGCCGGTAGCTGCTGCCTGGCACTCTGTGGAGTCGTTGACATTGACATTCTGAAGTAGCTTGGTGAGAATTGGTAGTGGATCGTTAGTGAACGCTGCGAGTAAGGGGGTTTCGGGATGAATATAAGGCAGCTTAAGAATGGAATATTGCACCGCAGGGTATGCAGGGAGCGATAGAATTTCAGTGGGGGAGAGCCCGTTAGTGCACAGATACTCCTACACGGTGTTGTATAATGGGCTCCGGTGATGATTCGTAATGCAGAGTGGTGAATTGCGTCCAGTTTTTTCAGGTTACTTAGAGACGCTGAGGAGTACACCTGGCACCCATAATTTATTTTACTTAGGATCAAGGCTTTGTAAACATTAGAGATTAATTTGGGATGAATATTGAGTTGGGGATTGGAGAGGTATCGGATTATTGACAGTAACTTTATACATTCGGATTTTAGCTTATTAATGTGTAGGCGCCAAGTTAATCTGCTATCAAACTCCAGGCCTAGGAACCTGGCTGAAATACAGTTCGGAATTATGGTGTTGTTTATTCGGAAAGGAATCCTGTTGGTCACAGGCCGTCCCCTATAGAAATCGACACATACCGTCTTTGCGGAGGAAAAGTTTAGACCATTGACTTCTGACCATTTTTGGAGTTTGGAGATAGTTTTCTGAAGGATTGTGTGAGATATGTGTGGATCACGAGACGCTAGGGAAATGCTAAGGTCGTCAATGAAGAGCCGGGCCGTTACTGGTGGCTGAACACAATCAGCAATGTCATTGATGTACATTATGAACAAGGTTACGCTAAGCGCAGAGCCTTGAGGTATGCCGTTCTCGATGCTCATTGCATCAGAGACTTGAGAGTCGATTCTGACCCGTATAGTTCGGTCTGACAAGTAGTTTTGAATGAATCTTATCATTCTACCTGTCACCTGCCATCTTCGTAGTTTGTTTATTAGGCCTTGCCGCCATAGGCGGTCATAGGCTTTTTCAATATCGAAGAATATGGTTATCAGGTGCTGTCGACTTTTGAACGCAGATAAAATCTGCCTTTGAAGGCTCACCAGATGATTCGACGTTGATTTAGCCTTACGGCCTCCGGCTTGTATTGTGGAGAGGATATTTTTGGATTCACAAAAGGAGAGGAGACGTCTGTTGACCATTTTATCCAGGGTTTTGGATAAGGTACTCATCAGTGAGATAGGACGGTAGCTACTGGGTAGTGAAGGATCCTTATTCTGTTTTAAAATCGGAATAACGATTGCCTCTTTCCATGAGATCGGAATGTTACCTGGTTCCCAAATCTGGTTATAGATGTTTAGCAGATATAGTCTTGCCGCCGTGGGAAGGAGCTTTAGCATGAAAGGATGGATGGAATCTGCGCCAGGTGCACTTGCCTTCAGCTTATTGTCTAAGACAAAATTTAACTCGGACAAGGAGAACGCTCGATCGTACCGATCCATGCTGTTGGGTGGTAGGAGAGGAATGACATCTTTCTTATTTGCGTGGGACAAAAAGGATGATGAGTAGGAATTGGTTGAGGAAGCATCGGAGAAATGCTTTGCTAGTATGGACGCAACTGATGCCGTATCTGATATGATGTTGTTATTGGACTTGATATAGATTGGGGTTGATGGCCGCTGTCTTCCGTTAAGGGATTTTATTTTCCGCCAGGTAGACGCACTGGTCGACGCGTCATTAATTGACGACATGAAGGAAAGCCAGGCTTCATGTTTTTTCGCCCTGATAATGTGACGGGCTAAAGATCTATGCTTCTTAAATTCTATTAGATCCTGGTCAGCTTTTGTCGATTTATACTTTCTTAAGGCTCGCTTCCTGTTCGTTATTGCCTCTCTCACTTCGTCACACCACCAGGGGACCCTGCGTGGGTGCACAGCCGCGGATGACTTCGGGATTGTTGCTACTGCTGCTCTGAATAGAGCCTGTGTAAATGTCTTTAAGTTCTCTTCAATAGATGGGCCGGGCTCAGAATTTATGACTAGGCTCTCCTTGTAGCCTTTCCAGTCCGCTTTGTGAAACATGTACCTTTGCACGGTCGATTGATTTCGAGGAGCCGACCGACAACTACCTATGTCAGGTGAGATTATAATGGGAAAGTGGTCACTGGAGTGGAGGTCATCCAAGACGCGAGACGAAATTATTGGGTAAAGTGCGGTGGTGCAGAGGGCTAGGTCAATTGTTGAAAACGTCTTCGCCGTGGAGTCGAAATGAGTAGGACCTTTTAACGAAAGGAGAGCATAGTCGTTACTGACGAGAATATCCGTTATGACCGAGCCATGGTGATTTGTTGAAGCTGATCCCCAAATCGGGGAGTGGGCATTAAAATCTCCTAGAATTATTGACGGGGAAGTCAGCTGATTTGTGGTTTTTTAATGTAAATGAAAATAGTTCAATGAGAAATATATATATATTTAAACTTGCTCACAAAGAATTCTGATAAGATTACTAACAAAAATAAAAAAGAAGTAAAGTTTAATAAAAATGCTGTCTTTCTTACTATTTCTAAACTACCATATTTAAGGTATAATTTTATAATTTCGTTTTATTTTTCACCCCTAAATAAATATAAGACAAAAGTTAAATTAAAAATTATAATAATTCGGTATTTTTAAAACACATTTTTATGAATTTCTATAAAGGTCGTTATTTAATTTTCTTTATGAAACAAGGGGTATTTCTCAAATCTACTGCCTACCGTAGTAGATATTACGTAATTACATAATTTCCGCCTCCCCCAAAATGTCCTTCTGGATCTGCCCCTTGTAGATCACTATAATTTTTTTCTAGTCGTCATACCGTCGTAGACGACGTA
This sequence comes from Icerya purchasi, assembly GCA_039619475.1. Taxonomy (NCBI): domain Eukaryota; kingdom Metazoa; phylum Arthropoda; class Insecta; order Hemiptera; family Monophlebidae; genus Icerya; species Icerya purchasi. The sequence continues at coordinate 54,105,034 of CM077116.1, read as the reverse complement.
GATTTTGATCGAACCGCCATTTTAGAACCGTTGATTGTGTTTTTTTGTGTTCTTCCGAGTGTTTCTGTATTTTTTGTACTAGTCATTTTGCATTCTGGTCGCAGTATACGCGTTTGCTATTATAATTTTTTGGTGTACTTTGATTTGGTCATCTGCGTTTGTGGATAACACTCGGGCTGCATCTGAGTGTCACTCCTCCGGGAGGTGTACCGGGTGGTGATATAAAAGTGTTTTTTTTTCCTTTGAACGTTTAAAAAAAAAATTAAATATCTAATGCTCGCTATTTATTGGGTCGTCCAATAAGTCCGGGACTCCCAATTTCCCAAGTCTCTAGTTAGAGACCCAAAGAGAGAACATCGCGGAGAAAGAAAATTCCCAGTAACGCGAATCGAGAACCCGGGAAAGTCCAAGTTCAAAACAATATACAGTCGGAATCGAAAATACTTTTCATACCAATCGAATTTCGTTTTAAAAGTCATTCTTTAGAAGTTGTATTTTATAAAAAATTATTTTACGCGTAGTTTAGAATAAGATAGATTGAAAAAAAAAAAAAAAAAGAAGTCAAATATTACTACAATTGCTTACATAATTGCAAGATTAATACTGTGCTTTTCTCAAAAATGGATCAGTAATTTTACAAACTTGTTTTCCACATAATTGTTTCAAACGGTGTTTGAATTGTTTTCAGAATTACCGTAATTCGAATCTGCGCGTCAACACATCTTTGTTAACATCGGTATATTATAAAATTCCTATTTGCTCATTTAACCGTTTTCAAAATTATTCATTCAGGTATTTCCTTGTACACACACCGATGATTTCCGATTACAGTAGCGGTCATTGTGATATATTTTAGTCGCTGTTAAGACCTACGTTTAATCAACAAAATTACCACTTGCTCATCCGTACGATTTCATGAAAACAATAGTGCGTACTTTTTTCGTGTTTCGCAAAGTGAAGCGAACTTTGCTCATTTCACTTCCTTTTATTTAAAATTGGAATATCGTATAAATATTATATCGATTTAACTTCCAAATCAAATTCTGGAATTAACCGGTTTTTGCGGTGTATTAACCATTTTTATATTAAACAATTTCTACCATACTTTTCTACGTAGAATTAAATCAGTTTTTGCTTCTGCGGCAAATATCTCCAGTTCGTAAAGATTTGATCTAAAAGGATAGAAATAACAGAGCCGCTTTTGTTTATTAAGCAAAGTCAACCTTTATACAGCCTATAGATCTTTGTATTAAAGACCAGTGCCATATAAAATCACAATCCTTTCTCGTGTCTCGAGTATTTCATTTTTCGTCTCATGCCTTTTCTTACTCCAAGCTTCCTTACTACTCCCATGACATTACCAGCATTTGACGGACTATCAATTTTTTCTCTCTGTCTCTCAAAACCGAATTGTTTCACTTGCTTGACACATCTTTTCCTTCTCATCTAATATTCACCACTGATGGTTCCAAAAATGAGAATAAGGGGTAGGCGACGCGTTTACCTCCCTCTCACTGCATCACTCTGAATCTTTCAAGTTTCCTTTTTGTAACGGAGTCTATCTCCACTTTACGCGCAATCCCCTTCATTTCATCCATAAGAAGGATCAGTAAACGTCTCAATGTCCGCGATTCCAAATGTGTTTCAATCTATTTCTTTTCCTCCTTCTCATTACTCTAACTTTATTATTCTCTCAATTCGTTATCCTCCAATCTGCTCTCATCCCGCTCTATTATTGTAGACTTTTTGAAGGTTGCCAATTATTCTGACATCGAGGGAAATGTGAGTCAGCGGATTTTCTAGCCCGTTCGCCCGCCCGCGATGGTCTTTTATTCTGCAATTTTCCTGCCTCGAACATCCTCCTATTTTCTTCAAGCAATCATTCCCGACTGTTGTCGAACATTTATCCTTCTTTATAAACCTGCTCCACATTATCTTCAAATACAACCGGTTCCCTGTCCCCAGCCGTGGGGTTTCAACCCTCTTCTTATCATAATCACTCTCTTCTCATCTCTTTACATTTTCGTTCTTCCCTGTATTTTTCTCCCGATTGCGCCCTTCACAGTTCCATTTCTGCTTATGTGATGCAAACCACATCTTCTTTGAATGTCCCGTCCTTGCTTCTAAACGTTCTGCTTTGTACTCTAAAATTGTAGTACTTTGTCTTCCTGCTTCTTATAGTTCTTCCTTTATCCTTTCCTTCCCATCTCCAGCTATAATACTCGTACTTCAATCTTTCCTAAACTCCATCTCTAATCGTCTCTCGATTTAACCACTTATTTTTTATATATATATGAAAAAATAAATAAAAACGGAAGATGATAATTCGAGCAATGAGTGAAATTCTCGAAAGTTTCAATGTGCTGCCGCGAGAATCGACCCGGTTCTCCCCGGACGTAACAATTACCCAACCAACTGCACCGCGCAGTAGCCTACTTATATCGAACATGGTCACACTGAATCCAAAATGAGTCTCAATGATAAAGTCGTATGGTTTAGGTCGGTTTTTTGCAATTATTTTTATGCGATAAGACTATTAGGTGCAAATGCATTATTACTAGTTTCATATTAATAACCGACTGAAATGCACGCAACGAAAGGGGGAAAAAATCCAAAAAAAAAACACACATCAATCCTGTATGTAGCATATTTTCCAAAAATGAACTCACTATACACGGTGTGGCGATTACGCCGCTATGAGGTGGTGGGGCATTTTTCAGATAAATCACGATATTGTTAAAATAGCGTCCTAGTAGGATTTCGCCGTTATCAGGGCGACCGCGGTGACGTTGAAGACGTTCCGCGTTTTGATCATCGGCAAACGAATTGTCAGGGCAGCAGACGGCCGCAGTTCGGGTGAAGCGGCGAAATTGCGGTAACAGCCGAATAATAATTAAAACGAGCGGCTCGCACAAAGAATTGCCCAGCCTCGTTCTATCGGTGCTCACAAAGAGAGCGGAACAGGTGAATGGTGCACCAGCGTTAAGTTCATTATTTCACCTGTATATCGGGCGCACGCGTGCCGGCGAAGAATGAATAATACTCGGCTAGAGACGATTAATTTTCTGAAATGACTTCGGAGAAGCGTCGTCTTAGTACAAAGGTAAACACGTAAGAGAACCGCGGGCTCCCGGGCTCGTACGGCTAGATGGTAACGCGGCACCCTGCTGGCGCTGACGGTATGGCACTCTTGAAAGCGGAGCAGGCTTACAGTTGTTCCGGGGCACGACTCGAGTCTGTCGAAATTTCTTTCGCGCCAAATTACTCGACGAGCCAGCCAACGGTGAGCTAGCGAAGAGGAGAAGACAGTTTTGCGCCATGTACATTTGACGATTCTTGCAGTCGCCCTGGAGAGCGGCGGAATCCGATGAAAATAATTACTCAAATACGAACAGATGATACTGGAATGGTTTGCGCGTGTGCGTTGCATTAATCGGCTGGTCCGCACGCCGCGCGCAATGTGCAACGTTCGTCGCCGAACGTGCGTATGCGCGCAATAAGCGCGGCTGAATTATTGTCAAAACGAGGAACGGAACGAGCACGGCCTCTGCAGCAGCCGCAACTGGTGTCAGTTAATTATTTAACTTTCTCAAGAACGCTTTTCGTCCACGTTACGTTACGTTCTTCTGGTTGCTCGTTCCGCGGAACGTTCCCTGGGTTTGCGCAGCTATCCAGCACGCGACGTCGTCTTCGGCCGACAATTTCGTTTGAAGAATAATTTGCCGCCAGTTTCGGAACAAAATTCGTACGACGCATACACGTCATTTACAAAATACAAAATAGTTCGTCTGGAGCAGTTCACCGTAAATGGCCGCTGATGTGTGCCAGTGAAACTTTAATTAAAAACAACTTTCTTCCTTTGCATCTTAGCACGTGTCTCCAGTGTACAGTAATACATGGAACGACCGGGCACAGTTTATCGCGTTCTTCGATTAATTATCTCTTCTTGAAATTAGCAGCTGCTCTGAAGTAATAATAATTATTTCGAACATAGAACCACCGCCGCCACCGTCACCACCGGGTGCATTGAAAAATTCTATTTCTGCATTGCGTTTTAGTGGAAAAAAACCGCAAAGAGAAAACCTCTGAAGCAATCGAGCATTTCCATGGAATAGAGCGCACTTATTAAAAAGAGGGCTATTTAATCTTGAAAGTTGTTGCCGTTTCAACCGGAAGATCGATGCGACGACAGAATAGAAGGTAAAGTATAAAATAAGAGTTGAAGGTGCGAGATTGGTATCTGAAAGTAAGTTCGTGAGAAAACTGAAAGTAAGGTTTGCGAAAAAAGTTTAGGGTTTGCAAAGAGAGGCTTTGTCAGAAATAATTATTTAAATAAAAAAAAAATTTTAAAGACCACCTTTTTAAAATGGACTTTAACTTTTTAAGTTGTTTTCTTTTTTCTTTCATCCTAGCTTTAGCCATTTCGCTAGTCTACCAGTTTATCATCTAATACTTGTTTCGTCTCTTCTTTTTAACTACATCTCCTCTTTACAAGATCTTAAAGTAATTATATAAATGTTCAGCTTTATCAGAACATGAATCTATTATACTATTTCTGAAATTGTCGCTGGCAGTGTGCCAATTTTGTTCAAAATATTATTAATAAAAATGTCTCCTTCTTTCTTGTAACCGTCACACAGCTACACAATGTGCTTTATAATTCCCTCCATATCGCATTTCGGACATCATTCACTATACCAATTCCAGCCGAGTGAGCGGACATGCAATGGTGACCTATTCTCAATCTGCTCATTACGACTATTTAGTCTCTAGTCATTTCCTTCCCTGTCTGCTGACTGGGATTTTAAAAATCTTCATTCCGCCTGATAAGTAAATTGTTTTAAATTAAATTCTTCCCAATTTAATTTTATATTCCTCGCTATACTGGAAGTAGATCTCGTTAACGCATCGGCCTTTTCCTCATCGCGAATCCCACTATATGCGCGCCACTACCCACCTGAACGTGACCGAAGTGTTTTGTTCCTTTAATTTAGCAATTACCTTTTTTTCATTTTGACTTCTACATTGTGCATTTTCCAAACTTTAATTCTCTTGCTGGAAGTCTGTAAGAATTAAAATGTTTTTATCTTTTTTTTCCTAATCTATTGCCGTAGAAATTGCATGCAACTCCATTGTACAAGAGGAACCGGCTTATGGTATTTGGTAAACTCGAGATAAATTTTTATTCACATAATAAAACGCTGCTGAATATCTTCCCCCTGTGATCTATCCAGTGACCCGTCAGTGCATATTATTTCATAATCTTTAAATTGAGAATTAATTATACTGTTAAGCATTATTTGACTCATTATCCATTATCTGAATTTTGTCTTTTTGTTGTAACCTTTTATTTAATTCGCTTTGTCTGTCTGTCTGCGGGGAATCTTGCGAACGATTTATCACCTACTTCCCGATGAATTAAAAATGTGTCCTTTTACAGAAATGCTTATTATAGATGACAATACAATATTATGCAACATCTGGGCTTCTAAAATTAGATCCTCGGGGTGCCGAAAGCGCAAAATTTTGGAAAAAATATTTTTTTTTTTCGGGCATGTGTGATATATTAATGGAAAGATCGCTATTAGTCAAACATTGTGTTTCATGTGCTGAGGATTCCGTATGTATTGCATGAAAAACAAAAAAAAATATAATTGAAAGAATACGATCCATTATTTAATAATAAAATGTAACACGAATTTCTGTAAATGTCCTATAATCAAGATATTGAATAAAATAAAATACAATTATAAATTTATTGTTTTTTATTGAAATACATAGTAAAAAGTCCGAACTAAAAAATAAAAATTAAAAAAAATGTTTTTTTTTTTTAAAAATAGCCTTTTATTTATGCACCAAAAAGTATAAATTTATTAGTATGCGACTACCAGATACGCATTTTAACATTAAAATCTGAAACTAGAAAATATTCTGAAAAATAAAAGCGCGGGCCGCAAATTAATAATTAAACATTAATATTATATAATATTTAATTATTAATCTGCGGTCCCCGCTTTTATTTTACAGAATATTTTCTAGTTTCAGATTTTAATGTTAAAATGCGTATCTGGTAGTCGCATACTAATAAATTTATACTTTTTGGTGCATAAATAAAAGGCTATTTTTAAAAAGTTTTTTAATTTTTTTATTTTATATCAATATTTAATAGAGTCAGTAGATGTTTCCAATCAAATTGAAGCCGAGGATTTGCCATTGATTTTTAGATGGAAAAACTGTATCTATTATTGCGATCGACTTTTTATTTACCCAAAATTTGCTGTGCCTCGTGCCATTTAATTTTTGAATTAATTTCATAACGAGATGAAATCCCTTTGATTTTAATGAAAAGTTTATTTACGATACATTGTTGTTGGCGTAAATTTATAAGTAACTCTGCTGCTTCTGCTAGCATGCAATGAACCGGAGCAGACCTCATAGCACCTGGACATAGTTTTACCGCTTTATTCTCAATAATTTTTAGCTTTTTATTGCTAGTTTTGTTAAGGTTGACGAATGGCCCAACATAATCCATATGTGATCGTATCATAGCTCTACAGATTATCAACTCTGAACTAGGAGGCGCGCCCCATTTAGTACCGGAGATAGCCCGGAGTATATTTAAAAAACTTTTTCACTTTTTTTTCATTAAGAACTTCGTCTCTTCGGACCAACTCATTTTTGAATCAAAAACTACTCCCAAGATATTTGCACGAAGATTGAAATTTTATGGATCTATTGTTTATTTTAATTGAAAATGAGGAGTAATTCCTTTTTTTTTTTCGTAAAAACTATACCACAAGTTTTTTCGGTATTAACTTTTAATTCCAAGTCGTTTAATAAATATTCTACTTTGTAAATTGCCTGTTAAATTTTTTTAATGGCTACATTAATCGAAGCTGCAACGGCATATACGACTATATCGTCAGCGTACTGTATTATACGGACAAATTTAGTTTGTATACTTTCCAACTCCGCTGTGTAAATGATGAACAACAGCGGGCTTAGAATACTACCCTAAGGTAGTCCTTTTTCCGAATAGATATGTTGATAAAGGCCATAGGACGATAAATATAGTGAATCCTAGAAATATATCTGGATCATCTTTTGAGAGAATATTGTTACTAATAAGATACGTTGACCCTGCAAGTTTCAGACCTCTGTCCATTTTAGGTTTTGAATAAATCGAAAAAAACCGAAAATCCGAAAATAATTTTCTTCTCAAAACGGCCTAATCGATTTGCCTAAAATTTGGACACATCATAGTGATATATAAAGACTATACTCAGAAAAAATTACGGCTCATAATCTTTATGATAACCGCTAAAAGTAGCGATTTTTTCCGATTTTTGTTTTTTTCCTTTATGATAACGTTTTCGTACATGCCATTTTTTATGTAGAATAACCTCTTAAATTTAGTAATTGATCGAAAAGGTACGTCATATTGAAAAAAAATAAAAACAAGTTTTTTGACATAAAAATCGACTTATATCAATGTTTACACTTTTGAAACAACTAAAAAAAACTTATTCGATTAATTTATAAATGAAAATAATATAAAATATTCGAAACAATAATACGAAAACAATTTTTTTTTATTAAAATATTCAAAAGTTAATTATAAACTAGATTCAGATATTAACAATTTTACTTTTATGAATTTTAAAACATCAATATAAATATTATTCTTAAATATATTTTTTTTTTTTTTTTTTTTTTATTAAAATTTTCAAACCGTGGTTAGACCCCGGGCCGTGTATAATATCTAGACTATTACGGCCCGAGAGTCTCCGGTTACAGGAATGCCCCTAATCCATTGTCCCTGACGAACTGGAAGACTGCACTTTGGTTCGCTTCTGAGTTTGAGAGAACATGGCTGAGGTTATCAAATCCGTGTCTCGTTCTGGAGGATTGGAATGCAGGGCAGTTTATGAGAATGTGCTCAACCGCCGGTGGCTCTTGTGCGCGACAGAAAGGACACGTGGTTGGAGGGTGAGCGCCTTTCAACAGGTAGTCGTGGGATAGTCGCGTGTGGCCCAGGCGTAAACGGTTGAGCGCGCGATGATAAACTCGTAAGGTCCCCTGGGGGGGCCACCATGGCTCTACGGATTTCTTTATATTCTGGAGGTGGGATGGGGTGGAGATGTGTTCTTGTTTCCACTGTTCCATTATTTGTATTTTTACAGCTTCTGATATTTGAGGGGGCCCAAGTATGCTTTGCGGACTGGGAGCTGTAATGGTTGATTGAGCTGCTGTGTTAACCCTTTCATTTCCTGGGATTCCCGCGTGACTTGGGACCCACAACACTACTAGCTTATATCCCTTCGATTGTAGCCCCATGATGAGTGCCAAGATGTGGTTTATTAACCCCCTCCCCGGGGCTCCCCCTCCTAACATCTTAGCCGCCACTAATGAATCTGTTATCAATAGGATGTCATGGATTGGCTCTGTGGACGCCAGGATCATTTCCAGACATAAGCGTATTGCATATAATTCGGCATCTAGGATTGAGCAGTAATCGTTCAGACGGATGGTTGTCATTGCTCCCTTCACTTCGAAAGCGCACGCAGTTGGTGACATCCCCTCGACGGGTGCTGCTTTGGCCCCATCTGTATAACATTGGATAGCGTTGCTGTACTGTCTTATTGTTTCGCACGCGTCTTGAGTAAGTTGCTCTGACATGCCGTAGGACTTATACTTTTGCAGAACCGATAGGTTAACTGCTACAGGCTCAAGTTGCCACAGATATAACGAGCCGGTAGCTGCTGCCTGGCACTCTGTGGATATTGATTAAATGAGAGCCAGTTTTTTTGTATAATAAAACTACTTTTATAACTTCGTGACTAATCTTCGTCGCTATCAATAACGGTTGTAATATTGTCTTTATTAAATAATATGTTGAGTATTTTATAGCTGGTTTAGGGATTTTACACAAATATCGTGTGTATGCTAAGTAGAAAATGATTTTGCAGTAATGTGCGAATAACAGACAGTCCGAAGGCACATTCACATTCCGACAATAAAACGCTTCTGAGAATCGGCAGTTTCTATAGAATTTCATCATTTCTTTACAATAAGTATAAAAACCGTCTTACTTCTGATTCAGAATATTCAGATGAAATTGTTGAAATGATGAAATCTCTAAATAATACTGACATCACACTAGCCGATGAAGTTGATAAATATGGTTGGCCGCGAAAAAAACCAGCATTTTAGACAATCTCACCTTGCGATTTAATAGGTTTCCCATAAATAACCGAAAAAGACTTTTTTTTTTTTTTTTTTTTTTTTTGGGAACGCCAACCAAGGGCAATGACCCATCATCAAAGAATTACGAAAACAGGATTAAATTTTGATATATAAAGAAATAGAGGAAATGAACTCCGCTAAGATTGGAACAACATCTGGTGAAGGAAAGGAAAGTATGTAGGAAGCACAAAAAGGAGTAGGTAGTTTTAGGTGGAGAAGCTTAGTGTAGAGGAGGGAACGCTGCTGTACAAGAAGAGAGCATTCAAAAAGGATATGATTTGCATCACAAACACAGTCATGATCCGAGGGATGAAAATTACAGTATGGGGAAGAAACAATAGAAAAACGAAAGAGAGAGGAAGGAAGACTATTATGGTTGAGACGAAGACGTGTTATGGAGGAAATAACGGAACGACTGAAACCAGGGAAATCAGCAAACCAGGAACGTGATGAAGGAAGAGGTTGCAAGAGTTTGTAAAAGGAATGAGGATTGGAAAAGGAGGTAATGTAGGTATCCAACCATGATTTGAGGTGTGCTCGTTTGGATGGAAAGAGGATATTATTGGCAGGAAATTTATTGACAAATTTGCCGTTATAGGAAGCAGAGCGAGCAAACGAGTCAACTAGGTTGTTGCCTGCGATGCCGCTATGACTGGGAATCCAAAGAAGATCGATTTGAATGGAACGAACTAAGAAGAGATTTGCAATTAAGGAACGAATGGAAAGGATAATGTAGTCGCATGAAGAGGATGGAAAAGGGGAGGATATAGCCTGCAAGACGCTCATGGAGTCAGAACAAATAAGGTATTTATTATTGTAGGAGGAAAGTGCAATGAAGAGAACAGCACGGAGTATTGCATACGATTCTGCAGTGAAAATGGAACAGAAGGAAGGAAGTTTATAAAGTTCGTAGTGCGGAAGAGAAGAAATAAGAAAGGAAGCTCCGACCCCCTCATCGCTTTTGGAACCATCCGTAAAGAGGACAGACGAAGAAGGAAATAGAGTCCTCAAATCTGCGTTGTACTCGCTTAAAGCGATAGAAGGCGAATATTTAGTATGAGAAGGAAGGAAAAACAAATTAGGAGGATATAAAAAATCTATAAAGCTGAATGTAAAGAACGGGAGTTTATGATATGAGTAGATAAATGAAGAATAAGGAGCAAGACGTCGAGAGACATGAGAAAGAATAGGAATTTTCAGGGGAGAAAACCGCCAATTGGCCAGGATGTAGGAATAAGCAGAAACTAATTTAGAAGACTTAATAGGAAGACGTTTTATGAGGAAGCGATCCCCAAGAAAGGATCTACGAATGTGTAAAGGATGAATGTTGGCTTCTGAAAGTACTGCAGGAATGGGGGAGGATTTCAGAACACCGAGGCAAAGACGAAGACATGAATTTTGGACTTTATCGAGTTTGGAAAGAAGATGTTTAGGAGCATTGCCATAAATGAAGGAACAGTAATCAAGTTTGGAACGAATAGTAGATTTATATAGAATAAGAAGAACACTGGGGTCGCCACCCCATTTGTGTGGAGAAAGAGCCTTTAATAAATTAGTTCTCTTAAGACAGGAAGTATATAGGTAGGAAATATGTTCGCGAAAGGATAAACGACTGTCTAGGAAAACGCCAAGATAGCAGAAGGACCTAACTAATGGAATAGATAAATTGTTCAAAGAGACATTAATTAAGGAAGTATTATAGGGACAAAAGGAAAAAACCATACAAACAGATTTAGAGGATGAAATGGTTAGATGGATGTTGGATAGAGCGGATTCAAGCAAGTTCAACGAATTATTGATTTCATCTTTAGCAGAAAGGATGGAAGTTGAGGAGTAATAAATAAGAATATCATCCGCGAAAAGGAGTGTAGAGGCTGAGACGGGAAGAGAAGCTATTTCAAGCGAATAGATATTAAAAAGAGTAGGACTCAAACATGACCCTTGAGGAAGGCCACGGAATACACATCTAGAGCCAGAGAAGGAAGGAGTGGAAAGATAAATGGTTCTACTTTGAAAGAGCTGAATTATCAGGGAAGAAAGTTGAACAGGAATGCCAATAATCATCTTATTTTTAAGGGATGGAAGATGAACCTTATCGAAAGCAGAAACTACATCAACAAAGGCAGCGATCGTGTATTTTCTTTCGAGAAGAGCTTTATATATGTCAGAAAGAAAAAGGCTGATGCAGTCAGAAGGACCAAGACCAGGACGAAAACCGAACATATTGTAGGAGACGAGATTATTATGTTCCAGCCACCAAACAAGGCGCCGGTTTAGCATACTCTCGAATAGTTTTCTTAAACAAGGAGCCAAAGAAATAGGTCGAAAAGAATTTGGAATTTTCTTAGGAATTGGGATAATTATAAATGAATTCCAAATAGGAGGTGTAAGTCCTGAGAGAAGAAAAGAATTGAAAATTTCGAGGAGAATTTTGAGTGAGAAATTAGAGAGATTTTTAAGAACAAGGAAGGAAATTTTGTCGATTCCTGGAGTCGAATTGGAGGATTTTTGCAACGAAAAGAGGAGTTCATTGAAGTGGAATTCTGAAGTGAGGAAGTGAGATGAATTTGGAAGAGAAGAAGAAGGAGAACTTACTTCGTCAAAGGAAGGAACATAACTGGGAGCTAGATTGTCAATAAAGGATTCAAGTATGTCAGAAGAGATGTTATGATAAGAAGGGTATTCGGATTTGGGAGTTTTGAAGGCTTTGGCCATTCTCCAAATTTGGGAAATAGACGTGGTCCGGGAAAAGGAAGAGCAAAATTTTTTCCAAGATTCCTTCTTGGCTTGTTTTAGGATGTATCTGGCTCTAGCGTTAGCTTTTCTATGGTCAATAAAATTTGAAAAGGAGGAACAGTGACGAAAGGTTCTAAAAGTAGCGACGCTGGCATCAAAAGCCACCTTGCAGTTATTATTCCACCATAAGGATGAAGCTGCATGACGGCGAGGTTTAGAAGGCACTGGAGGTGATGAGGAAGAAAGGGCGAGTAAGATGGAATCTGTAAAGTATTTGTACTTTGAAATAGGATCTAAGTTATGATGCAAAAGGGAAAGAGAAGAGTCAACAGAACGACTAAATTGTTCCCAATTAGTTTTGGGGATACACCATTTGGAGGCATAGAGGGGCTTGAAGTAAATGGATGATGGGGGAAGACTTTTGAACGATACAATAATAGGGACATGGTCACTTCCAAAAGTACCATCAAGAGTTTTCCAGGAACAGTTAAGAGCAAGATCAGGAGAAGAAAAGGAGAGATCGACTGCGCTAAAAATGGAAGGGCTTTTGTACAAAGTAGGAGATTGATCATTAAGGAGGATAAGATTATGTCCGAGGATAATGTTTTCAAGAACCACTCCATTACTGTTTCGACTAGAACAACCCCAAAGAGGAGAATGAGCGTTCCAATCACCTCCAATAATGAAGGGGGGAGGAATACTGTTAAGAAAGGAGGGAAAGGGAAAATTATTGAGATTAAAATTCGGAGGAAAGTACGTACAGACTATGTTTAATGGGCGGGGAAAAATGGAAGGAATAGAAATGTGGACTACATTCGGATCACGAGAAGATGGCACAGAAGAGAAGTGTACATTTTGAGATTGGAAATGTATATTATTTCTAATAAGGATGGCAGCACCACCGTAGCCGTCTATTCTATCAGAACGAACCACGGAGAAATCTTTAAGATGAAACGTTTCAGATTGTTTGAGCCATGATTCGGAAATTAAGGCAATGTGAATTTGATGCATATCAAGTAAACTCTCCAAGGCAAGTCTATTAGCTTTAAGGCTGCGACAATTCCACTGGAGAATATTAAATTTGAAGGACATATTGAAAAATTAAAAAGAGGGAGAGAAACATAAAAGAAAAAGGAGAATGAGTAAGGAGAGAATTAAGATAAAACAGAGTTAAAATTTATCTAGAAGGTGAAGGAGAATATATTTGCGAGTGCAAAGGTGAAGCAAAGAATAAGGATTATTTAAGGTGAAGGTTACTGGAAAGAAAAGCGGAAAGAGAATTAGCAAAGTTTGAAGAGGAGTCAACGTTAAAGGATGATATCAAGTCCAAAATTGCTGTTGAGAGATTATTAATAGAAGGAGAAAATTCAGAAGAAGAAGAGAGGTTAGAAGGATTGTTAGAAGAATCGTTACTAGAGGATGGGTAGGGTTTGCTTAGTGCCCATCCATTTGTTGGAGAAGGAATATGATAGACAGGAAGAGAAGGAAAATGGGGAGTAGGCTTAGAAGAGAATTTAGGCGATTTTGTTTTACGGAAGGTTAAAGATTTAGTTGGAGGTGAAGAATGAATAGTAGGAAAATTGTGAGTGTTATGAAGAGGAACAGAAACAGATGCGCGATTTGCATATGAAAAGGCTTGAGACACTAAGGAATTATCCTTGTGCTTTGATGCTTCATGGAAAGATAGGTTTTCATACGCCATGATTCTTTTGATGTCCTTTTGTCTAATCCATTCAGGACATCTACGTTCATAGGAACAGTGGTCACCTTTGCAACTACGACAAACAGGAGGATTTTGAGTATTTGGACAGTCTGATAAGGAATGCTTAGAAGAGCAGTGAGAACAGACAGTATTAGAACTACGACAGTGCCTCGCAATATGACCAAATAAGAAACACTTGGAACATTGTGTAGGAGGTCTGACGCTAGGCAGAACTTGGAAACGGAGTTTAAAAATAGTGATAAATTCCGGAAGGAAGGATTTAGTAAATTTAATTTCAACTGATCTAGTAGGTGTCTTTTTACCTTCGACGGTTTTTAAAATGCGCCTGATAGAGGAAAAGGGTATAGAAGATTCAAGCCCCTCAAGTATTTCTTCTTCAGAGAAGGAAGGATCAACTCCAGAAATAACTCCCAATTTGTAAATGGAATTAACGGGGATAAAAGCTTTTAAATTATGAGAAGAAAAAAAGGATGAGTTCTGAAGGAAGGAGTTAGCAGAAAGAACTGAAGGAAAGAAAACAGATATTCGATTTCTACCTAGGGTAGTAATGTTAGAATAGGAGGAGGAGACTGTACCAAGAAGTCGGGCCACCGCCAATGGATGATAATTCCCAATGTTATTTTGTGTTGAATTATATTCTACAATTATAGAATAGGGTCCTGAATGGTCGGAGGGGTAGACCTCGGGACTACTGTGAATTAAACTATTATTATTATTATTATTATTATTATTATTATCATCATCATTATTGTTATTATTATTATTATTATTATCGTTGGCATTATTATTATTATTATCATTGGCATTATTATTATTATTATCATTAGCATTATTATTATTATTGCTGCTACTATGTTCACTACTACCGTTTTTAACAGAGTTATTATTGTTGTTATTGATATTATTCTTACTTCCGTTGTTATTACTATTTTTAATACTAAAATTTTCAACGGCTTTAGTGACGGTTTCATTATTATTATTATTTTTATTGTTACTATTATTGATTATATTAGTGGGAGCGTTGAGATCAGTTTGAGACAGCCGTAGATCCTTGCTAGGCAGAGACACGGTCGGTGAAAGGGGGCCGGAAGGTTTACGCTTTACGGCAGCGTCGGTTTCCATCAGGTTGAAACTTAAATTATTCTTATTGGTATTGAATTTCGTATCTTTGGAGGAGGCCGCCGGGCGGCCCCCACTGGACGAACTCATCGATCGATTAAATTAAAATAAATAAATAAATAATAATTGGAAAAAGAAAAAAAAAAAGAAAAAAAAAAAAAACACGACAGAATTCGAGTGTCTGAAGTACCGAAAGACGAACTAAAATTGTCAGCTGTCGAAATGAGCAGGCGAAATACGCGCACGAAATAGTAAAATCAGAACAATCTCACCGGTTTTATCGCCACGATGATAACGAAAATGCCGAAGAAATCGAAGATGATGTTATTATCGGAGAACAATTGTTATCTATTAAACAACGCGAACGAACAACCGCTTATCACTTACGAACAACTTATAATCAAAAAGACTTGAAACTTTTATTAACTGGTTTGTATCAATGTAAACAAGCAAATCATATTTAGCAGAAATGATAGATGAATCAGATAATATAACTATTCAATTTGATAGAGATAAAGCTAATATATTAAAGGTTCAAGTGCAATCTCATCATATCGGTAGAAAGGTTTACAGATGTTTCATTAAATATAAGACAAGATTGCTCTTAAGCCTTTTTTTTTTTTTTGACCCAACAACAGCAGTAAAACTAAGCTAAAAAACAAAGCCTTTAATATATTAGTTTTATTTCTAACAAATTGAATAGTTATATTATCTGATTTGTCTATCATTTCTGCTAAATATGATATTGCTTGTTTATATTGGTAAGAACCAGTTAATAAAAGTTTCAAGTCTTTTTCGGTCATTCCTAGAAAATCTACTATTGTCCCTATTATTCGGCTACGCTTCAATCACACTTCATTGTCCTCTTTCCGCTGCCGTTTCTCTTTAGTTTCTTCTCTTTATTGTCCTTTACATCTTAACGAAGCAGTTGTGTCTGTGATGCTAATCAGATTTTCTTTGAGTAATCTGCTCTTTCTGCGGAACGTTCTTCCCTTTATTTGCTCCTCTTAAAGTTAAGGCTTCCTGCTCCCTACTGTGCTTCCTATATTCCAGTGTTTTTCAAACCTTTTCATGCCACGGCCCCCCTATGATCGAAATAAATCTTGAGGTTCCCACATCACAAACCTTTTACAATAATTTTTTTTATGTAACAGCTAAATATGTTTTAGCTTTGTCAAGTGTCTTATTGGTCACCAATAATAGATGGCCGTTATATGTCTTGTCGATAACACAAAAAACTGAACCAACTTTTAAAGTCAAAGAATTATTTAGATAAAATAGATTCGGATGATCATACAAATAAATCGTTAATAATAACCGGGTAACCGAAAGAAAAAATATAATAATTAATAATACAAGATTGAAAATGAGAAACTTACCGAATTAACTTGGTTATGTATTCAACGTTGTTAATTGAGTTTCATTTTGAACCTTGTATTATTATTATATTTTGTCTTTCGGTTACCCGGTTATTATTTTGATTATTATGAACCGAAACGGATTTAACAAAAAGAAATCGTTACTACAAAGTGATCGAAAAATACCGAACTTTTATGGTTTGTCAACAAATACCGGAAGTATTTACGAGCTGTCCAAATGATTATTCAAAAAAGTCGTATTGCCCAAAACTCATAGCTCTCAGTCGACAGAAAACAACTATAACCCAGGTATTTATTGATTTAATTTATTTTTAATTCTATGCTTTTATGATAAAACAAGTTCTTCGCGTGGTTTTGTGGATAGAAAATTATTATGTCCTTAAAGGTGCCTATTCGCGCGTACGAATAGTTTACGTTACGTTTGTGGAAATTTTCTAGAAACTTAGTTTATGCGCACAAATATGCTTAAACTAATAAGCGGCAGAATTGTTGGTGTACTTACAAGATGCTAAATCTGAATATGTGAATCTTCTTTCTGATCCTGTTTAGCTATTAAAATTGGCATGTTTTGCCGATATACTTGACCATCTAAACATTTTAAATAAGAATCTTCAAGGAAGAGAAGAAAATGTTCTAACAGCAAAGGATAAAATCAGCGGGTTCGTTTAAAATCTTCGTTTATGGATAACTTCCATGAAGAAAAATGTGTTTGAGTCATTTCCTTGTGTTGAGCAGATTATTGAAGAGATCTCAAGTGATCAATCAGTGAAAATAAACGTTAAAATTTTTAATATGATTGTAGGATTGCAAAATTTAAAGGACCAACTATTAAGTTACTTTCCAGAAACTAAATCTGAAGATGATGATGGTTAATTCTTTTATGGAAAAGCCGTTAGAACTAGCTAAACTTACTAAAACGATGAAAGAAAAAAACTCATAGATCTTGCGTCTGACGGGATGCTTAAAATGGAATTTAATTCACAGAAGATCGGGGAATTCTCGATGAGACAAAAAGAAGAATGACCAGAACTTGCTAGAGAAGCTCTGAGGTTAATAGTAGCATTTCCGACATCCTACGTGTGTGAATTAACGCTCTCATCAATGGTACATTTAAAAAATAAATATAGAAACAGAATGGAATTAGAAAAGGACTTTATCAAAAATACAGCCACGTTTTAACAAATTAGTAAAAGAAAAACAGACATACCCATCTCACTAATAATTAATTAATGATAAGTAATTAAAAACATTTCATATTTGATTTTGTGTTGTTTTTAATTTTTAATAAACCATTCAATTTTATTCGTGTTTCTTTTTTCAATTTATTCGTAATCGGCGACGCCCTTGTGTTTTGCTTGCGATCCACACTTTGAAAGACACTGCTATATCCTGTCTATTCTGTCTCAGTCTGTTGTTCCTGCCATTGGTTCCTTTATTTCAGCTATTTCCGATCGAATTAAGATCTAATTAGTTAACTCTTCTTCCTATTGTTTAGGACGAGCCTAAAAAAAAGAAAGTCAGAATCGCCGTGAAATTTTGCTCTTTCAGATAATTAAACAGATGCGTAATTTAAAATTGTCGATAAAAAATTTTCCAAAAAAATATTGCGCAGAACGCGAATTAATTTTAAGAATATACATATATAGGTCGTTTCCCCAAAAGGTCGAAATTAATCCGTGTTGTGCGTAATTTTTTTCGAAAATTTCTTATCGCCCATTTCAAATTACGCACCTCTTTAATTATCTGATAAAAACAGGTATATTACGCGGACAGTCAGACATAGTGACTGAGATTAATGTAAAATTAAAATTGTATAAAACTTAATAGGAAAACGTCATTCGCAGTAATAACTAAAATACATGATAGTAGTCACACTCGTTGGTTTTTTTATGACGTTTATGACGTCACTGGAGACTATTGAAGCGCTATGAGACCCTACGTGACAGCTGCGTTATTCTGTACTAAGAAATACAGACGTTCGAGTGGTCATTTTTCATTTTTTTTTCCATCAGCACCAGTCAGATATGTTTCATGTTTTTGCTATTTTAAATAACGTTTCATACCCATTTCACAAAAACACGGTTATTTGGATAAATGACGTAATTTTAAAAATTAAAAACTTTCACGATGGTTGTAATTAGAAATAAAATTTGACACCTTATTTTAAAAATTTCTTGTAACATTTCAGGCAGCCTAAACATCATCAGAGAGATTGGTTGAATTTGAAACATTAAAAGTATTTTTAAAATACGGTGTCTGTAGTAAATTCTACTTCTATTATTTACTTGTTATTTTACTTCTTAACGGTCACATTTCCAATATTTTATTTATTTGCTTTTTTTAAAATTTAATACAGTAAAAAGCTTTTTTTTCTTTAAGTCGTAAGTTCAAAGTTCGAAAAATTAATCGTTTAAAAATATGATAGCCGTTTTTACATTTACGTTAGTGAATTTCGTTATTTGTATATTTAGTAAAAGTCTTCGCCGAAATACAGCCACCTCTTCTATGACTTCGGCGGTCGCAGCAAAAGAGGCTTTCCCATATAGATTTAAACTACCCAGACCTAGAGAAAAACCCACGTTTTTTAAGTTGGTTCACGCTACATTAATCTTTATTAAAGTACTTCTACAATTTCTGAACTTACTGTTGTCTACAATTTCATTATTACCCTTTTTGCTTTTCCACTTTCATTATTACCCTTTTTGAGATTCTTATGCGTTCGTTTATTTATCGCTTTCGCTCGAATAAAAGTTTGTGCCCTTACCAATGTGATAATTAAAAACGTCAAACTCTAATCATTTAATCTAAGCCATCAACGCCAGTTTCTTTCCTTTTAACATTCCGTCGAGAAATGTATTTATCGATTCCGACGTATTTTTTAATTTCATTAATTCTCGATACTTAACTTGAATAATTAAAATGTGTGTACACACGGATAACTTGAATTTTAATTAACAACTAATAAATCAGTTTTAATTTCGCTTCTCTCGCTTCGGAAAATCGATAAAATTTAATACCGGCTTTTTTCCGGACTCTCTATTATGATTACTTGAACCACAAACCTCACAATAAACTGAAGTCAGAAAGTGCAAAACTAGTATCACACTCTAAACACGAATATTTAATACCCGTATATCGCCAAAAATTTAAAAGATACTCAATAATTGTAGAATGACGAAATTTGAGACCAGGCTCGTAATATAATCTACCAACATGCTGGATAAAAAATAAACGGTCCACAAGTTCAGATGTTGCATGTTTTTGTTTGCTTTATCTTTTCCGAAAACAATAACCGTTTAATGAGATTTAATGAAATTTGATGAGATTTAATGAGATTTAATGAAATTTGATGAGATTTAATGAGATTTAATGAAATTTAATGAGATTTAATGAGATTTAATGAAATTTAATGAGATTTAATGAGATTTAATGAAATTTAATGAGATTTAATGAGATTTAATGAAATTTAATGAGATTTAATGAAATTTAATGAAATTTAATGAGATTTAATAAGAATAATCTACTTCCGTTTGAATAATCCAGAACCGAAATGCTGAATTTGGAACTTTTCTACGATTCTTAGTGAAAATTTAAGTTTATTGTTCATCTCTCTATCCCGCTTTCTTTGTTTACTCGTAAGCCCCTTTTTTCTTTTTTTTTTTTTTTTTTGATTTTTTGGTCTCGTCAACCGGGGACTTTTACTCAGAAACCATTAGAAAAGGAAAGAGTCAATTATATTTCATTATCTTTAGAGTTCGTTTTTGCATGTTCCGAAAGCCGCTAATTGCTTTAACTTTTAAACACACTGGCTGTACCAAAAGTTCATAATAAAAAGTATTCCCTCCATACTTGTTTTTTTCGAAAACGCATAAATCAATATTGAAAACTATAACAATTTGTTTTTACACGCTGACTGACCGTGCGAAATTCCTATTCAAATCTCATACTACAAAGTGAAGAAGTTAATTTTGTTCCAAATTTCTTCTATTGGAGTGTAAAATTATTTTTTTTTTTTTTATTTGTTTTTTTATAAGAAGGCATAAATGATATTTACCTGGCTGTGAGAAGATTTAGTTTAATTTTCAATAAGAATTAAAAGAAAAGAAAAAAAAGAAAAGTCGTAAAAAATGGAAAGAAGAACATCCAGAAAAGGGGGGGGGGACAAGCGATTAGTATTGCGAAACGGAATAATATAAAGTGCGATGTAGAAAAGAATTCAAACGAAAAGAAAGAAATAGGGCCACGATGGTATAACCAACATACGAGAATATGAAAAATCAAAAGGAATCTGATTAAACCGGGGGAATACGAATGATGACGATACTGAATGAGAAGATAAAAGATTACAGATTGGAAAATAAGGAAAGGAGGATGTCAGTGAAATCTTATTTTGACTAAAGATGAAGAAAATTTATACTTGGAAGATGTCCGTTAAAATCTAAGATAAATCAATTTAGTTAAAGCCAGGTTTCGAGATTAGAAATGTAATGATCAATTTTGTAGGCTGCGAGTGAAAAAAGAAAATGTACGTAATTGTCGAACGTTCTTGAGGAGTCAGAAAAGCAAACGAATGAAACAAAAAAGAGAAGCAGCGTTCAGCGACGATCTTTTTAAAGAAAGAAAAACGAAGATCAAACAGTTTCAGTGAATCCGTTATTACGAAAAATGATCGTTCGTAGTGATGTTCAAGTTCTTCAGATTTTAATTTAAATGCCACCCAGTTCTCTAACACTTCCGGAAGTAAATTCAGCGAAACAAAAAATTTTTAACTACAATAAAATGTTTTTTTCAAAGTTATATCGATTTTTTAATTTTCCGTATTATTGTATATCACAAACTGCTAAATGAAACGATAGAAATCGAGACCACTCTAAATTTTGTAAACAATTTTGAATTCCGAAATGTTATAGTAAACAACGTGACAAATGGTCCCCAGCGTGGAACAAGCGTACAAAAGTATCATTTAGAAGTCATAGGAAGATTTCATAGGAGAAAATAATTAAGAATAATATGCAACTACGGCCATTAGCAAATGGACAGAGATTTTCGTTGGGGGAAAAAAAATGGACAAAAAATTAGTACTTTCTGGACTTTGACGACTTTCAATTGGTAAAACTACACAACTGACTCTCGACGAGTAATGATGGTAAAATTTTAATTGAATCGTGATGTAAAATGTTACTAACGCAGAATACGACGATGTCAAGACGCTTTCTAAACAAGTAATTCAGATAGTTTGCAAAATGTCGAAATGGTCTTTTTATTATTTTTAAACGTAACGTGAAACACTATCATTTGGTAGCTCAGTAATAAGTATCAACAGCGACGCACTCAAAAAGACATCGTATGCAAAATATCGCGCAAAATCAAAACCCTGCGATAGTAAAATTATAAACCTAACAGCGATTTAAGACCGGCAAAATGAAAGGAATGTTTTCAAGCCAGGTCCACTTTCAGCTACACCGGAAAGTAAGCGTTTCTTTTATTTTGTGGAATTCTACTGTGCAGTTTATAATTAGTTCATTCGTTATTTCTGCCTTTTCTCTAATTTCTCTGACAGAAACTGAAAAACAATAAAAAAATTCTTAAATTTCCGAGATAATTTATCATTTTTCGGTGTTGTTTTTCGAAACCGCTTATTGAGAAATTTGACAAAAGAACATCATTTTCAAAGTTAACATTTTGAAAATTATCCTCTTTTTAACTGAAAAAATTTATGACGCACCGAAGAGCAGTGGGCAATTTTACTTTTCGATGAAATCCACAGGGATTCTTTTACATTTGAAATCGTACTTATATTTCTTAACGACAAAAAATGTTTGCCTTTGGACTTAATTTCATTAACAACAAACAAGTACAACGTTAATTTTATACCCAAATCCTCCCCACGCGGAAAAATTCGTAAAATCTTTTTTTTTTTTTCGACCCATACTCGTATTCAAGTATGACAAAGATCGAAATTAACGCCGGTCCCTTAAAAGTTACCCGGCGCTCAGTTCGGATTTTTAATTTTTCACGGCTCCCTTTAAACCTGTACGACTCTCTCTCATGCAGAATTACACTTACGGTCGAATTTAGTCGGTTCAAATATTATCACAGATGAAAAAGAAGGGGGGGGGGGGCAAAGTTCGTCATGTAACGAACGATTGTCAAAATCGTTGAACGCGGTAACGATCAAAATCCTCCACGAAACACTCCTCAAGCCGGTATGTTAAAAAGAAAAAAAATGAACAGCGAAATATGCCTGAAGTCAATTTAAAAACCGTGCAGCTAACTGAACTGCAGCGGTCAATTTCCAATGCGCGGCAATATTTAAAAATACAAATTGTTTATATGGCGCATGCGCTAAACAGTATGCCTTTTGTAGAACTATATTTATTTACAAACATTTATTTAGAACAGATAAAATGGATATAGATAAGAATAGCAACGAAGAAGTCGTGAACATGATTTGTGAAAAACAAGAATTAATAAATACCATAAAAAAGCGCAGAACAAAGATGATGGGACACATACATTGAGAGACACGATGAAAAACTAAAACCGATTCTAGAAGGAAACCCCGTAAAGAAGTGAAGAAGAGGAAGACCAAGAAATATCTGAATAAAACACATTGTAGAACATATGGGATACCACGCATACTCGGTCCCCTAAAACGGATGGCCGGAAACAGAATAGAATGAAAGAAACACGAACCCTTAAGTTCAATGATTGATTGATTGATTTACAACAGTTCGGATATGTTTGGACCGGGCATCAACCGTATTATTCAAAACAGGTCACACCTGTAACACAGTTCGATTAATTGCCGGTAAAACGTACAAAATTGAAAAGGCAAAAAAAAATTCTTCAATTAATAAAATCGAAAAACAAAAAAAAAACATGTAATCTCATTATTGCATAAAAAACTAACAACTATATGTAGAAAACAACGAGAAAAGAAAACATAGTGTCAGGCTGCAAGTTAAAATGTAAAATCAATCGGGTGGATTAATTAAGTATTTTAAATTATGAAACAACAAAAAGGTATTTCCGACTCCGATATGCTGGTGCACTAATACGCAACGGAGTATAATATGCGTAAATTAAATCGGAAATAAATTATGACAGATGTTTCGAGCGCTGACATGAATATCTATTTAGCAATGACAACTTAATAAAATCGACGTTAATGGAGCACATTAGACCCTAAATTTGCACGAGCTCGACGTTCGCGAAAACAACATTCGCTTTTGCCGCCATATCTCGATACTATGTAGGAAACAACGGTAGAAAGCAGATATTCATCATCTCTGTACATATATCGTGCAGAATGACGTGGCCGTTTTTTTCCACGCATACATAATGGTTTAACGTTAAAATAATTGCACGATACCTCGCATATTTTAGATGATTTCGAATAAAACAATACGAGTATTGCAGAAACTCGTTCCGTATTTATTTTTAAATATCTAATGTAATGCAGATCGCAACGACGGACAAATACTCTATGCCAAAGAATTTTAAAGAGAGAAAAGAGTCTTAGGATTCCGCAACAATTGCTCATAATAAAACCCAGTGTAAGCCCGTTTAACGATATAATTAACACGGATCGATTAAGTCTACTATTAATATAAACACACAGATCATGCAGGCTTCAGTTACTGCAAAATACCATCTATATACAATGTACTTGTAGTTGTATTTTATTCGATTAAAAGTTGAATGAAAACATTTTTCTCGAATGCTAAATCGTTATTTTTGTTCCATTAAGATCTATTTGTAACATTTTAAGTCATTGACAAAAATAAAAGAGATTTAATTTTCGAGGTTATATACTATATCGCTTTCAACGGGTCACAAATAACAATGGACGGACGACCTAAATTCGAGAACCTTCAGAGATAAGCACGCATATATTCTCTTTAGAACAATAACCATTATGTACTATGTAAGATACTAAAAAAATTAAGTAACTAATCACTTGAAAGTTCGTAACTACAAAGTTTATATAACAGTACACTCTACGAATCGCCTTATCCAATAATTTACTAAAATCAGTGTAGCGGCATTAACCTGGAAATCACGATTAAATCCCATCATTCATGTTAGCAAATTCGTTGTTAAGGTTGACTTACATTTAAAGAAACCGCGCTGTTCAGAGCGAAAGTACAGGTGTCTCAATCAAACAATAATCACTAAACTAGAAGTAATTCTAGCAGTTTTCGGTTCTAGATTTATGTTCTTTTAATCGCCTAAACTGTATGGACCTAATTTATAAACGTATGCTACTAGGTCCTATCCAAGTCGCTTCCAGGTATATACCTAATCTGAAATTGAATTGAGACCAGAGAAATATCTGGTGAAAAGTAAAGGTGGTCCAGAAAAAGAAACAGCCTCCCTTCTCTCATTTGTGCCGTTTGGCTCCGAGAGCTGATGCATTAAAACTGCAACAGTTTTAGAAAGGCTGGATATTTTGGCATTAGCTTATGTAGTGGTTGCATATCCTTAGCCTACCGTCAGCCAGTTTCACTAACACCTGGAGCGGAGACGGCTCCAAACTTGTAAAAAATACATGCACGTCGCAACTGTTCTATAAAATCTGAAAGTTCATTTATAGATAATTGGTCAACTAACAAACTATGCACGGGTATAGTTAGTCAGCAAAATATTGCAACGGTACGCCCGTCAGCAGCGGGCTAAAGTCATCAAAAGCTCTTTTTGTTCGCGCAAATGTTTTATAAAATCTGAAATTTCGTATACAATCAGCAAATATCGATTAAAATATGAAAAACTTGGTCAATCACTATTTTTATGCAATAAACGCCGCGGCATTCGTCAGCAGTCAATAGAAGGACGCGCCGCACGCTTACTTTATATAGCGCGCTCGGCCGTTATGTAATGCTAGTATGTAATTTTGAAATATATTGTAATGTAATAAGTATATCGAATGTAGCAGATATTTGTAAAGGCAGTCATAGAGCATCGTTCGAGAGCAGTATAGATAGCCTCGATGGAGAAAAATATAGCTAGCCTTGATTGAAAGCGTCGTTCGAGCTTATTACGCTGATTACATATTATATAGTATTAATAATGAAATAAATGGTTTGAGATTTAAAATAAGAAAAAAAAAAAACAATCATTAATTTTTGTTTAACAATTATAAAAAATACAATAATAACTTTTCTAATCATAATCGCTGCTACATTCGTATGCTTGATCACTCATCATAATTTTCTTCAATATCTGTAAGCTCGGACTCGGTACCTGAAATTAAACTTTATATTTTGAAGTTCTTTTGTGAAATTGACAGGTCGTTTCTGTTCTTCTCCAGCGATAAGATAGTCATTCTGCTCACTTGTGTCTCGAAGAGCGTGCTCGTTACCTTTAATAGAGGACGATTGGTAGGCATATGTAACTCCAGACACAGTTATATCCTGGGAAATATATCAGCGGTCAGACACAGTCGGATATATCTACGACGACATGATTTAATCGTAACTCCGAAAGACGTCACATAACAAACAAATGCTGTCGTTCTGGACACACAGTTGAATTCACCTTTGGCAGAGTGATCTGATATATCTGCACTCCGAAAGGCGTCAGCTGCGCGCGCAACTGTCAAAATCTGCCTTATTACTATTTCACGGAAATTGCAATATAGAGAGGTAATAGCCGAGGGTGTCGTCAGCCGATGAACCAGGGGGTTGGGCAAGAAGATAGAAAGAGGATATGAGTTATAGGAAAAAAAAAATGTATAAGTTGTAAAAGCTTAATATTTTATTAAACAAGAATAAAATCTTAATTAAAACATAATTTTCGTGGGTTTATGGCAAATTGTTCTACTACTTTATTATAAATGTCTTCCAAATTGTCCATGATTACGCGCCTATGAATACTCATCATAGCCAGTTGATTAAAAAGTTCCAAGGCTCCGGGGGGCAACGCCCATGGTAATAGCGACGATGTGATTTAACATTTTCAAATCTGGATGAGTAATGTGATCCATGAATTTAATAATGCTAAGTGTTATTCAACGTGGTGTAAACTGGCTATTTTATCAACAAAAAAAAAGTACTGGTAAATCGGAATTGCGCGAAGAAAATGTGCATCATGTTCAAGGACGTTTGCTGCTTTGTACGTTTGGAATGCTACACGGAGTTGGAGTTGAATGTGCAGCAAAGAGTGTGATTATACACTAGACATGAAACAGATAACTCGATCGGAGTTGGAGTTGAGAAGCGGATATACATATATCCACAGTTGGAAAGGACACATATGTGCACCAAAAACTCCTCTGGCGGAGTAGATTTGTGCATCTCCACTGATTGGTATTTATCAAAAATCAAAAGGAACATTTCTACCACGTTGCCTTACTACGGCTTGCAAAATTTATTTGGAAATATTACTAAACGTTAATAATATATCTTTTAATAAATGCAGGAAAACTCCTTGTATCTTCGTCTTTCGTCTCAGAAAAAAGGGTGCGGAACCGAGACAAGAGTGTATCCAAAGGTTACTTGGGGTCGATTTATACCCGCATTAACCGAGGCATTGACCGCCGACTATATTCCTGCTCTTAATGGTATACTAATAGTGTTATACTTCTGTCATAGAATATTCTACGAAGTATAGCAGACTGCTTAATATTTTAAATAAACTTTTTCTTTTTATTTTTAAAATAAGTTGTGGATCTCACTGGGTAAATATGCCCGTTGTGAGAGTGTCCAACACTCTTATCAGCGTTTATTTAAGATAGGAACAGAATACAAAAATTAAAACTGAACTTATTCTATAAATAACAAAAATTATTTAAAACATTAGTTAATAGTATACATACGCATATTGATACATAAGACGCCACGTAATATATATATATTTGTACACCGGAAATGCAGATAGCTTAATATTTTAAATCGATAACGTGATCTTCTGTGGGAACTTGTATTAGGATAGACACGATAAAAATAAGGTTAATGTCCGTAAATAAATAAAAATAAAGAGTAGTGGGCTATACTTGATCTTCAATCTCTGCACCATTCCTTCAGCCATTTTTGAACCTCCTTTTTCCACACACCAATTTTTTTTCCCTCTAGTATATGATTATTTATATTACTTATTAATTTGATTAACACTGAGTCGTCAATGTTATCAATTCGCAGATTTACACCGCGGGGATAAATATAGTATGTATTACTTTGGTCTCTTGTTAACCGAATCATTTTCCTGGATGGTAGTTTTATATTATTGACCTTAAATTCTAGTAATCTATAAAAGAAATAATACATTTTTGGAGACATTTCATCGTTTTCCTTCCACCATGTTGACCCAGCATTGTTTTGTTTCCAGCGGGGAGTATAAGTTTCAGACACCTCTTCTATATTTTACTTATTTTATTTATTTCTGTTTTTTTAGCTTCTCTCCATATTTGAATTCCGTATAATATTCTTGACCTTATTATTGAATTGTAATATGTACGTAGTGTTCGATAATACCTGCTTTATTTTATATAAAGTTGGAATGGTCTGCCTTATTTTCGAGTTAAAACTTTGAATGTGTTTTTTCCAGTTCAAATTGTTATCAATATATATACCTAGATATTTATAATCATTTACATTCTCCAACGGCGGGCAGAGACACAAATGGGTATCGCTATTTTCATGAAGTTCATGTAGGCAGTCGTTATTATGGAGGACAATTCGCGCATCGCGTAACTTTAGGATTGTTCTGAATGTGTAATACTTTTGATTTGTTTATATTTACACATAGCCTCCTATCATGTGCCCATTTACTGAAATTATCTATATCCTCTTGTAATAACTTTTCCGCGATCTCTAGATTTTTGTGCTCCATTAATAAAGCAATGTCATCAGCAAAAACATATACTTTCGCATTTTTAATATGCTAAATTACAATATATTTCAAAATTACATAACGGCCGCTAAGCGCGCGGCGTGTCCTTCTCTGCTGACGAATGCCGCGGCGTTTGTTGCATAAAAATAGTGATTGACCAAGTTTTTCATATTTTAATCGATATTTGCTAATTGTATACGAAATTTTTCAGATTTTATAAAACAGTTGCGTGAACAAAAAGAGCTTTTGATGACTTTAGCCCGCTGCTGACGAGCGTACCGTTGCAATATTTTGCTGACTGACTATACCCGTGCATATTTTGTTAGTTGACCAATTATCTATAAACGAATTTTCAGATTTTATAGAACAGTTGCGACGTGCATGTATTTTTTACGAGTTTGAAACCGTCTCCGCTCCAGGTGTTAGTGAAACTGGCTGACGGTAGGCTAAGGATATACAACCACTACATAAGCTAATGTCAAAAGATCAGCCTTTCTAAAACTGTTGCAGTTTTGATGCATCAGCTCTCAGACTATTAGAACATTATGAACCTTAACTTCACAATTCATGAAACCTTATCAAGGATATGGGACTTACTTTACTTTTACTTTAATATGATTTTCTTAAATTTTAAATTCTCGGTTGATTCTGCTTCTCAGTCGATACTGAAGCAAGTTTCTAATTACCGTCTGAAGTCGAGTAATTAATACTGTACGAGATGAAACGATTATTTGTGAAATCGGTGCAAAATTACTTAGACCCAATAACGAAAAAGATGTGTAACAACTTCAATCAGTTGCCTGGTTTTGAAATAAAACGGTTATTTGCCGTCCCCTGGTTTTTATTTCATTTAAATAATCACAGCATTCCAAATTTCATCCATTTCAAGGCCGATTTCTCTATTAAAGTTTTTTCAGTTAATCTTGGCCACCATTTCAGTTTCGTGATGTTACACACTTGCTTAAATTTGGCAATTTTGCTATGATTTTATATTAACAGTCATGTGTTCTTTTATAGGCACTTGAATCGGTCTTCCGGTTTGTCCAATATAACTAGAACCGGGATTTTATGCGCTCCAGCTCTATGAAAATTCGGTAAGTCGCGTTCTCATTGCTTTTTAAAACATTTTCAATTTTCCTTATTACCCTAAAAACTAATGTCTATTTTTTTTTCAAAATATTTTATCTGTGAATTTTTGGCGATTAAATTCTTCTTGATATATTTGTTTTTCCGGATAAATTCTTCCGAAATATCATCAATCGTGTAAGGTTCGTATTAGAAATTAATATATTTCACCATAATCTCGGTTTTATTCGCTAAAAATGTATTCGTATTTCTTCGAATTAAACATTTGAAAAAAACATTATTTTGCAAACATATTTAAATGTATATTGATATATTTATATTATACATTGAACATTTTTAACCGTCAAAAGGATGAACAAAAAAGGATTTTTTAAATTGATAAAAAATGCCTGCGTAACATTAGAGTTGCATGTTTAGAGAGCTACCGTTGAAGGCTGGGGGCAGTAAGGAAAGCCATAAATGGGGAAAGGTTGAACAGCGCCGGCGATTACGTGAAGCTGATGCGAACCCATCTGCCGCTTAAAAGTCCCCATTTCACTTTGCGGCAGTCGATATTATTTAGAGACTTAATACGCTTTTACTATTTCCCGCTTGCAGTGGTTTTACTTCCGCTAGAAGATATTTCGGTTCACTTTGTTTTATTTAACTTTAATATCTCAACGGAAGTTCGTATTTTATTAGATTAATGTACCGTATAAATGAACTTCGCCGTATCTTTACCAGAAAACTGAAAAAGAAATAAAATAAGGCGACCGATAAATGATTTAGTTCGTTCATTTTTTTACTTTTACATAACTGGAAATATATCGTGAAAAGCCATTTATCATTGGAAAAACAGTAAACGAACCAATAAATACTACACAGCGGCTACGACGGCACGCAAATTGTTGCTTCTGTACAGTCGAAAAAACGAATCGTTCGAAGCAGAATAACTCCGGCAATAACTCAATATTAGTAACGAAATCGAAGATTCGTTAAGTTTACAATTTAATAAGGCAAGTTAATGGTCTCGCTACTGTCGCTACTACTGCGTAATCGAATTTTTTAAAATGACGTTACCTGACTTTATTTTTACAAGACCTCGAAATTCTTTAGCAGATCAGAGTGTTAAAAGGGGAAAAAAAGAAGACCGTCACGGGTCGCCCGGAAAATGTGAAACATCATAATAGATGGTTAACCAAAGAATCTATAATTAATAAATATGCGTAATGATAAAATGTAAGATAAAAGTATCAATACCCGACTGGCACGATATGTCTCAAATTAGATGTATTTTGGTCATTGTGAGTTTCAATTATAATATCACCTATCGCTTGTGTCAGGACCATATCTGAGAGGAGTTTTCAGGGTTCAAACCACCCCCCGAAATGTCTGCGAAATAATAACTGCTTGAATTAAATGGGCCAAAATTCATAATAAATTTATTTATTTTCAATTTTTGACAAAAGAAAATAAAATCAAAATTTTTATGAATTCTATGGAAACGACTATTTTTTATTTTATTGTAGTGTTCAAATAAATAATTGACTACTTTAGTGCATTATTAATAAATAAATATATTTCATGATAATACACACACACACATGCGCGCTCATATATATATATAAATATATATAAGTATATGTATATGTATATATGTTTATAAAAATATTTTCGTAACCTCTCTCGAAATTTTGGTCTAGATACGGTCTTGGCTTGTGTTGTTTGTGTACTGCGAAAATATGAAATAGAATGATAATATATTAATATTAATAAATAATATATACTAAGCTTCGGTTTGAATCGATAGATTGTTTCGTCAATCGGTATATTTCGTGTCCGCGTATTCGACATTTCACTGCAGCCTGCATTTATACGTATACAAGCGAATGTGTCAGTATACTGTATCGAGTATATTGTAAACGATTAGAGGCGCACGCAGTACACACTTCCGTGTAAAAGCCACGAAGGGTATAGTATACGTGCCGCGCTCACAGAAGCGAGTAGTGGGCCGCGATGGAGATTGGATATGACGGCATGAAAGCGTCACGCCGTTTGCCGTCACGGCTTACGAATCGGTTTTACCCTTAAGACGCGCCAATAGATGTTTTACATCAAAAAATATATATGTACGTACCTATAAAAAGATTTAAAACTAGTACGATGGTCAGTACTAAAAGCAAACATTTTCAGTAAACGTCATGTTTAACAGATTTTTATTTCGACGTTTTCGAAGACCAGCGATATACATATGCATGATAAACACGGTGGTCGTCAATAGCAAACAGCAAAAATATAACCGAAAAATGGAAAAATAAACTTATAAATTTTTCGATTTCCGTTTTTTTTTTTTTTATATACAGTGAGCAACATAAACATTGAAACAAAGGTTGAAAAAAATTGAAACAGGTGATATACGGAGAAAAAAAGCAGGTATAAATATCTAATTTATTGAAAAATTAACAAATAAACACCGCTGATCATAAATATGATAAAAAGAAAAAATAAACGTAAAACAAAAAAATTACAGCTGATACGAAAAAAATAGGCAACATAAATATTGAGACAGCAACATGAACATTGAGAACTAAAATTTAACACGAAAAATTCTAAAATAACTGCTTCCTAATATTTTGTATTCAAATCTTTTGCTTGAATTACAGCACTGAAGCGTTGCGGCATCGACGAAACCAGTTTTTCAAAATATAATACTGGAATTTGAGCCCATTCTTCTTGCAACCGCTGTTTGAGATGGGTGGCACTAGTAATGGGAGTTTTCCGAACCTCTCGATCTAAATAAATTTACTTTTTTTTTCTTATTTACGCGTGAGAACTTACTTGTTTATATTGTAGAGAAAACTTGATCGCGACAAAGTAAGTGCATCATGGTTGGCAAAAAAAAAAGCAACTAAATAGTCTGCGACGGAAGTGTTCTTTTTTAAACTAATATTAAAGTTAATAATGACCATTAAATTAGTTTCCATCTCCATTAGTTCTATTACATTTGTTTGCTTTTATAAAAAGAAAAAATTAACAATTCATCGTACGCTCTTATAAAAAATAAACAAATGAGTTTTCAGATTCTTGAAACATTTTACTAAGTATTAATTTTATATAGCACAAATCTTTTTATCGTTTTTTTTTTTAGTTACATTTTTTAAAAAGTCAGAGATCTCTTACCTAACAGCCTGCATACGGCACATGGGATATAAAGAGTTTTTATAACGCATTGACAACAGAATAAACAAGATCCAAAAATACGTAATAAAGAAAAGTCGTAGTAAATTCTCATTAAAATAACTAAAGTTCAATTTTGATGTATTCTATCTTTATTCTGGGAAATGACGAAAATAATCTTGAAATTTTGACAAACAGATAATTAAAATTCCGTTTATAATTCGCAATGAAAAATCACTTTCATTTGATTAAACATAGTAGAAGGCGAACAAATTTTTTCTTGATACTCAATTACAACTGCTCAAATACATTGGATGAAAATTATTTTACATTTAGTAAAAAAATATGCTAGTAATTTTAAACTTTTTAGGATATTTTATAATTTTCAATTTTCTAGGATATTTTATAATTTTAACTTTAAACAAAAGCTCTTAATAATTTTTTTTTTTTGACGTTCGATAAGTAGGCAAACGATAAAAATTAGTACATTACACTATACCGCAAATATTAAAATCAAATAGCTTTTCTTTTCTTTTTTCTTTTTTTTTTTTTTGATTTATACAAAATTAATGTGCAGCGAAGGAAAAAACACTTTTCTCTCGTAAATATCGTATTGTAGTTTATTTTAAAGATGAGTTTTGTATTCATTGGAAAAACAAGGTAGTTACTCTTTACTATTTCATTGAAAAGTAATTATTAATCACACAACGAATCTTGCAAATATAATCTTCGTGTAAATTCAAAGTAGGTATTAAAAATAAATGTAAATGAAATTTTAGAAGCGAACTAAAATTAAACTACAGAATACTTTAAATAGGACAGTTTACATTTACACGCACACTATCCTTTTATAACGAATAGAAGATATATCACATTATTTACATAAACTTATCAG
The DNA here is from genome assembly GCA_039619475.1 of Icerya purchasi. Taxonomy (NCBI): domain Eukaryota; kingdom Metazoa; phylum Arthropoda; class Insecta; order Hemiptera; family Monophlebidae; genus Icerya; species Icerya purchasi. Next base: position 54,071,862 of record CM077116.1, on the reverse strand, counting down.
TTAAATAATTCAAAAAGAATATTTTAAAATTAATTTTATACCTACCGATTTAATCATTTACAAAATGCATCAAATTAATAATACGTGTAACACTACGAAAACAAATATAACATTAATATATAAAATATCGTAAACTAAAACTATAAATTTAAACAAAAACTGATGAAATCTACATACATATATAGCACATAAAGTTTAACAGCTATCTAGACGCAACCGTATTATTATTTTCGTTAAAACCCACATTAGCCATATTCTGTGTTAACATTTCGAACAGATAAGCAATGTTCGCCTTCAGAATTCTGAAGATGAACAGTGCTTATTTGTTCGAAACGTTAACAATACGTTCCACGTCGTGGGTTTTACCGAAAATAACATGGTTCTATCGTAAATTATATTTAAACCTTTTAGCGTTCGAATTATTTTTAACTTTAAATCAGCATATTTTTCATCTTTATCATATTTATCTGTAGTAAATTACCAAAACAAGAATTGAACTAATAAGAATATGGATAAAAATTACGTTACATCGCGCTGCTCTTTGAAGTGAAAATAAAATTAACGTAAACCAAAAATAATTTAAGGTCGATTTAAAGGCATGCGCGATGAAATATCACAACGATAGATAGATATTATGCATTCACACACAACAAATGCATTCTTACACGTGGTGTTTATATATGTATGTATGTATCTATTTTTTGAAACTACAATTCAATTCAAACTTGAAAATAAAATATATTTCTGTTTTAAACCTGTACCTCCTATCGAGAGTTGTAAAAAATATTGCAGCAATCTTTATATAAAAAATTAACATAATAGAGAAGAACAACTCTGTATGTACGATCTTTTAGTTTCTTTATAAAATTAAAATAATACAAATTATCTATGTGAATTACGTTTACAATTATGTACATACGGTTAAATTATTTAAATAGCATTAATTTAACAGTAATCTAACAGACGATATCGTATTAAGGGGGTATTATAGTCTAAAAATATGAAAAAATCGATTTTTTTTTTTTGCATATTCTGCATAGTTTAGACATTTAAGAATATGTCCCTAAAAAGATTTTTCAAAATTAAAATTATTTACAGAGTTATATCTATTTTCGTGGTGCGGCTACTAAATCGGCTGAGTAGGAATGGATCAAACAATATACGGTAGACATTCTTCGACTACCTGAGGATAATTCAAACTCTTTCATACATTATATACATATTTAAAAATCGATCAACTGATGTATCGTATTTTGTTGAAATCGTTTCTTGTTTAGTGTTCAGTTCAGGTCAGTTTCGTTTCAATCTTCAAGCAACGTGGACCTGTGTACTCTGTATACAGTCCAAAAATATAAAATTTTGAGTGAATATTTTATTTATTAAGTGTAAAATGAATAAAAAAAGTAACAAAGGAAGTACTATCTGTATCAAGGCCGTGTCCACGGGGTGGGTTTTGGGGGTTAAATTTCTCCCATGAGAATTGAAATAGTTATTATAAATACACAAAAATTCGAAAAAAATCAAAAATTTAAAAGGTGTTTTTACCTTTAAAAGAAAAAAGAAAAAATATGCTTCATATTTTTAGGTATTTCATTAATATTTTATGCAAAATTTCTTATTACGGGTATAATCAATAACATATGTCATTCTTATTAATGTGTTTATACAGTAATTCATTTATGTAAATTATTAATATATAAATCAAAATGATGGAAATTATTAATAGTATGAATATTAGTGAAAAATGTATTGTTATTTATAAAATATGTAAAGAAAATTTTTACCTCCCCCCCCCCCCCCCAAAAAAAAAAAAAAATTCTGGTTAGGAGCCTGATCTGCATCCAGATATACAAAATTAAAGGAACATTTAGACTGTCAGGCGGGACTCAATTCGGATTGAACGCTCTGAAATCCAAGCTTCTGGTGCTTCAAGGGAGGCTAGGACTGCTCGTTTAGTAGAAAGAACTTCAGAAAATGTACAATTTGAAGTAGCAGAAGGTCCATTGTATGAAGCAGGAGTCGCCGATTAAGAAAATCTAAGTATAACGTGCCGTTCTATGAATTAGACTGCCTGAAACTTTACTCGAATCTTTCGAAACTTGTAACGCGTTTTTCTCAAAACTACTTTTTTCAACACGGTTGACATGATATTTCAAGTTCTAATAAACCGATTTACTTGAAATTGGGTATAGATCTTCTTTATATATCCCTCCATAGCCCCTACCAGAATAAAGTCAAAATTTTGATTTTTACTATTTTTAAAAAATTTAGAAAAGTCAAAAAACGGGTAAAAAATCGACCTTTTTTTTCAAACAGTCAACATTTTACGAGAAATTTTTTTTATGCTCCGTTGCCTGCAGGCAGTAATTGATGCCAAATGTCTCCTCCGTATGAAATATTAGTTCTTATGCGGAAGTACGGAGCACCATTCTTCACTCTAGGTTGGCTTGTAGCGTGAAAATACTTTTTTTGTTTGTTATTGATGTATTGTTATATTTTCTTTTGAAATATATACTTTTCGTTTGTCTCCAACTTTCATAGTAATTTTTACTTGCAACCTGTTCCGTTATTCCCTTGCATTTTATTACACTTATTCAGCCATCATTGGTGGTGTGAAAATACAAGTACTTTTTTTACTTGCTGCATACGGGTAAAATAAAGTTTAATTTTTTTATTTTTTTATTTCTAAATCGGTAATTATTCAAAAAAACAAGAAACCGTTATGGGAGTACCGCAAGGGTTTGTTTTAGAACCGTACTTGTACAACATAGTCTTCTCTCAAATGTATAACATTAGATTACCCACTAATGTAAACATTTTCACTTTCGTAGATGATATTGCAATAATAATAGCCGATAAGAATGAAAATGTATTGGAAAATAAAGTTTACCAGGTTTATACAGAAATCGCGAAATGGTTAGAACAATACGATTTAAATATTAACGAATCTAAGTCAACTTACATGTTGTTTAACAAAAATTTAAAGGATAAAAGATTAAATTTGCTCCAATACGGATTAAATATTAACATGGTTAGTCAAATTAAATACTTAGGTATAATAATAGACAATAACTTAAAATTTTATAATCATTTTCACTATATCACTAAAAAAATAAATACATTTTTAATTATATTTAACAAATTATATAATAATAATAACCGATTAAATTACAAGAAGGGTCTAACCTTATATAAAAGCGTAATATTGCCTAACATACTTTATGGTAGTGTAATATGTATAGACATTTTAAAAATTAAACGATTTCAAAATATATTAAAAAGTTTTCAGAGAACTATTGCAATAAAAATGATTAAAGGTTATAGAACTACCAGCTACATGGCAAGCGCTGTCATTGCAGGTATTAAACCATTAACTTACGAAATACAGAAACGTATTAACATATTTTTAATAAAAAATAATATTAAAAATCATAAATTCCATAACGTACAGTATCATCAACCTTACTTCATACACGAACAAACCTCGTTAACGCTTAAACAGTTTAAACTTATATTAGATAAGTATTATAATAATAAATTTCAGGCGCAGTGGGACCAATATAATAACGGTATAGCTAAACATTTTTTTCCAACCATAGATGATAGACTACATAATAAAGTTTTTACGCCAAATTTTTTTAATGTCCAATTTCTTACTGGGCACGGTCTATTTAAAGATTATTTACATAAACATAAAATTGCACACTCAAATAACCGTGTAACGTGTAACTTTCCTGATAATATTAAGCATATTCTTTCCGCCTTTAACCATAGTAATACAGATTTTAGCAATATTAGCTCTGATCAATTAGTAACTAAGCTATTTACAATATGTCCACTAGTTTTACGATAGCCGAAATAAATCACCGTAAAGTTCATGTACACCTGTATTAATATTAAATTTATGTATGTTAATTATTATTAACATTGTAAAACAGTCTGTCCGGGTTCCATAAACTTAAATGAACGGGCTCAGGACAGACCTGTTATTTATATAAATTATTGGTATAAATTTTCTAAATATATTTACCCCATCGTATTACAAATTGGGGACCAAATAATAATAAAAAAAAAAAAAAAATACTGCAATTTCTTGCTTTTCTCCATTATGATACGACACCGCGTACGAAAAAATTACATTGTACAGCTACACCGCGTTGCGCCGCGGTGTATCGCTCTTTGTACGACTAGTACTATCGTTTAATCCTGTGTACGTGGGAGTCATCAGCGAGGGGCAGGGAGGAGCAGCTGACCCTTCCCCCGGAGCCTTGAAACTTTTTAATCAACTGGCATTGATGAATATTCATAGGCGCGTAATCATGGACAATTTGGAAAACTTATGTTTTAATTAAGATTTTATTCTTGTTTAATAAAATATAAAGCCTTTACAACTTATAAATTTTATCTTTCCTATAACTCATATCCTCTTTCCATCATCTTGCCCCCCTCCCTGGCGGCTGGAAACTCATCTTGCCCCTCCCTGGCTTTTCGGCTGGCGACGCCCTTGCCTGTGTTATGAAATTTCACCATTGTACCGCCCGATACGTACCGTGTTTTACGTGCTATGACCTTTATACTAAACATAAACTTTTTTACGTAAAAAAAGAAAAATTTAAATATAACATTCTAATTTTAAAGACATAAGTATACTACGTTTTTTAATTTCTTCTTCTTTTATTTCTATGTCCTTTATTTATTTCTTTTTTTTGTTTAAATAATATATCCGAATTTTTGATTTTAAATTTATTTTTAAACTACCGATATTATTTTAATATTTAGGCCGTGTATAAATTGAACGTGCGATTTGGGCAGCATCTCACTTTGGCGTGGAATGAATGATCCATGCGTTTGTTTACCTGTAGCTATTTGTTTATATTGTTATATTTTTATTGTGTATTTGCGTAATTTTTATGTTTTTAATGGTGATTAAAAATGTTAAAAAATCATCTACTTGCGAAAATAACTTATTATTAGCTTATGTTGTCAAAAAAAAAAAGAAATAGAAGAAAAAAGTAAATGAATATTACGGAATGAAAAAAACATTTGGTAGATTTCACCACGTATTTCCTCAAATTAAAAATAATAAAAACGCTCTTTTTTTTGAATACACCAAAATGAGTATGGAAACATTTAATTATTTAGTGGTCTAATATTTCTAATATACCGTTATCTATAACAAACTTTAATCGTCCAATCCTAATAGAAGAAAGACTTATGATCACATTGAAGCGAGTAAAATCAGTAGTTGTTAAAATCAGCGACGTAAATGATCTCATTATTGAAGTGAATATTTTTATGAGATATTACGAGTTTCGAGGTAGAGAGTAAATTCGTCGAGCCAACCAAATCCGTTAAACTACTTGTTAAACTTCTTGTCCTTTTCTAATGCCCGTTCACTGGAACGTAGAGCGAGAGAGACGGAAAAAAGCATAAGAAAAAATTAAGTCAAATGTTCACTAGCATAGTTTTAAAAAAAATATTGGTTTTATAATAGATAAGAAAAATTTAATAAAACGTCTTCCACGGTAAATATAAATTCTAGATAAAAATAACGCGATATGTAACTTGCTTGTGTATGCTGTTTCTCCAAGATACTTAAATTCATTAAGATCTGAAGTATTTGTATCTTATAATTATCATAAGCCAATTATTTCTATTTTCAAATAAAAGTACAGTGCAAATAAAGATGATGACATTCGTATTATTTATTTTTAGTAATTGTCGTCAATGAGACCGCAAAAAAACTGTGCGTCAGTCGAAAAGTAACGGCGTTAGAAGTGAAACTTTTTATGGAATGCAATAAATTTTAAACGACGAAACAAAAAAAAAAGGTACATCGAAGTAAAGAGAAATTTACTTAAAACTGCAAACCAGAAATGATTTGTAATACTAATAACTAGGGTTCGGATTTATATGCACTAAAAAGCCTAAAAGTATGCACTAAAAATTTCATAATAAATAGATAGTATTGAAAAAATAAAATAAAATCTTTTGTTTTTTGCTCCAAATTTTTATTATTATGCTGCTTTTTCTTCCATTACATTAATTTATATTAAAAAACCATCAAATTATAAATCTAAATTTAAAAATTATTTTATTTAATAACAAGAATTTTTGAAGTGAAACTTCTCTTATGAGAGGACACTACCAGTTTTGAGATAGAGAGTAAACTCGTCGAACTAACAAAATCGATTAAATTCCACTTGTTCTTTTCTATTGCCCGTTCCCGTTAACGGCGAGTGAGAGTGACAAAAAAAAAAAAATCTGCGAGAAAGTCGCAGCGTTTCTGTTTCTGTTTTTGTTTTTTTTCTTCTTTTTTTTACAACGCATAATAAAACAATGTGCACGGTAATCAACAAAATCTGTTAAACTAGTTATCTTTTTTTAATGCCCGCTACTCGAACGTAGAGCCAGAGAGACTGACTAAGTATACGAAGATCCGTACAAAGAAAAGACGCCGAGAATAGTCGCCACATTAATGTTTCTATGTCTGATCTTTCTTTTTCTTTTCGTTTGTTTAATTTAAATCAATAATGCTAATTCATTCCGGTTAATGTATTACTTTACCTTTATAAAATTACTGGATTGTTTCTTCATATTTGTATTTCCTGCCAACTAATTGGAACTCTCCATGCTATAAATTTACGACCGTGTCTGTTAATATAGATTTCATTGCGGAAAACGACTACTCTACATTGCAAGACACAATTGGTAAATATTTAAGTGCGGCCACTTTAGATGGAGTGTATGAGATTTCGGTTTTATCTGAAACTCTGGCTAATTGAACCGAAACTGCAAATGATAGATATTGAAGAAAGCGTGTCTAGATCAAATTTGTGACACAAATTGCGAGTGTATATATATTTATACATCAGGTAGATGGTTCAAAGGACAGTTAATAATGCAGCACTGTTAACTAGCGGTCAATGATATATTAGCGTGAAAAAAGTCGGTCAAGAATATTTGTAAAAAAAATATTCATTGTTTGCAAAATCCGAACCACACTAATAATAATGTGCTGATAATCTCGAGTTAAACACTATAGAAGTTTCACTTGTATATACATATTTATTGTTACATGCTACATATATTTTTACATAGGTACACGTATATAATTGGTACATGCAAGACTTCTGTATTGTTTAATTCGAGATTATCTGCACACTCTTATTGATTTAACGAATCATTTCTGTTTACAGTTTTAAGTAAATTTCTTCAATGTATTTTTTTTTTCGTTTCCTCGTTTAAAATTTATTGCATTTTATAAAAAGTTCCTCTTCTAACGTCGTTAGTTCTCGACTGACGAACTTTTTTTTTAGGATGCACGATTACTTTCGAAGAATAGTGCTAGAAAAATTAATTATTGCTTGTGTAATAATGTAATAATTTTTATTTTTGCATTAGATTTTTCTGGTAGCTTGTATGCTATATAGACCACTGGTCTATTTGTACTGAATTTTCAAGTGAATCGTACCATACATTGTAAGAAGGGAGTTCGTATTGCCATTTAGGAAGTATTGATAGATAAGCGCGTGCCCGAGTTCCAACCATGGAGGAATTTAAAAATTTTGCAAATAATTTTTACAAAAAATGGGAATTTTCCAACTTTTTTCCACTTTATGTTTTTTTTTTATAATACTTGTTCATTTTATTTCATAAAATCGGTCGTTTTTCCAACTCATTTTTTTTTTTTTTTTTTTTTAAATCTTGGACGCGTCAACTCAGGACATTTACCCAGCACAAAGGACTAACAAATAATGAAACGTAGGGACTTGAAAGTTAAATCAGGAAGCGATTAGAAACAGAAGAAATAAAGATAGCCAATATAGGAACAACAGAAAGAGAAGGAAGAGCAAGAATGTAGTGGGCACAGTAAGGGGTCGGGAGGCCAAGACCAAGCAAATTAGAATAAAGGACTGCGCGTTCTGAGGAGATAGATGAGCATTCGAATAGGATGTGATTTACATCACAGGTCAAATTGTAATTAATTGTTCCATTATTATCTATATATAAATAAGCAAAGAAAAAACAGTTCAGTACCTTTTTCACCTCCGTTTATTAAACGATTTTCTCTCTCTTTTTTTTTGTTTAGTAGATATTGACAATCTTTCGTGTTATCAGTAAAAAAATTTTGAAAAATTAAAAATAAATAAAAATGGCAAAAATCGACAACAATTGTGTTTAAAATAACATTAATAGTTTTACTCGAAAATAGTATTAAATATTAGTTTTAATTAAATCCGTAAGTAAAATTCATACAAATCTTTTATAGCATAAATTAAGTTTCTCTGTATAACAAATTTTTTCATAGAGGCTTTGTTCTTTAGGGGGGGATGTCTTCTAACCCCCCCCCCCCCCGTGGATTCGCCACTGGTATATAGATTATATTTCGAAAAATTTAATAAATCATACTGTGCGTTTCATTCACTTATTTTTTGATTGCATAAACAATTATGGAATTTTAAATATGCATGTTTCATTTATATACAGAAAAGAACATGATCAAAAACATCGCATGAGTGTATCAAAATTAGCCTGAAAATCGCTGTAGCGACAATATCAGCGCAACGCCGCCGGTGCCCATAATATTTAATTTATGTATATAAATATTTTTTTGTAGAAAAAGATAATGTTATTAATAAAAAAATACAAATATCAACATATATATATATATATATATATATAAAAATAATAAGTAATAATAACAAATATAATAAACAATTATAACATTTATAACAAACTAATAAGATAAATTTTTTTACTTAGTAACGTTTTCGGGATGATGATGGGTTATGCCCGAAAACGTTACTAAGTAAGAAAATTAATTTTATTAGTTTGTTATAATTGTTTATTATATTTGTTATTATTAACTTATTATTTTTATATATTTAACAAACAGTATAAAAAAAGATTCTTCATATATATATATATGTATATATATATAAAATTTTGTGTTTGCCGTTCAATTTATGTAATATTCAATTTGTTAAGGTAAGAGAGTTGATTTTTTAAAGAGAGCGTAATTTTAATTTTATTAGTCATTCATAAGTACACAGTAGGTTTTTTGCTTTTTTGCTTGTTTGTACACATATGATAATGAATTTTTTCGCCATTTTTTCTTCGGAAGAGGGACCTCCATTCAAAATTAGCCTCGGGCTCCGTAAATTTTTAATCCACTCCTGGATCTTATACTGGAATTATGCAGACGACTTACAACTATGCTGACGTTTGTAAAACTATTAGAAAAATTCATACGTATTGATTACCTAAAAACTTCGTGAAAAATAAAATGTATAAAGAAGTATATAATTTTAATATTTATAAAATTAATATTAAATATATAAATGTATCAATGCGTATCAATATATATATATATATATATATGTATATATATACTAAAAATAAACACGTTTTTACCGGTTGGCTCGTTGGTCTAGGGGTATGATTCTCGCTTAGGGTGCGAGAGGTCCCGGGTTCAAATCCCGGACGAGCCCACGCCTATTTTTACCAAACATTTTTTATTTATCATTTTCATTCAATTTGAAATAAAATACAATCCATCAAATTTCTGGTTATTTTAATAAATCAAAATTTTATTTAAATTAATAAAAGTCGATCATACTTAGTTTTTTGGCCCCGGTTTAAAATTTAATAAAAAATGAATATACTTTAAAATTTTAAATTATTCCAAAATTCCAGAAAATATGCTTCATTTTATTTTGCACGATATCACTTAGATATAAACTGTTTAAAATCCCTATTTATGTATTTATTTATTATTTTGTAACATGTATTTTTATAATTTATTTTATTCGCGTTTTTTTACGTGTATTTTATTAATTTGTATTTATTGTAATTAATATTAAAATACGAAAAAAAAAAAATGAATTTATATTATATATACATATAATAAAAACTTTAAACTGCCATCTGTGAACTGCGGTAAAATTTTATACACCACAAAACAAGTTTTATTCTGAAAATGTTAAAATATTTGCACGATCTTTCTCTTATAACAAAGTTAAAAATTTATGTACACTGCTGTTTGCAAATTAGTTCGCGAATAATCGCGTGCTCAAAGAAGTACACGTTTTATTAATATTCTCCCCATACAAATTACAACCATCCATCAATGTTGCTGAAAGTTTTTTTAAAAAATACAATAAATACACGTTGCCGCAATCTTCGATTTTTTTTTCTTTCTTTTAATTTCGACTTCTCGGAGAAAGTCTTTAGGTTACTTTGAATGCACAAGTGACTTTTACATAAAAGTTTTTCGTGCGTCGCAATTTATTTGACGGTTCCGCAACATTTACCCTAACAGGACGTCTTCTGCTTAATAATAATATGAAACACTCCCTAAAAGTCACTCTTCTTTCTTATGTAGATGTGAAACGATCTGTCTAATGTGCAATTACTATTCGGTCTCTTTTTAAGGTTGAACATAAACTTTTCAGACTTGTCATAAATATTGGCAATGTAGCATCCAAGAATAGAGGCAATATCAAGCAATAAATTATCGGTTATACATATAAATATCTTAATCTCAAGTGAAAATACTGCATGCAATAATGCAGATCACTAAGTAAAAATACACAACTTACAAAAAAACTATTTGGATAACTAAAGAATAATTAAACGTTTTCGTAAAATAAAATATTAATGAATAAAATTACGCGTAAAAATAAAAATATTTGTTCCATTACATAAAAAATACCTTTATAAACGAAAAAAAGAATATATACATACATAAAAGTCTTACTTTCAGAAAAATAACGTAAACAATTAATGAAACCAAAATAATTGGTGGAACTAAGTAACTGAAGAAGAAAATTGTGAAAAAATGCACACGGCGGTACGTAGAAAATCGTAGGTGGCCTATTTTCCCCTGCCGCTAATTTACGCTCGTAAAATGTAAGTTATTTTAATGTCGAATCAAAAAAGAAAGTAATTTTTTCGTTTTTTTTTAGTTCGCTTTTCGACACTGATTAGTTTACCTTATTTACGTGATTTTCTTTTTTTTGAGCCGCAATGAAGAGCCCTACCCGGTATTAGATTAAAATACAAATGAAAATAACATCCATTAAGTGGTACATAAATTGAATTTTAATATTTTGAAATATTTGAATATTCCATGGATAAACTTAATTTTCTTGTTAACTATAACTTCAACTTTATAGTATAATGCGGACTAGTGATACCGCATAAACCAGTATGGCGTTAATTAATTCATATTACTATTTCATACAGATTTTCTAAAGTTATCACGGACACACCGTTGTTGAACGCGTTTTAATTTTTATTGTATCTTAACCGGTTGAGAATTAATAATTATTACGAAGCAATCATAAAGAGATTATATTTCGTTTTATGGAAATTTATAGTAATATTGTTCGATATTTCTCCGACTATTTTTTTAAGGAAAACAAAGAAATTCACCTGTTTGATCGCGATTATTGCATTTAGTGAAAACAAAAAGTTACGATGATTTGAAATTATTTTCATGCTACTTTTGAAATCGGAAATGAAAACGTTAAAATACAATTTTTAGCTTTATTTTTTGAAGTTTTAAAAATTTCCGTAAATTGCATCGGTTAAATCTTTTTTTTTTTTTTTTTTTTTTTTTTAAAGAACGTATCAAAACGTTGCATTAAAAATCAGGCTCGAAAATTTTTAGACTTATATTAACTATTATTGCGGTAGAGACCATGGTGAAATATTTTCATAATTGCAATTTCATGAAAAAACATACGTTTATATGAACTTTTTTCATATTTTCAAGTTTGAGACCAGTTTCTAGAATTTCGTATCTCCTTTTTGGATCATTTGTGTTGTAATCTTAACAAAAAGACACACTACACCGAGGAATTAATGGATTATTACAGGATAACATTACCGGAACATCTGAAATAATAATTAAATCATAATTTAGAACATATAATAAAAAATGGTACATAATAAGTTTTTGTGTGCAGGAAATACATGGCAATTAAATCGTAAGTTCATTAATGTAAAGCATGAAACAGAATTACGCTATATCAACTGCTCAGATTTTGTACGATTATAGAATAACTAAATTAAATTAGCAAATACAAATCCGATATACACGTGTAAAATGAACATAATTATTAATTACGGAAAAATTTATTTTTACATTGGTAAACGAATTATACTAATTTATCTGATGAAGTAACATCAATTCACAAATACTTATTGTTTCGTTTGTGTCAGAAAAAATAAAATAAATAAAAAATCCCGCTAATTAACGATGTATATAAACATAAATAGAAAAATTTTAATCTTTATCATTAATAATAATGAATGTTAGAGATGTTATTGAATTTAAGGTTGCTCCATTTATAAATCGCTGCCGTTAGATATTTTTTTTTACTTTAAATTACTGGTTTTTATATATTTTTATTATTATTACAAATTTAAAAACTTTCAAGATTTTTAATTGACTAATTTTAAAATTGCTAAAAGTTCAGTGAACGTTTGAAAATTTATAATTTCATTGTTATTTATAGTAAAAACTATTATTACTTATTTTACAGTTCTTTTATTATATTTAAAATTCATAAATGCTCTCTAATACATAGATTCACATAGGTTTCAAATATTAAAACTAAGATGTTCGTTCAGTTTAGAAGTTAAACACGATTTGGGTTTATAATAAGTTCTTAAAATGAAAATTTATTATTTTTAATATATTTTTTTTATTGAAAAAAAAAAAGTATAAAATGTAAAAGAAAAAAAAATTCGACGGGCTCGTCCGGGATTTGAACCCGGGACCTCTCGCACCCGAAGCGAGAATCATACCCCTAGACCAACGAGCCAGCTGATTCGATTGTTTAATTTACTTTATATTAATTCTGATAACTGCGTCAAAAAAAGTTACGTAATCTTTTTAATTTTATACCTTAAATACAAAATGAATTTTATTTATTGCTGAAGTAAGTTCAAAAAAAAAAGGGGGAAGGGGGAAAGGCATTAATTGTATTTTATTTTATTTTGTAAGAAATAAGAATCTATTTTAAATTAAATGAAATTGTTCAAACTACAAAACTTTTTACACATATTCATGTGACTTTGATAGTGTAGAATGTTAAAAAAATTAATAATAAAATATTTTTGAAAAATTCATTTTTAATTTTATTTTCCTCAATATACATATTAACTAAATAATGTGTTCTTATAACTTTAGACGTTTCTTACTGTATTTCTTAAAAATTCGTGTGTTAATCTTATTCTGTTTTCTTTGCTTATTTAATTAATGAGATATAATTAAAATGATATGTAAATTTAAAAACGAAAGATATGCATTGTGCACAAATAATGTCGTTTATGAAGAAGCTTAAAAATAAAAATAACCAATGTCGTGAAATTTGGAAAAGAAAATTGTTTCTTCTAGCAGAGATGATATAATATGGCTTGTAAGTAAATTAAAACGAATTCGCTATTTTTTAAATTTACCATTTCTTACATTTAGCTAGTAGTGAAAGGTGTGGTGGCATTTTTTAATTTCATTTAGAGTTAAAACGTCTCTTTCAAATTCAACTAGAGGTACATAAATCATTACTATTCAACATCTAGCAGTTTAGTGAAAAATCGATACATACATACGCAACGTAAATTAATGATACTTAAAAATATCCCCGAATAGAGAAAGATATAATTTCCTCCATCGCTGTTATCTTATGCAATAAATCCTTCACATTCACGAGTAGTAGGTACGTTCCAAAAATTTTTTTGCCAATATCAAATGTACTTAAAGGTTATGTATGTTAGGAAATTAGCAGCGAGGCGGCGAAAAAAATTATTTTTCTTTAAACGATTCATGAGAACTACGTGAAATTGTTTTTTTAAAAAATAAAAAATATTAAAGTTCACTAAGTTTTCTTATAGTGCGAACGATTAAATTAAAAATAGGTATAAAAATAAGTTTAAAAGAATCATATTCACCGTATAGCGAATGTTAAAACTGTTTATTGTTAACACCGGTGGTGGTCACTAATTTTCCGTTAATTGGCGGATGCAGACCTACGAAGGTTAAGAGTTTGCTGTACTGTATTAAATGTTGGAGCAGATTTTTTTTTTTTCTCCCCCAACAAAATGATACAAATGTTAATTTGTGGCTCCACCAAACCACTGCTTACTGCCCGTCATGGGCAAGATTATAATGAAACACACGCGTGCTTCTTGCTTTCTATTTACAATCATATAACTGCACTTGTAAACAGGGTCAGATATAAAATTTCTGAAAGAGTCCAACTGCGTGGAGGGTCGTTGTAACTTTTTAAATAACTAAACTATTTGATTTTTTTCTTTTTTATGTAAATATATACTACGTTATGTTAATGGCGACGACGGAAATTAATTTTAAGGGCGGATTTTCTCTTCAAAATTTCCTTAATTTACTTTCAGTTCAAGGCTAATTAAAATGACCCATTTGGATTTTTTTTCTTCTTTTGATTCTCTTTTAATGTCTTAAAATATTATGTATCAATAATTCCATAATAAACAAAAGTTTATAAAATTTCGGAAGAAGAATATATTCCCGGTATTTTTTCTCATTGGATTTACACAATTATCTATATTGTAAACTTTCTCTACCTGAAAAAATTTTGAGATTTTTAAAAATTTTATACAATAGGATCCTAAATATTAAGCAGCGAATATATTTATTAATAAAAATAATTCGAAAAAAGAAACAAAACTTAAAAAATAATATTTTAAGAAACATTAAACTGCGCGATTATATTTATTCATAAATGTTTTTCACAAATTAGTATTTAATTTAATTATTGAACTTCGTATTTTAATATTTTTCTTTCTTTTAGAGTAAACATTTGAGTTGATATTTCAATAATCTTCTAACAAAATAAAGAAGTAAAGAGAAATTAGAAAAGATTGCAAAATAATAGAAACATCAAACGCAACAGCAACTTGTTTATTGTGGTCCGAATATAATATTAAGGGAAATATATTGTTTAAATAAAAGTAAAAAAATTCCGTAGAATAAAAAAAAAGTAAAAAACAAGCGGTTTATACATATATATATATATGTTTTTTTGTTTTTTTTTATTGCACGCAAGCTGTCCATGTAGAACAATAAGCGGCAATGTTAGGAAGCTATGCAATACATAAATTCATGGAACGCTTCCCAATGCTCGTCATTCCTTAGTGATACAGATTAAAATTAATTATACTCGACCGTTTTATTCTTTTGAATCGGGTGCGATCTTTACCGAGGATGTGTGTCAACTGATTATTGTGATTTCGTAACCGTTTATTTTACATATTGTAGTTTGACTGTCTCAGTCTGATCTCTTTAATCGTTGCTAGGTGGAAATCTTGGTGAATATTGTCGTTGCGTACATACCATGGCGCACCGGCTATCGACTGTAGGATCTTCGATTGGACTTGTTGTATAATCGCTATATTTGATTTACTTGTGGTTCCCCAATGGGAAATTCCATAAGACCATATAGGTTTTAAGAGAGCTTTATAGAGTACTACTCTTTTTCCAGTGATAGTATTGACTTTTTATCAAGTAACCAATACAAATTAGCGAAATTTAAAATTTATTTATTTTCGTTTGGCATATATATGATTTTTTCATGCGAGTCTTTGATACAGATGTAAGCCGAGATATTTTACACTATTCGAAATTGGAAATGTGTTTCCATTTAATGTTATTATCAGACTGCTGTCCATTTTCTACAAAGTAAATATAAGCTGTGTACATTTGGATATTCGTTAACTTTAATTTGCCAAGTTTTATACCATTTTTCCAAAACGTTTAAGTGAGATTGTAGCTGCTTCGATGCTGATGTAACATCATAGTGCGTACAGAGTATCGCTGTGTCGCTGTTGTTGCGTTGGTGTTTTCGGGAAAAGCATATGTATATATCTGGTATACCAGAGGTCCAAGCACACTGCCTTGTGGAACTCCGGAACTGATAGCATGAATACTCAAGTATGACTTGTTGAAATTCACTTGAAAAAAATTTTCTTCAAGGTAAGACATCATAACAATTAGTACTAATGAAATAATTGTTGTTTTATTTTAAATAATGACCTGTCGTGCCATACTTTATCAAATGCGTTTTTGATGTCTACAAAAACTGCTGAGTAAAATTTTTTATCCTCGAAACTATAATGTATCACATTAACAACTCTGTGTGTTTGTTTTATGGTGCTATGTTGCTTCCTAAAACCAAACGGATAATCTGGTTTTGTTTTATTTTGGGTTAATAAAGGTTTTATTCTTCTGAATAATAATTTTTCGAATAGTTTTGAGAACGCTGGAAGTAAACTTATTGGTCTACACAAAGTTACATCTTCGGCAGGTTTCTCTAGTTCTTGTGTAAGTACGAGTAATATAGCGGCGAATTTCCATTGCACGGGAAAATATCCAGTTCTGAGAATTGCGTTGTACATAAACGTTAGCGATAGTATGGCTTTTTTTGGAATCAACAAAATAAGCATTGCTTTCGGAACAGGTACACCGTTTAAATGATAGTAAATGTAAATGTTAATTTGCGTTTCCTGCAAAATAGCGCTTTTTGAGTTATGACGTTATTGTATCTAATGAGCGATATGTAATTTTTATTTATGTTTATACGGTAATTAATTTATGTAAATTATTAATATATAAATCAAAGTGATGGAAATTATTAGTGAATAATGTGTATTGTTATTTATAAAATAAATATCCCAAGAAAATGTTGTTAGTATTTCATTATTTGATTATTTATATGAGTCTTTTGTTATTAATAATGTTTTAATATCTTTAGTATTATGAGTGGGCGGTAAGCGCATCTCTGCATTGTTTATTCTTTAGTTGTCTGACAGGATTGTCCGGAAGTCCAGTAGTTTTCATACGCGATATTAATGGGTTTAAATTATGACTGAATGCAGCATGCATTTTGTTATATTGCTGCTTACGTATCGCCAACACCGAAGGAACTTTGAGGTCATTCTCAATTATACAATTACGAACATAATATGGCGCATTGGTCATCATCCTCAATATCTTCGACTGAAACGACTGTATTTTTTTGAGGTGCATTTTTGCGGCTGAACCATATATTTTTAAGCCGTATTTCCGGACAGGGGCTATAATGGCGTTATACAACAACATTTTATTTTCCAGACTGAGTTTGGATTTTCTTCCTACTAGTGGATATAATTGCCTCAGTAGCGACTTGAATTTTTTCTTTGTATTAATTACATGCAGATTCCATACTAGGCGTCTGTCAATAGTTAATTCCAGATATTTTACTGATTGTACTTGCAGTATTTTACAGCTGTTGTAAGTAACTGGCGGACATGTTTTTCGGTTATTTGTGAACGTAATATGTGATGATTTTTGTTCATGTAGAGCCTGACTTTCCCAAAGATAATCTACCTGAAGTCAATGCAATTTTGTTGAAAAATAACATAAAGCCTAACTTTACACCCAGAATGGACTATTCAAAACTACCTCCCCCCTGGGCTTCTTTTCAGATAGAAGCTATTAAAACCCTCACCGATAACAATCACCCACTAGCACTGCGAGGGCATAGGGCGCTAGGCATTATTAATAAATACACCACATTTTCGAAAGCATACACTGATGGATCCAAAGCTAATAAGTCTAAAGTTGTCCCAGCTGCATGCGCTTTCGAGATAGACGGAATCACAGAGGGCATACGGTTGAACAACGTTGTGTCGATCGCGGAGGCCGAAATGTATGCTGTGTTGTTTTATCTTCAGGCATATTTAGAACTGAGAACCAAACCGCTCGGAATCTTACTGGTGACTGATTCCTTGCAGTCCATACGTGCTTTGCAGTCGAATCACTCTGAATCACCAATGGTCCTAGAAGTTCCGGGCCTACCTTATACCAGCTGAGCCGAAGAAGATGCTGAGTTGTTTTTTTATGGGTCCCCAGTCGGAGAATGAGCGGGTGGACCTGGTCGCTTGGTCATCCATGATGTGCTCAATGCCGCTATTTGCTTACGGTCCATTATCCTTGAGAAGTTTCCTGTCGGATGCAGTTTTCGCACAGTGGAATCATGACTGGATGTCTCAATCGACCTTTCTCTGAGAATTGAAACCTACGACGGAGCCATGGTGGCCTCTAATCGGAACGGAATGCAGAGTTTTCTCGGTAGTTCCTGCTAACGGGACATACATCTTTTTCCCACGACTACATCCTCAAACAAGCTCCAAAGCCAAATACCTGCCCACTTCGTTCTATCGACGAATACCCATCAGTTTCGCACATCTTGCTGAAATGCAAACGTTTTAATGGGCTGCGGCGCGGCCAGATTACATCACTTGCAGACATCCTTTGAAATACCCCTATCGCTTTGAACAACCTCATGGCTTGGCTAGAGATATTTTACTAACAAAAGTGATATCTAAAAATATAGATACAGTGAAACTTTTGAATAACAGACAGTCGCGGGACAAAAAAATTTGTCCGGCATTAAGAAGTGTCCGCTGATAGGAAATGATAATGTATGTACAGTTTATTGAAATTTACATTATTGCGTGTTGTAACGTATTTCATAAGAATATAAAAGATAGTACGTAATATAACAAAATACAGAAAATATTTACTTAAGACATGCATGCGTCTAAAATATATAAAAAAAATTGTTCGTAAAATATAAAAATATGTATGTATGTATAGTACTACTACAGTACTTATGTTTGTATTGCAGGATTAGTTTATAAACAAGTTAGGCAATAGTAGTATAAACCACTTTTTGTTTTTGAAGAATGCAAGATAATCTATAATTTTAATCCTTTATGTTCAAAATATATATATCTTTTTTTAAACACATACTGTAAATCCTAACGTATCGAACATATTTCAGTTTTGCATGAAAAGATCACTAATTTTTTACTTCGTTTGTTTCATTTAAAATCCGCGATTCGACATGCACTTGCAGTTCGCATATCATTTTTAAACCTTCAGCATCAGCTTTATTAATGAAATACGATTTTTTTAGTTTTTTCAATAACAACTAACGAGTCAACATTATTTTTAAAGTTTCACAGTCAACTTCAGTAGTTGTGTCTTCTTCGCCATCATAAACATTATTGTCATTACAGTCTACTGCATCATCGGATGGATTTTGTTGTTGCATGAATTTAGATGCTAATTCATTTATGTCGGTACATGAATCTTCCGCATGCAATCCCTCGTCTATTAAACAATAATCTGAGACACTAATCGAACTTTTTTTGACAAACTTTGTCCGTTTAACAGAAATCGAATTTCCAAAATCATACTTATTAAAGTGTCCGCGTCCGTAATTGGGAAGGTCTGTTATTGGGAAATTTAAAATTGTCCGCTATTTAGAAGTGTCCGTTAGTAGAAGTTTTATTGTATTTATTTGTGATAAGTATAAAAGTAATTATGTACAAATTTTAAGAACATAACCCACAGCAAACTTATGGAGATATTCTATCGATTAGGAATACCATTAAAAACTAAATTTATACATAATACTTTTTAACATTATTATTGTTGAAATTGATGATATTACTTTTATTTTGGAAAATGAGGATCCACTCAATATTTTCAGTTTACTGATATGTATTTACAGAATAATAAATTAACGAACTTTACTACGGGATACAGTGAATAATACGAGAGGAAAGAAATTATTGAATATAATAGAATTACATGACTTACATATTTTAAATATTGAAAACAAATATGCCTTTAAGAGAAGAAATCTAAAAAAAGTGTAATAGATTTAATTTTGGTAACTAGAAATTTAACAAATCGAGTTCAAAATTGAGAAGTTAGCCACGAGTTAAATGGCAGTGATTATTTTTAGATTACTTTTAACGTAATTTCGGTTACGGGCAAGACAGATGAAAGTGTTATTATTTAAAGGTGAAGAAAAAAAAAAATAGCGAACATAAATAGAAGACATATCGGTAAAATCGTGAAGCACTATTCCTTCGTTCGAGTTCAGTTCGAATGTTACGGTCGCACATTGAATATATCGAGAAGTTATGATTATGCTTGACAAGCCAAAATAAATACATTGAAAAAAAAAAAATGTAACATTTTCGATTAGGAAAAGCTTTCAACAATGTTGACTGGCAAATTTTCTTTAAAATCCTGAAGGCAAAAGGTATCGATTGAATGAATGAGAAGTTAATAATGCGTCGTTCCACAAATTAAACTGAAACAAAAGGGATCTGAAGAAAAAAGCGTAAATAAAAATGAGGGCGTTGCACATGTTCGTTTTCGATTGGATGTATTTTCATCGAATAAAAAATGAAACGAAAAAAATTAAAGCAGGCCTGGCCAAGCCAGTTGATTTCACGGGCCACTTTGATGACGCATAACATTACAGCGGACCATACTTTAGGTAAACATGCTTTTAAAATATGTAATACAAATACAAAATGAATAAAACAATAAAGATTCGACATAATTAATACTGGAGTCTTTAAATAAAATATTTGCTTATCCTTTCTTTCACTTAATTTTTGTGCATCTCTATTTATGTTCAACGTTGCACATCTTAAATGGGATTTTATAAATTGGCATCAGTTAATGAAGCGTGTGACGAACTCCTTGTAAATTTCATTTTCTCGAAAAAAATCTTTTACAAACATATTACGTGGATCCAAAAACATTTACAATTCGTTATGCAAAATATCTGAATATTTCTGGAATGTACTATATGTAAAAATTGATTTTTAATGGGAACGCAAAAATTTGCTTTATTTCATTGTTGCGCTATAAATCAACTCCATTTGCAGATTTTCAGGAACGACATGAAATGGGCATGAAAATATATTTCAAACATTTTATCGTACTTTTCTAGTTGTGAAAAACGACTATCAAATCCAGTTTTATAAATTTCTTTATTTCTCATTAGCATATTTCGAGAACTTTTTAGCTTTCTGTGAAATTATTTATGACACCGGAAAGTGTTGAGCATTATTATTTCTAAGCTGGTATTGGAGTAACAATGATTTTTTATTAAACGCTTTGATGAAATTTTATAAACGTATAGATTGCTAAATTATCTTGGCCCCTTGTAAGTCCGTATTTAGCTGATTAAGTTTTTCTGTTATATGCACGAAAAAACGTAGGACTAACAACCAATCGTCATCACTTAATTCAGGCACAAATTCTTGCTTCTCGTTCAAAAACTTATCTGTTTCCTTACGTAAACTGAAGTATATGAAAGAATTTTATTTTATAATGTTTCGGCGTCATAGCACCATGTTCACGATTAAAAGGCTCTATAAGCGTCAAAACATGTCGCTAAATAATAAAAATTAATATATTTCTTAAAAAACAGTATTTTATTATTTTAAAAAGTGTACAATATTGAAATTCTTTGTCTCGGTAAGAATTAACCTTTTTCCAAATTACGCTTCCAAAGTAAAATGATAATATCTTTCAAGCGGTGTCAAGGACATTTGCTATATTACTAAAAACTTCTTTAAAATAAACCGGCTTTTTCACGTTCTTTGTTGACTACCGAGCTCACCTCCTTTCACGCGGTACCAATGCTTCGTCAAAGTTTTGCCCCATGGGCTGAAGTTACGCATGAAAAAACATGAAAAATCATACGCGGCGAACGTGTATAACCTCCTTCTTTTTGAAGTCGGTCAAAAGCAATGAAATCTTTTTGAAGCTAGTCAAATAAGTTGTAAAACAGAGACGAATGTTTCTTTTTTTTTTTGGGAGGTTCGTCGAAATAGACATAAAATGGTCCAAGAATTAAGATGGAATCGGATGTTTAAACAATCGGATATGAGGGATAAAAAGAACTCAAGGCCCGGAATGACCAAATAAGAAGGCAAGGAGAGAAGGAAAAAAGCGCAATAAGGAGTTGGAAGATTAATTAGTAGTTTCCGGAAAGGATACACGGGAATTATTCGAATACAGGCGTGATTATTAGCGTTACCTCTAAAGTTGTAAGTGGAAGGGTAACAGAATGGAAAAACAAGGGATATAAGTGGAAAAGAGGTGTAGGAAGCAAATTGTATCCAAAGCGTGGAGAGGACGGGTTGCAAATGTTAACAGAAAAGAACTATGCTAATAATAATATAATAAACGTAAAGATTTTTAACTATCTTCAAGATAACGTTCCTATAATGCTATTCTTGTACGTGTGTTAGTGTTACAAATATTTAACGGAATCTTTTATGCGACGTGTCGATGTTTATAAGAACAACTTCCTTACCATCTCGAAACGTTTAGATCATTCCGGTTTACATCAAAAAGCGATTCGGATCTTATCAGGAAGCTCACTCGTATTTCTCATAATCGGATTTTTTGACAATTTGAGTTGTGGGAAATTATTACGTGAATCACTCCTATCGAAGTGAACTCTATATTTCCGCGCTAGAAATCTGCATGCGTGTTTTGAGGAAAAACACAATGCTGATCAATCGGTAGAAAGCCGGCATTTCTCGCAATTTCCCTTTCTATTAAACAATATGCACCCGATGGAGTTTTAGTAATTTTGAAACCCCGGTGTCCAATAGCCAATAATTCTCGAGAATTGACGCGAGTTAGTTTTCACCTACTACTCGTCCGAAAATAAAATTGTTCTTCGAACGGCACAGTCGCTGAAAAGATAATATTCTGACGACCGTCATCGTGTCCGTCAGATTTCCGTCCAGACGACCTGAAAGTGTTACACCAGCTGAACAGCTTATTCCGCGATGAGGTCCAAAGAGTCATAAACGCGATGCCTCAAAGCGGGGTGGTAAGAGGCTTTTGAGTCACAAATGCTCGACTTGTCAGCTCGCAACCAGTAACAATGTTGAGGGGTACAGATTTTATAGCTGTTTATCTGTTTTGTATTTCGTAATTAGCCGGTATAATTAATTAAGTTCAGTGTATTTGTAAAGTTTCCGGTAAGAATTGTTGTGTAGAAATAAAAATGACCGGAATGTCTACTTATTATTTTTACACCCGCGATGATCGTGACGAAAACGGCCTATTCGGAATTGAAAGACTTTTGCTTCGATTTTTTCTTGGCCTAATTCTCGGAACTGGTCAGCGAGCGGTCAAGTCGGTAGCACTTATTTTAGTGTGAGGGCAAAAGGCACACGGAAAATGCAACAAATAGGCGGCTACCGAATTGGGCTTTTAATCTGCATTAAAATATAATGTGTAACAGGAGGCATTCTGTTCCACACAGACGCACGCGATGCACTTCCTAATATCGCTCGCAGTAACTATTAAGCGTTGCGTGTTGCGTTTAATTTTTACTCCATTATTTTTCGATTACTCCGACGCTAGAAGTCGCAAAAAGCCGGGAAAAGATTAGCGAGCAGCAAAACTAAATGGATAAATTTCTGCTATTACTATTACTATTATTAATATTATTATTATTATTACTACCACTATTACTATTATTATGATTACGATTATGATGATTATTATTATTATTATTATTATTATTTTGTTACTACTATTATTACTACTATTATCGCTTCTGTTGTTCTTATTGCTATTATTAATCCTTTGAATTATTACGTTTAGTACGGTAAGTTAGGTTGACAGCACGACATGAAGCACATTACTTATTTGTTTGCAACGCGATATACGTTGCTAACGAGTTCGAAAGAGATGGCTTTACTTTACATGAGAAAGAGTAATAATAGCGAAATGGTCAAGCAATATAAATCGACAGTGGCAGTCGTTAAATTGGAGCAATGTTAGGAGCCTTTTGAATGTGCGATTTTAAAAAAGTGCCAGTTCCTGAATTGCTACTTTCCGATAGGCTTAGAAACTGTTAGTATTGTTATTTTTATTGTTACGGCGAAGCACCTTCGCAAAAGGGAAAAACAAAAAAATTCAAGAATTATTATTCCAATAATTTCTTCTTTTCCTGTTTTTTTTTAATCCTTCGTACGTAATGCTAATACGCACGCTACTATATTATACCGGAGGAATGCGCAGGTATACATTCTTTTATCGCTACCTGAACAGCTAATCAATCTATCCCCTTCCGAAAATAGGGGAAATAATACTTTACTTAATTTGCGATGTGCATATCGTCTCGCATTTGAAAAGGAATTATAAAACGGCAGTTGAAAAATCAATTGAGAATGCATCCGTTGATCTTTTCTTATTTACAATGCTGTGAAAATTACATTAAGCTGAAGATCTAGTTTCTGCGAGGGCGAGAAATGCAAATTTGAATTTTCGGTTTTGATACACATACATTTTTTTGCATTTGCTCGGACTTTAACTGCTATAGGTTTTTTAAGTATAGGCTCCAGATTGAACCCTCCTATAGTGTTTGACGGTTTGATTAAATTTAATGTGCTATATTAGGCAGCGTATTTTTCAGACAATTGTATTATCACTGCAAGTTCGCATTCATTGTCACTATAGCAATAATTTATTCTATTTAACCGCTTTACTAAATTAAAAACAATTAACAACTTACCGCAATGCGAATAAGAGCAATAATTCCGCTTTCGGAACTTATATTCATCAGATTTTAGTAATGGTAATAATAAATTTTTACAAGTATTTACCAACAGGAAAATTAAACGAAAAAACAAGAAGAGCAAACAAAACAAACGATATAATAAATATGTTGGTTTGTGTTTATGGGAGGCCAAAAAATGAAAAAAAGGGACTTTTTTTGCTCGTCATCCAGGGTGATATTATAATAAATTTCTGATGGGGCAAATTTTTAAATTTCTCCGTATGTTTTTTATTTTCTACGATTAATAAAGATTTTTTGTTATCTGAAAGAGCCTGAGTTATACAATGTTTTTATCCTGTATGCGCACACCGATCCGCACTACTGTATTTCTCTTCTTCTACGATAAGACCTGTACAATTGCACCTTATCTATAAGCCGTGCACCCTTCTCAGCGAATTTCCAGAATGATCCTATCTGTTCTGCTTAAGGTAGAAAAATAATAGGGAAATAAACTTGCCCATTATTAATTTCAACGTTTACGTTAATTTCGCGACAATTATTCCAGCTCGGATGCAATAATGGTTTTATACTCTACCTGTCTGCGATATTGTCAACCGCTGAGCAGCTCAAGGATATTACTAGCCACAGATTAGCATATTTAAAACTTTAATCGAGTCGTCGGGATACTTGCCGAAGCAGAATATCTGGTTCAAACGGAGATTTGTGCAATCTAAGATTTTCGGAAGTTCATCAAAATCAGCTGCGAACATGCTGGGCTTACGCTGATATCTATCCAGAAAGTCAAAAGAAGTTTCAACAGATTCGCATTATGAAACGGTTTGACTATCTTTGGCCGGTGGTCATCAGTTAACGAGAATTCGTTAAGTAAAAAAAACACGAATTGACCTAATTTCATCTAAAAATGCCACTGCCTAGAGTGGACCTTTTTGTAGTATTATGAAATATTTCTTTTAACTGAAAAATTTGACTCGGAATTTTTTTTCACTGTTCCAGAGGGAGGGCACTAACAGCGTTTATCGGGTCGATCACAACCGCCATGCCCTTTCTTTGTTTAATTATATTGTCGATTTGTCCCTCAATGTTTTCGCAACACTTTGTCGTTCTCGATCTTCTGTGTTTACGATACCTTCATGGTTCTCGACTATGTGTCCACACTTCGTATGCTTCCAAATATCGCACTGTTCTTTTTGTATATGTTGCTATTTTTGAACCATATAGTGTAAAATCGGCTGGACGTGTAACATTTTGTATGTTGTCTTGTTCACAGGCTTAAGGATGAGTTTGTGAGTAATTTTCGCATCGTTCCAAAATCTGTTTTAGCATTACTCTGTGATTTGGCTCTAACGTGTTTGTGATGTTCTTCTTCTTCTTCAGGTGCCGTACGCTACATAGCGCGTTGGCGCAACCTATTCATTCGTACATTTTTAGCTGTACCGATATTATAGGTAGTGGTACCAGGCAATTATTATATGCAACGCAGGTATATACACGCAAGACTCTACATTCGGAACTGATTAGTAATCGTTTGATTTACATCGTTTTACACAAATGCAGTCCTATTTATGTCTGCTGTATGCTGACCTAGCGCGCGCATATGATGATATGCATGTTTGCCTTTGCCTTCCACGTGATTACTGGCGAATATTTATTTATTTATTTAATTCTTGTAATAAGTTCGTCGTCGCTCAGGATCGAACCCGTGACCGCCATATCGGAAGTCAAGCGCTCTAGCAACTAGGCTATCGCGACGGTTTGTGATGTAGCTGCCGAGATATTTCTTCTCTATAACCTCTTCTATCTATTTCCCGTTGATTATTACATTTGCATTCTTATGTATTTTGTGACTGATTATCATCATCTTTCTATTAATAGTGTTTTCCTTGCCGATCGAATCTACTGGAATATATTTAACCAATTGTTGTAATTGTTTATGGCTGAATTTTCCGAAAGAATGGCATCGTCGGCGTGACGGACATTTATTTATTTTAATTCCGAAGCTTTTATGCCAAAGTGCAGCTTTGAAAGTGGAGTCAACGTATATATTCGACAACAAGGCTGGTAGTTATATGTTATTTCTTCCTGTAACCGCTTATTTGAATGTAAACTTTTAATAATTTAAATAACCGTTAAGTAAATACAGAGCAGTGTAATTGAACTTACAAGGCTGGTAGTGTCTAACTCCTCTGCGTATGTATAGTGAATTTTTAATGCCAGTATTTCGTTTTATCCTTCGATCATATTCATTTATCTTTCTTTGTTTTATTATTTGTATTAATTCGCCATGTCCGATTCGGTCGAAAGTCCAAGATATATATGAAAACGTCGCGTTTTTGGTCTCAACATTTCTGTAGCAGTATGGGAGATTCGGTTACGAGTAGCAACGGTTACGGGTGTACGTTATCGCGTTAAACATTCTAATTTCGTAGTTATTTAATCTACCGATGATGAATGATAAATTTTTAGAAAAGTTTAACGAGCTATGTGATAGTGTCGAATCGATAAAGTCGACGTGCGATAGGACAAATAAAACGTTGGATAGCATAATGTCGAAGATCGCAGGTTTAAAAAAGGAAAATTAATTAATTAACGATAAAGTGAAGCAGTTGGAAGAAGAAAACAAATATTTAAAGACGGAAATAGAGAAAATTAATCAGTACTCGCGGAAAGATAATAATTCACGGTATTCCATTCGAGGAAGAAGAAAACCTAAAAATAAAGATCAGTAACATAGCGCGAGTAAATTAAATGTCAAGCTAGAAGAATGCGATATAAAAGCTTTACACAGATTAGGGATGCAAAACAACAAGGCGGCAGTAATATTAAAGTTAAACAACAGAGAGAAGAAGAGTCAATTAATCGCAAATGCAAGGAAGGAGAAGATAACGGCAAAAGATGCTGGTTTAGCAGTAACAACAAAAATTTTTATAAACGAAGACACTACGCGCCACACGCGGGATTTACTGGCGGTAGCGAAACAGGCACGCGATTTGGGTAAGCTAGCGTATGTGTGGAACAGAGAACAGAAGATATTCGTCAGGGTATCAGAGAAGGGTAAAGCGATCAGCATAACCAGTAGAGATCAGCTCGATCAACTGATAGACGAAGAAGGCAGGAGCGGACCAGAAACAGATCGCAACTCGAATGACGATAACGACGCGTTATCACCACAGCAACAGCAACCGCGCACGCAACGGAAACAGATAAGACAAACGTTAATCAGCAGTTTCACTAGCGTTAATAAGAACACTAACTTGCCGGAAAAGAAAAAAACATGAGTCTATAAAAATAAGTGAAAAGCAGGGCCGAACTCAACCGAGCGCCCAGCAATGCCTGGTCAGCAAGGGCGTATAAGACCCGTCCCCTCAAACCAGCCTAAAACAGTTAATTTAAGTAAGCGTATTGGTTATATTAATTATAATAGTAATAAAATTAGAAGAAGTTTAGATATAGGCAGCCTAAATGTAAGAACATTAATGAGTAATGATAAATTAATAGAATTAGAAGATGCATTTGATAAAAGTAAGTTAGATATATTAGGTTTAGCGGAGATTAGAAGACCGGGAGAGCATATTCTACAACTAAAGTCAGGAAAGTTACTGTGATGGAAAGGAAACGAAAGAGGACTAAGCGGTGTTGGTTTTTTAATAAACAAAAAGTGGAGGTGTAACCTAATAGAATTTATAGGACACACAGATAGGTTAGCAACTGCTAAAATTAGGATTAGCAATAATCAAATATTAACAATGGTGCAGGTTTACTTTCGGACAGCAGTCTCTGAAGAATCCGAATGTGATGAAATGTATACAAATATTAACGAAATCCTAAGACACCAAAAATGCAATAATAGACAACAAATTATATTAATGGGAGACTTTAATAGCCAGATAGGAGAAAGAAAACCAGGGGAAAGAAAGGTAATGGGGCCATATAACTACGGGAATAGAAACTTAAGAGGGGATAAATTAGTAAATTTCTGTTTGCAAAAAAACTTTAAAATTGTGAATAGTTTCTATAAAAAACGTAAAGGTAGATTATGGACATGGACTGCTCCGAACGGGAATTATAATAATCAATTGGACTATATTATAACTGACTGTTATAAAAACATAAGAAACTGCAAAGTACTATATAATTTTCTATTTCACTCGGATCATAGACCAATAAGTTGTAAAATCGATTTAAAACCACTAAAACGAATAATAAGCAATAAAACAGTAGAACCTAAGATTACAGAAAATAACAAAGTAAATTACGGTAATACGTTTAACGATTTATTAATGGCAGAGAATTTAAAAGCTTATCTAAATGACATAGACGATTTGGACTTGATTATTACTAAATTAATTAAAAAATCGGCACTACACCTAAACAGCTTAAAAGTGGATAAAACTAGGGAATATAGAATACCGATTCATATAAGAGAGAAAATTAAGGAAAGACAGCGTTTATTAAATAAGAGGTATAAATCAGGTTTAGAAAAAATAGAGCTAAATGTAGTATGCAAATTAATAAAATATGAATTAAGGGTATTTAATAAACAGAAGGAAGAAAAAATGATAAAAGAAATAATCGAGTCAACAAGAAATATGAAAGCTATAAAGAAAAATTTATGCCTAGGACAAAAATGGCAAACTTGCCTCATTGACGAAAATGGAATAAAAAAGAATAGCAGGATAGACATTATAAATATAGCCACGGATTATTTGTCTCAACTGTACAAAAGCGAAACAGTCGTTAATATTAATGCCTATGTAAAACAAAGTATATTAGAGGAACCTACTTTTTTAGAAATAGAAATAGAGGAAGTGATCAAGGGCTTAAAAATGAACAAAACACCTGGTCCGGATGGAATAACGAACGAACATATAATTAGCGGGTAAAAGAATGATAGAATTACTTAATGTTCTGTTTAATTTAGTTTTAAAGAATAGAAAAATCCCTAAATCATGGAAACAAGCAGAGATTATCTTAATATACAAGAAAGGAAAAAAAGATAAAATAGAAAACTATCGCCCAATAAGTTTAAGCTCCACGGTGTCTAAAATATTTTCTAAGGTTGTAGCTAATAGGTTAAAACAAATGCTAAATTTTGAACAATCTATAGAACAGGCTGGGTTTCGAAATGGATTCTCAACCATCGACCACTTACATGTGATAAATCAACTTTTAGAGAAATGTAAGGAATATAAAATAAAGATAAACTTAGCATTTATAGACTATAAAAAAGCGTTCGACTCGTTAGAGCACAAATATTTAGACAGAGCATTAAAAAATCAAGGAGTGTCCGGAAATTACAGGGAACTTATAAGGGATATGTACACGGATATGAAGGCAAGAATAGTAACAGACATAAAAGGCGAATATTTTAATATAGGAAAAGGGGTAAAACAGGGATACCCATTATCTCCTTTATTATTTAATACTGCTTTAGAGGACATTTTTCGAGAGTTGGACTGGGAGGAGAAAGGTATAAGCATAAATGGGATAAAGTTAAATAATCTTAGATTCGCAGACGACGTAGTGATTATGTCCGACGATATAAACGAACTACAGAACATGCTAAATGATTTAAACGGAAAGAAGGCTGGCTTAATTATAAATTTAGATAAAACAAAAATACTATCTACAGACGAAAATAAAACAAGAATTACAATAGACAACACAGAAATCGAAAAGGCAGAGAGTATAATTTATTTAGGACAACTAATATCTCTAAAAAATAAAACAAAAAAAGAAGTAGAGCGTAGAATCGCACTCACTTGGAAAAAATACTGGTCGCTGAAACATATTTTTAAGGGACCTTACAGAAATGAACTAAAAAGGGAAATTCTAAACGCGTGCGTCCTGCCTACCTTAACATATGGAGGTCAGACATGGACAATAACAAATAATATCATGAATAAAATTGAAATATGTCAAAACGCTTTGGAGAGATCTATGATTGGAGTTAAATTAAGAGACAAAATAAACTCAAAAAAAAATCAAAAACAAATTAAAAGTTAAAGACAATTTTACATGGGCAATAAGAAGGAAAATATGGGACTGGGCAGGACATATTGCAAGAATGGATTCTACAAGATGGACTAAAAAAGTAACAGATTGGACGATATACGCAAAGAGAAAAAGAGGAAGACCGGAAAACAGGTGGGAAGATAGTTTCGCTAAAATGTTAAAACACAAACAATACCATCAGGTGGCTTATGACAGACTAGAGTGGGCTCGGTTGAGGGAGGCCTTTGCTCGTTTTCAGGGCTAAATTAAATTATACAATAGTTTATTTACTTCAATGTATATTGTGTAACGTTATATCATAAGGCTAATAAATAAATAAATAAATAAATAAATAAATAAATATTAACTGCAACTAATACTTTGATCCTTGACGGAATCCAAACTGGCAGTCATCAAAATCTTGTTCACATTTGTTACGTATACGCGCCTGTATTATACGTAGCAAAATTTTTGACATGTACAGACTAATCATTCGACAGTCATTACGTATGTATCAGCCTGTGTTTTTTTCGGTACAATTATAAGTACTGCCTCATTCATGAGGTATTTCACCTGTGCTACAGATGTTATTAAAGATTTTTCTGAATTTTTCAATATTATCGTTATCTAATAACCTAATTATATCCCCTAGAATGTTGTCCAAGCCCATTCTTAGACTTCGTTATTTGATGGTAGGATTTCTAAGTTTACATCGCTAAGTGTCTCCGTTGAATTTTCATTTCTTCTATCTTGAAACATGTTTTATACATAACTTTTAATTGTCCTTTATATCAGCTGCTATCGTACCGTTTTCTTTATGTAGTTCCGTCGGACTCTGAAATAGACCTGTTACTTCTACAATTTTTCAGTCTATGTTAAAACAGTCAAATAACTACAACTTAAATTTTTCAGCCAATTTGTGGAATCGTTTTTTTTATTTTCTTGCGGTATATTGTGATAATGCGCAACGCAGCCATTCCCGAAGGTCCTACTTGAGGAGGATACACTGATTAATTAAGGTGTTGAAGCTTGAAATTTATTTTGATATAGATATAGCGAAGGGGAATTATGACGGGAATTTATGCTTCGTCCAGACCTGCGAATTATTCTGATGAAAAAGAAACATTAGAAGAAAATATTTTTAATTGCTGTTTATATCAAAAAGGTTCGAAAAAAAGTTAACCGTTTCGAGCGATCGCCTAAAATCGACGAATATCAGCTGGAAGTGATACGTATTTGGGGAAATTGCGTACTAAATTTCCGTTGACCCTCTGTTTAAGTTGTATTTCAGTTTAGCAGCGGGTAAGGCTACGATGGTAAGGACACAGATGTCGAGAAATATCACATTACAGGAGAAAACCGTCGCACGACTGCTTCTAATGCCGACGATACCTTATTCGCTCCGCTGAATAGTAAACAGCATGAAAAATTCCCATTTATTGTCGACCGTGCAATCTCAGAGGTGTTGTTTTTTTCCCTGTTACAGCTGTTCTATTATCGTGCAGTGCATTAATTGCTGACTCTATCGTCAAATATAAATGCGAAACACACGACGTATTTAATAACGGGGGGGGGGGGGGGGGGTAACAGATTCAGCACGTTACGACACGCGAGTTAAGTAATAAAAAATATAAAAATCCGGATGATGATAATATTTGAGAAATTACATCGCGGTTGGAAATTTTTTTGTAAAGCGTTATACAATAAAAGTTGGTCCGATGCAAGTCAAAAGTAGCAAATAGACGAACTCGGAACAAACGCTTTCGTTAAAATGTTTCATGGTTAAGTGAGAAGGAAAAAGCTATCGTCAAAAGTCCTTCGGAAAAAAAAATGAAATAATACGAAAAATGAAAAAAATTCTTTCATAAAACTTTTACTTGCGTTCAGATTTTGTAAGATTAAAACTTGCAAACTGATTGAAGACTTTACCTGATAAACTGAACGAAACTGAAAGTTAAAATTAATTCAGGCTGCAGCAACGCGAACGAATAAAATGAAATGAACGAACGAATTATCGAATATTCGTTATGTACACATATGCGACCCTAATCTGTACTTGATTTTATGTTCATTTATCATCAAATTTATAAGAAGGAAATGAAAGTAAATTTTCTAGAGAAGAAAGAGAAATAAGCCAACGTAAGGAGCAGAGTTATACGGAATGCTACTTTGTGATAAGAAACAACTTGGAGATGAAGAAATGAATGAACCGTTAAAGCTGACAAAATAATTACAGTAAAAGCCCGATTATCCGTGTTAATTAACGGGAGGTTTACCCGCCGCGGGCCGTTCCGCTAGTTTTTATGTATACCGAGCCTTGTGACCCACGTAATATGTGGGTCGGGAGGCTCTTCACTTCATTTCATATTATGAAATGATAGCTGACCATCTACGATTGCAATTGTATAGTTTTCGGTATTGTTTTGCTTTTTTGCTTTATAATAAATACGTATAATAGTGTACTGTATAATGATAGCTGTGATATAAAACCCCTTTTAACGAGAAGGAAACTGGATTATTTAGACTAATTTAATTAAGTAAATACTGTATAATATACAGAAGAGATTTATAAAATTCTCAAAGTTTTTATTCATTTTAAATGCTATATCATTAAGACGAAGAAATAAGAACACAAAGCGGAGTAGAAACAAAAATGAAATGAACGTAACGTATAGAAAAAAAGTGTCATAAATAGGAATAGAATAACTTAGACTAGGTATTAATTTTTATTAAAAAAAGTCAGACAGTTTCTTCTGTCTGTCGGGAATCTCTTTCTCTTTGCCGTATCTTCATCTGGAAATTGTCTAACTGCAGAATGTCTGTGAACGTTGTAGGTTAAAGTTCATCAAATACAGACTCTTCATCTTTGCATCGCGCTAGAAGCTGGCCACGTTAAAATTGTTAGTTCGCGGGACCTCACACGAAGG
Organism: Icerya purchasi; assembly: GCA_039619475.1. Taxonomy (NCBI): domain Eukaryota; kingdom Metazoa; phylum Arthropoda; class Insecta; order Hemiptera; family Monophlebidae; genus Icerya; species Icerya purchasi. The sequence goes on along the minus strand of CM077116.1, from coordinate 54,038,492 downwards.
GGTAACGATGGAAACATTGCTAAAGCCGAAGCGTCAGGCAAGCGTTCTAGAAATATAGGGGTCTCGTACGTTGGGATAACTGCTGCAGCACTGAACGAGCGGCCGACAATCGACATACGTAACCGCTCACGGGATCACAGAGAGACACTTAGTGACCGTGTAGTCGGAAGACAGAAAAAGAAGCGGAACGGGATCACTGTAGAGTGAACTTTTCTAATAAAATCTGGTGTCCCGGTTAAGCTGGCGAACGCGACTTCAGTGGAAAACTTGGCATTCCGTCATTTCGACCATAGATGCCTAATATCATTTCAGCTGGTTTATTTGAAGATTAGGTAACACAATGGTCATTGGGGAGAAATTTCAGTTTGCCAAAGAAACGGTCCTTATATAAAACCGATTCTGAGGGCTACAGTACATGAACTGAGTTTACTCAGTCTCATCGGAAACGCAAGCAGCAATAGTAGCTCCCAGCGGCTTAGTGTGTTAGATAGTTTCGCTTCGTTCACGATTTCAAAAGCTGCACGAACGCTGCGATGGTTGTGGTAAGGATGAACGTTACTGGATAAAGTGACACCTTTTTGTGTCTTCTGTCTGGCGGCTAAGTAGCCTTTGCAAGACGTGACTGGGCTACGGAATTTCGTGCGTTGCGTTGAGTCCATTTGCCTTGGTGAAGAAAATCATTTACGTTGTGGCAAGCGGAACGGGTCACAATGGCACGTAATCTGAAAAAATAGATTAATTAAACGGGGTACAGTTAACGCAAGAATCGATTCCGAGTCAAAAAGACTGCGGTACCGAACATCGGATTTCTATTTGTATCCGTGTACAGCCAGTTCAGCCACGAGATTGGGCTTGTTTTCTGTGCCCTGAATAAGATCCTACGAGACCCAGCTGAGCGTAACATAGTTATAGAAGGCGACTTCAATGTTCGTCGATGGAGATGAGAAATTTGAAAATTTCCTCGGGCGTATGGTCGCTCCGAGTTGTTTGAACTGTAAGTGGGGCACAACTTGGAATGGACTATGTGTACGGGCGTATATCCCGACTTCTTCACTGCCCAAAATGATCGCGCCTTGATAACGTACGATCTTCGTGTGGTATAACTTGACGAAGGTCAATTGGAGCTCTTTATAACGAGGTTCCGGGAGCTTACGACAATGCGTACAGACATCAGCGCGGTTGATGGCGTTGAAGAACACGCGGGATTATTGACGGACGTTATACACTTACGTCATGGTTTGGCACCCCGTTGTCTAGAAGGTCACTGAAGTACACCCAATTTTAATTTAAAATCTGCAGATAGGGATCCGAGTAGCCCCAAATTATCTAGCCTGATGAACTACCCTTCCGGTAATGCGTAAATAGCTTGAAGGTCTTATGTTCGGACGTTTAAGAGTTGGACCGTAGACAGTTCAATTTCTGTCTTGGTCTCGAAATAGAAGATGTAGCTAACAATTTGCTGTCCGCCGTTGAAGAGTCGACAGAAAAGTACGTTGTTAGAGTTTTCCCCGATGTTACTGGGCTGCTTGTTATGGCCGATTAGAGTGAGATAATAGGTTAGATGCGGGACGAGCTGGCTGAGCGGAAATATACCCACGTTATTCGCTGGTTATTTCAGCGATCGGGCAAGCGTAGCTCATCTCGGAAAAAGGGCGATGAGTTGTGAAGTAGCTGCACAGAGGTTAACTGCAGGAGTCTCGTGTCAGACTTGTTGCGCCGGCTCCTTTCGTTCAACATTTTTTTCAGATTGGGTTAACGTATATGCGAATGATGTGGCGATCTTACTGAACGCTAACGTCTATAGAAAGTTTCGTGAACTTGTTGACTACCGTTTGTGGTTAATTGTTCAATGGGCTATCGGAAACAAATTGGCGTTCAGTGCAGCCAAATCCATTGCGGTCTTTCTCAAGGGCAAACGCAATGAAAATCCAGCGGAGACAGAGAGTTTGGACTTGAAAATCTTCTTAGATCTCTAACGGAATAAAGCATGACCATACACCGGTATTGTATCTTAGCCAATACGAATGACGTTTTCTTTTTTGATTTTTTTTCTTTTTTTTTCCTGATTGCAATTTGCATTAAGCTCTGCAGCTTGTCGGTGTGATCCTAAAAAATAACACATGCTTCCCTTCTTTATTAGTAAATATAATACAATGTTACTTATACTTAAACGAGTTCGGAGACATATTATTAGTTATCAGTACTACTAACGATTCGTCTTATTTAGATATTCCATGTATCCAGTTTTCATTATTGTTATTACGTGAAATATTATTTAAACTAAATCTGAAAACTTCTTTTACGACAAAAAATAAAAAGTACAACATTTCCTATAATAATTCGTAACCTCATACATCCACAATCTTCGCACATATCTGACACATATACTATTTATCAACTATAATTATACTCGTATTATAGAAATTAAAAAAAAATTCTGTAATACGTGTATAATTATAGATAATAAAGTGTTAAAAACAGAAAATAGATGATACTCGTTATATAGCATACACTATTATCAATACTTAATATATACTCGATAGTAGGAACATGATTTTTTTATTAACTTTTAATATTTTTATTCATAACTCATTTTTTTATTTCTACTTTGGATGACTTTTTATTTTGCTGTAGTTGTTTAATATCTTCTGGTAATGTGTTTAGCAGTTTACATAATATATTTATTTTAATATTTTCTTCGTGCTTGTTTAAGTTACTGAGTTTACGGGTTTTATAATGACGTAATTCTTTGATATTATAAGTTGGTGCATTTCTTTTTTCTATTTCAATTTCCTTGTTTAACCATTCCATTATAACCAAGTCGGCATTAGCTTACGGTATTATACATTGGGGTGGTGCGGCTAAATATCATCTTACGCCGATAATTTCTTTACAAAAATCTTTAAGTAAAACGATTAGTTCTGGAATACACTCCATCACTAATAGCAGTTTAGTAAATGTCGAGGATCTTTATATTACGAACTTATTATTGTATGTGCTAAAAAATAAAGAAAAGTTCAATATACAATTCAAGTCCGGAATAACTAGGGCATCACAGCAAGAGAAAGCAGAACTACCTTTTTACATTAAATTTCACAGTAGAACGCAAGCGAGATACATTGGGGCTAAGCTTTTTAATACACTACCAGAAACGCTAAAAAATAAGTTTAAAAATTACAAATATAAGCGAAAAATTTTAATACATTATATCACTACTAAATCTAATGAAAATAGTATACGTTAATGAAATTCTCATATTACAATGTCGATTTGAGAACAAGTACAATTTTAGTTTAAAAATAGGTCTTTATTCGTATACACAGAATATCTAATATTATATACAGCGTATGTCAACAGCTTAATATTAACAAATTAATTGTTACAGTATCTCACATAGTTAAAAAACCTTAATGATAGAAACAAAATAAATACACGTCTGTTCATACTATCACGATGTACAAAAATATAAATCAAATTTATTACTAATGTATAACACAACCCGATACACTTCTATTAATATAGTTTAGTAGTTTCTTAATTAATAAATGTTCAAAATAACTATTAATCCACTAATACGGCATTACACCCCTGGAACAATTGCAAAGTTATTATCTGCCGTAGTAAATACCACTCGTAATTCGCAATGTAAAAATACATTAAAGCGTTTAGGTACTATAAAAAATTAGAATCTAGATTTCGCCTTATTTACATTTCAAATTTTGCTACAGAAAAACTATCATATACCAGTAGGGTTCAGGGCAACTGTTTTTCCAAGTATTTATGTGCGATAAAATCGACTTATTCGAAATATATCACTTCATTTACTTCGCAATTAAACGGTATCTAAATTTAATTTAATTTAACTTAAACCTATACATTAATTAGTTTCATTTGTAGTTCATTTCGATTAGGATATTTTTACTACTAGCGTTATCTTATGACTATAATGAATATTTTATAACACACTATTACTATAATTACTATTATAATACTACTGCTATAATCTTTTTATTATTCTATTATTAATGTAACCAATAGATTCATTTCACTATTGTATATGGTATTGCTACTTTTATGATTAATATAATACTTATATTATTATTATTACTTTCTTACACACCAGTTATGCTTATTGTTTTTATTTAATGTTATATACCTACATAGAGTTTCTCGTTCACATATTACTTTTGAGGTTGCCATCAATTTCAAGGGAACGGGGAGTGTGTGTGTTTCAGTGTAAATGTAGTTTTTAATTTTAAAATCTTAAGTATTACTTAGTTTGAAATTAACGTTTAAGTATATATATATGTAAACATGGGCTAGTAGAAACGTGTAAACATCGCCTGTTCTAATTTTCTTGTTTATCTCATTTGGTTAACTGTTGTGTTGATTCGTACACTAAACACTAGCCTTTGTAAGCTTCGCAGTTGTTTATTGTTAATGATTGTTGATTTTACTTTTAGTGAAGAATAATTGTTGTAACCGTACGTTATTACTATGTAAACCTGGACTACAGAATTGCCGTTTCCCTGTCTCAATAATAATTGCACATATTTATAGTCCAGGTATAATGACCAATAGTTCCGCTGCTCGCGCTAACTAAGCGCATTTGCGGTTTATGTAAATTAATTTAATGAAAAAATGAAAATGAAATATATTTATTTATTTATTTATTTATATTTATAAGTAATATTTTTAAGATGAATATGATGTTTTAGATTTAAGATGTATATGATGAATAAACGATATAATTATGTTGGGAACCCACAGACGGGCAATTGCCTTGTGGGACCCGCAAGTTATTTTTAAATAAAAAAAAAAAAAAAAAAAGTAGTGTAGATATGATTTGGCATTCAGAATATTATATATTTTATTAACAGGTTCCTATCAGCATACGTTCCATATTATTTCTCATTAAGGTAGTCAAGCACTTTTTTTGAAGGGAGTTAATATGTTTCATATTAGTTTTATTTGATTTCGCCCAAGCTATTTTCGCATAATTTAAATGTGATTGGCATAGCGCATTGTATATTAATAACCTAGTTTTTTTGGATGATACATACTTTTTTAGTTCATATAACAGCGGTATTGTTTTCCGAATTTTTATGCTCAGGTCATTTACACGGTCTCTCCAATTAAGGTGATTATCTACTTTTACTCCTAAATATTTATAATTGTTTACAGTTTCAATAATGATGCACTGACAGGTGTTAATATTTTCTGTATTTATTCAATTTGAAGTGTGACATTTTATATTAATTTTGTATGGCGGATAGTGATTACTTGATTTGATCCATAATAATTTGGTTTTTTCTGCATTTATTTGGAGGCCTTTGTCATGTAACCATAAATTCAGGTTGTTTAAATCGTTTTGAAGTTGCCTCGCTGCATTAGCGATGTTTTTGTCTGCAGTTACCAACGCGGTGTCATCTGCGAATGCAAAATATTTTACCATATTTTATTGATTTTTTTATGTTCCTCGTGTATATTAAAAAAAGTAATGGGGCCGAAACTGTACCTTGGGAGACTCCACATTTCAAGGTAAGTGCTTGACTATACGTATTTCCTATCCTAACTATACTACTTCTGTTACTTAGGTAATCTGCGAACCAATTGAAGCTTTGATACCTATACTCAAGTTCATTTATTAATATATAATGTCTTACTGAATCAAATGCCTTTGATAGGTCGATGAGTAAGACTAAACAATGCTTCCGTGAAGTTAAGTTGGCGTATATGACATCGGAGAAATCGCTTAATAACCTAGACGTATTCCTATCTTTTTGAAACTCATACTGAAAGGAGTGTATAGTATTGTTTATTTTACCGTATCTTTGCAACTGTTTAGCTACGTGTTTTTCCATGATTTTCTCAATTACTGATTGTTTAGCTATGGGATTGTAATTCCTATAATCCGTGAATTTACCTTTTTTATAAATCGATCTTCTTTCCGATCTTTTAAATTCCTTAGGTATGACTGCCGCGTGAACGGTGTCATTATTTATTTTCGTGATGTATGAAGCTATTTTATATTTTATAAGTTTAATGTTTTTCGTTCTTACTTTATCCAAACCTGGTCCTTTCTTTGGATTTAATTTATCTATTATATCTAAAACAAGCGATTACAATCAGTTCCGAATGAATTCTTGCGCGTGTACACTCGCGTTGCATATAACGTACGAATTAGTAGGAATTAAGTATGGCACTGACCGTTACTGATTTTGAAAAGATTGAAGTTGCATGCTCAATTAAGTATATAAAATGCTTAGATATTCTCATACTTTTTGCAAATATTCTACAACTTTATTCATTTAATAAAGTGAAAAATTTTGTAAAAATGCATTAAATCCATGCGCTTTTTCTGCTGGTTGTTTTGCATTTATGATTAGTTCTCTAGTACCTTTAGCGTGTACAAAGCATGTTTGCTTTTACGAAATTTTTTTTAATATGGTACGGTTTTAACATATCATTAATTATTGTCAGCATAATTTTTTCGAGTGAGACATTAATGCTGTTAGGTTTTAGTCGCTGCATTCTACTGTTGATCCGTTTTTCTGCATAGTATAAAAATCAATCCTCCGGCTATTTCCCCGTTCTACACATTTTGCAACAGAGTTTGTGCATCATATTGATGATCATTTCTCCCATTGAATTAATGATTTCAATTGTAATATAGTGTTGCAGCTTTTCTAGATTTAATTTTCTTTACAACCTTTTTTACTTCCTTTCTTATTCCAAATCATCGTTAACCCGCCTCTCCTTGCCGCTAATGTTCTTATTCGTGAATAAATCTGTACGGTATTGTCTGCACACTTGAGCAATTTTTATTGCACCAGTCGCAAATTATCTGCTGTTTGTACTGTTTGTGGGCTTTGTTTGAATTCTTTGGAAAGGAGTTTAATCGCATTATATAAATGTTTAGGTTCATTATTTTGTGCACGTTTTTTTATTCGCAAGCATATAATATTGTTAATGAATCTATTCTCGCCTTTCCTACATGCTATCCTGATTTGGTTATTTATTTATGTCATTCTTCCTTGACTCTATAGCGAACTTTATAGGTGGATCGGTCTACAATTAAACGTTATTTTGATAATATTACCGGTAAATTAACAAATTTCGCAATGTGTTTACTTACAATGATTGTAACTCCGTTGCGCGATTTATTATCCGATCCCCGGACATGTTCGTATAATGGCTGACAATTTACAGACCCCTGAATGTTTCCACGAGCAAATTCGCGTTGTATAATATGAAGTTTCTCTACTTCATTAACCTCTCCGACATTTCATGCACCAACTATAATTTATTGTCTTAGTTGACATTTCGTTTGGTCGTCAGTAATCTACTTCGCATGGGAAGTCTATTTATCAATTCCACATTGTGTTTCAGTGTCGGTTGTCAGTCAGGTCTCATGACAAAGCATTCTTGCTACATCCGTTCATTTCATTACATTCTCACGATATACTAATCAGGTAGTTTATCGTTGCCTACTTGATCACAGTATCTTAGCCCGTGGGATCCATATATACATATGATGTATTCTCGGAACGAGACTTTAAAGAAATTATACTTAAGTAATCTCGTAACGGTATTGATGTTGCTGTTTCCAACACGTTCGTTTGCTTCCTATTCTCCTCGCCTTTGGTGGCGGCCCTACCAGAAGAATTTTTTCCGACAGCACCTATCGGAAGGATCGCAAGATAGCATTAAGCCTCTCAGTCATGTCAAGGCCGGTAATATACATAGTGATGAGAAATTTAACAATATGTACATGTAAAAGTACAAGTGATAGCAAGAACTGGTGAACGGATAATAATAAATTGGAGCAATTCTCTCGAGCTTGCCGGTGCAAGTTAACGGTTGAAAAGGTAGGTCTTTTGTTAGACTTTACAAAATAATCGTATTTTCGGCGCGTGCTAATCGATTATCAGCAAGTAGGCTGTGAGCAGACAGATGTTTCAGTACTGTATAAAACAGCAGGTAGAACAACGGAAGTCTGGAGGTGGCGCGCTTCAATATGTGCTCGTTGGTAAACTTGAAGCGTATGTATCGCATTAGAAGTCGCAGTTTGGTGCAAGTGATGTAATGAAATTTATCGAAAACTACCATAAATTACGCCGAGTCAGGCAACACACAGACGGCGTTGAACGTAATGAATTTTAGTTCACGACTGCAACTGCGGACGATTTATTTTAATATTCATTATGGATGTTGTTCTACAGGTAGCACGGAGCTCGACGTAAATGCTGCGACTAGTCGTTGCGTTTCGGGAAACAAACGTGCCCGCAGATGTTTGTGTACGTCTGCGTGCGCGCAGGGAAGACATCCGAAAAAGTTGCCACTCTTGGCCGAACGGGTCTCCGTTTTTAATTATTCGCCGAAAGAATGAGATGTCGAAAGGGAGAACGAAAGAGTGAGGGCGATTGTCGCCTCCAAGGACCGGGGTAATAATTAATGATGAGGCGAGTTATAAATAATGAACTAGAACGGACCGACTCCGGGAGCGAAATGAACTGAACGGCAGATAGTGTGCCCACTCGTCGAAACGGTGTGTAAGCGCGTGCACCTATGTATATATGGCTGGTGTGTGTGCTAATGTCGAAAAGTGCTTCTCGAAGAAGAAACATATTTTTTCGCTATTATAACTTTTTCTCTTCGCAGCCGAGCGAGCCCCCGGTGTGGGTGCGACGACCCGGGGCGGCGAGGGAGCTACTCGTGACAAATGAAAATCCGAGTTTTGTGTTAAACTGCGTGTGAACGCGGTACCCGATAGAGAAATTAATAGTCTTCTGGCGGCACCACTTTGGCCGAGGAGCGGACGGGAGGTTTCGGCTGATCCGCGCGAAGGTGTTCGCCGCCGATGAAGAAGATGAAGATGATGAAGAAGAAGTTCAAAGTACCGTATAAAAAGCCATTAAGTTGCTCGAATTTAATGGCGTGAAATGGCGGCTAGCGACCGACGCACCTAGAGGACGGAAGTTGCGTGTGCCGTTGCGTTGCCGTCGGGTTGCGGTCGGGTTGCCGCCGGGTCCGGGAGACAAACGAGCGGCTCTGGCGAGCGCCACCGAAAAAGAAAAGCCAGAAGAAGAACCGTCAAGGAGACGCAGTCGCCTGAGGATTGGTCAAAAGGACTTTCGGCAGCGTCAGAGAGCTGAAGGGTGCGCGATGATTTTCCGTTGAATGGAAATTCAAAGGAGACACGTTATAAATCACGGGCGTCGGCTCAGACGGACCGGGAGACGGGATCGCGCACGACGTCCTTTCTTCGCACGTACGTCTGTCATTTCCGATGTTACACCATTTGCGCACCTGTTCTAGCCAGAGCGTATTATTCCAGTCTAACACGTGCGAACATATTCATTTTCGGTTAGGCGCTACAACGCTAAATGTTTTCTCAGCCGCTAATACTTATTTTTCCATCATATATTATCCGATAAATATTTTCTTTGTCCATCTCCGCTTGGCCGGATTTTCTCCGAGTCTCTTTTCCTTCCGCATCTCCTTTCCCCAGCGGCAGCCGCACCAACGGTGACCCTTTTTGAACAGGGATGCCGCACGACGAGGCAAAAAATAGACTCTAGCCTATGCCGGCCGCCAGCCTAGCCGCTCAACTAGGTCGTCGAGAAAATCTGTCTGTTTCTGACAGTAGGACAAATCCAATTTCCGAATCCCATCTTTGGGAATTCAGCTGCTCGCTAATCTAAAACGGAAAAACTACCATTTTTCATACTTGTTACGTTATACATATGCGCCGGCTAGGCACTGTGCTACACGGCGAACGGCGACAGCTAAACAAACCCCTATTCAAAAGCGCTGATGATATTACAACCGTGATTTCCTGTTCAATTTTTTATTCCAACTTTTCGCCACATTAACTTTCCTTATCTTCCCCGTCTCTTCTTTATATTTGAAACATTTTTCCACGTCTTTCTCCTTTCTCTTCTTTTTCGTTCTGTTTTACATGCGCAACGTGCACCATCGAATTAAGTTCCGACATTTTAGACGAAATTCGCACAAATCGTTACGCGATTAAAGTTTGCGCGGGCATTTTTAATCGAGACTAATTATCGGCCCTATTAATTCGCTTTAGCGAAACCTGCTTTTATCTAAAAATTCTGAACAAGAAGAATAATTTTCGCGGTTAAAAAAAGAAAAATCGAAAGAATTAGTTCGGAAGAAAATCTAGACACGCGGCAGCGTGTCAAGCCAAGTTCAAGCCAAAAAAAAAAAAAAGGAACTGGCGACGACGCAGCAGACTTGCGTTATATTACACGAACCATTTAGAGTTAACCCTTTAATAACTTAATATTTAATTAAACATAAACACACGAGATTTGGTTTATTCATTTAATACTATTTAGATTAAATGGAACCTTAAATTTCATAAATTCAACTGAAACGGTTATTGAGATATTAACGTCTAAAAATCATCATATCTATCACTGACTGACTGACATATAGATCAAAAACCTAACCCACTTCCAGGTGATGACCTAGAAAGCTGGTATCTAGCTGAGTCATTGTGTATATATGTACAAAGGAAAAAATCAGAAAACAGTGAATTTTTACGATTTGACATATTTTCCAAACAATCGATTTTTTAAGCCTATTTTGATTGGAACCATACTTTCAACACCTTTAATAACTTAAAATCTATCTAACATAAACACATGAAATTTCGTTTATTTATTAAAACCCCTTGGATTAACTAGGACCTCGAATTTCATAAATTCAACTTAAACCGTTATTGAGATATTAACGTTTAAAAATCGGCATTTTTATCACTGACTGGTCAATAGAGATCAAAAACCCAATCCACTTCCAGGTGACCTAGAAAGTTGAAATTTGGCGTCCAGCTGGGTAATTGTGTGCATACAATGGAAAAATCTCAGAAAACAGTGAAATTTTCATATTTTTTTTGTAATTTCGTTCGTTTATTTTAATTTAGTTTATTCAGTTAGATTGCTAGGTGTAAAGTTATAAAATTTAAGAAAGGCCGGAAATTGACAAGTTTCACTGCGTTAGAAAAATACCTGGCTCGCTGATCTTTTAACCGTCAACATGTTGTTGCTGTTGTTTAACTTCGTTCGTTTCGTATGTCGCTTCGAAAAATGCTGTTTTGCCTCTCATCATTTCGTATGTTTGTCAGTCCTTTTATCGCAGTTTATTTCGTAATTCACCCCTTTTAATCGTTTCGGAAACAGTCGACTTTTAATCAATACCCCAAGTATTTCATCATATTTCGCTAATGAACAATTTATTAATTGACCGGTGGGACATTGTGTTAAACATCGTTCGAAAACATTTTGGTCCTCCGGAACATTAAACGAATTAATGTCATAACATCGCCAGCTTACTCATCTGGGATCTTGCATCAGAGTGTTCCCGTGTCATCGCCGACAAACAGTGATACGTACCATTTCATATTTATTTTTATAAACGTTGTTGTTTGTTGTATGTACGTATAAATGTCAAAATTGATCATTGCCTTTTATAGCGGTCGACCGATAAAGAAAGATTGGTGTAGGTAATTAATAATAATGATTTCTTTACAAAAAGTAATAATATCCCATCGAAAACATAAATGTAAAATTAGGAGCCAAGTTCAATATTAAGAATATGAGTGGTTGTCGACTTCGCCGACAAAAGAATTGAGATCTGAATGGGTGCCAAGTTCTGTAGATAATCCCCTGAAATTTGTTTATAAGAACATACAGCATTCTAAAATTAAAACACAATTTCTTGTTTTTTTCATAGACAACAATGTTTGCTATTTAAAAATATATAATATCTTAAATTTGAACGGTCGAATTATTTACACAAAGCAGATAATTTAGGATAAATTCTAACGATTTGACTTGGCTAGTTTTTACCGTCAAACCAAATTTTTAGAGAAGTAAGATATCATTACAATATAAAAACAGTAACTTGTGTATAACATAAAGGAGATAAGTTGATTAGCGAAATATAAGATAACTTGTATGTAAAAACTAAGTCAAATCGTGAGCTTTAATTTATCCTAAATTATCTGCTTTGAGTAAATAATTCGACTGTTCAAGAAGTTATATTTTTAAATAGCAAACATTGTTGTCTATGAAAAAAATAAGAAAACGTTTTTTTAAAATTTATTTTAGAATATTATATGTTCTTATAAACAAATTTCAGGGGATTATCTACAGAACTTAGCACCCATTCAGATCTCAATTCTTTTGTCGGCGAAGTTGACAACCACTCATATTCTTAATATTGAACTTGGCTCCTAATTTTACATTTATGTTTTTGATGGGATTTATATTTCCATTCGCGTACTCGATGAATTCGCTACAACTCTTGCGTAATGTATTAGTACTGTAGACGAATGCAAAGAGAAAGAAGGATTATTAAGAAGGATATATTGAACAGTTATAGAATTCTTCGGAAACGTGCAGTACGAAATTCTCAGTTGATTTACAAACTCCACTTGTAAAATATGATTTCAAAAAACTTCCTATAAAAATCCTACTTGCTTTAATAAATGCCATAATTATATATATATATAGATTGTGATATAAATTTGAAAACGATAACGGCTCCGGATAAAACAAATGCTCTAACGAGTATATCTATAAAAATAAAAATTCTGACTGTACGACTCCGTGAACTGATAGCAGAATTTAGAATAGAAAAATTCGTGCTTTTATTAAAAAGAGCGTCTGGTAAAGATTAAAAAATCAAAGCGGCAGCTGAATTAATATGGGCGAGAGGAATACTTAAATGATATGCCGACAATATAATTTTGACAGCAAATTGTTTATTGAAAAAACTACAAGGAAGTCAGCGGTTCCGTAAGTTTAAAAAAGAAAATTAACATTAAATGTCTTTACACGCAAAAGGTACATATAAGTTTGGAGGATAAAATTATTGTAAAACTAATTTTAATGAATTACATATTAATGACTACGTTATTCTTAGCCTGGGTACATTTTTTGCCTGACGATTAGTCCCGTTACTTTGTATGACACTATCACGGTGATATCTCCGTACTGAGGAATACCTAAACAAGAACAAATCTCTTCCACTTGGATATGTCGTACTCGCTGTTACTCGTATCGATATAATCGATGTCTAATCTCATCTATTATTATTAGCCCACGAAAAAAGAAAAACATTACTTCTATGAATCTGTAATGTACAAGTTCAGTATGTAATTTTTTATTTTCCCTTAAAGTTCGCCAAATTGTAAATAAAACTAAATATTGGCTTACTGATACAATTAAGTTCGTCAATGATGGAATTATCGTAAAATGTCACTTTAAGAGGTTCATCATTTATTAACGTAATTTTTCAACCATAAATATAAATACTCATTAAGCAAATAATATTCCAACTTTTTTTGTCTTTATTTTTAAAATAATTTTAATTTGAAAATTCCGGAAAGTAAAAAAGTTTTGATTCAGTAAGAAGAGGTAAGAAGAAAGGACAAGGGCAACGGAAGATTATAGTTTTGACGTATCAGGTTTGATTGATTATTTACCTACGTATCACATAATAGTACTCTGTAGATAGAGGAGATTATTAGCAATGATATTCAGCTTTACCTTAAACGTAATTGCAATTCTTTCAATTTACTCTCGACTTATAAGTTGAATTTCGAACTTCTAGATATTATCGGGAGGCTCTGTGAGTGGTAGACGACCATGACTGAATCGAGTTTCCCTTCCAATGAAAAATGGAATTTGCAATTGACATTTAAATTAATAACAAAACTACCCGTTCGCTGTCAAAAGTTATTGCGATTTTATTTGCAGTAGTATTTGCAGGATGCAATACGAAATCGCGCAAAATCGTTTACTCGATAGCGTAAAATAAGGTGATAACGAGGAATCCCCGCGTCTAGCTTAAAGAAAGATAATGACAATTAAAATTAAAGAAAAAAAAATATGCGATCCAGCGAATTTCCATCGTTTATCTCTTTCCGAAGACGCCGATTTTTGTGTCTCCTCATAAAACACCCTGCAACGACCTTCCGTTTGATCGACTCTTCTTCTTCTTCCTAGGGTGCAGAATGTGTTTTATAAAGATTTTCACTTATTCAAATTTCAGCAATATCTGTTAATTTACTCTTTTTTTGTGAGGCTGGCCAATCAACAAAGGTCCTTCGTCCGAAAACGATCGAAAGATTTTAATTTGGTTAAATATTGACCAGAACAGTATGAAAGAGCGCGGTGAAAGGCAATTGGCAGGACCGAAAGCGTCAAGATGTAACAAAAGTAATAGGCAGCAATACGTGGAACAGAACGTTTAACGAATCGGAGTATGATTAAAATGTAGGGAGCGTTAAACTAAATTGATGAATCAAGAAATTAGACGAACGGTCTTTAACATAAATTTAGGAATCGCCTACATTCACTATGTTTTAAAATGTAAAAATTAAGTATTCCCGACGGTGAATTCTAATTAAAAGACGCGATCTGTTCCAGTTACATTTATGTACCTGTTATTCCTGTTCACTGTTGCTGGTCGAGTTACGTGCGTGCTGATCAAATCAGTTATACAATCAGTTATAAGTTATTTAAATTACAGAACTTTGCAATGTAACTGAAAAGGGAACGGAAAAGAACTACAAGCTACGTTTTGAGATGAATAGAAGTTATACTTTGTTTATTCTTGTTGTAAAATGTTCAATGATGGAACTAAATTTTCATGTAACCTAACATTTATTTTATACAGATGCTGTTATTATTGGAAAAAAACAAGAAACTGGCCAACTTACTTCGTGTAAAATCCATAGTAACGGTTACCTTTCTTTGCCTCCCTTTTCGTACATTTCACTTCATTCCTCTTTCTTGAGTTTCTCTGTCGACTACTCATTCCGCAACGCATATAGTAAAGTAAAGTAAAGTAAGTCGCATACCCTTGACAGGACGTCGGGATTGTGAAATTAAGGTTCACAATGTACTAAGCCCAACGGCATTAATGATAGTAGGGAGGCCAGTTTCTTTCTCTCACGGAAAGGAAAACAGGACATCGCGACGTAAAGTAATTTTTATTCAGCGCGACGAAAATCTAACAACTTTTTGCTGCCCTGCATACTTTCCCTCTCGGACATCGTAGATTGACGAGAATAGCTAGAATTCGCGGCTTTTTTTTGTCACAGAATTAGTGGCACTTATATAACTAGTGACGGGTAAATTTGTTATTTCTTCGGATACAGATCTGAAACTGAACCGCAGGTTCGAGAACTGCGTCGTGGATACATATCTATATCACACTTATATAGATCATCCAGTGTTTACATACACAGTTCACTCAAACATTGGAAATAGTTTTTTGCACTGGTTGTCGACGCAGGGTACTGGTACCAGTGTTGTAGTTTAGATCACGCGTGTTAGTAAGAGAGAAGGAAATTGCAAAATAGCTAATGTAGAAGTATAGTCGTACAAAGAGTTAAATTCGTGTCTTCGGCTTTGTCTCAGTGCGCTTACGTCTACTCCAATTCCAGCAATTCTTGCAGAATCTAACACATCATCCCTGTCCCTTCGTAGATCTTATTTAGTCTATCGTTTTCTCATCAGATGTCTTTCACTCACGTCCTCTACTCTTATTCATTCATATCTTTCCATTTATAAGAACTGGCGTTTTACACCTAGGAAAATCCCTGTTTTGGCTCTCATTTCTCTTCGCCTTGGTTCCTTTTGGCCTTACACAATCTTAAGTAATAATCTCCCTTTTTTCTCCTTTAGCTTTGCCGATCTCTACCACGCCCCTAAAGTTTCTTTTTTATCTTCACTTTCCAAATCCCTTCCTCGAGAAATAATTCAACAGGAATTCTATAGCACTATCAATTCCCGATCCCCATCGCATGTAACCATCTTCACGGATGGTTCCAGGGGACCTCATGGTGTTGGAGTTTCTTTTATCCTTTCGGATTTCAACTTATCTGAATCATTTCGTCTTCCTTCTTTCTATTCCATCTTTACAGCCGAGTCGATGGCTATCCTACGCTCCATTGTTGTCGTTTGTTTTCTAATTATTTGATTATTTTAGACTCCATGGGTGTTCCTCAAGCGATCAGTTCCCCTTTTCCTGATCACTCTTCCGATTTCATCATTCTTCGCATACGTTGTCTGGTCCATTTTCTTTCTTCTTACTACTCCATCCATGTTGATTTGCTGTGGGTTCCCAGCCACATAGGAATTAAAAGGAATGAGATGGCGGATTCCTTGGCTCGAGTTGCTACTTCCTCTCGTTCCTTTTTTAAAAAAGTTCCATCCTCTAATTTTAATTCCCTATGTACTAAGTTCCATTTCAAACTTTGGTCAGATATTTACCCCTCCTCCTTTCGTAACGATCAATCCTTTCAGCTGTCTGTACAACCTAGTCTTCCTTCTAATCCTTGATTCTTTGTATTTCCTTCACTTTCCCGTTCTGTTATCACTTCTATGATTCGCTTGCGTTTTGACCATTCTGCTCTCCCCTCCTCTCGTTTTCGCTATTCCCTTGTTTCCCCTCCAAATTGTCCTCTCCACCATAACGAATCGGTGGTTTATGACACCAATCACATCTTTTTTGAATGTCCATTCCTTTCTGTCGAACGTTGTATTCTATATTCTTGTTTACAGAAATTCAAACTCCCTACTCCTTATTGTGCATCTTATATTTTGTCCTTCCCCTCGCCATCCATAATTTCATCCATTGGTTCCTTTATATTGTCTATATCTGGCCGTATCAGAATCTAACTGACGGCTCTTTTCTTTCTCGTTGGTTCTGGATGTAGGTCCATAGCTGGCATGCCCAAGGGAAAAAAAAAGAATAATTGAGAGACGACTTAATCCGTTAATTTAACACCGAAACAAACCGAACTTCCGAACAACTTTTTATTTCAATTTCGATTGCGAAAATGGTCTTAATATTTGTAATGACCTTTTCGCACGGCAGGTTTACAAAAAACTATCGACTTCTCTTCTCGAGGAAGCGGCTTACGATTTTTGTGAGATAGATACTTGCTAACGGAACAATTACCACTGATCGATCTCCGCTGCGACTGATCTTCTCCTTTTTCGGTTTCGATTTCCTAGCCGTTTCTTCTTACTTTCTCTTGTTCTCTCCGCGACCAATCACCGTCATTTACCGGGGTGGGCCTTTCTCCTGTCGAATCGCGTAATCGTGTATCCTCCCCTCGACCGACAAACATGATTTCAAGCATTTTCACATTCCCTCTCGCACCACGTCTCTCAAATTTCTTTTATATATATTTTGTTACTAAATTATTTATAATTTTATTTTATACATG
Source organism: Icerya purchasi (assembly GCA_039619475.1). Taxonomy (NCBI): domain Eukaryota; kingdom Metazoa; phylum Arthropoda; class Insecta; order Hemiptera; family Monophlebidae; genus Icerya; species Icerya purchasi. The sequence continues at coordinate 54,021,217 of CM077116.1, read as the reverse complement.
TAATGTACACATTGCAATTTTAACTTCTATAGCAGAACCGTGTGAACCCGTATTCCATTTATCGATTCAGTTTTTATTTGCCGGGTCGGAGTTGTGGACATGTGTCCGGAACTGTAATCGGAATTATATCATCAACTCCGCTGTGGGATACGGATAGGCGGATATGCATCCTTCCGGACCTATTCATCACTACTTTCAATTGACACATGAATGTAACTCCAGTTTTACATACATCAAACAGCAGTTCCAACACAACTGTAACCGTGCTAGTCGCTACTAATAATAACGACATACTTAAAACAGCCTCTTTTAAAATTTCATGAAATCGCGGAATACAATATAATACAAGTTTGTTTCTTTTTGCGTCCATTATCGGACTTATATGAAACATTTTTGCTTGACTCGAGAATTTCACATGTTGCTAAAAAAAAGTTTTATGAGAAAAGTATTTATTTTTCATTCGTGTACCGTCCAGATAGTACGTAAAATATTAATACATCCAGAATTGATATACTTGTGCACAGTTTTGCTAACAAATTCTTTTTTTTTTTTTTTTTTATTTTATTTAACAGCGGTACTTATTGCCTTTCGGCTATGACCACTTAATTTAACTTAACTAAAGATAACGCATTAAATCCGTATAAATAAGGTACGAGCGTAGTTTACGAGTTGTAGGTGTATCATCTCGGAGAACATCCTTCAAATCATCCGTAGGTATATCGCTCTGCACTCTACAATTTTCATATTTCTTACATTTTAGTAATAGGTGATGAACCGTCCTAGTTTCCTCACAGAGTTCGCAAATTGGAGGTTCACCATCTTCTAAGATATACGCATGCGTTAGCGGGGTATGGCCGATTCTAAGCCGGGCAAGTACTTTTTCATACATGCGACTTTCCTGTGCCGTCGTCCTCAGAGGATAAATGGTGCTTTTAACCATGCGCAATTTATTTGCTGTATCAGTGCTAATCCATCTTTCATTCCATTTCCGTAATGCACAGTCCATAGTGATGGGGCGAATCTTTTCCCGTGGTAGGTGCAGTAATTCGGCCACTCCAAGGTTCAGGTCTGCTAAATCTGCTCGAACCCTGGCTGCCATAGAGCTCGTACCTGAGAGGTCCATTAACGCTAGATTGGGATGATTTATCCTCGTCAGCATTGTTGCTCCATAGTTTACCGTCAGCATCTGCCTTCGGATTTGTAGCGGTGGTTCACCTGCCAGCGCTAGTATGCTGGGTGTGGGGCTAGTGACATAAGCACCTAACGCTCTTCGTGTTGCAGTATGGTGTATTGTATCCAGCTTCCGAAGTAATGATTTCGACGCCGTACGATACAGTATGCATCCATAGTCCATCTTTGATCGGATAATTACGCGGTAAATCATCAGGAGCGTATTCGTGTGCGGTCTGCTCTTTTTCCCGTTTAGAACCTTTAGTACATTCAAGGACTTCACACATCTCCTATGAAGCTCCGTAATATGATCCGCCCAGCGCAACTTGGAGTCAAAGATGACACCAAGAAAGGTTGCGCGAGGCTGAAATTTTAATACGTTGTTGTACAATTTTAGCTGTAAGGTCGGTTGCTGCCCGCTCTTACGATGGAAGTCGACGCAGTATGTTTTAGAGGTGGAAAATTTGAATACGATTTGTTGGCTCCAATGCTCAAGATTCTTTAGAGTTATTTGGAGCATTTGCTGAGCAGTTTCTGGATATCGGGTTCTGTATGAGATGTTAAGATCATCCGCATATAATCTGTATGTTAGTGGAGGGGGGATGCAGTTCGTTATGTCATTTTTTGCTATTAGAAAGCAGTATACGCTGAGTACACTCCCCTGCGGTATTTCGTTTTGCAGCTTTTGGAGATTAACAAATTCTTTGATATAAGAGAATTGTAGAAATCAAAAATTATATATACACACGCACGCACGCACACGCGTGCACACGCATATATATATATATATATATATTAGTAAAATGTCGAATTGGGGAGATATATTTAATTTTATAATTTAGGGCCCTAGGATTTTTTTTTCTTAGTGGGTTCGTCAACAAAAGCATTGGCCAAAGAATAAAGAAAAAGAGGGGAAGAAAACTAAGATCTTTACTCGATCAGAAATCGCCGACAAAAAAAAATCAAGAGCTTGGATAACACAAGGAGAAGGAAGGAAGAGAGTGAAAAAAGTATTATGGAGTGAATAACCGTTTGATAGAAGTTTGTTGAGTTGGAAGTGACGAACAGTCGATCATTGGAGGGATGCAATAGACAATATGGAGACGGCACGAGAGAAAAACGGGAAAGCGAAGAAGGGTAAACTGGGTCCAGAATGTAGGCGGAAAATTTCAGAGAGATTAGAGCGACGCATAGAAGGGCATCAAGAAACCAGGAAAAGCGTGGAAGGGAAGGATGAATAGCCAAGAAAAAGCGGAATATGGGTTAGAGTTAAGCCAAAGCTTGGAATGGGCAGCTGTAGACAGAAGGGAAGGTCTCAGGTTGCATAACTCAGTGCTATTATTAACAAAACATTTATGTAAAAATAGTATGTATTCCGTAAATGATGCTTTTTGAGATCTAGATACGCTTATCATGAGTATAACGTAAGAGACCAGTCATTCTGTTTACCTTTTTTATAGACTTCATATCTCCTTCATCATTCTTTAATTACTGCTCTTCCCCTACTCGTTGTGTCTTTTTCTACCTTTTGAATGTCATCTTACAAAAAACGCAGTGTACCATATTTATCGTAGTAACGTTTATTTTTTTAATCACTTAATCATTTATTTATTCATGTACAATACAATATACAGTATTAAAGATACTAAATATGCGAACAATGCTTTAATGAGAAAGCGTGAAATGGCGTGTTACAGAACGGAAGGTGGAAAAATACATTAAAACCATCAATCGATATACAAACATAACAAGGTCAATTATTAATAAAAGAAAGGCGGACAAAACAAAAAGGGGAATAAAAATGACAAGGTTTTTTTTTTGCCTGGAAAGAAACCATTTGGCCATTATTAAGTTAATATAAACACATAACTAAACAAGACTGTTTACTATTATTATTATTATTATTATTATTACGGAAATAGTAAAGATTAGTGAACACGCATGGGTAGAATCTATCCACCACACTGTCTATCCAAGTTATTCAATTAAAATTAATATTACTCCTTACAAAGCAAAAAATGTCAAGCAAACATGGCCGTAAATATGTTAGTATCACCCACTACCAGCACAGAATAATTAGGAGAAAAAAACTGACTACATTCTCGAGCTAACTAAGCAGCAAAAACATGGAATACAAATTGTTACTACAAATGATAATGTTCCGTACTTTAAAATAATAATATTCGTTCCATATCCTTGGGTTTATGGCTGGAATCGATCATATACCTCAGCTAGCAAAGTATATTGGGTAGATACTAATATTAAATCATTAACAAGAACTGATCCAGCTTCAAATAATCCATAGTTAAATAATAGATGGTTGATGTCCTCTCTGAAACTACAGACGGATGATTGTTATAATTTGGTTGGATCGATCTGTGCTTTAAAAATTTAAAGACAATTAATATCGATGGACAGTTCTGGTAAAATCAAGGGTATTTTGAGAGTGAAGTTTGAACTATACTGTAAACTTTAACTACCGTTAAACGATTTTGTATAGCCTGCATCCAGTCAGACTTATTACCCCTTCTAACCATATCGATAAGACCAGTTGATAGTATAAACGAAAATGTATAACCCGATTCGCTAACATCGGCCTAATTGTAAGTGCTATGCTATAATGGCTTGGCATCCAGCAAAACTTAATTACGCCTTTACAGACTTGTGCAAGGATTGTTCTTAGCTCTATACTTTTTAATATCTATGTAAACCGAATATTCGATAAACTGCTAGCTCCTTAGTCACGTACGCTGTATCTAAGTGCATATTAAATAATCAAGTCTTAGTCAATATATGTACAGATGCTTTTGAGAGTATAGAACTGAATTTAACACCTTCTAAATCGTCTGTCGCTGTTTTTACTCTACGACCATCTAGTAGGCAAGACGTTAAAATTAAAATTCAAAATCAGGCGATAGAGTTTACCAATTATGTGAAATATGTAGGCCCATAACTCGATTCCTAGTTAACCTTGGCCTTCCATATCAATGCATTAGTCGAGCAGATCATTAAAAGGTATTCTCCATTAAAGACAATTGGTAATTCATCATGGAAAGGAGACCCATTCACGCTAAATTGGCTTTATAAAGTAATTACTAGATCTAGGTTGGATTACCGTTCGATTTTCTATGCAGCTGCCTACAACACACGACTTAAGAAGCTAAATTTCTTATAGAATATACGGTTGAAGCTTATCACGGATAAGATTAGATCATGCCCCGTTATAGGTCTTCAAATAGAATGGAAAATTCCACCATTCCACATCCGAATAATGGCTTTAATAGATAAATTTCTAATTAAATATTGAAATTATCTTAACGATCCCATTGTTTTTAAGTTAATACACTTACACAGCAGCTGGAGGTTTGTCGCTAATAAAATGACCCCTTATATCAGAAGAATTAATAAATACTCTAAGTTCATTCCAGCATTAATTGCTGTTTTTCCTTTCAGCTACTTTAGCATAACCTATGATATTCAATTGGCTACATTAAATATTGACATATCATCCTTTGCGGATTTAAATAAACAGAGTTACTTTTTAATGCAATTAATTCATATTAACCATCTACAAGTTTTTACTGATAGAGCCAAATTTTATGATTTCATAAGATTAGGGGCAGCATTTATTATTCGGGACATCACAGTAGAAAAGTTCAGGCTTCCACCCGAGGCGTCTGTAAGGATTGTGAATACATTGTTATTGCTCTAAATTGCAGGGTGAACTTTGTTATATGTTCTGATAGCCATAGCACACTCCTAGCTCTCCAACGTATTCATTTTAATTATAAAAGTCATCTTATCTACGATATCAAGGCTAAATGTATTCAGATAACGCAACGTAAACGATAAAGTTCGATAAACAAAAGTGAAAAAATCAAACAATACAAAACTAAACAAATTCTGGAGCTCACAGATTTATAAACAAAACAGTTTTAACTGAAAATAAAAGCGGAAATATATTTGTTTACGTATGAGTTGAGCGAAAATTTTAAAACTTATAATAAATTAATTTTTTATCGCGACTGAAATATTAATTTTCTATACCGTTTCATTCAGTGAAAAGTTCTGGTAATAAATCGTTCGATATTTGATCTATCGGATGCACCGTATAGGGAATCTCTTTTTTTTTTCTTTCCATTTATACCATACACCGTTCAAAAGTGACCAGCACTGGCATTGTTGACATAAATTAAGAATAACAATAAAAATAAAACGAACTACGTATTCAATTTTGTCTCTTCTCCCATTAGATTGAAAACAACAGCTAACAAAATACACTCAGTTTATATCTTATAACTAGAGCAAAGAACCGGAATAAAACATAATTTTCAAAGTTAATTACGTTAATGATTAGGAGGAAAAATTTAATTTTCCAAAAAGGGGAAAAAATACATAAAAAATTGACTAATAAATTACATTCCGGCTGAATTATAATTGAAGTTATTAAAAAATTACGCGTGACGTATGAGTTGACAAAAATCTAATAATAAAAAAAAAGTGAATATAATAATATTTTGTACCATCTTGACATCATTTATTCTCCTTTTCGACTTGTTCTCTCTCGTTTCTAGTACTAAAAATTGGATAAAAAAGATATCCATTAATTAGGTAAGCTGTTTTTCTTTTAATTTGTTCTCCTCACATGAGATTTACGCTATAGTTGTTGTTAAAGGGCTAAATTTATTTTCATAAAGGAGAATAATAATACAACGTGTTAAGGTGTACTGTAACGAATTTACTTAAATTCAGTAAAATTAAACGTAACAACAGACTACAGCACCTTTCCTAATTTTTCACTCACTCCATAGGCATTATCATTTTTTTTTCTTTTAAAAACTCTGAACGGTTTTTTTACTTTTTTTTACTTTTTTTTACTTTTTTTTACTTTTTTTTACTTTTTTTTACTTTTTTTATCCCCGAAATAAAAGTTTTTAACAACTATGAGATTTTTTTAACGGGCAAAATGTGGCACCCCAAAAAAAGCAAAAGAAAACCTTACCAGTTTTTCTTTTATTATTTGTATATGTAATAATGTATATTCTTTAAAAGTTAGCGTGAGATTTTCAATCCCCCTCCACCAATTTAAATGATATTTGATGAAACTTTGCTAGGCTCCCCCTTCATTTTGGGCTCACGTAATTATTAATGGATGCCTTCTTTCCAACATGTTTTAGTGTAATATTCATGCGTTGAGTTATGTATATTAATTACACATTATTTTCATTTGGGTTAACAAACGGGGGCCGTATAGACTGAATATAATTCACAGATTGAAATAAAAATCAGAAAAAAAGCCATCGTTAAAAGATGCAACATATTCCATATGTAGCGGACAAAATCAATTAATATGAAGTTTGACAATTGATCAGAGATAGTTATTTTAGTCGGTTGAAATGATGCTAAAATTTATGAAACAGAAGGGGTTTCGCGAATTTTAGTATTCTATACCGTATGATGACGGTCGGTATATTCTTTAAAAGTTTTTAATGTCCCGGGGGGTTAATATGATATGCGGTCCCTATAAAAATTCATTACGCTGGAATTGATTATAATTAATTCCTTACACATTAAAAGTCATAGCTCAACTTAAGCGGTCTTAGTTGAATGAACAATATTCGTTTGTATTTTGTTTACGCGTTTATATTCGTGAAACTCACTTGTATATCATTTTCCGGTATCACTTCAGTGTGATCTTAAGTAGGGAATCTAATCATATCTTAAGGTAAAAGTAAGTGGCTGATTGGATGACACCAAAAACGAAAGAGCAATAATAAAAAAATCCTTAAAACACGTTATCATCAAGACACCACTCGGGCTACTGCTGACAATAAAATTTTCTGCAATCTTTTTTAATAAGTAAAATATAAATAAAACAATAAAACGCTATTTACCGGAAATAAATAGATGAATGAATTTGAATAATATCGACTAGTTTTGAGTACATAAATCCACATATTCGAGGCGTACTTTCACGAATTTACGAATTTACGGATCTGAAATTAGTCAGTCTTACTGATAGATTTTTTCCTTGTGAATAACGTTTTTCGGTATATTTATTTTCGGTATATTTATTTTCGATATATTTATTTTCGGTATATCTTCCAACACCACATTTCGACGGCGGTTATTGTGATTTTAAGTAAAATTATAGAGCTGGCTAAACTTCCGGATATTTTGAATATAATGCGTATTTTTTCTCCTTCTAGCTGACGTTTTGACGTTATCTAGACGTTTCAGGATTTGTAAATTCGGCGTTTATCTAGCAGTGCGTATAAATGCAAATTTTGCACACTTTAAGAGTTTTTACGTATTTTTAATAATTTGATGTAAAGAAAACATACATTCGCGATTATATATTTAAAATTGTCAGAAAAATCGGAGAAAATGTTTATAACTTTTTCTGGAAACCATACAGTGTCTAAAAAAGGTGATCGTTCTTTGTTAGGTTTGTTGTCTTTCGTAGCATGTTCGTTAAACAACAATGTGTCTGTTAGGTTTTGTTACATCGCGCTCAATTGCAAAATGTTAACTGTTGTTAGTAATCGTCGCAACTTTGGAAAGTTGCACTCGGAACAGATAAAACCTGCGATTGCGATAAATTCGGTAAATAGAAGTTCTCAATACAGTCGAGTCTTGTTCTTAGCATCTTGAATTACACAAGACAACAATATCGGCGAGACTCGCATCCCGAACTCGCTTGCAAATTTTTCTGTATTTTTTTTCTTTTTTCTTTTTTTTTTTTTGTACACTGGAAGTTACTTTAACGTGAGACAATTTTCGTGTTCGAAATTTGGAAAAGTCCTCATTATTAAGTGTAATAATTTTTTAATTTAGATTTTTAATTTAGATTTTTAAATCAGATTTTTAATTTAACAGAAGATTCAGTATATATATATATTAATGTATATATCGGAGACGGAAAATGTAAAATTTTATTTTACCTTTTTTATAAACGCGGTCTCTTATGAAATTTTTAGTAGTGCATTTTAATCTTTTATGCATATTTCGAGTTTTATTCGTGCTCTTCTGCTGCATATAAATCCGAAGCCTAGTAGTAATACACGTTTTATCGCGAATTTCGATGGCTTACAATTCTTTGACAGGTATTAATGAACGGGGTCTATCTGAACTGCCTGCTCTGTTACGTCGTTGCATTATTTTCCTGCCTTCCCCTCTATCCACCAGCATGTTTTATCTATATTTTTTACTTATCTCTCTCACTCATCCGTGTCCTCCGGTATCCGTCCTCTGCCATTCTTTTTATCATTGCTCTCTCCCCCTTTCTATGTCTATATATATATATATATATATATATATATATATATATATATATATATATATATATATCTGATTACCACTCTCATCGCTTTTTATCTAGTTTTACGCTTTTATTTCTTCATTTTTTGAATGTTTTTTTTTTCGCATTTTTCTCCTTCTCCAGTGGTTTTTTTGTTTTTTACAACTCGAAAATGGTGTTGTTCATCAAGTCGCGCGTAAAGATACTCGCCGTGGAAATTGAAGAAAGGAGAAGAAAGATTACGAATTAGAATATTTCCTTAGCTCGCAGAGGTTAATCCCGCGCGCTAGTACATGAATCCAAATTTTACGTTTGTTCGCAACAGTCAGATAAGCGTAATTGTTTTAGCGGGTTCAAATTCGCGGTACATTTTTTACGCTTTAGTTGCTCCTTCAGTCTGCAGCAGTACAATGTATCAAAGAATGACTAAGATGAAGACACTCATACACCTACAATATATGCAAAAAGTACGCCTTCAGGTACTTCATCGGAAAAGTGACTGGTGTATTACCCGTTTCAGTCTTTTTGAATGAAGCCAGTAAATATTTTAAAAAAAAAAAAAAAAAGTAAATATTTTAACTTTTTTCTTTTCTTTGCAGTTGCATTTTTATTATTATGACATGTGTCCAAATGAGAGCCATTCTAAAAAGTATACCGCGTAAACTTCGTTTTAGGTTAACTGTTCATTTTTACCGAGACTTCGAAAAATACGAGGTTATATGTTCGTCGCATATTTGCGCGCATATGGGAACCATTTTGGTGATTGTTCATTGTAAAGTGTACCAGTCGGTGTTGGTATCGCGCGAGAGTACATACTCAGTGATCATGAAAAAAAAAAAAAAAAAAAGTGAAAAAATGTGGTGTTTTTAGAGAATTGTGTAGTAGTATAAGAAACGCGATTGATTTCAAATACTATCAATATTAAGCATGAAAGCGTAGTTTCGAAAAAAGTTAATTTTTAGCACGTCTCTATTAAAACTTAACGTCCCTACACCCTTTATCAGTGCTTCTTATATTCTCTCATTTCCTTCTGTTTCGGTTATTCCTGCCCTTAAACATATTTTTATCTCCTTAAACGGCGTAAAAATATAAATTTATTTCTCCTCCTTTCCATTTTTTGAACTAGTGTCCTTGCTGACCAACGTAGTAATAAAAAAAAGAAAAAAAGTATACTTTTCTTGCTTAATATAATCGGACGAAAATTAAAAATAGACATTTTCATCGGAATACAGGGAAAATATAATCGTCTAAAATTTTAAAATTAAACAGGCGAGAACTAAAGTGGCTTAATGTAGCATCAAAATTAATTTATAGAAACAGGTAGTTTCGAATAAATGAACACTCGTCAAGTGCGATTCACAAGCTCGTTATTTACGAAATTTGAACATTCTTAAACCAATGCCCAGCTCCATATGGCAAAGTAGCATTATTTGCGATTGCCCTATCCATACTCCCATTTAAAAGTATATATATATATATATACTAAAAATTGAACAATAAAATAGTTTCTTAAAATAAAAATACCGACTTTAAGATTTAACAAAAATGCACTAAAAATGAAAAATAATTATTCGCCAAAAAAATAATGCATTCCAGATTTTAATACACCCGAAGAAGAAGCTATTATGATTACTCTTAAATAGGATTTTGTACCTTAATTAGAGTCAAATTGAAATTGTAACAAAATTAAACTTCGCATTAAACTTAATGCTTCTAATATTTAGCTTAAAGCAAACGAATGACTGTGCATTGTTGCATTTTGAATTTGTTTACCGAGACTCTGCTTGAAGTATGAGTCTCGTTTAAGTATAATCTCGCAATATATCTTTAAGGTATATTATTGTAAAATATATTATTTTTTATCGAGTAATTATTTTTTACGTTTTAGCGTATTCCTATTAAATTGTTGAGTTAATCTTGAGGTCGCTATTAAAAGAAAAAAGAAGAAAACAGTTATTTTTCTACTCTTTTCTGACGTTAGAAAATGTGTTGGTTAAGTTATTTAATTTTTAAACTGAGCTCGTTTGTCTCGCCGAAATTAACAAAGTGTAAAGAATAGTTTTCGGTATTTTCGCTAAACAGAATTGTTTCTTATGTTAGTTCCTATAATTCTAAAACCCGATTAAAATCATTTGATTCCTACTTCCGGGGGGGATCGGCAGTGGTGTCCTCAGTCAACCAGGCTGCCGTACCGAGTTCTTGGTCCTCAAATAACTCATTCTTTTGAGAAACAATTATACGGGCTGCATCCGCTGCTCGGTCAATGATAAATCTGCGCGCCAAATATAACTCTTGGCTTTACAAATTCTCTACACTGACCATTACCTGGTCAATGTATGCATGAATTCGACTGTCCTTCCCTTTATTTCTGCACAAGAACGGGGAGCCTAAATGACTCCGATTAGTTAGTTGATGGAAAAGTAAAAGCGACGCCAACAGATCTCCTACTCTTGGAACGGCCAGTAAGTATCAGTGAATGAGAAAAAAAGGAATTGATGGTATGGCGGAATTTTTGTCTAATAATTACAGGACAACAGGTTTTAGATGACAGGGAAAGATTAAAAAGTTTGGGAGGGTGGTTAAACCTGCGATACTCAAAAAGGAAGTAAGGAAGTTTGTTGTGAAATACAGTGTAAAAATTAAATTTGGCAAGACGGTGTGATATAAGAGAAAGAAACGGATGTCTTACTCGGAGAGAATTGCCGGTTTTGAAGGATAGAGAGGTAGGAGAGATTGAGTCTGAAAGAAGAAACAAAGAGGGAAGCGTCTGATAAGGAAGCGGTAACCTAAATAAAATCGGCGGAAAAATAGGGGAGAGATGTTAGTTTCTGCCAGGAGAGCCGACGTAGGAGTGGATCTGACAGCTGCAAGGCAAAAACGAATACAGGAATTCTAAAATGATTTTGTTGTCTATAATTATTCTATAAAATATGAAATTTTCTCACGAAAACCCTAATTGTTTTGGAAATGGAACATAGCTTAGAAGTATCAGGAGGAAAGTAACTTTCAAACGGCGAAAAAATGTTCAAAATTGGTTCAGTAGTTTTTGAGTAAATCTCGAAGAAACAAACTTTTCTAAACTTTTCCTCTTTTTTTTTTTTTTTTAATATATATATATATATATACAAACACACACAAAGCGCGCGCTCGCACACACACAGAACTAGTTACATACACGGAAAATTCATACAAATGTACTGATTGTAATATAGAGTAAACAAAAGAAAAAAATATTTTCGCCTAACAGTAAAAGTCTTTGTCAATTCTTTTTTACACCTTTTTGTGCAGAAATCGGATTATGCAGAAATAGGGTGACACGGTTCTTTCTATGTACCAATTTTAAAAATAACCTTGTATTCGACAATGCGATGTTTTAATTATTATTGCCCTTTGTTTCCTTCGTTGGCTTCGGATTTTCATCGCCTATTGAATCTAATTATCAGGGTTTTAGCACTTTGTACTCAATTACCATTAGGAAATTCTATGTAAAATCTATTCCGAATCGGAGTTTAGCGTAATCGGTTATTTCTGAAAATTACAGAAACGATTCGTACCTAACCGAGATTGTTTAGTGTAATATATTAAACTATACCAGTCTTAATTATTAATTATAACGCGCAAAAAGGGCGGATTTGTTGTGTTCATCAAGATTAATCATTGCGCATAATTGCACGAGTGCAAAATAACTTTAATATTTAAATATCCGGATAACAGTTTTCGATAGCGCATATATATTACTGTAGAAATATTTGCTTATACGAAAAAAAAAAATACAACTTAAACCGCACTGTACTACTGAAAAATATTAAAACCATCTCATCTGGACATCTAAATATTACAGTAACCCCCACCCTTCCCGTGGTTAAAATCGTCCGTACCGGGATTAATCTCGGTGAATAGTAATTCGATTACTTCGAAATTGTACATTATAGTGTTATTATTAATTACGATTAATAAAGCATAATCGATTGCACTAAATTCGATTTTATAATTCATTCCAACTCCGGTGATCTACTATACGTAATACTCGCAATTCGGTATAGTGCCAAACTCTGCTAATTAAAACTACATCCTATCTTTTATTTAACTTCCGAATTTCTCAAATGACCGCCTACTAAAGGTGCTTTTCCCGTTACTCTAATGCATAATGTGTTCTAAAAAAGAGCGATATTGATTTTAAAAAAGGAAAGAAAGAAATAAAAAATAATTACCGAAAGATTAAATTCCGTAATCTGCCAATTTCACCGACAAGTGATATTAAAAATAAATAAAAAGTAATAATAATAATAATAATAATAATAATAACCGAATAAACGCCACGATTACTTATTTGCGGGAAAGAATCAAGAAAGCAAAATTATAGTATATGTAAACTGAACGTTTTCGCCTCAGTGACTCAAGTTGCGGTATTATGATGTCTACACAGCATAGCTCAGTCTCTTCAATCAACCCATTCCATTCGAATAGGGAAATTATCATCCCGGCTATGTCGATTCTTTTTATCTTCTTGCGAGATTTTAATAGCCGTTGCAGTCGCACACAAGCCTTTACTGCAACCTGCTTCGCGCTGAAGATCGGCCGGTGATAATTGCGTACGGTGTTTCGGTTTCTTTCTTCATTCCGTTACTGAAACTGATTCGAAATTCGAAATCTAAACAGTATCCGGAAGTGAATTAATTTTTTAATATAGCGATTAAGACGGCAGAGAACTGGAGAAGAAATTGAAAGGAAAAATACGGCGTGAAATTGAGGGCGAGAAGGAAGAATGAGTTGAAGTCTTAAATCAATTCGCTGAGCAACGGTGGAACGGTCGGCGGTAGCAAGCTACAAAAGACGCATATTAAACGGGCCGAACGCGATGTGACGAGATAAAACTGTAATTAGGAAAGGCTGTAAGTAGAAGAAAAATGTCTGTTCCGCGAAATGCTGATGATGATGACGATGGTAGCACCGATGGTGAAGATGACGACCACTTTACCATCAGTCGGTGGCAAGGTTGTTTTCCGTTTACCTAGACAGGGCTACACTGCTACAATTCACTGTGCAAGTGTTCCCTGGAGACCTATCGAAGCCGGTGAGTATAAAGAAATTTAAGTACACGCTCTCCGATTAACTTTGTAAAGCTCTAGACGCGCTAAAATTGTACTTTCGAAGTACCGGACATTAACAAACTAGCCGGTTAATATTTGTTATTAGTTTCCGTTCGCGCGCAAACCGATTCTCTTCCACACGCGCAAGCATCCCTCCCATCTTTTTTTCCTCATATTTAATACGTTCCATAGTTTTCTTTATAGCCTTTGCGCCATTTCAAGCAGAATAGATATCAATTTACGAGTCTCCATCGCTCAGTGCAGATAAGCAATGGCCGTTTATAAGGACGCTGCTGCGGCAACTGTATTATCAACGATTGTTCCTGAATAGAAACCGCCATTACAAAAAAATCATTACGCGAAGGCAAATTCATTTTAAAATTATCACATTTACCCGATCTAGTTACGAAATTACACCAGCTGAATTAGTATATAAACATGAACGACCGAAATATGTATATTATCGGGTTTTTTACAAAAAATTAAAATTATCACCAAAAAAAAAACTCATTCTGCAGAAGACATTCCTGAATATATTTATTTTCATTTTGTAATCAATTTATGTAAAGAATTCGTAAACTTAGTTTGCTAATTTTTATCGCTGGTGGGTCGTAAAAATTGTAGACATGGCTATGTTGCAAAATTTGAGACCTGCTGATCTACGGCTTATAATAGCAAATAAAGCAAAAAGCAATGTTGAAACAAAAACAATTAAGAATTTTCCAGAAGAAGAGAATCGTTTAGTAAAGGAAATTGAACGTAAGAAGAAAAAGGTTAATGCGAGTAATGGCAAAAGATTTCTGAATAAACAGTTACAGTCCCTTCTAAAACGTCGAGTGTAATGAGTGTCAATACAGAACGTAAAAACGAAATACTCGGAGGTTATAATGAAAAAAAAACAAAAAAACTGATCAAAACACAGTACACGGTCAAGACGAGAGGTTAAACGAAGTTCCTCTAATGCAAGATAGGTGAACAGTTTTATATCTGCCAAGACATTTCCGGCATCTTCTTCTGCGAAATATTTGGAATATCGAAGATTACGATTCCCTACTATTTTAACCTACTCACGAGGGGACCAGTGACCGCTGAATATGTCCTTTAAGTTTTCAGATTTTTTTGGAACATTTTTAGTACTGCTGTCGTCGCTGTTCGGAACTCACAAGCTTCGAATCGAACGAGTGTTGCGACCAAATTTAAATTTCCACTTTTCCGCTTATTACAAATCCGTGTTCGATCCTAATTAGTTGTCCGGTTAGTGTACAGCGAAGTGAGCATGGTATGCGAAGCGGTCTGGAATCGTCAAAATTTGCGAAGACGTCACCGTTGATCGAACATTTCAGGTTGAATTTAAAGAATTAATTCCATTTCATCGTACGTGAAAACTCTTAACATAAGTGATTCTGAAGTACTTTTATTAAAATTCTTAGTTACATTTTCCCGGAAATGCTTAAAAAGCTCCGAATTATTTTTAAAAAATAAAACCGACAGACATGCGAGAAACAATTTTTCCGACTGAAAAGTAGCGCGTGTATTTTTTTATAATTAAACGAGTTGGCGCGTTGGTAATTACATAAATGTTAATTTACTTTTTTACACAACTACTCTTAGCAGATGTATACTATCAGATCTTTAAAATAAATAAATAAATATCGCGAATTTAAAATAAATCGAATGTATAAAATATTTTGTTAATTGTAAATAGCGCATCAATACTGAATAAAATGATTACTAAGAGGTTTTCTTTTTTCATTTTTAATGAATATGTATCCTATATGTGCCGTGTTTAACTTCCGGAGGATAAGTAGAGAATTATGTATCGTTTACATCGCTATATTCCCGTCTGTATTTATTGCATTCCTCTTGTTCACATTGTCAGGCATCTTAAATGGTTTGGAATCTATTATTTTTTATTTTTTTCTTTGATAAAAAAAAGGGGGAGAATAAGATTGGGCTCGTCAACTAAGGACCTTCACCCAGAAACAATTAGAGGAATACGAAAGTTATATAGTGAGACGATCAGATATCGTTAATAAGAAGAAAACAATGGGAGGGATAATAAGTCTAGAAGGAAAAGACAGGATATAACGAGCACAAAAAGGAGCAGGAAGCCCTAAGCAAGTGGGAGTACAGAGCCGAACACTCCACTGAAACGGCAGAGCACTCAAAGAACACGTGATCGGCGTCACAAACAACTGCATCATTTGAATGGAGAGGACAACATGGGGAAGAGGTCAACGAGAGGTGAAAGCGAGTGGAAGGCAGCAAGGAATGGTTAAAGCTCAAACGCACAATGGCGACATCAACAGAACGAGGAAGTGAAGGAAACAGAAGGAACCAAGGATTTGAAGGAAGATTAGGCTGAACGGACAGATAAAAAGAGCGACAATTAGAAAAGAAGGAAGGGTACATATTCGACCAAAATCTGAGATGGAAATATTTACACAAAGGCAAGAGATTAGAGGATGGGATTTTTTTGAAGAAGAATGTAGAAGAAGCAGCAACCCGAGCCAAAGAATCAGCCATATCATTACCAGAGATGCCAGAATGGCCAGGAATCCGCAACAAGTCAATATGGATCTCATGAAGAGAAGAGAGAGTCCGAATGAGAGGAGAATAGTAAAATCACAGGAATGATTAGGAAGGGAAGAGGCGATGGCTTGAAGAGCACTCACGGAGTCGGAAATGATCAGAAACTGGGAAAAAAGACGATTGGAGGAGATAAAAATAATGGAACGTAAAATAGCCATCAGCTCGGCAGTAAATATGGAACAGAAAGAAGGATTTAGAGAAGTTATAATTTGGAAGAATAAAAGAAGCACCAACCCCATCAGGTCCCTTAGAACCATCAGTGAAAATGTTTACATGAGAAGGAAAGAGAGAATTGACAATACTGTGGAATTCCTGTTTAATTACAGCCGGAGGGAGAGATTTTGCAAGTGTAGGCAAAATAAATACTTTGGGAGGATAGCAGAGATCGCTGAAGTTAAAGGAGAAATAAGGTAGACTATTAAAGGAAATTGTATACGGCCAAAATGAACTAAGACGGAGAGAAATAAGGGACAGGATAGGAATTTTCCTAGGCACTAAACGCCAATTCCAGAAAATTGCAAGGTAGGAAAAAAATGAGATTAGAAGATGAGAGTGAAAGACGTTTAGCAAGGAAACGATAGCCTAAATAAGATCTGCGAATAGACAGGGAAGGGGCATTCGATTCAGCAAGCAGTGCTGCAATAGGAGAGGATTTAAAAGCACCGAGACAGAGTCTAAGTCAGGAGTTTTGGATCACATCAATTATACTCGACTTGTTCGAATACGGCTTAGTCAGCTACCCCGACGTAGTTGTTAGATAGTGGTGTTTCGTCGTTCGCATTTCGAATCCTTCTACATTGACACATCCAAAAATTTCATTTGCGCTGGTTAATTTCCATAGTTGACGCGTCCAAAAAGAAAAGAAAAATAAAACCAATAACAAAACACTGTAATTACTGACATGACGTAAATCAAAACTTTCCTTGTCTGTTGAGTAGTGGTGTGCAAAAGTTTAATTCAGACATTTTTTTTTTTTTTTTTTTTAAATTGCTATTGTATTACAAACTGGCCATGTAGGCCATTTAGCAATATTCTTAACAGGGGAATATTTAGCATGAAGGGAGAAGTACCCAATAGTACTTACCCGATAAACTTTACCTTAAACAAGGTCATGAGGTTTCTTAGGCTTCAGCCGCCTCCTATCATTAGCAGTATGTAGCAGTCCAGCAGCAAGTTTATTCGGATGACTTTCAAGTCTTTCTGCGTGTCTTCGGGCATGAGTTTTACTAACATCTGCCACATACTCTATCCCTAAATCTTGATGCAAAGTTTGATTTGACATATATCATGGCGCCTTGGTTACAAGCCTAAGGATTTTATTCTGCGCGGTCTGTATTATCTTCAGATTTGTAGGTTTAGCACAACCCCAAAGCTGTACTCCGTAGGTTCAAATAGGCTTCAAGATACTTGTGTATATCAAACGTTTATTATCAATACTTAAAACGTTATTTCTTCTTAGAAGCCAGTACATTTTTTTAACACAAATATCTGTTTCTCTTTTCTTTGTCTGAATGTGCTGCTTCCATGTTAAACGACTATCTAGGTGTAATCCCAAGTACTTAACTGTTGTTCTCACAGGCAATTCCAGCCCATTTATCCTAACAGTTGGGGTTATGACTTTTCTATTCGTGAAATGAACGTTTACCGATTTACTTTCGTTGACCAGAACTTTCCACTTTTTAAACCAGCTTTCTACTTCAATAAGGGCCTTCTGAAGATTGTCGCCTGCTATCTTCGAATCTGAATGTGACGCAAGTAATGTCGTGTCGTCAGCAAATGTACATTTTCCGGTACAGGAAAGTCTGCTGTTTATATCAAATACAGCGTGAGTCCCAGAACTGATCCCTGAGGCACTCCTGCTTGAACTGGATATAGTTCTGAAAACGCGTGTTCATGGCGCACCTGGAAATATCGGTTATGCAGATATGAACTCAACAATGAAGAAATAATTTTATATATCGTCTCATATTATTAAAAGGTTTTCAATAAGATGACTCTCTGGTGCTCGATTAAACCGTTAAAGAATGTAATATTGATGATAAAGCTTTATATTTATTTAAAAATCAGTATTGGCAATAAAAAGGTTGCATTAAGTCGGGAACCTGAAAGTATGAAGAGAAAATTTTTTGTCGTCGAGTTGTTTGATTATTATAGCAAGAAAATAATGGAAAAATATTTTTTAGGAAAAAATACCGGTATTTGAAGATCCACTATAACAATTTAATAAAAATGCACTAAATATTAAAAAAAATAATACGGGAACAATATATCTTACTCCCCCTTAAAAGAAGATGTTACGATAATTCTTGCACAACATTCATACCTTAATTAGGGTAGACACCGAAATCACAATAATCAATTTAATGAATATTCAATGCAGTTTTTAATTATTATTTCAGTTTGTGATTTTCGTGCCGAAACACTTTAATTAAGCCATCAATGTTGTATAAGAATTATCCTAATAGCTCCTTTTAGGGGGATATATATCACTGCATATGATATATTCTCCTATAATTATTTTTCTACTTTTTAGTGTGTTTTTATTAAATTTTTATAGTAAATCTTTAAGTATCGGTATTTTTCGGTGGAAAAAATAAACATTTTATCATAAAATGTTTAGCATAATAATTAGATGTTCCGCGTTGTTAAAAATAATCATCGATTTTCAAGTTTTTTGTTTATGCTACCGCGGATTAAAATTGGTTTTCTTTATTCGAACTTACGTAGGAAACATTGCAGACGAAAAAAACTCCGAGCGAAAAACATTTCCCAGTTCATCTAGTAATCATAGCAACTTGCATGCGTGTTATTTTTGGATCGTAGCTGTTCCACAGTACGCGTTTTAGACGCGTTGTTATTTTTTTTTGGTTTTTTTTTCTCTTATGGGCGTGTCAATTAGGGGCAATAACCTAGCGCAAGTAAAAAATTTTTAGAAATATATGCGGGAGCGGGATTCGAACTCGGCGTTCTACCCGAATGAAACACCAATAACTTACTAGCTGGTTGACGTTAGTTTTGTCGTGTTTAAATAATGTCGAAAGAGAGGAGTAGTAACGTTATGCGTCTAAATTTTGTCATCGGTTAGACAAAAAACCATCGGAGGACTGTTATTGTGTTTATTTTTTTGAAATAATTGTAAAGAGGGTCCCACGAGGTCTATATTGTGGGTTCCTAAACACTTATTATCGTTTATTGTATAAATATAACGTACAATATAATATCGACGTCCGGCTATAAGCTAAGCTATTACTATTATTGTACATATCGGCATGAAGGAGGTATACAAGCATGAATGCTTGGGACACTTAATGGTGGAGGGTCAGCGGAGCTTCTTGCTTATGAAAAAGTGCTTGCTGAGACTTTAACATTAACGTGAACACGGTGGAGGTTGTCATCAGAGATGATATAGACATTTATCTCTCAGAGCGGTGGAAAAACAAACATTTTGAAAGAACATTTGTTCCGAGTTTGGGGGTTTCGCATCTTTTGACAATAGAAGAAATGAATAATCGCGTTGCTGTGTGCCAACAATGGAGGAAAATGCGAAGCATGGATCGAAATTTCATCGAACGGATAATTAATCAAAGGTAGCTTTATCACTTTGACCCGGAAACGAAAAACAGGAAAAAGTAGAGTGTATGAGAATCAATATCGTCAAGTTCGGCAACAAAAATCGGCGGGAAGATGGCGATGGCAGAATTTTTCGATTGTCCTGGTCTTATTTAGCAAGCGTCTCCTCCATCTACTGTAAACGAAGCTTACTCTGTAAAACTGTGTTAAAAAATTCGTTAAATAGGTACATGATGAGAAATGCCCCGATCTTCGGGGACAGCGAATGCTCCACCATGACACAATGCTCCATCTCATACGGTGCATTTCATCATCTCCCACATGGATCGGAGCGGTATAGTCCAGATCCTGATTTTCGACCCTAAAAAAAAAATCATTTCGAGGACCTTTTTTTTTTTATATTTAAATATCAGAGCCACGTAAGCGATTTTCAATTGTACCCAAGTTGAAGAGTTCTTAAAAACGCCAATAAGAAACAGGAAGAACGTTACAACATCATCATTCGATCAGAAATGTTGAAAAAGAATCGCGCTGGACGACGATTGATGTGTTTTTGTATATTTTTAATATTCTTGAAACAATCTGTGCATATTTATCCGTGGCAATTAACATTGCTTTAATTTTTTCAAATTACACGTCTTCATGCTTAATGCTGGTATAATATTTTAAATTAACGTTCGTTATAATAATAAAAAAAATTATCTAAAAAACCCCCCTTTTTAACGCTTATTTCAGTGACTACTGCGTATCATCTGTGTTTACCGATACTCCACGATATGCTCACACATGTTTACGCTTTCGAATGAACTATTAAAATCAGTATGGGTATAGAGTTACGCGCTAAATACACAATGAAAAAAATAACATACCCGACAAACATACAAACTGCATTTTTTACGACAAGTCAGTAAAAAGAGCGACTAAGTCGCATCGGATTTAAAATAAGTGAACACTGAATTAGCTGCGTTCGTGAAAGAGAATTAATAGCAAAGTCGCAAAAATAAAAAAAATGCAACGAATAATTAATAAACTAAAAACGCAAGTGAAAGCCTATACATAGACACCTTTAGTAGAATGTATCATAAACATTTCTCGAATTTTTATTAAAATAATACAAAGCAACGAAGTAGCGTGAACATTTAACAAATAACGAATGTTGCCCAGGTGTTTATGCATTTTCATCAATAATTGCTGCACTGAACATTCGTGTGAAAGGTGTCGTCATTCGGTGGGTTTCCGCAAAAGAATGTCGTAATTTGAAAATTTCAATAGTGGAGTTACTACGTACGATTAGATTAGCGGCCGAGGAGGAAGCACTTTGACGATTTCGAAATTAAATTTAAACGCTGTAGGTATTTTTATCGCAGACGGAATTTGCCGTTCGTACTCGGACGGATATGGCTAACGAGGACGGTTGGTATGTAGCGCGCGCGCAAAATAATGCGGAAAAATGAAAAGGGCTTAGCAGACAGAATCCCTGCGGAAATGAAATACAAGTTGCCGTTCTCTCGGTAGCTACGGTTCCAGACAGGGTTGCTGTCGCAGTCGTTCTTTGTAACGGTCTGTTTTTATTCGCATCTCGGACACATCTAGTTGATCTATTAGGATTATTAGAAAAGAGGATCCGGTTTTGGTCTCGGTCATTCAGTTTCCATTTATCTGGTAATGAATTGAAAGATATGATAGGGTCAATTCCAATTATTATAACTCATTGTCCACCAACCGCTCCGATCCATCCTTTGCACTTGCTTTATCATTCCGTATAATAGTCACTCTCGTTCCTTTATAATCCTTTTTCCGCTGCACTTCAAAGCTGTACGCAACTATCTACAATCTACTTTTCCCCATCTACCTGGTGGTCGTCTTTTTATAAACCTAATCCGAGATTAGCACGTGCCACTACTATATATTATACGTGCCGTGTAATTGGGATATTTCAGTCCGTCTGAATGATTTTTTTATTTATTTTATTCAATTTTTTCTTTTTTTGTCCAGAACCTGTAAATAAACAAACTTCTTTTCCCCGCAAATACTATTCGCGGTCTATTATCCATTCGTTTTTTTTGAAAATATCACACACTGACTCTATCAGTTACTTCTTTTTTTTTTTTTTTTTTTTTTTAATATTTACTATGGGTTCGTCAGCGAGGACATTAGCCCAAGAAATGGGAATAGAGAAAAAATCAGATTTTTATGAGGCGTGAAACATTCAACAAGAATGTATCAAGCGCCTGGATGACAGAAGGAGAAGGAAGGGAAAGAATAAATGCAGCACAATAGGGAGTAGGAACATTGTTTGATAAGAGAGAGGAGTAAAAGGAAGATTGTTCAGATGAAAGTGATGAACATTCGAACATTATGTGATCAGGATCACATACATGTTGACTGTTAAGAGGATGTAAAGGACAATACGGAGATGCCGCGAGAGAGAATCGGAAAAGCGACGAGGGAAGCCAGCTGTGCCCAAAGCGGAGGCGGCATATTGCCGAGATGCTGGAGCGACGCATAAAAGGGAAGTCAAGAAACCAGGAACAGAAAGGAAGAGAAGGCTGGATGGACAAGTAAAAGGAATCCGGGTTTGAGAATGAGGAGTAGTAGGAGTTAAACCATAATTGGTTGTGCGCTGCAGAGGACAGAAGATTAATATTGACGGATGGAAAAGTAGTAAGGAACCTGCCGGAAAAAGAAGCTCGCCGAGCTAATGACAACGGACAATGTATTTAGATAATACATTAGGACAACGTGTTTTTAAAGAATTTGTTTAAACAATATGTTTAGATAATATGTTCAGACATTGTGTTTAGACATGTTTCAGAGCGAAATTGGGAAAAAATTCCATCACTAAGGCGTCTTAATATATATATATATATATATATAACTCGGCCGTTTTGGCCTCGCAAGAAGGGGCTGTGCCCCTTGACCCTTCTTGCTTACATTTCTATCTCTTTCTCTTCTATACTTTGTATAAAATGATCAAAATTTACAACGTAATTCTAAATCGGTTCGTACGAATATAATAACATAATCACAGAAATCCGATAAAATATAACAAACGTTACGTGAAATTAGGACATTTTGCGTTACATAAAATTGGGACATTTTTTCTAATGGGGGGTAGCCTAAAAATTACGTTGTAATTAATATATATATATATTAAAAATGTTGTAACCTATTTTACCAAGCGGACTACTCAAAAGCACGTAGTAATAAAAATAAATATACATATATCAGGGGCAGATCCGGAGAGACATTTTGAGGAGGGAATTCATATAATTACGTAATAATACCTTATACGGTATGTAGTAGATTTGAGAAATACCCCTTGCTTCATATAAAGAAAATCAAATAGCGACCTCTTTAGAAATTTAAAAATGTTTTAAAAATACATAATTATTACAATTTAATTTAAATTTTGTTTTATTTTTAGTAGGTGAAAAATAAAACGAAATTATAAAATTTCAGAGCTAAAATGTTAGTTTAGAATTTGAATTACCAGAAAGAATATAACAATAGTATTTTTATTAGACTTTATTTCTTTTTTATATTCGTTATCAGATCCGAATTCTCTTTGT
The DNA here is from genome assembly GCA_039619475.1 of Icerya purchasi. Taxonomy (NCBI): domain Eukaryota; kingdom Metazoa; phylum Arthropoda; class Insecta; order Hemiptera; family Monophlebidae; genus Icerya; species Icerya purchasi. The sequence goes on along the minus strand of CM077116.1, from coordinate 53,997,923 downwards.
CCGCAAGCAAGTTTAAATATACATATTTTTCATTGAACTATTTTTAATTAAAATTGCAAAATAAACAAAAGAGACATAAGATCGACGTTGCGTTTAAAATAGAAAAAAATAAACGTAACATTGATAGTTTTATTAGAAAACAAAATATTAAATAGTAGTTACAATTAAAACCGTAGGGGTAAAATTTATACAAATCTCTTATAGTATAAATTAAGTTTCTCTGTTGTAGCAAATGTTTTCATCAAGGCTTTGGTTTTTTTTTTTTTTTTTGGTGGTGTATCCTATTCCCCCATCTCCCACCGTAAATGCGCCACTACGTATATACGCGTATGCGAAATATTATATATGAAATTAATTAATTGTAAATTGACAACTAGTTTCAGATTTTCAAATACACTACCGCCATTACTATGCACCTCAAAATCAAAATGTTTTAATTAATTACTTTCATATATTAAAGTTTTGTGTATGCGTAAATTTATGTATTTATTTCAACGTACCGAATGACACAGAATGTATGTTGACGAAGATTATTACTTTACGCAATAATTATCGATCGTTATTGTTTCTATTCTCACTTCCAGGATTACAGTCTTTTACTGGCAATATCGATAACATTGCGACTGTACTTTAGTGAACATGGCCAATTTTCATTTCATAGGATTCGCACGTAAGTTACACTACTGTTTAACCCATTAAATTAGCTTTTATATGTCATCAGCTAAGTATCGATGTAAACCAACAAGGAGACCGTACGGCCTTGGGGAAACGAATTTCAATGATTTTTGGTGTAGTGATAGTATACTAATATATGTAAAATATTAGGATGCAATACTCAAGTATAATCGAGAAAAACGAACTTAAAGTTTGATCAACACTTTATAACTATAGGTTATATATAAGTTATAGCTGGAAATTGCGAGGGCTTAAGTGGTAATGTTCATTTGTCCTTTTTTTATTTTTATATAAATATTTATGATTAATTCCTTTTATCAGAAAAGTAAATAAATAATTTATTTATTTACTCATTCATTTATTTTGTTATTACTTATTGTTTTTTCAATGATTTTTTGTTATAAATTTCATTCTACTATTCTACGTCCAATATTTTTATGATTTTACTTTTTATTACAGTTATTACTGTGTGGATATAATAAAAATATTTCGTAATTTAAATATTATTTACGATAGCTAAAAATTGATCTAGCTGTGAACACTTTTTTTCATTTATACATAAATGCTTATAATTTATTTATTTACACATTCATTTATTTTTTTATTACTTATTGATTTTTTCAGTGCTTTTTTAGTATTTATTTAAGTTCTATTCGAATATTTTAGAAATTAAATTAATGAAATAAACAATAAAAAAACGTTGGAAAAAAAAAGTAATAAAAAAAAGTAAACGAATGAGTAAATAAATAAATTATTTATTTACTTTTCTGATTAATGAATTAATTATAACTATGTATATATAATAATAATAAAAAAAAGGAAAAAAACAAGTGCGCACAGCTACCCGCATGGTATACCACCACTACACCAAAAATCATTGAAATTCGTTTCCCCAAAGCCGTACGGGTTCCTAACTGCATGTTTTATCAATTTATTTTGTATTATATTGGTATTTCCCAATGTCAATGGGACTAGTTTCTATTTCCTTTAAGTTCCGTACATCTGTTTAACTTGTTTTTTTAATTTTTCACATTTTTTCGATTTTTTCTTCTTCGTTTTATTCTTATTCTTATTATTCCTAAAACTGATTAAAATATATTGCATAATAAATATTTACATAAGTTAAACTTTCATTAAAGTCTTGAGCATAAGGTTCTTTTAACGGAAACCATTCACTTGTAAATCTTTGTTCTGAATAAATTTACATATGATATCCGCCTCGCCTTTTTCCTTTTCTTTCTTTTATCCTAATTGTTCTCAATATTTTTGTTCGTTCTTTTGTACGTCTTTCCTTAGCTTCCTTTTCTGTCTATGAGAATTCTTAAAACTGATTATACGAATTATCTGCATATGACTGTTAATAGAGTTCGTCTCCTCGGTACCAACGTTGCCTCTTCCGTAAAGGGTTTTAATCTTTCTCTCAGCACTTTCTCTTGATGTTGCTTGCTTCCTTCAGTTAGGTTCGTTTATAGCACACAGAGACAAAATTAATGAATTTTTTGAGTGGTCGGTATTACTGCTTTGGACTAACTCTCACTCTGTATCGTTTTCTTTAACTTTTCTGTCGTTTAGTTACACATTTTTCTTAATCCTTTCCGTTGGTGTTGCTGGTAGTTAAATCAAGATCGGATATAAGGAGAACTAATAATGTAGGGATCACTATCCTATTTAATTGAGGTGGCAGGCCTTTCAGAAAGTTTAGCCTTTTGATTAATTAAGAGGAAAGATATATTTTTTTTTATTATATATACACATATGGTCCATGTGCTGTGTGTAGTTGTCGAGATTATTACAGCACATTTATCAGTGTAAGATTAAAAGTAAAAAAATGTGCGAAAAAAAGAAAAACACGACTGTCTAAGGAGATACCATGATGGTGTAAACGATTAACACGAAACAGAAAAACGTTGTTTAAAGCTAGATTGGAAAGGGAGTAAATTCAACATAAGACAATTTAGTAGCAGAAATAAAAAGTTAGTTGAGAAAAGAGAATGCTTAATGGCATGTGAGAGAAGAATTAAGTACTTCACTGGTAGATATAATATCATGAGATGTGTCATCAGCCAGAAATGAAGAAGAATTTAAAGGGAGAGAAGCTACACTAGTGCGGCAAATATTGAGAAGAGTAGGCCTAGTTGAAGAACAACCCGAAAGTATGTTCTTGAAATATAGTGAAATAGAGAAGAGAGGTGGATAGAAAGATTAATTATGAGACTGATATAGTAAGAGTATTAAACTGAACAGGAACGTTAATTGTTACCGCATTAAGAAAGACACTTCAAGGATGAGCATTTAAATGATCTGGCTATTTTAAAAATATGTGAAAAAGAGGTAGTTCTAGAGAAAGAAGAACAGAAATTCTTCCAAAAAGGAATTTTTGAAGGTTTACGATTCTACCTATCTTTTGCGTTAGCCCGTTTTGTCCCCAATCCAAAAGGTGGCATAAATATATTTAAATATAAATAAAACAATATTGAAATTTTAATAAACACAAAAAAATATCAACAAATAATATACTTAAATTAAAACCAGAATATAATGTAACTTTTTACAACTAAGTCTTGAAGCTACATTTAAACTTATATTGTATTTCTTTTTTTTATTATTTTTTGTATAGTATCTTCAAATTATAATAGTGCATGCAAAAATATTTATATAATGAAATTTACGTTATTTGTTCTTTGTTTCACTTCCATATAACAAAATTCACAAAAAAAATTAAATTTATCATCAACTAGTGTAGTTACTATATAACTTATTTGTTGCTTTTTATGATTGCATTCATTACATATATGAATTAAATTATCAACTTCATTACAAGTAATGCACGGATTGTCATATGATATTTTACACCCGAATAAATAATATTTAAAAATTACATGACCGGTTAAAAATTGATTAATAAAAAAATTTGGTACAAAAATATTATTATCTAATCTGCACTGTAGATTCGGAAAAAAATTTAATTATTCTTACAGTTCTGATATATTACGTTAAACTTATCATTGTACAAATCGTATATATAATTATTCATTTTTTTTTTATTTGAACTTAAGCCCGTTTATGACCAAGAAAATCTTTGGTTGTATGATTTGAACAAAAGATTCTAAAGGTGGCATAGTGCGCCGTTATATTCGTCAATCCACCATAGTGATAAAGTTGTTCGATGATGATGGATGACGAGAACGAGAAGGCAAAAAGCAGATGTGTTGAAATGTAGAAAGAAATTATAGAGCAATAAGGAATTTGAGACAGGTCAAGTATTAGCGAATGGCGAATCAATAAAAGAGCGGAACTTATATAAATTTGTTTTAGAAAGATTCCATCTGGGAGAACGAAAAAGCATGCAATAAGTCTTCTTCTTCTAGCGGCGCTTTCTTGACAAGAGTTTGCATGCATCATGAACTAGTATTTCCTAGTTTCAGCGTTCCTTTATTACATTTTCAACTTTCTTTTTCCGAAGCGCGAGACTTTATCATTTCGAGGAGTTTCTTTTTTCCTTCACAATTTAGTTTCCTATTTTCGATACAACGGTTTTTTTACTCGATCTCGTGAATCTCGTTCGTTTTTTCCGTGTTTAAATCATACCCTATTTTTCCTTCGCTTTCTTTAGTTTATTTATTCTTTTCTGCATTTGTTCCGTAAATCCCGCTAATAGTATTTGGTCGTCATAACTAATGCGGTTGATTATTTTACCACTTATTTTAAATCCGTTCTTTCTTCTTCTTTGTAGTGCCATACTCGGTTTCTGAGCGTTGGCGACTACACCTGTTCGTACATTCTAGCTCTACAAACACAGGTATAGTGTGTACCAGGCAATTGTTATAATGTGAGTATACCCGCAAAATACTACACTTGAAACTGGTATCGTGATTGTTTGATTTATATCGTTATACAAATGCAGTCCTATTTATGTCTGCCTAATATACATTAACTAGCACCACACATATTATGCATGTTTGCCACTGCTTTCTGTATGATTTTATTAGCAATTAATTTAATTATTCATTTTGTAATTTCTGTCGTCGCCTGGGATCGAACTCAAGACTTCTGTAACGGAAGTTGAGTGCTCTAGCAACTGGGCTGTAGCCAACCTAGGTAATTTATGTTACCGTTCTCCTTCATTTCTTCCGCTTATACGTTAAACAGTCGGGGTGATAAAGGGCATCCCTTGCGAACGCCTTTCATTTGAATATTTACTGTCAATCTCCACATTTACAGCTTGTTTCTAGTATAGTGTCTTCTCTAATTTTAAATCTTTTTTGCATTATCATTTTTCACTATCTGAAATCGTTTCTCATGGTTAACTCCATCGAAAGATTTCTCGTAATCGATGAAATGTCGCGTCTCTCTTAATATTCGAAGCTATTTGAATGATTAACTTTAAGGGAGCTATGCCATTCCTCGTGCCTCTATGCGAATCCATATTGCGCTTTGCTTAACTGTGTATTAGTTATTTCTCGGTTCTTTTGTCTATTATGGCAATGAGAAACTTGAGCGTGTGATTCATTAAGGCGGTAGTGCGATGCTCTTCACAGGTCTTCGATTTAGCTTTTTTCGGAATAGTTACGAAATTGATTGTGGCGAATTCCTTTGACAAAGTATCTGTATAGGAAATTTGATGTTTAATAATTCAGTTCTATATTATGGCGGTAAACACTGCAATGATATCCGTTTCTTATAATAGATTCACTTGGAAATCGGGAAGTTGCAACCGCCAAATTGTAATAAAATTTGAGATGTACTCTTCCATGTTCCATATTAATATACAAAGTAGCACTCGTCGCTTAAAAGAAAACAAAAAAATAATACTGTATGTGTGTGAACGGTTGTGCGTTCGAATAAAATTCTGAGAAAATACATTATCGTTTACAGGAATAAGAAGTAAATTCCAATAAATGCAGTTGGCATATAAATCGGGAATAATTTAAGAGAAATAACTAAAAACAGCATGCGAATAATAAGTGTAGAGTCTCCGGATTGATCAGCCATATCAAAGTCCCTATAAATACCCCAGCCATCAGGGCTGAAAAATTAATGTCCTCATTCCGGTACAAAGTTAGTATAGCACTGTGCTTACAGTTGATTTTGCAAGTAATTGTAACTGTTTTTTCTTGACCGTTTTCCTTCACCGTTTTTTCGTCATAATTTCAAACAGTAAGTACCTTTCGTCTTATTTTTTTAAACAATTGTTTTAAACACCTCTAGGCTTTCTAAGTTAATAATTCTTAAAATTTATCACTCGTTGATTGGGTTTAAATTACATAGTTTACTTTTTATTAGTATCCCCTCAACAAGGACGTAGCTAGACCTCTTTTATTTTTTGGTAATTAAAAATAAATCTATTTTTCGTTGGCTTGAAAAGTATTGAGTATGCTATTGATCGTCACCCTAGGAAAATATGACAGACTGTAGACATCGTTTATTTTGTAATTATAATAAATGTATATTCCGCCGTTTTAAAAATTATTGAGTATACTATTTATCATCAGTCTCCCAAGAAAGATGTTTTATAGACATCTTTTATTTTGCTAATTATAATCAATCTATATCTCGCTGGTTAAAAAGTATTGAGTATACTATTGATCATTATCCTATGTAGACAATTTTATTTCTTAATTATAATAAATATATAAACAAACGGCGGTTGCTGATTTTGCTGGAGCTTACACGAAAATATAATACGAAACTACACCGAACGATAGGGTTCGCGCCCGTGGGTGTTACGCCTAGTGTGGAGGAGGTTGCACGGAGTTTGTCCAAAGCGTGCGCTAAGGCTAATTCCCCTTCCACTAAACGCCCGACGTTTAAGATTGGTGATGTTGTCTGCATCAGCAAAGTCGAAACACTCCTCAAAAAGGGCTATACCGCCAACTGGAGCGGCGAACTATTTAAATAGCGTGCATAACACCCAGCCGATGGCGTATACGTTAAGAGCTCATAACGGAAAACCTATCGTGAGCGCCTTTTACAAAAAGGAATTTCAAAGGACCGCGTAGCAAGACGGTGTACTTGGTAGAGCGTATTATTCGCCGTAAAGGAAGTAAGTCACTCGTCAAGTGGCTCGGATTCACTGCTTCAGAGAATTGTTGGGTAGACAACGATAAAATTGTGAATATTTAGGATATGTACGCGTGTGCGCGATGCCCTTACGTAAGAGTGGAAAGGCCCGATGCGGCCTTGTGAAACTGAATAGCCTCGCAGCGTTCGACTTGGATTCCAACGGTAATTATAATTTCCGAGGAAATGTCGGTGCGGCAGCCACTGAAGCTGAGGCGGTGGACGACGAAGTAGTGATTTGCAAACGATTGTGGGAGTCGCTTACTCCCACCAGACTAAAAGGAACGGTTATGAAGGCGCTTAACGATATGCTTACTGTACAAGGAAGCTAAAAGTGAACGTGCTGGGCAAACTTCTAGTAAATGTCTCGATCGAACCGAAGGACGCTCTCACCAAGCGTCATCATGATAGTCATGTTGAAGATATCGAATGGGGGACCTCGAGAAAAGCCCGGCTGGATACGCTGGACCAGATACTTAGAGATGTGACCGATTCGACCAATAAACCTAATAGTCAAATGGAGACCGTGATTGTGGACCTGAAACGTTCTCCGGCTGGAGAAGCGAATAGAAAAGGTGAAAGGTCTAAACGGAAAAGTAGAGAAGGTTATTGTGGACGAAGATCGACATCGTAAAGAGTTGGAAGAAAAATTAAAAGCAGTTATCGCGGTGAAAGATAGATATCCAAAGGAGTTTGAAGAAAAACTGTAATAGGCTATCGCTGATGACGCTGCTCATTATAAAGAAACTCTCCGACACCTAGCACAATATACAAAAGACTCTTTCCGCCTTGAAGAAAACGGTATGGATTCTTAATACTGGATAAAGAAAAAAGTAGAAAAATGTTTCCGGCGCGGCTGCTGTCTCATCCCAGCTTAAACCTCCCGGTACTGTATAATTTATCGGTGGTGGCGTATGTGATGGAATGTAATAAGGTCTATAGCGGCGTTGGGTGTTTTTGCGGCGTGGTAAGGTGATAAGAGACCACAAAGGACGTTCTACCAGGTTGCGGGAACGTTAAACCGGGCTATTGATAGGGTTTTCCCAAGAATCCGGATCTTGAGTGCTGGGGTCAGATTGGCTCAGGGGTGCAGGGCGTAGCTAAGGGCAGCTGGATGTGGCTGGGTCACAACCGGACAGCTGGGCGATAGCACAAAGCTAAAAATGGCCGAATAACGGCATAAACACCTGTGACGTCATAGGACGGCTTGGCGGTAAGGTGCTCGGAAGCTCTTACCCCTCCGCCCGTGACATTACCAAGTCCACCGTCCCAGCTGGCCCATATTCTTTCTACTTACGGTATGTCCTTTAAATAGAAATAAAAATAAAATAGATACGAGGCTACGAAAATGTAGCTCCGTGGGAGGATGCTGCTTGGACGGTGCCAAACAAAGATGTTTTAGAATAAGACAGGTACAGAGGATTAATAAAAAATTACATTATACGGAGAAATATGTTTCATACTTTGGCCCTATATTGTAAAAAAGTTACAGAATATGAAATACTCCAAATTATTATACAGGGGGACAGATGGAAGAGAAGTCCCGGAAGAAGGAGGACAGATTGGTTGCAAAATATTAAAAATTGCATCAACATGTTTTCCCCACAAGAATTACTGACAGACCCAAGACAGTGTAAAATTGAATAAACAGATTAGTGATCGGCTACACTCTCCGACCGGTAGTGTGGCACTATGATGATCCGCTAACTATTCTTACAGCGCAGATAGGTGCTCTCCTTTCCTCCTCCTACTAACGAATAAAAGGAGCTGGAAAAAGAAAGGTAGAAGTGATATGACGGTCTGCCTATTCAACTGTCATTAAGACACGTTTTTGCAGGAAAGAACAATCCAATTATCCGGAATAATTATACCGGCATAAAAGCAGCGTACGAAATTAGAGAAAAAAAGCAAAGGCTGGCTCGAAGCCGGCAATAAATCAGGAGGTCGCCTAGCGGTCGACAGAATTGAAGGTGCGCTGAATTAGCGCTGGCAAAACTGTGTCGCCCTTAAAAGCGAAGAAAAATACGCCTGTAGTAATCCGGTTAGAATTTTCCGCTGAAATTCAATAATCAATCATTTAAGCTAATTAGCAGATGCAGCCCGTGTACTGGGCACCGTTATTGATTCGCATATCGAACACAACTCTAATGCGATTTAACGAGGAAATAGAATATGGAAAATTTCGCTGATGAGCTCTTTTCACGTGGCAAATTAAATTTCCCTTTAACGTTTCATCAGCCGTACAACACCAAAAGGAGGGACCGAAATGGTTTTTCATCTTAAATGCAATAACGCGAGTTTCGCGAGGAAACACGCGGTTACACTTCTGACGATTGAATTTCCCGTTCGCATTTTCGTCGCGAAGAAAAGTCGGAAAAGCTTTTAGATTAATGCAATCGCGAGTGAAATGCAAATGGCCCGGGCAGGGCGTGGAACAAAAACGGGGCACTGAAAGCAGAAACAATGCTACAGATGAAATAAAGGTGAGCGAATATCTGTCGAACGCGGCCGGATTGTGGCGCTGGAACTGACTGAAAAATTCCCGGTGACGAAATCGGTTACAAAAATGAAATGATGAAAGTGCTTTCATTTGTGCGACAGAAAACTTGTTTGATCCGTTACACGCGACCTGACCTCATTTGATACTGTCAGACGGCACTGCTCGCGGTTCGCTTCATTTAATTTCGGATTTTACCATTTTACCGATATGATGATAGGCACCTCTATTTACGAACGGCCTTTTCCCGTCAAATCGCTTCCACCTTTACCGAACTTTTCGCAATTTCCAAATTTTTCTCGCCGAATCGGCTTCACAAAGCACCGACAAAATATGTTTTATTAACAAATATTCCCAGTTTTGTAGAATTAAAAATTTAGTCGGTCTGATCGATGGCGGCGATTTTAATAAAGCTCTACCGTTCACTCCGATTTCGAACTGATTTTAATTTTTATCGGCACTGTTCTCTAACGATCACATAGTTTTTAGAACAACACCTGTGTAACATTTGTCTCGTTTGTTGATTTTTCTTTCAGAATACTATACGTTGTAACGAATCAAATGAAACTATACGTTGTAACGAATCAAATGAGTTAATTTCTTAATTTAAATATTATTTGTGTAAAAGTAAAATGTAGAAATAATGATAATAGGAATAATAATAGTAATAATTAATGAATGTAATCATGAATGGGAAATAAAGAATTGTGAATAGTTTGCGTGTGCGATGTATGTATGATGAGTTCGTAAATGCGGAATTTTGGTTGCGATGTAATCGGTTTGCGTTAGAAAAAAATTCCGAATAGTCTAGTCTAGCGAACTCGCTAATACGTAAGCTGGTGTGTGTGTGTGTGTGTGTGTGTTTGCGTTAGTAATGGAAGCGAGTGTGAATGACGTCGCGGTATTTGTCGAGGCTTGCGATCAACTGTTAAAAATGGGAAAAAAGGTATCGAACATCGCGGCGGCCGAGCGATGGATGGGAAATTTCGCATAAGAAGCGATGTCTAGCCAATTGCTCGGCTACGCAAATTATTGATATAAATACAGGCGGTTTTTCGAACGGAAGGGCTTCTTCCGATTTCTCGCCGTCCGATCAACGTCGCGATCGATCGGTTATCGTTTGTGGCTAGTCTCATATGCATATCATTAGCTAGTCGAGTGTGTAGTGTAATCGCGATAGAGTAATATATGTATATTTTTCGTTTTATTTTAAATCTGTATTTTTTGTTCTGATTTTATTTTTTGGCAGTCCGATCCTCGTGATTGGCGCTCGGGTAATAGAGGATTGAGCAAGGGACACTGTAGACTGCTCTGCGGTGAGTAGGAAGGGCTCTCCTCTCCCTTTTTTTGTTTTCCGTGTTTTTTTTCTTTCTATACATATCTTTTTATTTTGAAGAAGTTTTTCTTCAATGGCGCCCGAACTTAATTGAAATATTGAAAAAGACAGAGGAAACCATAACAACGTTAATAGTGAATTATTATTATAAACGGATTAACATCGTTTTTATTATATGGTGCTGTAGCGGGTGTTTCATGAAACGGCATTCGTGCGGTTAGAAATAAAATAAAATAGCCCTTATTAACAAAAAAAAAAATTAATATTAAATAATTTTCTATTAAATGAATTAAAATAAATACCTCAATTTAAGGAAACGTTTTCGTGCTATATCATCAACTAACAATATAGAATACACCCGCGGATGGAACTAAAATAGCCGATGATGGGCTATGCCCGAAAACGTTTCCTTAAATCGAGGTATTTATTTTAATTAATTTAATAGAAAATTATTTAATACTAATTTTTTTTTTTTGTTAATAAGGGGTTATTTTTTTTTTTTTTTAGAAATATTAACAAACAGGTACGAACTTAGCTATATTTAAAATATAAATGTTTGAGTCCATTTTCTGTATTTTCGCTTTATTAAACAACACTTCTATTGTAAAACGTTGCAGCATAATTTTAGTATTAAAATCGGGGCTTCCGTTAATAAACACGTTTCTTTTTTCTTGAAACAGAAAAAGATGGTGGCGCGCAGTTGTTTTCACATTGTTCTGTTTATTTAAATGCGGTCCCATACTTTTGATAAAGTAACACGAGTTCCAAAATCGTAACAGAGTGCTGGGGGGATTATGGAATCAAGTTCTGTCCATAATGTACCCAGTTTGTTTAGATCTGAAGAGAACATTGACGGCCAGTTTGTTTTGCTTTTTGGGGTGATCTGCTTTCAGTTCCTCATATAACTTCTCTGCTTGAATTTACTATATTTCAAATAAAGCTCTGGGAAAAATTTTAATATCGAACGAATTAGAAGAAAACAAAGCAGGTGCAATATGGGGATTTCTACATTTTTATTTCTCTTCACAAATCTATCATCCGTTCCAAATTTGATTATTGTTCTTTTAATTACGGCTGGGCTTCCAAGTCCCGTCATTCTAAACTAGATATATGTAATTTAAAACTCTTGTCTTCGTCTTTGTCTTGGCGCTCGTAAATTTTCTTCAATATGATCATGAAGCTATCAGCTTCAAAACGCGTGTCAGTATTTAAAATAATTTATTATTTTATATGTTCATTTGGTTCTTTTGCATGTTTCGTCTGTAGTTGGTAAAACACCAGAAATGGATCTTAGCATACGCACAAGCCTAGCTGACGATAACGATGTTTTATTACGACAAGCTACTCCGAAGTGTGTTTATTTGACAACGATATAAATTCAGCAATCGGCAAAAATTATCCGGCAGCAAATTGCTTCACTTGAGGGTCACCCTCTTTCGGACTCAATCTTTCCGGCGCCAATCCTTCAGGCGCAGGCGAACTCGGACCTTTTTGCAGACTACCTGCGGTGATTTTCAAGTATCATCTGTTAAACGTTATCATCTGTGTTAGTGAGAAACACTGTTCCTATATTGGCTATCTTTATTTCTTCTGTTTCTAATCGCTTCCTGATTTAACTTTCAAGTCCCTACGTTTCATTATTTGTTAGTCCTTTGTGCTGGGAAAATGTCCTGAGTTGACGTGCCCAAAGAAAAAAAAAAAAAAAAAAAGAAAGAGAAACACTAGTTACCAAATACTGCTATCAAAAATTCCACCCACAAAATACCGTTCTTCGTTAACGATGTAGATATATATAATCACAAAACACATATTTTACATCATTTTATTGGGTTATTCATTTTTTAAAAGTATTTTCTATTTTTTTTTTTTTGAAATAACGACTTCAGCGTGAAATACAGACAAACAGATTTCTGCGATGTAAATTTAAGGGTTCTGTTAGCAATAGTGATACGATACGGACGAAGATGATTAATATTAATAAGCGGTCAAATGCATAATTGGTTCTTTTCATTTTTTTTTTTTTTTTGTTAATGAATAGTCAGCCGTATTTAAAAACTTACAAACTATCAACTCTACGTCATTTAAAGTGCAATATAACTGGATTGAATTTGCTTCTAATAGATATTCGTTATATTATCTTGCTTTTCCATTCGTATCTAGCAAGTTTATTTGAGGATACGTTTATTGAAGTTTCTTCCGTTATCTATGATTTTAATTATATATTTAATTCCTCGAAGAATCTACCTAGGTTTCAAAAAAGTATCGAAAAAGACAAAGCCACAAACATTTTTAAACACATTTATGTTAATACTGGACGAGAAGTAGGGTCGCCCTAAAAAGGGAGGTTTATAATGTATAAACTATTTCGTTCGATTCTAAAATTCATCGGTTCTCCATTAAAATACGTTTCTCATGGAATTTGTTAACCGATAACTACAACTTTGATAGAAATTATTAGAAATTGTTCTATTTTATGATATGAAATTTCTAAATTGTAAAATAAATAATATTTGTGTGAAATTTATTCATGAAATGTGAATTTATTAACTTATGGAATAGATTTTTCAAAAAAATGCCATTTCGATGAGATCAGGATTTCTTTTTCTTGGATAGTTTTATTGTAAAATAGTTGTCATTATTTCGGCGGAAAAAGAATTACTAGAACATTTTTGGAATAGATTATTCTTAATAATGACCGTAGTATGGAGAATTAATGAATGAAACTGTTTTCAGTAAATAAGTGTAGTGTTGTAGTTTGTTTATTGTACCAAATTCATAAGAGATGAAGTTTATTTACCTGCATTGTTTATAACCCGTACGATTGGCTATTCGGTTTTAAATTTCTAAGAAAATGGTTAATTTTTCTAACGGGAAAACATAATAAAATGTACAATGAATGCGTAAATATTAGACTGCAATACGTTTATCTGTTTATTCATTTTTGAGTGTAACGCGGCCTTCGGCCAGTTGTTCGATACAACTACATATTTTTTTTTTTGATTTTTTTAATATAAAACAGCCAAATCTTAGAATTATGTCTAAATAAATAACATTTGTAACTAAAAGTGAATTAACATGCTGTAAAGGAATAGATCAAGAATTACGTTGTAAATTTTGTATACATAGTATAGAAGAGAAAGAGACAGAAATGAAAGCAAGAGGGGTCAAAGAGTGCAGCCCCTTGCGAGGCTAAAATAGCCGAGTTATATATATATATATATATATATATATATATATATATATATATGTATATATACGTACAATAAAAGTTTACAATACGACTAGGTCGTTCAGTTTAAAACGTTTAAAACTTCTTAGATCTTGTGTAGTAAGCAAAAGAACCAATGCTTCCCGGTTGGGATGGGTATGAAGTCCTTCTTCGTGGCGGTGGGAAAAGTCTTTAATGACTTCGTCAACCCGTGTGATCCTTAAATCAGTGTGTAAAAAGTCGTTTCACTGGAACCATCGACCGTCGGTTATTATACGGAGAAATTTGTTTTAGATTGTTTGTGAGTAATGTTTCTGCTTCACTGGTACATCTCCATATCTGTATGCCATAAGTCGAAATCGGTCTTATGATGGCTTGACAAATGAGTCGCTTGTTTTCGAGTTTCATTTTGGAATGTCGCCCGATAAGCCAATACATTTCGCGTGTTTTTTCGAATCTGTTGAGTTTTTGACACAAAAGATACAACCATAAAATTTTAGAAATAATTACGCATACGTGCATATGATTAGCGGTACGTTAGCGGCACGATTATATTATATGTGCGTGCATCAAGACCTACACATACACATTTCTAAAAATGTATTACAAAAGAAAAAAAAAACACACATACTCTTAAACCGTATGTATAACGCATCTTTTCGTTTTCAAACATACCTCTCAGATAAGCGGACAAACTTCTAAATGCAATTACCGACCATTTTATTAATCGTACAGTCGTCGAATAAATCAATCGTATTGCCCTGTACAAGGATCTATTTGTTAATTTAAGTCTGGAATGGTTTAGCATAGTGTTGTGTGTTTTCGTTCGAGGTATACCAAACATCTTATTTTCTTTGACTACTGATGCCTGGGCTAATCACATCTGAGCTTATCGCTTACTTTCCTAGTTACTTAATTATCCGTGAATGTTACACTGAAGGTGTTTTCCTTCTAGCGGTCAAACTACCCATTGGCAAGTACAGCATTCCGTTGAAATTTAAAATTTTCAATCGTTTTTTAAACAATCTGTAAAACAGGTACTTTATAAATCGTATATAAAGATAAACACGAATAATATTTCTCAATGTATAACAGCAAGTGGTAAAATTATCCTCGACAGGGTGGTATCATGAATTGTAGAGCCAAGCTATATATATATATATATATAGGTACAGATTCGGTTCTTCAGAACGTTGATGTAGTCATTTTTAAATGACATTTTTCGTAAATAATAGCAGTTTTTTCCCCATTACGTTCAAAATAATTCCCTGAACCTGCAAATTTTTGCGTAGAAAATTTTATTAGATTCCATAACGCACTTGTACAGTGCAGAAACGTAACGTGTTATTTAATATTAGGGAAAAATGATTTCGAAAATAACGCAGAAACGTAACATGATTTATAAATAAGGCAATAGCGTGAATATGTTGTGTACAGAAAAATAGATAATAGTTTTATTTCCTAGATCATTTTGTGAGAATTCCGTGTACTTCGGTACATTTTAAATCGAATTGGAACAGATTATCATCCGTAAGTGCGCCGAAGCGGAATTGAAAAAAAAGAAAAGAACGAGTGCGAGCAGATTAAAAATTTATCATGGTAAAATGTGTGAAGATGGAGGATCCTAGACCGCCACTGTTCATCTACACCGCGACGGACGGCTCTGAATGCCATTTTCTCTGAATGCATTTTCTTCTGATTAATTTATATGTATTTTCCGTTCAGTTCGACCTGGTTGTCTGTGTATAGGATTTCATTGTGGAATGGTACGTTGATTAGAATAAAATTATCGATAAAATAGTGCGAATAATATTTTGGCAAGTTTCCGATACTAAACGCTTAAATTGAGACGACGGAGTTTACACGTTTAAATTTCAAACGATAAGAAGTTTTGAAGGAGATGTAACTTTCGCTTTTTTCTATTTGACAATTTTTGATTTTATATTCAACTGAAATCGAAGTATCATCCGAACATTTACCTGCAATAATCGACCGAAAAAAGGAGATAAACTAGGGAGTAATATTCCGAAAGAGAAGTAGCGTGACGATTAAATTTATTCAGCTTGATTAAAAATGAATCGAATGAACGTAAAAATAGCCGACAGAAATTAACCGATGAACGGTTCGTCTAATGAGCGAGCCTGGTTTCGTGTTAAGCGGCAAATAAATCACTTTTTTCCAGAGCCGGACGCACCTGCAATCCGGGGAGTTGTGCGTGGGTAAGAATCATCGATGTGACAGAATGTAATTTTCGTTTGACAGTCATATTTCAATTGGAAAATTAAGAAAGTTCTGCCGAGTGTGTTTACATAAACAGGTCAACATGAGGGAAATTCATTCGATCGCTAAGTACACAAAGAAAATTGTTTAGTAAACATCTGTAAAACACAAAACGAGTTTCGCTCGCGATCGTGTCAATTCTTCAATTGCTGACAACACCTTAAAACAAAATGAACGGTAACGAGACAAAGTAAACAACCATTACGAAACGCATAAATTTTCTCATCACACGTGTATCGCGAAATATTTCAGAATTAAAATCGACGTTTTCCTTTTCCGCTCGCGTCCTTGTTTGTATTGTCGGGAAATTCCTCATCTAGCCGCGGCTTAGAAACTCAGCAAGCTCATCCATCCGACATACTGAGAATTTTTTCACCCGGCTCAAAGTTTAATCGAGCGCGCAAGAGTTAACCCTCAACATCGTCCGTCCTTCATTGTAGAGCCGCAAAGTAACGAATAAAATCCGCGTAATACAAGAAAAATTTAAGAAATCAAATTATTAAAGTAAATCTAATATCCGGAATACGAAATAACTTCTAGCACCTTGCAAAGAATATTTTTTGGAAAAAAAGCACCGGAAAAAATATCGAAAAAAACGCCAATTTATTTTTGTTTTCATATACCCGGTGGTGGTGATCACGTTCAGACATCGTAGAAAATTTTACTATCGCCTAGTAGGTATTAAACGTGACGATTGAAAAGAAAGATCGGTTGCTTAATTTAAAAAATAAACGTAAAAATGGATAATGCGCAAACTAAAAATAAATTAAAAAAAAAAAAAAAGGAATACGATTAACAATGACGGAAATAATAAGCTTTTTTTTGAGAATTTTAGTCGGTTTAAAGATCGAATTATTAGCAATTATAATGATTCAAAGTAATCCGATTTCTTTTTATCCGTAACAATCTAAACTGAAGCCCAATTAAAAATGACCACACTTGCATGCATTATTAAATTAATCTATTTCTCGTAGACTTTTACATGTTGAGTTTGCCGGAAGGTTCGTTGTCATTAATACTAATCTCCTTCGTCCTTTTATTGGCTTTCCTTCTATCTTTCCTTGAAACAAGTCGTTTTCTCTAAATTTGTGAGCCAGATATTTCATTTTTCGATTTTTGATGTCTTCGACTAGTTCCCGTTTTTCAACCTATTTTTGCTAACACTGCCGTGTTTTTTATGTGTTCGGTCCATGATATTTTCAATAGCCTCCGATAGTACCACATTTCGAAAGCTGCTTTTCTTTTTTTGGCAACCTGCACTGATGGCCCATGTTTTACAAAAATATTGTAGGGCGGTCCATATATAGCAGCGCATTATTCTTTTCCGAAGGCTTATATTTCCATTTCCAAGCACTCTGCTGATGTTGTTAAATGCCTTCTTCGCCTTACCGATTCTTGTTCTTATTTCTTTCTGGTCTTTTCCGTCATTGTTTGTTTATTAATGCGCCTAGAAATCTGAATTCTGCTACGTTTTCTATTTCCCGATTCTCGTTCACTTCTTCATCATCATTTCTAGAGATTTTCATTGTTTTCGTCTTTTTCGTGTTGATCTTCATGCCGTACTTCAATCCTGCGTAGTTTATTTGATCCATCATTTTTTGGATATTTGTATTTTAGATTCGGCTATTATCACTTTGTCGTCTGCGTAACTTATTTCATTTATTCCTTCGGCCGTTAGATAAAGAATCTCTACTTTTCAACAATCCTTTTTAAATCTCACATTTACAGCATTCACAAATACCTAAGTAATACAAAAACATAAATAATTATTACATAAATATAAATTAACAATTTTCCGACTAGTTTCAGTTACAGATCAACACCATCATGATGATCATGGTACTTTAATTAAATTCCGTGATTATAAAACTAGTCAGCAAATTAATATATTTTTTATAATAATTGTTTTGTTTTTTTTTTTTTCGACTTTATTATAGAATAAAAGAGAACTGTATTTTTTTTTCTTCAAACTTCATTAATAATAAAGTTTTAAAAACTTGCGGCATGAACTCGAACGCGCAAACCTAAAAAAAAGCGAGCTCAAAAATAATATTTTTCTTCAAAAAGAATAAACAACAAACGCGAATCCTGAACGTTGACTTTAGCTTTCACATCCCTAGAAAAAAAAAATTCTTCACGCTCCATATACACCTACGCCAAAAATATAATTCAGCTTGTCCCATTTTTTTTTTATTTTTTTTTTTTTTATATAAGCTGTACGCCTTAATAGACCACACTCCGTATCTTTATCACTGTATATATTTAATGTTTACACATAAACAAATTTAAATAAAATGAAAAAAATACGAAAGATTATCCGAAATAATAAATTATTATTTTAATTTGTGTAACATATACGCGGTATACTTTCATCATTTTGAAAAATTTTAATGTGGCACCTGACGACAGCGCAACGTTTAATTCTTTTAATTTTACAAACTTCGGAAGTTAACAGACACAAAATTGTTACTCAGCTTCGAAGAATTATTGTTTAGTTTTCATAAAACTAAATTTTTCTACATTATTTGGTAAACTACTAGTTAGTTAATAACTTTACACCGTTTCATATCATATTAGTGACTATTTAGAAAATGATACGGAGCAATAATTTTCTCTTTAAAGTTTGTATGAAAATTACATTATTGAGAGTGTACATCTCTTTTTATTGCAATAACTTTCACTTTGCCGCCCTGGCGCATAACTCTCGTCTTGCTCAGCTATTCCATTTTCTGACTACTTACCGGAAATAAATTTGAATTAGAATGAGAGACTGTTTTTCGTTTTTACGTATAAGGACAGAAGAAATCGGCCACGGAGATTAGCATAAACGGCGATCAGGATTAATTTTACACTAATATGCTCGGATAAACGTCGAATCGGAAAATAAACTTATACAAAACATTAATGCTGGCAAGGGGATTAAGCATACTATACTAGTGAACTGAATCTAAGAGCGCTAAATAATAACTTTCAAACTTCGTAATTTTGTCGCGTTATTATAATGTAAAAAAAAAGCGAAAAGAACGAAAAAATCACTAAATAAACAAGGGGGAGGGGTAATAATAAAAAATAATTCTAGAATTACAGGCAGCGTGCTTAAAGTTATGTAGGATCTCCTGCTAATAATTGTACAAGTAATGAAATAATGAATAGTGTGTAGAAATAGATTAATAGAGAACGAGAGGCAAAAATTAAGCGCGCCGATAGAAAAAAGTAAATAGCAGGAACTGAAGTCGAATATAGCGAAGCGACATAAAAAGAAGTCCCGTTTTCGAGGAGGCAGATGAAACACGCGTGCACAGCAACACCGGCTACCGCCGACTACTTCGGAGATGGGGAATAATTGAAATGTTTTAAAAATGAAAAAACGAAATGTCTCTCTAGTAGGGACGCATTTATCAGACAGTTCGAGTTACTCCATAGAGCTATCCGAAGAATACGATAAAATGTTGAATTTCGTTCCTTGCTCGTTTGAAGAAATTTTCCCGCGATATGTTTGCAATACTAATAGGTGGCTGGTTTTGTTTTTCACTGAGTGCAAATTTTACTGACCAAAAAATAACGATGAAGGATCGTTGGTCGTTTTGACAGCACACTCACGTAACTGGTCCGTAGCCAGAGCGAGGGCGAGAGAGATAATTAAGTTAATCTGGTACGCGATGGAACTTTAAAGTCAGGTATAGAACGAACGTAGGCGACCAGTTGCCGCCTATGCAGAATTGTATATGTATATTGATGTTTGTACCGTTCGGATTATAGGTAACGTTAAGTGAATCAGATTAATTAATTTTCGTGTTGAATTGCGCCACTGCCGGCGACATGTGAATCCGATTAATTTTTTCTCGGTAACCGAATTATCACCGTAAGACTGATGTATTGTAATCGGTTTCGTGTCTCGTTCCGCGGCACTGCACCGCACTTATTCCTTGGCATACTCGTATTATTCTCCGGACGAGAGTTAAACACAAAACTTTTCTACCGCTCCTGCTGGTTATATATAAATTAATAATATTACTCGTATGAACTAATATCGAACGGTAGAAATAATGCGTGGGTGAAATACTTAAAGCTATATTTCTCACTGGATTACCGATCATCAGCCGAAGGACGTGCGGACGTCAGCCGACCTAAGGCGATAATAACGAAAATTCGGTTATTCCTTACCATTTTATAACGATATTATTAATAATCGTTACGATCTTCCATCATTACCGAGAAGAGAGGCTGTCTTTTTAGTAAGAAAATTAAAATTACAACTAACTGATGAATGATAACCGAAAAGAGGGAGTTAGTTTCACGCGAGATTTTAAATGTAAATCAATTTTTATATATCAGCTTTGACGATTTTAACAAACCTGAATTTTTTTTGTAAAATACAAAAATTTTTACCGATCGCAAATCTTTCTGACGATAAAGTTTTCTCCTCCGACAAACTTGAACTTTCTTTCGCGACGAATTTGAATTTTTCTCTACGCTGTCAGAAATGCGGACACCATAAAGTGTGTGTGTGTGTGTGTGTGTTTCACTTATATCTTATCGTCTTTTAGCAGTTCCAGGCTAGCAGAAGAATTTTAATTAGGATCGCGGACGCCGGCTTTTTTCTTCCGTATTTATTTTTTTTGGGTAATTAATCAGAAAACCTTTACAACAACGGATTTTAACAATAGTAGCGATTAGATAAAGAGAATCTCTTCTATCCAACAATCCTTTTTAAATAGCATTTACAGCATTCACAAATATCTAAGTAATACAAAAGCGCAATTAATTATTAAATAAATATAAATTCAAATTTTGCCGACTAGTTTCAGTTACAGATCAACACCGTGATCATGGTACTTTAATTAAGTTCCGTAATTATAAAACTAGTCAGCAAATTAATATATTTTTTATAATAATTGTTTTGTTTTTTTTTTGTCGACTTTATTATCAAATAAAAGAAAACTGTACTTTTTTTTCGTTAATAATAAAGTTTTAAAAATTTGCCGTATGAACTCGAATGCATAAATCTAAAAAAGAGATTGTGTTCTCGCGTCCATTAATTGAAACATAATGGCCTCTAAAACAGAGAAAGAAATAATAGAAAGAACAGATTATCACTAAAGGTTAGACAAATAAGGGAATTATTATAAGAGCGGTAGAAAAGAACTATGCAAGATGATTTCAGTGAATTGATAAGAGGGGATGACTATTTAAAAGAGAACTGTGCAGCACGATTGGCCGGTTATTACTGTTGCTATATTGGAGGAAGAGGAGTATAAAAGAATGGTGTCAGTAAAAAATAAGGAAAAGGAGTTTAATGTTAAAGAATCTTTATAGTATAATATAAATAATGGTATCTTCTAAAAACCCCTTTTTTTTTAATTACGCTTTTCTAGATAGCTTGGTAGCTAATTATAATTTAGAAGATATTTAAAAACCATAGTATAAGGACATTTTGACGGGGGAAATTATGTAATTACGTGATATCTTCTACGGTAAGCGGTAGATTTGAGAAATACCCGTTTTTTCATGAAGAAAATCAAATAGCGATGTCTATGGAAATTTAAAAATGTTTTAAAAATACATAATTATAAAAATTTATTTTAAATTTTATTTTATTTTTAGGTGAAAAATAAAATGAAATTATAAAATTCTAGCTAAAATGGTAGTTTAGAAATAGTAAGAAAGATAGTATTTTTATTAGACTTTACTTCTTTTTTATTTTTCTTAATAATCCGATTCGAATTCTTTGTCATGAGCAAGTAAGAAAAAATATATATTTCTTATTAAACTACTATTTTCATTCACATTACAAAATAAAAATTAAAAATAAATAAAAATGGCAAAAGATTGACGACAGTTGTGTTTAAAATAGAATGAAAAGGGAACATTAATAGTTTTACTGGAAAATAGTATTAAGCATTAATTATTAAAATCCGTAGGTAAAATTCATACAAATCTTTTATAGCATAAATTAAGTTTCTTTGTTATAACAAATTTTTTCATAGAGACTTTTGGTTCTTGGGGAAGGCAAATGTTCCCTATCTCTGCCCCTCGTGGATCCGCCACTATATATATATATATATATATATATATATATATATATATATATATATATATATACGAATATTTAGTTAAAGATGGATTAAAAAATTTCTTTAACCCGACCAGTGCAGGATTAACAGACCTTTAACTTGCAGTGCATGTAAAATTTGCTTATTACAATAAGCTCTTCTTTCTATGAAATATTGTGTTTTTAAAAGTATCAAAAATAAATAATATACATAAATTTAAAAAATTTAAAGGCTATCCATATTTTGATAAATGTAGTACATTTTTTTACGGTGAAGATATAGCTTATCCCCTGAAGATGAAACGTACGAAACTCTTTTTTTTTTTTTTTTTGGTTATCCAATTTGTGATACACAATGAAGAAGATTTGTCAGTTGATTTGTATGGTATAAAAATTTATAAAATAAAAAGATAGTCAGAGTCCGTTCATTTAAGTTTACAGCGAGAGCAAGACGGTAGTTTCCTCGTGCTGGATTCTAAAACGGAATATGGAAGTAAATGGTTTTAACAAATGCTGTCACAGGAAGGGAGCTATAACATCACAGCCCCGAAACATTCGTTGTAAGGGCTACTAGACCATAAATAAAATACTGGGCAACAGTTTGAACACCCTGTAGTTAAATGTAGAAGGTGTTTCCCAAAATAAATGCGAATGTATTGTAAAAATTGTAAAAAAATTTAAATCGGAAGTAATAGTAATGCATAAAACACATAGCGAAAAAGTGATTTACAGTGAAAGCGTCGGCGAAGGATTTATTGATTTAGAATTGTGGCATTAATCCATTACACATGTGAAAAATAATATGTAAGATATCTGCTCAATGGAAGAAAGCAATCAAAACAACATATTTACAACAGTATATAAACCTCCAGTAATAAAATGGTCCTCGAACATTAGAGTATATATTCCTAACCTGGCCATGTAAATAGGTAATTTCAATAGCTATGGTCATCTGTGGGATTATAGCATAACAGATTAAACAACATGTAGATAATATATAACTCAAAAGGGAAAGAAATTTTCCACTCATTGTCAGTAAGATGGAACAAAGGCTGCACCGCTGAGCGGTATATTGCTTCTTGGTTTTTAATAGTGCAAGTTATGTTGTCCCTTCGGTTTTGGAAGATTTTTCAAAAAGGTGCTGGTGAAAATATGCAAAGAAATTTCAGTATGCCATTTATTCCATAAACCAAGATGGAATTTTCGTAAAGCAACTTGCATGACATTTCCAGAAAATGTAAAACAAGTTTTATCTTTAATATTTCTCCCTAAATTCTATCATAAATTTATACATGTTCTAATTAATGCGGAAAATAAACTGTGCCGAGAAAATTTCGGAATACTCCACGTTGGATTTAGGAATGGGAAAATTTTTTTAAACAATTTAAAAGAACTAACGGTGAGATGCCATTAAGTAACTTTTTTCACGCGCTAAATCGCGAAAGACAGGAAAGATGGAGTTCAATAATGGAAATTATGGGTTTTGTACGCTCATCAAAAAAAGTTTCATGAACTTCGTTGAGAATCCGAATGTGGAGATGACGAGAAACTTAGGACTGCCAAAGCTTCCGCCAAACAAGGTAGCAATAAGACCACTGAAAGCAACGAAAACATCTGTAGACAAGAACAAACGACAAATTGTAAAAGCAGAGAATTGAGAAAAATATTTGACAATTTACAGGATAATGAACTTAGAAACATTTGATGATTTAATTCTATCACTTAAATTATATGTAAGGTCTATGGCAAAAGATAAAAAGTTTAAAAACACATTTGTTTACGGATTCAGTGATGTTCTAAGGGCTTGGAAATTTCAAACAAATATTTTGCATTATGGGAATTATAGTTCAAAATAGGGAAAAATATTCCGTCTTCCGTCTTATTAGGCAAAAGTATGATTGCACGTTGTCCTCGAGGATATTGAATGCCGCATTAAAATATTTAGGCGTAGTTCTAAATAGGGCGCACTATCATACAAAACACACACTGAAAAATTAGCACAAAAAGTAAAGTCCAGAGAGAATCTGATTAAAAATAAAATTATAGTTTAAAAAACCAAAAACAGAAGATGCTTTATTTACGTAAGTCTGTTAACCAACTCATCCTGGGCACGTGGAGGCCGTTGCATAAGTCTCTGTTGCTACCTTCTCAGTAGCAAGCCGCTGCCTTGCAGTTCGAGTTTTTACTCAGAGGCTAGGATATCACTCCGAAATGATGGCCACTTCCTTGTCCTTCCTCTGCTTATTTCTTATCTTCAGTCTCCTGTTACTTCCATTTACTCTTAAACCTTTGTCTGGCTCAGTCGTCGCGGAACTTTTCATACCACTGATCAAGTCTTGCAAAGCTGGGTAGTGGGAGAATCAACGCGCTCCGGTTCCCTCATTCTTTCCACTATTATTAAATTTCCTTTTCTTTTCCTTTCCTTTGCGCATAAATCCCCCGTTTTATATTCTATATACTTGTCCTATTCTTCTTCTTTTCTTCTATTACATGCGTTACCTTTTCTTTTTATTTCCTTCGTATTCTTTTTCCTTCCTCAAGAGTCCGACGACGACAAGATGAAAGTGGTGGTAGCAGGTTTGGTGAGCTCAAAAAGTTTCTCATTTGAGCACAGCCATCACTTTAGTCTGCAACATATGTGGAAAGAACTGCGGTGCTAGGATTGGCTTGATAAGCGATTTAAGGACATCAATGAAATACGGAAATCCATACTCGGAATCGGGGAGATATCATTATCATCATCATCATCATCATCATAAACAGTTTTTAATCATATCCCGAGATAAAGTGTGCATTGAAAAAAATTTCAGCGTAAATCTTATCAAGCGCAATATTCGGAAAAAGCTACTCGGCCAAACCATTTTGTATTTATTCCATGAATTTTGATGTTCTGAAATATTCGCATAATATTTGTTTTAAACTTAAATTGTTCTAATAAGGGTGTTGGTATTTTACTGGGCCGAATTCGCGATTGGTTATAAACTCTCAAGAAAATAGAACGCCGATTTTAGCTGCCATTGTGTACTGTATTGCCGAAAATAACGATTATCCTGTTCCGGTTAATTTTTAAAAGATCATGTTCGCATCAAAGATTAACGTAGCAAACCGGATACGGAGTTTTCAGGTGAAAAAAAAAAGTTCAAAGCAGTGCCGGAGAAGATTTCACCTTTCCTTCTTTCATTTATAGACGGTCAAAGACCAACGGTGTAATTTAGAGCACTTAATATCATTTCAAAGGGGCTAAAAATTAGATTTATTTCGCACAGAAAGAGTATAAGATTTCCGATTATTTCTTTATCGTCCTGTAATGTTGCGTTTGATGTGTTGTTGTTGATGTACGTCTGTCGCTGGAAATTTGTAACTGGCCTATATTATATATTGTACCAAACAAAGTTGGCTCCTTAGTTTATTTAATAAGATGTGGCTAATGCGTGCACTGTTTCTTTCTTTCTGTATTTTTCCAAAAGTTTCTGATTTTACCTGGTCCATGGATGCACGAGCAGTGTCAAGTATGAGATGTTTGCTGTTGTTGTAGACTTATCGTTTTTGATGAAAAATTTACTTTAAATATTTTTACTTGTTGCCTTTTTCCTATTACCGTCAAAAATATCTTACTCCGGTCCACGAAAAGTGTACTGCGTTATAGTTTCAGCTTATGTTTTGAATAAGTTATTTTATAGTATTTATATTTCCTAACGGTTTTTTTATTTATGTTACAAAACGTTGACGAAGTCGATATATGTTACCTATTTATTTGTGAGGCTGGTTGTTTTGAAAAAATTAAGTCTTTAAGCATCTCGACTGTAAGAACGGATGATAAATGCTGAATAATCGGCATAATAAGTATTTTTTGTTTACAGAAAAGACAGAGATGATGGAAATTTTTGACTTCGAAGCATGTGTCCATGTTATATTTTTTTCAAATAATTCCTTGAGATTAGTTTTCAGTTTAGAATTAGGAGATAGTTTTTTTTCTTTTTCTTTTTGGAATTTAATTAGCTTCATATTTATTAATACTGAGATTTTAGTCTAAGGAAGGAACTTGGAAAATTCTACCTTAAATTTTGGTAAATTCAATTAAAGTACTGATTGGATAAAATTTTGGAAACTTTGGTTTCTTATAGATGCGATAAATTAGATAAAATGAAGCTGAAATATAAAATAATAATTTAATATTAACGGACTTGTCGGACTTTTCTTCGGAAAGCTAACAAGTTAAGAGCTTCCGTACTGGATCTATAGGTTTGTGTAAAAAAAAAGAAAAAATGGGTTTAAGGAGATTTTTGGTGCACTGTTTCGAATGGAGTTTGATTCATTATGTGTGCTTGAGGGTGCTTACACAAAGAATCTTATGATATTTGTATAGGTTGCGGTAATACCGTCTGATTCCCAAAATATGTGTTGTTTAGCATTTTCAAGATATTTAACTTTTATTTAGTTTTTCGAGGTTGGGTTTTTAATTAAGCTAAGAATTTTTATTCTGTTTGCATTTTTACTTTGCTGATTTCTAATTTTAGAAACGGTGTAATTTAGTTTCTTAAATATATTTGGTTTTAGTGGTGGAAAAGAAAAAATTAATGTTTTTTTTTTTTCGGAGCAAAATTTGTACTATTTTATTTCACGAGGAGCAAAACATATTGATAGATCAGTCGCGTAAACAGAATATTGGATGCGAAAGGAGATTTTGGTACGATCTTGGTACTTGGCATCGCTATTACAAAAAAAGTAAAATTATGATTCCTCGTGGAGAAGACCATTTTGCTGAATTCGTACATGTAATATTTCCAAATTTTAATTTTTACTTTTCTGTTAAGCAAGAAATTTTACTTCTTCAACCAGCGTTAAACAAACTTCAAATCTGGGCCGAAGAAAACGGCCTTTCCTTTTCTAGCAGTAAAACACACATAGTTAATTTCAGCCACAAAAGAAAATCCCTAACAGAACCAACTCTCACTTTCTATAATAAACCTCTTCAGTATAAAACCTCAACAAAGTTTCTAGGCCTAACTTTTGATCAAAAACTTACGTGGATTCCACATATTAAAGAAACGAAAGCCGAAATTCTCCGATCCTTGAATTTATTAAAAATAATTAGAAACCCTCGACACAACCCATCTCGATCCCTCCTGCTACTATTCTATCGTGCCCTAATTCGATCAAAAATCGAATACGGAGCACCCATATACTGTTCTGCAAAACAATCAGCTCTCTCCAGCCTAGACATTGTTAATAACGCAGCGATTCGACTATGCATAGGAGCTCTTCCATCTTCGCCTAATCTTAGCATTTACTGCGAAGCTGCTGAACTCCCTCCATCTTATCGTAGAAAATTACTAACAAACAAGTATCTAGCCAAAACAATGTCAAACACATCCCATCCAATATCTAAAAGAGTCATAGATTTTTTCTCAATTCCATCAATCTCAGTCCACGAACCAATCACTTCATTCACTGAAATAATCAAAAGTAATCATATTTTCCCACTACTTCAACAACAAATAAATCAACAATATCAGCCATGGCTTATATCCATTCCTCCAATAAATATCTCGCTTACAGCCTACCCAAAACCAGACTACACACCTTTCATAATTAAAACTCACTTCATTGATCAATTATCGAGATACAGTGGCCATATACACTGCTTCACAGACGGCTCAAAAAGAAAAACACACCACGTAGGATACGCCTTTTCCATAGAGCAATCATCATTTCACTTCTCTCTTCCTTCGTTCTCTTCAAACAACACAGCGGAATTAATGGCCATTTACCATTGTATATTTCATATCAGCGAAACTTATCAGTCTGGCAAATTTTTAATTATGACCGATTCCTTAAGTTCCTTAGTTTCTTTCCAAAACACTTCTAAAAACAATCCTCTTATTCAGAAAATACTCAACTTATACAACATCTTATTCCAATCACAAATAAAAATCAGCTTCATGTATATCCCGAGTCACATCGGCATCTCCGGTAATGAAAATGTTGATAATCTTGCAAAATCCGCACACCGTTCTTCCCCTCTCCTTCCCTTTATACCACAAGACCTCCAGTCATATATATGTGTACAAACTCAAAACAAATGGCAATTAGAATGGTCCCAACAACATACCAACAAACTTCATACTTACAAAAAATCAGTCGTCCCTTGGAAACATTTATCAAGCCTCAATAGGACCGACGAAATTATTATTACTAGAATCCGTATTGGTCACACCAAAATTACCCACGGTCACCTATATCAAGGAATTCGACAAAACCCCACTTGTACCTACTGCTCCTCAGATATCATGACAATAAAACACCTTCTTTTCTCCTGCCCTTCCTTCTCTGTCCAACGATTACAACACAAAATAACCCCTCAATCAATATCTGATGACCCAGAACAATTAAATTCATTGATCAATTTTCTCAAAAAAACCCACCTATACTCCCTAATCTAAAACTTATCCGATGGGCGCAATAATCCTGGCAATTAAAAGCGTCCCAACAAAAAAAAAAAAAAAAAAAGAAATTTTTTTTTTATAAATATTGGTAAGTAATTTATCAAACGTTTTTTCTCAGTCAAAACGTAGGAAATTTTCCTTTTTACAAGTATTAAGCTTAAGTAATGAATCCGGAGCGCTTCAGTGTTTTCTAAATCCGAATTGTAAGGAATCCAGCAGGTTTAAGTTTTCTCGGTGCCAAAGCAGTATCGTGTTTACTATTGAAGTTTACATAATACGTTTGTAAGCGAGATGGATGGCAGGTTCTATTTTTGTTTTGATTTTATGACAGAAATTAAGCTTTCCTTAACATCTCTGGCCAGAAACGGGTTTTCAACAATAAATTAAACAAGTACAAGATATGGTGATTTTAGACTTGAAAGCATGTTTCCATAGGTCATCTGGACCGGATGCTATTATTCCCGCATTTTATTCAAAGGCAGTGGATTCTTCTTTTGCGACGTCATGACTTTATGAACACGTTTCGTTAGCAGAGATGAAATGGTACTATTTGCTTGTTCATATTAGCGGCAGAAAAGAATTCTTCCGAGCAGTTTTTATCAGGTACTATTTTGTAAAAATAGTTTACAAGTAGTTCGTAATTTCGTATTTTTGGTAATAATCATGTTTAACGGCTATTTCCATCGTGCTACCTTAACCGTTGGCTTTTCTTATCTACTGGCATTATTTCTGAAATGTTCCATCATCGAATTCTTCGAATGGTTAAACTTTACGTTTTCAAAAGCTAATGATACTTTGCTAATTACTAGTAATGCGCCGATGATTTCACATGGTAACCGACCTTTATAAGCTGCTGCAGTTGGGATGATAAGAAAACAATAATAAATCCAAAACTATGACTCATATATATCCATTAGAAATCGTGGTTCTCTTTGTTTCCTTTACTTAATGTTGTCTCCGTTATTTGTCTGCGCTCTTAAGCCATACTTTATTATCTTCCTCCGGTTTCGTTATTCGTTGGTTGCCTCTCCATATTCTCCTCTCCAATCAAACGAAGAGCTTGTTTGCAATGCGTGCGGACCATGTGTTCTTTGAGTGTTCATCTCTTTCTACTGAGTGCTCTGCTTTCTACTTCAGTTTGCTGAGACTTGGTCTTCCTGCTCCATATTGCGCCTCTTATGTCCTATCTTTTCCCTCTCCACAGATTGTTCCTATTTTCTGTTCCTTTCTCCTAACAATATCTGATCGTATCAAAATATAATTGATTCCTTCCTATTCTAATTGTTTCTGGGTGAAGGTCCCCGTTGACAGGCCCAAAAAGAAAAAAGAAAAAAAAAACGAAATCGGTTAGACGAAAAATTATTAGAACCGGTTGTATCTGGGAATTAGGTACCACGGATAAAGAAAGGAATTGCGAATCTGGTTGGTAGCTTTTGAAAAGCTCGGCAATGCGCTCGAAAATAAAGGTAAACCCAAAGCATTAAAACAAAAAGAATTCACGAACAGTGCATGCTGCCAGCGCTAACGTGAGCAGCGTAAATTGCTATAAAGTTCACAGTGACCAGGAAAGTGTGTGAACGATTAATGTTGGGCATTAAGTTTTCAGACATAGAACGCAACACGTGCATGCGGCAATAGATTAAAGTGACGTTAGAGCATGTAGCGCAACTGAAGTGGAACTAGAATGGATGGCAAATGGTATAAAAGAATAATACAGTGGACTCCAAGTAACGGACAAGGTATTGTGGACGGCGTTTCCCTGATTGGCTAGATGACACAGAAAATTAGTTTTACCTAACATACTTTATAATAGTATCATACATGTATGTAGAACGTTAAAAACTAAAAAATTTCAAAAGATGTTAAAAAGCTTTCAAAATCTTATAGCTATAAAAATGATTAAATTATATAGAACAATCAGTTATTTGTCGGCTATCGTTATAGCTGGTATTAAGGCAATTGAATATGAAATACAAAAACATATAAGGTTTGTCGCAATTAAAAATAATATTAATATAGATCATCTGTTCAATAACGTAATATATAAGACACAAATTTTCGAATACCAAGATTTTTTTTTTTTTTTAATTGGGCTTGTCAACCGAGGACCTTCACCCAGAAACAATTGAGGGAAAACGAAAGTTATATAGTGAGGCGATCAGCTATCGTTAATAAGAAGGAAACAATGGAGGGGATAATAAGTGTAGAAGGAAAAGACAGGATATAACGAGCACAAAAAGGAGCAGGATGCCCTAAGCAAGTGGGAGTATAGAGCCGAACACTCCACCGAAACGGCAGAGCACTCAAAGAACACGTGATCGGCGTCACAAACAATCGCATCATTTGAATGGAGAGGACAACATGGGGAAGAGGTCAACGAGAGGCGAAAGCGTGAGGAAGGCAGCAAGGAATCGTTAAAGCGCAAACGCACAATGGAGACAACAACAAAGCGAGGAAGTGAAGGAAACAGAAGGAACCAAAGATTTGAAGGAAGATTAGGCTGAACGGACAGATAAAAAGAGCGACAATTAGAAAAGAAGGAAGGGTACATATTCGACCAAAATCTGAGATGGAAATATTTACACAAAGGCAAGAGATTAGAGGATGGGATTTTTTTGAAGAAGAATGTAGAAGAAGCAGCAACCCGAGCCAAAGAATCAGCCATCTCATTACCTGAGATGCCAGAATGGCCAGGAACCCACAGCAAGTCAATATGGATCCCATGGAGAGAAGAGAGAGTCCGAATGAGAGAACGTATGCGGAGAATAGTAAAATCACAGGAATGATTAGGAAGAGGAGAAGAGATGGCTTGAAGAGCACTCATGGAGTCGGAAATGATCAGAAACTGGGAAGAAAGACGATTGGAGGAGATATAGGTAATGGAACGTAAAATAGCCATTAGCTCTGCTGTAAATATGGAACAGAAAGAAGGAAGACAAAAGGATTCAGAGAAGTTATAATCTGGAAGAATAAAAGAAGCACCAACCCCATCAGGCCCCTTAGAACCATCAGTGGAAATGTTTAGATGAGAAGGGAAGAGAGAATTGACAATACTGTGGAATTCCTGTTTAATTACAGCTGGAGGGAGAGATTTTGCAAGTGTAGGTGAAATAAATACTCTGGGAGGATAGCAGAGATCGCTGAAATTAAAGGAGAAATAAGGCAGACTATTAAAGGAAATTGTATACGGCCAAAATGAACTAAGACGGAGAGAAATAAAGGACAGGATAGGAATTTTCCTAGGCACAAAGCGCCAATTCCGAGAAATTGAAAGATAGGAAAAAATGAGAGAAGAAGATGAGAAAGAAAGACGTTTAGCAAGGAAGCGATAGCCCAAATAAGATCTGCGAATAGACACTGGAGAAGCATTCGATTCAGCAAGCAGTGCTGGAATAGGAGAGGATTTAAGAGCACCGAAACAGAGTCTAAGGCAAGAATTTTGGATCACATCAAGTTTAGAAAGACGGGACTTGGAAGCGCAGGCATAAATGAACGAACCTTAATCAAGCTTAAAGCGGACGATGGAATATCAAGATAAACTACTTTAAGTAAAACAAATGAAAAAACTTATGACAAATAAATTTCAAGAAATACGGAATAACTACAATGGAACAACGTATCAATTTTTCCCAAGTATAATAGATAGATTTAAAAATAATCAATATACGTCGAATTTTTTTAAATTTATAAATTTATTTCTGGTTCTAAAAACTGTGTAATATGTAATTTTAGAGATGATATTTTTCGTATACTACAAGGATGTAATTATAATAATAATAATAATAAACTCCGTAATTATGATATAAAACAGCGTGTACAAAATTATTTTAATGAATTTAACAAATTGGCAATTGAAGAAATAAAATTCCGGGAAAATAATGTGCATTTATATTAAGTAAATAGTAAAACTATACTATATATTGTAAAAACCTGTAAAATGAAATTAATATAATACCAAATACTTAATTGGATGGGCTATATTAAATTCATTATTATAATAAATCAATATTTTAATAAATAAAGGTACCCTACCCGAAGTTTCCGGAATAGGGGGGGAAAAATGGCAGAGGATTGATAAGTTATCATAATTATGCTATCATTCTGAAATAGTTTTCCTACATTCAATGATGTTGAGCCCGATTCTCCTGTTAAAATTGGAGCCGGTTTTACAGAGAGAAGGGGGTTACTTTATAGTACTGACATACAGTTTGGCCTGGTGTTATAAAATTAGAGCTCATTTACTAACTTCTCGTACTTCCAATATTCTTCCTAAATGTAAACTTACAGGACATAAAGACCCAGCTTTTCTTTTTCCAATGCACTCTGATAAAATTTCGTTTCTTTTAAATGGTGAGATTTCTAGCTGGTAATGTTGAAACTGTTAAATGGCTAAAAGTAAGAGCACACTGCTGCGTACTTTCTTAGTTTTTTTTTTTTTCTTTTTCGGTTGTGAAATTACCTATGCTGTAGTATTGAATACGATTTATAGCGTTACAATTTCTGTACATAACAGGTGGTTTAATGTACTGTCACAATTTATGTAAACCCTAGACGGATGAACTATTGTCGCGTACTAGAATAAACTAATATATATTCGTATAGTAAATTCGCCTGTTTAAACTCTTAGAAATTGTTCAAATAATAAAACCTCTGAGCTGTTTCTACTTTTTAGTTTTAGTTTTATGGGTATTGTTTTGAACTGAACAAAATTAATAATTTTTCAGTTTGGCGCGTGTGTAATTGTGCTATTACCAATGGAAGTGTGTCAAAAAGATGTTGAAATAAGTAACGGCAACACTATTTTGTGAAATGAATATATATATGCATATATAATAACTGCAACAATTTTTCGCAACAAAAGCGAAAAAAGGAAAAAGATTTTCATAGATTTATATTTCCGATTACTTAAATTTCACCGTGGCTATTAAAGGACATTGGTGGACGTTTTTTTTTCAAAAATTCTTCTTATCTTTTAAATTTTAATTAAAATGATTATGTAAGGTAAAAACAATCTTTAAATATTTTACTCTGTCAATAACTTGAAATTATTTTTTCTTGACGATCATCATTATTGGTAATGTTTTTTTTCCGTGTCAATGGGTAGATTCTTTTCCTAAAACCGTATTATTCCTAATATCTTATTGTTTTACGTGTACGAAAAATAATTCACTATTTAAATTTATATAGATTCCAAAACAACGTGAATCAACGTCGAAATTGATTCCCAATTTTTACAGATGCAGATTTGGTAGCGTTCTAAAAATTTCAATAAATGCGAAATAAAAGAAAAAAATTCAGTAAGTAAATTTTTGCCTGCGCGATGATTACACTTGTTAACAGCTTGATTCCTTTTTTTCTCTTTTTTCCAACTTCCTTATTTAATCTGAGGATCGATCACAGTGCTCGGAAGAGATGGCTTGGCAAGAAAAATAAAGTATATTTGAGGAGAATATTTGAACAAATTATTCTGAGAAGGAGAATAGTTGTAGATCCGATGATAGAAAAAAAAAAACACAAAAAAAAACATATATATATATATATATATATACAGTATATATACATATTTGGAAACAATGGCAGAAGAAATTTCTTCTGTTTCGCTTACGTTTGTTAAAAAAAAGTAGGATCACTAAAAAATAACAAAAATTGTAGAAGTGTGTGGTATTTTCTTACTTTTGTACACAGAATAATGTAGAGTTCCTCGAAGAGTTGTACAATTCTATGCGAATTTATTCGACGAATTAGCGTTCTTTTACGATATAAACGGTTGAGAAAGCAATACCTATCAAAAGGGCGCGACCATTACTATCAACAAAATCACACTTTGGAATAAATAAATACGTTTCATCGGTGACCGAACGCGCGCATACTAATTACGTTTATTCGATTCTGCTGCGCGCGTCTGACTGAATTGCTAAAACCTTGCGATCGAAATTTGAGTTACTTCTCGCCTGTTTTTTTTTAAATTTATTCATCCGTCATTATCGGAATATGTAACGAGTTTTGTTTTCACTTTTAATAAGTAAATTTTTTTTTTCAAAATGGAGCACTCTTAAAATTAGGCTGCCCTAGGTAGAGATGGAATACATGCGCTCTTGGACACTATTGTTTTTGCGGGTTACATATCTTATTTTTTGTTTTTTGCAGGGGAATTGTTAAGGAAATATAAATTTAAATAAATAACGAAAATAATACTAATATGACTACACTCTGTTTTTCTCTCTTAAGCTCTCGAGTAACAGTTTACCACCATGCTATCTACACTAACTGCATCCTTCTGCTTGTCGCATCTTCACCGTTACAAACCAATAACCGAATATCTCAACATCCAGTACGCCACAAGGCTGCTGCATGTTTTCTCTGCAGACACCAGTACTGGAATACCCATTGCTCACGCCTTAAAAGCAGCTCCTTTCGGCTAAGGGGTCTACGGTGGCGGAAGGTAACGAGAAACCACCACCGTCAGTATTCTTCCCTAGAAAACTACATTCATAACCGAAGTACGGAAATATTTTTTTTTAAAATAAATCTTTTAAACCAGCTAAAAAATTATTTAAAAACAAACTGCTAACTGTAATATAGAACAGCGTGAAACATTAAAATATGAGCATTAAAATATGAGCATTAAAATATGAGCATTAAAATATGAACATTAAAATATGAACATTAAAATATGAACATTAAAATATGAACATTAAAAGACCGTGCAATTAATATTATTATTTAGTAACTCGTTTTTACATTATCGTTTGATAAAAATTCCTAATTTTTTAAATATTTCGCGTATTTAAAACGGAGAAATTTTTCTTAAGAAATGCGCATTTTTTTATTTTAATTATAATTCCGATTAATAAACAACTGCCACAAATAGAAAAAACATACCATTTAAATTCGTGGCGGTAATTTTAAACTAGATCTTATTAGTAAAAATTACGTTTTTTTTTTGTTTTTTTTTTTTTTTTGAAAATAAATAAATATTGCTAATGTCGTAAAAATGATTTTTATGGGATATTTTTTCTTTTTTTGTTCTGTTATAAATCGACGAAACATCGGGCAACCGGGTTGCAAAGAATCGTCAGCACGGTATCGTTTTAATTACAACATTCTTGTTGTTCAAGTCGTCCGTCAACTATGTAACGCAGGGGGTATTACTGCTGGAGGAATGGAGACAGCTTCGTAGAGGCTGAAAAGGTTATTTCATTTGCACGAGTACGATTTTCCATCATTTATAAATATCGATATATTCTTTTTTTTTCGATTAGAAAAGAATCAACGAAGATTATCCGAAGCAATATTGGGCAAAAAATGAATCGGGGTCTCTTCCGGAGGTATAGTTTTCGCACGAGCGCTTTTTACCTGTGTGCGACGGTGTATTCTTTTACTTTGTTTTATTCGCTCTTAACAAGATTATATTGTTTAGCGATTTAATTGAATTGAAATTCGGCCTGCTGAACAAAGCGTCGGGCCGAAAGTGGTAATGTTTGAAATTAAAACAAGCTACCGTAAATAAACTTAATTAAAAAGCCGAAACGGTCGCGAAAACCAAAAAAGGGAAGACAGCAAACCGAAAAAACTGGCATAGAAAATGAAATTAGGTTTTAACAAGAAGCAAACTGGCGAGGTAAGCAGCGGCCGAATGAGCAGATATTATTATGAAACAAGCAGGTGCTCGTCATTTGATGAAAATGAAATGTCCTGTTCGCGGCGACATGCTGCTTGCAACATAAAATGAAATCTAATTGTATTAAGCTTTGTCATTTTCCGTCACTAGATGATTCCTTTCATCGCGACTGACTAAAAGCCAGCATCGAAATAATTTTCGCCGACATTCAACTTCTTCGGCCTTTTATCTTCATCTTTTCCTCGCATCGGGCCCCAATGCAAGCACGCAGCCTGCGTTCGTTTTGTTTCTACCGCGACCAACTCCGACTGGTTAAAACCCAGCCGCCGGATATCATACATATATGTGGAATATATGGCAACGGCCGCCTAAATCGTGTTACCGATATAGTCCTGAATTGTACAAAGCGACCAAAGAGTACCGCTGAACTCGATAAAATTTCACTTTATGCGTTTTCTATTCAATGTTGGCAATTTCCGAGCCCCTACCCGAAAATAAATAAATAAAAAAAATTCTATCTATCGTACTTCAAGTTAGATTAATGTGGATATCGATTAGAGCACGTAATAACATATAAACAGTAGTTCACCTGTGATAATTGAGAAATTATTATAATTTATCAGTTTTTATGGTCTTCGTTAATAGAAAAAATAAAATTGAATAAATGCTTGCATTGTATAAGAATATGCAATGAAAGGACAAAACAGTACTGATGCCGAGTGAGAGCAAGTTTAAAACAGTCGCTATGCCATGGTTCATTATTCCATGCACGGAAAATTGGGGACGCCAAATTTAGAATTGTCCAGTAGGAAAATCGCTGATGTAAATTTAGTACAGCACTTACTGGAATTCCTCTGAACTTGTGTTGGAATTCTGTGGAATTGTTTGGGGGAATTCCCGCAGAGCTGTTAGAATTCGCATGGAATTGTCGGGGATTGATGCAAATTTGTCGGAATACTGTTATTTTGTTTAAAAAAAACAACTGAAAGGAGCACTAGAGCAAAAATGGTTGTAAGAAGACATTTGGACGAAGTCTTCGCAGGCAGGTGGATAGGGCATCTCGGACCGATTGAATGGCCAGCAAGGTCTCTCGATATAACTTCTTTAGATTTTTTTTTGCGGGATTATATTAAGGAAACTGTGTGTCGTACACCAACCAACACACGAGACGACTGCATACAACGGATCGTCGCAGCGTTTGACGACATCCGACGAACACCAGAACTTCTACAAGGGGGGGGGGGCGTAAACAACATCACGCGAAGAGCTGAGTTGGTGGTACAACAAAATGGTCAAAATATTGGGCACTTGCTCTAGGCCATTGAAAAATCATTGTTGACTAAACATTTACGACTACATTTAATACGTATTTTACTTCTTTTCAATATTTATTTTATTTTTAATTTCTAAAATATTGATCCATAAAAAAAAATATTTTTCATTTAAATTAAATAATTAAATTAATTATGACTAATTAATTGTTCGCCCAAATGATTTTTCCTCAGGACTTTTTTGTTCATTCTGACGAGTTTTATAGCTGAATTAGTTCAGAACACCCTAAACATATATATATATATATATAAAAACTCAGCCATTTTGGCCTCGCAAGGGGCTGTGCCCTTTGACCCCTCTTGCTTTCATTTCTGTCTCTTTCTCTTCTATACTTTGTATAAAATGATCAAAATTTACAACATAATTCTTACTGGCATCAACACAAAAAAAGAATAATATAATCACAAAAATCCTATCCTAACATTTAACTTTCATTATATAAAATTAATTCATTTTTTCGTTACATTTTTCGTTATATTTTTCGTTATATTTTTCATTACATTTTCGTTACATAATATTGTGACATTTGTAAAATAACAATTACAAAAATTCTATAAAATATAACGAACGTTACATAAAATTGGGACATTTTTTCGAATGGGGGGTAGCCTAAGAATTACGTTGTAATTAATATATATATATATCAGGAGGGGATCCACGAGGGGGAAATAAGGGACAGCCCCTCCAAAGAACCAAAGCCTCTATGAAAAAATTGATTATAACAGAGAAACTTAATTTATGCTATAAAAGATTTGTATGAATTTTACTTACGGATTTAATTATAACTAATATTTAATACTATTTTCTAGTAAAACCATTAACGTTCCTTTTTTATTCTATTTTAAACACAACTTTCGTCCATCTTTTGCCATTTTTATTTAATTTTAATTTTTATTTTGTAATGTAAATGAAAATACATAGTTCAATGAGAAATATATATATTTTCTTTACTAGCTCATGGACAAAGAATTCGGATCGCATTACTAACAAAAATAAAAAAGAAGTAAAGTCTAATAAAAATACTATCTTTCTTACTATTTCTAAACTACCATTTTAACAAGAATTTTATTATTTCATTTTATTTTTCACCTAAAAATAAAATAAAATTTAAATTAAATCGTAATAATTATGTATTTTTAAAACATTTTTAAAGGTCTTTAAAGGTCGCTATTTGATTTTCTTTATGAAACAAGGGGTATTTCTCAAATCTACTGCCTGTGGTAGAAGATTTTTAGGATTCCGTATACATATAATGTACGGAATCCTTATAAGATGGTACACAAATGACAAAAATATCAAATAAAAATCAATAATTCACGAACGGCTTGACTTATAAACTTCAAATTTGGAACATAAATTACAATTAAAATTATCTTTAAAACGATCTATAACTTGAAGATGACCGATTACCCTGGGCGGCAAAAAACCCAAAAAACCGTCAAGAATATATAATATGGTACATAAAACGACCTCAAAAATCACTTAAAAAATCATAACTCGTCACTAGATAAACTTATAACGCTGAAATTCAAAATATAAACTACAATGCAGGAGTACTTTCATAAAATCAAAAAATTACGTTACAAAAGCTATGTAAAGTTGCCCAAAAGTTCAAAAAACAGCAAAAAATGACGTGTCCCCCCCCCTTAGCGCCGCGAGTATTGTAGTTAAAAATTTTGAATGGGGCTAAAAATACGCACATACCCGTATATTTCTCTAGTTTGGAACATCCGGATTTCCAACTTTAAAACTGGACCCTCGGGGCGACAAAAGCTCAAAAGTTTGTAAAAAAATATTTTTTTTTATAGGCATGCGATATATCGATGGAAAGATCGCTATTTGTCGGGAACGAAACCGAATTTCATTTCCTTAACGAAACTTTCAAAGTTGCCGTAAAGTTCAAAAAAGCGCGAAAAATGACGTGTCCCCCCCCCTAGCGCCGCGAATATTACCGATAAAAATTTTGAACACGGTTAAAAATATGCGCTTCCACGTATATTTCTCTAGTTTGGAACATCCGAGTTTCCAGCTTTAAAATTGGACCCTCGGGGCACCGAAAGCTCGAGATTTTGGAAAAAAATATTTTTTTTCTTGGGCTTGTGATATATCATTAGAAAGATCTCTAGTAGTCGGGAACGAAACCGAATTTCATTTTCTTAACCAAACTTTCAAAGTTGCGATAAAGCTCAAAAAAGCTCAAAAAATTGCGCGTCCCCTAGCGCTGCGAGTATTATAGCTAAAAATTTAAAACATGGTTAAAAATATGTACTTCCACGTATATTTCTGTAATTTGGTACGTCCGGGTCTCGAGCTTTAAAAATAAAACTCCGGGGCTTCGAAAGCTCAAAATTTTGTAAAAAAATATTTTTTTTCCCGGTAATGTAATATATCGTTTGAAAGATCGCTATTTATCAGGAACAAAACCTTATATCATTTTCCTTACCAAAAAATTCAAAGTTGCCGTAAAGTTCAAAAAAGCGCGAAAAATGACGTGTCCCCCCCCCCTAGCGCCGCGAATATTATCGATAAAAATTTTGAACACGGTTAAAAATATGCGCTTCCACGTATATTTCTCTAGTTTGGAACATCCGAGTTTCCAGCTTTAAAATTGGACCCTCGGGGCACCGAAAGCTCGAGATTTTGGAAAAAAATATTTTTTTTCTTGGGCTTGTGATATATCATTAGAAAGATCTCTAGTAGTCGGGAACGAAACCGAATTTTATTTTCTTAACCAAACTTTCAAAGTTGCGATAAAGCTCAAAAAAGCTCAAAAAATTGCGCGTCCCCTAGCGCTGCGAGTATTATAGCTAAAAATTTAAAACATGGTTAAAAATATGTACTTCCACGTATATTTCTGTAATTTGGTACGTCCGGGTCTCGAGCTTTAAAAATAAAACTCCGGGGCTTCGAAAGCTCAAAATTTTGTAAAAAAATATTTTTTTTCCCGGTAATGTAATATATCGTTTGAAAGATCGCTATTTATCAGGAACAAAACCTTATATCATTTTCCTTACCAAAAAATTCAAAGTTGCCGTAAAGTTCAAAAAAGCGCGAAAAATGACGTGTCCCCCCCCCCTAGCGCCGCGAATATTATCGATAAAAATTTTGAACACGGTTAAAAATATGCGCTTCCACGTATATTTCTCTAGTTTGGAACATCCGAGTTTCCAGCTTTAAAATTGGACCCTCGGGGCACCGAAAGCTCGAGATTTTGGAAAAAAATATTTTTTTTCTTGGGCTTGTGATATATCATTAGAAAGATCTCTAGTAGTCGGGAACGAAACCGAATTTTATTTTCTTAACCAAACTTTCAAAGTTGCGATAAAGCTCAAAAAAGCTCAAAAAATTGCGCGTCCCCTAGCGCTGCGAGTATTATAGCTAAAAATTTAAAACATGGTTAAAAATATGTACTTCCACGTATATTTCTGTAATTTGGTACGTCCGGGTCTCGAGCTTTAAAAATAAAACTCCGGGGCTTCGAAAGCTCAAAATTTTGTAAAAAAATATTTTTTTTCCCGGTAATGTAATATATCGTTTGAAAGATCGCTATTTATCAGGAACAAAACCTTATATCATTTTCCTTACCAAAAAATTCAAAGTTGCCGTAAAGTTCAAAAAAGCGCGAAAAATGACGTGTCCCCCCCCCCTAGCGCCGCGAATATTACCGATAAAAATTTTGAACACGGTTAAAAATATGCGCTTCCACGTATATTTCTCTAGTTTGGAACATCCGAGTTTCCAGCTTTAAAATTGGACCCTCGGGGCACCGAAAGCTCGAGATTTTGGAAAAAAATATTTTTTTTCTTGGGCTTGTGATATATCATTAGAAAGATCTCTAGTAGTCGGGAACGAAACCGAATTTCATTTTCTTAACCAAACTTTCAAAGTTGCGATAAAGCTCAAAAAAGCTCAAAAAATTGCGCGTCCCCTAGCGCTGCGAGTATTATAGCTAAAAATTTAAAACATGGTTAAAAATATGTACTTCCACGTATATTTCTGTAATTTGGTACGTCCGGGTCTCGAGCTTTAAAAATAAAACTCCGGGGCTTCG
This sequence comes from Icerya purchasi, assembly GCA_039619475.1. Lineage (NCBI taxonomy): Eukaryota > Metazoa > Arthropoda > Insecta > Hemiptera > Monophlebidae > Icerya > Icerya purchasi. The sequence goes on along the minus strand of CM077116.1, from coordinate 53,956,365 downwards.
AAAGCTCAAAATTTTGTAAAAAAATATTTTTTTTCCCGGTAATGTAATATATCGTTTGAAAGATCGCTATTTATCAGGAACAAAACCTTATATCATTTTCCTTACCAAAAAATTCAAAGTTGCCGTAAAGTTCAAAAAAGCGCGAAAAATGACGTGTCCCCCCCCCTAGCGCCGCGAATATTATCGATAAAAATTTTGAACACGGTTAAAAATATGCGCTTCCACGTATATTTCTCTAGTTTGGAACATCCGAGTTTCCAGCTTTAAAATTGGACCCTCGGGGCACCGAAAGCTCGAGATTTTGGAAAAAAATATTTTTTTTCTTGGGCTTGTGATATATCATTAGAAAGATCTCTAGTAGTCGGGAACGAAACCGAATTTCATTTTCTTAACCAAACTTTCAAAGTTGCGATAAAGCTCAAAAAAGCTCAAAAAATTGCGCGTCCCCTAGCGCTGCGAGTATTATAGCTAAAAATTTAAAACATGGTTAAAAATATGTACTTCCACGTATATTTCTGTAATTTGGTACGTCCGGGTCTCGAGCTTTAAAAATAAAACTCCGGGGCTTCGAAAGCTCAAAATTTTGTAAAAAAATATTTTTTTTCCCGGTAATGTAATATATCGTTTGAAAGATCGCTATTTATCAGGAACAAAACCTTATATCATTTTCCTTACCAAAAAATTCAAAGTTGCCGTAAAGTTCAAAAAAGCGCGAAAAATGACGTGTCCCCCCCCCCTAGCGCCGCGAATATTATCGATAAAAATTTTGAACACGGTTAAAAATATGCGCTTCCACGTATATTTCTCTAGTTTGGAACATCCGAGTTTCCAGCTTTAAAATTGGACCCTCGGGGCACCGAAAGCTCGAGATTTTGGAAAAAAATATTTTTTTTCTTGGGCTTGTGATATATCATTAGAAAGATCTCTAGTAGTCGGGAACGAAACCGAATTTTATTTTCTTAACCAAACTTTCAAAGTTGCGATAAAGCTCAAAAAAGCTCAAAAAATTGCGCGTCCCCTAGCGCTGCGAGTATTATAGCTAAAAATTTAAAACATGGTTAAAAATATGTACTTCCACGTATATTTCTGTAATTTGGTACGTCCGGGTCTCGAGCTTTAAAAATAAAACTCCGGGGCTTCGAAAGCTCAAAATTTTGTAAAAAAATATTTTTTTTCCCGGTAATGTAATATATCGTTTGAAAGATCGCTATTTATCAGGAACAAAACCTTATATCATTTTCCTTACCAAAAAATTCAAAGTTGCCGTAAAGTTCAAAAAAGCGCGAAAAATGACGTGTCCCCCCCCCCTAGCGCCGCGAATATTACCGATAAAAATTTTGAACACGGTTAAAAATATGCGCTTCCACGTATATTTCTCTAGTTTGGAACATCCGGATTTCCAACTTTAAAACTGGACCCTCGGGGCGACAAAAGCTCAAAAGTTTGTAAAAAAATATTTTTTTTTATAGGCATGCGATATATCGTTTGAAAGATCGCGATTTATCAGGAACAAAACCTTATATCATTTTCTTTACCAAAAAATTCAAAGTTGCCGTAAAGTTGAAAAAAGCGCGAAAAATGACGTGTCCCCCCTTCCTAGCGCCGCGAATATTACCGATAAAAATTTTGAACACGGTTAAAAATATGCGCTTCCACGTATATTTCTCTAGTTTGGAACATCCGAGTTTCCAGCTTTAAAATTGGACCTTCGAGGCACCGAAAGCTCGAGATTTTGGAAAAAATATTTTTTTTCTTGGGCTTGTGATATATCATTAGAAAGATCTCTAGTAGCCGGGAGCGAAACCAAATTTCATTTTCTTAACCAAACTTTCAAAGTTGACGTAAAGTTCAAAAAAGCGTCAGCTCCAATTACCGGCCCCCTTCTTGCGACGCGAGTATTACAGCTATAAATTTGGAACATGGTAGAAAACACGCGACTCTACGTATATTTCTCTGATTTAAGACAATCGGACCCCAACTTTAGACTGAGACCTGTGGGGCACCAAAAATTCAAAATTTTGAAAAAAAATTTTTTTTTTTTAGGTTTGTGATATATCATTAGAAATATCGCTATTCGTCGGGAACGAAACCGTATTTCATTTTTTTAAAGAAATTTTCAAAGTTCTGAAAAGTTCAAAAAAAAATAAATAATTATGTGTCTCTCCACTAGCTCCATGAATATTACAGCTGAAAATTTTGAACGCGGCTAAAAACGTGCTGATCCCCTTATATTTCTCAAGTTTATAACATTTGGATTTTCAGTTTTAAAATTGGACCCTTAAGGCGCCGAAAGTTCGAAATTTTGAAGAAAATTTTTTATTTTTCTGACGCATGTTATATACCGTTTGAAGGATCGCTATCTGTCGGGAAAGAAACCGTATTTCATTTTCTTAATTGAACTTTCAAAGTTTGCTGAAAAGTTTAAAAAATCGAGAGAATTGATTTGTGACGCGAGTATTATAGCTAAAAATTTTGAGGAAAGTAGTAAATATGGGCATCCATGTATATTTCTCTGGTTTGGAACATCTAAGTTTCCAATTTTAAAATTAGTGACTTGGGGCTCTGAAAGCTCGAAATTTTGTAAAAAAAAAATTTTTTTCAAGTGTATTATTATTGGAAAGAGCGCTATTTTTTGGGAACGGACCCGTATTTCGTTTTCTTAACAAAACTGTTTGAAATTTACTAAAAGTTCATAAAATTCTGAAAAATGACGTGTAGCCCCGCTTGTAATTTATGTATTGGTTCAAGATTTTGAACAAGGTTAAAAAAATGTGCGTCCCTGTTTATTTATTTACTTTGGAACATCTAAGTTTCCATCTTAAAATTCAGAACCTTAAGCGCCGAAAGCTCGAAAGTTTCAAAAATAATATTTTTTTTCCGGTCATGATCGATGGAAAGATCGTTATTTGTCAAGAACGAAACCATAAGTTATTTCCTTAACGAAACTTTCAAACCTTGATGTTCCAAACTTGAGAAATATATGTCGAAGCGCATATGTTTAACCCTGTTCAAAATTTTTAGCTGTAATACTCGCGGCGCTAGAGGGGAGGAACTGTTTGAAGTTTTTGGCAACTTTAAAAGTTTCTAAATACGGTTCGGAATTATGTTTAGAGACTCCCGTGGAACTGGCTTACGAATTTCGACTGTTACTGGTTGAATGTCGGATGGTAACATTATCTGTTGAAAGTTAATATCCGCACGAACGGATAATATTATTCCACCACGCGCACAACTAGCAAGCACCGGATTTGATTCGAGAACTTTATAGTTTTTTAGTTTTAAATGTTGGTTTTGTTTTAAGTGGGTTTTTTGAATGCACGAAATAAACAGGTTTGTTAATCGGTGTTATTTTTCTTTTGGCTTTATCGGAATACGAGATTGCAGCGGTTTTTAGAATTTGGTTCGGATTGTTATAATTTTCGTTAGTAGTGTTAGTACGAGAGATAAGAAACGAAACAGGATCGCAGGTTTTGGTTTGGTTATTTTCATTACGAGGTGTGTTAGTGTTGTTATGAACTGTAATGAAAGGAACGGACTCACCGCATCATTGTTTAGGTGGTACGTCCGCCTGATGAAAAACAGATGCGAATAGTATTTCGATTTGTTAAACAATTTAACGACCTATGCTAGTAAATAAATAAAAAAAAAAATATTTAATAATGGTCTAACATACTGAGAGAGTCGAAAGAAAATACCGAATTGTTAAAAAATCATCACAGTAGAACGACAGTCTTTTTCACATCGCGGAACTATATCGACCTTTTCTGGTAAAGTAACCAGTTCGTCTTGCAACCGAAAAAAGTTTAATAACAAAGTAACCAAATTGCCTCGAAATTCGGTTTTCCAATTAGTGACATTTACAAAATTCGTAAACTATAATTTCGATTACCGTGTCTCTCCCTCCCATTCGCCGAGAATCCAGGATGCAATCACCAACGTACACCAACCTGCCAGCAGGGAACACCAACATTCTAGCAGCCGCAGCAGAGTGATACGTAGCATCAATATTATTTCTAATTAATATTTTTTGCGTGTTTTCGTTTATATATTTATTAAATATCTTTGACGGTCGGCTATTCAAGAAAGATAGGTGTAGGAATTAACAAAATTACACATTTTAAAAAATCATAAAACCTTAATATTAGTTATTAAATCTAAACCAATAATTTAAAAAAATAAATAAAAAAAGGATTTAATTAATTTTTCTTCATAACCGTTACATTTCACTTCAAATTAGTCTAAGTCTTCGATTCAAATTAGTATTTTGCTTTACTGTTTTAAATTATTATTAGAAAAGATCTCTGAAATTTATTAAGATATTAAATTAAAATAGTAAAATAAAAATAGAAATTTATTCAAACAAATTTTCTTACATACTAAATAATTATAGTTATTGTTAACTTTCATACGGAATCCTCAGCGCATGAAACCTCATGCTTGACTGAACTTGTTTGTAATTATATAATTTCCCCCTAATAATGTTCTTATAATTTCCCAGGCCCCAAAATTTCTTTATAATCCCCCTCAAATATCCTTCTGGATCCGCCATGGGCATGATATTATGTATGCGATTACAGTTAGAATTTTTAGTGTGGTAAAAAATTTTATTTGACTTTTTTTCCTTAATTATCGAAAGTCCTTCTAATGTTTACCGTTTTAAGGGAAATATTAATCTCTTAACCGTAATTTCGCCAATTCATTTAAATTATTACAAAGGGCCGTTTGAGATTAATAATTGCTGAGGAACATTAATTAAAAATCAATTTGACGCACATGTAGAAAGTGATTAATTCAGCCCAAAACGCACCTCAGAAAGTACACACCGCGTGAAAAGACGTATACGTTTTTAAACTGAAACAGAAAAGTACTCGCATTTAAAAGGGTCAATACTATTAGAGTCGAAAAAACGGACGGAAACGCATTAATTAACTTTTTAGCCTAATTGGTCTCTATATTGACCTTTTTGCCCGTCACTGTTTAATATTCGAACAATTTTCGTTTGATTTTAAGATATCGAGTGAAGTTTCAACGAAATAGCCTTGCCTCGGGAAATTCGCTATTATACATGAGACAATAATAAATTATTCTTCGCGCCGGAATTTTACGAGTAAATAGAAGAGATACTAGCATGGAAGGGAATCCCCGGAAAGGGGAACGTTGGGGAAAAAAACTGCAAACTTCACGGCTGACGAGAGGAGGATAAAACCTTCATTTGCCGAAAATGGCAGTTGAATAAATGCCGCCATTAAATTCTTAATTATAATTCAGTCGCGTAAATTGCCAACGTGCTCAATTCCTCGCTGACAAAAAATACTGCTACTCCAGCGCGTCCTGGAATTTCCGGTGCTGGGTCGTTTTGAAAGCGAAACATTAAATTTCCCCGTTTAAATTTGAACTTCGAAATTTCACGAATGCTCTCCGACAGCAGGTGATCTTCGAGTGTTGTTGCCGTGTGGAACTTCTTCGAGTATGCGAGAGTCATGTTAAAAATTCAAACTTAATGTACACACACGCATTTCTCGCTACAGCAGAATCACGGCAGCCTTAAAATCCGAATTGAATTCCTACATGTTCTACCTGCATACCAGTCATGCTATTTTTTCCTCCACATTCAATTTTGTCTATTATTAGTCACTTTCTTTGCAGCATCTAGCTGCTTCAGTTAACCATCTACGCTTACGGACAAGTGAGAATTCTCGGCGCATAGATCTAGCGACATAACTGGCTTTGTGGGACTTTTTTACGAGAGACACTAAAGCGATTATTAATATTTCATAAAATGTACACTGTTCACAGGCGAACAAACAAAAAATTAAACAAACAAAAATAATAAAAAAAAAAAAAAAAGATCGCGCTTTTTAATTGCTCAACGTTTTTTTTTTTTCTTGAAGATTTTCTATGTCATAGTTGTTACTAGTGTCGAAAATTAATTTTAATTTTCTTTTCATTCTGCTCCGCCCTTCGTAAAGCTCACGGTATACATATATTAATACGCGTATTTATTTATGATAACAAAAGAGTTAATGTATATAATATAATTAATTTGTTTCGTATTAGGTTCTAGTTTATGAATACATTATATAAATACGTATTTATTGGTACAAATGTAAATTACTTTCACGGTACTTAATTTCGTCAATAGAAAATTTATCAAATTCGTTAAAACGCATTTCCACAAATTTTTTAATTGCAAAATTTATTATCTTTACTATAATTGTGCAGTTCGCAGTAGTAAAATTGCTTGCGAAAGTAGTTTTCGGAAAAGGCGACCTTAAATATTTATACATGTATATTTTTAAAATTGCCCGAATCCTGTTAAAAAAGTTTATGAAAAAAAAAAAAATCGGTAAATTATTGTCCATTTAGTTGATTATACTCGGGAAACATACTGATAAGTCATACATCGCTATTTTCGTATTTATCGAAACTTGTTAATATAAAATTCGTCCGTAATTTATTTTAATTTATTTTTCTAGTTGAAATGTACCGTTTGTTATGGTTACATGATTAGGGACGAATTATATTAATGTGTACGGTTTTACAAGTTTTTTGTATTAAAATTCAAATGGCTTAAATAACTGTCGTCCTGCATGGCTTCATTATAGAACGGTAAATGGTTTTCTTGAAGGCTTTTGAACATCTTTCGAAACTTTTTAATTTTTAACCTTTATGCTGTATGGTAAAATTATAACATTTATAAAGAGTAATTTCTTTTTTATAATTCAATTACTATTATACCGTTTGTCGGAAATTATTATGAATTTGTGTCAATTTTATTTTTAACGCGATCAAAATAATTGTAAAATTTTTAATCAATCAATTATTTCTAAATATTTTAAATTTAAAACCGTTCGCGGCTTATATACAGTTCCTAAAAGCAAATTTCTAGCATGCAACAAGCTACTTTTTTTGGTTATTTTAAAATGCACCGAACTCCGTTAATACTTCCTGTAACTTGCTCGGCCATTTTTTTTTGTTTTTTTTGCTAATCTATACCTAGCCCATTGGGCTATCACTAGATTTTGTTGCATACTCTAAACGCTTGAACGATGACGTAGGACCCAAACTTAATTTTAAGTCTAATGACTTCTTCCTGCGCATCCGATGTGTCTCCGTCGGATTATTCAATAACGCTATATTCGTATGAATTTGAAGTCTTCCTCCGATGTGTCTAGCGACTGGTTTTGCAATAACCTGCCCCCTTATATAAGGAATGTTAAGACTTTCTTTGTGGAGAGTTTTATTACTTACGTACTACGCTCGGCCATTGCCGCAGAAAACTGTATGCAATTCGTAGCAGATCTTATCGTAAAATGTTTCGGTTCCATTGCGGCTATACAACTAGATTCGATGTACACAATAACTCTTTATGAAATTTGGCCAACCGGTATAGAGTACAACTCTGACGACCGTTGTGCTTTTTCTTCACATTTCCAGCCGCGCGCACTTATACTGCCAAGACGCGACTACGTTAATAACCTCCGGCGAGCTTTTGCTTTTGATGGTAATGCAAACAGATCAACCGGACAGCTCTTTTGCATGTATATCTTCAAGAGAAACTAGACTCCATTCTTCTTAACCTTTTTCCATTGTAATCATTGGCGGAAACAGTATCTCTTACCGTCTTCTTAATTTTTTCGCGCTAAAAGTTCTCAGTCTCTTCTGCAACTCTGAACAATCTTAATACAACGTCACCTATTTCTTTCTTCGCATTTCGCAATCTGTTTTCGATGTAATTCAATTGTTCATCTCAATTCAACAATTTTGGCTTAGCTCCCGATTGTTTCGTACTTTTACGGTAAACCGTGCGAGCGATAAAACAGCGTTCTGTTAAATGGCAAACAAATCTTTAAAACGCGGTACAATGAGATTTCGTTAGAACGAGTTGAACAATAACGCTCCGAAGGGCGAGCTGTTGACGAAATTGCGATACCCGCTACTTGCAGTTCGAAATGTTTATTAACTGACGGCATGCGGCGTACAATCTCTTATTACAATTAGATTCTGCTCGATTTATCTCCTATGTCTTACCAACTTCATTAGTATCTTTTACTCTGTTCGTCTATATTTCCTATTCATCACCGTGCAACATATTCCCCGCATATTCTTCACAGACATTACCTTTACTTTTATTTTTAAACGGTTTAAATGTGATTCGTAAATCTGCAATATACTCAGCAGTTAGTGATAAAACTATTGAACTAAATTCTAACGCAAAAAATAAAAAAAAAATGTTTAAATTGTTCGTTCTTTCTTTAGCGGAGGATACATCGGCAATACCGTTATATTCAGATGAACGCAATAAAACAAGTTCATTTATCGATGATTAGAAGTAGACTTAACTCAGACGGATCGACCACAGCGGAACCACAAAAAAGTGATCGGTTGTGGATAATACTATTTTAATATAGAAATATAATGCGAAAAAAGGCAATACTACTCAAACGGACCACTTTCTGTTATCAGCTCTAACGGCTTTCGCAACGTGTGGCTGATAGCAGCCACAAAATTCTGGTCGTTGATGGTCAATACAAGTGGTCCGTGTGAGTTAAGCCTTATTGTTAAAATATTGTGGTCCAAAAGTGATCGGACTACAGTATAACCACAGCAGAACCACAAAAAAGTGGTCGAAAAATGGTCGAAAAGTGGTCCGTGTGAGTTAAGCCTTACTCTATCCTATCTTCAAGATGGTATATGTATCATGAATTTTTGCCTTAGCCCTACTTTATTTAATTTATATGTTTCCAAAATTGGTTTTCTCTCCTTAAAATCCAAAACTTTATTTTTTGCAGATGATATCCTTGTTTACTCTTCTTCCCGTAATCTTCTAGTTGCCAATGAGGAACTAAACAGCTCCTTAAGTACTCTAGAAGAGGCCCTTTCTAACATTCATCTCTTCATTTCCGCCCCAAAATCAGCAGCTGTAGTCTTCACCCTTCGACCTTACAACCCGGGCTCATTTGAAATAAATCTAAAAAATCATTCCATTCCAACAGTCAGTTCTTTTCGTTATCTGGGTATCACTTTATCCCCTCGTCTGTCTTTCCATGATCATATCAGCCATTTATATGCTTCCTCGCTTAAAGTCTTTAACCTTCTTAAAGCTCTCTCACCTACGAGATGGGGAGGCGATCCTTCTGTGTTAATAATGTTGTATAAATCTCTCATACGCTCTAGATTGGATTATTGCAGTTTCTTATATGGCAACGCTTCCAAATCCGTTCTCTACAAACTAGATCGTCTCCAAAACAGTTGCCTTCGGCTTTGTCTCGGAGCTCTGAGGTCATCTCCTATCCCAGCCATTCTATCTGAATCCAATATCTGTCCTCTGTTCATCCGAAGATCTAATTTGGGTTATCGCTTTCTCATTAAACGTTTTTCCACTTCCTCGTCAAATATCAGTACCTCTTATTCTTTTATCCTTCGTCACTGGCGTTTTTCCTCCAATAAAATTCCTATACTATCTCATATATCGTTTCGCCTTTCTAAATTTTCCCCTTTTGTCATTCCTCATCACAAGCTTCCATTTTTTTCTTACGTCTATTCCAAATTGTTAAAGCCACCAAATATCATCTTCATGCCATGCTTCCTTAAATCCTCTCCCTCTCATATCGTCAGTATGGAATTTAATAATACAATAAACTCTCTATTCCGTGATCACTCTTTAATTTTTACTGACGGATCGAAGAGCCCGATCGGAGTTGGGGCGGCATTCTTGTGCCCTCAGTTCTTTCATTCTCGGTCTTTTAGACTTCCGTCCTTTTGTTCTGTCTTTACTGCAGAATCTGTTGCCATTCTACAAGCCATTATTTATATTTCCTCTTCTGCAAGTTCTTCCAAATTCCTTATTGTTTCTGATTCTTTAAGTGTTCTTCTAGCGCTATCTCCACCTTCCCTTTCTCCTTCCACTGATGCTATTATCCTTTCTATTCGTTCTCTTCTTCATGATCTATCCTCATCGACGTGTACCCAGATTGACTTTCTTTGGATTCCGGGACATTCAGGCATTGATGGAAATGTAGCCGTCGACCTCCTTGCTAAAGCTGCTGTTTCCAATGGGGATTTTATTAGCAGGGTTCCAGCACACAATATTCTTCTTCCAACTAAATCCTGCCATCTTAGGCATTCTGTTTATGTATCTCTTTTCGCTAATCCTAATTCCTTTTATCTCTTGATTAACCCTGTATTCCTTCTTTTCGTCCTTGGTTCTATGAGTTTCCCAGTTTGCGTCGGTCCGTAATTACTAAATTATCTCGCCTCCGTTTCTCGCACAGTCTCCTTCCTTCTTCACTAAATCGCTTTCCTTTAGCTACATCTCGTAATTATCCATTGGATCCTGAAGGTTCCCAGTATGTTTGCGATGCGAATCACGTGCTCTTCGAGTGCTCCGGTTTATCTCGCGAGCGTGAGTTACTTTATTGTCATCTTTTAAAGCTTGGTCTTCCTGCTCCTTTCAACGCCTCTTATGTTCTTTCTCTACCTACTATCTCTGTTGTTCCTGTCCTAGGGGTGTTCCTTGATTCCATTGTCGACAGAATAAAAATATAATTTCTATTCTATTCCATGTGTCTATTCCTTTTTGCTGGGCTAATGCTCTTTGCTAGCAAACCCAAGGGGGGGTAAAAAAAAAAAAAAAAAAAAAATGAATTTTAATTTCTGTAAAATCGAAATATCAGTTGTTTCACGCGCTCGAATTTTAAGAAAATTTTCCTTAAAACGTCTTTGACAATTTCCGAAAGGTATAAAAGAGATCAGATTAAAAATTCGATGGCAATAAAAAATTGTTTCGCGTCTGGGGATCTCGCATACTCTATATTTCGACTTGAATGCATAGTGCAAGAGATAAATATCGATATAAGTGCGTGTGAATGTGCGTGACATTAATTGTAAATGGTTGCGTCTAGTTGCTACTCTGGAATTCCCCAAACAATAAGGAAAAAATTAATGAAATAGCGATGTTTTGCTTCGGGATTCTCTTTTAACTTCGATCTTTTCCCCGAAGAAGGTCGTCAATTTTTATCAGAACTACACTCATTATTGTATTTATTTGCAGTTGGTTGCAGGTCTAGGGCTTTTTATTAATATTTTCAACGGGCATTTCTCTGACGCGTTGTATATTATAATATATGTCGGCGGGTTACATTATATTCCTTGCAGCGCATGTTAGCTTGCTTCTTTCGCTAACTTTTTCCATCAGCATTTTTCAATGCTGTTCATTGTCTTGACAAAATATCCCGTATTACGATAGTAATGCACATATCGCAGCCACCGCCGCCGCCGCACTTTTCTACTTACTTAGAGTTCAAGCAAAAATTGCATTTCCTCGCGCCTTCGTCAAACGTGGGCCCATCACACTAGCTCGTGTCCCTCGACGTTATCTCCTTGCCTGCACATTGATTATCACTACTGCGCTGCCGCCTCTACTACCGACAACACTCGTTCAAAATGAAAAATATTACGCCGTCAACCGATATTTTATTTTTATAACATTCGCTACGCATTATCTCGTCGTAATGCACAAGTACGGATATATCAGAGTGTACATTAGAAAGATGCGAGAGATCGCAGGATCGGGCCAGTGCAACATATTATTATATGTTGTTGCATAGTATGTTCTAGTCGCAGGTGTTCGGTATTAATATTTTCCAAGTAACGTCCTGGAAATTACCTTCTTTTGTTGATAAAGTATTTCGTTTTTGAACAAAAATGCGTTCCAGCAGTGTCCTCTATTGTTGTCAGCGCATACCTACATTGTACGCAGTCTTCTCCGAATAATTAATTTCCTAAAATGTTTTTGTCGTTCAAAGGAACGTTTGCTGCTTTCTCGCTAATATATTTTTCGACGTTTTTTGTTCAGCGTCGTTGATTTTTTTCCCCTTTTTTTCTATTTTTTAAATGCGTCTTATTTTATACTTGCTTGCACAAAGTATCGAACCGATTGACCGTGTAAAAAATTCTTAAACGGCTCAAATCTATTTCAATCATTCACAAATACCGCTTTTTTGTCGTTCATATTGTAATGTGTACATTACATTACGTGAATATAACTAAATAAAATCAAATCAAATCTAATAATTAAATTATCAAATAAGGAGCGCGACGGTAAGTGTGTGCGTGTGTGTGTGTGTTCGCATATGTGTGGTCCTGTGGTCGGCCGGGGCGAGAGGGAACAAGGCGTGATGGTACGTCACAAATGACGTAACGCAACCCGGAGGCCAGTGCTCGAGGAACTGCCGATGGACGAAGGCAGTAGTAGTTTGAATCAGAAGGTAGTCGTAGTTTTGATCCGGAGATGCGGGTGTCGAGCTCGGTCAACGAGAGTCAACCAAAAGTTAGTCGCGATAATGCTCTAGATCTTTCCGTTATTTTGATGCACATATAAATATCCGACCGATATTCCTCATTCGGATAATTACTTAAAAATAATAATCATAATACTAGGCATTAAAAACTGATATTTCATTTTCGCATGAAAAATAGGTCCGCAGCGGCATCCCTGATCCAACTAAAGTATAACACTTCAATGTATTCTCCCGAATTGCGCCAGAAATCGAAAAATATCTACTTCCAGAAGTTAATTTTCTGTTTAAGTTTCGCTTATGACCGAGAAAAATGCCGGTTGGAGTTTTTAAAATTTATCATATATGTATGTATATTATTATTATTGTTTTTATTTTATTTTTTTCATTTATTAAAGATGACCTACTGAGCAAATGGTTACGAGGGAGGACCGCGTGGCCCATCCGCAAGTAACCGATTGAGATGATTACATGGGGTATTATTTAATGGCTACCAGGGCGTGATCGTTAAATTTTCGACCAAAATTACCGCGGAAAATCCATTGATTTCTTCAAACCCACAAAGAAAAAAACAAAAAAACAAACCTGTAATAGAGGTGACAAGGCGAGTGGGTTTCTATATTGGAGAGATATATAGAGCTCGTCTTTTGTGGGCACGCTCGTTTCTCGATGCCGCAATGTAACTCTTCCATATGTAAGTCAGATTATTCTATATTTAGGAGGAAATTGGATTTCGCTTTCGAATATCAACGCCGGGCGACAAATGATTGCCAATTACGTGCTTGACTGTAGGGACAAAAGATATCGACGCTGTATAAAATGGCGTACATTTCCGGGCACAACATGAGGCAGTTATCATTAAATCGAAATGAATAAACTATATTCGGCACTGCGAACGCAAATGCTGTTGAGAATGAAATTTGACTCTTGCAGCATCAGTGCGTAAATGGCCAGGCATCTGTATATCTGTTAATTGTGATTTTAGTCAGTTCAGCGATGTTGCTTGGGAGTTTTCTGGATACCATATGTCTAAGTTATAATGGAATCGATCATTTTGTTAGAAAATTTGTTTTTCTCCACCATAACAAAGTGTGCATATGCAGCGGTATTCGATTCGAGCGATCGGAGTTTACCGGCTATTTAGTGGGGTTTGCATTTTTTGATTTCATCTATTTGTTTTTTCATATTTGAACTTCAATTGCCTTCTTTGCAAAATTCGTGTTTTTATTTTGTTCACTTCTTTTTTTCGACCATTCATAAATTGAAACGTCAAATTCGTTAGTTTTTAAATTTTCTCACCAGGAATGCCAAAGGAAACGTTAATTTTGTTAGGTTTTCAGTTTCAACCCTCAGAGCTGTCAAGGTGCTCTCCCGTTTCACCACAGACGTAAAATTTAATCTTTAATATCTAAGTTTTTTTTTTTTTTTTTTAATAAAGACACGGAATTTAAAATACTTCAGCCTAACTACTGTTTTACGAATACATTTTGTATGAACCTCTTTCTTTGTCAGTCGACCGCTAAAAACAACGCAATTATTAACAAATAATGCCAAATTAAAATTGCATTATTTATACTTGCTGCAATTTCTCAACTTTCCATTATAAAATTGCAATAACGACACAATATGAATCCCGTTTATTAATTAATTAAAACAAAAACAATAAATAAATCATTAGACTTGTTGAAGTGTGCTAACGTTGCCCAAAAAAGCCGCGCCAATTTTCAAATTCAATAAAGTGTACACGTACTTAGAATTGAGCTTATATAGCTGACCGCGCACAATGCTTGCTGCTCGAATCTCGATACTCGCACGCGCACACACACACACACAGAGTGAAGATCGCCTGGAGGACGCATAACGTTTTTTCGTGACATAATCATTTCTGCCAGTTTACTCATGAGCCGCGTAAAAGAACTTCGTTCTAAAAAAAAAAAAAAAAAAAAAAAGAAGAAGAAGAAAAAAAAAGCTAATGAAAAAGGTCTGATTTACAGCAACAATTTTTAAAATTTTCTAATAATTCACCCGTGTCAGAATTTTCGTTTAGGAATTTTAAAACAGTTATATTGTATATGCGATAATCCGACGAGTCAAAACCTCTAATCATTAGAGCCTAGTGTAAGCTATATTTTTTCTAGTTCTTTTCTTGAAAATTATTTTAACAGTTTTCCTTCGATGTATACCTAAATGAAAAGATAATCTTGCGATCTCTTCGTATTGTCATGGCTTCCATCGATCTATGAGTTGAGACAAAGAAAAATAAGTTTAAATGATTACTCTCGGTAACTTTTAGAAATAGTACGACAGACCAGACTGCTTTTTGGACGATCCCAGTTACAAGCTTCATTTACAAAGGGTAGATGAGAATGAAAGCCAAGCAATCTAATAACAGTTGCCAAAAGTAACTAGTAGAGATTCCAAGTAACTTGAAAATAAAATGAACGAAGCAATTTTGCTTTATTGTACGACGTTGAAAACACGCATTACTACCGAGTAAAAATTGAAATTCGCTTAGCCTATCATGGGAAATAACGACTACCTTTTGGTTCCATTTCTCTACCGTCTAATTCGAGATCTCCATTTACCGCCTATTTTCTTTCTATTTCTTTTGAAACGCTTGGTATGGCAATTATTTAAGATTTTTTTGCTTTTTCTTTTTCATTCAGATTATTTATATTACGCAAGAAAATCGATAGTTACGAATAGCATAAATTTTGCAGGTTGTATAAATGTGTTGGCGCGACGGTTAAACTCAATCAATTTCTTATTATATTAATGTTGTGGTCATTAAGTGCCGCAATGACTCAGGTAATTGTATTATTTAATAATGCAAAAAAAAAAAAAAAAAAAGGATTGAAAACGGTGCACAACAAATTTCCATCTCACTTAACCAGAATTAATATTTAAAATTAACCACCCTAATTAACCTAACTTAGCATTAATTTTCAACCCTCCGCTGACATTCTTTCAAAAAATATTATATTTTGCACGAATATCATTTAAACAAATTCACTGAAATACGGGATGGTATAATCTGGTTCTCTTACATTGTATAGTACACGACTGTTATCGCTAACAATATTAATTTTTTTTTTTTTTTCGGTAAAGATGTATGGAGTCTGACTAGATAATTAACTGATATCAAAATTTTATAAAAATTAATTTTAATTTTTAAAACTTCTGTATTCTATGAAACTGTATCCTCCTATATGTTAATGTGATGAAGCTGGACCAAAATTTTAGTAATCGGAGGTCTATTAATTCTACTCAACTTATAAACCTGAATTTAGAGGTTAATGCCGATTTGAGTAAGAATAAAACTTTATAGGATCTATCCAGTGATTACCGGAACTGCTACTGATCCGTTCTATCATAATGAACCTAAGCTGAGAAGAATTTTTCTTTATTTATTTATAGTAGATTCAATTGCTGATTTATTTAATTTTATTATGTACACTTGTACCATAACTATAAATTGATTGCAAGATAGCTTTGTACATGATGACTTTTTAAATTTAACATTGCCATCGTTCGGCAGTAGTATTAAGAGTATATACAAATTACTTTATTAACTTTGTCATTTAAACATTTAACAAGACGATCGTATTTCACAGTTTGTTGCCTATAATTGTTTTAAGATATTTAATAAATATTTTACAACGGGTATGGTCGCAAAGCAATTTACTTAAAGCTTTCTCTTAAAATTTTAACATGTTCGTCACTATCATTAATGAAAAACCGTTCTACTTCTATCGATTTCGATAGGATTATTAAGAGTCATAACTATACACAGATCGTCTGCAAAACTAAAAAATTCGGCCGAAATTTTACGTCTAATAATACTACGGAAATTTTCCATAGTTTTGTGAATGCCGACATATTTCATAGGCTTGGTCATGAGATTCTAGCCTTCCTATCTGGGAGGTAATCGATAATTAGATTTAGAATAGTTCCGTTAATTTTGTTTCGTTTAAAAATTTCATTTTGGAGTACCTGCAGTTATTAAAAATACGCCACCTTAACTTCGAAAGTGATAACAATATTAATTTTATCGGCTAATGTGTAGCTTCATTAGTGTGTCTCAAAGCTTCTGGATAGCTAGAAAAACCAAAATTTTCAAGCGACAGTTTTTCATTAAGAATTTTTTCGAATACTTCTCCGTTTTCATTGATACAGTATTATATATTTATCTGCATTGCCAGTTAGTGTTAGATTGTTCAATTTTGTAATATGTACATCACATAGGCAATATATCTGTATATAATATATATATATATAAAATAAAATAAAAAACGAATAAATAAAAGAAATGTTTAGTATGTGTAAAGCGTGTTGAGTGAGATAGTGTGAGTAAATGTGAATCAATTGTTAGCTAGCGGTTGTTGGATCCAAATCGATTTTGCTTTTGCGGCATGCGGGCGGTGATTGGACACAGCAAATACACCGATTGACACATTAATAAAATACAAAATAAAAAACCTAATTCGGAAATCGCCCAAGTCTCGAAGGACAGTTTTCGTTAAGTCACGGAACAATATTGACCACTTTTGGTGAGAACTAACGAGTTCGTCTCGCAACCGAAACAATCACGATTCAATAAAGATGTTAGTAATCAGATTTGAAACTCGGTTTTATAATTAGTAAAGTCATTAAGGACTACTCGGAGTTCTGTTTACTTGTTTATTTACTTTTTTCGTATTTAATATAATTTTCGTTTTTATCACGATTTGCGCGATACACATTCACTACTCTCGAAATGGCCTGATTGATTACGGGTTTCTGAGAAATTTACGTCACTTTAACAATTATCATCCGTGTAGAAATCGACGTACGTTGTACCGAAGTGCAAACACGGCGAAAAATAAATATCGCCGAGATCGATCGAGCTGTCTCAATTGAAAAGGAAAGCAGCGGATTTAATCTGCGCGCGTCCGAAAAATAATATTAATTGAGGAAATCGAAAATAATCGGTCACGCGAAAATGACTTCCTCCGAATAATTTCGTTCGAGGGATAGCTGGTGAATATGTTGACATCGCCTATACGAAGGAAGAGTCGAATCCCGTGGACAGATTATGTAGAGAATCAGCGAAGCCGAAAAATCCTGCTAGATATCGAGAAAGAAGAGATAGTAGTCGTCTACCGTGCATAACAACGGTAACGTTTTTTATACAACCTATCCATCCGGGCATTTATGTTTGCATGACGAATGAAAAAATTTCAAGTGCTATATTGAACAGCAGTCAAGGGGCAAATTCCTGACTGAGTACGATTGCAGCGTACGGGCGCTAAATTTAATTTTAATTTATTACATATTCTCTATCGAGATTAGCAGCAGGAAACAGGGCAAAAGATAGTCGAGCTGTGCCATGGCGCACACGGGCATTTGGTGACTTGTGTCATTGTTGCACGATGATGTTTTTTTTCTATACCAAGTCGAGTTCGTGAAAAAATGATTCCAAAAACGGGTTAGGCAATTTTTTATCACTAAGAAAGAGCAGTCGGTTATCATTAAAGGTTAAAAAGTATCAACGAGAATAACTGAAAGTAATCCGCTTAAAAGCTTTTGCCGAGACTGGTGGAACAACGCCTTTAGCGCAACGCGAAAATACCTCGTTATAAGAGAAGTAGAATCTTATTATCTCTGTACACACAGATATGTTCTAATTTGTTCTTTGTCTTTTTCCTCGTCGCGCGAAAGACATAAAAGAACAAAAAACAAAAAAAAAAACAACAACAAAAAAAAAACAAAAAAATGCGACGTACTAGACGAATCTGAAAAAAGCGGAAAATCCAGACCGAGCTAGAAGAGAACGATGCTCGTTAATAGCGCGTGGAGTCGGTGTGTGCAGAGTTGCAATGAACAAGTGTTCCGCGAGGCAGGGACAAAAAAAGCAGGCGCGGACATAGCTTAACGAGCTGCGGGAAAGAGTTTCCAGATTTTTTTTTCGCTGCTCTTTCCGGCGAGCAACAGGATAATAACAACTAGGCAACATTAGCAACAAGCTCGGCGACCGAGCGGGATTATTTAATTATCGCGCAGCGCGAAAGAAACGGGCAACAGTAGTGCACAGTGTCCGAGTTCGAACAACGGATTTAGCTCATTAGACGGAGAGTTTTTGAAATTTCGAACGAGCAGTCGTGGAAACTGGCGGCCGCTGCAAGTCGGCCCGGCCCGGACGGTCGCCCGAGGACAGCAGTGCCCCCGGGTTGGCAAATGCAGCGCCAATGCCGCATTGGAATGGAAGGTTCGGACAACTCGGAGTGCGGCTAATGTAATGAAATACGCACGGCATTCATTCCCGGTCGCTTCGCGCGTTGCAACACAGCTTCTGCGAATATAAATCATAATTAACAGCAACCGGCAGCCCGGCATCGGCGACGTCGGTGGTTTCCGCGGTGGCGAATTCCTCGGCGTGGGGCTCTGCCACTCGCAACCTCTCCCCCGCCTCCTCGCACCGTCCCCTTGCGCCGCCGCCTCAGGGGTTATTATATATTATGCTATTTTGTTTAATAGAGGCGCCTCTCCGAAATTGGCAAAGTGTACATGTGCTCCGGTTATTATTAGTGCGGCCTGGTCTTCTCTCGTTCTGGCAGGCCGATGCAGCGGTGTGCGGCTTCAATCGCGCTTGTTGCTCTACACGTTCCTCTTCGGCTAGAAATGAATTAGACAGAACTTTTAACATAATTAAAGAAAATTCTTCGCGCTAAAGTAGACGGCTGCCGCGCTTGTTGTTCGAAATTCCGCGCCAGTTAGAAGTTTATTCCTTTTATCGCATCCGGCGCTCTTCTTAGCAGTTCTTGTTGTTCATCATTCCCAGTCGACACGAAGCTACAAAGTGCTGTTCAGAATTAGCCGCATGCTCGGCTAACGCGGCGAATTAAAACAACAACGCCTCTCGGTAATGCGGTGATAATAAGCGAAACTTTCCGAGCGCGGTCCTGTGCTCGGAATGTACGATGGGTTTGAAAATTCGGCCAAATCAACACCGCGCACTGTCGACCTCATTGTCGAGACCGTGAAATTCGTAGCGCGTATGCGGCATTACGTTCGACGGCTTCCAAATTATCGCGTCCACCGGTGAATATCAAAAGGAAAGTCGTCGGCAACGGTCAGGGCGTGTCTTCTCGACTGATTACCGCTTCCAGTTGCGTCTCGTATAGAGAAACCTTTGTTCTTATTTTCGATGGGTTCTTCGCGCGTGCTGCCCCACATGCGCCAGAACCTGTGTACCGGTTATCTGCTGAGACATAACGTCCGGAAACGACTAGAGTGGCTAATATTTGGATGAAGACTATTCGGGGCCAGTTAGCAGCAGACAATACTCTGTTTTTGTATGTTTGTTTTTTTTTGACCCGGTAATATATTCACATTGAGAAGTGTACAGGAAAAGCACGAAATTAATAGCCGTTAAATTTTAACAAGCAGCGACTTTTAAATCTTCAAAATTAACCGTAGGCCTGTGATACTTTTTAACTATTTTTAAACAACAGCGAAGTAATGCCACATCATGAAACATGCATAGTGTCTCATATATGACGCTTGTTTTATTTCGTCTTAATAGCGCGCTATCCGGTTAGTATTTTATGAAAAATTTTCTGTTTCTTCGGCGACACAATATGGCTTAAAGGGAAAATAATGCTTCTTATATATGTAGGTCTTTTCTGTGAGGATACTGCAACTATTAGGAATTTTGTTTTTATCGGTCATCTTTAAAAAATGGTGCAGCAGTTAACGGTTTTAAAGTTAATTTGACCGATAACGGG
Organism: Icerya purchasi; assembly: GCA_039619475.1. Taxonomy (NCBI): domain Eukaryota; kingdom Metazoa; phylum Arthropoda; class Insecta; order Hemiptera; family Monophlebidae; genus Icerya; species Icerya purchasi. The sequence goes on along the minus strand of CM077116.1, from coordinate 53,936,300 downwards.
GAAACTTAAGCGGAAAGACGTATGTGTGGTCTTGTCTGTTGACTGCGAAGAGTTAAAGAAAATGTGTTTCTCTTTCTGTTCCGAAACTGTACGCCGCAATTTGAACGTTATCATTCGAGGCGCGACGAGAAACGCTCCCTTCAATTTTATATTTTAATATCCGCGTACCATCGACAAGTTGCTATAGCTTTAAAATATACACGCAGTGCTCTGTTTAATCATGTCCTATCGTTCTCCTCTCACTTTCGTGTTTCCCGGTAACATTTCCTCCGTATTCCCTCTTCGTGTGAACGAGGAAATTTGAATTATTCTCTTTCTATCTTTATATTAGAGCTAATATTATTTAGTCTTTCTTTTATGCACTTCTTTCTCTTGTCGTTTCATTCTTCGTCCATCGAATCCTGAATTAATTTATCAATCTCCAAATTGCCCCATCTATTCTTTTTCTGAACAAAGGTAAAGAAAGTTATTATAAAATACGTTATAGCGGTAAGTATATTTGAAATTTATGTGAAAACCCATTTCGATAAACTGGTTTTAAATATAGTACATATAATAGCAAGAACCCGAATACATGATTTTACCCTATTAATTCCCATATTCGTACGGATAAGTAACACTTGTTGCTACGAAACATGCTGATTTTTACTTTTTTACGTATTAAATAAATATTTTTTGGCGGTACCTGGTATTATTAATGTAAACAAAAGAATTAAACAATAAAAATCTAAAAAGTAAAAACAATAAAAATCTAAAAAGTAAAAACAATAAAAATCTAAAAATTAAAAACAATAAAAATCTAAAAAGTAAAAACAATAAAAATCTAAAAAGTAAAAACAATAAAAATCTAAAAAGTAAAAACAATAAAAACTATTAAATTCGTGGGGGGGGGGGATAATTATCCAGCGTAAATGAAATTTTTGTAAATTTTTCAATAGTGAGATTAGAACCAGGTACTTTGAACCCACAGTTGCTGACTAAGCAAACAACAACGCCAGTGCTGACGTGCAGCTGTGAGACCGACAACCAACATTACGTATCACCTTACTTTTTTACGTATTAAATAAATATTTTTTGGCGGTACCTGGTATTATTAATGTAAACAAAAGAATTAAACAATAAAAATCTAAAAAGTAAAAACAATAAAAATCTAAAAAGTAAAAACAATAAAAATCTAAAAAGTAAAAACAATAAAAATCTAAAAAGTAAAAACAATAAAAATCTAAAAAGTAAAAACAATAAAAATCTAAAAAGTAAAAACAATAAAAATCTAAAAAGTAAAAACAATAAAAATCTAAAAAGTAAAAACAATAAAAATCTAAAAAGTAAAAACAATAAAAATCTAAAAAGTAAAAACAATAAAAACTATTAAATTCGTTGGGGGGGGGGGATAATTATCCAGCGTAAATGAAATTTTTGTAAATTTTTCAATAGTGAGATTAGAACCAGGTACTTTGAACCCACAGTTGCTGACTAAGCAAAACACAACGCCGGTGCTGACGTGCAGCTGTGAGACCGACAACCAACATTACGTATCACCCCCCCCCCCCCCCCCAGTAAGTCTCACGGATGTAAACGATTCGGATTTTCGAAAATTCCAGCAAATGTTTACTTATCCGAGAAGTTTGTTTGTTTTTTGTTTTTTTTTTTTGGCCAGGCAATATTTGCTCAAAAACTCGAAAAGTTTCAGAGATTTGGTAATTCTTCTTCTTCTTGCTTACGCCGTCTCCGACCGAAGTTTGGCGATCAGAGGCCATCCTCACTTTATCAATGGCAGTATTACGTAAATCTACTTGTGAACATCGGCACCATCGGAGTAAATCTGCTTCCCACTGCAATTAACATTTTTATATTCTTCCCCTTCCATACTGATGCAACAACCCCTGTTGATTGAAATGCTACGACTAACTAAAGTAGAGTAACCATAATCATTTTCCCTTTTAATCTTTTGCTTATCGTCCAGATTTGGTTTTGATGATGCCGCCACAGTTGACCATTTATCGATGTTGTGTATATTCAAGATACTATCTTTGTTAATAATGTAATCAACTAGCTATAATAATTAACGAGATTACATATTTATGCGCGTTTCATAAAAAACCGGAAATATATTATTTAAAAATAAAAAACCTAATCATATTCATGATATTATTATGTATATATACATATATATATGTATACATACATATAAGTGAAGTAGGTCCCATACCCTTGACATATATATATATATATATATATATATATATATATTCTCACTAAGAAACATGATTGTTTTTTATCTTTGAACGATATACCTTTGATTTGTTATTGGTCTATTTGCTTTTTGTTGTCGGTCCCTATTTGTGAATTGTTAATATTTTTTAAGATACATGGAAAAAACTTGTGAAGATTACAGAACAATTAGCTTCGTGTGTCACGCGTCAAAAATCCTAATGTGCATCTTAAAACAACGATTATATACGTCAACCAATACTTAGATGATGATAAATTTCGATTCCGCTCGAATGTGTCAACACGAAGCGCAATCGCTGTTATGTGGGTCCTCGGGAAACGTATCATGGGTCGAAGAAGGCATATCTACACGTGTTTCGTAGTCTATGAAAACGCATTCGACAAAGTGAAATGGAATCAGCTCTTTCCACTTCTACAACGCATCAGCTGTCCGCCACAGATTATTATCCTATCTACAATCTATATAATAAGCAACAAGCCATAATTCGAACTGAAGATGGCGAAAAGACAGAACCAGTTAAGATTGAAAGAGGAGCGCGACACGGTTGCCCATTGTCGCTGGATTTATTCAATAGTTTGCTAGAATTATTCGATAGTACACCAGACACGGTATAAAAGTGGAAGGACGAACCGTGCGCACTATTAAATACGCGGATGATGCAGCCTTATGATCATCCACGTATGCTGCAGAAAATGATAAACAAAATGAATGAATCGACCAAAAAAGTTCGTAATGAAGATTAATACCAAAAAAACTAAAATAATGGCAGTTGTAAAACTACAACGTGTGAATATTGCACATTACGGAAGACGGCCGCAGCTCAAGAACGACTTGCCATGGCAAAGCAGACTATGATGCAAAAAGGATAAAAGTAATCGCCAACAGATGTCCACAGAACTACGAAAGCGCATCGTCAAGACATACTTGCGGTCGGTAACGTTTTACGGCTCGGAAACGTGGACATGCACAAAACAAGAAGAAGAAAGAGAAGAGAACAAATCGAGAAATTTCGAATCAAGTCGGCGAATAACGACGAACATTAAACCAAAATAAAAGGCGAAAACTGCATCGGATCGGCCATGCTACGAAGGACCGCTACAAAATGCAGTTGAAGGATACGTCCCAGGAAAAGTTTAAGAGGTGGCCCGAAATCAAGAGGGATGTCGCCTGCTCCGGTTATTCGGAAACGAAAAGGACGGCCAATAATCGATATGAATGGAAAAGACGCTTCGTACGGAAAACCAATCCACGGACTGATTACCTATATCTATACAACTAGAATGTATGAATAGGTAGTCCTGAGTATGGTATTACAAAGAAACTTGATCATTAATGTCAGTCATCTCAAACCCTGTGCCCAGTATCGTCCGGAACGGACCGATTACAATTCTGATTGCAAAGCAATAATCACGCGTCTTTCTATTAACACCGAAGCACGCAAGACGAAGCTACATCGGACACTCCGTTACAGTACTATGGAACGCGCCGGACAAAGCTGCAAAGCGCTCGATGCACACTAATAATTATACAACTATCAGTACATCCATAGATTCAGTAATAACAAATGTTGACTAGAAACGAAAATTTATTATTAAAAATTTATGGCTGTAGTCAATGTTTGTTATTACTATTATATTACATAAAATATTGTGAAACATGGTTTCTAAAAATTGTATAATATATATAATAATAAATTGCAATGAAAGAAAGAAAGATTATTAGAAGAATTCCCGGGACCGAAACAGGAAAACGGAATGTTGAAGTTGAGAAGCAATAAAGAAGTTTATAAAAACATTGAAAAAATAGGTGACACCATGCGGGAGAAAAGAGTGAAACTGCATGATCATTTTAAAATAATGAACGGAAAAAGAATGACGAAGAAACTATTTGACTATTTCGACAAAAACACGAACACAAAGTGAACTGGTTTCGGGAGGTGAAAAGTGACCTTGCAGAAATGGAAGTAAACGAAGAAGAAATAAAAGATAGAAACGAATTTCGAAGAAAGGTACAAGATTGGAACATGACAAAGGAAAAAGGAAAAACAGGAGCAGTTTGGACTAGTGAAAGAAAGGTCCGGCATGGAAAGCTGATGAAGATGTACTGGAAGGAGCGGAAAAAAAATGACAGAATGCATTATAGTACACGGTCCAAAAACGGCCAAAATCGCTGAAAAAAAGAAGAATATAATACAGATTCAATCAAATATACAGAGTCCCGCCGCCATATTGCTTGGCTACTATGATGGATTTTCGAGATTTGTCTCGTTCCAGATTCGAATCGCTGCCAGCTTTATACCTAATCTGAAATTTAATTGAGTACCGGAGAAAGGTGGGAAAGTAAAGACGGATAACCCAAAAGTAGAAAGGAACTGGTCCCATTATTCTCATCAGATCCATTAAAACCGTAAGTACATTATGAAAAGCTTAATTCCACAATCGATGATACCTTATGAAGTGTACGGGACTTGCTGTACTTTTTATGCATATCTTAACTGGTTTTTTAGAAATGATTCTAACTACTTTAATGAAATGCACGAATTAAAAGTTTTCAGAAGTTATCAATTGGTAAAGTCGTTATCTTCAAGGAAACTCTATTGAACAAAAGCAATTAGCAGTGTTCGCTTTAGTGATTATTGCATTTTTAGGCCTTATTAAAAAGCAGTAGACTTCGTTAATATGCTTATTTACAAATACGTTTATATTCATCATAGTAAATAAAGTAAAGTAAGACCCACACCCTTAACAGGCGCCGGGGATTGTGAAGTTAATTTTTCTTATATAATATTCAAACTCCATGCGAACGGGTGGTTTCATTCGGCCCTTCTTTCCTTTATTCATTGTCAGCTGAAGATGGACTAAGCTGGAAAACTTTAAAGTATACGATAAGTATGTCGTTATCGTTATTTGTTAATATATTATTATATATAAACTTTTAATTTAGTATTATTGTCGTGGGACTTACTTTATTTTAATTATTGTGTAACGCGGAATTAATTAGTACTTGCGAAGGTAACATTCATATTATACGCATGTTTTGGCGTTATTTTTAAATGCTTTTGAATTCGTTGGCGGATTGATTTGCCCGTTCAGAATAGATTCGAACAGAGCTCGGTCGGCTAAAATTTAAAATGAAAGTAAAATTTCACACAACATACCGTTCGCGTACTCGATTTAAAATTAACCGAAAGAAAATAACGAATAGTTGTAAACGTAAAACCTTTATAATTTTTCACACTTATTAATTTAATTTCGTATTTCATTGCAAATTTTAAAATTGTCTGGTTTTTCGTTAAGATTTTTTATTTTTATTTTTTTTTGGCACCCTTAATTTAAAAATTAGGTACCTGGTGAAAATACATCAGCGCAATAAAAGGAGCCAGTGTTGGGAAACGCGGGGAAAGCGGTGGAAAGCGAAATAATAATAGAGCCTATAGATTTTACGGAATCGCCTATCTGCACCTAACAGGCTATCAAGTATGAGTACAAAACGCCCGTTTCGGTGTTTCCTGTAAATCGTATCGATGACAGCGTTCGAACGGCTGACATTCGTTGAAAAATGCTGCTACATCCACATTTGAATAGGGCGGTAGAAAAAATAACAACTCGCTCGGGATGAAATAGAATTTCTGCAACACACTTCCTGGTCCGTACGTCACCTAAACTGTTTGACAGTATTACACTGCCAGACTCTACGAGAGAATTATCATAATCAATAATCACCGTGATAATCATAATGATATTTTCTCACTTTTCTTCTCGGGGTTTTTTTTTCCCCGACTCTTGACACAATTTCATGACAAGTAGTCAATTTTCCGTATTTCCGATTTCCATAAAGATTTTCCGTAGTAATCATATTAAATTGCTTCTTAGCGAGAAGAAAAACACTTTTCTTCAATGCCGCACGTTAAAAATGATGCCAGAAGTCAGTAACATTTGCCAGCTGCTCTACAAATCGACCAGATAATTTAAAACGTCGACAATGTCAATTTTATAAATAGATACAATATTAGCGGAAGGGAAAACAAACGGAAAAACAAACGGAAAAACACTTAAACTAATAAAGTCGTTTATGAAAAAGTAAATTAGACTACGTGTAAACAGATGATGATGGGCAATTTTTCTCGACTTACGAACATATTTGCCGCGGTAATACTTCAACATGAAAACGAATAATGCAACGTATACAGTCAAATGTAGCTTTATATTACTGCTAAATGTTTGACCGCATGTTGACTTGCATGTTCAAATCGATTAATATGTATATTATTAAATGAGCAATTCTCGTATACGCATGTAACTAGAGGTTCCCGGAAATGGCTCCATCAAGGATTTTGATGAAATTCACAAATTAGTAAGGTGTTTTGAATATTTTATTAATAAATTGAAAATTACACTTTTGAACACAAGAATATATTCACAATTAAAATTATAATGAAATCATAAAAATTATAAAAATATCTGACTAGTTTCAGATATCACAGATCTCCATAATCACGGCTTTATTTAATAAATGTTTAAGGAGATCTGTAACATCCGAAACTAGTCGGCTATTTTTATAATTTTTATAATTTTATTATAATTTTAATTGTGAATCTTCAAAACACCTTGAAGTTATCTTCATCCATTTTTGTGTTTCGATTATTGTATTAATAAATTGAAAATTTCATTTTTGAACACAAAAATATATTCACAATTAAAATTCAAATAAAATCATAAAAACTATAAAAATAGCCGACTAGTTTCGGATGTTACAGATGTCCATAAACATTTTTTAAATAAAGCCAAGGTTATGGAGATCTGTGATGTCTGAAACTAGTCGGCTATTTTTATAATTTTTATGATTTTATTTGAATTTTAATTGTGAACATATTTTTGTGTTCAAAAGTGTAATTTTCAATTTATTAATACAATAATCGAAATACAAAAATGAATGAAGATAACTTCAAGGTGTTTTGAAGTCTGGAAATCGACTGTTCTAGGAAATGGAAGCTACTCGTGTTTGTATCTTCAGGTTTTAATGAAAAGTACGTTTACTCAATTCGCTCATAATAAATTTGTTCGCTGCATTTACACAGTGATTTTAAATATTACGCAACCTAGAGAGTGCACTTTTAATATTTGAAAATTATGATAGGCTGTTGCGATTGTAACTTTCGTATGACGTGACTATTTATTATTTATTTATTTTTTTGTTTTTTTTGTGAAATCATTAATATGCAGATTCGGAATAAATCCGAGCAAAACTCGGCCACTTGCTATAGTTCATTTGTATAAGGTGATCAAATAGTAGCTGAACGTGTTATAATTAAGCAAAATCAACAGGCAGCGCACAGGGCAACGGCCGATATGGACTGGCTGACAATTTCAAATCTATTTTGTTGCTTTTGAAGCATTTGTTAAAATTTAGGTATCTTTTTTGACAGCCGTCTCTAATCATATTAATTATCGGCATTTAGCCTCTCTTAAATACTTAATCTGTTAAAATCCCTCTGTCATACTAATTGGCGGAGCAATCCGTATACTTAAATGTTTTATAAATCTTTTATCTGCTCTATTGTAGATTACTGCTTCTTTATTTATAGCAATTTCTCCTGGTTTCAAAATTAGACGGCATTCCAAGTACCCTACCTTTGTCTCGACCTTTATGCCGTGAGATCTATCCCGGTTCCGACTATCCTTACTGAATTCTGTACTCCTGCGCTCCTCATTCATAGATATCCTATTGGTACTTCCCATTTTGCCTAATCCCCATTCTGCCTAATTTCCATTTTGTCTAAATTTAAGAATTCGTTTACTCAGCGAATAAAAAAAACATCAGACAAACGTACGAATGATTTCGTGTTGGCAACAACGCGTCATCATTGTCGAACTTTAAACAGACTAAACGCTGCACTTATTTTGCTATTTGATTCCGTTGTTAAAATTTTTTTTTCTTTTCGAAAAACAACAAAAACGTTTCTATGAAAATCAGAAGTAAAAAAATACCGCTAAAAATGTTTAATGTAAATATACACGAAACGACGACTTCGATTACGATGATTTGCGAGTTATTCCATTTCAAGTCCAGTGCTGCATAAATCCCACTCGCCTTATTAGTCAGTACATAAAAGCCTTATTGCGGTCTAGTGTGACATGAACGTTAAGTTCGGAGTTTCAGAAAAAAAGAAAGAAAAATGATCTAGATAAAGAGTTCTAAGCGGACAAACGCTTTATTACAAATTGAAGATATAAAATAAATAAACGGAGAATAGTTTTTTTTTGCTTTTTCTTAATTTTTTAGAGTTTAGGAAAAGAAGCAGAAAGTGTATTTAAAAAGCTACTAACCGAAAAGTAAAGTTGATACAGATTTATTAAGCATAAATAACTTATATTAAACTAATAGTATACTTTAAATTATTTATCAGTTAATAAACTTGTATTTAATTTTTAATTTTTATTGTTCTTCTTTTTGCTTTTATTAAAACTAAAAGAACTGTTGCTTTAAGGTCACTTATAACAATTTTTATAAAAAAATTAAAGATTAAATTATTTATTACGGTGTTCATTGATATAAAAGAGGAACTTATGACGATGTAAATGTAAATTAAGGTTGAAAGCATCGGAAGGAAACAATGATTTGAGTAACATTTAAAAGAAACTAAGTAAAACTAGCATAGTATTAAAGGCAGTGAATACAATTAGAAATAAATCTGGAAGATATAAAAAAAATCGATCACGTTTACAGCAGAAAGTATGAAATGAATAAATGAACATGGAATTAAAAGCACCATATAAAAATACATGTATATTTTAAATGTTCTTATAGATTGATGTCTGGAGTGGTATATATATTATACATGAGATAATCTTTAGCAGTAGATTTTTAGCTGTAGAAAATTAAGGAGCAATAATACGAAAAAAAGCTCAGTCTAAAAGGTTCCATATTTGTTTTCGTTTTACTTTTGTTTGGTTTCAGTTACATTTTAACCAAGAAAAGGTCAGTTAAAATGCTCACGATGATTTTTTCGAACAAACATACTACAACCTTCTGTTCAATTTTATTTATTTCGTCTTCTCGCAATTTTCGTAAATACTTAATATCGGACTCTAAAAGTGTTCTCTTAACTATCTGCTCCCTTCTCTTTCCTACTTACGTGATATTCCTTCAGCATCCAAACTCGATCTATTATTTATGATCTCCTTTCTACATATACTATCTAAATCGTGGTTGTCGTTTAATAAATAATAACCTAGGTCTGATCTGCCGACAACTAGAGAGGGATTTTTAGATTTAGACTGAATGGCAGGAATCGAAGTAAATTTAGGGTCACCGAGATAAGAGCGAAGAAAGAAATCTTGTACACCCGATCAAGTTCTTAAAGGTAAGATTTCGATGAACTGCCATATGTAAAAAAACCGTAGTACAATCTCCAAGTAACAATGTATCAGTGTTACTAACCCGACTATCCGATGAGAACGATTTTAAAGGTTTATTTTTTTAAGAGAAGAAGCGTAAGGATGATTAATGTGATCGCGAAGAGATAAATGGCCGGTAAAAAATGCACTTAAATAATCATCAAGAAAGACGGAACAATTGTTTACAGTTAGATTAGTTAAGGAATATAATTATTTGAACGAAAAGTGAAAATTGTGAAGGAAAATTTAAGAAAAGAGACGAAGAAATAAATATTGGAAGAAACACTTTGAACCACTATTATAGTGCACCCCTCCCGCTTGGGATGATATTACGAGAAAAAGGTTAAATGAGTGTAATATCAACGTGGGTAAAGGAAGTGAATTTTAAGGAAAGTGAGACGATTTGTGAACTGACTAAATGGCGAAAACGGAGATAAGTTAAAACTTCCGTTAAGAACTTCTTTTATTTAGAATCTAAATGGAAACAAAAAAAAAAAATAGACGAAAATGAAACTGACCGTCCGCTAATATGTTCAAAATTAAATTAACGTATTTTGAAATAGAATGTCAGTGCGGCATATCTAGAATTTTTCTCAGAGAAAGGGGACCAATTTAATTTTTCACTCTTAAAGATTTCTAGACATTTTACAAACAGAACTCCACTAAAAAAAAACAAAACAAAAAAAACGTATATTTCAGATTAATAGTAACGGAATTATTTATATAGTTCAACTTTTACAAAGATATAGTGGAACCCCGTGATCTCCATGCTAGACCTCGGCCACGATCATGATGCGCTGCGTACGTACATTCAAATCAAGATCCAAATAAATTCATGCTGGTCGATAAAATTTTATGATCTGATCAAAAGAGTGCAATAATTCACAATATCTGTAACAGAAGGCGATTGAGGTGATTAACGGATATGAAGATTTTACAAAGGCGTATAGAAACGGATCTAAAGCTTGTACCAATACCAGCATGCGCTCATGAAATTGGTGGTGTATTAGTTGGGGTGTTCGTTTAAATGATTCTTATTCGGCACTGGATACAGAAATGTTTGCAGTTCTGTTTAATCGCCAAGAGTGCTACAATTCTAAAGCTCACCGGAAAAAGTTACCGGCTATTACAGATTCTGTGACCACCATACAAAGTCTACAAAATAATAATAACGCAGTAGACTCCTACGTCTCCTCATTCTCCAACCCGAACTCCTTTTTCTTGTCTACTCAACCTTCCCTTCCACGTTTCCCCTGGTTTATTAACTTTCCTTCAATGCGCCGTTCCAACCTCTCTGCGATTTACCGCTTACGTTTTAGGCATAGTTTGCTCTCTTCCTCATTGTTCCGTTATTCTCTCGTGCCTTCTCCTTATTGTCCATGGCACCCTCCCAGCGATCAATGTATTTATGATCCCGATCATATAATGTTCAATTGTTCGTCGCTTTCAACTGAACAAGCTTCTCTTTATTCCTTCCTCTTACAAATCGGTACTCCCGCTCCATACCGTGCTTCATTCATTCTCTCCCTTCCTTCTCCTTCGGTTATCCTAGCTCTTGATTCTTTTCTCCATCTCTGATCGTGTAAGGATCTGAGTCCCTCTTTCCTCTCTGTTTCATTGTTCTTGGGCCAATGTCCATGTTGACGAACCCATTAAAAAAAAAAAAGAATCAATCGAGCAAAAAATTCAAGGAACTCTGCTATCGCTAGACCAGAAGTACTACCAGGTCGAGTTTCTGTGGGTCTCTACACATACTCAGGCACCAGGGAATAGACGCGCGAATCTAGAAGCTCAGTCTGCTATGTTATCCGCGATTCCGCATAACATGTTTCTAGGAGAAAGAATAACTGAGCTGAGCAGTGGAGCAAAGAATGGATGTCCAAGACTACACTTTTACGCCAAATAAAGCCGATTATCGAATCATGATGGCCGCCGATTAATAGCCTGTCGGTTGAATACACAACAATCAATCGGCTAAGAATAGGGCATGCAGCTAATAGTCATGACCACATACTGCAAGGGATAACTCCGTCTAATGCATGTCCATACTGTGCAGAATTAAAATATTCGTCATTACATCATATCCTAATTGAATGCCGTGGTTTTAATGCAGCCCAAGCACTTTCATTTCGTTAGTAAAAATATTAAAGAACAGATAATCGTATAACATTTTGAAGAAGTACATTCAGGATGGTGGACTATTGACTTTAAGTAGCCTCGGCAGCTCTCACCGTGATAACCTTAGTAGTTAAAAACGGTAATTCAATGTAAAAAAAACAATAATTTAATTTGTTTTATAGGTTATTCCTAGACGTATTGCTTAGAAATTCGACGTTAACGTTTTGAATTCTTCCTTTTTCATTTACTTTGCATTTGATTTTCGGATTATGCTGTTTACTTTTTAATTTAAAATTTTAAACTATTAAGAACTTATACAAGGTGTATCATCAAAAAAAATCGCTGTATAATGGTAGTACCGTATAGACACGCATATTATTCTTAACTTTAATTTCTCTTTTAAAAAATGTATGTAATAGCGCGTCAGTATTTCAACTATTTCCAAATTATCGGATAAAAATATCTGAAGAAAGCAAATTGACACATACACTACAAATAAAACTGTGTGGTTTTCCTTAGTGTGAACTGTAAAAATCATAAAATATTTTTACCGTGGTAGAAGAACAGTTCACACCTTGGTTACACCATTAATATATTCCGTCGGCTACATGCCAACATTGTTTATGTTTATACATATGTGACACATCATCAGTGACGAATATTGCAATACTGCTAGCCACGCGGACAAGTACCAAGGCATATTGAAAAAATCAGAAATCTGCCAGTATTTCCTCTATTAGTAAAGGTTAACCTGGCTGAAAACAATTTTTAGCTAGCCAGTAGAAATCCGGTAAGCTGCTATTTGAGCGTGTGAAGAAAAATGCTTCACCTGTAAGATGCTAATCGATCTATCAATGTCGAGTAGTAGTCGAATTCCGATTCGATGATTTGCTCGCTTTCATATTTTGTTCCCCTGCATTATGACTACTTCTCTGATGTTGGAAAGTCACGAACAGCACATTAAGTATCAAACACATACACACAACAACCGGTGTAAGCAGCCAGTCAGATCGGGTATTTAACTAAAAGTCCTTTTCTGATTCGGCAGAGCAAGCGGTGCATTGTAGCTAATCTGGAATTGTCACTGCTATAACCACAACTTGCATTAAATACAATGGCATCACTTTTGTTTCTTGTTGTTTTCGTTATCGTGCGAATCTGTAATTAGTTATTTTGACTGTTAGGTCTTGCTTAGATGTATCTCTATTTTAATAGTTTCAAAATAAAAATTTAGTTAATTTCGGTTATTCCATTAAAATTATAAAGATCGATAAAAAACAAAAATTTTCCTATTTATCGATTTAAAATTTATTGCAATGCTGGGGCACCATTCTTTCATAATTTTTATAACTTATAAACTTCAACAGAAATGGTAAAATTCAATCAGTATGCATATCGGCTAAAACAGAATATACCAAATCCATTCGACTACGTATTTGCTTATTAAAACGTGTTTAACATATGCGTTTGCAATATTTTACAAAAAAAAAAAAAAAAAAAAAGTTGATAATTGCAGTTAGAGCGGTGCCGATTCCAGACGCTATACATTTTTTTTTTTTTTTTTTTTTTTTTGATGCCGGCAACAGTATAATCTATACAATTAAATATTTGTATAGCGTTTAGTCACTACCATTGTCGTACTGCTGTGAAACCGTGACTACAATACTAATATTTTATTGTGGCGAAACGACGTACACACGCCTATATTAATCATATTATTTGTTTTATCACAGTGCTGATCGGTAGCAACGGAAATTACAAAAGTAGAAAAAAGCTAGCCTGCTCGATGAAAGCGGTTTTTGTAAATTCATTTGGTGAAACATACCAATAGCGAAAATCTGTCGACTGTTGCAAAGGAGAAGTGGTACGGAAGCGTGATGCAGCGCGGACTAGCGAAGTTAAATCGGCAGGTAAAAAAATTGTGTTAATGTGAACAGATGTAATCACATTTAAAGTTTAAAGTTACGCTATTTAATAATCGTTTTCATTTGTTTATTTATTTTTTAAATTTATTCTTTTTTATTGTTCACATAAATTATTTGTAACGGAAACTTTCTTTATCTAAATTTAAATATCAATTTTTTCTTAAATTTAATTTTTAATTTTTTGAAATAAAAAAAAAAAAAAAAAAAAAAAAAACGGTTTCTGCATAAATGTTTTTGTGTTGTTAGTGCTTATGATTTCATATCGAGTTAACCCTGATTGAACATTTTTCTACGGAAAAAGTAGGGATTCGCCGTTGTTTTTTTAAAAAAAGGATTTTTATAACTGAATTCAATTTGTGTTTTTTTTTTTACTGTAATTAAATTACATTAATCTCGCTTGAAATATATATTTTCCCCTATTATTTGGTATCTCCGTTCTTAACTTCCATCCACTTTCGAATTTTATCTAATTAATTTATAAGAAGCTAATTCGAGGTCGAGGAATATCAAACATGTTAATGTTTTTTACAACGTTTATTATTTTTTGCGGATAATATATATAAAGATTCCAGATCAATCCAATTCGAGCTTAACAGTTCATGGGCAGCCTAATGATGTAGATTTTTTCAAAACTGCATTTCTTGACTACTGTTTCCAGCTTTTTTTAACGATGGAATTAATATTTCTATCGCAGCTGGTTCACCATTGTACTTTATCAGTTGACACTTGTTCGCAATTTATTTTTATTAACTTCAATATCTTTGATCATCTCCACCATTATACACGTTCTCTTAAAATTCTTCATGCATTTAAATAATCAAACAGAATTACCGGCACCTATATCAAGTCGGATTTTTTCAATATACCTTGTGCTAAAACGTCTTCTGTAATAAAGTAAAAAACTGCCTTTCACAATCTTCAAATTCCATCTTTTCCTCCACTAATTCCTATAAATCTAATCAAGTTTCCTAACAATCCTTATCACTTACGATGATACTGTAATAACTGAATAACTGAAAACTTCCCAAAGAAATACTTTCGGATCGAAACTGCGAAGCTTTCTATACTAAGACGTCAGAGAGTGAAAACCAAGTTGGATGTGCGATCACAAGACGGAGTCACCTGCTCACTGTCGTTATGATACCGTATTCTTATTTGTGAACTTCCCGGAATCCTTCAAATAACTTTACACTAAGCTCTACCAAAGACGTAAAGAAAAGGTCAAATATATACACATCATTTAAAATCTATTTATCATAATGATGCTTTTAAAAGAAACACCTGTGAAACTATTTCTTCATAAAATAAACGAGTTCATCGTTGTTTTCAATATACACATACACGTATATATATGTATTAATGATAACTTCATTCTTAGTCCCTTTTTTGTTCCGAAACGTTACATATACTGTATATATAAGAGGACAAAAAGTATCGACAACATGGATCGTTAAGAATGACGTCGATTTTCCTCGTTCTTTACGAGAAGTATAGAAATGATAGGATAGAAATAGTTGTCTATACAGCCGTTCAAACTCGTTAGTTCTTTATTCTTCTATACTTCATAATTGGTGATTTTCTTCCAAACAAATGAATCCATCCTATCGCACACTCGTTGTATAGTAGGATGGAGAAGTATATTTCCTACGTTATTTCTTGCAATAAGCTCTCATATTTTTCTTTAAATTTCTATGACTTTTCTCAGCCAGTCAACTTCACTTCTCACTCTCTCCACACATAAAACGTCTCTCACGTTGCTAATCATGAATTCATCAATATCATTAATCAGTTATTTTTTCAACACATCCTTATTTACACTGATGGATTTAAGGGACTACCGCATGGAGTTGGAGCTGCATTTTTTGTTCCTAGTAGACGTTATGCTGAATCGTTTAAATTACCTGCCAATCTACTACACGGAATCAATTGCAATTCTTCAAGCACTGCTATACATGTCCTCGATTCGGGATAACAGTAAGTTAAACATCTTAGGCGGGTGCTATCGAAGGGATGCGAGGAAACACGAATATCGAGTACAATCGCACCTTTAACGCATAAACCTAGGTACCCCGTTAAGTACAACTTATCTTACCTCAATAATCCTAGGGCAGATCGGGCCGGTCCTATTTTGTTATAAAAAATCATTCGGCTCGACTAAATGAACTTTTATAATTAGTACACTTTTGCTCTCACGCTTGTTACTTTCCAATTGATTACGTGCGTACTGTAGTGTATTAAAGATAACGCGATGCGCGCCGTGAATTCCGGTTCGACCGCCAGTCCCTTTTTATTTTTCTCGTTCTACCAGGAAATAAACAGTGGCAGAAACGCCTGAAAACTACATCGAATTATTTGATAAAGCGGTTCACGGGGCGAGAGAAACGATTATTGTCGTATAATTATTGTTCATTATTACTATTATTTATTATTATTCTTATTCTTGTTATTATTATTATTATTATTATTATTAACATTATCACCACTACCACCATCATTATCATCGTCATCTTTATCATCACTATTATTATTATTATTATTACAACGGAGATAATCAACATTGTCAGCGGTAGGGGAGGTTTTTAAGTTTGGACACGGTTCTCGCAGACTGTAAGCTTCGAATAGAATTACGATTGTGAAAACTGTGCGGAAAACTGCAAGATATCGGCGCCGTATACGGCACAGATCAAGATTAGGCTGCCGCACTGGAAAAGCCGTGCTGGAGATTCCGCGTTAAGGCTCTAAATCGGCCAACTGTTTAGTTAACGACAACGACGGAGAAGGTGAAAGAGAGCGCTCAGTAAACTCTTCTTAACCGGGGCCGATGGGCTGGCAGACATGCTTCGGAGGCAACTGCGCTTTAAGAGGAACGACTTGCAGGTTATAAAGTTGGTCCGCGTTTATAAGTTAGCTTAAGGCGACCAAACGAGCCGACAATTATAGCATTCAGATGAGTAGGGGGCGACGAATAGCAGCGGTTCAGTTTGTTTGCAAACGTTCAAATGTTCCTTTTATCTGGTCATAAGTATCGCTAACCGAACGCGTTCAACTGACTCCCTTGGCCGTTGCAGGCGGCTATACCCCTGCACTGACTATTCGTCTAAGTGAAAAGATAAGCCTTGTCGCTGGCACCTCAACTCTGTCCCCCACTTGCTCGTATAGCGATATATTCGCGGCGACAAATTTACATAAACGATAATTTACTCATTATGTATATAATAGCCTGGACGAAAGGGCGTCTGCGGCCGCTTTTCCATTGTGGAATTCTCAGAATTCTATACATGGCGCGTGCATAAAACTATTAAAATTCAGCAGCGACGAAATCGAAAGCGTCAGATCATTTACAGCTGTTTTCGTTGTATAAACTTAATTTACATACTAAACAGAACCATGCAAATTTCCCGCTTACGCACACCCGACTGATTATTTGTCGCGCCAAAAACGAAAGCAACGCCGCCGTCAATGAATCAACAATCCGAATAACGCCGCGCGGCCAGCAATTTCTTCAAAAGCCGGTCCGCGGAAAATTTACTTTTTAATGAAATTTACTTTCGACAAATCATTCCGCAAATTACTTTTCATTCCGTCAAATCCGGAACTATTTCCAGACCCGCATCGATAAGCACGACGCGAAGCTGTCATCGCTCTCATTTGCATAATATTTACCACCGCTCAATTTCCATCGTAATCGACATTAAGGCATCATCACACCATCTTTTGACTTTCACGTGTCTTCTTATTGACATTTACGTTTAAGCGTTCTGGTCACTTGCACCGAGCAGGGTTGGCTGGTCCTCGGTGCGCAGTTTCTCTATGGGATCATTTGGTTATTGGCCTCTCAGACGAGCGGCGAAATTTAAAATCTATTCGTATTTTTAATAAATAGGAAAACATTTTAAGTCGATCGCGCCTGTTATATTAATAAAATCTAGACTACTGAGTATTTGTTATCACCACTAACCGGTACATTTTTGCGTGAGAATCATTAAAATCGATTCACATGAATTGATGCACGAACAAACATTGAAAAAAAATAAAAAAAAAAAGAAAATCACCTCTTTTTTGAAGTCGGTAAAAACATTAAATAACGATTATATTTATTGTAATTACAAACTGTAATTTCTTCGCGCAGCAAGCTCACCTGCAATGAGCAGTCAAAAAAGGACGCTTTACGTTGCACATTCCTTTTTGGAGAAACAATTACCTATCAATTTATGCTACGAATAAATAAATAAATAATTAAATAATTGTCCAACGTTACAGTTACCTAATGTTAATATTTACGTTGTACGAATTTTCATTCACTATTCACAGACATATATATGTATGTAACATTGATCATTTTTAATTGGAAACATTGACGTCACTTAAACTCTTTGTTATTCTTATAAACTAAAAACATTTTTGCAAACAATTAAACCATCGCACAAAAACAGAATTAAAATTATATAAAAAAAAACATTTAAAAATAAACACAGAAAAATAAAATAGATCTTACTTTGAAACATTTCTAACATTGTAATATAATATGCGGTGCACTTTTTGTCCTCTGTAATTATCAGTGATTTGTTAATTATACGATTTACTTTTCTTTATTATTTACTTCTTTAGCATTTGTTGTTTTCTTTTTCCATTTTGTTTTACTTTTTTTTTTTCGTTTTCTTATTTTCTTTTTGCAGGACTTTTTTATTAATAACGTTTTTTTATATTAACTTGTTTTACATTCCTACATAGTGTGTATTATTCAAGTAAAAGGTAAGACGTCTGGCCTAGTTCACTTCAGTCTAGTTTATTTAAATGAACTATAAAAATAGATTGATATTAACTGGAAGAAGCTCCTTTCGAATCTCACTGAACAGTAGCTATATAATAATAGTAATGCTGAAGTCACAAGTCAAATAAAAATATTGCAATATGGTATATATAAGAACAAACAGAGAAATTAACTATAGTAGAAGAAGAATGTAAACAAAACACAGGGATGAGAGAAATCCCTTGAATAAGAATGTTGTCACTTTTTAACCTTATTAGAAAAGAAGGTTTATTACTGAGTTGCAAAATTGCTTTTCTTGTTAATAGGGAATTAATGAACTGTGTCATTCCATTCAAAGCAAAAGCCATTGAATTTATCTTTTTTTTTATTTATTTTTATTTTTTATTTTACACCACTCCAGCCCTTAGGCCACTATTGGCGACGCTACAGTTCTTTTTAAACAATACTTAAATATAAATCAATAACTCTATACTGATCACCCCCATCGAGGTGTGACAGCATTGACAGTAGTAATTATAATATTATTACTTTAACTATGTATAACTCTTAACCTAATCTTAATATCTATTTCTACCGTAAACGATCTCGCCGTTACCGATAATCCCACTCTACTCCACGCACATGGGTCAGATGAGGAGAGCGCAGGATCTGGTCCTTTTTTTTTTTTTTTTTTTTTTCAGTTTACTATTTACGAACACGGCGCTTATTACTTACCTCCACTGCATTGTTCAGTATCATTGATACCCCTACCCTACACCATGTGCGTTGTTGAGGTAGGGAGAGCCTGCTTGCACTATTTCTGCAACAGCTCTGGTATGTACTCCATCGTTAGCTATGATTTAATACATCCCGGCACCACTTTCTTCTTAGCCTTCTTTGTGGAACGCCTGGAAGATACCTGGTGATACATCCTGACCACGTTGATATTACCACTGTCTGGGGCAGCTTTTCAAAGAATTTTCTATACTGCTCAGCATAGTACTCATGAACATAAGGAACATGCAGATCATTATGTAATGTGTCATAAGAAACAAAGTATGGAGCTCCAACTATTCTACGGAGAATCTTCGACTGCAGCTGTTGGATTTTATTGATGTTACTTCTAGCTGCCGATTCGTACACCTCAATACCATACCTCCATATGGGAGCTATAACCGCCAAGTATATGAGACGCCTGCAGGACAGCCTCACAGTCGATCGTGCATCGAAAAATCTTTTTAGCATGGCCATTCTTGTTGCTATCTTATTTCTCACGTGAGTAGTCTAAAAACCAGGCACCTGGCGGGTGTGACGTCATAACCCCAGAACTGTGTGTGGAGGTCAAAAAGTAACCCAATTTCTTGCACGGGCTTCGAAAATTCACCCAAGTTTCCCCAATTTCCCCAAAATTTCCCCAAATTCCCCCCAAATTTCCACAATTTTCTGCAAATTTTCCGCAAATTTCCCCCAATTTTCACTGTACAGGTTCCGCACATTTCCAATAGTTCGAACCGCTTAAAAACTAACCCAAGTATATTATTTAAAGCCCGAAACTAACCCAAGTCCCCACCCACCCCTCCTGCCCACAGCGTTACCGCGATCTTTTAAATATTTCAAAGTCTAAGTATATGTAATATAAAATTAGCCTAAGTATTTATTTTTAATGTGTAGAGAGTAGAAAGTAACCGATTATAAATTAACCCCAGTATATTATTTAAAGCCCGAAACTAACCCAAATCCCCGCTCACCCCTCCTGCCCACAGCGTTGCCGCGATCTTTTAAATATTTCAAGGTCTAAGTATATGTAATATAAAATTAACCTAAGTATATATTTTTTTTTATTATTTATAACCTTACATATATGTTCATATTCGTTCGTGCGTCAAGGTCACCGACTCTGTCCAGCTCTTCCATGCCCCCAAATTATACTTAAGTCGATGACCACAGGTCAACTTCGTTCATCTGCGTATATAACCAGCTTTCACCAAAGGAATGTGATTTTTCCGAGTCATCCCACACATTTTTTTTATTTCTTTCGTCTTATATTTTTATATTAATCTATAGTCCAAGCTGCAACCGTTCGTAACCTCGCGGCCAATCAATTTAAATCATTAATTTTTCTATTATTATATAATTTTTATTTTTATTATATCTTCTCTCTATGTAAATATATATCTATATATCGACTTGATAGAAAAAAAGATCGTTAAATCTCATCTGCGTTATTTCTTGATGAACTGAAAAATAAACTATATCGTAATATATACATCGAATACACGTTTGTACAAAAATATACAACCAGTTCACATTTTATTCAATATTTTTATTTTTATAAGTATTTTTCGAGATATATACGACTTTGTCTATGAGATGTGATTAACATTTGTATAGAGCGACAGGTAAATAACCTGCTAGATAATGAGATGCAGTATGTTTAAAGAAAACGCGGCATAGATCAGGGATTTCAACGGGCGAGAGTAAGAATGCGTGTGTGAGATAGACGATTATTTTTCTCTGGTACAGCAACATAGTCGTAAAAAATCAAAATCGTCTTCTGTTATCTCGAATCTTCTATCACTCCGCTTAAAAAGCCGAGTACATTTTTTCTTCATTTGTATGCATGCGCTCACTAGCCGGCCTTTCGGTCAAGGTCGTCTACTCGAAACATTTAACGTAGTTCGTTGCTACAACCGGACGATTGCTTTACCTCCAACCATGAAGACATGAAAATACCGAATTAGATATTACCTGACAAGCCCATCTGCTTAAAACGATCAACAGAGATTACATTTACAACCAAAATAATGCTATACCCCCAACCTCGAAGGAATTTAAATATCGAATTAGAAAGTAGCCGTTTGGTCCGCTCACATTGTCCGGCTAACGGATGTAAATTATACTGCTATAAAAAAATCATAAAAAAAGCGATATTTTACGAAAATGGTGGAAGCGCCTTTTGTATATATATGTGCTGAAGAAACCTGTTTTTATCGTTGTAAGTTCGAGAGTGTTTAGCTGGAGAAATCTGATTGCATCGTTCATTTGGATTTGTGACTTTGTTCAGCGATCGTTGAAGATTTTCGTCTTTAAATAATTTCAAAGTTTTTTCAAAGTATTTTATCAACCGTCAACGTTTCATTTAATTTGGTAAGTACAATCATGTATTTATTTATTTATTTAAATTAAATTCTCCGTAATTATTATTTTATACAATACGATACAATATCATAGAAAAATTATCTTCGATTTAATAATACGAAATCAGAGTTTATTCGTACGATTACGTACGCAAAAAATCTCTTTTGTGAATTACCTTTTTTTTGTTTTCCTACGGTACATTATATTACCGATTTATTTTAAAATATTTTTGTAACTTAAAGTATACGATGAATTAGTTTTTTTTCTTTTAACATTTGTATAAGTAATGAATTTACCTGAGATAAAATTTATTCATCTTTTCTGATTTACATTAGAATTTCGTAAACTTTTATGTTACGCTATATTAATTTCTTCGTCTTTTTATCAATTTAAAGATTCTTATTCGCAGATTTATACGTTTCTCGCTATTTTTACGTTACTTCCAATCAATTTTCTTAATTTTCCATTTATTTTAGCCATTCCTTACACGTTTCAACTGGAACTCAATTACGATTGTACTACAATAACGTTTCTATGAATATTTATGTTGTTTTATGTCTTATTATTTATATTATGTTGTACACAGATACTATTTCGATATATTTGATTTACAAAATTTTTTTTCCACTTGCGATTAATGAAATTTAGAAAAGAGTTTATTTTAAAATATAAGAATGATAAAATCACAATTTACTATTCTTAATTACTTTCTCTATACTAATCTCAATTTTATAAATATATTTCTTTAGCACGGGAATTGATTGGACCAACGAATTTTTACACGAAGAAAATACATTGATTAAAAAATAAAATCCAACCCGAGTAGTGAGGTAACTTAATATACCAAGTATCCGAAAGGGAATAGCGGAAGACCTTCGCGTCAATTTATTTATATCGTTTGTTGTTGGTGAGTACTCAAGTTATTTATTGACGTTTAATATATGTATATCACACATATGGAATCTACGAAATCAATTTATTTCTTCAAATTTTACTAATCCGCAAGTAATTCCTTTTTTCATTGAAAAAATAGTTCGAGTAGTAATTTTTACACAAGTTTCATATTCATTTAATGATGTTTCCGATTTTCTCTGCTAACTTAACAGTATACAAACTAATCACAAACTTTTTCAAATTCTTTTTTCATTAAATATTTTCATACGAAATCATTATTACTATTTTTGCGTCATCTCATATTATTAAAAAAATTTCGAATGTGGTATATATTTGTTTATTTACGTGTGTATATAATGTTGATATGTATTTTTGATATTTTACTATATGCTCTTTTATCTCTAAATATTTTTTATTTGGCACTACGAAACCAAATGGTAAAAAGAAAATTATGACTGAATACAATATGTTCGTCTATTTAAAAAATCCGCGTTTATCTTTCTGACTATATATTTTCAAAACGTATTATTACTTATTCATAATCATGTTCTGGAAAAAATTTTTTGTATCATTTCTTCTTGAACAATCACTATCACGATCATATTTTAAAAATTAAAGCAAACTGAAGGAACACGTATTTTTTTATACAAATTATTGTAATGTAGATATATATTGTATATTTCATGCTAATTTAAATTATATTATTATACAATATTTTACCACAGATGTTTTATCCTAAATATGTTTTCTAAACAAATTTATGTTCTGGTATATACAATCGCATAAATAAAAAAGAAAGAAAAGTTATACGCTCATTTAGGGTTCATGCTTATTTTTCAAAAGTCGTTTTAAAACTATGAAATAAAGACGCTCTATTTAGATCATTTATACATCAAATTGATCTATTCAATTTCAAGTTAAAATAACATCACTAAATAACGTCTTATTCGGTCTTTAAAAACCAGATGAGTATAACCTTGAAAGAAACATTAATAATGAATTAGAAAGTATCGTTTTAGGCACTGTTATGATACAAATACATGGCTATAATAAATGGTCTTTTGTAAATTTGAATAAAAACCTGTTTTTTAATGATGTAAGTTAGAAATTCCAATAGTATATAAGTGGAGAAATCTGAATTCCTTGATGATTTAGTTTTGTGTCTTTGTGCGTTTCAGTTCTATGTTTTTCAAAGTGGTTTTTTAAAAATAGTATAAATAACTCCGTGTTAGTAACTTTTTTGTTTAGTAAAAATAGTTTTTTGGTGTCTGTTTTTTGTTAATAGTGATTTTTTATAATGACCGCATCAAACACTGAATTAGCGAAAATGTTCCCGATGCGCGTATTGTTCCACATTGAAAATATCGAAACGAAATTTCGTAAAAGACTTGCAACACATAGAATCGTTAATGATAATTTTAATATCCGGGACATTAATAAATTTTTAAAATATGTAAAACCGACCGTTTTCGAATTAATAACCGGAAATATAGGAACTGGTTTAAAATGTAGCATGGTGTTGCATTCTTTATTTCGTAGGGCGACAGCCATTACTAAAGGTGAACATGTCGCCCCCACTTATTTTTCGTCGGAATGTAAACTTTTAGTTGCGGGAAATGATTTGAACAAATTTTACAATACTTCGATCCGTGAAATAAAAGAGAAACTTGAGAAATTCGAACACGTGAAAGGCTCGGGTTGGACAATTGATAAAATTGTATACCTTGAAGTTAAATTAAATTATGCAAACATTTTATCGCGCGCGTCGTCGTTTATTCCGTTGCCGAATGTAATTAATGCACGTAAAGCCGTTATTAATGTTCAGAATAAAGACGTTTTTTGTTTTAAATACTCAATGCTCGCAAAATTTGTGAATAAAGATGCGCAGGAAGTATACAAATATATAAACAAGCCTGATCTCGAGGCAAAATATAACTGGACAGGAATTCCATTCCCTGCCAGTCTAGATGATATTAAACTGTTCGAAAAAAATAACGTAAATTCATCAATTAACGTTTATGGTCTCGATGAAAACAAATTTGTATACCCTGTAAGAATATCAAAGGAGGAACGTGCTGATCATACGGATTTATTGCTGATAACCCATGGCGAGAAGCGACACTATTGCTATATTAAAGATTTAGAGAAGTTGGTTAGACATCAGATAACAGGTGATAAGACACGCATTCATATATGCAGACGATGTCTTTGGCATGTAGACAGTGCAGAAAAATTGCAGGAGCACAAGAAGATCTGCAGTGATAATTCTGCAGTTGCAGTTGAGATGCCAAAACCTGGGAAAAATTACCTTCAATTTGATAAGTTCCGCCAGCAACAGTATGTAGCATTTTCCATCTATGCAGACTTTGAGTGTTTTATACAACCTGTCGTCAACGAGAATCCTAATGCAGAAGATGAGGAAGAAGAAGAGGAAGAGTCGAGCATAAGACGTACTCAAAGTGAGCAGCCACATTCGAATACTATTAAAGTTCATAGACACGTGCCTATGAGCTATTCTTACTTAATCGTTTCGCGTGTGGATGGTTTCGAGATGCCTCCATGTTTATGTGAACAAAGACTTTACCGCGGCCCCGAGGCTGCCAAAAAATTTGTGGAAAGTTTAGTCGAAGATGCTAAAACTATATATGATATTTATAAGCAGAATAAATCAATCGTTATGACCCCAAGTGACATTGTAGCATTCGATAATGCAACAATTTGTAATATTTGTTCGAAAGCCATCATAAATGATGATAAAGTTCGCGATCACGATCATTTAACCGGCAAATTTCGTGGTGCGGCACACACGAAATGTAATTTGGAAATGCGGCTTCCATATTTCCTACCTGTAATTATACACAATCTTACTGGTTATGACAGTCACTTGATCATTCGGGAGTTGGCTTATGACTCACTGGACATTAATGTACTAGCAAATACAGAAGAAAAATATAAAGGATTCACGAAACAAGTCGTCCCAGGTAAATTTCAGCTCCGGTTCATTGATTCATTCAACTTCATGGCATCGAGTCTGGAAAAACTAGCAAGTTACCTGCCCGATAACGCTTTCCATCACACTGTTTCAAACATCAGGGACCCTGGAGTACTCTCCCTTTTCCAACGAAAAGGATATTTCCCATATGAATACTGCTCAGATCCATCAAAACTTGAAGAAGAAGTGTTACCTCCGCGGTCAGCATTCTATAGTTCATTGACTAAATCAACAATCTCAGAGGAGGCTTACCAACATGCGCAGAATGTATGGAATATCCTTGGAGTTAGGAATTTGGGCGAGTATTCTGATGAATATTTGCGTACTGATGTATTATTATTAGCGGATATTTTTGAAAATTTCAGATCGGTATGTTATATTAATTATAAATTAGACCCTGCATGGTCATATACTGTGCCAGGGTTTAGTTTTAATGCTATGTTAAAAATGTCTGGTATACGTCTCGAATTATTAACTGATTATGACATGTATATGTTTTTTGAATCGGGAATACGTGGTGGTTTAACACAGTGTGTACAAAGATATTGCGAAGCCCGTAACCCGTACATTACTAGTAATAATAATGTAGTGACCTCGTCCTCGTTGTCGTCTTCTTCATCGGTGGTAGAACAAAATAATTATATTTTATATTTAGATGCTAATAATTTGTACGGTTATGCCATGAGTGAACCCCTTCCTATAGGGGGTTTCAAATGGATGACTGCACAAGAAATTGAACAAATTAATCTTAATAATATTGATCTGGACGGCGAGACTGGGTATGTGTTGGAGGTAGATGTGGAATATCCTTCCACATTACATCATATGCATAATGATTTACCATTCCTTCCAGAAAGGAAGGCAGTTTCGAAGAAAGGATCAGTAAAAAAGTTAGTTGCTACATTAGAACATAAAAATAATTATATTATTCATATTAAATATTTAAAATTAGCTTTAAATCATGGTCTTATATTAAAAAAAATACATCGTGGTGTATCATTTAACCAATCACGTTGGCTTAAACAATACATTGATCTCAATACTACTCTTCGTCAAAGGGCTAGTAATGAGTTTGAAAAGAATCTTTACAAATTAATGAATAATAGTATATATGGGAAGACTTTGCAAAACATTAGAAATATATTAGATATTAAGCTCGTCGCCGATGAAGTTAAGTTTACAAAACTAGTTAGTAACCCTAGATTTAAGGATCGTACTGTATATAGTGAAAATCCGTTTTTGTGTGCGGTTCACCGGAACCAAAAGAAATTATTATTTAATAAACCGATATTTGTAGGAATGTCTATTTTAGATATAAGTAAACATGTAATGTACAGTTTTCATTATGATGTTATGTTAAAAATGTATGCTAACGATAATTTAAACTTATTATATACTGATACAGATAGTTTAGTTTATAATATAATAACTCCTGATGTGTATAAAGACATGCATGATAATTTAAATTATTTTGACACATCAGATTATCCACCTGATCATATTTGTTATTCACTAGAGAATAAGAAAAAATTAGGGAAATTTAAAGATGAAATGAATGGTATTCCAATCACTGCGTTTGTAGGATTAAGATCAAAAGTGTATAGTATTAAGGTAGATAATAAGTCAGTTATAACTAAATGTAAAGGAATTCCATATAATATAACCAAAAATGAAATTACGTTTGATCAATACAAGTCATGTATATTTAGTAATAATAATATTTCCCCCGAAAATTATCGTACCGCTTATTTAATAAGAAGTTTTAAACATGAAATATATACAATACGTTCTACAAAGTTAGCCATCAATGGTTTAGACGATAAACGTATTGTATTAGATAATAATGTACATACATTGGCCATTGGCCACACAGCATTAACTAATAATAATAATAATAATCCTGGGACCAGCAATAGTGATGATACTATTGATCTGGCCCCACCCGCCAAACGAATTCGTTTAGGTTAAGATGTGTGTAAATATTGTTTTGTATATATTTGTTTATTAATATATATATTTTTATATATGTGTAAATTTTGTTTGTATATATTTGCATATATTTTTTCCCTTGATATGTTTCTTTCTATTGTATATATATTTTTCCTAATTTTTTTCATCTTTTTCCACTCATTTTCAATTCTGTTTATTTAATTATTTCTCTATCTCTCTTTCCCCCCTCTTAACATAAAGTACTGGTAATGATGAATATTACAAAAAATCTGAACCAGTCATGTAAAGTGTACATATAATTATTTATATGGAAACAAAAATTATCATTTTATGTCCCTACACAAATTTAAAGTTATATATATTTATAATAATAATAATATTTTTTCATCTTGTTTCAGAGCATAAGATCTTGTAAAAAAGAAAAAAAAATGGATGTAAACTTTGGATTATCAATATTAATACTTTTGTATATTTTAATTTTTTTATCATACTATTGTATCTTTTTTGATTCATTGCAAGCATATCATTTTATATCATCACTCGCTTTTTATATTCTCATCCACATTCTTTTTATATATATTTTGATATGATGTTATGTAATGTTGAATAAAAGTTTTCTTTTCTCATTCATTATTTTGTGTTTATTTCATATTTTACTGTTATTATTTTATATGTATATGTTTCAGCAGTAATGTGAAACTTCATAGGAAGAACTGAAAAAAGTAAACAATATATGAAAATAAGTATATTTATTGATTCTATATATAAAATATACAAACATCAAGCGATAAAAGAAAAATTACATGTCAAAAAAAGTCTTATTAACTAAATAATATAAAAATTTTTTAAAAAGAAAAAAATTAATCATCTGGAAACATTTTAAAAACAACTTCGCATTTTCCACAATCGCAAACAACATTTTCATCAAAAAATGAATCTTTAGTTTCAGGAAACATTTCTCGAATAAAATCAGTAAAAGATTTATGTCCACATTGTTTACAATCTTTAACTAATGTTGGATGTCTTGTGCTAAGAGGTAACGAATCTGGTGTATCATAACTATGATGTTTAAAACATGGTAAATATTTTTTAATATTTTCATTATTCTTCACCATTTCAGGTAGTTTATTGTATAGTTCGTAAATTTTATCAGGACATTCAGCAATTAATATCTCCGCAGTAGCTTTCTGTAACATTTCATGTATAGAATACTTTAATGCAGATAAAACTGGTCTAACATTCATATCGAACCATTTCATCATTACATGAACATTTTGTAATGAACATGCATTAGTTCTTCCATCAGTGTGCGCATCACATTTTACAGCACTCGATATAGCACGATACATATTGTTTAAATTTCTTAAATTTGGCATACCATATCGTGTTTCTAAATTAATTATTTCGTAATTTGATAGCGATGATTCCATAATCTTTTCCCATAGTGTTTCTACTTTTGCGTCTCCTTTAACGTAAATTTTTAAAGGTTGATATCTAATTAAAACATTTTCCAAATCATTCGATATATTTCTATAATCTGAATCTCCGGCATTCCAGGGAATTGAATGATAATTTCGTGTAAGCCACCAATTTGTACGTCTCTTACTATTTGATAATATATCCCAATCGAACGGTGGTTTATAAATTTGATGAAATTGTATTTCACCATTCAAACTTATAATCGCTAGTTCTTTAATTATGTAGACATCATCATTATTTTTAAAACATTGAAAATCAATTATAACTTCATATATATTATTATTCATAGTTATATTCAGTATTAATAATTACAACAGCAAAAACAAACTTTTTATAAAAAGCTTTATTACTTAAAAAACATACAAATGTGAAAAACTTATTGCGCGTCAAATTAGTGTTAACACAAACATAACACAACAAATACTAAATTGAAAATTGAGTTTCTTTTATATTTATAATTCCAGCACATTATAACTGGTTGATTTATCATGTATAATAAGAGCGTAACATGATGTGTTTGAAGGTATATTATTAAGCGTCTTAAAATCAATTCTAATCTGCAGCGGACTACCATCATTTAAGAGCTCATTTTGGAAGTTACACGGTATGATGAAAAGGGGATATTTAGTAAGAAAATCTTCTACACTAACAGCGGGGTGCGGTGGTTCTTTTCCATAATACATTGTTTGAAAATGGGCATATAACAAGTATAGGTTTCCAAATCTTTTTCGATCGAAATCTAAATTCATTACTTCGTAAGGATATCTTGTTGAATTTATGTAGGCACAAATTTCAGTTATATTCAAATGATCGAATGTAGAACTATCTTTGGTTAAATTATTTTGTTTATTCGTTTGAAATCCAATAATAATGTATCGAGGACGTTCTACTGTTGATGATGATTTAATTACCCAACTGTGTTCAGAAACAGTGGGCAGAGCCGGTTGATGAGAAAGAGACCATGCTCTAAATTGAATAGGCGCGTGCTTTATCTTCTTTATTTTGTTAAGTAAAGATATTTTCGCACGATCACTCAATTTAACAAACGGTAGTTGCCATGCAATTGTTTGAAATGTTACATTAACGGGCTTATCATCTGTTGCGGTAAAGGCATTTTTATCACTGTTGGCACGGATGAGAACAATTTCTTGACTTGCGTGTACAATAGCACGTCTATAGTCTTCCGCAAACCCAAATATGTATTGTAAAGGAATAATAAATTGAAATTCCAACAACGTTTTGGCTCCGGTACCTGATGATGTTGAGGGGGTTGAGGTATCAGCAATTTCTCGTGTAAATACTTTTAATTCTTCCGAATTTAGAGCACACGTACTGTAGTTGTAATCTGATTTGATATCTTCCGAACATAATAATCTACGCATGAGAGTTGTAATTCCAGGATGTCGTACACATTCTATAGTATTTCCATTAATTTCATATCGTAATTCAGAGAATAAAAATAGCGGTCCATTCATTGAAAAATTTACCGATGGTGAAACTGTACCTTGTAGAAGTAAATAACTTTCTGACGGTAAAGTAATAACATCCTTTTGCTGAACGGGTATTCGTATTTCATCACTAGGTCCAAATTTCGAACTTGCATAAGGTTTGTGAGTATGTATTTCGTAACTTGCAACTGTATCATCTGTAAGGGTATTGGCTGAATCAATTTGTAATATATGTTCCATTATACTGCACTGAAATTATCTTACTCAACTAGCACACTGTAACCCAACGACTTAAGTACACGAATACTTTTTCTACTCAACGCTTTTCGGCTTTTTCGTTCTCTATTTATATACTTTTCTTCACTTCGAATAGGCGTTTGAGAACGCTTATATATACTTTTATTAGTGTATATGATAGGCATTTTAGACGTTATTAAGATGATTACGAACTGGTTAGATGTAAATTTATAATTAAATCTTCACTAGCAAAATCAACGATATTTCCGTTTTGATCCTTCATATATATATTTAACTCTGAAATATAATCCGTACTCACGGGTAAATAAATAATCGTTTTCGGGTTTTCTGTAATTTTATATCCTGGTGCAATATTTAAAGGAAAACTGTAAATGAGATGAGATGAAGTTCCATTCGTATATCCACCTGTTGCTATGTTACAATATACATTCAGTATATTAATCGGTGTAATTTGAACGGTGTTAGGACTCATATGCATCATTAATGGTTTTAAAACATCTGAAACTCCACCAAAACCCAATAATGGGCCAATACTCCGCGGACCAGAAAATTGTATGTAATATTTACTTTGTATAAGACACTTTAACGTTCTTTCATCGCCTTTTATAATAATATCAGCATCTAATTGTTCTCGTAAGTATTCTTCTATATCGCCCACTTCATAACATCTGCTAGGTAATATAATAAATTTTGGAGGTTCATCATTTTTTACTGCAAGATCAGAGTCGTAGTAATATAACGTATTACATTCAGGAGTAATATTATGTATAGAATGATATGTTGTTAACGAAACTAATCCAATACTCCACTGACGATTATTTGCTAATAATAATGGGGGATATATATTACTAATCAAATTACCTTTTTTACCATTTAATTGAAATAAGTACGACATGATGATATAATAACAAACAAACTATATTTTAAAAACTTGTATTCGCGTAATAATATATACAATAATCGAAAAAAAATTTACAAATATACATGCTTATATACTAATTTTATTGTTTTCGTTCATCAAATGGGGCAGGTAACGTATTTGTTAGAAATCTTAAACATACTTCTCCACAATTAACCGTATTATAACTTTGATATGCACGTCTGTTGTAGAAAATCTCAATCTTTGGATCGTATTTGCGTAAATAATTAACTAGCTCTGTGGAGGGAGATAGATTACCATAACTATCGAAATATTCTGCACGTTTTCCATATTTTCTGTATGCAGTCCAATGAGTTCCCGGACCTTTTTGCGAATCCATATTAACAATCGCACACTCATTTTTCTTAGGTTTCGTGGGCAGCCCATCTCGATCAAAAACTCCTCTAAAATGTAGAATTTTTAACTCTTTTGCATAAAATATAATATCGAAATTTGTTAACGCTCTATTTCTAGGTATAGAATTAGCCTCGAAAAAACTGATTAAGTCTCTGACCAGCAGCAAAATATGGAGCTAAATACAAACCCAGACCACTTCGATATGGTCGTAAATAAAGTCCTTTTCCAATTTTTTTATTAATTTGTAGACCACTGCCTGATTTAAAACTTTTTCTAGCATCATTTACATCCTTCACCGCTTTCGCTATTGATGATACTGATGATGAAATTCCACCCAATGTAGCAATACCTGCTAATAAGGGAACAAGGGGAAAAGCTCCTCCAGTTTTGGTAATCGGAATAATTCGTACATTATCATTATCAGCCACTATAGGATTTAATTTTTTAACTGCTGTAATCGCTTTTTTCATACGTCCTTTAAGGGTTTTTTCTTTACGAACAGCTTTCCGCGCTACATTTAACACATCTCTGAAATATAAGGTTTTTCTTTTCGAGGATTTCGATTTAGTTTTCTGTTTCGCAGCTTGTTTTTTACCAGAACGACATCCACCTCCTAATTTACGTTTTACTTTCATAGCGTTCGTAGTTATCCAAGCAGCCGCTTTCTCACCGAGACTACTATCTGATGCTTTAACACGTTCCCAGGCTTTATTTTCTAATAATCTATCCGCTTCAGCTCGATTTTTATTATCAGAATACTTGCTATATGCTATATCGTGATCTTTAGCAGCTTCGTCCAATGGATTTATACCAGTTACACCACGACTTAGTTGACGATCTAACTTTGTACCAGGTCCTAAATAATTATAACCAGGATAATGCAACTGAAATGGAAGGTTATCTATAACTCTATTCAACACAGTTCCAAGACCGCGACCACGTTTTATTTTCTTTCTTAACACATTAACTTTTCGTTGTTTTCTCGCCATATCCAGAAATAATTTTCTATATATATACTTTTTATCACACGACTCTGCGAGTTTTACCGCTATATATAGGTGTATTTATACTTTTTTAGTCTGTGTTGATGGTGCTTATTAAGTGAATATATAAGCTATAATGAAAATTGTAAAGCAATCAACTATATTACCTATAAGTAATGTGCTAACACTAGTAGAAGGTAGTGATACATTAGAACGATATAAACATGGATCGTTGTTTCCAAATAATATAAGATGTTTAATTATTGGTCCGAGTGGTTGTGGAAAGACAAATTCTTTATTTACGCTATTAACACACCCGAATGGACTGCGTTATGAAAATGTCTACATATATAGTACTTCTTTATATCAACCTAAATATAAATTGTTAGATACGATATATAAGTCCACACCTGAGATTGATTATCAAACATTTGTCGATGATGTAAATTTAATAACGCCAGACACGATTAATCAGAATTCTGTATTTATATTTGACGATATACCAACATGCAGAGATCAACCTGTTGTAAAACAATACTTTTCGATGGGTCGTCATAAAAACGTAGATTGTTTCTATTTGTGTCAAACATATGTAATGATTCCTAAACATATGATACGTGATAATGCCAATTTCATACTTGTCTTTGCTCAAGATGATATAAATATACGGCATATATATGATGAACATGTTAATGGTATGTGCTCGTATAAGACTTTTAAGAAACTTTGTACTACGTGCTGGAAGAATAAACACGGATTTTTAGTGATTGATAAGGAGAGTGAACTATATAAAGGACGGTTTCGTCGTGGTTTTGACGAGTTTATAGTGATTGAAGACGAAAAAGATGGCAATGAATAGCGTTAAAAGAAATATCGAGGATGAATTACAACTTAAAACTGAATTGGAAAAGATACGCACAGATATAATGAATAAATATAATGCGTTAAAGAATGTGTCTAAATCTATTACAAATACTTCGGCTGTAGTGTTTGAACCTATTACAAAACCATTGTCAGAGATTCGAGAAGCAATACAAAAACCAAAGGGTATGAAAAAAGATGATGATGAAATATTTAGATCTTTGGTTACAAAGCGAAAACTAGAACATAGTACTCCAAAGAAAGATATAGATGAAGAAATTGAAAATGAACAGTTTAATCTAAGTGAAATGGGTTCTTTTCGTATTGATGGAGATGATCCTATACCTAAAGATATAATTTTTGGAATAAAGTATAATCCTATTGCAGATGAGTATATGTTGGGTACAACAACAATTTCGTGGAACAAAGATCGTGGAGAAATATATTTAGGAAAAGGTGTTAATCGTGCTAAATTCCCATACACTACAGGAGTAATGAATTTGCTATTGGAGTCGAAAGTAGATGAAATTGATTGTAATATTGATGATTTACAGATATATAAACAATTACTAGAATTTACTGGAGCTCATTTGCATGGTAATGGTGCGTTGAAAGGACTTCCCAATCAGAAATATAAGAAAATAATACGTCCGTTATTTCAATCTGAAGTACGTAGCGGAAAAGGTTATGAAAAATATATAACTAACCGTAAAACTTCTCCTGTGCCTGGAATAAGTCTTAAAAGACCGCGAATTGAGTATTGGAACGACCCGAATGAATTAGTTGAACGATTACAGTTATTACACGCGTCTAAACAAAGTGGTAATACAGGTGTAGACAACGAAATTTTAGCGATCGAGGAAGAGTTGGCTGAAGAAGGATATATTCAGTTACCTTATTGATTAGTAGTATTGGAAAAAAAATATGCGTACGAAACAAACATCTACATCAAAATCCTTACAACGTAGTATAGTTGATGAACTTCATAAACCTGCACGAAAACGTTACCCGACGCGCTGTGTACAACTTTTCGGTTTAAACGATTTATGGCAAGCTGATTTGATCGATATGTCGCAATACGCACGATTTAATCGAGGATATAAATTTATTTTAACTGTAATAAATGCGTTTTCTAAATATGCGTGGACCATTCCTATAAAGAAAAAGAGTGGATCGGTAATTGCTAAAGCGTTAGAAAAAATTTTAAGTGAAAGAGGTGTTGATGCTCCTAATTATTTGCAAACAGATCAGGGTACAGAGTTTTATAATCCTCAAGTACGGGCCGTTTTAAATCGGAATAATATTAATTTGTACAGCACCCATTCACCGCTTAAAGCGAGTATTGTAGAACGTTTTAATCGTACAATAAAGAATTGGATATGGAAAGAATTTACTGCTAATCGTAATAAACGATGGTTACAAGTTTTGTCCGAGCTTACCCAAAAATATAATACGAAAATACACCGCACGATAAAATTTGCACCTGCTGATGTAAATAAGACCATTGAAAGACAAGTTGCAGAAAATATTGCAAGAGAATGTAGTAAAGATGTTGAACGATTCTCTCCCCCAAGCAAATCAAAAATTTTTAAAGCTGGTGATGTAGTTCGTATTAGTAAAGTTAAAACATTATTAGAGAAAGGCTATACTCCTAACTGGACTGGTGAATTATTTACTATAAATACAGTGAATTCTACTTTTCCTATGACGTATACGTTAAAAGATAGAACCGGTAAACCGTTAGTTGGTACTTTTTATGCTGAAGAATTACAAAAAACATCTTACCCCGACGTATACTTGGTGGAACGTGTTATTCAACGTAAAGGTAGAAAATCGTTGGTTAAGTGGTTAGGATTCCCGAGTTCAGATAATTCTTGGATCGATAATAGTTTATTAGTAAACGTTTAGTTATGCCGCTTCATAAGAATGGAAAATATATGCCTGATGGTGGAACTGGCGAGGGTGCTACTGTAGAAGTGGATTCGAGTGGAAATTATAATTTTAAAGGAAAACGGATACTAAATGTTAGTACGATATATCACGAACCTGCAGAGTCTGAAGCGTTATCTTACAAACAGATGAAATTTCTTCTATACTCTGATATCTTTAAAGCAGCCATGATAAATGCGCTTATGGAAAAAATTAACTTATCCGGCGAACATGTCAACATTTTAGGAAGACGAATAATTAATGTAGCTGAAGGTATTGAAACAAAAGATGTAGTCACATTGGGTCAATTGGACGATATTCAGGGGTCTATGCAGGAAGTAATTATGAGTGAAGTTCAAACAAAGATCGATAATTTAAAACAGATAATTACAGAGGAAACTAATTCAGCATTTTTGAAAAATAAATACGATCATGATATAATGAATGCAGATATTAGTAATTTAGCAAAACGTATTGAGACTAGTAAAAATGAATATCTTTCAAAATCTGGAAGTATAGACGATCGGGTGAAGATTCTTTCGAGTGAATTAGACTTCGTGAAAGAAACAGATAAAAAACTTGATAGTGAATTAAAAACCACAAAGACAACGATATATGAAGTGTTAAAAATTCAGAATGCAAAGATCGATAATAATATACAACAATTTAGCGATAAAATATCATCAGCGGATAAAAGGATTGACGAAACTATTCAACGATTGGATACTGTGATAGATACGGCAACTAATAAGATTGACGATAATATAAAACGTTTTGATGCTGTGCTTGTAAATAATAGAGGAGAACTCGATAGATTACAGAAAAGTTTTACTAGAGAACATGATTGGGTTGTAGATAACCTTTACAATAGATTAATTACTCTAGGAACACAAATGCAGCATATTGCCTCAGAATCTGAGAAAAAAATGTGATTTTGTTATAAATATAGATTTTCTCGAGATTTTTTCTTTTGTTTTTTATAATTTATTTAATTTAAAGTGTTGAAATATTGTAAGTATATGATAATGCCATTGCATAAAAGTGGAAAATATGTACCTGAAGGAGGAAATGCTGAGCCTGCTAATATTGAATTGGATTCGAGCGGAAATTATAATTTTAAAGGAAAACGATTGGTAAATGTGAGCACTGTGGGTAATGAGATTATTGAAACGGAAGTGTTGTCGTATAAGCGATTAAAATCTATTCTTGCAACATTAGAAAGTAGCGAGAAGATACAAAAATTATCGGATAAATTAAATACGGTTTCGAATGAACTTTCAAAGCATGAAAATGATGTGAAAGGCACGATTGGTATACTTGGAGGTTTAATAAACGAATTAAGTGGAAAAGTGACCGTATTGTTGGATAAATATATTACTAAGGAAGTACTGGATAAACAGCGCGAAGAAATAGAAAAACATTTTATGGAATTAATTGCTCAATACCGTGAAGAAATAGAAAAACGGTATAATAGGATGCTAGATAATCTTCGTGAAGAAATTAAAAAGGAAAAAGTACATCGTGTTGTAGATACGACACAACTAGTTGGTAAAACTGCTAATTTAGATGAACATTTACGTAATATCGATTCGACTATTCAGCGTAAGGAACAAGAGGAAGCAGTACAAAAGGAAGTTGGGAATATTTTATCAACGATAGTACAATCAAAATTTTAAGTTTATGAAATAATAAATGTAACTATATGAATAATATTTATTATATTGTAATAAGATTACATACATTTTATATGAAATAATGTAAAAAAGATTTAGAAAATAAATATATGTATAAATAAGAAAAATACGCGTTTCTTTACATACAATGCATATTACGCCAACTGACTGCGTCACATCTGTGAGTATTATTATGATCATAATCTGTATTCATAGGATCGAGACATGACCAGCAAACAAATTTCGCTTTCGCGACTGGATCCGCAACAATCGACTAAAGTTTTTTATCCACGCGAATTGATAATTTCCATTAGATCCCCAATATAATATGTTCGTGTGATGTTTATGATTTAACAAACTGTGATTTTTTCGGAAGGCATACACAGCTTTTATTTTATACTTGCACGAACTTAGATCTGTATAGTCAGTTTCTAACAGCTTGTACAGGTTGATTGATACAGCGTTTATTCTTTCGAACGTTTCAATATCTGCTAGCGAACGGATCGGTAAGTGAGTAAAGTTAAAGTCGTATACTTTCTGCAGGATGTTGTACTGCCACATCGATGAGGGTTTCATCGTAAATTTCGCTAAAACCGCATACATGAAACTATTTTTATTTTCTGGATCGTAAGGATCTTTAACGTAGACGACGGCTTTTCGGTTAAATATTTCTTTCGGTAATTCCATCGTTGTTGGACTATACTCTGTTTGCTCCTGTAGAATCGGTACTTGCGTTAACGGTGGGGTCTGCAATTCTTGTGTTGTTTCTGCTGGTGATAGTTGTGGTGGCATATGTATATTTGGAAAATCGTCCGGAAACATTGCATTATCATTATCGTTTACGAAAAAATTCTGAATAAAATCAGCGACATTAATCTCATTCGATTCGGAATTGTTATTCATGTTTGAATAATATTTTTAACTTTTTACTAAAAAATATAGAAAATTATTACTTTTAACGTTAGAGGAAATTTTTATTAATGCGTGAAGAACACAGCTTCAACGAATTCTATACGTTCAACATAGCACTAATACTGACTGCCTGAACAGATCCGTTCGAGAATCTACCTCGTTGCAAGTCTTTGAAAAAGGGAGGGGTGCACTAGAAAAACCACATTCCTTTGGTGAAAGCTGGTTATATACGCAGATGAACGAAGTTGACCTGTGGTCATCGACTTAAGTATAATTTGGGGGCATGGAAGAGCTGGACAGAGTCGGTGACCTTGACGCACGAACGAATATGAACATATATGTAAGGTTATAAATAATAAAAAAAAATATATACTTAGGTTAATTTTATATTACATATACTTAGACCTTGAAATATTTAAAAGATCGCGGCAACGCTGTGGGCAGGAGGGGTGAGCGGGGATTTGGGTTAGTTTCGGGTTTTAAATAATATACTGGGGTTAATTTATAATCGGTTACTTTCTACTCTCTACACATTAAAAATAAATACTTAGGCTAATTTTATATTACATATACTTAGACTTTGAAATATTTAAAAGATCGCGGTAACGCTGTGGGCAGGAGGGGTGGGTGGGGACTTGGGTTAGTTTCGGGTTTTAAATAATATACTTGGGTTAGTTTTTAAGCGGTTCGAACTATTGGAAATGTGCGGAACCTGTACAGTGAAAATTGGGGGAAATTTGCGGAAAATTTGCAGAAAATTGTGGAAATTTGGGGGGAATTTGGGGAAATTTTGGGGAAATTGGGGAAACTTGGGTGAATTTTCGAAGCCCGTGCAAGAAATTGGGTTACTTTTTGACCTCCACACACAGTTCTGGGGTTATGACGTCACACCCGCCAGGTGCCTGGTTTTTAGACTACTCACGTGTGTTATGTGAGGCTGCCATGTTAGTCGCTGGTCCATAATTACTCCTAAGTATTTAATAGTCTGAACCGGAGGTAAGAAATGATCATTTATCTTCACGGGTGGACAGGTACCCTTGTTTAACGTAAAGGTAATTTGCTGACTTTTATCATGATTTATCTTAATTTTCCATTTATTTGCCCATACAGCTATTTTATCTAAGTGTTCTTGTATGAGCGCTGATGCATAAACTGGATTTTCATGCTTAGCCAATATGCAAGTATCATCAGCAAATGTTCCAAGTACTGTTGAATTCATTACCGGGATATCTGCGGTATATATATAGTATACAAAAGCGGTCCTAATATAGTTCCCTGCGGAACTGACGCTCGTACTTTAAACCTATCTGACAATGTAGTATTAATTTTAATTCGGAAGATTCTATTTGCTAGATAAGACTGGAGTACTGAGTATACATCATTATTTTTGTTCCCTCTGAGTTTGAATAGAAGGCCATCATGCCGCACTCTATCGAATGCCTGCTCTACATCCAGGAGAACTGCGTTGCAGTACTGCTTCTTTTCGAATGCCGCCGATATACGATCAACTATTCGATGAATCTGTTGAATTGTTGAGTGCTTTGCCCGGAATCCAAACTGGTGGTTCGGAATTAATTTACTAGTAGTTATTGATGTGAGTATGCGGTCCTTCAATAGCATCTCGAATACTTTCGATGGAACAGACAGCAGACTTATAGGTCTGTAAGAAGAGGGCTTTGCTGGATCTTTGTTTGGTTTTGGTATCATCAGAATAATGAATTTTTTCCATGCTTCCGGATAATACCCAAGTCGTAAAATCGAATTGTACATGTAGGTTAACAATAATATGCTTTTGGGTGGTAACCGTTTTACTATTTCACCCGTTATTTCATCCTTTCCTGGAGTTTTTCTTGGCCGTAGCTGGGCAATCTTTCTTTGAACTTCCCTTGGAGTTACATATTTGGTTGGTAACGTAAGTTGAACCGGCGCCTCTAAGTACTGTTGGACTATGGAACTGTTGTAATCGTCCTTTAAGTCCCCGTGTGTCTGAAGGGTATTATAAATATGTTCGGCAAAAGTAGCAGCCCTTTCCTTTTCTGTCTTGGCCCACTCTCCATTTGATTTTCTTATCGGTACTTGTCTTGGCTTTTTCTTTAAGTATGCCTTAGTTGTTGTCCAAACTGATAAATCCTCAGCATTTAATGAAGAGAAAAATTTGATATATTTATTATTATTATATTGAATGATAGACTGGCGTAGTTGCCTATGAATTAGATTATATTCATATCTTCGTGACGGAACTTTATTATATTGCCATCTTCGTCTTGCTTTTCGTGCGGCTTGTATTAGTGTCTTCTAATTTCTATGGGTACAGTATCAGTATGATTGTAGTGGATTTTGGATTTGTGCTGAGTAGTGGCTAGTTTACAAGCATTATGAATATTATTTGTAAATAGTTCAACTGCGCTATTTAAGTCCTCTTCCTTTTTTAACCGTATGTCCAGCGATGTACTATCTTCCATGTAATCTGCAAATTTA
Organism: Icerya purchasi; assembly: GCA_039619475.1. NCBI lineage: Eukaryota > Metazoa > Arthropoda > Insecta > Hemiptera > Monophlebidae > Icerya > Icerya purchasi. The sequence goes on along the minus strand of CM077116.1, from coordinate 53,895,606 downwards.
GACCAGTTGGTATGTTTGTTAACTAGTGGTTGTTTATAATCTTTGAAGATAGGAGCAACACTGAAACATGCCAGCACTGGTATATGGTCTGAGCTTAACTCCGGAATTGCTTTACAGCTAGTTTTTACCTTATGTATATTTTTAGTGATGAAAAAATCCAAGACGCTAGGTATGCGATTTGTGTGTGCCGGCCAATAGGTTGGACTATCCGGTGAAATCACATTTAGATCACCTTGATTTACTATTTTGAAAATTATTCTCCTCCTTGCATTTGTTGTGCTGCAATTTCATGCATAGTGCTTGGCATTGTAATCACCACCCATAATTACTCTGCTACCCAGCCCGTTAATTATTACTTTTAACCTTTCCTTAGGTATCCATAATGTTGGGATGGCAATATATAGCGGCCACCGTGTAATCATCATTGTCCACCTTTAAATTGACCGCTACTATTTCATATCCAAACGTGGCTTCGTCATAGATTTTAACATGAGTTAAGTTAGATCTGACTAGTATTGCTACTCCTCCTTGAGCTCTCTGATCAGGGTGCGTTATGCAATAACTATTATAGCCTTTAATGCTAAAACTATTATTGTAAGTTAAATGAGTCTCGGTGATGAGTGCCACGTCCACTCTGTTCATATTAAGAAATATTTCCAGTTCATACGTTTTATTAATAGCTCCATTACAGTTCCATAACATGATCACTAATGAACTTTTGGTAGGTGCAGCCAAACTCATAGTGCCAGTTTATCTAACAGTTTATTTAATATTGTGACCAATGGTGAAATCAGTGATTGGAAGTTATTAATTAACTGAAGTATTTCAGAATATCGCGATAAATTTAAGCTGTTTAGTATATTAGTTAAGTTGCGTTATTTAAGAGAGCACTATGAACTCCGTGTAATGGATTTTATGTGCGTAATTGTGCTTCCTCTTTATCTCTTTATTTCTATTCACATGTGCAGAAACGTTTTCAAGTGTTCCTCTCAAATATGACTCCACCGATGCAGTGCGGGAATAGGATTAATTGTACAAACTACAGTGATATTAAAAAATGGACGGATAATATAAACAGGGTACTAAACCCAGATAATACATTAAAAATAAACGTCGAACTGTTTCATGTGCTGCACCTGAACATAAGAACTGTCCGGCGTAACTGGGATGAATTTTTAAGCTACATTCGCATGACACCTTTAAGCGCCATTGCACTAACAGAAATAAATATAAGCGAGTTTGAATTAAATTTATATAATATAGCGGGCTTCACAAAGATTGCATTACAAAGACCAAAGGGGTATAACGGAGGGATATTTGTGTTCGTAAATGATAATTTTAGATGTAATATTGTGGAGGTTAAAAATAGGTCAAGCATGGATCTGGTGATGGTAGATATAGATATGGGCGTTAACAATTTTTTACGTTTAATTGCTGTTTATCGATCTCCAAGTAAAAATGTAGGTGAATTCATAAAAGAAACCGCAACGCTTTTAAAAAACCTAAATAATAAGGATAATTTTTTGATATGTGGGGATTTCAATATTAATTTACTTCTTCATAATGCTCAGACGGAGAACTTACTAAACGTAATTTATGGGTCAGGAGGGATACAGTTAATAAGTGGAATTACAAGGGAAGAAGATCGGACGGATAGAAGTACTCAGTCATGCATAGATAATATCTTTATGAAGTTTAAAACTAACGAAATTACTTCGGGAATAGTCAATACGAAAATATCTGACCATTATATCATATGCAGTGCTTTTCGTATAGCGAACCGGAAAATAACTTATTATAAAAATCCTCTGAAATGTGTTTTTGAAGAAGGAAGATTGCAGAACCAAATTAGTAATTATATCTGGAGCAAAGTAAGTAACTCCTCAACGGTAGGAGACGTATATCATCGTTTTCGTTCAGTGTTCCAAAACATATATAAAGATTGCAAAGTGGTGGTGAGTGAGGGGAAAAGGGGATGTAAATATAATCCTAAAAACGAATGGATGAGTCAGAAAATAATTAATTTTATGAAAATCAGAGATCAATACTTTAAACTCAGTAAAGGAAATAGAACTAGCGTGAGATATAAAAATCTGTTCAAAAAATATCGGAATTTAGTTAAAACAGAAATAAGGAATGCCAAGCAGAAGTATTATCAAAGACAAATAGTGATGGCAAACAACGATAGCAAAAAAACATGGGGTATAATCAATAACATTGTTAGTAAAAAAAACAAAACGACAGTAGATGATTTCATTACTAAACATTTTGGGGATAGTTCAACAGTAGCTGAACAATTTAGCGAAAACTTCGTACGTTCGGTAGAAGAGCATAGACACACTTGTGACATTCAGTTACTGAGTACTAACGTTGACAAGTTAAATATGACCTCATTCTTCATTCCACTTGCAAATGTTTCTCAAATAGAAGAAATAATTAACGATCTAAAAACTCACAAAGCACCAGGATGGGACGAGATTAGGGTGAAAGACATTAAACAAAACTCAAAGTTGTTAACTCCTATTTTAACCTGTATGGTCAATCGCTCAATTAAGGAAGCGTGCATCCCTGATGGGCTCAAAAGAGGTATTATTAGACCGATATATAAGAAGGGGGCTCAAAACCAAACCGAAAACTATCGCCCAATAACAATAATGCCTGTAATAGCTAAAATTCTAGAACAGTATATCGGCAAACATTTAAGGAATTACGCAGTTTTTATGTTATTTTCGCGTATATACTTATTCTCTGCGTTCATTTTGAGATAGTACCTACTAACGTAATTTTTCGCAGCTATCTCTGTCTATTTCCTTATCAGTGGCGCGTATATACAACCGCTACCGCTAGCGGCTCGATAGACAACGTGATATTTTTCCCCTCGCGCGCGCGCGCGTGCGTACTCCTCTACCATGACTACCAGGTCGCCGATACCCGCTCGCCGGCAATTACGTCAATTAAATCAAGCAGATAATAATCGGTCGACAGATAATTCTAACGCTAACAATGAAGCCGAAATTAACAATGGTGAGTCCGTTCCTTTTTATACGATCGATACAAATGATATTATTACATCACAATTATGCAATCGTTCTTTAAACGAAAACGCAACAAATAGCAACACATCGGAAACGCTTTTAAACTCCGATTTAATTCGTAATTACTCTAATACGACAAATACTCAAAATGCGAACACCTGGCAAGTGATTAAATTAAAAAGAAAAAGATCGAAAACAAGCAATTCTTCCGGCAATAGCTGGGAAATCGCAAATAAAATAAGTACTAGAAATAGATTTAGCCCACTACAAACTACAAACAATGCTGATATGGACGTTACGGTCCCTGATAAACAGCAAAACTCATTTGTTAAAAATTTGCAAAAACCTCCGCCTGTATACGTCGAGGGGGTAGTTAACTTCAGTGCTATGTTGGCTGAAATAAAAAATGTTTTGACTACAGAACAATTTGAAACCAAAACTTTAACGAATAATAAAGTAAAAATAATAACAAAGAATATAGACTCCTATCGTAAATTATGTAAGCATCTTAATGATAAAAATGTATTTAGATATACTCATCAACCAAAAAATGAAAGGGCGTACAAAGTAATAATTAGAGGCCTGCACCACTCTATAAGCATCGCTGATATTACACAAGACCTAGCCAATTATGGCCACCAGGTCAGAAATGCTATAAATATTAGACATAGGATATCGAAAGAACCATTACCACTATTCACGGTTGAATTAGAACCAGCGGAAAATAATAAAGACATATATCAACTGAAATATCTACTTAATGTTAAAATTCAAGTCGAAGCTCCAAGGAAAACTAATATAATTCCTCAATGCATAAGATGTCAGCAATATGGCCATACAAAAAATTATTGCTATCGTCCTTTTGTGTGCGTAAAATGTGGAGAGGGACATGATTCAAGATTCTGTACTAGGAAACGTGATGTACCGGCTACATGCGCCTTGTGCGAAGGGAACCATCCAGCGAACTACAAGGGATGCGAAGTATATAAATCTCTATTGAACAAAAATCCTAACTTCAGGGATAAAACAATATCGAAAAAACGCATCGACCAGTATATATCTAGTGAACTACCTCCACCTGCTCCTCCGTGTGTCGAATCCGAGGCAATCCGATCTGCATATGCAAATAGAAGATCATACGCGCAAGTTACATCACAGAATGAGACAACAGCTGATAGTGTAAATGTAGCAACTCTTTTAAATACATTTGTAACTCGTTTCGAAAACATGTTCACACAACTGATAAACCAAAATAACGTAATAGTCAATATGCTAACTCAAGTTGTAACAAAACTAGTTAAATGACCTCTCAGTATCTAAGAGTTGCACAGTGGAACGCAAACGGGTTATTAAATCATACCCAAGAAATAATATACTATTTAAAAGAGGAAAAAATCGATATACTTCTAATATCTGAGGCAAGACTTACTAATAAAAGCTACTTTTATATTCCAAATTATGTATGCTATTACACGCTACACCCATCCGGCAATGCGCATGGGGGTACTGCGATAATTATACGGGATAATATAAAGCATTATGAAACGGACAAATATCAAACTGATGAAATACAGGCCACAGTTATTATAGTGGAACAACCAAGGAACCAGTTAGCCGTAGCTGCAGTATATTGCCCTCCGAGACATACGATAGAAGTCAGTAAGTTCAAGGACGTGATACTAAAACTAGGACCTAAGTTCTTAGTTGGTGGTGACTTCAATGCGAAACATGTACATTATGGATCGCGGTTAACTAATACAAGAGGTACAAAGCTATACAAAGCAGCTAATGAACAAAAATGTAGATTTCTCTCAACGGGCGAACCGACTTACTGGCCTGCAGATACTAATCGTACTCCTGATCTATTAGATCTGTTTCTGATTAAAGGCATACATCCTAACTGTACATCAATACAATCTAGCTATGACCAAATTTTCTCCGATCACTCGCCAATAATAGCCACGCTAAGTGCTGAGGTAAAACACACAGCAAAAACAAGATTGCTACACAATAGGAAAACTGACTGGGAATGGTATAAAGTTCTCCTACAACAAGATACTGATTTATCAATTAAATTAAAAACGCCTGATCAAATCGAGCACGCAGTGAGGCAGTTTACTGAACAACTGCAGACAGCCGTCACCAACTCTACTCCACATGAAACAAATGTCCAGACCCACAGCTATCCAAAAATTATACGTGAGCTAATAAATCAGAAAAGGAAAGCGCGTTCTCTATGGCAAAGGAATAGAACATTAGAAAATAAACACCAATTAAATATATTAACTAGGCGAGTTAAATACGCCCTAAAAGAATTAAAAGATGAATCATTCTCTAACTATGTAGCTACGTTAACCCCAACCAAAAATTCTGAATATAACCTTTGGAAGGCAACAAAAGGAATGAACAGACCGGTAATACGAAACTCACCCTTGAAGCAAAATGATGGACAGTGGGCAAGAAGTAGTAAGCAGAGGGCTGACACGTTTGCTAAATACTTGGCTAACGTTTTTAAAACAGACAACATAACCACCAATCTAGTATTCCCGGAAGTACAGCTAAATAATACAAAAATTAGAATGTTCTCTCCTACAGAGGTAAAGAAACATATTAAACATTTAAATAATAAAAAAAGTCCTGGATTCGATATGATAACAGCTAGGATGATAAAAGAACTGCCAAAAAAATCTGTAATCTTGCTAACATACATATACAATGCTATTATGAGAACGTCATACTTTCCAGCCCAATGGAAATTTTCCCAAATTATTATGATTCTGAAGCCTGGAAAAGATGGTACTCATCCGGCATCCTACCGTCCAATATCACTGTTATCTACTCTTGCTAAATTACTTGAAAAGTTAATATCTGTCAGGCTAACCAAAATAATGGAAGAAAGAAAAATTATTCCACAACATCAGTTTGGCTTCAGGAGCGCTCACTCCACTGAACAACAGATACATAGAATTGCAGAAATAATTGAAGAAGGTATTCAGAACAAAAAATATACCGAAGCCTTGTTTATAGATTTCACAAAAGCATTCGACAAAATATGGCATAAAGGATTACTATATAAACTTAAAGCAGCATTCCCTATACAGTATTATCAACTCATCAAGTCGTACATAACGAACAGAAAATTTCGCGTCAAATGTAGTGATGACTACTCTCAGCTGCATCCAATCACGTCTGGCGTTCCGCAGGGTAGTGTATTAGGGCCGATTCTGTATAATATCTACGCAGCAGACCTTCCCACCGAAGGAAATATTGAAGTGGCTACATTTGCCGATGACACAATGCTAATTTCGCAAGACAAGAGGGCTGATATTGCAGTTGCTGAGCTACAGAAAAGCGCGAATACGGTTCTACAGTGGGCTCAAACGTGGAAACTCGAAGTGAACCTGGAAAAGTGTAGTCATGTATCATTTACCAAGAGAGCTGAGCACCAGCTCCACCTAACACTGGGTGGTAACACTATACCAAGAAGCAATAGTGACAGATACCTAGGAGTTCACTTAGACCGTACCTTAAGCTGGAGGACACACGTACAGAAATTAAGGAATAAGCTTGATATTAAATTAAGATCGCTATATTGGCTAATAGGATATCATTCGAACCTCTCCTTAGCTAATAGGGTCTTAATATACAATGCTATCCTTAAACCTACGTGGACTTATGCAGCACCAATTTGGGGCTGTGCAAAGAAGTCAAACAGAAATGTGATACAGCGATTCCAGAATAAAACGCTACGGTTGATATACAGAATGCCGTGGTATGTTACCAATGAGGCTATTCATCGAGACCTAAGAGTCTGTACTGTCGATGAGGCTATAAAGCAACGCGCTCGTAGTCATGCGTTACGCCTCTGTGGACATAGTAACGAGCTAGTAGCTGCCCTTCCGGACAATGCAATAACAAGAAGACTGGAAAGAACTAGGATCCGTGATCTAGTATAAGTGATGGGCTGAATACATCAATGGATGTATTCTCCACTCAACTGAATACATTGAGTCCATTCGCAGATAGCCAAATAGGCTAGGCACGAATCGGCAGAAGTAGTAAAAAAAAAAAAAAAAAAAAAAAAAAAACTTTACTAAGAACGTTTGTAAATGAGATAAACACAGGATTATCGAGGGGGAACCAATTTATAATTACCTTTATAGACTTAGCTAAAGCTTTTGATCTAGTTGACCATGATCTGCTTATTAAAGATTTAGAAGATATGGGCATTGTAAATAATCAATTATTGTGGTTTAAGAATTATTTGCAAAACAGGAGAAGCGTAGTAAAAATTGCAGGTAATATTAGTAATGAAAAGGTGAATCGATATGGAGTAGGTCAGGGTACAATACTGGCTCCTATTCTATTTCTTATATACACGAACTCATTATATAAGCACATCAAAAATGCAAAGGTTTATGTATTTGCCGATGACATCGCATTATTAATGGAACATAAAAATCTAGAGATGGCGAAAAAATTACTGCAGCAGGATGTCGATAATCTCAGTAAATGGGCGCATGACAGGAGGTTATGTATAAATGTAAATAAATCAAAACTACTCCATATTCGTAATATCTCTAAACATATGAGTCACCACCCGCGAATCAGTATACATAATAATGAATGCTTACATGAACGGTACGGGAATAAAATCACTCACCCATGTTCATGTCCACCTCTAGTGAATGTAACAGATTTTAAATATCTAGGAATATATATCGATAAATCATTGAACTGGAAAAAGCACATACAAAACTTAAATTCGAAAATAAGACAGTCAATTCCAGCGTTATATAAACTGAAGACGGTTCTTTCATATGGAACATTACGGATATACTTTAATGCATTAATAATGTCTAGAATTTTATATGGGATCCAAATATGGGGTGAGGCTAAAAAAACGGAAATCAATAAAATAGGCAAAATTCAGAAAAGGGGTTTGAAACTTATACTACCTCATTGGAAACGGAGTGATACTACATCAACCTGGTGGAAGGAAAATAATGAAATGTCTCCCAAAATGCATTATTATTATTACAGATTACTTGAATTTAAATGCAATAACGTAAAGTTACCTTCCAGACCAAAAACTCGACTAACAAGGAATCAAAATAATACCTGTTACATTCATCCTAGAGGGGTAAATCTACGAATCGACAATACAGATGATTCGGTTTTAATTAAATTAATGAGTACTATGCCCAGTCACATAATAAACGAAAAACAAATTGGTGTATGGAAGAGGGAAGTAAGGAAGTGGTTGAAAGAATGGTGCAAAGATTAAGGAATTTTGCTGCATCCTCCTTTCCATTTATTTTTTATTGCTGCATTTTTAGGGCTCTTTTAGACCATCTATTTACCAGTTTCCCTTCTTTTTCTTTCCTGTATATTAATGTAATATGTAAACGGTCCCTATGTACGGGTGTATTGTTGTGCTATTTATGTATATAATTGCGTTGATTGATATATTTTATTTATTTTTATTTTTTTATTTTTTTGGTTTAATACGTTCGATCTAAGTAGTAAGAATGATCAATTGTAATTTTATTTACTAGAATAAACGATAATAAGAGTGTTGGGCACTCACGCAACGGGCATACTTGCCCAGTGAGACCCACAACTTATTTATTTAAATAAAAAAAAAAAAAAAAAAAAAAAAAAAAAACTTATCTATTGTTTCAGTGAGTTGCGACGAAAAGTTTTCCATAATTTTTAAACTACTGTAATCATCGACATTAACCTCATTTATATAAGTGTTATTTTCTTTTCGTTTATTTCCAGAATTTCCTACTCTTTCTGCCCAGGTTTGTTTAGTTATCTCATGATCATTCTCCAGAGGAGGGAAATCCTGGTATCGTCTTGAGTAATTTCTATTTATAGTTTTATTTGTAGACTGAGTTCGATACTGTATTAATCTCCTGTACTCAGGGCAACCTCTATAGTTAGCAGGGTGATCCCCTTGACACAGCGCGCAAACTGGTTTAAGTTCCTTAGCTTGATTGCATTTTTTAGTATCATGTTTATTGTCACATCTTACGCAACGAAATGGCAGATTGCAATAATTTTGAGAATGACCATATAACTGGCATCTTTTGCACTGTATTGTTTGTTTATTTAATCTCATTTCCTGAACTTCTACCTTAGTATATAATAGTGAATTCAATAAAAATATATTTTCATTCAGAGGTGATGGGTACAGATCAATATAGTGCATCGGTAGCTTCGTTTTTGTTCGAGGGTGTATTATATTAATAACATTTTGTACTTTATACCCTTTATTCTCAATTTCTTTTTTTATATCTTCCGTGTCTGTGGTTGGATGTAAATTTTTAAGTACTACCCTAAAAGGTTTGTCCTCTGATAGTTGATATGTAAAATAGTAATAATTTTTACATTTTAACAACTTGATTATTTTACGATAACTATCACTGTTTTGCGGAATAATTGTAACACCTGATCTCGTTGATTTTAAGGCGAACTTTATATCTGCGTCAGTTAGAAGATCATTTCTTAATAGCGTAATATCTTTAATATTTTTAACCAGTACCGGTGGTATGGTCATGTTTGCTTTATTGAGTTTATTACTTATATTACTATTTATAGTAGTTGCTACGTTAGCAACGTTGACTGTGTTAATATCATTATTTACGCCATTTGCTATCTTATTTTCTACGTTAACGGTGTTCTGTTCGACTGATACTGTATTAGTTACTTCCATCTGGTCTTTTATATCTTCATCCTCGTCTTCCGCAGATAAAAATTCAAATATGTATATTACGTTTAATTTTTGGCGATTCGACCGAAGAGCTAGAATAATGTGCGGGGGAACTGCTCATTCGTGGTCTTTTCTTATGTTGTACTACTGTCCATTGATTATTCTCATGCATTCGCACGCGCAGGGGGGAGATTGGACGAGCCGTTCGTTCAGTGCCGTTTTCATTACGATCAGCGCAGCCGTGTAACATGCTAGTTGGATGCTCTGAAGAAAGAACGTAATTTCTATCTGTTTCTAACGTGTCGTCATTATAACGAAACGGAGATCTGCGCTGCGGCGGCGGCGATCTTATCATAGTGCCGCTGCGCGCTGCCACCGCCAACGACGCAGTGTGAGTCCGCGCTTTCGTGCAGCGGGGAAGAATGTAAGAACAAACACGCTTATCAGTATGTTAATATAAATAATCTTACCGTTTATATACTGATGTAATGTCCGTCCGCTATCAACTTATCAACTTAACAATAACTTGAACACGAACAAAGAACCATTTGCTTCAATTTAACGAAACCAAAAACTCAAAAACTCACAAAACCAAAAACTCTCCAGAACTATTAACCAAACCGATACATTTACATTTATTGTAAATATATGCGCACCAAGTACAGGTGCGAAAATTTATTAAATTGTACTATTTTACGAGAAACTAAACTATATCGTAAATCGAATTAGCAAAAAAGAGAACACCTATGTAGGTTGATAATGAACGATTTTAATACTGAAATAAGATAATTAAATCGGTGGCAATAATTTATCACGATGTTTCGGATGAGGGGAGAAAAATAAACCAGAAGAACGACTGCTAGAATAAACTAATACCGGTTTTAAAAAACATTCTCCCGTCGACTATATAGAAATCCTTACCAGAGAACATCATAAATCAAAGAGACTATTAAAGAGATCAAACTGAAAATCGTCAATATCGAATGCTACTACAAAATAACGGATCTGAACTTATTAGCAAGAAAATTTAGATTTGCACTATTTACAAAACTAATATATGTACTTATTACAGAGGAAGGTTTGTGTCAGTGAGCCAGAGTTTTTTTTGCTTGCCTGTAAATAATAATAACATTAAAAAAAATGATGGCAGATTAAACACTACTGAAGCGAAAATAACTACTTTGCAAAAAAAGAAATACGCGATCAATTTAATAGAAAGACAAGGAAATACAAAAATTACTGCTAATGTAACATATGTAAATAATTATGTCGGGATATCCGACGAGCATAAAGACATGATAAAAACAAACATCTTGCAGACATAGAGCATAAAGAAGTGAATACAACTAAAGTTATGCTTATTTGTTATGTATTTTTACAAAAGAATTTCAAGTCAAACCGTAGTAAATTAAGAGCGACGATCCTGACACCTTATTAACAGTTATGCATGAACATTGGCAAGAACTTTTTAATAATGGCATTGTGAACGATAATTCGATGAAAATAGATGGCAACAAAACTTGATAAAAAGCTTATACCTATGCATGAGGAAATGAGAAAGGCGATTAATAAATTTAAAAAATGAGAAAGCAATAGGCGAGGATTAGATTCGGGCGGAAGTATTTCAGATATTATCTAGAATGACCTTTAAATTTCTCTACAAACTATGTTGCAAAATGTGGAAAAAATTTGAATGGAATTTTTTGATTTTAATAGCTTTACACGAAAAAGGTCTACCGGAAGCTGTTAAAATTACTGAATAATCGCCCTAATCCCACGCGGCTGTGTCATAAATGAACGTTTAAAAGTGCATCTAAAGTGACAAATCCCAGAAAAATAAGCTAAATTCGTAGTAGAAAGAAAAAAAAACACACACCGAAGTACTAAAAATCAAAGAAAATTATAGAGAAAGGAAAAGAACTGCACGAAGTAAAGCTGTAGATTCAGCAAAAAAAAAAAAAAAAAAAGGGATGATACTGTAGAAGGATGATGGTCGAAAGATTCAGAGTAATTATAAAAAGAGAAAACGAAATAAAATGCAGACGCTATTTTCCAGAATTGTTTCACCATAACATCGGGGTAGAAAGATATTTATCGTTCAGCGGAGAATAGTAAGGGAGAGGATAATAACATCAAATCCATAAAAGCTTAATATTGGAATGTAGGACTTATGTTAGTACGAATAAGTCAGCAATTAAGCGAAAATCGGTCTGTTTTGGGGTGACATCATTTAAGGATACTGATATACATTTCGAATGCGTATAATAAAAGGAAAAAAGTTTTTGAGAAATAGCATGATAGAGACCGTTTTCAAAGGTTCCGCTCAGTCTGTGTTCCATGAACACAATTGGAATCAATATTTTAAGATCGATGGAATTTAAGGTAGGAAAAAGAACCCAATCTTAATAACTTCTACATTTAATAGAATCAAAATTTAGTTAATTTAACCGCGACACCGCTGAGTCGGTGTCTTGCATTACGGCATAATATGAGAAAAAAAAAATTATTATTATTGGTTATGTATGATATTACAAAGTGATCACACGGCACATGCATTAACTATATTCTATATGTGAATCTAACCTATTTTAATTAATCCACCAGGGTATTTGTTGAAGTTGGTCAACGTTATTGCCAAACATTGGTTTAATCGCGTCATCAGTCAGTCCAGCAGTGTCTTTATACGTGTGTGTATTGCCCGAGTACACAACTGACCCCACCGGTAAAGCGAGCTATTTTGTTTATCCGAATACATAATTATTCGACTCTGGGGAAAAGGCCTAATTCTCAGTTTACTTGTTTTCGGAAAAGTCTTAAATGCATTTGTATACTTACTTTTAAACAAAGTACATTGTACCATTGAAAAAAAAAAGTTAAAGAACAAAGTCCGCCCAATTCTTAGGTATCATTCAGTATTATTTCAGATATTTTTAATTTTACTTTTTATCCAACTACGCTTAATTAATTTATGCCTCTTTTTCATTATTATCATTACAAAATTGATCGATATTTTACATACATCCCCAATTCTAAGAGGGGAAGAAAAAATGTTTTTTTTCCCTTTAAATGACGATATCGGGCTATTAAAAGTTTTCTTTTAAATGGAGCATTGGTCAGCTATGCAAAAAAGGAACTGTAAATTAACTTCCCATTGGAAGTTTCGAGGAGAGACGAGGAATATGAAAAAAAAAGGAAAAAAAAAACAATGATAAATTCGTGCCTAGTAAACAAAGTTTCCTCATTCGCCGTACAAAAGGACTTGAATGGCACACGTAAACTGCAAAATGTAAAGGCAACTAGGAAAGGAGAAATAAATGTAAAAAGTGTAAATGACTTAGCAGAGGGGAGAGGCGCGCTTGCTCTTTTAGGATAAACTGGAACATGTAGCGGAATGTATACGGTTTGCGATTTAATCTTTTGTTCGTACACGGTGAACTAAGCTAGAATTAACTACAATCCCGCATGCAAAGACCGCGTCGTGTAGGAAATGCTGAATTATACAGATGATGTATTTTCTAGAATTTCTTTGTTTTCTATTTTTTCTCGACGGTTTTTTCTTTTTAATTCCGTTTTTATTATTATTAATAACAAAAGAAATAACGGCGGACTGCAGAATTTTGGCACATCGCTAAGAGGAAATTTCTCTGCACACGACTATTCGCTGAATGTTTTCCCGAAAAACTCGAAAAAACAAAAAAGTTGTCTTCTATCTCTTTTTTCGTTGTCCGGCGCATTCGCTTGTTACTAAGATGACAGCAAAAAGAATTACCTATTTCAAAAGATGCAATATTTTCATCGTGAAATATAAATTTCCTAGTATTGCACCTATTGCACTGCTTTTTTATTTACTTTTTTTTTTGACGCTATAACAGACATTTCGAGACGTCATTGTTACACATCGGAAATCGCGTTCAGCTTTTTATCTGCCTTGTGTCGCCAGCGTCGCTACTAGCATGCTTACATCGAGGTAAAAACTTTCACAGTTGTCGGTCATCGTTAACTGGAGGGATCAGCAGTATAAAATTGCAGATGTTTCGAAGTGAAAAATATGAAAATCGAAATTTTGATTACAAAATTTCAAGCGAACAATTCAAAAAATAAATAAATAAATAAATTAACGAAGTTTATCAAATTTAATAAATCTGCCGCTAATTGTTTGCCATAATGAAATTAATATGCTACAGCACATGAACGTTACAAAAGCAATTACTCTAATTACGTAAAGATACAGTTGTGGCAACACATGCTAAACTTACATGTATACCGGTTTGGCATCCAGAAATTATTCCGGATGAAATTTTTTTTTTTCTTTTTTTTTTTTTTATAATACTAAATTTACAAATATAAATCTAGGCGCCGTGTGTAACTACCTGGGCTATTACGGCACCTAGACTCACTTGAAATTACAGAAGGCGGTGCAGTCTGTTCGATGCTGCAAAATTCAACACTGCCCGAACACAATCCGGGTAGTTCGACAACAGACGGTGGGGTGAGGTGTGACTAGAAGTACGGGAAGTATGTGCCGGCACCATTTCAGCAGATGCTCTACAGTTGGTGAGGCCATGAACCCGCACAGAGGGCAAGTGACCGGAGGGGGAGCTCCTTCAAGGACGTGATTGTGTGATAGTGCAGTGTGCCCCAGACGCAGTCTCGATAGGATCGAGAAATCCCTACGTGTGACGGGGAACGGCGGCCACCAGTTTGTTTTTATAGTGAATTATGTGGTTCATATCCGATTGCTGTAATTGTGCAACTTGAGAGTATATATAATGCACTATATACAGAAACTGTCTCCTATGATGTCACAGATATGCTCAACAAAGCCTTTTTCCCCTTTTTAAACGCGTTTTATAGTTGTTAGATTTTATTTTTTTATTCAATTTTTGTTTTTACGGCCAACAAATGACTTCTTAATAATCAAAAAAAAAAAAAAAGGAGTGTGGCAAGGAATTCCGTCATGTTAGTTAATATCAACGTCGTAAGTGTGTTATGGAAAGTGCTTGAAGTTCTTCAAGATTTATAACCTAGCATTTGTTATCGGACGAGTATAATATCATCGCTCATAAATACTGAATGATTTGCCAGTTCCACTAAATGAAATTAATGAAATAGGTGCACAAATTTTGGTCTTTAGATATACATGAAAAAAACGAAAGTGCCACGATGATAAACAGAGGAAAATCCTATATCCATTTCATTGTCATATATCAACACACTTTGAAAAACCTCCTGAAACTACCTCCAGGTAGCGCGTCAGTGCATCGATTAAAATTGCGTTGCACAAATGTAGAGATCATTTAATCATTTACACGGACTAATCCCAGCTCCAACAACATAAGCGTTTGTCTAACACGGCTTAGTAATATCTGCACCGTGATGGATGCAGAAATATATAGAAATGATGCCTTTTATACGCGCAAAGGATAAGACGTTACTTTCGCTAATCCACAAAAAGAAAAAATCTGATCTCCTACAATAACATCGAATCCATAAAAACTCGATATTGGAATGTAGAGAAGACTTATTTTAACATATAATAAGAAGAAATACACTAATATAAACCATTAATAGATATTTATTAACGCGACACGTTTCGAAGACAAAGCTTCATGATCCCGCGAGTTTATATTAGTATGAATAAGTGAACAATTGAGCGAAAATCGAACCGATCTGTTTTAGGGTGATACCATTTTATCGAGATACTATAAAAGGAAAAATTATTGAAAGATAAGATAATAGAGCCTATTTCCAAAGACTTCGCTCAGTCTGTGTTCCATGAATACAGACTGAAATCAATTTTAAGATCAATGGAATTTAAAGTAGAAAAAAAAACCCAATCTTAATAACTTCTATATTTAATAGAATCGAAATTTAGTTAATTTAACCGGTCGCTGACTCGGTGTCTTGCATTACGGCAATAGTATAAGAAAAAAAATGATCGCCTATTACTGATAAGTATTATTCATATTCCGTTTGTGACTAGATCGCGTTTCATGCGCTAACTACATTCTGTATTTGAATCTGTGTAACTTCTATTAATTAATCCACCAGGGTATTCATTGAAGTCGGTCAGCGTTATTGCCAAACATTGGTTTAATGACGTCATTAGTCGGTCCAGTAATGTCTCTCTGTACGCGAGGAAGTCTTCTAACGGTTAGCCGATGTAAAATGCCAGAATTCATATTATATATTAAACGACAAAAAACTTCGATGAGCTGCAAAAAACCCACAAAAATGTTTACCTTCGTACGTTGGTGGAAAAATTGAAGGAAACCGTGAAAAAGGACAATTTCGTGGATTCGCGACATCAAAAATTGAAATGAAATATTTTGTCCCATAGATGGATAACATTCAAGAATTTAGCAGGCTAACCTAGCAACAGTCAAAAGACACACTCTGGTCACTTAGGACAATAATTAGTGTTCTAAACAAGCGATTTCCAATTTCTCACTAACGATCAAATTGACGACCATATGTTATTTCATCTCAAAAAATGTCTAATTATATATTCGGTGATGTTGTAAAAACATACCTCGGTAACCGGTGTTAATTCATTCACTTATTGTTCCGATTTCTTATTAATTAGTAATCCGTTTAACGTTTCTTCCGGACAAGGCAGATTAAAAAAATCTTCTACGCAACTTCTATCTATTAATATGATCGCAAGTTTTTACTGAATAAACGAAAAAATTAATTTCGTTGAAAATTTTTCTAATGTATACGAAATGTGCGTTTGTGCGACAGTTTAATTTTTGACGAAAAGAAAAAAGAAAACTTCGTACCGTCGAACAAACGTCACGATTGATACTAGATTTAAATCGGTTATTACGAATTAAAATGACGATATTCTACTTTCGTAACAGCTTGATTTGATGCTCTCTACTAGACAGTGTACTATTTGCGCCCTGAATAGATTTCAGCCTGAAATGATCAGAAGTAGATAGAAACCGAAACTCGCGAGCTAGACGAATGATGAGCAGCGAGAGAAAAGAAAAAGCAGAAAAAGAAATGAGAAAAGGCTGCCCGGTCCTAGGAATCGCACTTAATGTTGACAAATAGTGCGGGTGCGAAGAGAGGTCAGTCATTTTAAGCCGGGTGACCCGTATTGTCCGTCAAAGTTGATCCATTAAGTCTTTTCTCTCATCTATAGACATACTACATCCGTTAAACCGTCTCTCTATATACGTACTTAGCCTACTCTCTTCCGGCTGTCCGCTAGATCAAAAGAAAAAGAGATATCGCGCCACATCGAGCAAAGTGTAAGGTTAAAGACCGCGTACAGGTAAAGAGAGATGGGCTGCGCACAGGGCCCAACTGGAACAGGCTGAAAATTGTGCAGAAGCAGCCGGTTAATGGGCCGTCTCACATCGGCCTACCGCGCTCATACTCAAGGAACGGCAAGCATCAACGCGGTCGCTTCTTATGTATCCCCAGGGTTTTCAGAACAACGTTCGCCTATTGGACTCTTACAAAAAACACAACTGCACACATTTGCAACACAGTCGCAAAACCGGGCATGCTACACTCATCATTCAAGGAACCGAGTCAGCCCTCTTTATTTTCCAAACTTGCCTCTACTTAGGCCTTGCTTGTTCATAACAGCTTTGCAACCGTTAGCTGAGATCACCGAAATGATAAATAAAACACTAATACAGAACGCGCGACCCGTCTATATAAATATATGTAACGCGCTAAACATGATAATACATATATATTCTTAATGGCCGCTTCGATGGCATAAATTTACCGGACTCCCTTCTTTTTATCATTGTCTTTTTACCGCTTCCAACGCCCGTGTCCTTCTTCGCGCAATATCTATCGATGTTTTTGTATTGGTAGCGGCCACATCGATACGTACGCACGCTCCATGCTGCGCCAAAAACGTATTAATGTTATTTTTAAAAAGTCTTGCCCGGCCTTTGCAGCTGACGACAAAGCCGGCAGTCGCTTTTCTCTCTTTTCCAATTCTCCTTCATTGCTAATAATGCGCCCGTACACAAGCACCGCTTATTTTCCATATTCTAGGCTACTTTGTATTCGGCCTACGTGAATTTACTAACTTTTTAATACTACGTATAATATTTCTCATCGATAGCACATGTCTCTTATGTCGTTTTGTCTGACAATCAATATAGTCTCTGGTTAAAAATGGAAACACTGATTTTCTAAAAAAAGGTTGCCACAAGGATGCGTTTTGTTCTGTACCACCGGCTGTGATGGAAGCGGTTTTTCGCGGCGCGAAAAATGCCCCTGCGAATATATCTTTATATTCCCAAAATTAGCTCGTATTCACCTACATAATGTGACGTTATTACTATTATTTTTTAAAAATGAGCTCGTGAACTACCCGAAACAACAGGAAGAACTGCCAATAACAAAGAACCGATAAGGCATACGAAGAAGAAGAGACGAGCCAAAACTGTAGAGAATAATCAGTAGAAAGTTCGAGCTTTGATAAATACCGAGAACGGAATGTTTAATATGGAGCATTTGACGCTATTAGAATCATCAGAAATAATTCCGCGTTGGAGAATAGAAAGAGAAAAAGATTAAACGAAATGGAGAAAAGATAATAAATTCCGGTTACAGCGTAGGCGAATGCTATAAATGCGAAAATAACGAATTATTCAATTATTGTCATAAGTTCCCCTCTGACATTCTGCTTTCTCGTCGATTCCTGATCATTCTTTTGACTATCTTTCTTCACCCATTATGATGCTGTTTTATTAATTTTCTTTCTTCTCGCTACTCCGTCCGTATTGATTTGTTGCGAGTTCTCCACCACATCGGCATCCCGAATAATAAAATGAACGATTCTTTGGCTCCAGTTGCTGTTTTTTTTTATTGTTTCTATTTTTGAAAATGCGCGTATTACCACGTCTTTGTACAAAAAAAAATTAAATCCTGAATCCTGGGGTATCGGGTATTTTCGCCTCCTTTCGTAGCAATCGTTCCTACTGTTCACCCTATTCTTCCTCTCCAATTCCCCCCTGGTTCCCTTTTGAGTTTCCTCCACTACTTCCCTGTTCTGTTGTCATTTCGATTATTCGTTTACTCTATTTTAATCATCTTGCTCTCGTTCTCGCTTTCCGTTAGCATGTTCATTGTCCTCAGCGTTTCAATGAACCAATATTATCGGTAACGCTGATCACACTTTCTTTTCAATGCCCGTTCCGTCGAGCGTTTAATAATATTCAAGCTCTCTGTATCTCGTTGCGCATCTTATACTCTAGGCGACATTCCAGCTACTGATTCCTTTATACGGTTGATATAAGACCGAATCATAAATATGTAACCGGTGGCTTCCTTCTTTTTGTTCAGATTCTGGGTGTAGGTGGGGCTGACGTGCATAAAAATAAAAAAAAAACAAAAAACGAATAAGCGAGCATTGTAATATATTAAATAGTTAAAACTTTCATGATTGGCGCAACTGGAAATAGAAATTCTTACGATAGGGGTACCATGTTTAAAACATTTTCATATAATTGTGAAGCTCAGCGAAACGTGTTAAAGTATTCTAAACACGGTGTTTGTCGTAAATTTCATTTCTAAGTATTAGATTAAACGGGAAAGACAAAAAAGAACAAATGAAGAAGAAAGATCGGACACCTAGTTGGAAGGTACACTTTAATTAAATAGATAATGAAAATAAATAATAAGTTTACGCAAGATGTAATAAATTACGACAATGTGTCACGATTATGAAGACTAATCGGAATTTTTATTACGTCTTGCGTATTTTTATTATCTATTTTCGTTACTTATTCATTTAGAACTAAAACATGGGCTAGTAATGAAAAAAAGTTCAATACGGAAAATGGAATACCGAAATTAATTTTCTTACTTCCTACGAAAACTGTGTGAATTAATTTAAGGCTAAATTAAGTAATTTCCCTATCCGTCTATGATTCGAATACATTTCCGTTTTATGTATTAAAGGAAAAAAAAAAAAATAGAACAAAGAAAACAGAAATATTAATCTTTTCCTTCGCAATACTACGTACGCTAAACTTCGATTGCCTTAAAATTATAATTTTTCCCTTTCCTTCCGTCTCTATTATGATGAAATTATTTTTGTTTTTTTTTTTATTTTTTACCTAGAACAAGTATTATTTCACTTTTGCGTGCAGTTCGTAAAGTATTATACTGGAAGTTCTTCGTATTTATTATTAGTACGTGCCCATTAACAACCAAGATATAGCTAATAACAATCAAAAATACCGTAATTTTAAATAAGAGGATAACCAAAAAAAACAAAAAAACACCAATAAATCCTATTCGCCTAAATTAAATAATTACGTTTTTGTTTAAAATAAAACTGACAATTAACCTCGCAGCAGGCTTCTCAAGACAAGAAAGTGAATAATGAAAAAAATATGGCGGAATAACGATTTAATGTAAAACACCGCCCTCACGTATTTACTACAGCTAAATAATAAATGTTTAGCATCCTCAACGAGGTTAAGACATGATTATCACAAGCTGGCCAAGAAAGTTAAGAGCTATCTGCGTGAGTGACCCATACGTAATCTGCATGACCCTGTAACGAATTTACGCATCAGTCCCACGAGTATCGAGAGCTCACAATACCAAGTGGGACCCCACATTGAACCATTTTATACCGGCTATCCATATTATTATTTGTCCAATGTTCACTCCAGCTTATGCTTAATGCGCTTTTGTCTCTAGCAAAAGGGATAACCAGATAACGGATACCAAGCAACACACAGCCTCCCTAGACGCAATGCCCCCGTTAAATCACTTTCGTAAAAAATCGATCAATAGATAGCGGTCGTGTAAACTAATAAGCTTCATTTTGTATATCTTCGAGTTAGAATTCTCAACAGCACACGGCGAACAATTAAACAATTAGCGTCGTTAACAGAACGGATTTATCAATTAAGGTCGAAATGCTCATTTTTAGGATTCCGTATATATATAATGTACGGAATCCTTATAAGATGGTACACAAATGACAAAAATATCAAATAAAAATCAATAATTCACGAACGGCTTGAATTGTAAACTTCAAATTTAGAACATAAATTACAATTAAAATTATCTTTAAAACGATCTATAACTTGAAGATGACCGATTACCCTGGGCGGTAAAAAAAACCCAAAAAACCGTCAAGAATATATAATATGACACATAAAACGACCTCAAAAATCACTTAAAAAATCATAACTCGTCACTAGATAAACCTATAACGCTGAAATTCAAAATATAAACTACAATGCAGGAGTACTTTCATAAAATTAAAAAATTACGGTACAAAAGTTATGTAAAGTTGCCCAAAAGTGCAAAAAACCGCAAAAAATGACGTGCCCCCCCCACTTAGCGCCGCGAGTATTGTAGTTAAAAATTTTGAACGCGGCTTTACGCGCATCCCCGTATATTTCTCTAGTTTGAAACATCCGGATTTCCAACTTTAAAACTGGACCCTCAGGGTGACGAAAGCTCAAAATTTTGTAAAAAAATATTTTTTTTTACAGGCATGCGATATATCGATGGAAAGATCGCTATTTGTCGGGAACGAAACCGTATTTCATTTCCTTAACGAAACTTTCAAAGTTGCCGTAAAGTTCAAAAAATCGCGAAAAATGACGTGTAGCCCCCCTAGCGCCGCGATTATTACCGATAAAAATTTTAAACACGGTTAAAAATATGCGCTTCCACGTATATTTCTCTAGTTCGGAACATTCGAGTTTCCAGCTTTAAAATCGACCCTCGGGGCGGCGAAAGCTCGAGATTATGGAAAAAAATATTTTTTTTCTTAGGCTTGTGATATATCATTAGAAAGATCTCTATTTGCTGGGAACGAAACCGTATTTCATTTTCTTAACCAAACTTTCAAAGTTGCTGTAAAGCTCAAAAAGGCGAAAAAAATTGCGTGTCTCCTAGCGCTGCGAGTATAAAAGTAAAAAATTTTAAACATTGTTAAAAATATGTGCTTCCATGTATATTTCTGTAATTTGGAATATCAAAATCTCCAGCTTTAAAAATAAAACTCCAAGGCGTCGAAAGCTCAAAATTTTGTAAAAAAATATTTTTTTTTCCAAGATTGTAATATATCGTTTGAAAGATCACCACTTATCAGGAACAAAACCTTACATCATTTCCTTTACCAAAAAATTCAAAGTTGTCGAAAAGTTCAAAAAAGCGTGAAAAATGATGTGTCCCCCACCCTTATCGCCGCGAATGTTACCGATAAAAATTTCAAACGCGGTTGAAAATATGCGCTTCCACCTATATTTCTCTAGTTTTGAACATCCAGGTTTCCAGCTTTAAAATTAGACCCTCGGGGCGGCGAAAGCTCAAAATTTTGAAAAAAAAATATTATTTTTCTTGGGCTTGCGATATATCATTAGAAAGATCTCTATTAGTCTTTTTTTTCAAGTGTATCATTATTCGAAAGAGCGCTATTTTTCGGGAACGGACCCGTATTTCATTTTCTTAACGAAACTGTTAGAAATTTACTTAAATTTCATAAAAGCGTGAAAAATGACGTGTAGCCCCGCTCGTAATTTATGTATTGCAGTTCAAGATTTTGAACAAGGTTAAAAAAATGTGCGTCCCTGTTTATTTACATTGGAACATCTGGGTTTCCATCTTAAAATTCGGAACCTTAAGCGCCGAAAGCTCAAAAGTTTCAAAAATATATTTTTTCCGGTCACGATCGATGGAAAGATTGTTATTTGTCGAGAACGAAACCATAAGTTATTTCCTTAACGAAAATTTCAAACCTTGATGTTCCAAACTTGAGAAATATATGTCGAAACGCATATGTTTAACTGTGTTCAAAATTTTTAGCTGTAATACTCGCGGCGCTAGAGGGGAGGGACTGTCTGAATTTTTTGGCAACTTTAAGTTTCCAAATACGGTTCGGAATTATGTTTAGAGGCTCCCGTTGAGCTGGCGTACGAATTTCGGCTGTTACTGGTTGAATATCAGATGGTAACATTATCTGTTGAAAGTTAATATCCGCACGAACGGCTAATATTATTCCCTGATGGGCACAGCTATCAAACACCGGATTTGATTCGAGAACTTTATAGTTTTTTAGTTTTAAATGTTGGTTTTGTTTTAAGTGGGTTTCTTGAATGCATGGAAGAAACGGGTTTGTTAATCGGTGTTATTTTTCTTTTGGCTTTATCGGAATACGAGACTGCAGCGGTTTTTAGAATTTGGTTCGGATTGTTATAATTTGGGTTAGTAGTGTTAGTACGGGGGCTAAGAAACGGAACGGGATCGCAGGTTTCGGTTTGGTTATTTTCATTACGACTTGTGTTAGTGTTGTCATGAACTGTAATGAAAGGAACGGACTCATCTCATCATTGTTTAGGTGGTACGCATTCTAGCAGCCGCAGCAGAGTGATACGTAGCATTAATATTATTTCTAATTAATATGTTTTGTGTGTTTTCGTTTATATATTTATTAAATGTCTTTAACGGTCGGCTATTCAAGAAAGATAGTTGTAGGGATTAACAAAATTATACATTTTAAAAAATCATAAAACCTTAATATTAGTATTATTAAATCTAAACCAATAATTTAAAAAAGAAATAAAATAAATAAAAAGGATTTAATTAATTTTTCTTCATAACTATTACATGGCACTTCAAATTAGTCTAAGCCTTCGATTCAAATTTGTATTTTGCTTTACTGTTTTACATTATTATTAGAAAATATCTCTGAAATTTATTAACATATTAAATTAAAATAATAAAATAAAAATGGAAGTTTATTCAAACAAATTTTCTTACATACTAAATAATTATAGTTGTTGTTAACTTTCATACGGAATCCTCAGCGCATGAAGCCTCATGCTTGACTGAACTTGTTTTTTCTCGGGTTCTTTAACCTATATGTACGTATTTGTTTATTACACGTATTATTTTACGAATTTTAAATTTTTCGTATATTTATTTTTTTTTTTTTTTAAATTTACGGAGGACCGTCTTTAACATCTATTGTTATTGCGGTCTGATGGAGGTTAAACTTTTAGAGGATATACTAACCCAGGTTATTTTCTTTCAGGAATTCCAGAATCGCTCTTATCCCTCCAGGTGAGTTCGATGGGGCTGTACCTAAGCTGGACATGTTATGCTTATGTTTCGAGTATCGTATAGCCTATCTTAAGGAAGAAATGCAGATCGGCTAGCTTCTGCACAGGAAACAGGAAGGTTTGTCGTTAATTTTATCACTTAAACTGTTTAGTTAATTGTCAACGATGTAAATTTTACAGGTAGCGCGGTAGCCTAGTAGTTAAGGTGCTTGGCTACCAAACTAAAAGACATTCTCGTTCCAGATCCAAGTAACTCCCAGGTATATACTTAATCTGAAATTGAATTAGGAAACAGAGAAATCTGGGAAAGTGACGGCGGCCGAAAGAAAGGAACTGACTCCAATATTATCTTCAGATCCATTAGGTTTAGTACATTGTGAAAAAGTTACCTTCACAATGCCTGACATCTTTTCGAGGGTATGGGACTTACTTTAATTTTTCGTTTAGTAAATCTTACACGTTTTCCAATACATAAAGTAATACTGTGGAGTAGTGGATTAATGTAAACAATGTAAATTAAATTAACATTAATCAGAAATTACACTTAAATAATGTTATTATTTTTAAAAACAAAACAGCGACATGTTTCGTAGTAAAACTACGGACGGGGGAATTTCAATGGCGATTTGTTGTTTTATTTCTTTTTGGAATCGTACTCATTGTTTAGTAATTATTTAGTTTGTTTATCGATTGTAGCGCGGTATAAAATATTAATAGTTGAAGAGTTTCCTCGGGTAGGTTATTTGGTGATTAAATAATTCTCAAACGTTTCTTTAGTAGAGCGGGATTTATAGTTTTCAATTAAATTTAAATGTTATCGTAGGTAAGCTTGGATGGCAGAATGTTAGCTTGACTATTTATTAGTCGAATTGCTTCCTCTAATGCGGTATTCAAGGATTCTTCATCATTTGCCACGATTTTGGTCTTCTTTTTTATTATTTTTGAGGCATCTTTAATAATATCTCCGATAAGGTTCCGGTGATGATGTAATTTCCTCTACGTTTTTTTTTTAATCTCGGCGAATTTTGTTCACGGGCTCGATTATTTACGGAATTCCCAGAGGTTTTCAATGTGTTAGATGATCTTTTAGTTGGCCCTAGTGCTGGCTTTGACGATATTTGTCTTGATTATATATTTCATTGATTAACAGGTAATATATATATATATATTTTTTTTTTTTTTATATAGGTTGTTCACTTTTAGCGTCGTTTTCTTTGAATTTTTAAATAGCTCTTTTTAGGCAAGATTTTAGTTTTACAGTGTCTGTTTGTATTTTAGGGCAATTTGCACTAATATGATCTTGTTGTTTACAGTGAAAGCGCAGTCGAGATACATCAACCAAAAATATTCTGTATGCCGTATTTTCATGGTTGATTTGTAATGAATTTGGGGTAATTTTTCAACGTCCTCCGGGGTTATAAAGACGAATCTTCGGTTTGTTAAGATGTGATTAAGTTCTAGTTTGTGGAACCCTGCAAAGGTGCTGGAATTTGTCGTAGTCATAACTGCTTAAATTCGGTTTCTATTAGGTGGTGTGGTATATACTTAGGCATATACCAGAAATTACGATCCGCTTTGTAGAATTTATTAACTTTCTAATTTCTGTTACTGTGCCGTTGGATGAGATAAATTTTTGTTTCTTGACAATCGTTTAAAAGTAGTAAACTATTAGCGAAAAACACACGGAACCGATTGTTCGGCATTCTGAATGCAGCCCTGATATCGTTCGGATTGACCGGCGAACTAATTTTTTCTATATAATTGTATTTTTGCTTAATTCCGTCAACAGACCCGGAAATACGATGGCATTATTTTTATTTAAGAATTGATTATCGGAAGATGCCCGTTGCAATTGCGCAACTGATTTTGCTGGTAACCGGTTTGTTTGCGTTAGGTGTTTATGATATGAACTGACATGACGTCACTTGTATTCGAGTTGATCGAACCGGGATACGCCGAATTCGGTTCATCGTTATCGATAGTGTTGATAACGGACCTAGTAGCGGAGCAGGAAGTATTATCGCGCGGTCTTGAGAAGGTGACTGTAGTTGCAATTATTGCAGATCTTAAATACATACGAGTATCTTTCAAAACGTCCTTCCGTTCAAGTACTTCGATTTTTTTAAACATCTCGGAGAGCCGTGTTGGGGGGGGGCTGGAATTTTATTGACACAAAGGTAGAAAGATGCAGTAAAGGAAATCAAAGAATCCGCAATTTCATTGCACTTAATTTTCGCATAGTTCGGAATCGAAAACTAATTTAGATTGGAAATCGGAAGAGATCGAATAGAAAAGGCGACAACATTTACGAGAGGACATCGCATGGAGATCACTTAAGAAGTCGGAGATAATCAAACAGTTCAAAAAAAAAAAAAAAGAAGCGATGAAAGCAACTATAGACAATAAAACGTAAAATGGCCATAGGTTGAACCGTCAGTGTAGAAAGTAGAGAGAGAAAACGATTCAAAGTGACACATTTTTGGAAAAGTGAATGAGGCTTCAACTACTCCAAGTTCCCTCGAACCAACTCTAAAAATCGTCTTAAGGGGTTTTGGTGATACTTTGAAATTACTGCATAACCACGGATTTTGGGAAGAGATTTGGAAGAAAGAGAGAAGACGAATATTTCGGGAGAACGGAAATGATCGGCAAAGTTGAAATATTAGTAGGAATTGTGTAGCACGAGAAAATACTTAGAAGAAATATGAGCTAGGATAGGAATTTTCTCCCAAAATTTCACGAGTAAGTAACATTTTGACTTATCAACGTATATAATTGCTCTGAGAGATACAATGACAGTAATTAACTTACCTCCACTCCTCCAAGATATGAGAAATGTCTTCGGTAGTCTTCCCTTAGGGTTTTCTCTCAGTCTGACTTTTTTTAAGATCTACACCGTCGCCTCAACATTTCTTTCTACAACTGCTAACAATATTCTCCTCTTCTCTCGACATAGTAGCTTCCAGCAAAGCGCTTCATTTTTCTTTCATTAGGCTAGAGCTTTCTCTATTCCCTATTTACCTTTCTATCTCTCCTATTAAATCCCCTTGTATAATTTTTACCCTTCTCTTTAAGACTCTTCCTCATGTTAATCTGTTATCTCCGTGTTTTTCTTTATAGTCGACTAATCTTTTCCGGCCACATTAACTTGTTCTGCCGCTAAAAGGTTAAACTTGTTAAAATCTTTTTCACTAACCAAATAAGAGGGATCATCTTTATATACTCATATTGATTCATTATTCGTTCTAAATTTGGCCATTGTTTAATTATTTATGGCTGTGCCTCAAAATTCCTTCTTTCTAAGTTGAATATAGTACAGAATTCCTGCCCGCGTTTTTTCTTGATGTCGATAAATCCTCTTCTATTTCAGCAATACTTGCTGAGCTCAATCCTCACAGTTCGAAGGTTGAATGTTTCGCTCTTTATACTTCCGAATGTTTTTTCCCATACAACTCAACTTTTAATGCTACCCTACTCCTCTTAATATTGCCTTTATCCTTTTTTTCTGAACCCCAGATATTATTCCCTTGTTACTTTCATTTATGCTTTCCACTTCTAATCGTATAACGATTTAATCTTTTCGGTAATTGTTTTTGCTGTTGGGTCAAAGTCGCTGGCGTGCCTAAAAATATAGAAAAAAAATAAAGGGAAAAAAAAGGGAAAAAAGGAAAAAAGGGAAAAAAGGGAAAAAGGGAAAAAAGGGAAAAAAGGGAAAAAAGGAAAAAAAGGAGAAAGGGGAAAAAAAGGGAAAAAAAGGAGAAAAAAGGAAAAAAAAAATAAAAAGGTTTTTGTTTAAAAAGAAGTTTAATTAAATCGAATATATGTAATAATATCGTTTCTCTTCAGTAAAACGTTACGCATTGAAGTTGTTGAAGGTAGCGCACTTAGTTTTTTTACCTCGTTTATGAACGACTTTGCTTATTTCTAGAACACGGTGTTTTCGTCATTTTACAATGCAACAA
This sequence comes from Icerya purchasi, assembly GCA_039619475.1. Lineage (NCBI taxonomy): Eukaryota > Metazoa > Arthropoda > Insecta > Hemiptera > Monophlebidae > Icerya > Icerya purchasi. Next base: position 53,867,822 of record CM077116.1, on the reverse strand, counting down.
TCGTTTAATATTTTTCATTTCGAAAGCGTTATTATAATTTTTTCAAATGGATGAAAAGAAAACTTTTCTGAAACAAAAAAGTTACTTGAACAGAAGAAAAATGAAATAGTAAAAGTAAATTCCTTTGTATTTTCATAAAAGAATACTGACAATAAACTGGAAATGAAAAATGGAAAAACAATTAAAAATGAATATATACGACCGAAATATCTATATCCGCCGATAAATAAATTCAAAAAGAATTGTTATTTCCCGAACGGTTATTTAACAAAAATATGTTTACAAAAATTTTGTCAGGCGGTGTTAATAGATCTTACACAAAGTTAATTGGAATCACGAATGCGCCGAAGTATTAAAACGCTTAAACAAGAAAATTGAAATTATCACTCAGTTAAAATAAGGAAATTAGAATATTTCGACCGTATAATGAGGAACAGCAAATCTGAGCTGCTTTAAGTACAGGGCAAGATAGAAGCTAGTCGCAAGCGTGGCCGACCAAGAATAATGTGAATGGAAAACCTAAGAGGAAGTGGTTCAAATTAGATGCGGTGGAAATATTCAGGAGAGTCATGGATAAAGATCAAGTCAAGCAAATGATCGCCAACGTCCTTCGAGGGCAGGGCACGTAGAAGAAGAACTTTTGTTTTGATCCGCCATTAAGCATCTTGTTGGCCTGTTACCTTCATTTCTATTTGATGTCTATTTTAGATTTACAGCGAAATTGAACGTATTTTTAATTGTACAACTTTCGTTTTGTGTTTAAGAATAATCGCATCTTGCCGTATATTTTCCTAATATTTCGTATTCAACTTTTCCCGATAACACGCAGCGATAAAATAGATCAATAAGCTTATTCGAGGGGAGGGGGGGGGGATACGTTGCAAAAGTTTTCCGGGGAACGTTAAATCTGCTTTTCGGTAGATGATACAAAAACGAATGAATCGTCTTTATAATTGATTTTTTCAAAAGTCAAAATTAATTTTTGAAAAAGAATAAGGAAATATTAAATACGATTCGTTGTCAGTTTTCTTATAGTATTGACAACAAAATTTAAGCGAAAATTTCCCCCAAAAATAAATTTGAAATAATCGTATTCTGGAATAACGTATTGTGTATCATTTTTGTACACGAATATCTTTGTGTTCGATACATCACGGTGTGCATATCGCGTTCAATAGAGTCCTTTATCGTACTATCGTCATAGCAGACTGGTAAGTCGGTAACAATTATTGTTTCTTATCTGGTAACATTTTAGATAATTTTTATCTTATCGTTTTATTTGAGGTGATAGTGGTAACGCGTGTATATGGGTTTTCAAACCGTGACCTACGTCACGACACACAATGAGCAAATAACGCTAATAAAACATCATCACGTAATACCGGCGGTAACGCGAGCTCCCATATTAATGTTAGCAGTGGTCGCAGAAGAAGCTATAATAGCAATAATAATAATAATAATAATAATAATAATAATAATAACAATAATAATAATAATAATAACAATAATAATAATAATAATAACAATAATAATAATAATAATAACAATAATAATAATAATAATAACAATAATAATAATAATAATAACAATAATAATAATAATAATACAGCTACTGCCAGCCGAGGTGGTGGTAGCCGTAGCAATAGTAGTGTTGACAGCGTTTCATAACAATGATATAAATGTCAATTCACCGAATGAATCAGTACCACCTCTAAAATTTATATCTATTTCGTATAATAATTGGCAAGTTATTCCGACAGAAAAAGGGCGCCGATCCAAACTCTGATTTATCACCTGAAATTTTATAGAAAAAGTAACAGATTTCTGTCTTTATCGAATGATCCTGATACGTATAATTACGGGCAAGTGACAATTACGACGGACGGCAATAAATACGTTCAATAAAGTTAAAACTTCGCCAAAACCATCTTCTAATCAAACTGTAAGTAAATAATTATTGATTAAATTCTTGAAAGACCAAAACACAGTTTATCATGCTTATCAACTCTCAGAAGAGAGAGTTTTCCGAATGAGGTGAATAAGAATACTCATCATACAATGTCAATCGACGAAGTAATATAGGTTCCATCTCTGGCAAGTTGTGTGTCACATAATGCAATACAACAGAAAGACTTATAACATGCATTATTTACTAAATATGAAAATCAAGAATGAATTGCCGCACAGAAGTACAGGGTCTAGTGTACCAGATGCCGATCGTTCGGTCATAGTTAAACATACCGCACACTGCTATGCAACTGTGCTAAGTGTGGCGAACAACACTAAACAACAAACTGCAATAAATCGTGCACTTGCTAATTGTATTCGTTACGAAGGCAGTCATCCTGCGAATTACAAACCATGTACCATATACGAAGAAGTACTTGAAATAAGTAATAAATCATGCAATTGCCACCGCGAATAAACAACTTAATATAAATGCTTTAATATAATTGTAATCAACCTGAACTTATGCAATCTAATCTTACCGCTGCTAACACTTACTTTGCAGTATTGCAAGGATGTGCATGAGCGTAGATAGAAGGGGAGCAAGGGTGGACACTGCCAACCCTAGAAAACTTGTTGCCCCTCTAAAATAATCGCCTCAATGTCACACGGAGAAAAATTTGAAAACTGTAAAAGTATTATAATGTACACTTCGAAATTGATACCACCGTGATTATCGCAATGATTTCCTATGCGCATGCAATTAGACGACGCTTTGCACACTATTCTACTACAGACTATGTAGACTAAGTAGACACATCAGTATTGGCTTTCGATTATTTAAAAGCTCCTTCCGTAGTGACTACTTTCAGACCGTACTTAAACGTCGTCGGAGTAAGTTGCACAGTCTGAACGTAGCCACTAAGAAAAGAGAGAGAACTTTTAAATAGCTGAAAGGCAGCAATGTGTTAGATATCCTGTGTGATTTGAAAATTAAGTGATCTGTAAATAAAGCCCTTTTTTAAATAATCTGCTATTTATATTTCGGTTATATATTTATATTTAAGTGATTAATTTTTATATCAACTTTTTAATATAATACGATTATGTGTGAGCGCATTCATATTGTCGTAAACTACAACAAAAGTCCTTTAATATTTATTTACATATATTGATAGAAATTTTATTATCTCCCGTTCACATTAATACTCTGAAGTGCTTGAAAATCTATTTAATATCTTGAGAAATTTGCTACTTTATTCTCCGACAATTGAATAGCGATGTATACTCACGTCCTTTGGTTTTTATGGTGTATAACTGAACACCGCAACGATTTGACCTTTGTTCAGCCTTTTCTTCAAAGAGTCTTTATCGAAATATGTTAATCCGCATAAAATTAATTTTTTTAAACTTTAAAATAACCAACTTATTACACTTCTGATTTTTATTTAATCACGTTAATTTAACAAAATCATAAAAAATGTAATAAATTGTAAATAAAACTGAAGTAAGAATTCTGAAATATAAATAATAAATTATGGATTCTGAAAAACGATTAATAAATTATGAGTACGAAAATGAATTATGAAATAATGAATACAAAATTAAAAGTGTCAAGTGCCTTTGTAACGAAAATATCAGCCAGTAATAATACTTAATACGTATCATCTAGAGAAGCGTAGGCCATAAATAATAGTAGAATTTAAATTATTTAAAAATATACATATATAGTCTCTCACCCGAATATATACAGAAATCCGCGATTATAAGTAAGCTCGAATTATTTAACAATCGATAACACTACATGCATACTAGTGTGTACACTACAATATATGTGTATTTTTTTTTTTTTTTTTTTCATTTCGTTATCCGAGTCGTGAACTTACCTTATTTGACGCAAGATACAACACGTCGCCATTTAATACCGATCGTGTGCTAAATCTATAATATGTTGTAAATTTGGTCTGCATATTTTCTTGATCTGGTCGATGTAGCGGTTCTTTGGTCTGCCTTTCTTCCTTTTCCCTTCGACCTTTCCCATCAAAATCGTTTTCTCCAGCCCATTTGCTCCTACTATATGATCGAAAAAGCCTAGCATACGTTTCATAACTCGGCCATTTTGGTCTCGCAAGGGGCTCGACCCCTCTTGCTTACATTTCTATCTTTTTCTCTTCTATACTTTGTATAAAATGATCAAAATTTACAACGTAATTCTAAATCGGTCCATATGAATATAATAACATAATCACAGAAATCCTATAAAATATAACAAATGTTACATAAAATTGGAACACTTTTTTCTAATGAGGGTAGCCTAAAAATTACATTGCAATTAATATATTCAGCTGGTCAGCTGCCCCTTTCCTAGCTACGCCAATGAGGACGTGGTAAGAAATATTCTAAACGCGAAACTATAGTTCATTCTAATCGCATAACAGATAACAACGATAACCGCTGCAGTAATAATAATAATATTAACGAACAGCTTACTAATTTCTTGATGGAATTTAGAAACATATTTAACCAATTCAGCAAAATGTAATGATTTATAGTTAATGAATTAATTCCGTAAATAACAAGTTCTTAAGAATGCTACATGGAACATTAGCAGCTTGTTTAATGAAAATTTTACCATGCCCAAACAAAAAAAAAAAAAAATACCGAATTAATATTTCCCATGTCATTTACTTTTCTATTCCTATAAAAGCATTTCCATGAAATGTGAAAGAGCTCTTCACTCGCATTTATTTTACCGCTACTGCCACTTTTTTACAACTATAACGGGATAACATTAACGTATGCGCAAATAGGTTTCAAATGAAATTTCCCTCCTGCGAAGTTAAGAAGTTTAAAAATCGTCTACCAATTGCATTTAGTCGACTATTACATTTCGGTGTAGAAAAATGTATTCCACAAATACGCCACACACACACACACACACACATGGAAAGGTAATAAGCGACGGAGCGGAAAGAAGAGGCAACGCAGGTTCTACACATTTTCAATAATCGAATATTACTTTTGAAACTTGATAGTACACCGCAGGTAATTGCATCAGAACACGCGTTAAACAGGCCGAAAATGTTTGCCGCTGTTGTCGTTTATAAAAAAAAGAAATAAGCTATTATCGAGGAAAAACTAAAAGAATCGGCCTTTTTCTCTTTTCTTTACACTATTCGAAAACTAATGCATAGAATGGTGCATTAAAAGTCTGAAACTAATTTGACGGATTACGATGTAAAGTTGCGTTTAGTTTGTGATATTTTTCGCGAAAAAATCTATAAAAATACAGCAGTTGGTAGCATAAAGTCAAATGTGGAAGACGTATAGATGTTTATGCAACCAAAGCGAAAGAAGCGGATTTAAAAAAAAAAAAAAAACGAGAATGAATATAAGAAAGATATTTGTCAAAGGTACATTATATGTAAGACATTTCTACCTCATCTCTTGTAGTCTGTTATTCCGTAATGGAGAATGTGCGTGACCGGTCTCGGGTCGATCCGTTCACGTCAAAAAACTCGACACTGACGTCAATGAATAATATAGAGTACAGACCGGTTGCTTAAAATCAACGACATCGGTTGAAAGACTAGAAGGAACTTTAGCGACAAGAAATTAGCGGGGAGCCGCGTAAAATCTCGCTTTAGCTTTTTAGGATTTTAAGAACAAGGGTCACTTTGATACGATCTGTTTTAATTTGGTATAATATTAATTTATATTCGCTTAAAACGAGTATTATAGAACGTTTTAATTGTACGATAAAGAATTGGATATGGCAAGAATTTACCGCTAATCGTAATAAACGTTGGTTACAAAAAAGTAAGGAAGGACGAAAACAAATAAATAAAAAGAGAACAATAAAAGAAAATTATAAAATAGAATGATTCGAAACGTATCTTGGGTTTTACTATGTCATTTCCCTACTTCCTTTTTTCACACACCAATGGGTGAAATTTGGATTCCCGGACGGGAAATTGGGTTATAATTTAATTATATACAAGTAAACTTAAAAACTAGTTTACTTTGTAGCTCAGGAACGAGATTTTAGGTTACTTTAAGCCCCCTGAATAAAATACTTGGGTTAGTTTTCAGCATGTGGACACAGTTTTGGAGTTGCGCCAGATGCGGTATTCATACACTACTGGCATCAGTATTATTATGCCTGCTAGTTGAATATCAATAAAGAATAGGTGATATTAATGTTATCTCACTGTTACTGTCTCAGGTTTTAATAGTGTTTGTAATATGGGTTACATATATCGGCTCATAGCCTAGTTGGTGCAGTTCATTAATTATCTGTTCCATATTTGTTGTTGAATCAAGTCGTTTTATTACAATCCAAAAACGTTGTATCAATACGTCTGACAGCGGAACTCTTTTTTATATAATTTGTTTATTAGAGCCTGATAATTCGATGATTATATCCCCATTTCTAGCTGTTTTGAATGGGATATTATCTTCCGCAACATGTTTATTGTCAATGCAAAATGCAGTAAAACTGTAACGTTACACGCTAAAATTGTGCGTGATAATTTTTGCCAAAATATCTGCAGTGTTTTTACACAGGATTTTTGACTTTTCCATTCGATTGATGGCGCAGCTGATTCAATACTGCAAGTAGTCTTCGTCTGTTATCGAATATCTTCAATTTGCATTATAGGTTATACAATTCGAAATAATCAGTTGGTTTAGGTCGATGTACAGGTTCTATCCATTTTTGCATGAGTTTGACTACGTGTAGTAAGCATTGCAGTATGTAATATTTATTCAGAAAGTAAATACCTCTGTAAATAAATATATATACCATATATTGTATATGGTAATAACAATATTACCCGACGGATACCTACCCAAAGTGTTAGAAATCTGTTAATACAGCTATATAAGTATAATACTGTTAATGTTGGATTTGCGGTAATATAAAAAGAAGGTTGATGTTATACTTTTCATTATAACTTCTCAACCGATTGTTTTTTCAAATAGGTAGCCAAAATTTAGCTTCGTATTTATATTGCGCATGTGTTTGTTAGCGTACTAAAGTTATATGTATAATTTGAAGTCCGAATTAGGTGGGAAATATGTCAACTATCATTGCGGTTTGGGGATGATCAGTTTACAAAGAAAGCACGGCTGGAATGTAAGCAATTAGGGGAACAAATAAAAAAATTTTAAATATCTTTGTAGACGGAATGCGGAGACGATTATTGAATCTGAAAAATAATTTGATAATATTTAACTTTTCAAATCTATAAAACTGCCGGATGAAATTTTTATGAAAAATCATCATCATCATTTTGTGCCGACCGTAACGATCGTGGCTACATCAACATTTGTGCGATATATTTTTTCCAGCCTATACGGTTTTCTGTTCTTCTTCTTATAATTTGGTGAATTGGCTCTTGGCATAAATTATGTATCTGGTCTAGCCATCTCATTGGCCATCTTCCTGGTGGTCGTTTGCCATCTATTTTCCCCAGTGTTACCAGTTTTTCCAAACTATCGTCTTCTCTCCTCATGATGTGTCCGAAATATTGCATTATTCGACGTTTGCATATATCCCCTAACCGCATAGCTACGCCAACCAGATTCAAGATAGATTTGTTGGTACGCCTTGCCGTCCAAGGAACACGAAGCATTCTTCTCCATATCCACATTTCCAGACTATCTATCCTTTTTTGATCCGTTTTTCGTAGCGTCCAAGTTTCTGCACCGTATAGCATTATAGGATATATTAATGACTGTACTATCTCTATTTTAGTTATTTTTGTTATGTCATGACTTTTCCATGAAAAATACTTTTGTTAAATTGTTATTCTGAATGCAACTATTTATAGATTCACACTTATATTTGCATCTTACTTTTACTTTTTCCACTCCTTCTGTTTCATAATTACCCCATAAGTGTACAATTGAAAATTATCGAATGGATAAATAAAAATTAAGTCTAATAATTAAACGAAATCGAAATGAGTTTTTCCTTCACTTTTTAAAGGCAAGCACTTTTGCAATAATGCCGGTAGCGAACGTGGCTTCTGGTTTAATGTTGCCAGCGCAAAACGTGGTGGTGGTAACCTCGTTCTTTTTTTCTTTTTTTTTTATGGGTTTGTCAACATGGACTTTGGCCTAAAAACACGAAGGAAGAGAGGAGCAAGAGAGACTCAGATCTTTACACGATCAGAGATAGCCGACAAAAAAGAATTAAGAGCTTGTATAACGGAAGGAGAAGGAAGGGAGAGAATAACGGAAAAACGAAGAAGGGAGCAAACTGTACCCAAAATACAGGCGGCAAATCGCGGAGAAGTTGAAGCGACGCATAGAAGGAAAGTCAAAAAACCGGAGGAAGCGAGGAAGAAAAGGTTGAATAGACAAGAAAAAGGAATCTTGATTAGAAAATGAGGAGATGTAGAGGTTAAACCATAATTCGGAATGGCAGCTGCGGACTGAAGGGTAATATTAGAAGATAAGAAAACAGGATGAAACCTACCAGAAGAAGAAGAAGAAGATAACCGAGCTAATGAGTCAACTATCTCACTTCCCTCGATTCCTGCATGGCCAGAAATCCAAAAGAAATCCGTTTGGATTACGTGAGAAAGGAAGAGATCATGAATGAAGGAGCGAATAAGAAGAATAACGTTGTCCGTTTGATTGTTTAGGAAGAGGAAATGCGATAGACTGCAGAATGATTTGGCAATCCGACAGTATAGGGATATTTCGAGAGACAGGTGAGTATCTGATAAGGGCACGCAGAATAGCAGAGGACTCAGCGTAAAAGATTGAGCAAAACGAGGGAAGTTTAAAAGACTCGACGTAATATAGAGGAGGACCGAAAAAAGTTGTGCCAACACCATTTTGGGTGCCTTGGAGCCATCAGTGACGACTAAAAGATGATGTTAGGGAAAAAAGAGCTTAGATTCTGTAGAAATTTTAATCTGATAGCATGATGAAAAATGGGTTTAGCAATAAAAGCAATTAAACAGGATGAAAAAAGAAGAATAATTGAAGGAGAAGTAGTTTGAAAGCCCAAAAGACAATTAAAAAACTAATTAAAAAAAGAAATAAGGTTCGATGGAAAAAGAAAAAAGGTCAATAATATCATCCCAAATATATAATTTTTAAAAAGAGCAATAACAATGAAAATGCATAGTCACATAAAAAATGACGTTAACGAATGAACGATTTTGTTTTCTCTTATTTTCGCGTTGACCGGCTAGATCTTGTGACCAGTTGCTACAGAAGAGAAATTAGAGTCTATTAAGTCTGACTGATAATTTTATTTTTAATTATAAACAGAAATACTACAAAACGTACTCACCGCTGCGCAACAGATAATTTAGATTAGGCGGACGAAATGAACTATCGGTAACTAACCGTTTGAAAAATGAAAATTCGAGACAAGAAAACAGCGCAGGGGATTAATATCCTCCGAAAATCCTAACGGTATACATTTAAAGTATACGGGAGAAGTAGAGCCCTGATGCATTTGTATTAGTCTAGTATGGTCTGATTCTCGTAGACAGATTAGCTTTATTAACACGCTCACCTGCGATATTCCTTTTATCATATTACGATCTTATTCGTGACTTGGTATTATTAAAAATAATCCGAGTAAAAATTTTAAAAAATGAAGCCATCTACAATGTACGAATCGGCATTATGTTGCGGTGTGAAGTTTAATAATATTTGAACATCCGGCATAGTAAAGGAGAAATTACGTAAAGTAACAGCGGTAATGATAATAAATAACGGTAAGCAATTCGTCTCGGTGCTCAAAAACGACGATATTTTGACATTTCGATATAAACGAATTTCGATGTATCATCGACATCGTCAATAAGCCCCGGTTAAATAGCGAACAACAACTACAGGCAAACAGAGACCGTTTTCGCACTGCCTTGAACCGATATGCAATTCGAGCGGGGTACCTCATTCGTAGCGGCCTGCGCGAGCCTACACCCCGTAAACCGCGCTTCCTCGCCGCGGTCCAATCGTAAATGTTTGTATACACATATCTATAGTGGCAGGCTGTGTGTATAAATGATCTGTCGGAATGGTTAAAATTTGATTTTTAAGATAAATTATCTCATATTTCTAGAAAGGAAATTTTTATTAAACGCGTTGACTGCTAACTGCGCGGATTACGACTGCTTCGTACGGACACACATGCACATTGTTATGCGGGGAGAAAGGTGAAAATGCGTGTCTATCGGATGTGTTTACGTATAAATCGTATTTAATAAATGCGAAAGAAAATGTCGCCGATTTAAAGTAAACCGAAACTTATTCGGCACATCTCGCCGAAATCATAAATTAAACTTTATTAAAGTCATCACCCAACGACCTACAGTGCAGCAAAATTTATAATAATGTATACGTTACGAGCAAATAATAAAATCGCGCAATTCAGAAATGAGCAAGAACCATTTCGTGGATTGTATAACTCTGCGTACAGTTCGTGAAATGTGCGTGTAACCTGCTCCGTTCATCTATTACGTATGCGCGACTAAAATCTAAATATTTAATTTAAATTACTTCGTGTTTATTTTTCATGTAACAGATACGACTATAATAGTGCCTCTGTACAGTTCGTGAAACGAACGAAACATAATTATGCACGAACTGTCGAAAATCTGCACATTTTACGAATTGGACGACACGGTTAGACAAAATTCAGGAATTCTACGATTTTTTCTTGCAATTTCATTATTTGCGCGTAACGTATAAAGACGTTTTTATTATTCACCGTTTTTCAAAAACAAATATCCGTTTCGTCGAATCCTGAAAATGTTCGAGCAATTCTTTTGGAAATTCAAAAAAAAAAAAAAAAAAAAAAAAAGACAGGAAAGCAAATATAATTTTAGTATACATGTTTTTTTGTGGTTTTTTTTTTTTCACGTTAATCATATTATTAAGCAAAATACGACTAAAATGATGATAAAGAGTGAATCAGAAAAAACAGATTAAAAGCTCGAAGAAGTTCGCAAATTCCAGAATGAAATTGTCAGAATTCAATGCAAAAGCTCTTTCGCCACTAAATTTGCTTTACTTACGTACATGGTCGACTCTTGCAAACGCGTTCAAAGATTAAGCACCCTTAAAGGAAAACGGAAAAGTGTGTGCCCGGTTTGTTAGAGTAGCAACAACAAAACGTATGTGTAACTTAAAAACGAATGAAATAATATAAAAAAAAAAAGGTTGTTTTAAAAACTGACAATATTTATTTAAACAACACTCGTAATTCTTAAATAAATAATGAATTGTAACTAAATGAAAGAAATAATTTTTTCCATGAGAATCTTTTACACAGTCTTACTAGTTAAATGAAAATATTACAAGAACAAAAATAGTCCGAGTAAATCGAGGCCTTTCAATTCATACATAATTTATTCAAAATGGCTGCATTTGGTCTTAAAACATAATTTTAAATGTTTGAAAACATCGTCTATACATGGTCGCAAGGTTTCAAGATGAATTTCGCCCGCAGCCTTTGCAATTCAAAGACTCCAAATTTCGATGAGACTTCTTACGAATGCCTTCCCTTCCAACACTTGCTACAATCGGTAATCCGTAGGATTTAAATCAGGACTTCCGGATAGCCAATCAGAAGCACGAATAAATTTTGGGACGTTGTTTTCAAGCCAGATTTGCGCTCGCTTCGCTTTATGCTCTGTGACAAAACCTTATTGGAATACCCGGTATTTATTATTGAATAATGTTTGCTTCGGAAGCTTTACTATGTCATTCAGCATCTTTTGAAAAAATTTTGCTGGGTTTTACGAACGAATGGAAGAAGCGCCCTGATAAGAAACGCCCCACCATACCATTACGTAGCTAGGGTGATGACCACTCCGTTGCACCCTAGGTACTGTGTCTTTAGCGTCCTATAAGCTTTTAGCATACATTCAATCATTCTATTTGTTGAAACTCTCTTCAACCCTGAACATTTTTTTTTTTTTCACCTGTAAAAAGAATAAGCGACCAGCGTCAAAAACGCGGATGAAACTTTTTCATCTTTCAAAACGAATTTGCTTCAATTTTCCCGTTAAAATATGCCCTATCGTGTACCTTTTGTATGCTCTCAAATGAAAATCGTCACGCAGAATACGCGAAACAGTGCATGGTGCGATATTAACTTCACAAGAGAGTAATTATTGCAGATTTCTTCGCATGCGACTTCGTACAGTTTCTACAACCTTCAGTATGCGAACGGTGCAGAACGACCACTCCTAGGACCGTCTACAACATCAGTCTTTTAATTATAACGTTGTATACATCGGTAGATGAACTTCTAACTTATATGTTCAGCGATTTATGGAGAGAAAATATGTTTCCTATTTTTCCGTGCCTAGTAAAGACTGATCACACAATGTGCTACATGTGTGAAAATCGAACCACTTCATCACGTTAACGAGAAACAAATTACTGTGTCGAGTGTGCGTTACTATCGGACGATCAAAAAAACTCTCTCGAACAGTGTGAAGGAATTCAATTGTTTTTTTTTTCAGGATGGACAGTCTAGACTATGCGCAAATGCAATTATTTCACTTTAGTGAAAATTTAAAAAAAAAAAATGGGTACGAGAATGAGTGGAGATAAACAAAAAAGAATCAAAATTAATGAAATTAAAGTTCACGAAAGAAAACATTTTTAACCAGGATTATAATTTATTTATTTAAAGTCGCTCGGCAACTAACGCCATTAGGATTGTGAAGTAGAAATCGTTCGGTTTTTATTCAAATGTATCATTTAACGCGCAGGAAATAAACTACCACATATATTAATGCTAACTTAAAAAAACATGTATTTATAATAAAAAGGAGTTGCTAAAGTAGCGGAAGTCTACTACCGCGCGAAATCCTACTCTAGTTACTTCGAAGCATTTGGTCCTCATCTCGCCAGTTTTCCCTGAATTTAGAGCTACACTTTCGCATAGATCTGACACCATATCCATTTATTATTTTGATCATATCTATCGTGTATCTCTCGTATGCGCTGTTTGCTCCATTTCGCCTTCAAATTAACACTCAACATCAACCGATTTTTAATTCTAATTGTTTCTTTAGTGGTCATGTTTCTTTGGCGTCTGTTAAAACAAGTTAGCAGTGTGTTCACTGGGGTCAATTTGTTTTCTTTTCAAATTTATTCTTGTTTTATTATGTTTAAATCACTTAGTTTTGGAACCCGTGCTTTTATATCACTATTGAGCAAGTTATTTTTAAAAATTATCATTTCAGAAAAAAATTTTGTCGATTATTATCTTTTGGGCGCAGTTAAAAAATCTACAGTTTTTGTCAGTTGTCTTTCCTAACTAGAAGAACTATGAAGTTTTTATTAAAATAAAAGCGTTATTTTCAAACATTTGTTACCAACTTCAAGAAAAAAGCAGGTTATACGTTCTTCACTTGTTTCTTTGAAGTAAAACTTTTAATCGCGTGATAGGGAAAAATTTTGATACGGTAAAAACAAATTTTCATACGATAAAAACAAATTTTGGTACGCGTTACACGCAGCTTGTCGGTAGGAATAAACTGGCCGCGTTGTACGTCGTCCGGCAGACGTCATTCACTCTGTCCCTTCCTATTATATACGAGTGTGTGTGCGTGCGAGCGAGTATCGAGATTCGAGCAGCAAGCATCGTACGCGGTCAGCTGCATAAGCCCAATTCTAGAACAAGTGTACATTTTATTGAATTTGAAAATTGGCGCGGTTTTTTTTTTTTGCGAAGTTAACACACTTCAACGAGTCTGATGATTTATTTATTGTTTTTGTTTTAATTAATTCATACGGGATTCATATTTTTTGTTTTTGTTGTAATTCATACGGGGGATTTATATATTGTGTGTCATTTTTGGAGTAAAACTTCTTATCGCGTGGTAGGCAAAAATTTTGATACGGTAGAAAAAAATTTTGGTTGCACCTTAAACGTAAGGTAGGTATGTATTTGTGTATATGTGTAAGTATGTATAAGTGTCAAAGTTAAAGTTATAAAATGTATTATATAGTTAAAATGGACAAAGGTTTATATTATGCAAAATTTTACTAACTAAATAATAAAACCGTAATAATTGTTTATTGAAGTGAAACTTCTTATGGCGCGGTAGGGAAACGTTAAACATAGGTATGTCTTAATGAATATGGAACAAAAATAATTTATACACAATTATAATAATTATACATATAATATTGTAAATATTATTCGCCTTAATGAATATATAGAACAAAAAAGAAATAGTTGTATTTCGTGTTATTAACCTCGCCTTAATGAAGTTTTCACTTCTGTCGTGTGGTCTTAAGCACACAACAATCTTTCTTTTTTTTTTTTATGTTTATTTGTGCATAATTTGTACTATGTTGATCGAGTTTAATGACTCTTTGTTCATTCGAAAATGTACTATTCAACAGTGGTACCACCATGCGAGTACTAATGAAAACCGGTGAACACAAACTGATTAGTCATCAAAAAACGCGAAAAAACATATAGTTCCTTTAAATAATTTTTTATTAATATAACAGACGCCTAAAAATATTATCAATTTACCATAGAAACATGATTTTAAAAAATTAAAATATTATCAATCTTAATTACCATGGAAATGTAGCTTTAAATAAAATAAAAAAATGATGGCTATTGCGCCACTTTTTCTTATTTATTTATTGATTTTTTATATTGGAAAAAACAAACAAAAAATTACGCCACGTACAAACTGGTCGTCACTTTTAAAAAAGTTAATTTTTAGTAAGATAAAAAATTTAAGTATTGTACGAAAAACTGTGAAATAAAATGTTTTTAGAAAAAGATTTACTATAAAAATTTGTTAAAAAAGCACAAAAAGTAAGAAAATCACTCACTCTGAAATATATTATTTTTTATTAAATAAAATTATTCACTAAAGATGACATTATGGTAATTCTTATATGACATTAACTTTTCGGAGCCAGTATGAAAATCTGCAATATAATTGATAATTGCATTAAATATTCATTTAATTATTTCTAGATACTGTAATTTTAATTTGGTGTCGACTCTAATAAATGTTTTTATAAGTATTATAATAAGGATTATCACTATGAAATATATTATTTTTTATCGAATAATTATTTTTTACTTTTAATGCACTTTTATTAAACTCTTATTATCGTATAATTTTACTTTTTTACTTCATATCGTTTTTTATTAAATGTTTATAGTAAATCTTGAAGTCGGTTTTTTTTTTTTTTTTTTGATGTGAAACATCTATTAGCGCGCTTTGCGAGTAAAACCGATTCGTATGCCGTGACGGCAAACGGCGTGACGCTTTCATGCCGTCATGCCCCTTCTTCGCCGCCACTCATTACTCGTTTGTGTGTGCGTGGTGCGTATACTATATACTTCGTTGCTTTCCTTCTCCGCCACTGCTCTTCCTTACATGCGCATTAACATAAGCAACCCTCATGCGATCTCTTTCCTTCTGATCGCACCGCATCACTCTTTTTCGCCCTGTACTTTCTTCTAATTTAATTTGGTTTCTACTTCTATAAAAATTTTAAATTAATAAAACTCTCAAAGCAAGAGATAGGTGAAATTATAACTGAAACTCACAATGACCAAAATACATTTAATTTGAGATTATTAACGAAACTCGTCTGTTTCTATTTATTCTACTTCATATTTATTTATTAGTTTTTTAAAATTATAGATGAATTAATTAACCATCTATTATGATGTTTCACATTTGCCGAGCCTCCCGTGACGGCCTTCTTCTTTTTTTTTTTAAATATTTTATTTTTATTTTGTCGTCGCGATGACCTAGTTGCTAGAGCGCTCGGCTTCCGTTGCGGAGGTCTCGTTTTCGATCCCGGGCGACGACAGAAGTTATTACGAGAAATTAGAAATTAAATAACCGCTAATGAGTCACGTGGTAGGTAATATCAAGCCACTACGTATACCACCATATGCGCATTAGTTGATGTATAGTAGGCAGACACATACAGAACTGCATTGTAACGCGATAACAAGTTTGAGTGTAGTCTTGCGTCTACACTAGCGTCGTCATTAGCGTTACATATTAACTATTACCATGAAAATTTGGCAGCAGGTATAAAATGCATCTCCCAATTTTTCTGACCAGCACGGGAGATTAGGCCAACTTATCCCGCCACAGGGATTGCCTAACCCAGCAGTGGGTTGATATGGACACATCGTGATCTTGTGATTTTTATTTTATTTTCTACTTATTCGTATCATTATTAAATGAGAAAGTAACCCCCCTTCAGCCATACTAATTGAAACGTCTGGCCTGGATGGAAGGACCTTAACCTCTCCCCCCCCGCCTTACACATCTAGTAATCTGACAACATTTTCAAAATTAGCCTAAGTATAATATATGAATTCTAAAAATTAACCTAACCCCTAACTGTACCCGACTGGTAATCTGAACAACTTCACTAGGGAATGGCCCCAAACCCTTACTCCTTATGCTGTCGATGTTCAATAATTTGATTATTATTTTTCAAAATAACCACGAGTATCCTACCCCGGTTCCTATAATTAACCTTGTTTTCTTCGCCTGTCCTGCACTTCACACATATTGAAGCGCCTTACAAATAATTATTTTTCAAATAAAGTAATCAGAGAAATAAATGCTAAGGCCGATAAGAAATTCGCTGAGTGAAAACAAATACAACGTCTACACAATTATAGTAAATTGGTGGACAAAAATTATTTAATAATTTTATATCGGTCATTATTTTTCCAATACAGTAAACAAACAAATAAATGTGGGGACAGATAAAACATTCAAAAATGTAAATTCTTGATGTAATATTAATCATTGGGGTCCAAAGCTTGGAATTCAACTCACTCTGTATAAAATTTCAAATTAATGTGGGGTTATGTAATATCGCTTGCTTACATCGCAATATGTATATCACCCATAAGGGTAAGCAGCTATAAACAAAAAAGTGATCGAATATTTATAAAACCTATTAGGTGCCAGAATTAAACGGCTCGCATATTTAAATTTTCTTTGAAATTTCATGAATCGCATTGTGATAATAAGTTAGTTCGGTGAAGTTACTATACTAACAAACAAAGTAGAGTCTCTTCTATTGCTTCAAATGCTAACAATAAAACACCTCCAGTAAAATTTCAGACGCTGCAGATTATATTTAAAAATTCTTCGCAAATTTGGCATACAGTATGGTAAATGTTTTAGATTTACTAAATTTACCAACACTACCTCTACTTAGAGCTCCATAATTAAATTTCACAGTTTTATCTCCGTTTATATGTAGTAGCAACACAACCAATATTCTCATCATTCAATCTATTACAGTGGCCACCGTCACCAGCACCATCTTCACATTTACCATCATAAAATTCGCAAGCATCATCACTGTATTCATAACACTTGCAACTTCTAACAATATCAAAAATACCTTTAGCACTATCACTGTGCAGCGTTAGAACTCCCAAAAGAAATAATCAGCCGACTAAAATATCAGTGTAGTGTCATATTCGCTGTACTTACCGAGTTTACAAAGAACCCATTCACCACGCTACAAAAAGCATACAATTTCAGCTTTATACAATTAGCTATTCGTTCATTAACTGATGTTGAAATTAGAAGTATAAAATCGAAATAACATACTATTTACTTAATCAGAAAAATCACAGTCTACTAACCTCAAACAACATCATACAAACCTATTCTATTGAGGTACGAATGGAAATTACCAGTTTGCCTGGATGAAGAAATTTATCGGTTATTGTCGGTGCAGACGTCGAACGTGAAATTTATTTGCTGGGCATATCTCGATGCCAGTATGCACTACAAGTAAATAAAAAGGATACATATTTTTAAAAAAAAACATTCTTTCATTTTATATGTTGTTGTTGTTTTGTTTTTTTTTTTTTGTTTTTTATTCCGCCATTGATCACAGTTTTTATTATTGATGTCTGCATGTACAAAAAAAATCATATTGTATAGTACAAGAAAATCACAATATATATAATTTGCGAGGATTTTATTTTTTCCGCAGACGTGATGGTGTTTTAAATAACATTTTGACTGTTTACTATCACGCTTCGGTTCTTTGGTTCTGTTTATTTTATTTTTTTAGAAAATCAGCCGGTACGAGAGATTCGGGGTGGTAATTTTGGAAACGAATAATTTACAGAGTTTACACATTTTGCTTGTCAATTTTTCTTGTAACCGGGGCCATTTCAAAATGCGAACCTTAGCCGTAAAAGTTTTATTAATTAAACTAATAAAAAGTTAATTTACAACTGGAAGCTGGAAGCGGTGTACACCTGTGTGTGGTTAAATGTGTTTCATGTTCTGGAAGGCCCGTGCTAGCGTAGCTTAACGGTCGACTGGGCGCTTTAACCATAACGGTTGTTGCGAGCAGTTTAAATCCCACTTTAAAAGCAGTCGCTGTTTATATATTTACAAATATCCATTAGCGTATCACTGTAATCGGCCTAGTTCATCAGGCCCAATTAAAAAGAATATCTTCGTCTACCTTATACGGATATAATATGCCATTAATTTTACGCTTCCTAGCTTATTCTAATGTGTTTGACTATGCTATTTATTCAAGCTAAAACATTTGCTGCTATTTTTGATTAGAAAGAAGACCTAATGAATGTTGGCAAGCATACGCAATCAATGCCGTTGCAATTCATAATTCACAGATGTGAACAATTAGAAGCAGCACATGCACTGATTTGTGAAATTCGGGTTCTTTTAATCTCTTCATTGTTTTCCGTTGTTTTTTAATTTGTGATGTTTTAGTTTTTAACCTGGTTTCAACGGCAGTACTATTCTTAATTAAGGACTGCGTGTGCCTAATGCTCGGTTTTTGACAAGTGGCCAGGCATTAATTTAAGTTTTTCACTGTAATCTCGTTTTCTAGTTCGGTTTCTCGCGCAGGTGGAAATTAAAGAAATTCGTGTAAATTCGCTCACGTTAGCGCTACCTAACAGCACACAAATTTCATAATGTAAAATTAATTTATCAAGTTTAATGTAAGTTAAACAGTTGTGTGCATGTCGTGACATATACTTACATGTTCATATTAGTTCATAAACCCTATACATGTTAGCAAATTACTCTTTTCTAATTAAATTTTAAACTCACGCAATATACATATATATATACATATATACATATACACATATATATATATATATATATGTAAGTTCGATTTCGAATAAATGATGTTTCGAGGTTTCAACTATAGAAAGTTAGCTTTATTTAGCATCTTTATAAAATTATAATTAATACATTAATCGAATGATAAGAGTTTAATACATACCTATAGAAAACTCGAAAAGATGTACATTTATCCTTATACGTAATACTATGCGATAATCACCAACATTTAAAGTTTTAACCGTTTACAATAATCAACTACGCGTATATGTAATATAACAACGAGTATCTCTATTATTAACTTACGTACAATAAACGATAACGTGTATACGGGAGATAAGCGGACGAAATAATCGGATGACCGGTTATCAGTACCTGACAAATGTTACATCTTCCCTACCAAACCTAAAACTGGAGGACTTCAGTTTTCGGAAATAATTTGGATATGTGATAGAACCCTTTGTCTCTTCTTTTATTAGTTTGGATTTCGTAAATTGTGTTTGAACATTTATTTTTTATAATATAAGGACCTTCTCTTATTTCGTCTAATTTTTGTCTGTTAAGTCTGTTTCCTTTTTCGACATATACTTCATCCCCTACATTAAAGACCACGTCCTTTCTATTTTTATCATAATATTTCTTGTTCTTCATGTGAGAACACTCAGAGTTTTGGAGTGCTTGTTTCCTATCTTCTACTAAATTGTTTATTTGCTGATTTAGATCTGTTATTGGAGATGAGCTGTCTCCTGACAGAAGATAGTTTGGACGGAATTTTGTTGCGTCATGTATTGTGTTATTGTAGTCGTCTATACAGAGCTTAGCGATTGTTGTCCAATTGACTTTCATTTTTTTTTCTTTGCATTCGTTGTATTTGCAACGTATTCTATTGACAAGAGTTTGTCCTACACGTTCATTTAATCCATTAGAACTTGGAGAGTCGACTGCTGAAAATATAGTTGTAATATTATTCTCTTTTAACACATCTTGCAATTTTCGTGATGTAAGAGCCGCATATTGATCCAACATAATGATTTTGACCTGACCAATACTTAGCACTGGCTTCACCAGTTTGATGTAGTCGTGTGCTGCTTGTGTTTTGGATGTTAACCCGAATACATATCGTGAAAAATGATCGATTAATATGTGCAAATATCTGTGTTTTGATGATTGCTCATTAAATCCTCCAATTGTATCAATAGACATGATTTCAAATGGATTCTGTGCTGGACCCAGATGCGATAATAATCCTATCTTTCTCCCAATTCTTGTTTTATTTTTTTTGCATACTATACATGCTGAGCATATTTTTTTTGTTAATGTGTACATGTCCTTGAAATAAAATTTTTGTTTTATTTCTCTTAATGTTTTATAGGTATTTATATGACCCAACCTAATATGAGTTTCCTGCACAATTCGCCTTCCTAACTCTTGAGATATTACTATTTGCTTTTTATCGGCGGTTCTATAGATTATATTTTGTTCATCTTTATTTTTGATCATATCTTTTATTTGAATTTTGTTGTCTTCTTGATCTTTAATGATATCTTGTGCTGTTATAAAATTCACAATTTCTATTTCATTATTAATTTCACATGAACTTTCCATAACTGGGTTTCTGGATAATGCGTCTGCTTCTAAGTTTAATTTTCCTGCACTATATTTTACAATAAAATTATATTGTGACAACTTCATGGTTATGTTACCCAATTCCTCATCGATACGTTGCTTGATATTAAGATTCTCAAGTGGTTTATGATCTGTGAGTACAACAAATTTTTGATCTATCAATCAGTAATGCCAATATTTTATCGCCTCATAAATGGCTAAGCATTCTAAGTACACAGCTTTCTTTTTTTTTTGTGCTGGTGTCAACTTTTTTGAGAAATAGGCTACAGGCAGAAGTTCATTATTTTCTTGCTTCTGTTTCAGGATAGCACCTATTCCTATTCCTGAGGCATCTGTAAATAAATATGTTTCTCTATCCGGGGAAAAGATTGCCAAAATAGGAGCCGAGCATAGCAAATTTTTAACTTTTTGAAATGTACACTCGCATTCTTGCGACCATAAAAATTTTTGGTGTTTACGAAGTAAAGCATGTAATGGTTCCAAAAGTGTAACACTATCTGGAATATACTTGTGATAAAAATTAATTTTTCCCAAGAATTGTCTTACGTGTTTTTGCGATTTTGGCGTGGGAAAATGTTTTATTGCTTCAAGATTATCACATAATGGCGATACAGTACCTTTATTAATGATATGACCTAAGTATTTAACCTTTGGTGTGGCAAAATTACACTTTTCCAGTTTTATTTTAAATCCTTCTTGTTTTATCGCTTCAAATAATTTTTCCAAACATTGTATATGATTGTCAAAGTTTTCCGAGATAATAAGGATGTCATCGATATAATTGATACAGGAACTGTCCAGGTTATACTTTCGCAGCATGCTTGACAAAATTCTTTGGAAAATAGCAGGGCTATTTTTCATTCCAAACGGTAAACACGCCCATTGGTAGTGACCTTTCTGAGTTGTGAACGCTGTTTTATATCTATCTTTTTTACGGATCGGAATTGACCAAAAGGCGGAATTTAAATCTATTACTGAGTATATTTTACTGTTCCGGCTTTTTATTAGAATATCTTCTATTCTAGGAAATGGTTGTGCTTCAGGAACAATTAATTTGTTCAATTCTCTATAGTCTATACACAGCCTTGTCTTTTTTTTTTCATCTTTTTTTAACACCAATGTGACAGGCGCTGCGAAAGGTGATTGGGATTCTTCTATTAATTCTTTTTGTAAGAGGATTTTCACTTGTGAATCTATTTCTTCATTCTCTTTGGGTGAACAACGGTATGGTTTTTTGGCTATGTTCTTATATTCGCTAAGCTTAATCACCGCTTCGTAGTTTTTTACTAATGTTACATCGAATTTATCTTTTGCGAATATGCAGTCATATTTGTTTATTAAATCAATCATTTTCCCTTTATTATTTGGTTTTAAATGATCGAGTTCCGAAATAGTTGTGTATGATATTTCATTAAAAGGTTGATCAAGGTTTGTGGTGTTTGCCTCGACTTGGGTTATTTGGGTTTTTGATTTTTGCCAAATATTACAGTTCTCATCTTGCGATAATTTAAATTTTTTTATTGTGTCGAGTCCTAGTAGTAAGTCTTTTTGTAAATTTTTTTCATTTACCACTATCGCCTCGCATCTGTGTGTTATTCTTCCGATAGTTAGGTTTATTTGTATGGTTTTATCGGTTTCAACGTCACCACTAATTGTTCTCAGAATTTTTTTATTTCTTGACAATTCGTATTTAATATCTTTTAACACTTTATTATTGATTAAGGTCGCGTTCGCCCCTGTATCATATACTCCGATTACTTTTTTATTGTCGATTTTAATCTTTAACAAAATTAGTGGTGAGTTTATTCGTTTTTTGAATCAGTATGTGTCTCTTTTTCATTTGATTCGATTAAATTTATTTCGATTCTTTTTTTTGTTTTGCATAAGGCTTCTGGATGAAATCTTCCTGGTTTACCTATCTTTTCACAAATTGTACATGGCTTATAGTTTTTCTCTACATTAGTTTTTATTTGTTCTTGTTTTTGAGTTTTTTCTACACTTTGAAACTCTTTCTTTTTGGTGTAAGATTCGTTTTCTCGTATGCTGCTTAAAAGATCTTGAATAGATTTAGTTTCATTCTTTTTGATTTTATCCTGAATGGGTATTGGTAGCCCAATAACGATAAGACTAATTCTTGTTTCCTCATTCATTTTAGGCTGCAATTCCAGAAGCATACGTTCCTTTTTTAATGCATACTCAATTAAAGAGCCTCCAAGATACCTAAATGAAAAAGCTTGACGATCAGATTGCCAACTTTTGTCTGAGAATGTAGATAAAAACTCTTGTTTCCATATCTCAAGATTATCTTCATCCGAAAGTTTTAGTATTGTGGTATTAAACCATTCTAACGCCGTATCTTCGACACTCAATTTTAATATTTGGATTTTTCGTTTAATATTTTCGACTTGGTTTTCCTTACATTCCTGTTCAAATTTCCGCCACCATTCCGGTGCATTTTGATTCTTTCCTTTAAAATTTTCTAGTACAAAATTTTTCTTTACATGATGAATAGATTCTTCTTTTTCTCTAGGTCCCTGAGGCGATTTTTCTTTGATTTCAGCTAAAATTTTGACTAAACTATCCAAGGTGATGGGGTCAGGGACTGAGGTTTGAGGTATAATTTCTTCTTCTAGATAATGATCTTTAAATACAGGGTTTAATTCATCATCAAAATATAAATTACTTAGCTCCGGAGTCATAGTAATTGTAAAACATCGAGTTTGACCGACTTTGGTCAGAGACTTGTTCGTTTTTGCAACAATGGGATGATTAAAAAGAGTTGTATGCATAGAATCGAGACACATATCAGGTGGAAAAACATAAAAATTTACATCACCGAATTTTTTTATCGCGCGTACTATAGTTACCACATTTTTCGATGTCTTCGTCATGCACTTTTCCAATCGGATCTTGACACGAACGTTCTCCAATATCTGGGTTGTATTTCCATCCGTCATGATATCAATGATGACTGATAAAAGATTCTTTTCGAGTTGTAAGTTCGATTTCGAATAAATGATGTTTCGAGGTTTCAACTATAGAAAGTTAGCTTTATTTAGCATCTTTATAAAATTATAATTAATACATTAATCGAATGATAAGAGTTTAATACATACCTATAGAAAACTCGAAAAGATGTACATTTATCCTTATACGTAATACTATGCGATAATCACCAACATTTAAAGTTTTAACCGTTTACAATAATCAACTACGCGTATATGTAATATAACAACGAGTATCTCTATTATTAACTTACGTACAATAAACGATAACGTGTATACGGGAGATAAGCGGACGAAATAATCGGATGACCGGTTATCAGTACCTGACAAATGTTACATATATATTAAGCAGTGTGTTTTTAGTTTTATTTGAGTGTATTCTGCGTTGTTAGCTGATAACGAGCTATGCTCAAAAACGTTTCTAAAATAACTTATTTCAATTTTAATTTATTAAAGTAAACTATTTCGTACTTATTTTTGTTTGTTAATAAGCGGAATTTATTTATTTTGTATTTATAAATGTAATTTTATTTTTAAGTTATGTATTTTATAGTGATTACTGAATTCTATCTGCATTAGTGTTGATTTATTATGATTAATTTTAATTCCTTTATAATTTATCTCCTTGGAGATTTTATACAGATCTATCCGAATCATTCGTTCTGTTTCAGATATTTTACTGCGGGTATACCAATGCAATATCGTCAGCTCTGGCTAATTATATGTTAATGTAAACATATGCCTTTCCCTTTAGCTTGCTCTACTAGAGACTTCGTCGTAAAATTTCTTAAACGACGTTGATTTCCGGCAACTGTACGTGTATACACTATTTTTCATTATCACCATCGTGATCAGTGTATTTCTGCAATCCGACTGGTCTTCGAAAGATTTCAATGTCAGTGTTAAAAACTGCATGTATTATATCAGATAAAAGGGTGCGAAAAATACCGCAACCTTTTATACCGTTTATGATCTTGTCGTTTTAATAATTTAACGAGAAGGTATTTAGTTTTTAGAAAAGTTAACTCAATCGAGATAGCGATTTGAAGGGACTTATATTTGATCTTAAGACGTCCCGACATAGCAAGAAGTGGTTTTTTATAGAAATCAAGAAGCTGGGAAGAGAGGGACCGGAAAACAACTGGTAACTCTGAAGCGGGTGCACTCCATTGCGGGCAAAGAAGGAAGTTCGGAGATGGAGAAAAATTCCAGGCAACGACTGAAATTGGCGCAGTTTTTCTTCTGCGACTTAGAACTAGCTGTCAAATATGAAAAATAGACTCGTTCGCTCTGCACCGTTGCCGCTAGTGTATAATGTCTGTCTATTAACTTTTAATTTATACATCGTTTGTTGGAAGTTGTAAAAGTTATTAAATTCAAATTTCGAATTTTGCTTCGGCTCGCAAAATAACAGCGGTTATAAATTTAAATGGAAAATACCTGTTAGAGGTGTGTTAGTTTGTTTTCAATTAAATTTTTAACGCTGCAAGCTTAAATCAGCAAATTTTTCAGATACGATTATTAATGTACCTCGCTCGTTATCGAGAAGTTAGCAATTTGTTGCTCGAAGAACCAAAAAATGGCTTAATATTTCATCGATGCCTTTTAAAATTGCGATTAATAAGCAGAAATGGTCGTAAAAACCTATTCACCAGACATATTCAATCACTCCTAGAAAAAAATTTATAATAAACAAGAAAACGTAATTTACTACTCAATTATTTATTTTTTAATAAATTAATAAGACACTTCCAAAATAGAAATCTTTAAATTATATCTAGCTTCGTTTATCAAATCGAACCTTTTCCGGACAATGAATTATTTAATTTTTCTAAAGCATTCGAAAAAATAATTTTTGTTACAATGAAGCAACTATATCGATATGGCGTCGCGATAATTTATTAAGTTGTTTGTCTACCAAACCAAAGGTATCTTTTTTTTTTTTTTTTTCTAAGTGGACTCGGTGCCAACACTGACCCAACTACATGAGCTTAGATCACCTACTCAGATTTTGAGGCGATCAGAGATAGAGAGTATAAAGGAAAGAAGGAGAGGAATAACGGCTAGAGATGAGAAGGATAGGGTAGAGGAAGTATTGGAAGGGGTAGGAAGATCCAACGCCAAAAGTTTGGCGTATAGACGAGAGCATTCAGGAAAAAGAGCAGGGCATTCAAAAAAAATATGGTTGGGGTCGCATATAAAGGGCGGGTCAGTAGAGTGGAGTGGGCAATGGTCTTCACATTGTTAAGCCGAAGATTATCGATCTTTCTATAACCCGTCTTTCGTGATCTAACAAAAAGTTTCGCCCAACTGAACAGCACACACAGCCATCATTTTGAAGTGGGTGAATTATTCACACGGTGATTCTCCCACAATTACACATTTAAGAGAACAACTTCTTCATTCGTATCTTTCAACCTCTCCGTCCCGAGCATTTGATTAAAGTTAATTTATTACTACACCAGCATATTATAGTAGTTGTGTAAGGATTCCAAATTTGAATATAAATAACATTCCCGGTAGTAAATATTAAAAATTATGTTACAAGATTTTTTATTTCTTTGTAAAAAGCCAAAAGCGCCTTTTTCTGTTTTGTTTCTTTTTTTTTTTCTAAAAAAAAAATAAATAAATAAATAAATAAATAATAGAATATACTACTACTTTTAACTCTCCGCGAAGACTTGTTCTTTTTTTTCCCAATAGGTTTGTCAACGAGGACATTAACCAAATAAATAGGAAGAAGGGGAAAGTAACGTTATATTCTTAAACGTTTGAGAATAGAGGATAAAAATAATTTAAAGGCTGGAATAACAGAAGCAGAAGGAAATGATAGAATGTAAGAAGCACTATAAGGATTAGGAATACCCAGTTTTAATAGAAAAGAGTAGAAGGACGATTGTTCAGCAGATAATACCGCACATTCAAACAAAACATGATCAAAATCACAAAGAATGTATGTAGACGGGGAATGAAAAGAACAAAATAGAGTAGAAGTAGATGAAAACCGTGAAAATGATGTGATAGGAGGCTGTGGTTGAAGCGAAGGCGACAACTAGCAGTGATTGTAGAGCGTTTAAGAGAAAAGAAGTAAAGTAACCATGGGCGAGAAGGGAGAGATGGTTGAATAAGGAGATAAAGGGAAGCAAGATTAGAAAATGACGAAGAATAAGAGTAGAGCCATAGTTTGGAATGAGCGACGTAGGAACGGAGAACAATATTATGGGCAGAAAAGGTGCCTAAAAATCTGCCGCTGGAAATGGAAGAACGGACTAAGGAATCCATCACTTTATTATCATTAGTGCCCAAATGACCAGGAATCCACAAAAAATCGATCTTGATGAAGTGAAGAAGAGAAAGATCATGAATAGGGGAACGTATGAGAAGTATTACACAATCGAAAGAGGGAGCGGAAAGATTAGATGTGATAGTCTGTAAAGCACTTTTCGAATCTGAGATTAAGAGCACTTTATGGAAAACCAAACGATGAGGAAACAAAGAGGACAGCACGTAGAATAGTAATCGATTCGGCAAAGAAAATTGAGCAAAAAGAAGGATGTTTAAAATATTCAGAGTAATTTAAGGCAGGACAAAAAAAACAAAACATAACCAACTTCATTTAAGCGTTTGGAACCGTCAGTACAGATAGCGGTATGTGCAAGAAAAAGAGAACTTATAGCACTGTTAAATTCAATGTTGAGGGACAGATTTAGAACGGGACGGTAAAGAAAGATATTCAATAGGATGAAGGAAACCGGAAAAACTGAAAGAGAAATAAGGAAGTTTTTCATGGCTATAAATAAATCGTGAAAATTGAAGAAGACAAACAGAAATAAGGGATACAATTGGAGTTTTATTAGAGGCAAATCACCATTTGTGAAGGATAGAAGACGTAAGAAGT
The DNA here is from genome assembly GCA_039619475.1 of Icerya purchasi. Taxonomy (NCBI): domain Eukaryota; kingdom Metazoa; phylum Arthropoda; class Insecta; order Hemiptera; family Monophlebidae; genus Icerya; species Icerya purchasi. Next base: position 53,840,214 of record CM077116.1, on the reverse strand, counting down.
AACAAGTGAAGAAGAATAAACTGGCAGGCGCTTAATCAAGAAGTGATACCCCAAGTAAGGTTGAAGAGAGAAGGAATATGGAATTCAGCAAGGATAATCGGCACTGGGGTTGATCTCAGGGCAACAAGTCAAAGACGAAGACAGGTATTTTGAATGCGATCTAATTTGGGAAGAACAGACCTAGAAGAATTTCCATAAATAAAGCAACAGTAATCCAGGAAAGAGCGGATAAAGTATTTGTAGAACATGAAGTATGGGAACGAGCCTTTAACAAATTAAGTTTTTTAAGAGAGGATAAATACAGATGATTAATGTGTTCATGAAAGGAGAGACGAATATCAAGAAATATTTCTAAATAGCCAAAGCAATTTACAAAGGGAATCGGACCGCCATTTAAGATAAGATTAATCAAAGAAGGATCAGAAGAGCGAAGAGTAAAGACAACAGACGAAGATTTAGGGGGAGAAAATTAAAAAAACGGCAATGCAGTAATGCGTCATACGAAATCGAGAGCCGAAATTCCAGATTTAAGAGAAAAATATTAACAATGGAAAAAGAGTATAGTGACACTATGTTTTGAAAGCAATATGCGCGGACCTAAAAAGCTAAAGGTAAGAAACGGCATTGAGGGTGGCGTCCGAGCAGTATGGTCGATGTGCAGACGGTTGCGGAAAATTATAATAAGTCTATAAAGATGAGTAAAATTTAGGTTTTGCTTGTGACTTTCATCTGTAAATTTCAAATTAAGTCCCATGGACCGTTGACAGGGCCTCGGATAACACAATTATAACTATATTTCATTTCCATACGTAATAAGAGATTTCGCAAGAATATATTATTTTTCTTCTGTATTGTATACTAACTTACAAATACGCTTTATTTATTCATTTATAAAACAAAAGCCAGAAAGAAGGCAAAGCTGGCGCGAAGCGTCTGTAAGAACTACTGATCAGAATTTTCTTTAAACAAATTTTTATCGGTTAGGTTGATAAAATTGTTACATGCACCTTTTTGACTTTATTGCTCAATTTATATGTAACTGTATTGTTATTCATTTTAATCATTGCATACTAAATTTTTAATTAACTTTTGTTAGTCTAATCTTTACAATATGTAAATGTGTCTATGTTTAACAATTTATCCTATATTTCATAATTATACCAAAGTCTGCAGTATAAATTGTAGCAATTATCTTCACTTTGGTTATGTAATTTTCTTCTTTAGTTTTTTTTTTTAGTTTGTTTTTAGATTTATCTTAATTTAATCTTTGCTTTACCCAGTATGTTACTATTGCAGTTTGACCACTGAGCTCCAAGGGTGCAGGGCATAAGTGTGATTGTTTTAAGAATAATATAATTTATATATTTAATAATATTTATTAAAACGTTTGAACTTAACGTTAAATTAATTTGTTGTTTTTTTGGGGGGGGGGGGGGTCGTCTAAAAGGACATTGTCCAAAGAACAAAGGAAAAAGGACGCAAGAGACTCAAATCTTTACACAAATAGAGATAACCGACAAAAAAGAATCAGGAGCCTGGACAACAGAAGGAGAAGGAAGGGAGAGAATGAACGCAACACTGCATGGAGTGGGAATACCGATTTGTAAAAGGGAGGAGTAAAAAGCAGCTTGATCGGTTACAAAAGATGAATACCGGAACATTATGTGATCGGGATTACACACAAATTGGATATTGGAGGGGTGCAATGGACAAAAAGGAGATGGTACACGAGAGGTTGCGGAAAAGCGAGGAAGGAAGCAAAAATTTGTGTTTTTTTTTTTAAATGGATTCGGTGCCAGCACTGACCCAACTACATGAGTTTAGATCACCTACTCAGACTCTGAGGCGATCGGAAATAGAGAGTATAAAGGAGAGTAGGAGGGGAATAACGGCTAGTGATGGGAAGGAAAGGATAAAGGAAGCATTGAAAGGGGTAGGAAGATTCAACGCCAAGAGTTCGGCGCATAGATGAGAGCACTCAGGAAAAAGAGCAGGACATTCAAAAAGGATATGGTTGGGATCGCATATAAAGAGAGGATCAGTAGAGTGGAGAGGGCAAAAGGGAGAAGGTAAAAGAGAAAAAGAGAAACGAGAAAAGGGAAGGAAGGAATTACCAAGTCTTAGTCTAATTAAGGAAATAATAGCCGAAAGCTGAGAAAAGGGAAGAAATTGGAACCAGGGCTGTGAGTTGGGAATAGGCTATAGAAGAAGGTAGAAGGAGAAACGATTGGCGAAAAAAGAAGGGTAGATGTCAATTCATAGTCTGGCATGGAGACTTGAAGAGAGAAGAGGAGAATACTAATTGCTCAAACAGGTTTTCAAGGACAAGATAGAGTGTTCTAGAATGGGGCATAAAGATTTTGGAAGAACAGACACACTTTAATTCATTAGTGTTAAAGGCAGAAATTAGAAAGTAAAGAGGAGAATTTTGTGGAAAAAAATAGAATACAATTTAATAAAGCTAGAAATGTAAGCAGGAACGAAAGAATCAGTAGAAGGTAATTACTACGTATTTTTCCAGTGTTCCACCGCAGCCGGTTTTTCCATTCGCGAATAATCCACTTTGTGTTCTTTTAATCTCGTGCTAATGTGAGGCTTTATCAAAATTTATCCGGTATAACAATTGCCGCATGAGCATGGAATTTTATATACGCCTATCATAAGTCCTCACGATAGACCATTGTCCCAAAACGAACGGGTCTAATATTATTTAGTCTTAAAATTTTGCCTATTCTGTCCATCGTACCTAAGACGATTGTTGACAACGGGTTTTCTTGTTCGCGAATAATTCATTTGTCTTTTTCTGCAATGTTATTCTAAACTTTTTTCCGATATAAATTTCGGCCTCGATTTTACTGTACCTACTTTTGTTGATTAACGATTTCAATTGTCAAAGTTGTACCGGTAAACCTATCGATTCTATTACACTATGGCTCTTACAGCAAACATTTTAACGCTCATGATTTGCTACACGTTGCAGTGTGAATCTTTACCTATGTACCTTTCCGTGTGCGTTTTTTTCTGGTGCCCATAGGCAAAGCGGAATACTGGGGGTACACGATACATCTCGACGATACTAAGATTCTAGAAAACTCTTTGGTACCGGATGGTTAGAAAAGCTCTCTTTAGTAACCGGAGAAGATCGAAATTTCAATAAAGAAGAAGACGGTTGTTATAGTCAAATTTGGAAAACAGTTATCAAACGGTTAAGAGGGGAAACAGCTGCTAGGATAAATAATGGGTTTGATTAATAATAGTGTCGGGTTGATTTCAGTTGCCACTCCACAGATCATTAACAATACGGCGAATGATGGAAAAAAAAAACATTTTCTAATTCGCAGAAACATTGAACCATGCCTAGTGCTTTGAGGATTATAATTTTTTCAGTATATTTAGATATACTACATTTTCTGTAATTATTTTAAAGAGTATTGCTCTGCGTTAATTCAAAAACAAATGCAAAATAAAGTAATCACTTTTTAGTCCGGCTAAAACCGTTAAATAATTTAAAGAAATATTAATGACGTCATCGTAACCGATTTTTTTGTATAACGTAAAACATGTCCACATTAAAAAATTCCAACATTAAATATAGGTTAAGGAGTGCCACTGCCTTCCGCACTATCTGGCGGTCCTTTTTTTTTTTTTTTGCGTATATAATTTAGTTCAAATTTACAGCAACACTATATTTATACAGTTCGTTTCTGTTTGATTCATTAGTTATCTTTTTTTGATTATGAACATTTTGCAAACAATTAAAAAATCGATTTGACTTTCAATTATTATCAACTACTTGTTATATTACAGGTATATGAAAACTTAAAAGGAATCACCGAATGTCACAACTTTTTTTTTCTGAAAATGTAATATACAGTATGCTATTGAAACTAAGTTAAAAATAAATAAAAACATAATTTGTAAATTTAAATTTAAAAGTGAATGGAAACAACAAAAAAATATGTAAACAAAAATACTCCTTTTTCTACTAATAACCTTCTCTGTTCTATATCATGTAAAACTCCTTTACCTTCCTCAAAAATCGTTATCGGTCTTAACTACCCGACCACTAAAAAGAGCAGTCACCAATAGCTCTAATTCACCTAGTGTTTTCGAATGCCATCCTTGCGATCGTACTTGCTCTAGCAGGATTGGAATTATCCGCCATCTTTGCATCCACCGTCAGCAATAGCTATAAGTGTGCACCTGATCCACTCGGATACGAGTTTCAGTAGGGGATGATGATGACATTCTTTCTGCATTTATCATTTTTGATGAGATTTTGCTCGAGTGTAGTTTTTCCGTTTTCTTATCGTAAGCTTTTGTTTGTTCAGGACGTTTTTATTGTTATTTTTTTTTTGGAATTAATTTTTATTTCCTCTACAATCAAAGATACGGGAAGTTTACCGAGGAAATGTCAGAAAATCGTTGGCAGATGCAGATTGTCTAAAAAACAGTTATGGCGTTGAAGATGATCCTTATACAAGATGCTATAAAAGAAAATATATACTGAAAAACAAAAAAATTTGCGGTAAATGAAAAAAATTAATTGCTCAGAACACGGAAGTTTCATATGTGATAATCGTAATATATAAAAATGAATAAAAGATGAATTATTTGTTTTTAAAATTACGAATACTTCGCGGTGCGGTTGTTCATTATTAAAAATGCGGATTAGGAAAAATATTGGCAATAATATAACTTGGAGTAATTGTTTTTTCATAAAAATTGGTATAGTATTGTAACCTTAAGTATTACCGTAAAAGTTCATTAAAAACAAAAAAATATTATAGTGTAAATTTTTTTTTTTTTCAATTGGCGTATTATGGTGTACAGTCGTCGCGATAGCCTAGTTGTTAGAGCGCTTGACTTCTGTTACGGAGGTCACGGGTTCGATCCTGGGCGACGACAGAACTTATTACAAATAATTAAATTAAATATTCGCTAATAATCACGTGGAAGGCAATGGAAAACCACCACGTACAACATCATATGCGCGCTAGGTCAGTACATAGCAGACACATACGGGACTGCATTTGTGTAAATCGGTAAAAATCAAACGATTGCTAATTAGTTCCGAATGAAGTCTTGCGTGTTGCGTACACCTGCGTTGCATATAATAATTGCCTGGTACACAACCTATATCGGTACTAAAAATGTACGAATAGGTTGCGCCAACGCGCTATGTAGCGTAAGGCACCTTAAGAAGAAGAATTATGGCGTACATCACGTAAATCTTTTTGTTCACCTATTGACCGTGACAGGCGCTAGTATTAATAATTATAGGAATTATATTTTTGGTTGGTTATGAATGAATGAGTGAATGAATGAATGAATAAAAGTTTATTAAATAAATTTATAAATAAATTTGCGCAACATTACATAATACACGTGTATAGATGCCGTCTCCAATGTAGTGTCTACATTTATGACTGGTTTAAAGAAGTGAATTATTGTGAGTTACAAGATTAGGAAAAAAACCAACAAAAAAACGAATTTCGGGGGAAATAAAAATAAATAAATGGAAATATGAATATGCAAAAATATATATAAAGCGTATTGATATCTACGTAAAGTATCGTATAAGAGGAATGTTAAAATATATTTTATTGAATTATCTTCTGTTGGTTTTCTGCATTGTGATGACCTGGAGAAATAGCCAGGGTGGTTTCTCCTTGCCTTCCCTGCGGTTTGATTTCAGAGTTTCCTTCTCTTAGGACAGCTGCGTTCTCTGTGCTTAAGAGCCTGTCCTGCCCTGGAATAGGAGACTAAAGATAGGAATTAAGTAGAGACTAAAGATAGGAATTAAGTAGAGGAAGGATATTAAGTAGAAGGAAGGACAAGGAAATTGCCACTATTTCGGGGTGACACCCTAGCCTTTGAGTAAAAACTCGAACTGCAAGACAGCAGCTTGCTACTGAGAAGGTAGCAGCGGAGACTTATGCGGCGATCTCCACGCGCCGATGATGAGTTGGTTAACAGGCTTATGTAGAGTTTTATCAGGCAGATTCTCAGGTTGCTCCTCCGCGCCCTCGCAACTCATTGTCCTGTCACTATTGGAATCGTCTGCTTGAGACTTTCCACCAATAGCCGCTCATGGTCCGCGACTGCTTATTTATTTCTTACGAAACTTATTCGCAGCTAGCCATCATATCTAATGGTCACTCCACTATCCGCCGCCCGTGGACGCGCCCGTTCCCCTGAGCTCGGGATCCCTGGTTGTACCGAAGTACCCCCAGGGGGGATGAAGGCCTGATACAGGGAGCCAGACATCGAACGCATTGTGATCGCTTACGCCCTAGTAGGGTATAGCACCCCAAGAAGAATAAGATTGAATTATCACTGACATATCCGGAGGTGAACAGTTAGACTAGCATGTGTTCAATGAGTTTGTGTTCTATGTTTTGTATTTTAGCTGGAGAGAGGTTCTCGTTTAATCTCCGTTTTTATTGACAGGATCACTTAAAAGTCGTCAAAGAATTTTTTGGCTCGTGTGCTAATTACATTTTCGATAAAAGTGAGAGTTTCAATGCAGAGTGCATACTATTTATGCTATAGCACACCCCGAGGTGCTTAGAATAATTCTAATCTCGAGATATTGGACCACAACTGGAAAAACATAAAGTAGAACAGGTCGAATAGTGCTTTTGTATAGGAGTTATTTGCTGTCAATTTTAATTTTTTATTGAAAATGTGTTTTGGCGTGAAATTTCTCGCGTGAGCTTTATTGGCAATACAATGTGCTTATTAAAAGTTAGTCGCTTAGTGTGACAACTAAATATTTAATTTCACTTTAACAAAGCGAACTCGATTTTCCAGCTTTGCTTTTTGTGAAAAGGATAGATCGCGTTTTAGTATCGTTCAATTTGATTTTCCAATTAAGAAAGTACTTTTTTTATTACAAAATGTTTTCTCTTAGTCTACGTTTAATTGCGTCAATCCTAAACGAAGCGCAGTAAATAGCCATGTTTTAACAATGCTAATTCAGCATGTTGAAGTTTAGGGAAATCATTTAATAGTAAACAAGAAAGAACCCCCCAAGTACCTTGGGTAACTCCAGCTACCGAGATTTTTAGAGAAGAAATAGTATCGCTGATTTTTACCGAGAACCTCCTTCCTACCAGATAATTATTTTTATAACGATTATAAGAAATTTTGGAAATTGATATTTAATTAATTTTGTATATTAGGCCGTCCCGATGTCGTGTGGAATAGAAGTTTTTTTTTTTAATGTCAAGCAAACGTAGTCCAGCGTGTGTTTGTTCCAAGTTATCTGTTACAAACTCGATTATCCATTGCACTATCCTTGCCCTGTTTTGGGTATAGTCATACCCACCGCACATCCTAAAACAACATATACACGCGTATGCTAAAAGATATGCAACTAGAAGAAGGAGTCACCATGCATCGGTACCTAAGAACAAAAAAGCTCCTATTTTTTTTTACATCACTTATAATTACTCCCTTTCCTTTTCAGTCCTTAGTCGTATCACTGTTCCCTTCCTTCTTCTACTTTTTTGTCGTTCTCTGTACCAAGCTATCAACCAAGATTTCATTTTGTTCTTCTACATGTTCAAATTACATTCGATTCTAATTTCCTTTGGTATGTTACCCAATATATGACTCCAAACTTTTTCTTCAACACTGTCAATTTTATTGTTAATCCCTCTTATAAAACATAATTTGTCATAGTTCCTAGTCCCATAAATCCGTTCCCTTGTCGGTAATATTCTTTTTTCTGCTTTATACCTTAATAGCGTGTTGTAATAAAAAAACATTTTTAAACATCTTTTTTGTATGTAGGTGAATACATACCTGTTTGTTAAAACTGTATAATAAAAACAAACTTTAATAACAAACAATGTAAGAATAATTTAAAACAATAAATTAGATAAATACCTTATTTAGGAACGTTTTCGGGTATAACCCATCATCAGCTAAAACTAACTTATTATATTCTTTCCAGTGTGTTTTAAGTTTCGATTAAGTTAGTTTTAGCTGATCATCATACCCGAAAACGTTCCTAAATAAGGTATTTATCTAATTTATTGTTCTAAATTATTCTTATATTGTTTGTTATTAAAGTTTGTTTTTATTATATCTTTTTTGTAACTTACTAATTTTTCTTAATACCGTTTTTTTTTTTTTTTGCCTCCCTCCAAATTTCTATTCCGTATCCAATCCTAGACATTATTAATGAGTCAAAATACAATCTCGTAGTTTTGTAATTCATAACTCGTTTCAATTTGTATGAAGTCGAGTCTGCCTGATTTTCTTGGAACTGTTATCAATTATTATGATGGTTAGATTCATTTTTGCTTTATTACGAGTAGGTACATCTTTGATCGTGGCAATGGAGATCTTATCTGGGTTAGTGAAATATTTGTTCTTTAATTTTTTTTGAGCGACTTTATCAACATCTGCCGACAAAAAAGGTTCAGGATAATTGTTCGTATCAGCGAGGAGGGCAAAATTTTCTGTAGAATACCGTGAGTTTTGTTGGCATTTAATGGAAGAGTTATTATTATTTTACTTTTGTATATCTGGGAACAGATTTGTTAGTAGCTCAGTTTTGCCTCTATTTGTGTATTCCGTCTTATTCGCGTGCATTAGCGGCGCAATAGCCATGCCTATATTCTTCTTAATAAGTTTTGTTATTTTCCAAATCGAACAATCGTTGCCACCGAGTTTAAGTAGTTTGTTGTTTCATGTTGTGATGTTCGTGTAGCTTGTTTTTTTTGACTTACAAGTGATAAGTGAAGGATGCTTAGGAAGTTTATGATCCTTTTTCCTAAAGTAGTTTTTAATTTTACTGAAGTTAACCCGAATTTATTTTGATTTTAGTTATATAAAGATTCGCAGCTTTTATTACAAGCTCAAAGAACTTGTAGGCAAGGTGGTCTAATAGAAAAGTAACCTTAATATTGTGAATATTTAACGAAGTTTGTGTTATATTTGCAATATAATTAATTCCGCATCTTTGCAATTTTAAATGAATAGGTTTTTCTATAAATAGCTTTAACTTTAACATAGATTGGTTTTCGATTAGCAGTAAGATTATAGCCGCTGATTTAGAGATATTATTAACATTCTCAGTTAAACATAGTTGCGGATTGGTGGGGTAACGTGTGGGGAAATCGGGAGTAAGAAAAATGACGAAATATGAAAGACAAATGCTGGATTTTTCTTATACATCTGTGTTAATAGAAAATTCGGGAAATTCCAATATGCGGGCAAAACTCTATTGCTATTATTCTAAAGCAGATGATGTTTAAAAATAGAGTCCCGAAAAAAAAAAAAAAAAGAAAAAAATCATCTTTTTTCCATTCGCCCAGAGTGAGGGTGTTTTTTCTTTAAATTTATTTTTGTTTTAACTCTATTTGATTAGTTATTTTTATTTTTTTATGCAAGACTATTTGCGGACCTAAAAAATGCAGCTAGCGAACAAAAAATAGGATATCCGCAGTGGAGGAATAATAAAATTTCACCACTGCGTGGAGTGGCGACGTCGGGCTTCGGATAGGTCGGCAGCGCAGGCAAAAACGGAGATAAAGAAACAAAACCGGATTAGATGCTGGTCCGCTGCTAAAAAACTGTACACGCCTAATAAAATATTTCGCATAGTAATAGAGTATTTGTAAACAGTGCGAGAGTGTTAATAAAAAACGATAGCGAGCGCTTTTTCTTGTCGACTCGGAGGTGTGTCGGCGGCGAATTGTTTATTTAGTCAGTTTATTTATTTATCGCATTATATCCGTTAGAAAAATCTCTTATATACGGATAATAAACAAATAGAGAACCCCGTCCGTCGCCGATGGATAAATTTTTCATTTTCCTTCATAAACAGGCCAGGATAATTCTGTACTGAAAAATTTTGATTACGTTTATTTTCTCTTAAACGCATACCACCGGCATTTATTTATTTTCCTCCAGTCTTGAAATTCCCCGCGCTTATTAAAATTAGTCCGAAATAATAGTTCTCTCAAAAATGTTTAACATCATAATGATGTCAAAGTAGCAATGAGCGAACATTAATTGCGCACACGAAGGAAGCCGAGCATCAATAAAATCGTGTAATTTTGAGGTAAAACCAAATAAGAATGAACGAAAAACGAAAAAAATCTCTTCTTCCGAAAATAAATTCTCAAACTTGTCAATATAACACAGTTTTTTATATTAAAAACTATCTGGCTTTTCTTCTTTATCAGCTCTGTTCCCGTAAAAGCGTACTCGCTAATAAAGACGGGGTTTTAAAATTGCGAAAAAAATTAAATGGATTTCAGTAATTGTGCGAGGTTCTTTTTTTTTTTTTCTTTCGTACCCTGGGCGCGCGAGCGGCCTTGACCCAACAACATGAAAAATTAAGAGTTATAACTAAATAGCCAGGCGGTCAGAAATGGAAAAGACAAAGGACAGCAGCAACGGAATAACTGAAGGCAATGGGAAGGAAAGGATATAGGTAGCGTTAAAGGGAGTAGGAAGACACAAAACTAGAAAAGTTGGGCGTAAAGAAAGGAGCGTTCGTTAGAGAGTGTAGAACATTCGAATAGGATGTGATTTGAATCACAAATACAAGAAGGCTCAGAAGCGTGAAGAGAGCAGAAAGGAGAAGGGGACAAAGCGAATCGAACGAGGTTTTAGCTGGTAAGCTTGAAATTAGCTCATATAGTTGAAACGCTCCCCTTCATAGGCATTCGAGCACAACCGACGGACTCCCGAACAGCATCAAGAAATATAGGATACGGAATTTAAAACGGACCCTTCGCAATTATAAAACTCGTCACCTGATTGAAATTTTTGAAGAGACCACATTAAAAGCGTTAAAAAACACCATATCATGAAAATTCAATTTTCTAAAATACTAATATAAAAGTTCCACTGTAGAAGTTGAATGATACCAAAAATAATTGCAAAGAGGACTTTTTTTTTTAAAGAAGTGGCGCAATCTTAACTGTATAGTTAAATAATTATAACTTGAAAAGTGAGGGAATAAATATGAGTGAGGTTATTTAGTTCACTGACTAAAAACTCGAAAAAATTCCAAAAAAAAAAAAAAAAAAAAAAACAAAGAAAAATTTAAATATTCGTATAAAATACACGTTGTTATTGGTGAAGTCGCTCCTCGTGGATAATTGCAAAGTCTCCAATTACTTCGCCGACTAATTTCATTCTAATTAGTGCGAGTGTAGAAACGAAGTGGCTTTCACTGAAACAGAAGGAATTACAGACGACGTGGGGAAGCTTTATAAAGTAAGCGAATCTGGCGCGGTGTTGACAATGTGCATTTTGGACGCCTATAAAAATTCTAACCACGGAGCAACTTTAATGTAGTATGCCTCGAAAGAACTGAAAAACGAAATGAATTGGCGAATTATGAAGTTAAGATTCGCGGCGCCACTGATGAAAGCAGGCGTGTTTCTTTCTCCCAGTCGCCTTTACGTTATTAGGTCTTTCTCTTTGGATTAATTCAATTTCAAATTCGGTATATACATATGTACCCGTTAGCGAGTCTGGCAACATTTCCGGTTTGATAAGTACCTTCGAGGTACTAGGCTAACATACCACCTCAAGTGGACTCTAGATCCACCGACATGAATAAAATCCAAGTGGAAGCTATCAAGTAAAATAACTAAGCGGAAAAAATAAAGCAAAGAATCCGCAATAAAATAGCCAGGGATTCGAACATTTTAACTATTAAAAAGATATTATCACTGTATTTTTTATCATAATTAAAAAGATATTACTTGTGTATTTCGGTTTGCCCCCGCTATAAAAATCACGACGTCACTTCGAATGAGACTATTGCGAATTATCGATGAAATTTCCTTCGAAGCGAGTTACCATCGCGATTACGGAAATTTCCCAGAAGAAAAAACTGTTATTTTTTGAAAGAATAAAAAGTCGCGCTTGGTAACAAAATCAATTTTTCAACGAGTTAAAAAATATCTAAAATTTTTAGCGAACGCAATGAAATTTAACAAATTCACCGCTACAAATTGGCGTAAGACAAAACATCGGCGGAAGATCATATCTAGACGGAGCGAAGGAAAAACGCCGAAGGAAAATTCCAAGTGACGTTAAATTAACTCTGAAAACTGCTACGAATTACGAGTTTTACGTCGTTTGCGAATCGCGGCGAAATATTCAGACGAAAAGAAGTATCGCGGAACATTAAAAGTATAGATATGATGTAGAAGTGATGATGACGACGACGAAGATAATGATATAGCGATAAGAAATAAGAAATTCTGCTAGGACAAAACATTTTCGTATTTGGCGGTATTCTTCGATTTCTCGAAAAGGTAATAGAATGATGATTTTTCCTTGTAAACGTACATGCGGCTTCGAAAAATTCTTATTTCGGCTGCTTTTTAATCTTAAATTCACCGTTTAAAAGATTTCTTTCTATTTACCTAATTCATCTCTCAGAATCGTTAATATTCACATCGCCCCTCTTTCGTGTATAATATTTCGAATTATTGAAATTTTTCACAGAATTAACTTCTCCATCTTCGCTATTCAATTCAAGTTTTCATATTGATGCCTTACCTTTTTTTTACGTCGCCTAATGAATTTTCACAGAGAGTTGTTTTACCGAAACAAAATTCCCATTCGAGAATTACCAAGAAAATTTGGGTTTGGCTGTGCCGAGGCACAGCACCGTTGATTTAACATGAAACGCCTATATCGGTTTAAGTATTTATATACATACATATATATATATTAATTAATTAGAACGTAATTCTTAGGCTACACCCCCCCCCCCCATTAGAATAAATGTCCTAAAAAATGTCCCAATTTCATGGGTTTTTTTTTTCTTTTTAAATAATAATTTGCGCGTCCCACAAGGCACTAGCCCGTCTGTGGGTTCCCAACATAAATATATCATTTATTTGTACAATATAACATCAACTTAACTTAAGTATTACTTTCTGTTACAACATAAAAAGTGTTAACTTATATATTAAGTAATATTACAAAATCTACACTCTCATGATGTATCATTTATATTACAATTATACCATCATATAAAATAATATTTCCTATTACAATACCTTAATATGTTAACACTTATATATTACAATAATAAAATGTAATTTTTATACAGCTACCACTCTCTCATTAGCAGCTTAAAACTGGAGATAATAATAAGTCTCATGTCAACGTAGCCAATACTATTTTTTTTTTTTTTTGTTATTATTTCTATTGCTCTTTACACCATGCTACCAACCAAATTTTAACCTTGTTTTTCCATCTGTCCAGATTTTTTTCATTTCGAATTTCCTTTGGTATCTTCCCCATTTTGTCTATTTTACTGTTAATCCTGCTAGATCGTACATAGCAAGGTTTATCGCAATTTCTAGTCCTGTACGTTCTTGTTCTAGTTGGTAACTGCCTATCTTCGAGTTTAGCATTGAGTAATTTTCTATAATAATATAACATTTTTGAACGCATAATGCCCCAATTTTATGTAACGTTTGTTATATTTTATAGGATTTCTGTGATTATGGTATTATATTCACATGGACCGATTTAGAATTACGTTTTAAATTTTGATCATTTTATACAAAGTATAGAAGAGAAAGATGTAGAAATGTGAGCAAGAGGGGTCAAGGGGCACAGCCCCTTGCGAGGCTAAAATGACCGCGTTTTTTTAATATATATATATATAAAAATATATATAAATATATAAAAATATATATAAATATATATAAATATATATATAAATATATATAAATGTATATATATAAATGTATATATATAAATATATATAAATATATACAAATATATATAGATATATATAAATATATGCGGTGAAAAATAATAGTCGTTGCGTTGCCCAATTTCGTTTCACAATTTCGTTTAAATATATTTCGTTTCACGAGCGATTTTCAAGACGTTTCACGTCAAAAAAAGGGAACTTGTACGCAGGAAGAAGTACTCGGGAGCTAGATAAAAAAAATAACATCCGGTTTTTGGAAGCGAAAAAAGTTAAGCGTGTCATAAAAATTGAACGTGTTTCTCACTTTTTGGTACAATAAAGATTTTATTATAATTGAAATTTTTCCCCTCGTAATTTGGAAGTCCGAACCGTAAAATGTCCCTCGACTGTATCACTGATAAGAAAATGCGTAACACGCAGAGTATAATAAACGATACGGATATTTTAAAATAAGAAAAGAAATATGTGTAAAAAGAAAATAGTATAATATAATAAAAAACAGAAGAAAAAATACGGAAACGATTAAAAACCAGTTATAAACTTAGCAGATGCTGCAAGTCATTGCAATCAACTGGAAAACCGGAATCGCTTAGATATGTTTCGAAATATGAAGAATTCATCGGGGGAAAAAACAAAACAATTTTTAAATTTCTCTCTGTCTCGTTTGTAACAAAAATGTTTTTATATTTTATATTTATTTCATTACAATAATAGCCCGTACTATAAACTGCTACAATGGCCAGTAGTACGGGAATAACTTAATATATACAAATGGATTTGGCAAAGAAAAATAAAAAATGAAAGAATTTACTATAATCTGGTTATGAGGCCGACGTCCTTTAGGAGATCAAAAAGAGTATGATATGGGGTACAGAGAAGGATAGTTCGTAGTGTTGGTGAGGAAGGGAGGGAATTTCGGAGCGAGAGAGATACTGGACATTCGAGGAGAATATGGGGGATGGTATAGGGATAGTGGCAAAGGGAGCATACGGGAATAGGATCCTTAGAGAGAAGATGTCGATGAGTGAAGGAAGTGTGTCCTGTAAGAAGGCGTATGAGTAGAACGTCAGTCTTCCGTTGACCGGTAGACACGCTGACATAACTTGGAGTCTCGAATATCGATCGAAGCTGGTTTGTAATGGGTAGTTCTGCCCATCGGCGGCACCATTCTGCGACCACGGCTTCTTTTATTAACCGGCTGGAGAGTTCCGTGCGACTTAGTCTTAGCGATGAGAGCAGAAGCTGACTGCGGTCTTCAACGCACTTTGTGGAATACGGACGTGGAGGTTGTATGCTTATCGGCGGATTTAGGAGCGTATGTTGTAACGATTGAGTACGCGCTACAAATTGTAGAAGCCGCGCTGCCCGGTGGAGATCCGGAGGAAGCTCGTTACATAAGAAGTATAGGTTGGAACATGGCGTTGTGCGGAAGGCTCCACTTGCTAATCGTAAAGCAGTGTGGTGTATTGTGTTGAGTGATGAAAGCGTAGAGCTCGATGCTGAGGAATAGACGGCTATGGCATAGTCGCATTTGGATCTGATAAGAGCGCGATAGAGCAGCAACAACGATTTGAAGTCTGCCCCGTATGTTGTGTGGGCTAGTTTTTTCATTAAGTTTATTCTTGGCAGGCACGATTTTTTCAGAGTGCTGATGTGATTTTTCCAGTTTAGCTTCCGGTCAAATGTAAGCCCCAGGTACTTCGCTGTTTGTTGGTTAGGAACGGTAGAGCCATTGATGGTGATTTTTAGTTGTTGGTTACACTTTTTATGCTTGCAGAAGTGCATAGCTTGGGTTTTGGTCTCGGAGAATTGTAGGCCACGTTTATGTGCCCAAGTCACTACGCGGTTGACTGTTTCTTGTAAGACCTGCTCTCCTAGGGAGACGGTGTTGCATGATATAAAAATTACGAGGTCATCTGCGAACAGGGCCGATCGTACTGGGAGCGAGATCTCGTTGACCACGCTGCTAAACGCTATGTTGAATAATGTAGGACTTACGACTGATCCTTGTGGGACTCCGTTTATCAATTGACGACGACTGGAAACGACGGATCCAAATCGCACCACGAAACTTCTGTCGCTGAGAAATTGATTAATGAACGACAGCAGTCGGCCGGTAATACCCCATTGTACGAGTTGGGAAATAATTTCGTTCTTCCATATTGTGTCAAAAGCGTTTTTTAGATCGAAGAATACTGCCAGTACGTGTTGTTGATTAGAGAATGATTTGAGGATGGAATCTGAGAGAAACGCCAGCTGCTCTTCCGTTGATCGTCGTGCTTGGAAGCCGCCTTGTTCTCGAGGGAGTAGTTTTTGGTCATGCAGGATCCGTTGGAGTCTGGCGTTAATTATTCTTTCCATTACTTTACATAAAACCGATGTGAGTGATATAGGACGGTAGCTCTGTGGTTGGTGCATTGGTTTGAGTGGTTTGAGAATGGGAATGACAGTTGCTTGCCGCCAAGTTTCTGGGATAGTTCCTGATTTCCATAACCGATTAAAGAGTTCAGTTATGTATTGAGTTATCTCGGGAGGCGCATTTTTGAGCATCGATATGTGCACCTCATCCGGACCAGGGCTGGCTGTGTGCGATTTCGAGATCGCGTCCTGTACCTCCTTGAGGGAGATGTCTGCGTTATACTTCTCAGCATCTTCATGGCATGATGGGGGATTATTTGTGACCGGAGGGTATGTTTTTGTGGAAGATTCGACGAAGACATCGGCGAAGGCTTCGGATATTTCTAATGGATTCGAAAGACAGCGACCGTTGGTTTGGATTGTCTGCGGCAACAGATAAGATCTTTTATTTTCCATTGCATGGATTTTTTTCTAGATGACGCGCGGTGGCGTGTTCTGCGTAATTTGGGACGTAAACTTCTTCCATGACTCTCTTTTGGATCTTTTAAATACGAATCGGGCTTTCGCTCTTAGTTTCCGGTATTCAACGAGCGTTTCTGTCGTTGGATTGGCCTTGAGGCGATATAAAGCTCTTCTACGGTTTGTGAGGGCGGCCGAGCAGTCTGTATTCCACCAGGGAGTAAACTTCCTTACTGGTGAGTGACGGAAAGATGATATGTGTTGGCATGCCGTGGCTGCGTTGACCAGACATTTGGAGAGGTAGTTTACATCTTCCTCTGGAGAAGTGCGATTCCGCCGGAGATAATCAACTTGAGAACAGCACAGGTTTGAATATTTCTTCCAATCTACCTTGTAATGTGCGCGAGTGGGTGATACATTGATCGCGGGTTGTTTGACGTCTATACCAGCAACGACTATTGGTATGTGATCACTTCCCGCGAGATCTGAGTGGTAGAAGGGAACCAACTGTCCTGATAGCTGAGTTGTACATATTATTAAGTCAAGAGTTGACCACTTTCGATGTGAGAAGTTATAGTGCGTTGGATCGGTATTAAGGAGCACCAAGTGATGCAGGTCTAGAATTTCTTCCACCGCACGCCCTCGTCGGTTATAGTATGAGCTTCCCCATAAAGGGCTGTGCGCGTTGAAGTCTCCTGTAAAGATGCACGGCGACGGGAGCTGGTTTATTATGTTGCTTAGGTGCGCAGGACAAATCAGTTGATCTGGGGGGATGTACAGGTTACAGATTGCCAACGGGTCTGCGAGCCCAATTTTGACTGCCACTGCTTGAATTTCGGTTTGAAGGTAGATTTCTTCTGACGGTATCTGCGACGAGACGGCAATGGTCACTCCTCCATGGGCAGTTGTGTTGTCACTGGGGAATTTCGAGATGGATGTAAAGTTCGGGACGGTGAGGGATTGGTTTGTTTTGAGGTGTGTTTCTTGAAGGCAGAGGATTAATGGTTTGTAGAGATGAAGAAGATTTTGTAAGTCTTCGTAGTGGCTATAGACGCCATTGCAGTTCCAGGATACTAACATGAGGTTAGATTTGGATAAAATTAGTTATAATTATGGAATGGCGATGTTTCAGTTTGAGGAGACTTCCGGGAGGTGGTGAAGGTCTGTTTTTTTTAGTTTGTTTAAAATTCTAGTTATCCTAGTTTTGATTGACCAGTGCTTTAGAAAGGGATAGTTTTCTCGCATCATCAGTGTCAGACCATCCAGGTCACTGGTGAATTGGGAGGCGAGCGATTCTATATCCTTATGACCTTTGCACATGTCGATGAATAAAGCAAAATTCGTCATGGTCAGAGGATATTTATCCACGTTCTTCATTACGTTTTCAGTTATCGGTGCTAAAAGCTCTTTTATGCTGATCGGATCTTGATCTATATTGTCATCGGCCTTCACTTTTTTCTTTGCTGGTTGATTAGACTGAGGAACTAATAATGGACTGATGTCGCTTGTATTACAGATGGATTCGGCAGCGATTATGGAAGTCTCGGACGTGCTTGAGGAACCAATTGGGCGTTTAGCGCAATCGTGCTGGAGACTGAGTTGGTCGTTTGTTTGGCTATTCGCGGGGAAAGATGTTTTGCTTAATTGTTCTGAGTGATCCATCTTTGGTGTGGCTGCAGCAGTGTGGGCAACTATATTTAGGGCATCTCCTGTAGTATGGGGTGTTGGCGTAATTGTATTTTGTAAATTTGAGGGACTTAATATTTGAGGTTGGCCTACTGAACTACTACTGGCGATTTGATTATCTTCTATGTTTGTTCCATCCGCAGCACTTGGCTCGCCTTCTTCGTTGATGTTTGGACAGCCCTTGCTGGTATGCCCCTTTTCGTTACATAAAAAACATGTTACAGTGTCTGGAGAGAGGAAGATGCGATATGTAGTGTCGTCGTATTGCAATAAAAGAGTATCAGGGATTTTAATTAGCTCCTCTGGTTCGACAAAAAATTGACGTTTCGCATTTAGGAGATGATCGTAACCCTTTGTGTCTCCCATGCCGTAGCGTATAAAAGTGATTTTTGAGCCGAAGTTGATTTTATAGATATCTTTAAGCAGTTCTTCCACTATGGAATGAGGAATGGACGGGCATATGTTTGAAATTATTATTCGTTTTTTAGGATTTACTAGCCATCTTATATAAGTTGTGGTATTGTTTATTTTTATTGTATTATGATGTTCTATTATGCGGTCAACGAGATTTTTGTCCGATAGAAAAATAGCGAACCTATCGCGAGACATGCGGGAAACAAATTTTAGATTACCTGGTTTTACTATTTCGCCGATTTTTAATATGTAGTCCTTTTGGTTATCGCCTTTCGGGATATTAAAAACAATAGCCTGATCTTTTGACGGAAAGGTTGGCTGAGAAACGGCTTTCGCATAATTGATATTATTATTGACGAAATTATTAGATAGGGAAGAATTACCTGATAGTCGATGATTGGGATTTGAAGAAAATGTACCTGTGTTCGGACGATAATTACTTTTATTCGGGGTTGATAAGGAAGGAAGCGGAGATAACGTTGAAGCAGCGACCGGTGTATCATTGTTGATGTTAGTTGACGAAAGTGATGTAGACGGTAGAGGAGGAAATGAATTACGGGGAGTTGTTAGATCCATTTCGGCGATAGCAAACGGCTAACGCCGACTGCTTAAACGGAACGCGCAGCGAGAGGGAAACGATCGCTGTAGTAGTAAAAATTACGCACTCTATAATCGGGGTAAGAGACAGTTAGACGGATTTTAAAATACTCGTTGATAAGAGCGATTAACAACGCGGAAATTCACGACTTTATCACACACTCCGAAAATATTCTGTAACAAAAATGTGCTTTAGGCAAAGAGTAAGAGTTTAGTGCGGAACACATTTATATATTAACTCCCGTGATCATGAAGGTCTTCGAAACGCGTCGGGGTATTTGATAAATTAAATGATTGTTTTAAATTGGTGTTTAAAATTAATTACTGTACAACAGAAGAGAAATAAAGAGATATAGCGATTTAGAAATCCTTATAATAACCGACGCGACGATCTACATTATAAAAACGAAAGATGATCACCCCGATTTTATCTGTAGACGAATTTTTCATAAATCGAACTGAACCAATGTGAATGCGAGCAGGCGAGAGAAAAGAGATTTTACGGGTCGTACAAATTTGCGATGAATTAGCCGGCTACTGAAAACGCAGATTGGAAAAAATGAAAATACGATTCCTGACCATTGTGGTTCTCTAAAAATTACGCGACAATGTCCCAAAACTGAGCCTGCCGTTAGTGTGCTGACTAATAATGATGTGTACCGCTTGAGCACGAGTTTCTTTTGCAGTGGTTAGGTCATACGCGTCTGCGTTTGAACAAATGGTACTGTTCACCTTAAGTTCTTCTTCTTTGATACATTAAATTATGGGTAAATCTAGCACTCGGGCCTTTTTAGTCGTTACGGCAAAAATAATAACCGGAGTTGAATGACAATTGATGCGTCTTCAGAATACGTTCATCAACTGAGCAAGGAAGAAAAAAAGTGGCAACTGGGGATTTTGAAAATGGTGTATAGATATTATTACGAGAAAAATCTCGAAGGGAAGAAGGACAAAAAAGAATCTCGTGATTATAATTTAACGACGAGCGGGATTTGGTATCCGCTTCGTTGCGCATCCAACAAGCAGAGCTCAGTTCCGGCAAAAGGTGAAAAAGGATAGCCAACACTCATCCCTCTGAAAGCTTCCATAATTTGTAATTAAACAGCTGCGGTTGTGTAAATATTTCGTACATTATTGTTAAAGAATTAAAACGAAACCATTTTATTACGCAGATATAAGTGTAATTGAATCGTACAACCGAACTCGTAGGGTAATCAATGGTTACAGAATGCTACACGAAGTTATTATAAGATGAATAAATTCATTTTTTTATTTGCATTTGCTTTTCGATGTGGACGTGTGCCAACGAACAGAAGAGAAAAACACCGAAAGGCTACCAAGAGAAATGAAAAAATGCTCGAAATAGCGAAAGAATGATGAAGAATTAAAAAGATCGGGAATACAGGGAATGAAACAAAATACTTCTCTAGGTATATAGTGAAGGAACAAATACCATAGGCAATGTTTAAGAACTCATTAAAAAGAAAGATGTCACCTACTCAACAGATGTGATGGAAAGAAGGGAGAAGAAACAAAGCTGATTCCGAATTAGCTTTTCGCGATATTGTTTCTATTACTACGCACAGTAGTATTTAAAAACGAAGTTAGAAAAGATAGTTGCCACAACTCTGTACAGCCTATCGAAACACTCAGAAATAGACTTTTTAGGATGTTGTAACTTTTAAAGCGATTTTCAGGATTTGTCGTAGAATTTTAAATATCGTCAAAATGTTAACTTTTTGCAATTAACTGCATGATCGAATACCGCACTTTAAAAAGAAAATTGGCTGCCACACACACACACACACACACACACACACACACACACACACACACACACACACACACACATATATATATATATATATATATATATATATATATATATATATATATATATATAACATTCCTTTACAATTATGAAAATACAACTATGTGTTTTAGAAAACTGAAATTTAGTATGGCCACCGATCGCATGTAACGAATAGAAAAAAAATTATGGCATCGAAAAATGTTTAAATACCAAGTCTCTTCTTCTTTGATTATCGTGCTGTGTACTGCCGCCTAGGCCAGAGGCACGGATAAGATAAGAGTTAGATGGAGTGGAATAGGTTAGTGGTCTTGGGAAAACGTAGGAGGCGTTCAATTTTGTCGTAGCGATCAGACAGGATTTCGGAAAGGTTGGACGACTGAAGGATTTGCACTCGGTATGAATTATAGGAGGGACAGCTGATGATTAAATATTAGATTGTGACAGGAGAATTGCAATTGGAGAATAGGTTGTCTGGACAGCAGGTGACTATGAGCGATTTTAGAGTAACCTAGGCGCGGAGTCTTGTGACAACGATTTCATTCCTTCGATTGCTAGATAACGAGGTTTTCCAAGGTCGAATAGTATCTCGAATTGAGCGCAGCTTGTTCGTGTTTGGGATGTCGGTCCACTGTTTTTGCCATGTTAGAAGTGATTTTCGCACTATATGAGCTTTCAGATCCATTAACGGAATTTCAATGTTCGGTACCGGAAAGAACAATGAGCCTTCTTTTGCCGCAGTATCCGCGAATGAATTCGGCTGGATCCCAACGTGTGATGGGATCCATGTGAACGAAACACGTGTATTGGTACTACAAAGAGTGCGAATAATTTCCTTGCCTATTGTATGTTGGTAAGGAGAGGTAGAAGCTGAAAATTGGTCTTTGGATAACAAGAAAATTATGAAATCGGAAAAATAATTAACGCAAATAAATTGTTTCAACTTTTATTCCAACGAAAATCAATGCGCACGGTAATAATTAGAAGGTCGTCAAAAACATAAACATTCCGGAATAGTGTAAATATAGTACAATCAGAATGTTACGAAACTCGAAGAATTTATAAATACAAAGCTCGAAATGGGCTCAAATTTTCAAAAATTTGGAAGAGTTTTCATGGAAAGCAACATACACAGCAATACCTACAAAACGTGAAAACTTAAAATTTTATTTAACATTCCCGTCTAGTAAATAACAGGAAAAATTACGGAATCTGTAAATTTTTCAATTTCCAAGGGTCGTAAAATTACAAATTTTTTACAATTCGTATAAAAAATAAAATAATTTCTTCGTTAATATATGTATCAGGGGCGGATCCAGAAAGACATTGGGGGGGGGGATTTTTTTTTTGATTAAAAACTGCATTTCAATAGCGCTTTTTTTACAATAAGTTTACGTACAAAGGCGCCAAGCCAAGCACCGCCGTTAGGCTTAATCTTGACCTAGAACCTTCTTAAAATAAAACTTAAGTAATAAACTTTATTTTTTTTTTTTTATATCGGGCTTTTTTGTGTTTCTTTTTGTTCTTTTTAAATAGGTTAGGTGGCAGCATTGACCCAACTACTTGAGCTTAGATCACCTACTCAGATTCTGAGGCGATCGGACATAGTGAGTAAAAATGAGAGCGGGGGGGGGGGGAATAACGGCTAGAGATGGGAAGGAAAGGATAAAGGAAGCATTGAAAGGGGTAGGAAGATCCAACGCCAAGATTTCGGCGTATAGATGAGAGCACTCGGGAAAAAGAGCAGGACATTCAAAAAGGATATGTTTGGGGTCGCACATAAAGGGAGGATCAGTAAAGTGGAGACGACAAAAGAGCGAAGATGAAAGGGAAAAGGAAAAACGAGAAGAGGGAAGGAGAGAATGACCAAGTCTTAATCTGATTAAGGAAACAATAGCCGGCTTGAGAAACTTAATGCTACATGATCTGGTGGGTTATGTATCGTGTACTTATTTTAAAGACAATAATATTTTTATTGCTTTTTTTATTTTTTATTTATTTTTTCTGAAAGACGCAAGTGTGACTGATTTCGGTTTGATTTATCATTTAAGCTAGATTGTCTTGTCCCGGTATTAATGTTGAAAATTACGTATATGTTAATGAGTAGATTTTAAGTGTAATTTGTTTATTCAATTGAGTAATGTAAATAACTGTAGGATGTTATGTTTGTCAGTAAATTTTGTTTTTAAAACTAAGAACGCGAATTTTTAAAATTTAGCTGGCAAAGTTAAATTGCTCAAATTGAGGTTTCCTGTATTGAAGTGTCTGATGTCGTCATACTTACTGCAGTGAAAGATTACATAATTGGCGTTTTCAATTTCCCCACATCCACATTTGTCGTCTTCAGTAATTTTATATTATTTTTTTAAGTAAGCTCCGAAGTGTCTGTGGTCAGTGAGGAGTTGGGTAGTGTAAAAGTCAGATGTTAACTGTAAGCCTGTAGGATTAGCCTGTCGGTATACCGACCTGCTGTATCTCTTTCCCAGGAGTTTTGCCATATGGACATGAAATAATTTTTAATGTGTCTTTTAAGTTGTTTTAGCGACATTTTTATGTGTCAGTCATGGTGGATTAGCATGTAGGAACTGTTCTGAAGAGGATTTATTGGAAGCAGAAAATTTATTATTTGATAGACATGATCGTTAATATATTCAAAATTTTTATGGTAAAAATTATTGATCTATAGTTAATTTCTAGGTCTAGTGAAAGGACTGCCTTAAGAGCAACAGGGGTGTTGTGATAAATTGTTCTATAAGCTCTGCAGACGTTTATTAAGTATTTACGTTATGTAGAGTAGATTTTTTGTTTTAGGGTTTTCTTTTTTAGGTGTTGGAAAAACACAAGTCTATATTTGTCAAACACTTTTAGTAATTGATATTATTTAGCGCCCACCTTAGACGTGGTGGAGTCTATGCGTTGTTTAAAGGAGAGTTTATTGTCTAATACAACTCCTAGGTATCTAAAATGTTCGACTACTTTTAAACCCCTGTAAAGCACTTTAATATTTTTCCTTTTTAGTTTCAGGAAGTTTGTGAAAAGGAACACAAAGCGTTTTTCAACTGAAAGATTAAGCTTCACTTCATTTAGAAGGGCTCCGAGTAACTCAAGCGTTTTGTTAGCTGTTCTTTCGAGATTGACTTTTGTATCGTCCGTTATTATGAATAGTAAGTCATTTACATATGCGCATAGGTCAACGTTTTTGTCGTATGGTAGAGCTTAGTTGAATAATATATTTCAGAAAAGTGGACCTAAATCGCTACCCTGTGGGCAGCCTTTATTGGTTTCAGTGTTTGCAGTATGATTACCTATTTGAAGAGTTACACGTCTGTTTTTAAGGTAGCAGTATATTGTACTTAGCAATGGTATGTCTTTGATCGGAATAGATTTTAAAATGTCAAACAAAGTAGGATGCCAGCAGTTATCAAAGGCTCCTTTGATATCCACTCCTATGACAAGAGCGCTCGATTTTTTCTTAAGGCTGCTGCTATCTTGTTGATTGCATAATTCACAGCATGTTCTGTGAACAGACCTTGTCTGAATCCAAATTATCTTTTATCTAAAAACTTTGTTGAGTTCAGATGGCAAGTTATCCGACTTTTTTAATAGTTTTTCTTAAATTTTGCTTACAGTATTTAAAAGACATATTGGGCGATAGAAGCTTATGAGATTTGCATCTTTGTTTGATTTATAAAGTCGGATTACATTTGCTTCGTGCTAGGTTTTAGGGAAATAGTTTAAAGAGATGATTTTTTTTTATATAAGAGTGGAAGGAGTTTTGGATAGATCTTTTGGATTAATTTTAGTGTCCTGTTCGTATTATTGTCAGGTCCAGCATCTTTATTGTTTTTTAAATTTTTTTTAATGCTATTTCGTGCGGAAATATCAAGAGGAGTCCGTTGTTTGTTGCTGTCTTTGTCAGTACTGTCTAACAGAAATAGAAAGGACAGGGAGTAATTTAGATTCTCTGTCACATTGGTGATTTTATCGCCATTATTTTTTGTGAAAAATGGAATATTCTTTGGTTCGTTTGATTTCAGACACGTTAATTTGTAGCTTAATCCCTATGGTTTGACATTTTCAGAGCAAATTGGGGGGGGGAGTTATATAATTACGTAATATCATCTGTGGTAGGAAGTAGATTTGAGTAATACGTTGTTTCATAAAGAAAATCAAATAACGACCTCTTTAGAAATTTAAAAATGTTTTAAAAATACATAATTATTACAATTTAATTTAAATTTTATTTTATTTTTTGGTAAAAAATAAAAAAATTATAAAATCCTAGCTAAAATGGTAGTTTAGAATTTGAATAGTAAGAAAGATAGCATTCTTATTAGACTTTACTTCTTTTTTATTTTTGTTAGTAATCCGATGTGAATTCTTTCTTTGTGAGCAAGTATAAAAAATATATATATATTTATCTTTGATCTATTTTCATTTACATTATAAAATAAAAATTAAAAATAAATAAGAAAGGCAAAAGATCGAAGAGAACAGTATTAAATATTAGTTATAATTTATACAAATCTTTTATATAAATTAAGTTTCTCTGTTATAACAAATTTTTTCATAGTGGATTTAGATCTTTGGAGGGGGTGTCCCCTATTCCCCCCCCCCGTGGATCCGCCACTGTATATATATATATATATGTATATATTGATACGAATTCGGTATTTACGGTGCTATATGGCGATGATGTCGAGCTAGAAATTATTCTCTGGTTAAACTCATTAATTCCCGATCTCTCAGTTGTCGACGGAGAATACGGCCGGGATATTTACACGGCCGAATTTGTAATTTCCGAGTCTCGTCTGATTTCGGAACGTGTTAAGGGTTGTGTAAATGTCCTGCTATGTGCCGTCTGCGACAACAGGACAGCGTCTGTCGGCCGCGTGAGCCGTGTGAGATGAGCGTTGTAACGGCTATGTACTATTAAGTGATAAGATTTCGGCAATGTACCGTTAGTTTGGTTAAACTATTAACGAGCCGATTTAGTGGAATAAATGTAGTGAGTTACCGTTGAATAATCGAGACCTATGGTCGCGGATATTTTTGCTCGTCAGTCAGCGAACGTTGTGTACTTACAATATTCTAGTCGATCGAATTAAAAAAAAAAAAAAAAAAAAAAAAAATGTTGCGTATTTATTTTGTGTCCGTAATAAAAAATTCCGTGTGAAAATTAATAATTTTTGTTGTAAAATATACGTATGTGTTTTGGAAAAGGTTTTACTTTATTGAACACGTGGTGCGGTACCACTGTGAGACCTGCCGTAAGAGGGAGTAAATACGCCCGTGGTGCGGGGTCAGATTCGTGACTATTTTTGCTTAGTTTCCTGTGTGTTTTTCTTTATATGAAGACCAAGTCCTCTCGGAAACGAGAAGGTTTGTTTTCATCATCAGAAGCAGAATTGTTTCAACAATAAGAAGAAGAAATAACAGAAATTCATTTCAATATATGTGTATATATATATATATATATATATATATAATAAAGAAATTATAAATCTACATCCTCAATTTATAATTAATTAGTGTATTACTATCCTATTCTTTAATTTTATAACTAATTATGTCAAGTAACAGAAACGGAAAAATTTATTTTCAAAAATAATGAACATATCGGGAGAGTTAAAAAGAGACAAAAAAGAAACAATCTAGTAATTAAGTAATATATTAGATTGTTTTTCCAGGCACCAGAATTTGCTACGCTTTTTCTTTTTCTTTTTTTTCACAATGATTTACGAAACGGTAATTTTTCACCTGAAAAATTTCTTTCATTTCAAAAAGTTATTTACAAAAAAAAATCATCAGTATAACATGTTATAATAAAAATTAAAATTTTTCTTCCTTCGCACCGTACGAAATACACATTTCGAACTCATCTTCATTTAATTACCATCATACATGTTAAAAAAAATGTCATGATCGGTCGATTTTAGACATTTTCAAGTATCGATACCGAAGTGAATAACCAAAAAACAATAAAAAAAAAAAAAAGTAATGTAAAATTGTTTTACGATATAATATACTGTACACCGAAACACGATTACATTACCTAATAGAATACCTTTCGTTGGCGTTGTAATTTTTTCGCAGTTTTTGTACTTGCAATGACTGACATGAAAAGGACTAATTTGCCTCAATTAAACTGAACACGATCCTACTCGAATATACATATTTTACGCCAAAAAAATATTTTCAACAAGAAGTTCATTATGCGTGTTACATCAATCATTTTATTAAAATTACCTTTTTTTTGTGCTTTGTTGTTTCTTCGCAGTGTAATTTATTCCCTAGAAAGAAAAGTTTAAAAATTTTCTAATTTATGCACGCGCAGCCGTTTAAGGCCGTTTTGAAGTTCTATTTGCAAATAGGCACGTTTTCCGCTTCCTTATCGGTTACGTACTACCTAGACTCTGCTCTATTCAAATAACCGGGAAAAAAATAAAATAAAATAAAAATATCTCACGTCAATTAGAATCCTTTACGCAATTCATCATGTTGCTGAGATAGTAAATTTAGAAATGTACTTTATTTTAAAATAGCAGCCCAGAATTAGGAAATTAATCTGTATCTACTTCGTGTATCTCGCCGGTCATCGATGACTGTTTAATAACGTGGTTATTTCAAATAAAGCGTTTTTCTTTTTTCTAAAAATTTATAATAAAAAAGGGACATATAAGAGCGAATCCGAAAAGAAATCATGTTCGAGATTGGCAAGCAATGGATTAAGTTTTGCTTGTTTTTATTAAGATTTTACTTATATTTCACTTTGTTTTACTTTAGGTGCGTGCACCAGTAACAAAGTTGTACGAGTATTCGTTTACATGTGGATTCAGATTGTAAGAGAAATTCATTATAAATATCAGTAAGAAATCGTTGCTGCCAATGATCACTAAGGAAAAGTGCAGTTCAGCCGATCGCTATCGATATTATAAGCAACAAACACGATTGACAGTTTACATTTTTCAACATGGCAATATTTTACTGAATAATTTTTGTTTGCATTTTATCAAAGTATTAGCAGCAATGAGAGAAGGCGATTCGTAAGTTTTTCTATTTTTTTCTTTTATATAAGTAATCTTTTTTATATATATATGTATGCATAATATACTATTACGAGCTTGAAATTAAACACGAAGGGAGGAGTACCCCATGGTACCTACCCGATTACGGCGACCTTAAACAAGGTCTTGCGGTTTCTCTTCTTACATCATCGGTAACATCTAGCAATCCTCTAGCAAGAGTGTTCGGATTCGAGTCTTTCTGCGTGTCTTTTAGCGTGAACTTTAATGACATTAGCCACATAACCTATAAAAAAATCCCGATGTAAGGTTAGATTAATTACATACTAGAGGGTGCCTTGGTTATCAACCGAGGGATCTTATTCTAGGAAGTCCGTATTACTTTCAAGATTGACGGTTTAGAGCAACCCCAAAGTTGAATCCCATACGTTCAGATAGGTTTTAGAATTGTTGTATATATGAGACGTTTGTTATCCGTTTGAGTAAGTATATTCGTAGCGCACTTGAAAATTCAAGGTACGACTTTGGCAACAGGTAAAGATTACTCGGAACAAATATTTTAATTTGTATAATAAGCCTTCGTGCCAAGCTTTATCAAAAGCTTGTCGAACAAAGAGAACTGCCGTAGTATATACTTTTTTTGTCTCTAAACTATTTTCAGTTACATTAACCACCCCCTATGCAATTGATCAATTGTAGAATGATGTTTTAAAATGCCGAACTAACGTTGCGGAATTACATTAGTTGACTATATATAAGGCTTTTCAACATTAGTTTTTCCATGACCTTCGATAAAACAGGCAACAAGGAAATCAAATATTAAGCATGTTACAAAGTAAAGACCTCTACCAGGCTTGCGCAAACTCCATTGTACAGGGAAATATTGTACGCGAAATATTGCATTACATGTAGAAGTGAGCAATACTATATAGCTTTCCGCGGAAGTTTATTTAATAATTCAGCGCTTATTAAGTCAAAATCTGGGCTTTTCCTCTTTTTCAGCGTTTTAAGTAGACACTCAACCTCGTGAGGAGATGCTGACTTTATTGCTGAAGATGGTCCATACGGACTGTTTATAAATGCATATGTATTTCCCTGTCCGTGTTTGACTTTATGTTCAGCTCATGATTATCAGGTACTCAAACTTCTGTTTATGATCTTTCAAAACCCGTTACCATGTTTCACCGGAGGAACATATTTATTCGGTTGTCTAATATTTTTGGTACACTTTACATGGAATAATCTCATAAATTGTTAAAGATTTTAGTTAAATAATTATCGAATGTTCTATTTTTGATTTCTTCTAAAAAAGTTTTTTTATTTCTTTTATTTATTATTAAACAACTTTTCATCCGAAAGGTTTCCCGTTTGAAATCATCATCTTCTAAGCTTTCTCTTTTCTAAGACAAGTTTTCGGAATGATATTGGATAATTTTTATTACCTACTTTTTTACATTTAAGAACAGGAGTGCTTAAGGTAGGTGCTGTTTGTATTTCGTTCGTTAGATACCGTACGGCATCCTCGATGTCAATTAGGCTTTTTAAAGGAATTTTGTATCCAAATAATCTCCAAATGATTCCCAGTCTGTTTTGTGCTTATATAAATGTATTTGCTCCTCTCTGCATATAACCGAATAATCACCGAAAGTTAAAGTGATAGAAGAGTGATCTGAAAAGAGATCGAAGGAAGAATTTACATATATCTTTATAGTAACTAGCGGTTCCTTTTGTAATGAAAAAATCTAAAAGATCCGGTATCTCACGATTACCGGTTGGCCAATAAGTTAGTTTCCCCGTTGATTATAGTTGACATTGTGACTCTCAAGTGCTTGTTTGAACACACGTCTCCTTGTTGTGGTTATCCTGGAATCCCACATTGTATGCTTGGCGTTCCAATCTGCCTCTGAAACAAATCTGTTCCCTAAATTTTTTACATATTTACAAAATTCTATCAATGTTAATTTATGTCGTGGCGGACAATGTTTCATTTTTATTAATATTGCTGAACCACCGTGAGATTTTCCTGACGGGTGTGTTTAAGAATACGTGTTGTAATCAATAAAATAGGTAAAATTCAAGAAAGGTGTCTGAAACTTATACTACCCTACTCGAAGCGAAGCGACTCGAGATCTATTATGTATGGAAGGAAAATAATGAAATATCTCCCAAGATGTACTACTACCATTACAGGTTACTTGAATATAATAGCAACAATATAAAGTTACCAACTAGGCAAAAAACTCGAATAACAAGAAATCAAAATAATATATATTACATTTATTCTTTTTTTTTTTTTTTTTTTTTTTTTTGGGCCCACCAGCGGCATTGACCCACAACAACAGAAATTAAGGAAAGGGTTAAATAAAGATGCGATTAGAAATAGAGCTTAGGAAAGATTGGAGTACATGGATTATATCTGGAGATGAAAAGGAAAGGACAAAGGAACAATTATACGGAGCAGGAAGACCCAGTGCCAAGATTTTGGAGTACAAAACAGAGCGCTCGGAATCAAGGGCAGGGCATTCAAAGAAGATGTGGTTTGCGTCACATATGAGAGGAGAGATGGAATTATGAAGGGGACAATCGGGAGAATGTGACAGGGAAAAACGAAAACGTGAAGAGGGTAGAAGGGAGTGATTAATACGCAGTCTGATTAAGGAAATGATCGCGGAGCGTTGATAACGGCTGAGAAGAGGGAACCAGCTGAATTTGAAGATAATGAGAGGCGGGATTAGAAAATAGAGAAGGATTGATGTCCGACCATAGTCGGCAATGATTAGCTGAGGAAAGAAGGAAGATGTTGAGGTAGGAATGTTGCAGAATAAAGGACCATCGCGGGCAACCGAACGGGCTAAATAGTCCGCTAACTCGTTGCCCTCGATGCCAGAGTGACTAGGAACCCACAAAAGGTCAACAGTAATGGAACGGGATGAGAGTAGATTGGATATGAGAAAACGAATTAAAAGAATAATAGAATTGGAGGAGTGAGAAGGAGGAGAAGAAATGGCCTGAAGAACACTTTCGGAATCGGAGACAATCAGACATTTACTGATCCCTCTTATGGATGGAATGAACGAGACTGCGCGTAAAATGGAGATAGACTCCGCTGTGAAGAGAACAGATGGAAGGGAGCTTGAAGGACTCAGAGTGATTCAGTGAGAGGGAGGTAAACGCGACGCCCACCCCGTTCTCGTTTTTAGAACCGTCAGTGAAGAATGTTAGATGAGAAGGAAAAGATGTGTCAAGCATGTGGAGGAATTCGGCTTGGATTGAAGAATGTGCGATGGAGCTGGTTTGGGGAGGGAGAGAGAAGAGATTAATAGTCTGCCAAATGCTGGAAAAGTCATGGGAAAAGTAAGGAAGCTTGGAATAAGAAAAGACATAAGGCGAAAAATTGGAGACTCGAGCTGCTACAAGAGAAAGGATTGGGATTTTGTGAGGAACAAAACGCCATTGGTTTTTAATACTAAGATAGGAAGAGATAAGATTAGATGAGGACACAGAAAGTACATTTATTCTAGAGCGTCTAATCTACGAATTAATAACATAGATGATTCGGTCCTAATTAAAATAATGAGGTAATATTCCCAATCACATTTTAAACAAAAACAGTATTGGTGTATGGAAAAAAGAAGTAGTGAAATGGCTGAAGGAATGGTGTAAGGAATAAAAAACCAAACTAGGTCATAATTCTTTCCATTCAGATAATTCAGTTATGCAACTATTTAAATATATATTTTCTTCTGTGATTCTTTTTTTTTTCTTTTCCGATACTTTTCTGCTGTATTACTTAAAGAAGAATAAGTATGCGTATTAAATACATAAACAACCTTTATGTTTGGTGTGCATGCTTAACTAGAGTGAAAGTGTATATTATTATAAATATTTGTAAGACATATATTAATTAAGGCGTATTTATTTCGATTTCGTTCAATAAGTATGAATAATTTTGTAATGTGTATAAACTGAATAAACGATAGTAAGAGTGTCGGGCACTCACGCAATGGGCATACTTGCCCCGTGAGACCCACAACTTATTTAAATAAAAAAAAAAAAAAAAAAAAATTATTTTGAAACAGTCTTTATCGGTAAGGTGGGTTTCAGAAACTAAAATTACATCTACAGAATTGGAAGTTAAGATCAATTCGACTTTGGCTTTATGATTTTTTAAGCCATTCCCGTTCCCATGGTAAGCATGGATAGAACCGTGCTGTTTTGTTCGGCTAATTGACGAAATACGGACTTAAATTCATTCAGGAACTCTAACAGGTTCACAGATGGAATATTTTGTATATCATCCCCTAAATTATTTGATGATTGGGCGTTAATAGAGATTTGACCGGAATTCCCTACATTATTTGCAATTGCTGTTATCGTCCGTTTGACTAGGAGTGTTAGACTTAGTAATTTGTGAATAAGTTACAGTTGGTCGTCGATAGTTTTTTTTAATAGTCCGGAATTCGTTTTATTTTGATAAATCTCACAGTCTCTATAATTTACAGGATGAGATTCGCCACACAGTCCGCAAGTAACCAGTGATTTTGGGTCCTTTTTGCATTCGTAGGTCTTATGGCCACCTCCGCATTTAATACAAACCGGCATTCTTGTGCAGTAAGATTTGATGTGTCCCCATTGCTGCTGACACCGCGGGATTGATGTTTTCGTGTTAAGCGATTCTACTTTAATTATAGTATTACTCAATGATTTTAAATTATATATTTCTCGGCAATTTGCTGTGAACTCGAGATCCATGAACGATAATGGCAGCGGCTTTTTGTCTGATATTGTCTCACATTATGAACATTGCGAACTTCAAACCCGTGTGATTCTAATTCGTCTTTTATAACCATCGATCGATTGAAAAGTCTAAATGTCTGATCAGCACCTTATAAGAAGCTCTATCCAGTTTCATCTGATTAGCGTGAAAAATAAAAATATTCCTCCCTAAAAACTCGCGTTAGCTTACGGTATTGTTCCGGAGAAAGCACGTTGATTTTAACCACGCGATCTGTCAATGCCTTCGCGTGGTAATCGGATTTATTCATAACGAGTTCTATTCTCTCCTGCATTTTTTTGAAATCTTGCACTCCATGCACGAAAATGGGTGTTGGCTTGGGAATAGACGGTGCGGAATTATTCATCGAACTTTTTTCAGCTGAACCTACTTGACTTTCTGCATCAGAATCAATTATTATCATTAACAATAACCGATTTCCGTTTTTTTTTCCTTTTTTTTTCCTTAACTTTTTGCCAATCATTTTCCTGGCTATTTCCATTCTAACACATATCGACTTCCTGGCCGCTACAACTTTGATTCGTTCGTTGCACATTGTTTTGCGCAAAAACAGAGAAGTGTCGATTATCGATAACATTTTGATTATTCTGTGCGTAATTAACATTTGACGGTAAATATTCAAATTTTTCGACAGCCGGGGCGAAAACAAGTACGGGCTGTGTGATGGAGATTCCTGTTGATGAGCTTGCCGTATTGTACAACGTTGTAAAAGACGGAGTAAACGAAGTCGGCTGAACGATTTGGCTAGAACAATTACGTAGCATATCGTTGTGTTGCGTGTGTGCACCAGTCAACGTATAGACCGGTTCGTGTATATAAGTTTCCGGTTAGATAACGGTTGATGTACTTGTATGTTGATACGCGTTCTGCGTTTGCGTTGTGGGTAACGACATAGCTGTTGTTGTCGTCATAACAGCGACAGCAACAACACACGCGTGGTAGTAGGCAAGGGCGTCGCCAGCTGAAGAGCCAGGGAGGGGCAAGATGAGTTGCCAGCCGCCGGGGGGGGGCAAGATGATAAAAAGAGGATATGAGTTATAGGAAAAATAAAATTTATAGGTTGTAAAGGCTTAATATTTTATTAAACAAGAATAAAATCTTAATTAAAACATAAGTTTTCCAAATTGTCCATGATTACGCGCCTATGAATATTCATCAATGCCAGTTGATTAAAAAGTTTCAAGGCTCCGGGGGGGGGCAGCTGCCCCTCCCTGCCCCCCGCTGGCGACGCCCATGGTAGTAGGTATGTGTTGGTATGTACTACTGTAAGAGTTGTTCCGAAAAATAAAAGAATATATACAAATGTGAATGTATTGATAGATAACATACAATAGATAAGATAAGTGGTCTAATTTCAGTGATCTGAAGTGACGAGATAATTGACAAATAGCGGTAATATATATTCGAATAAATTGGACGACGATTATGCGACTATTGAAAGGAAATGATAAATGTAAACTAAAAGCCGGACGCAACATGTTATCGATTCACAAATAAGTAAAATGATAT
This sequence comes from Icerya purchasi, assembly GCA_039619475.1. NCBI lineage: Eukaryota > Metazoa > Arthropoda > Insecta > Hemiptera > Monophlebidae > Icerya > Icerya purchasi. The sequence continues at coordinate 53,805,841 of CM077116.1, read as the reverse complement.
AAGTAATCGGAATTTACTTTCTCAGAAGCGGATTTGGAATATTAGCAAGTGAAGGTAAAATGCTGATTTTGAGCCAGTGTTATTCACCGCCAGATGATTGAGGGTGCTACTGTCGCACTACCCCCCCATCCGCGCTGCTCAATCAAGGAGCCCGTCTGTACACATCTAATTAGCATACGCTAATGCCATACCCACCAACAGGTCCAACCAGTGCACGTCAATGGCACATATCCACATATACGCACACCACGACCAAGTACCAATAGGAAGAAGAACTCGTGGTTCCCCATTGTTTAGAAGGTGGAGCTATGTTTCCCACCTTTTAGCATGTAAGCCCATGTCAAGCCACCATCTTTCACATCTGTAACTGTCGGAAACTGGGACCTTCCGTCATCATTATCGTTGCGCCTTCATACTGCAGCCTCCTACATCGTAATTTTCGATGTACCATTGCTGCCGCCATAATTGTTATACCTATTACCAAAAAACAGATCGCCCCATAAATATGTTAACATACAACTTTATCCCTAATAATGGGACGGTTATAGTAGCAGCCTTCTCAGTGCCTTATGGGGAAAGTTGGGGCTGTCTACTATTCTGCTGTCAATATACAATTTTAATAGGAATAGAGAAATAAGGAAAACAAAAGCAACCGGCGCTAATATCAATCATGAAAAGGCAACAATGTGCGTCGCGCTATAAGAATTAATATTAGATGCATTTAAAAATTGGGAATAGAAAACTGAGCGTTCCTAGAAAAAAAGGAAGCACGCGAAAAGAGAATTTCACCGGCATCGTAAACAAACCGTATGGCCGGCAGACAGTGTGAAGATGAGGCGATAAAGAATCGAAAGAAAGAAGAAAGGTGCGATTTTGATTTTTATTACGGAGGCAGTTGTAGCGCGATTAAGACGGAAGAAAAAAAACCGTAAACAAGGATAAAGATAAAGTTGACGATAAAAGGAGTAAAGGATTCGAAAAAGGAAATACAATGGTTTAAAATGAACATACTGCGAATTTACTAAGATAAATCGGCCATCTGTCAGAACTTAAACATAGCTGTATAAAAGCCTAGTTAGATATTTTTCTATTTATGTATTTTTTCTAAATTAACGCATTAGAAAAGTATTCTTCGCGAACGATATTACTGTATAGTCCAAAAAGGTTATAATAAAACGGATAGCAGTCATTAAAAATAATTTAGAGAAATTGAATGTTTTTCATTGTACACTCGAAATTTGCTAAAATAAATTAGTTTGCTCTTTTAAAAGAATCGTGTTTGTTTTTGTCGAGCATTTCGAATGTGATAATCCGTTTTCCATTCGTGAAAACAGCTCATCAATTGTCAAAAACGAAATACCGCTTAGATGGATTTTTTGAGAAAACGATGAAAATACCTGAGAAGTGGTGATAATTGATACAGTTATTCATAACCAGAGGTACCTTTAGGCGAAGTGGAAATCGGAATGCTGACAATGGCCACGTTGCTTCACTTCAAGCGTTGTACTACTTTGAAGCCGGGGGTCCTTCCTTAAATTCTCTTTAACGAGTTGGATTTACAAAAAACCGGCAAGAAAAAAGAATATGATTTAGGTGACACCGAGCACAGCCGAGCACAAACTTCGCCAGCGCGTTGTAGAGATTTCCCGACATAGGTGACCTATAAAGACACACATTTTTAAAATTAATTTTCCGATTGTTCAAACACAGAGCGATATTAAAAATTACTCACAATTTTCCGTCGTCGATTTCCCTGTCGGGGCGCACGGAGTCAATTTGAAAAAAATGAAGCGGCAGAACGGTTTTTATGTGCGGTTACGGTCACTGGGGAAAATGTGCGCGTTTTTATTTTGGTATTCAAAGCGTGTACAGGTTGGAAAACGGCTTAAAAGGAATTTTGGAAACAATTTGAGACGCTCCTAAGGCGTCCACCCGCTTCCAGCATTCACCGTAAAATTCCCTACACTGTTGATATGGGAACTTTGTTTAGTTTGCATCAGACGTGTTTCGGGTATCTACATCTGCATTATACCCACTTTCGATATACACATACATGGGTGTAAGTGCATGTGAGTGTGTTAGGTAGATACGGAAGGAAAACGGAACCGCGACACACCGTGCTCCTTCAACTCGAATGCAAGACATCTTTATCATGCGTGAAACTGTCTCTTCTGGTTGCTGCACTGCTTGTCGCCAAAACCAAATTCGATTACCAAATCTGCAAACACCGCGCGCTCTTCCCCGCAAACTGGATATCCTTTCGCCTCGATAAAACCACCGTAAAATTCGCTTCAGGTAAATTGTTTTCTCTCCATTACTTCTTGTTTTACTTTTTTATTTATCTTTTCTTTTTCTCCTTCTCTTCTTCTTCTTCTTCTTCTTATTCTTTATTTTATATTTTCATTTAACCGCATTTTTGTTCACTTGTAAGCACGCGTCATCAAACGACGCTGTTTCGTGATACGCATACCGAACGTCTGTTTGCCGAGCAGCTCGGCGCAGTTCGATTATCTGTATTCCAAAAGAGCTAGCTGTTGCTTTGTTATCTGCCGTCATCGTTTCGCCTTTGGCGGTATTTTATTGTATTTACCGCCAAAATTCGAACCAAGGCTGTTAGTATTCGCTTACGAGTAAATTATTCAAAAGGGCAATAATCATTAGAGTTTGGAACGATAGCAGCCCACGCTGTGAAACCACATTAGCCTCTTAAACGACCGGGTTACATTTAGAGATGACCTTTATCCTCGATGGTCGAGAGCACGTTAGGTGCAAAATGAATAAGGCTGAAAATTACATTCGGCTTTTCAGGTAAAAAATTAACACGCTGCGACCTTTTTACGAATACGCTTCTTTAAGTCGCTTCATTGACGATCGCCTTACGCGCACAATGCCTTTAAAATCTGGTTTCTGAAACGAGATGATTGAAAACTAGAGTTTTTGACCGTATTCTGCTCCGAAATTTCACGGGCCACATTACACGCGTTTCCATGCTAATCTGCTGTTTCGCATGTTTAGAGTTGTAAACAATCCGATTTCGATGACGCAAAGAAAATAATTAAACGTTAAAGAGAATAATTTCGCCAAAGCCTTTCATGTACAGAAGCGTGAAACACATTTGACTTCACCTATGCTCTGGAACTTGCGCTGAAAACTGAGTGACGTTTTCAAAAGGGATTTGTCACACGGTTTTAAAAAATTGTGGACAAATTTGAAAGCTTCCACTACGATGATACGCAAGGCAGACGTTAACGCATTCCGTTCGCAAAATCACCATTTCGTCCTCAATTCGCAGCGAGTTTTACGTTAAACTAGAATTTTTTCTCTATTTCCGAAAGAACGTAATCACGATCACTTACCATAAGGTGGGGGATAAAGGTAAACTTTAACAGCAACTATATCGCAGCGTCCAGCGGAACAACAAATAGCGGAAAGTGTCATGATCCGAAGTAAAGAATTATCTTAATTATAATTTCGAAGCAACAGGTGTTTTTGGATGGGTCTTTTTATTGACGGATTTCAGGTAAAATCATTTAAAATTATCTAGAATTCTAAATTGTTTACGAAAAATCGGGCATTTTCAGTTCAGCGAATTGTACAGTGTCTTGCGCCGTTGCTAAAATTCATTAGCACTTTACTCATACGCACTATGCGTTTTCACGTCTATCGTCCACTTAAAATATGCATTGCGTTCCGCTGGCAATTTCTTCACTAATTACATATATCTTCTTCTTCAGGTGTCTTCTCCTCAAAGAAGGTTGACCATCATATGACGAAACTGTTCTCTATTGCTGGCCATCCTTAAGTCATCTGAAACTTTCCTGATATTCAACAATTCCAGTATGTTTTTAATCCAGTACGTTCTTCTTCTTCCTCGGCCCCGTTTCCCTTCAATATTTCCTTGAAGGATAATTTGTAATAGTTTTATATTTATTACTTCTAATTATATATCCTAGGTATTCCAACTTTCTTTCTTTTACCAAAGCTATCAATTCTCTATTTTTTTTCATTCTGTGCAACACTTCCTTATTGGAAACTTTATCGACCCATGGTATTTTTAATATCCTTCTCTGTACAACCGCATTTCAAATGCTTGTAATCTATTTATGGATACCGCTTTTAGTGTTCAAGCTTCCACCTCGTACATTAGTACCGGAAGCACATAACATTTAGTTATTCTCCATCTGGTTGTTAACGGCAGCTCCCTATTACACACTAAAATTCGTACTTTCTGGAATGCGATTCTTGCAGCTTCAATTCGAGTTTTAATGGTGTAGTCAGGGTTCCATTTATCATTAATCCAATATCCTAAGTATTTTATTCTGTTTACCTGTTGTATTGGCTGTGCGTTTACTATTATTTCTTTTGAAATTGTTATTTCCTTATTATTTATAATCATTATTTTAGTTTTAGAGGTGTTTAATTTGATACAATATTCTCCTCAACTATCCTTTAGTTTATCCACTAAGTATTGCAAGTCTTCTATACTTGTTGCTAATAACACCGCATTATCTGCATATCTTATGTTATTTATTATCACCCCATTTATTAATATTCCCTTTTTAATCTGATCTAATGCTTCTTTGAATATCTGCTTCGAATAGAAATTAAACAGTAGCGGTAAAAGTATACATCCCTGTCGGGGACTCCTTTACTAATTTCTAGTTCTTCTGTGAGGTGTTGATTAACTTTCACTTGAGCCGACTGGTTCTAATACAGATTCCTAATTATTCTTATATCGCTGCTATCTAAATCTATTTTTGTAAGTCTAATAGTTTATTATGTTTAACATTATCGAAAGCCTTTTCGAAATCAATGAAGCACGCATAAACTGGTTGTTGTCAATCTATACATTTTTGAATTAGTATTTGTATCGCAAACAATGTTTCCCTTGTTCCACAGCTGTTTCTAAAACCAAATTGCGTATTTCTAATTTCCTGATTTATTTTCATATATATTCTGTTGTAAAATTGAAACCGCCTCACTGAATTTTGTAAACAGAAACAATATGTCATCACGAACACTTGGTATCGGGCACCACCGAGAAGAAGATATACGTGGAAGGCGCCGGGAAATGAAGATAAATATCAAATAGATTTCATACTGGTAAAATACAGATATAGAAACCAAGTGAAAAAATCAATGGCTTATCCTGGGGCTGAGGCAGATACGGACCACATACTAGTAAGTATGAAAGCAGAACTTAAATTAAAAAAGGTGCCTAAAAAAAGGCCGGTAATAAAGTGGAAGCTCGACAGCCTCAAGATTGAACAAATAAAAAGGAAGTATCAGCTTGAGATAATGAAAGGAATAGAAGATAGGAATAATAATGGCATAGAACAAACATGGGACAACATTAAATCTACAGTACTGAACAGCGCAGAGAAAATAATTGGCAAAACAGATAAAGTTATACGCAAACCATGGATTTCAGAGGAAATATTAGAAATGGTGGATGAAAGAAGAAAACTTAAAAATGAACACAGTGATAACGGAAAAACAAAATACAGAGCCCTAAAAAACCGTATACACAGAATCTGCAGGGAAAAGAAACAGGAATGGTGGGACTTGAAGTGCCAAGAATTAAAAAAGCTAGAAACCCAAGGAAGATCGGACCTAATATATAAGACAATAAAAAATATGTCTAAGAAACAAAATAAAATAAGAACGACATCATTAATAGACAAGAACAACAAAGAAAGTATTAACCCAACAGAGAAAAAAATAAATTGGCAAAATTATGTTGAAGATCTATACAAAGATGAACCAATAACATGGACGCCTACACTGATAGGCACTGAGTTGGATAATAGTATACCGAGAGATGAATTCGATATGGCCTTGAAAATGCTACGCAATAACGAAGCACCGGGCATTGATAAAATGCCAGCGGAGTTGATAAAAATGGGAGGGAAAGAAATTCAAGACAGACTTTTCGGATTAGTTACAAATATATATCAGACAGGTTCATGGCCCGCGGAACATTGCAGCTCGATAATGGTGCCAATTCCGAAGAAAGTAACAACAGCCAGGTGCAATGAATATAGAACCATAAGTCTTATTCCCCATGCGTCGAAAATATTACTGCAAATAATAAAAAAGCGGTTGGAAAGATATACAGAACAATGGGTTGACGAAGCACAGTTTGGGTTTCGGAAGAATAGGTCTACAAGAGACGCAATAGGGGTATTAAGAAATGTCAGGGAGCGGATGATGGACGTGAACAGAAACGTGTACATATGCTTCATAGATTATATCAATGCGTTCGACATGGTTTCTTGGCATAAGCTTTTCCCCATCCTGAAACAAACAGGATGTCCACAGAGTATATTAAGACTAATATACAACTTATACAAACAGCAGTCAGCGGTTATTAGAGTAGATATGGATATCTCAGAGCCAACAAGAATATATAAAGGAGTGCGACAAGGCTGTCCCTTGTCGCCATATCTGTTTAACATATATGCGGAAGCGGTCCTAAAAATAGCATTAGGAGATACAAGGTACGGAGTATCCATAGGAGGAAAAACACTACAAGCTATAAAGTTTGCAGACGACCAGGCCATAATGGCAGAGTCTCCTAACGTTCTAAAGAAAATGGTGCAGAATATAAGCGTGAAAGGAAAAGAATACGGCTTAGAAATTAATTTAAAAAAAACAAAGATAATGGTGATAAGTAAAAAAACACATAAATTCCTTTTAAAAATAAATGGAGAAGAAATCAAATAAATGAAAAGTTTTAAATATCTGGGACAGATAATAAATGAAGATCTCTATTGCGATACAGAAGTAAATGTAAGAATCAGATTAGCCAAATTAGCATGGGAAGGAAAACAAAACATACTGCGACAAAAGATCATGTCGAAAGAGCTTCGCAAACACATAGTGAAATATTATGTTTGGCCGGTAGCACTCTATTGTGCGGAAACATGGACCTTGAATAAAAGAAATGTACAGAAACTTCAGGCTTTTGAAATGTGGTGCTGGAGGAAAATGGAACGAATAAGCTGGACCGAAAAAGCCACAAATGAAGAAGTACTCAATAGAGTTCAGGAAGAAAGGTCGTTACTCAGTCAAGTAAAGAAACGGCGGTTGGCTTGGATGGGGCATGTCCTACGACATGGCGAATTACTACGTGATGCGATGGAAGGAAAAGTCTAGGGGAAAAGAGGAAGAGGAAGACCGAGGAGGACGTTTATAGATATGTTAGTAAAGGACGTACAACTAAGTAAATACACAGAAATAAAAAGATTGGCGGAGGATCGGACAAGTTGGAAAGCACTTATGATGGAATAAAACCAGTTCTAGAACTGTAACCAATGATGATGATGATGATATAATTTTTAAAAGTATTTTTACTGCATGGCTCATCAGGCTTATTAACCGATATTCCTGACACTTCTTGGTCCCTGATCTTTTTGGGATTGGAATAAAAGTGGATTTCAGTCAATCTGTCGGAATGCTACCGGTACTGTAAATCTATTATACATTTGTAGCATCCCTTTCAAGTTCGCTTCGTTTAGCTATTTTAAAAGTTCCACATTAATTTCATCCGTTCCAGTTGCCTTTCCGACCTTTGCATCCTTAATCGTTTTTTGAAGTTCTTCTTTCATGATAGCTGGACTTTCTGCTTTTGTTCTAAGTTCCGCTACTTGCTCCCGATCGTCAGCAAACAGTTTTTGTACATATTCTTACCACGTTCTTAATTGTTCTTGTTGGTCAATTATCAGTTTATTATTTTTATCATTAATTATACCATATGTTCCCTTTTTATACGTATATGTGAATTCTTTTATTTTTTTTTGAAAGTTGAATAAATCGTGTTTCTTTTGCAATTCTTCAAGTTCCTGACATTTTCCGTTTATCCAGCTTTTTTTCTCTTTTCTAATCTTACTTTTTATTTGTTCATCAATGTTTTTGTATTCTATCGTGTTTTTATAATTTCTTCATTTATTCATTAATTGGTAGATTTCCTCAGTCATCTATTTTTGTTTATATTGCAGTTGGTGAAAGCCTATGTGTATTTTTCATCTGTTCTTTTCATACTTACCTTTAATTTTTGCCATGTTTCCTCTATTGATATTATTACCGCGGATATAATATTTCGCACCTTTACGTTGAGGTTTTCAGCAAATCGGTTTCTTATTTCATTACATTTCAGTTTACTGAAACAAACTTTTCTATTCGCTTTACTTTTTCGTATTGATTTAAGATGGAGCCTCATATCAGCTATTACCGGATTATGATCCGAACCAATATCAGCGATTGGATATGTTTTTACATTTGCTACACCATTTCTGAATCTTGTATTAATCAATATATAATTTATTTGATTTCTAACTATATGTTGCTTTGAACCTTTCGGAGATCTCCATGTATATAACCACCGTGGTGGCTGCTTGCACCATGTGTCGCAGATCCCTAGATCTTGTCCCTGGCAGAATTGTATTAGCCGATCGGCCCTTTCATTCCTTTGTCCTAAACCATATTCCCCTACTATGTTACCAACTCGTCCTTCTCCAACTTTAGCATTGAAGTCTTCCATCACCAATGCAATATCCTATCTCTTTATTGTTTTCATAACTTCATTTACTCGTATCTGCTCGTAACATTCTTCAATATTTTCGTTTGTTTTATCTGTCGTCGGCATGTACAGTTGTATTACATTAACGTCAAATGGTTTAGCTGCTATCTGCATTATCATGCATCTATCTGAGAGGGCTATAACATTTTTAACATATTTTTTAACTTCATTTTTGATCAATATCCCTACACCATTTTTGTGTTCATTTCTTCCTTCATTTCCACCTGAATAATAAAAGTTGGCTCTTCCCGTCTCTATTTTTCCGCTTCCAGCCCAATGAGTTTCACTTATCCCTAATATATCTATATTCAGCCATTCCATTTCTAGTACCGCGTTATTAATTTTTCCGGCTTCTAATAAGATTCTTGTATTCCATGTCGCTATTCTTTTCATGTTTGTATTTGTCACATTCAGTTTTTGATTTTTTTTGTTGTAACTAGTCGTATATTTTCCACATGACGCCTAGTTTCCAGCGTCATGCGTCCGGTTGTCAATTTCACACTATCAGCCCCCGAAATACCGATAGTGCCAGTTGCTAGCTGGATCGCTAGGCACAATCACATTTTTATTATTTCGTTTCATCATATGATATACAAGAGAATTTTAATGAAGTGATTTCTCGTTGCCTTTTCCATCGCAGTATCCCATCCGGTTGTATTTATATGTAATAGCCGCCTAGGAGTTTCTAGAATACAGCCGCTTCTGCTATATGTACACCACGCCTGTATCTAGTACTAATGTGGCTGCTTCCCCACATTACTAATCACAGCCGCCCCTCACGATCAGTTATAATCTTTATTCTTTATTTAATTTAAAGGAGCCGACGCAACAGATAAGTAGCCAATTACAGCACGAGCTCATATTATGCAATACAAAACCAGAACAACTTAATAACTAAGAATAAAAACGTAAAAATACGGAGCACACACATACGCGCGCGCGCAAATGCAAACACACACACACACACACGAGTGTACAGATTCATAAACACATCCATACATTCCTGAAGACACAAGCTCTCGAAAAGTTGACGGAAGTGGCAAGCCTAATCCTAATTCTGTACATGCGCGAGGTTTATAAAAGAAACGATTCGTTTAACAGTTTTGTCTTGGTATTGAATAAGTAACTGATGTTACTAAGTATTCATCTCTCAGTCTTTAATTACATAAATCGTGAAGGAATCTTAGTTGCATAATTTTCCTTCTAGAACATAAAGACTTAATACACATTAGATCTCGCAAAATGTTGTCATATATTTAGGATAAACACCCTTCACACGGTAATATAAATACTTCAAAAGATTACACTGAATTCCTTCAATTGCTTTGATATACTTAATATAATATGGTCATCGGAATTCAGGCTGTCGACATGAAGATGATTTTCTACCATTTTTCCCGATTCCTGGCTATATGAATTATTTCTTCTGTTGAATGGTTTGTTCCATTTTTTATGTTTTTAAACCATGTCGTATTCTTCCTACCAGTCCATCTTTTTTCTTCGATCTGCCCAAGCAAAATTGTTCTCAATAGCTGATACTTAGAGCCACGTATTATATGCCCTACGTATTTTAGTTTCTTCTTTTTTATTGTATTCACCAGTTCCCGATTTTTGTCCATGCGCAGCAGTACTTCTGAATTATTTATCTTCTCCGTCCACGAGATCTTAAACATTCTTCGGTAACACCACATTTCGAAGGTTTCTAGTTTTTTTATCACGGCCGTTTTTAGTGTCCATGTCTCGCATCCGTATAATAGCCGTGACCATATACAGCATTTGAGAACTCTCAATTTCAGCGATATCTTGAGGTCCTTAGATATTAGCACTTTCTTCCAATCACTGAAAGCATCTCTTGCTGTCGCTATGCGTATCTTTATTTCTTCATTCGGGTCTGCCTTCTCATTTATCCAGCATCCCAGATATTTATATCAGGCCACCTTTTCAATGTTTCTTCCTGATAATTTAAGCTGTATATTGTCCAATCTTTCTTTGTTACTTATCATCATCCTTGTCTTTTCGGTGTTAATTGAGAACCGTATCTTCTACTTAGTTCATTGACACTATTTAATAATTCCCGGAGGTCCGGCAATGACTCTGCAACCAGCACTGTGTCATCTGCGTATCTAATATTGTTTAAGATTTCACCTCCAATTCTTACTCCTATATGCTTTTCTTGCAAAGCCTCCCAAAAGATTATTTCTGAATATATATTGAAAAGCAACGGTGATAGCCCGTAGCCTTGTCTTACACCACGTTTGATATGAATCTGTTGTAAGTCATTATTCCCAATCTGCACAAATGCTGTTTGATTCCAATACAGGTTCTTTATCAGTCGTATATCCCAGTTATCTAAACCATCTGTTGCAACATTTGTATTAGCTTATTGCGGTGTACTCTATCAGAAGCTTTTTCAAAGTCAATGAAGCAAGTATACACTGGTTTGCGAAATTCTCGACCTTTCTGAAGTAATAATTGGATGCAATACGGTGCTTCTCTAGTTCTCATATCAGGCCTGAATTCGAATTGTTACTACACAACAGTATTCTAATAGAGGACGAACTAAAGTATTATAAAATAATAACAGTGTCCAAGGATCTTTAAAAGTACACGAATTTCTTACGACAAATGCTAATATTTTATACTTATATGAACTGCAAACTTTAAATCAACGTCAATGTACGAGTATACACCTCAATCACGCACAACAGGTTAATTAACTATTATTCTACCATCCATGGTGTAATTAAATAAGTATCGATTCTTATTTCTAAAAAAACTCAAACGGACACATTTATCATAGTTAAAAGGTAAGTCATTAATTTTGCTCCATGTAACAAGTCTGTCCAGATACTTATGCAGTAATACAGTCTTCTGATGAAGATATAGGCCTATAGATTTCGAGATCATCTGCAAGTAAAAGAAATTTTTAGCAAATGCTTTTACCAATATCATTTATGAAGATAATGAATAAGAGTGGACCTAAATTAGAACCCTGAGGTATTCCCGAAGTTGGCGAGGTTGGTAACCGTTATTCGCTACATAGCGTATACGAGCAAAAAGATAGGATTTAAGCAGTGCTGCGTAACCAGCCGATAGCTCAAGCAATTGAAGTTTATCAATTTATAAAGAATGGTTTACTCTGCCAAATGCCTTGCTGAAGTCTGTATAAATGTTATCAACCTGTAAATCACCTTCCATCCACTTAGTTTCCAAGAACTGTAGTGTCCTATGAGCCTTGAAAGAGTTGTTTCATCTTATTTCTCCAATAGCTTGTTTTCCAGTCCGTTATTGCGTTTTTCATGCGTTACAATTTTTTAAACTGGGAATGTTAGTGCCATTCGTTTTGCCAAATTGAGTGGATCACTTTTTTAAATTCTTTCATTAAAGTTCTAATGAATTTTTTTGGACTTCTTCAAGTAATAGCCTTCTGAAAACTCATGTGCACAAAGGTAGTTGTCTAGTTTAAGATGTCTAATGAATTGCAATTTAGGTTTTTTAATATATTCTTGCCATGTATTTCCAATAGTTTCGGTATTGGAGGGGTTTTCTTATATTGGTGAGTAAAATTCAACGAGATAGTTCTTTCATGCTCAGGATTTGTTGAATTTGAGGTTAGTTTTACATGGGATTTTATGGATAACAGCACTCTTCTGTGCGTTAAAAATGTTCGTCTCGGTATGAAAACTAGCAATCGGGTTTGTATAAAATGCGCCTAAAATAAGTTGTAGAACGGAATTTTAGATAATATTTAATTTTTTAAGAAGGTTATCTTTCGCGCTATTATATACTACGCATCCGTAGTCCAACTTTGATAGTGTTGATACAGAGGCTGTTCAGAGATTAACATTGTTGCCGCATGATACTACTCAACAGATGCTATCACCGCAGTTTTTCTGTCAACGCTACGAGACCCAAATCAATTTGGTTTTAGTATTTTTAGAAGTTTTGTGTTCGCGATATCCAGGATTTTTTGTTGTTGCTTACTACGAAAAACTGAGCAGATTTAATTTTAATATCAGTAAAAACTGAGAAGTTTATTACATTTAAAATGACATATATGTTTTTATAAGTGGCGGAAATATGTTGGCCTCATTTAGCAAAACACCGCATAAGATTTTTGAAAAGAAATGAATTCTAACGTAATGCGTAAATTAAATTTTTAATAATTTTAATTTTTTATTTTTTTTAATGACTTCATCTTGGAACGATTTTTATCATAATTTTTCCAAATACTGTTTTTTTATGCTTCATCCATTTTATCTATTTAAAATTTTTTTATTTCATTGTCTTTGTAGTTATGTGGTTAAATCAAAGAAAGATTGAAAAATTTGTTGCAACGTGAGTGAGGCATTGGTTAAAGTGTTTTTACTTGTCAGCAATAATAAATTGAATTTTTATACTAAAAAGAAAAAAAACATCCAAAAGTTCATTGATTCTGATGATTTTTAAAACAAAATTATTCATTTCGTATTAGGAGGAATCACGGTGTTTAGTTTACTGTTTAATCTAATAATGAGGTTTTTGTTATTAAGCTTTAAACTGATGACTTTGTAAATTAACAGTTCATTGGATAAATTTTAATCACATATTAATTGCAATAATTTCTGGATAAATTTAATATTGGATTCTAAATAGCATCATTTTTATAAAAATACATAAATGTTAAATTTGACTTTATTCAAAATTTCGTTTAGCTTAATTTTTTGTGTGGGGTTGAAACATTTGTCGAAATATACGTGTATATTAAATCGATTTTTTGAAATATTTCAGTTAATGCAGAAATTTTCAGATGTAACTAAAATTCTTAAATTTTGTTAAACTATCACATTTTATTAATTGAGAAAAATAAAAAAATTTCCGAACCTATTTTAATTAGCAATTATCGCACCTCAGGTGAACTTTATTGGTTATCGCACTGTCGCTGGGCACTTGATTTGGTAATTTCTCTCGCCTGTCAATCCATAACTACTTTCATTTCTCTCATCAGTCTTCTTCATTTTTCTCTAATCCGTTTTGCCTTGACTAAATCTAGCTTTTGTATATTGCATCCTAATAATTTCTATTATGTTTGTAACAGAGAGTACATATTTTTTGAATGCTCCAGTCTATCCCCTGAACGTGATTTATTTAGTTCTCAACTCTTAAGACTTGATCTTTCTGCTCTACATAATGCCTTTCATGTCCTTTCTTTACCTATCATCTCAGTTGTTCCTAGTTTAAAAGTTTTCATTAGCATCAAATAAAAAAAAATTATTTTCAACTTATTTCATCTACTTCATACACGTTGCTGGACCAATGCTCTCTATTAACAAAATTTAAAAGAAAAGGAAAAAAAGAATTTTTGATTCTGTTTCTAATCATATGTTATATTATATTTATTTACAATCCATTGCCCATTCTGTTTAAAAAATTACACAATATCGCCAACCATTTTAAATAACCAATTTTACACACAATTTCCAGGTTAAGCCAAAATATTTATCAAACGTCTAAAGTGGCTAAACTCTTCTCGGTAAAAGAGGAACAATATAGGGGAAAAAATTTGATGAAATTAAAGGAACTGATGACTTAGAGGAAAATGAAAACTACTTTAAGACTTATTCGAATCCTAATTTTCATAAGTTGTTGAGTTAATGCCCTTTCTAACAAGCTTAATAATTAAAAAAAAACAGGACCAAATAGAAAGTATAGAAAATAAATATAAAGTTTAGATATGTGTAAGTAAATCCAAGTAATTGACAATAATGGCTAAATGGATAAATTCCGGCACAAAAAAAGTACAAACAAAATTTAATCAAGTTCAAATTTGATTTGTGCATTGTATATATTCAATGTTTGGTATTATTTCTTTAACTTCCATTACATTAACAAAAATATATGTAGGTGAATACATCCTGTTTGTTAAAATGGTAATAAAGAACATATAAAAGCATTTAATAATAATGAAATAGAAAAATCAACCTATGCAGAACATCTAATTAAAAATAAACATAAACCTAATTCAATAGAAAATACTGTAACCATCCTGGCCACTTATCACAAAGGTAATAATATGAACATTGCAGAAAATTATTATATAAATAAATATAAAAATAATATTTTAAATGACCAAACACCTAATAATAATAACCCACTGTTTAATATAAAAATTTAACTTTTTGTCTTCTTGTTTTATTTTATATTTTATATTAATTATTAGCATTTTCAACCTATAGATTTTTATACCTGCCATGTTTATTCCTCTTTACATCTACTATATATACACATGTATTCCCTATATTCACTTCAGTATGTTTTAAGTTTCCTTTAAGTTAGTGTTAGCTGATGATGGGTTATGCCCGAAAACGTTTCTAAATAGGTATTTATCTAATTTATTGATCTATATTGTTTGTTATTAAAGTTTATTTTATTATAACAAAAATATTTCTTATTATTAAATATGGTAGAGGAATAAGATGTTATTGTTAATTAATTTGCAAATGAAGCTTCAGTTTCGATTAATCACGCATCTTAATTATGAGTATTTTGATCATAGTTACTTAAATCTAAACCAGAATAATTTATAAAAATTAAACAGCGTGTCTAACTACCTACTAGTATATTTTAAAAATATTGTCTTTTATAATTGAATTTTCAGTCTTGGATCTCACAGCATGAATTGGCTTACATATTTGATAACTCAATTCTTGAGTATGGTAGCACCTCTGATATTACTATATTCCTCTCCATCTACTCTTATCTTGGCACTTATATATTACTTGGACTCTAGTTAGTCTAGTCAGGAACGTGATGGTGTCTATCCACCGACTCGGTGGTCTGCCTCTGCTTCTTTTCCCTTCTGTTTGTCCAGCCAGTATACATGTCACGACTCAGATTTACGCATAATATTATGTCTGTAATATATACTTTAATATTTTCTGTTGGCACCAGCTTCGCCGTCCATGGAATCCTCAATATTCTGCGCCATGCCCACATCTCGAATGCATCAATTCTTTGTTTGTCCTACTTACGTAGAGTCCATGTTTCAGCTCCATATAGGAATATCGTAAAAACTAGGGTATTAGTCACACAGCCTTATTTTTGTTAGCCGCGTTATGGCGTGATCCTTCCAGATTTTATTTCATCTTTCCTTTGCAGACTTCGCCAAAGTTATCCTGCGCTTAATTTCGTCTCCGCTACGGCCACGGTTTGTATTAATATAGTTGCAAAATTCCCTCCATACTGATATTAAATGAATTAATGCAAATAGAATTATCATTAGCTGGTTGTGTTTGGGATATGCGAAGAAGAAATCATTCTTTATTTTCGAATTCTGCACCAACAACAAGGCATGTTCAAATGGACGAAAATAAAAATAATTTTTAAACACCATGCAACTAATAACATTTTTGGATGATAATTAAATTTTAGTATATTTTCACTAATTCGGGTGCATTTTCTGTTTTACACAATCTTCGGCCAATAATTAATCAAAATAGCATCACTTGTGTAGTTATTGAATAGAGTTTTATCACCGTAGACAGTTGAACGTTCTTTAATGTCTGATTTATTTTAAATGAATCAATTTTTTCTTTTTTTTTTAAATCGCTTTTTTTCCCATACTTTTGTAATATTTAAAAACCATTAATTCATTGATAAACATAAGTTATATTATTTTTTAAACTCTTAGCCGTCCTTTCCTAATAGAAGTAATAATTCACCTATTAAATGTTTTTAAAAAATTATTGTTTTAAAAGGTTTCTATTTCTGAGTGAGTTCTTTCACTTGTGTTTTGATGCGTTTTTTGAATATACCGCCGAATTACATTGTAAACGTGATATATTAACACTATTTCTAATTTGTTGTTGTCGTTTTCTTAATGAGCGTATTTATCAATTTATAAACATCGTTGTTCTGTATAAATAATCGAACGGCCGTGAACTGTCAAAAATGGATTTGTCAACTTGTCTAACACCCCATCTGGCAACTAACCACAACAATATGCAGTACATTTAGACAACCGCTCTTAAATACCTATTATCATCACTAACAATGCTATCAGTAAATAAAAATAGCAATAATCAACAAACCGCAGGTAATGTTAAAACAACATTCTAGACGAATCAATCTCAGTCTGCACGCAAACGCGCGCAGTTTCAGCTACAAAATCTGAGTAAAAACGCAAAGACAATAATTTAAAACATGATTATCAATTACAGTGTGATAATACGCAATTAATAACGGCGTCAGTAATCATGGTTTTTCACATGAAACATGGCAGAATAAAAATTTAATCATACCCCCCGGTGTCCAACTTTGCGAAAAAATTCATGGTACACAAGACAATGATTTAGCAGTGAAAACGATAATCTCCGTTTAGTAATAAGCATGTCTCAAGATATAACGATAAAAAAAAAGGTAAATTAGCGGGATAATTGACTTTTCAACGATTATATTAATTTAATTATCTCGGCATTCACAACAGATCTCCTAGAAACTGTAAAAGCCCTAATTCCAATGAAAGTCCAGTTTTGTAAAAACTGAGCCTGAGAAAAAAAGAGAAAAACTCGGCAGTTGAAAATCGTAATAATTACCCAACGTTAGAAGTCAAGTCTATTTTTAAATAACGAAATGAAAGTCACAGAATGAGTTTATTTTATCCGTAGATTTCGTAACGATAAGCAGTAACGAGCGATAAACAGTTCGTATTGAAACCAATTTTATCTAATTATTAAATACAACAATCCCCTCACTTCGGAGCAAGGCCGTGTACACGGGGTGGGTTTTGGGGGTTAACCCCCCCCCATGAGAACTGAAATAGCTTAGGTACTTCATTAATATTTTATGCAAAATTTTTTGTTACGAGTATAATCAATAACATATGTAATTTTTATTAATGTTCATATACGGGGTAATTCATTTATTTAAATTATTAATATATAAATCAAAATGATGGAAATTATTAATAGCATGAATATTAGTGAAAAATGTATTTTTATTTATAAAATAAATATGCGAAGAAAATTTTCAAACCCCCCCTTTCCGAAATTCTGGGCACGGGCCTGCTTCGGACCATTCACCAAGTTATCTAGCGAAGTTGTTAAGTAGTTGTGGTTCACCAAATGAAAAGTTACAAATTCGACAAAAGGTGAACCAGCGTTCCGTAACAAATCTTACCGACTCTTATGAATCTCGAATCATATATATATATATATATATATATATATATATATATATATATATATGTATATTAATGACAACGACATTCTTAGTCCGACCCCCGCCACTTTTTTTATCCCAAAACGTTTAACATATTGTATATATAAGAAGACAAAACTTATTCAAAAAAGTTTGACATTTTCGGATTTAAAACGAATTTATGGAGAATTTTGTTTTTTTTGCCATTTTTGGTCCAAAAGGAGGCTTTAAATAATTTTTTATCCGTAATTTTTGAATTTCATAAAAGGGCTCCTGTGGTTTGTTTTATATTTTGAATTTCGCTTTTAAAGAGTTATCTGGTGACGAATTACAATTTTTTTAAGGGTATTTTTGAGGTCGTTCTAAATTCCATATTATATATTCTAGGCGGTTTTTTACCGCCCAGGATAATCGCTCAGTTTAAAGTTGTAAATTGTCACAGATAGAAGTTTAATTGTAATTTACGATCCAACTGCGATAAATCAAACCGTTTCCGAACTATTGTAGAAATAAATATTTTTGTCGTTTCTGAACTATCTTATTGGGCTTCCGTATTTTACAGTGTGTACAGAACCTTAAAAACCGGTATAAATTTACTTTAAGAAATTAGAGATCATTAGAAACACGTTTTTTCTTGTATAGCTCATCACCAGCCAACTGCATAAAGTACACACTTTATTAAAAAATATATAAACTGAGTATTTACTTTAAATTTTTAATATAAACTTATACTGATTTTTGTTACTAAGGTGAATAATGCCTTGCTGCCACGTGAATTATATTCATTTCAATGTAATTAAAATATTTGTCTTTTTGGTTTTTGCACATTTATTGAACTTAATTCATTTTGAGTATTAATAAAAACTAAATTTAATTCAGCTAATAAATTAACACAAAATTTATTATTTCTGAGGCGGTACGAAGTTCGCCGGGTCAGCTAGTATATATATATATGAAGGAAATAGCCACCCAACTTTCATTAATGTCATTGGGCTTGGTACACTGTGAACCTTAATTTCATAATCCCTGACGTCCTATCAAAGGTATGAGACTATTCTTATCCGCGTGTGCGGTCTACTGTGTACGATAATTCGTCCAATATTTTATAAATGTTATTAATTCGTTATCAACGTCACCGTATAAACTTCCAAGTTCATATTTTTCGCTACGGAGACATGTAAATAGATGATTATAGTCTTGAACTTCACGTCGAGCACTATCGATCACTATCAGATTTTGCCCACTTATAAATATTATATTTTGTGCTCGCAGTTCCAGTTCTCAGTCTATTCAAGGTTTTTCAAAGACCGATAGTCTTAGGTAGTTTCCGCTAGGCAGTGATTCCGCCTTTGGTGTACCGTTTGGTTTTATATTCTATATACGAAGTCTTTCCTTTTCTGCAGTCCCGTCAATTCCTCGACCTTTTGCAGAAAGCTGTTCCTGGATTTCAGTCTCGTATCAGCCAATCCTTTATATGGGACTTACTTTACTTTACTCTATATACATGTATTAATGACAATGTCGTTCTTAGTCCGACTCCCACTACTTTTTCTGTCACAAAAATTTGTCTTAAAATGTGACATTAAATGAAGATTTATTTGTTTTTGGAACGTAGTCGGAAAGAATGACGCTTTCAATTTTCCTTGTTCTACACGGAGTACAGAAGTGATCGGGCTGGGCGTCCGGGGAGTCCCCGGACGGGGTTAAGAAGCGGAGCCCCTTGCGAGGCACGGAGGGCCAAGTTTTATATATAGATATATGTATGCGTGTGTGCGTGTATGTGTGTCTTGTAAAGAACTGGAAAAAGCTATAAAATCCACAAAAATATACACATCAGCAAGACTGGGCAAAATTTTCAACAATTTGAAAAGCACAATTACTTAACATTAAGTAAACGATAAATAGGCGGTCGTATTTTCTATTTTTAAACATGAAGAAGCTTCAGGCATCTAATTGGTTATATAAATTCGGAGATTACTGTAGGTTTTTTTTTTTTTTTTTTTTTTTTTTTTTTTTTTTTGGCCTGAACAAATACCGTTCATTTAATTGAAGAATAGTTAACATCTTTTCAATTTAGTTTACATTAATGCAATGCAAAAAAATAAGTTTCATATATGATCTTCAAAAGACATGCGTTACGACATGAAAACAACAAATTCAAGGTACATTGCGTAAGTTACTAGAAACAAGTTGTTATTTAAAACAAAACTTTTGAATATATCAAAGGTTGCAAATTCGCATCGGGAGTTTGAACATTACACAAGGAAAACTACCTCGCGTTTAGTGTTATAATAAACGATATATTTCAATACCGAAACTTTTACTAGTTTTCTCAAGGGAGAAGGAAATTTTCAAAGAACTGATCGAGCTTCTCAGAACGATCTATCGATCAAAAATTATGGATTTTTGGTTTGTTCAAAAAACTTGCAAATTTCGACTAAAAATGAACCTATATCCACGAAAAGAGCCGTGAAGTATTGAAATCTACATCGGAATAGTGAAATATAGTGAAAAAAATACTAACTTATTTGTTAGCCGTAATTTCTAAAAGTACTAAACATTCTCGAGAGAAGAATTAATTTAAAATTGATAAGAAATTTTTGTTACATCTAATATCTCGTATACAAGCGTGATATGTAACGCGTGGAAAATAGCGCAATTCAGAAGTTTGAAGTCATACATCTTCCGATTGCCAGTTTCAAAATCTAATGACCAGCATCGTTAAGAAAATGTACCTTTCCGATTCCAAAAATATTCCGTATATAATTCATTAAAATTATGTGGAGTACCTTTTTCGCAATTTCCATTGGATACAGGTTGGCGCATAGCTCTTCTTCCTTCAATTAATTCATAAATGTGGCTACTCTTTTATGCAGCAAAATCAGTTTTTGCGATCTTGCTAATATTCCGTTTGAACATTCCGCAAAATTAGTACTCAAAAAAAGCCGTGCATATATTACAGGGTGCGGCAGCATAACTTCCGTTTTTAAAATACGCCACTTTTTTTCTACTGAATTTTTTAAAGAGAAATAATAACAGAAAATCGAAATATAACTGCGAGAAGGGAAGAAGCATACATATTGCCCCAATGGGCGATCTGAAGTAAGTATTTCGATTTTCTGTTATTATTTCCCTTTAAAAAATTTAGTAGAAAAAAAGTGGCGCATTTTAAAAAAGGAAGTTACACTGCCGCACGCTGTATATCATTCCACTCAATATGAAATTATAATTCGAAATGAAGGGTCTAAAAAAAGTAAAGAAAACAAATAAGTAAACGTCTTTTTTTGTCCATATAATTTATTTTAAAAAGTAATGACATCGGCGGCGTGTTTACCGGTTTTCAAGTTATATCGGATAAATTGGAAGTATTCGGTTTAATTTCTGACAAATCAGAATTAATAATATTATTCGTGCGATTTATTTATTAACGTTCACATAGATTCGTGATTCCATTGCGATTTTCATTTCGGTTAAAACAGATTGTATTTCTTTTCCTTTAAAGGAAATTCCGTCTCAATGATCGTATTTAGAATTGTACTTTTCGCCAGCAACTTTTCCGTTCGGTACTTTGATTGTTCTACGAACAATACGAGTGTGATATCTTGTTATGACAAAAAGTGACAATATCTATTGTTTAATTTCGTTTTCATTATCGTCTTTATCTAGGAGCTGATGATTACCTGTCAACAATACCTAGACCGGCCACTATTTTTATCGGTATCGCGAGCCTGAAAATTTCATTTCGCCATCTTCTTTAATCAGAACGTATCGCGATCTTCGTTCCATTTTAAAAGCTCCTATTTTTACAATGTTCAGCACAAATTCGCTATTACGTGTGGTATGCTGCATTTGCTTGGTTTGTAACGGAGTCGTCGTATCGAACTTAATTAATCAAACTGAAAACGAATACCAATTAGATGATCAGCCGGATACCGACACAGAAAACGAGCTATCTATTGCCGGTGAAAATGAACAATTCAAATTTACCTCCGAATCGGAAGGAAAATTATCCAATCGAACGTTTGAAGATGATAGCGGCTCAGCTAAAACGACAAATCTGGAAGAAGATCGTAACGATTTTTCAGAGTCAACATCTTCGTTTAATTCTGCAAATCGCTTCGAGCATCGCTATCATGATGAACATCCGTATCATTACAATCACCGATATTATTCTAGCCGATTGACTCCGAAAGCAGGTCACATTCCGGTAATTCCTAAACTGCCCGTCATTCCGATCAAACCGGCATTCAGTCATCACCCGCAGCAATCGGTCTTTAAACTTCGGCATCACAACGCGCCTCATATTCCGATTACACCGCCGTTTGATGAATATCCGTTTCCGCAAAATGTTCACTTCAGAGTTCCTCACATTACCCCACCTATTCAGCCTGCTGCAATTCCTCATATTACTCCCCACATTCATTACTCGGCACCTCACGCTATTCCGCACACCGCAACACCTCCTCAAATTATTCCGCACATTCCGGACAATGCATATCATTATCCTATTCCTCATACCGCAGTAATTCCTCATGACACCCTTCACACTCATTGCAGAGTACATCACCACACTACTCCTCACATTCCACCTGCTACTACTATTCCTCACCTCCATTACGGAACACATTACATCGATCTGCATCCTCAACCTGCAATTCATTACTTTAATAATCCGTACATAAATCCCTCGCAATCCTTCAATGCTCCCTATACACATACTAAAACTGACGTCGCAATCCCTCACGTTACCCAGCATACTAATAATAATAATCCTGTAGTTCCGCATTTTCTTCCTCACATTCAAACTACAGTACCGTATCAAGCGCGATCCGCAGCACTTCCAGAAATTCGAACACCTTACTATTCACCATATTCAGCTACGTATTTCGATTTACCACGACAGTTCATTCCTCATCGGCCGTTTTTCAGTATACTCTCCTCTCATTATAATCCGTACGAAACTAATACGGATTTATCGAACAGTATATTATCAACTTCATCCGCCGCAGATAATGGTGTACCACTGTACAAAGAAATATTATTGGAAGATGATATCGATAAACACCGTTCCTATTATATCGATACCGGTGAAGATGTTAGTTTTAATCTTTTGCGCGAGCGGCAATAATTTTCACACTCGGAATATTTATGGAAATACTGCAGTGCTTTCAATGGTAATTGCGTGTACGTAAAATAATTTTTACATATTTATTTTCGAGTTAATATACATATATATATATATATATATATATATGTATATATTTATTTTAAATTAATCATCCTACGATAAAAAATTAGATAACTTTTAAAATTTTCAATTCATCGGGTTGGTAATTAAGAAATAAACAAAAACCATATTCCAGCAACTTAATCTATCGGGGGCGCATTGTAATTAATATAGACAACCTCCTGGTTAGTAAAACAAAAAAAGTAAAAGTTACACACATTTTTTAAAGTTAAAGCGAGACAATTTCTGTATACCAACACTTGTGCTATCTTTTACATGTACTCCTGAAGGAGGATTTTCAAACGAACACATTCTCTCGTTTTGAAATTTTTAGAAGTAATTATTCTTTTTCTATGACCTCGATTCATTCTATGATTAAGTTGGTATCTTTTTTTGTTCTTTGTAACACACATTTATAACACACATTTGTAACACACATTTAAACTAAAATAATGATAAACGACAGAACAGTAATCTCCCGAAAAGAATAATACCGTCGATCAATATGAAGTTTTATTTATCTGGAAATCACTATATCAAACGCGGCACTGTGAACAAAGTTTCTCAGTTAAAATTTCATCACCAAGTTTGTATTTTTATATTTCACCATCTAGCACATTACAACTAACAACGAAAAGTGTGTAGAAACGGAAGAATACACAAGTTTGTCTAATTTCTCGAAAAATCTATTTCTAAACCATTGACTAAATTTACCCTCCTCCGTTTTCTCTCTCAATTCGGTTACTAAAAATGAATTATTATTTATTTGAAAAAATATAAAACGCGTAAACAAAATTAGCGAATTAAAGTATGCCGGCCTGGTTTTGGTTTGAATAATGCAATTTCGATACAACGAGCGACAGTGAGAAAGCGATCAGGCCAAAATAATTAAATTCGATCATCCGTTGCTATTAAAAAAAGGTAAAAGTTTTGCATTTATTTTTATCATTATTATTAAAAACTAATCTCAATAATTACTATCACAGCCTGTTTCAGTTGTAATGTAAACGGTCATTCTTTTATTATTCGGTGTCGCAAACACATTACTCAAACCAAGCTGATTTGGATTGTACATTTCTTAGCTTATTTCGTTATTAATGTTAATTTATTTCGCCTCTATCTTTATGCAATTCTGAACTTTATTCGTACGTTATATTTTATTAGTATTTCTGAGAACTGCCGATTATACACTAATTTTTGTTTTATTTCGGCAATTTTTTCCATCACCCGTTTAAAATTATTTTGTCAATAAATCTTTTATCTCGATAAAAATAAGCTGATTATATTATAATAACTAGCGGTAACCTAAGGCTTCGCTCCTATATTAATACTCGTTTAAATCTAAATAATCTTCAATTTATACGCGTTATAGTAAACGTTTTTTAAACCTCGATTTTGTTTGGTCGCGCGATTTTTCCCGCTTCACTGATAAAAACCCGCGTGGATCGTTTCACTAACACCGTAAAAAAAAAAAAAGAGATATGTAATTTCTATACCGATACCTTCCTCATGATTATCGGTTCAATAGTTATTTTTACCGGCAGTTCCAGTCACACATTAACACCTGTTCGAATGTTTCATTTTTTTTCTCTTTTCTGTAGGGAAGTCTAAATTTTTACCAAAGATTAATTTTCTCTGTCCATTTTCCTTTTTTCCGGTCTCATATTACTGGAATAATAATTAAAACCAACGCCGGTAACAGTAAACTACAATATATGGTGGGGATCAAAGATTCGAATGTAAATAATATCGCATCAAAAACATAAATGTAAAATTGGGAACCAAGTTTTCAGTATTAAGAATAACCGCGTGGTTGTCGACTTAAAAGAATTGAGATCTAAATGGGTTCCAAGTTCTGTAGATAATCCCCTGGAAATTTATTTATAAGAACATACAACATTCTAAAATTAAAACAGAATTTCTTCGTTTTTTTCATAGACGACAATGTTTGTGCTATTTAAAAATATGACTTCTTGAACAGTCGAATTATTTACACACACAGCAGATAATTATTTAGGATAAATTCTAACGATTTCACTTGGCTACAACTCGCGTTGCATATAACAATTGCCTAGTACGCAACCTGTATCTGTACAGCTGAAAAATGTACGAATTGGTGGTCCACCAACCGAGAATAGCAGAGGAGATAATGATGAGTTTTTACCGGCGACCTTAATTTTCTAGAAGAGTAAGATATGTTGACCTTGCATTATAAAAACAGTAACTTGCCTATAACACAAAGAAGAAAAGTTGATTAGCCAAATATAAGATAACTTACATGCGAAAACTAAGTCAAATCGTTAGAATTTATCCTAAATTAACCCGCTTTGTGTAAATAATTTGACTGTTTAAATATTTATAAAATCAAATTTTTAAATAGCAAACACTGTTGCCTATGAAAAAAACAAGAAATTGCGTTTTAACTTTAGAATGTTGTATGTTCTTATAAATAAATTTCAAGGGATTATCTACAGAACTTGGCACCCATTCAGATCTCAATTCTTTTGTCAGCGAAATTGACAACCACTCATATTCTTGATATTGAACTTGGCACCCATTTTTAAAATGAATGTTTTTGATGGAATATCATTACTTTTCTGTAAAGAAATTATTATTATTCATTCAAATTCAAATTCAAATCGTTTATTCTTCAAAAGATAGGCTTACAAAGTGGGCACCTTTTTTGAAATTCAAGTTATCGAGTCCGTCTGTCCCCTACCTCTAAATCTACCGCCACTTCGGACCTGTATGGCTGAGGGGAAGAAGTGGCAAGAAACCCTTATTGCAGCACACAGGGCTCTACAAATATATCATGTTATTTTCATCTCTTTCTTAAAAATATGTCAAAATCAGTATACAATGTTCATTTTCTGTGCTGTGCTGGAATCGCATTACTCCATAATATGCCTTTATCATTATGAAATAGTCATCTATTTTATAATAAGCTTTATCAAGCAGAACTTGCTTCACAGCATTTTTAATAAATTTATTTTCCGGTAGATCACAAGTATCTCGATTGGAATTTTATTATAAAAACGCACACAAAGACTTAAAGTGTGCTAGCTGTTAATAAAAATCGATTGCTCGGAAAATATTTAAAATCGTAAAAATTTACTATTTTCTGATTTTTTCCTTTGTATACATACAATTTTACCCGGCTGGACGCTAAATTTTAACATTCTAGGTCACCTGAAAGTGGGGTAGGTTTTTGATCTATATGTCAATCAGTGATAAAAATATCGATTTTTAGACGTTAATATCTCAATAACTGTTTCAGTTGTATTTATGAAATTTGGGGCTATGGTTAATCCAATAGGTTTTAATAAAATAAACCAAATTTCATGTGTTTACGTTAAATAGATTTTGAGTTATTAAGGGGTTAACTCCAAATGATTCGTGTAATATAACACAAAGTCTGCTGCGTCGTCGCTAGTTCCTTTTTTTTGGCTTGAACTTAGCTTGACACGCTACCGCGTGTCCAGATTTCCGGTTGCATACTATAACAAGAGTGCTCAATAACTTCTCTGGAAATTCCTAAAATATTTTAATAAAATCTATTTTTATTATAAAACGTTATTAATGTATGATACATTTACTAAATTTATCTATATCTAAATATTCAAAAAAAAACCAACAAAAAACCAATAAACATTATGCGTAATTAACGATTTTCCCATAATTAATACTATTATGAAGTAATTGAATGCTCTAGGTTAATTTTATAAAGCTGTTGCCCGCGGCTTCGGCCGTAAATTTATACTTTCTTTGCTCCGGTCTCAAATGAGTATCATTTCCGGAGGTCCCACTGGTTTGATTGCTACAATTATCTGTTTACAATACCTTCTTCGCCGTTTTATTTTCGTTCATGTCGCTATAAACTCTGTTCATCTACTTACCCATCTGATTTTTTCGACTTTAAATGTAAATAAGAGTTTTGCTCAACTAAGGATTTATTTTTGATAAAGAATTGTTTTTTTTTATGTTCCGGTCATACATTTAGCAACTCATCATACTTTACCAATGTGTTATTGTTAATTATAAAGCGAAAAATTTCAGCTTGTCCAGAACAAGGTAAATAATGAACACTATACGGAGGGAAAAATCCACATGAAATTAATTCTTCCTAAAACCTTTTTCGGTATTGTTCGTATCTGTCGCAGTTGAACAGCAAGTGAATAATGTCATTAATACAAGTAGACCTAATACGGTTTCTGTTGCTCCCAGAGAAGTTTACGCAATTCCCTGTCATTCGTTAAGCAAACCTTTTTTTCTTTATCTATCTCCCGCTCTTTCTCATTTTTATTATTTATTGCTAAGCGCATTCGGTAAAATTATTAATGTCAACGAATTAATAACATTTTTACTTAGGCCAGAAGTATATTTAATACGGTAAAAATTTTATTCGGACTTTTTTTTTCATCGAATGTTACTTATTTTCCGCCAATTCATTAACAAAAACACTCATAGGTCGGCCAAGCCAGAAACTTGTAATTTATGCACTAAAAAACTTTCAACTTTCGGCGGGAATATTCACCGATGGAAGCCAAAACGAAGATACCTGTAAACAGATACTAATCTCTACTGTTTGAAAAGTTTAGAAATGTTTTTCTTATGACTGTTTTAATTTTAAATAACGCGCTTGGCTACGTCAACAGCCAGAAATACCTGCGCTGGCATTTTTTATTTTTATCATTTACTAGCTGTTAGCTACTGATTCACCCGTCTATTAATGGCTACAGTTTAAAATCTGAAAGTACATCATATTTCCGGTACAGAAAATATGAAAACTCCCCCGTTGCAGGATTCTTTATTCATTTCTCTGTAGTTTTATATACCTACTTTTTTATAAAACACTAGCTGACCCGGCGAACTTTGTACTGCCCTAGAAAGTAAACGTTGTGTTAATTTATCAGCTGAATTAAATTCAGTTTTTTATTCAAATAAAATTAATACTCAAAATGAATTAAGATCAATAAATGTACAGAAAATCAAAATGAAAAGTATTTTAATTACACTGAATGAATGTAATTCACGTCGCGGCAACACATTATTCTCCTTAATAACAAAAATCAGTATAACCCAATAAGATGGTTCACAAACGACAAAAATATTCAATTATACGATAGCTCGAAAATGGGTTGACTTATTCGAATATTAGATCATAAATTACAATTAAACTTCCGTCTATGATAATTTACAACTTTAAGCAGAGCGATTACTCTGGGCGGCAAGAAACCGTCTCGAATATATAATATGGAATTTAGAACGATCACAAAAATCGCCCTTAAAAAAATTCATAACTCATCACCGGATAACCCTTTAAAAGCGAAATTAAAAATATAAAACAAAACACAGAAGCCCTTTCATAAAATCCAAAAATTACGGTTAACAAATTATGCGAACCCCCGTTCTGGGCCAAAAACAGCAAAAAAAAAAAGGAATTCTCTTTATAAATTTTGTTTTAAATTTCGAGATTCTGCTATTCGGAGCGGAAACAAATCCAACAAATCGAAAATCATAAAAATCGGTCTAGCCGTTCTTGAGTTATAAATGGTGTAATTAAGTGGACTTTGTTTTATTTATATAGGAAAGCTTTCCTTATAATAATCTACCCATCTACATTCCTTCTTTATCCTTGGACTTAATATGTGAAAAACCTTTATTTTTATTTTTTTTTGATTTTAATTAATACATTCATGTAAAAGATTTTTTCAACTAGTGAAACCGCCGTTGTAGCGTTCTTTATTAATTTCGATGTAATTTGTAATGTATTTTGTTGTAGAACATTAGTTTACTTTTTATTTTTTTGGTTTTTAATTGATAAATTTATGTAAAGATTCTTTCTCTCTTCGGGAAATTTGTTTCTTACCGTCCAGCAAAAAATGGTCCTCATAGCTTAACTTCACAACGCCTAGCGCCCTGTCAAGGGCATGGTAACTTCTTTACTTTATACATACTACTTGTTTTAAACTCTTCACAATGAACACAACAGCTAGGCTAGGAATGCGACTTGTATATTTAAATTCTGTCATGGAGGTTTAACGATTTTGAGTAACGCAAAAATAAAAGTAACAAAACGCTGTGGATTTACTTAAGAAATTAATAAAACGTTATCTAAATTTTGTTATTTACCATGGTGTAATCATTTTATTTAGATTTTTACGTTTAATTTATATCTACCGTGGTAACCGTTTTGTCTAAAATTTTATAAAAATTAAATTTTTTTTTACTCGTCCCGTATACATTTCTGTACCGCTGGTTGCATATCAACTACTTAAAACCTCGTGTTTTACGAAGGTGAGGGGATGGAAAACTCAGTCACACGTTAAAATCTTCGTTGGGACAACACGAATACACCCTGAAAATTTTAACATGACCTTTCCAGCAGTACAGGAATGTATACGGGTCAAACGAATATTCATTTTTATATATATATATATATATATATATACAGATAACATATGTATAGAAATTTTTCATGATGCTCGATGCTCAGAAATTCTAAATGTTAATCCTAGCTATATACTTGAAATGCATTTCCGTTTATTTCTTTTTGTTTTACATTAAATAGGTATACTTCGTAATTATGACGCCATTTAAATTATGATTCTGTTTTTGTGCTTATACATAATAGTGAAAGGCGTGGGGGCGACTCGGCAAGCGAAATGATTGATGAATGAGAGTTGGTGAGCGAAGATAGGTCCAAAACCTATAGTATAATCATATAAACATAAATAAACTCAGTATTAATAGTATCTGAGAAATAGAGGAGGAATGGATCGTGGTACTGTGAAAGGTGGATGGGGTGCTCAGTTGACCACAGAAGGGGCAGACATTTGGGGGTACCTGGCTCGTAAATATGTAGCTATGGGTGAGGGTTGTATGTCCTATTCGGATACAATTCAGGACAGAAAAATCTCTGCAGGAAATTCCGTCTATGGGCCACCAGGGCTTCGTGGTTGTTTTTATGCTTTGAAGAAACGTACTTGAAGATCTCCATTCCTGCTGCTATTATTCTGCGGTTTGTTGCATAAAAAAATGAACCAATGTAGGAGGAAGAGGGGAGTTGTATAGCATTGGAGAGAACAGTGTCAACTGGGCCGCTCGATTGACACGCTCATTGCCTGAAACCCCAACATGAGACGGCACCCAAAAACATTTCAGAGTTTAGATGTGATAGCCTGTATAATAGGTAATGGACTTTCCTTATCAAAGCGTTGTTGGATTTAATCTCTGAGATGAATTGAAAGGAGTTTAGAGAGTCGGTTATCAGTAAGGCCTTTTGGAACTGGGGGTTGCTATCGGTTTAGTGTTGAATGCAAAAAAAGCATCGCGTACATTTCGGCGTCCAGTGCTCTACAGCAATTGTGCGATCTGACTGACTCTGCTGCCCCTGAGACTTCGAAGGAGCATGCCACCGGTGACTGATGAAATATATATTAATGAAGATCAATTTAGCTTATTTTTTGGAAACGCTTAAATCATCGTCTATTTTCATTTAGGAAAAAAACCCGAAGAATATTAGTAAAAATGAGAGCGTAAATATTTCATTTTAATTTAGAAGATATTTAAATATCATACTGCTAAGAAATGGAAATATTATACGGTACCATATAGCTACATAAAAAGTACTAGCGATCGAAGGAATAAGCTATTCCAGCAAAGATAAATTTGATATATATATATATATATTACACCAATTCCCTTATTTTCATTTATAAAAGAAAATCAAAGAATTATTAGTAATTTTTTAACCCAAAATACGTGATCTGAATCTGAAACAGTCCAAAACAAGCTACAATAATTTCTCTATTCTTTTGTGAACCTTTTCCATTAAACAACGATAATTTATCAAAATTCCTGCACGCGCGGTGAATTTTATCATGGCTTCCAAATATTCGGATGATGAAGATTTTTCATTTAATGAATAATTTTATTTTAATTTTTATATTGATTAATTTTTGTCTTTTTCATTTTCTTTTTATTGTTTTCAATCCATGAGGTGTTCATTCAACTGAGATACTCATGGCTATGTTTCAATTACTATGTATTTATGTTATTATTCACCAAATAAATAAATAATAATAAAATACTGTTAAAAAATTACTTTAAAACGTACTTTTTATTATGCTTAATAGGTTTTAATAAACTATATTTTTATAAATTATAGAAAAATTATTTTATTTATATTTCGTCTCGTATAGAGATTGACAAATTTATTATAACTTAAAAAAATAACAAACAAACAAAATATTGACTAATAAATAATACCTTTAACCCCAAACGTTATCAGAGACGAAATTTTTCATTCTACGTTCCTCTCGTTTTTGACGTTTTAACGTGTGAGATTTTTTAATACTTTGAAATCTACCATGGGGAAATTTTTACGTCTACCATCATTTTTAAATCAAGCCATCGACGATCACAAGCACTACACAATATTTGAGGGTTAAACTGTTTTCGGCATTCGTAAAATCTGTAGCAAATTCGTAATATCGAACATCATTTCGAAAAGAAAGTTGTCGTGGTCGATTTCTCCTTAAACGTTTTATTAATCGATAACGTTCACTTTACGGTCAGTTTTTTTTTTTTTTTTTTTTCCCCTATTCCCGAAACTTCGGGTAGGGTACATTTATTTAATAAAAATATTGATTCATTATAATAACGGAATTAATATAACCCATCCAATTAAGTATTTGGTATTATATTAATTACCATTTTACAGTTGTTGTTTTTCACTGCCACTTTACGGCCAGTAAAAGTACTTTTTCGTGGCATTTTTTTTTTTTTCTTCTTTTATTTCATAAAAAAAAAGTAAAAAATCATCCCCTTTTTATTTATTTTTATAAATATTAATGTCATTCAGACCGGAAATGAAAAATATTTCTAGTGATAAAAATTTATAAATAGCGCGCTAACCTCAATTTTTTTTCATTACTCGTAAAATCTGTGGCAAATTCATAAACATAGAGCTCATCTCGAAAAGAAGGTTCTTGTTATCGATTTCTCGTTAGACGTTTCAGTAATCGATAACCTTTACAGGGCCAGTAGGAGTTTTTTGTTGTTTTTTTTCGTTAATGGATAAAAATTGATAAATCAAAATTATACGATATACGCAGTATTTAATAAAAAAAATTATAATTTTATACGGTTATTCAACATTTTTTATGAAACTAATTATAGATAACACATCTAGAGGCCTCTCAAATATAAGACTATAATGAATCTAGAGTTTGAATAGTTTTTTTTATCAAAAGGGGGGCCAAAATGCAAATGATCGCTGCCTGGATATTAAGACGAGCGAAGCGAATTCTAATGACACTGAATTATAAAATAGATGATAAGTATTAAGTGGTAAAAATGAACTGTGCAACATTGGGCGAAATTAGTAACAGACTGATTAATAAGGCAACGAACAAAACAGTTTTTTTTTTCTAAACCGAGTAACCAATAACGATGAAATAAGAAAATGTATAAAGAAAGGATGCGGTAGCGTGACGAGTGCCAAGAAAATCGGATTTCCCCGACTGATGATTAAAAAATTTTAAAGGAACAAGCGGATTATTTTGACCGCGTATCTTCTGTAATAGTTTTCGGTTATGTTTAATTGAATGTTTTTAATATTCCAACAAAGTGCTCGATGTAAGCAGATTTTTTTCAAGTTCGTTATTATTAAAAGACTTTAAATGAACATTTTTCTAAGAGTAACTTCGCACAAATTTTGTACATTTTTTTTTTCAAAAATTTTCTATTGTAACGACTATCTCGTCTTTAACAATAATTCGATTAAACATGAAGAGAGTTGCACTTACAATGAAGTGGCTCCGATACTTTATACATCCTTTCACTAAGTCATACGGTTTCCGACAATTAAGCCGCCTAATATTCCCGGAGTGGCGGACAAGTTGCATGACTTCGGTGTATGCTTCCCTAGCCTTTTTCGTATTTACAGGCGAACCTGATAATTTGGTTAATAACCATATTGGAACTTTCGTATCTCGATTTTGTCGTCGTCACGTTCGAAATGCACCAGTAATCGTACAAAGTGCAATGTTATGACGTCTATTTGTAAACAATGTCTGTGTATTCCAAATACCTACTAGCACAACTGCACAGTTGTATTCCATAGATATCCATGTTCAGGCTTAACACAACGGCTATATAGAAATTTGTTTTCAATGGGTAACGCTGAGTTTTTTTCTAAAATAATGAATTCTTATTTTTGCCTTTATTTAAGATTTTTTAAATACTCCCTATTTTCTCATGAACCGTTTTTGTTTTTTTTTTACGAAGTTGTTTCTGTTTACATTCATTAAATTGTTATTTGTTTCAAACGCCACCTTGAATACTTGCTTTTTGAATAAGTTACTGAATTTATACAGTTCATTACTAGTGAAAACTAGTAGGATGAAGATAGAACATCTGAGATTCTAACTGATGAACGCGAGCAATAGAATGATACGATATATATATATATATATATATATATATATATATATATATATATATATATATATACTAATACGGCTGATAATGTTTAATTTTTTTTTTTAAATAAATAAGTTGTAGGTCTCACTGGGCAAGTATACCCGTTGCGTGAGTGCACTCCTATTATCGTTTATTCTAGTAAACAAAATTACAGTTAATCGTTCTTACTACCTAAATCGAACGTATTAAACCAAAAAAATAAAAATTAAATATATCAATCGACGCAAATATATATATATATATGAATTACACAATAATACACCCATACACAGGAGCCGCTTATATATTAGACATTGTATACATTAATATACAGGAAAAAAAAAAGAAAAGGAAACTGGTAAATAGATGGTCTAAAAGAGTCCTAAAAAATGCAGCAATAATAATAAAGGCAAAAGAGGATGCAGCAAAATTCCTTAATCTTTGCATCATTCTTTCAACCACTTCCTCACTTCCCTCTTCCATACACCAATTTGTTTTTCGTTTATTATGCGACTATGGTACTCATTCATTTAATTAGAACTCGGTAATCATCTGTATTGTCGATTCGTATATTTTCCCCTTCTAGGATGAATAGGTATTACTTTGATTCCTTGTTAGTCGAGTTTTTGGTCTGGAAGGTAACCCTTTACGTTATTGCATTTAAATTTAAGTAGTCTGTAATAATTAATAATAGTGCATTTTGGGAGGAGACATTTCATTATTTTCCTTCCACCAGGTTGATGTAGTATTACTCCGCTTCCAAACAAGGCTTTCCGAATTGCTGTTCCAATTATGCGGCCAGTCGTCGTTCAAAAGGCTACCTCCGTGTTACAATGCTAAATTTCACACAATCCATCAAAGCGGAATACTTTTCTAGACGTCGTAAAAAACCGAAACGAATCATGGTCAAATTCGAAGAAAAACTTTAATTACTATTATTGGCTTCTGTAGAAGACCGTGGAAAATTACTAGATAGGTGTTAATTTTTTACCGGGAAATTATGTTCCGCATCGGCACATAATACAGTGTTGCTTATCGGCCTGAGCACGATAAGTAAAGGCGGGAAAATTCCAGTCGGCGCGCCGTACCATTTAACGCTTATCGAGTCTCTGTGCTGGAGATTTCTGATGCGATTTCAAGTCTGTGAGTATTGTGAGTAAACGGAAAAGTGTATTATTCGAAGAATTGATCTGGAGAAGGGGACCGATTTCGCACAGCGACTTGATAAAGCGTCATTCTATTTTGCGCTATTAATTTCGTTTGTCCCTTCGAGGTCCGTTTACCTGTGTAGTTTTCTTTTTCTCCGTCGGAAACGAAATGTTTTATCCGCACGCTGTGTCATTGCTTCTTCGGCTTTGTTCGGCCGACGAGCCAGACGGATTTCGAGTTTCCAGTTAAGCCTTACCTTTTTAAACGGCTGCAGAGATCGTTTAACAGTCGCAATTTATACGTGACGGGGCAACGAGCAGCTCTGTTCTCGCTGACGATGTATTTTCAAAAAAATCAGTCCCGCTGCCGAGAGCTAATAAAAAATCAGATTTCCGAACGGTTAAACACGAAGCTAACGAAGTAGTTTTTTTAAAACGCATCGAGCAAATTTAATCGTCTAATAAAATAGAAATTGAATTAAATTAGTCTACCACAGAATGGCCATTAGGCTTCCGCTTTTCGATTTTCACTCAGCTGAATCCTGTTATTTACCTCATTCTTTCTGATGAACCCTATAGAATTTTGTTCGAGGTTGCTCTAATGACTTCTGGAGCACCGTTTGGGCTCTGAAAAAGACCATGGCCCCCATATTGAAAATCCTTAATACGTCTCTAATTAGTAAGTCTGGTTCGTTTAGTTGTTCCATCTTTCATGCTCTAATCAAGCACTAAAAGAAAAGTAAAGAATTCCAATAAAATATTGGCTATTTGTCAAAAATTAACAGATATACTAAACTACAGTCACTACGTAATCTTCGTAAAGTTCTAACCTATGGAACAAAAATAAAGCCGATGATATACGATTTTCAGTTGTGTTCGCTAAAGCTCAAAATGTGCGCAAAAAATTTTACAACAGGTAATGTATGTAGAAAAAAATAAAATAAAATGTTTTTTCATTACAAATGGGGTCGTCTTCCCGTACGTTTCTTTTCCCTTTTTTTTTTTTAACACGTATGTATATTAACAGCTTTTAAAAGTTTCAATGTACAACAGTGGCATTCGAACCCAGTTCTATCCGAATGAAACACTATTGTCTAAACTGTAGGCTTCCTTTGGATGTTCATGGGTAACTTTTGATTACTTTTTTTTTTCTACTCTGGGCACGGTAGCGGCCTTGACCCAACAACAATGAAAAATTAAGAGATATAACTAAATAGCCAGGCGGTCAGAAATGGAAAAGACAAAGGACAGCAGCAACGGAATAGCTGAAGGCAATGGGAAGGAAAGAATATAGGTAGCGTTAAAGGGAGTAGGAAGACCCAAAACTAGAAGTTGGGCGTAAAGAAAGGAGCGTTCGTTAGAGAGTGCAGAACATTCGAATAGGATATGATTTGAATCACAAATACAAGAAGGCTCAGAAGCGTGAAGAGAGCAGAAAGGAGAAAGAGCTAAAAGAAGAGGGGAGTAGAGAATGATTGATTCTAAGCGTAATTGAGCGAACAACAGTGGAACGACGACGGATAGGAATAGGTTGAAATCAAGGCAGGAAACTAGGAACCGGTTGAATAAGACGGTACTGTGAAAAACGATTTAAGAATAAAGATGGATACATGTCAGACCTATTGATTATTTAGGCCGATTTCAATGATTCTCTTTAATTATTCGGAAGCGTATCAGGGTCAGCGGTAGTATCATATGAGTGTACCATTGAGTATCAGTAAGTGCAAGCTGAGTAGTCAACAAGTGTCGTTAAAAAAAAACAGTCCATTTAGAAGAGAAATTTTTATTAATATAACAAACACGATTGACTTACTATCAATATTAATTACCGTAGAAACATAGATTAGAAAGAAAACTAATTTTTAATATGGTCGCAGGAAAATCCTTAAAATATTGTTATCAGTGTGAATTGCCACCAACTAATGTGTAGATTCAAATAAAGATAATGAAAGCCCCGAAGGGTGATTTCTAAGCTCGTGAATGACGCAATTTGAACATAATACTCACTCATCAATTACAGAAAGTAACGAAATTATATAGGTATTTACACTATAAAAACTACGAAATAAAATTTTCTTTTTGTTTTTTCTAAATGAATAAGTATCGACTTCAAGATTGACGTTAAAAATTAATAAAAATGCACTGAAAAGTAAAAAACAATTACCCGATAAGAGATACTTTACAATAAAATATACTGAAGCGGAGTGTTATGATTAAGCAACATTGGTACCTTTTGGAGTCAGCACCAAATTCAAATTGCAACATTGAATATACATATTTGTGTTCGATGTTTTCACTAGTTGTCTTATAAAACGAGCACTGCGTTGTCATATTCATTTAATATCGATTTTAATCATGTAACAACTTTAATAATTAATGACTATAGTGAGCCTTTTTGTATTTGTGATTCAAATCACATCCTATTCGAATGTTCTACACTCTCTAACGAACGCTCCTTTCTTTACGCCCAACTTTTCTAGTTTTGGATCTTCCTACTCCCTTTAACGCTACCTATATCCTTTCTTTCCCATTGCCTTCAGTTATTCCGTTGCTGCTGTCCTTTGTCTTTTCCATTTCTGACCGCCTGGCTATTTAGTTATAACTGTTAATTTTTCATGTTGTTGGGTCAAGGACGCTGGCGCGCCCAGGGTAGGGAAAAAAAAAAGACTATAGTATTGTTTAAGACTGATTATATAGCACGTTTTTCTGTAAAATATATTATTTTCATATCGAGTAATTATTTTTTGCACTGCGGTTTTATTTAGTTTTTACAGTAAATCATGAAGTCGACACGTGTTTTTTTTTTTTTTTCGAAATAATTTTATCTCTAATTTAGTTTTGCAAAAAAAAAAAAAAAAAAAATCAAAACCAAAAAATGATTTGTAAAAACCCGCAATTTCTTCTACGCTGAATTTTATCTTACGGGACAAGAGCGCCGGGGTAGTTGCCTACATTGAGAGAAACTGAAAAGGAAAAAAAAAAAGTCAAAACGGAAATTGATTGAAAGTGGGATCGGTCAATTCAGTAATAATAC
Source organism: Icerya purchasi (assembly GCA_039619475.1). Taxonomy (NCBI): domain Eukaryota; kingdom Metazoa; phylum Arthropoda; class Insecta; order Hemiptera; family Monophlebidae; genus Icerya; species Icerya purchasi. The sequence continues at coordinate 53,768,207 of CM077116.1, read as the reverse complement.
AGCGCGGAAATTTGAAAGAGATTCTTTTCTTACAATTCCTTTGTAAAGTGAAAAAATACGGGCGTCGTTGATTTTTGGTGAAAATAAAATTATTCCCGGCTTAATCTGTGATTATATTAACATATTTTTTAATTTTTTTTTTTTTCTTTTTAGAAAATTGTATCTCAAAAAAGTCTCCGAAAGTAGATTGAAAATGAATTAAAAAACCCAATTTGTCGATTATTTTAGTGTAGCCGTAAAGTTTTTCTACCGACTAACACCGTTCGCAAGAAAATTATGAACAGAAGTACTGCATAGTTCTAGCCCGATTCTTTCCAATATTATCGCTATATCCTCCATGCGTAATACAGAATTTCGCAAAACTATCAGAATTTTCAACTATGCAGACGACATCGCGATAATAAATGAAAAAATAAAAATAAATAAATATACACACAAGTAAAAATAAATAAATTCGGAAAGGCATTTGTCAAGTAGGAATTTCTCGGTATATTTCGTGTCAATCAAGCTTCAGAACGAAATGTAGCCTTTCTGTGTTTTTTAGTCACAATGTAATCGGTAAAGGTTTGTACTACTATATTTTTTTCCCCGTGATCATCAATTTTTAAAGAAGGTCGCGTTGAAAGAGAGGCGCTTCGGTTGCTGTGTCTCAGCATTAACTTAGTTAAAACTATTAACTAAATTTATTTTTATCAATTTGTAAGTTAGTTAATCGCGCCTTTGAGTAATTCTACGAGATCAATGTAAGGCTGTATCGGTAATACTATAAATATCGGTATTATGCATGATTAAACGAAGTTTGCGCTTCTTCCTAAGCCGATTATCAAAAGTAGAACAGCAGAAACTATACCGATGCAATTTTGTTTCTTACACTGTTTATCATTCGGCGCGTTTAAATATTCATTAAAATGTTTACTCGTTTTGTATTTTGTTTCGAGACTCACCGAAATAGACAATGGCACTAGAAAAAGAAGAAAAGGTGGTATCAGACGGGATAAAAAGGATTTAAGACCCGGATAAGGAGAGAATAAAGGTGGCATAATAAATAAGCAGTTGGTAGACCAATTAGCAAAAGCGAAGAGCCGAAAGGGAAAGTTTGGAAGCGATGCACGTTGGAATGTTATCAGCATCGCCTATGAAATTATGACTGGAATGGTGGAGGGGGCAGAGTAGAGAAAAATCAGAGGAAAAGCGGGAAAAAAACAGGAAGCAAACTCTGTTCAAAGTGCAGACGACAAATTCTGATTAAAATTTGTCTAGAAGGGTTTCGAATTTATTGTTTTTTTTTTTTTTTATAGTTTAAGGGAGCGATGATATATCCATGTTTAACGTGCATATTCTTATTATATAGGATTTTATTTCAACGTCCGTTTCTAATAACTTTGTTTTATTTGTTTGCTGAAATTATAAGTACATTGATATAACTCTCGGCAATTAAGTTACAAGACATGAGACAATTTTGAACGCTGCTGAAGTAGGAACAATTAAAATTTCTCATTTTGAGGACATTAATTTTTCGACATTTTCCTTAATTAAATACTCGGCCTAAGCTGAGGGGCCCTCTGTTACAGATTCGAAAAATTCTGAATATAAAATTTTTCTACCACTAAAAGTAGTTACCGAAAATTATTCGAATTAAACATGTTGTAATGTTTTGTAATTTTAGTTACAGATTCGAATCTGCGTATTTTTTAAAAATCCCGTATTTTTGATTTCAGAATTTTATTTGACTACCGTCCGTCTACGGTGACATTTAACTAACAATAAATGTCGTCTGTATCGTATGTTATCGCTATTAAAGACGAGAAATTTTATTTGGTAAATATTATTTTCATTAGTGTACATTTATTTTTTTCATTTATTATCAAAATTTCGTATTACGCATACCCCCCCGTCGGATGGAGCGACATGGAAAAGAACCGGGCGACCAGAATTCTTGCAGTATCCCCGTGTTCGTAATTTTCTAATGAACGCGATGTTCGTTATCCGAAATTTCCTAAATGTCTCGTCGTTTACTGAAACTGTTTAATATAATCACGCGAAATAGCTTTGCTATACTATATAAAAATTGAAGATCATGTAATTTGATCAAAAGTGTCAGATCGAAGGTCACAAAAATAACACGTCTAAAGCCATTTTCACTTTTCCCGCGTGTCAAATTAATTTTGAAACTTCTTAGAAAGGTAAAATATCGTTTAAGCGTTTTCGAAACTCCGTCAAATTCATATTTAACCATCTTTTCAGGTACATTAATTTACCCAAAAAAAAAAGGGGGGAAGGTAGGCCTCAAAGATGTATTTATCAGGACAACATTGTCGTTCAGCGAAAACAAAAGAAAACAATTTTGCATATTCGAAGGTTCAATTTTAGCAAAATTTTAATATCCCGGTCGCACTGATGGCAATTTTGAGTTTTTCTCTATTAAATGATAGCGCATGTTTTGACAGTTAACATACGTGCATTTGTATTTAATTTAAGAATATTATAGCGCTTTCTCAATAAAAAATAATGTCAATTCGACCAGTAGCTGCCAACGAAATGGCTACTTCCTACCGTAATCTTGCCCGCTCTTTCTTTTCTTATCCTTCAGTTTTCGAACTACGTTTATTTCCGTTTTTTTTTTGTTTTTTTTTCATTTCCTTTCATATCGAATCTGGAAAAATTGATGTTTATTGCGAGTGATGGTTCAGCTACTGAACTTTGTTAAAGAATAAGATCGAATCGGTTCCGCTTCTCTTTCTACCATAGTGAAAGAAACCCTTTGGAAGTAGGTTAAATTAAACAAAAAGTAAATAACAGTGTACCGATTAAAATATCGCCGATCTCGAAGTTTTTATTCAGTGTGTTTCGTTTGGTTTGTGCTACGTCAAACGTACATATACGTATATACATACATATGCGTATACATATATACATATATACATACATATGCATATACATATATACATGCAATATATATATAGATATATATGTACGGTAATTCGCCACTCGGTCGACCTATCGACTGAGATCAAAGAGTAGAACGTATTATTTTGGGGGTTAGAATACACCTCTAATAAAATGATTATCGTCTGATTGGTTTCCATCAAAAGACTTCAATAGCACTATGAATGCCTTTATTTGTTTAATAAGAGAAACGCAGTAGCACAGCTCCATACATATTATATATATATATATATATATACGTATAAATGCATAATAATGAAAATTTGTTATTCAAGTTGAACTTTCATGCGTCCGCAATTATTTTTATTTTTTACTTACTGAAAACGCGGTAAATATATTCTGTAACATGAAATTGAAACATTTAGAAAGGCAAATTTTTTTTTTTTTATGCTTTGTTAATTGTAGTTTTTTATACACATAATTTTGAAGTAGTAATCGCAGATTCGTTAAAGGAAGTTTGATCAAGGTTAATCAATGTGGACGTTTACACAGTAAATATGTGGAATTGCTCGTTCAATTGCGCGTATATTAATATAATAATCGTGTGGTTAGTAGGTTTATTATTTTTATTTGTTTATTAAAAAACAAGTGAAAAATTACAAAACGTCGAAACGTACACATTACAATAATAATTAATTCGATGTCGACTTGTTTCGGATAACGGGAGGGGGGGGGCGTAATCATGACGAAAGTATATCACTTACCCAGATGTTATTCAAATATTTACCGCGTTCAAGTAATCATCTAGTACTGATTACCGATAAATAGTGTATCGATTTCTCCGGTAAATCCCCGCATTATACCGATTAATAATGCTTAATGAAAAGTACATATAATTGATTATTCTTATTATGCTACCGAAAATTACGCTCAACTCTGACTGCACATAAATAAATCGTTGCAAAATCGCCTAATTGTAACTGATTACAAAACGCATCTAATGCTTAACAATTTCGAAGTTCTTATCGAGGGTGCCGCTCGTTTCACTCTGTTATCTTTTACTAATTTCATTGTAACAAACTCGATAGCGGATACACGCAACAGAAGAGAAGAGGGACAGGCGAAATTAATTCTCCGCGCGGACGAAGATAATATAGTAGCGAAAGCGAAATTTGCACAACTTAAACGCGGAACCGTAACATTTTTTTCTGTACAAACGAGCGGCCAAAGTAAAATTCGGAAATTCCGAGATCAATAAATTATAGCTGGCCGTATAAATAATTAACGTTAAGCAGATGATAAGAAGGGAACGAATTAACGGTAAGAAACAATTGAAACGATGTCGTACTCGTACTCGTACTCGTATTCGTATTCTACCACGTTTTCTTATTCGGATGCTTCATGTACTTCTGATCCCACGGCCGGTGCAGTAAGCTGTCGGCAGAGTTTCCAGCTTCGTTGTCGCTCAGTTTATCTCGCGTAAGCCGGCTACTCAGGTAAGCCATCTGCGCCTTCTTCGGCATCATCCACTGCTCCGCCCTGGGGTCCGAGAATACGTTCGGCTTATTATTTTTCGAAAAAAAAGAGTTGTTTTTGGCGCACAGGCACCGATCGAAAGCCAGCTCGGCCAACAATAAAACCGACAAAGCGATCGAAATAGGTTTCATCGATAATGTGTTCGAAAACGACAACGCGCGTACAAATTAAATTCGCCGTACAGAGCTGATAAATAATGAAATACAGCGAACGATATATCTCTTAATATATGGATGCTTCGCAATTCACAGCGAGAGTACACAGTTCGTGATAAAACGTATAAACAAAAAATTGCGCTACGAACATTTCGTTTTGCTTTTTTCTAAAGGTGCGTGCCAATACACCGATTTACAAAACCACCAGTTGTTTAGTGTAATTTTATCGCTTCTTTATCTTCTTCTTAAACCATCATCGCACGATGAGGAGAATTATTATTATTTTTTGTCTAATATTTCTTATGTCGAACGGTAGACGGAATAACATTAAAAAGAAAAACAACTTACTTATAATTTAATAAACTTACTGAAATACTCTCTAACCATCTAGTCAGTCCCTTAGTGACGCTGTGACGCTGAAACCATTTTATGCTCTTTCCACCTCCCACGAGCACATTTTCCCAGTTTTTGACTAATACGTTGACGGACAAAATAAAGAAAACAATTATAAGAATTACCGGAGAATTGTTAAAAATTTTTTTAAATTTCTTCTTCCTTAAAGTTGCATGCTGAGTTTCGGAGTGTAGACGATTGTCTATTTGTACACTTCAGATATAGGCGTTGTAATGTGTACATTACATGTATATAATAAAATTATAAATAATTTAGTAAAAAAAAAATATATATATATATATATATATGTAATAGAAATTTGGGAGACGCGGTGCAAGAGGGAATGTGAGAATGCTTGAAATCATGTTTGCCGGTCAAGGGGAAGATACACGATTACGCGATTCGACAGGAGAAAGGCCCACCCCGGTAAGTGATGGCAGTTGGTCACGGGCAGAACAAGAGAAAGTAAGGAGAAACGGCTAGGAAATCGAAAAGAAAGAAAATCAGTCACAGCGTAGATCGAACAATGGTAATTGCTCCGCTAGCAAGTGTCTATCTCAGAAAGGTCGTGAATATTCCGTCGAGAAGAAAAGTCGATAGTTTTTTGTAAACCTACCGTGCGAAAAGGTCACATTACAAGTATTAAGACCATTTTCGCAATCGAAATTGAAGTAAAAAGTTGTTTAGAAGTCCGGTTTTGTTTCGGTGTTACATTAACGGACTAAAAGTCGTCTCTCAATTATTGCGTAGCCGTGACCAAGCGTATACATGGAATTCATCGCCGACAAATAGGATACGAACAATTTAAATTATAATTAATTTCATAATTATTCGGTGTCATATTCGTATGTATTATAATTGTGTTCTTTAGCGGTCGACCGTCGAAGAAATATCGATGTAGTAGGTCATTTTAATATATCATCTCCGTTCGCTATTTGAACAACTTATTCTTAAGAGTTATAACACAAAAAAGATAACAAGAGAAAAGAAAAATATAAATCAAATATTATGTCCGTGGAAGTTAATTCTGCGGTGGCCTCATCCGTGAGGGCATAGAGAAAACAGCTGTTCATATGGTAATTATTATTATATGCAATACTCTAGACGCAAGAGTGCACTCGAAACTGATTGTAAATGTTTCCTTTATCGATAGACAAACTCAATCCTAAGTGTGTCTGCTTACTATACACTTTTTTTTCCAAAAAAAAAAAAAAAAAAAAAACGAAAAAAAAACTTAATTAAAAGAAGTAACAGGAAAAAAACAGAAGGTAAAAATATATATTTTCCGTTTATTGATATGCGTAGCGCTATTTCCATGTTAAAAAGTTTCAAACAACCCCTAACTGTCATGTTAATACCTGCAAACTGCAAGTATATACCGCTTTAATGTTGTGATACTGAGGAATTAAAAACAAAATGAAAGAAAAAAAAAACAAAAACTTTCTCTTGGCAACGTCTTTTTGCGGTTTTACCACAAAACTCGCCGGAAGAAGCGGACGTGAAAAATGCGTAATCTTTTGTATCGGTTTCCAAAAATGGGCGACACGCAACAAAAGCAGTGATGGTAAAGAGAAAAAAAAAGGTGCGGCGAGGGGGAGGGGCGGAAAGGAGACACGAAACAAAAAACTGTTAAACGATTTTCGTTTGCGAGCAAAGGTTAATAGTTGGGGCGTCGAGAAGCAGCGGACCAGCCTGTAGCGTGTTGCTATCGGAGCGGCCTGCTGGACGCAATTACAACCGCATTTATTAGGCGGCAGAAAATTAAAATTTCGTCCTAAATCGGCGACATTTTGACGAGCTGTTAGAAATTTCAACACCGACACGTCATGGCCACGGCAAGAAATTGAACGGCAATCGAATGCAAGCCCGGTCAAAGGGAGACGGACCATCAGGAGTCAAGAAGAGAATTCGCTGAAGGTGGAAAGAAACAAGTAAAAAGAAAAAAAAAAAAATTGTGCTGAAAATATGCCTACGCTGTGAGTTGAGCGAACGGCAGTGTCGGGATTGAACAATGCCTGGGCCTAAAGTGCGAGCGACCGCATCCACTCGGAGCGTTCGACTATTAGCTGGTGATAAAAGGCAACTTGTCAACGGAGAGCAGACGGTGCAAAGGCCACGCAATTATTACGCGTATAGATATAAATTGAACGTGTTCTCGGTAAATCTGCGAGCGGTTTTCTTGCCGGCGGTGAATAAGAGGCCTGTTTCGGCCCGGCACATTTCCGTTAATCGGGCCACCGCTGGCTGCTTCATCGTCCGAATGATTCGTTTTTTTTCGCCCACTGGAAACGCACTCTATCAGCAATCAAAACCTGCTTCGGAACCGCTCTACCGGTCTCCCTTCGACTTTTCCGTCTAGCTCTCTTTTAACAATAAAAACCGTCCAGATACATTTCGACGATTACGTCTCTTAATAGAATTTTCCTTTTTCCTTTTTTTTAATTTTTCTTTTGAAGACGAGACGTTCGCCCTCCCGACCACCATCCCATCGCTGCTGGTGCCCGGTTTGCCGGTTTATTACGAGGCTATTGTGTTCCAATCAATAAAATTCGATAAAACTTCATCATTCGGATTAACTTTGACAACGCTTTGTCGCAATTTCCTTCTGGGCCGTTCCTTTGTGTAGCCGTTTTCAGACTTTATCGCAACACTCATTGTTGAACTTTTTTCGCTCATTTTAACTTTATTCGCTTCTTCCGCGCTTAAGTCGCGTTTGATTATTGTTAATATTAGCCGGGCGCGATAATACATATAAATATACCTGTGTATAACATTAATAATGTTGAATTAGTTTTCATCAGAACTCGTATGTCCACTAGATGAAATTTTATTCGTACGTATGAATTAAAAGTCGCTGAACCGGCTTTGAAATCCGGTCGAATTATCTCGCTGCAGAGGAGCTGTCAGATTACGTTAGTAACCTATAGGGCGGTTGATGAGGCGTAAGAAAGTCCAGAGGTAGGGGACCTTGCTGCTAGGTACGAGTGGGTACTTTTTTTGTACCCATTGAATACACCGTGAAACGGCTTAAATAGCTCGCAATAATACTGAAATTTATATAAAAAAATTCTAACTTAGATAATCATTTGTAATATTATACATTCTTACTATAACGAGATGAAATTTTAATTGTACGTTGTTTCATATTTTAAAAAACAAACTGAATGTACGTAGTCAATTTTTATAAAAATCCTATAAATACGAGAACACAAATAATTAATAGAAAGAGATGTTTGCTGACTAACTTCACAGGAACCATAATCGTAGCATTTCAATTAACATCAGTCGTAATTAGACGCTACGATTGCGAATATCTCTTTACATTAATTAATTTTTAATATAAAATCGTTTAACATACTGTTTATTTTTAATTAATTGTGTTCTCGGATTTATATGATTTATTAAAATTTTAAATTTAATTATTATTCATTCGTTAATTTAAAAACAATTTACGAATTACGAGCATTATAAAAAAGGCATGTGTTCTCGACTATCGACTTTGGCAGAAAGCGATTAATTTTTACGTTCGTGGGTCACAGTGTAGCGGCGGATATCCGCTTCGACGTCCGTTTCCTATTTTCCTCCACGCTTTTCACAAATTCCTATTTTTACGTTAATATTATTATATTTTATTTATTTATTTATTTTTTTAAGGCACGCCAGCACAGGACATTTACCCAACACAAAAGATTAAAAGAATAGAAGGACATATGGAGCGAAAATTTATATCAAGAAACGATTAGAGACAGAGGAAATGAAGGCGGCTAACAAGAGAACAACAGAAGGAGATGGAAAAGTGAGAATATAGAGGGCACAGTAAGGAGTAGGGAGGCCAAGGCTAAGCAAATTGGAATAAAGGATCGCGCGTTCTGTAGAAATAAAGGAACATTCAAATAGTACGTTGTTTGCATCACACGTGCCATTTAAGGTAGGAGGATGAAAGGGACACAAAGGAGATTGAACCAGAGCAAAGCGGAAACGAAAAGCCGGGAGCAGACTGTGATTAAAACGAAGGCGAACTATGGAAGAAATGACAGAACGGCTGATACTGGGAAAATTATTAAACCAAGGAGAAACGGACGGAGAAGGCTGTAAAGCAAGGTAAAAGGAGTCAGGGTTGGAGAAACAGGACAGATAGAGATCAGTCCAAAAGTCACGGTGAGAACGAAAAGAGAGAGAGTAAAGACTTTGGGAAGGAAATCTGCCTATGAAACGACTATTTACTGCGGCCGAGCAAGCTAACAAGTCAGCAAGATCGTTACCAGCTATACCACACAGTGGCCAGGAATCCAAAGCAGGTCAATATGGATAGAGCGGGAGGCTAATAAATTGAAAATCAAGGAGCGAATATAAAGAATAATAGGACAGGAAGAGGGTTCAGGAAAGGGAGACGCGATAGCTACTAAAACACTCTTCGAGTCGGAGCATAGAAGGAAATTCACTAAATTGGAAGTTGAAGATATAAAAAGGACCGCACGCAAAATAGCTGTGGATTCGGCTAGGAAGACAGAAGAGAAGGAGGGAAGTTGAAATGATTCAGAATAGTTGAGAGCAGGAAAAATAAAAACGGCACCGACCCCCGAAGCAGATTTCGAGCCATCCGTAAAAATCGTGATGTGAGCAGGAAATAGTGAGGAAAGAGTGTGATTAAATTCTTCGTGAATGTCAGGACGAGGAAGAGACTTAATATTAGAAGGTAAAACAGAGACGAATGAGACAGTTCAAAGAAGTTAAAGGTAAAGTATGGAGATTTGTTCTGAGAGAGGACAAAGTGAGAAAGTGGAACGAGTCGAGAAGAGATGAGAGAAAGAATTGGAATCTTACGAGGAGAAAAACGCCAGTTGACCCGGATATATTGATAAAAATTCATGAGTTTGGAAGGAGAGATCTGTAGACGTCTAATCATGAACCTTTCACCAAGGTGAAGTCTTCGAATACCAAGAGGAACAAAGCCAATTTCGGACAGAAGAGCTGGAATTGGAGAAGAATTCAGGACACCAATACAGAGGCGCAGACAAGAATTTTGGATGCGATCAAGTTTGACGAGAAGGGAAACAGGAGCACTGTGGCATAAAGAAAAGAACAATAGTCAAACTTAAAAAGAATAATGGATTTATACAGCATGAAAAGAATATATGGATCACCACCCCATTTGGGGGTTGACAACGCCTTCAAAAAATTGATTCTTTTGAGAGCAGACGTGCAGAGACAGTTAATATGATCATGAAAAGACAGAGTACTATTAAGAATTACGCCGAGGTAGGAGAAGGAAGTGAGCAAAGGAATAGGGACCTGGCACATGAAAAGGTTAACCAAGGAACGATCAAAAGGACGAAATGTAAAAACGATACCAGCAGATTTCTCAAGGGAAATAGAAAGATGAAGAGAGGATAAAGAATTTTCTAAAACAGCAAGGGAGTTATTAAGCTCCTCATTAGCAGAAAACAGATCATCAGAAGAAGAATAGACATATCGTCGGCAAAGAATAGCGAACTAGATGGAATAGAAAGAGAAGAAAGACTAAGGAAATAAATGTTAAAAAGGGTAGGACTAATGCACAATCCCTGCGGAAGACCTCGAAAAACTGTCCTGGACTCAGAAAAGAAAGGGGTAGAAAGATGGATAGTTCTGTTCCGAAACAGATTAATAACTAAAGATGTAAACTTATTTTATTATTGACTTCCAAAAGAGCAGGTCATTATTATATTTTCCTTTTTGGAGCGGGTTAATTTTAATGATTTTTTGATCATTCGAAAGTGTAGCAATCATATTGGTGATAGGCACCCCGTGTGAGTACCGATGAATGAATACAGAGATAATTATTTCAATGAATGTAGAAACATAAGTTGGAAAAACGATCATTTTTATTAAGAAGAAGATAAAAAATATTAAAATATTACCACCGCCCGAGAAGTACAAGTTGGAAAAACAAATTTCATAGAAGAAAAAAAATTAATTAGCAGCGTTAATTACCGATGGTTATAGATTTGAATAAAGAAAACTGGAACTGCCATATAGTGCTCCATTTACAAACTCATTACTGACGAAAGTAGGGCTCTTATCTGAACATTAGGAACCGTACACCAGTATATTATGAAGCTTAACTTCATAATCGCCGACGACCTGCCAGAGGGCTATGAGACTTACTTCACTTTTTTTACCGATCAGAGACATTAGCAATGAGAGCCGAATTTTAATTCTCGGTAGCGATTTCAAAATTCCTATTAAAAAGAAAGGTAACCCCACATTAAGGATTTATTTCCTTAATCTATACAGACACGAAAATTAGGGAAAAATTTTAGCGATAAATTGCTTAAAGTATTATCAAATATAAATAGGTCGGTTAGTGATTAAAAAAAGCGCAATTTACATCTATATTCTTAAATCAATATCCGAAAGTGTATTTAAGCTATTCGTATTATCGCTCGAAAATATGTACAGTAAAAATTATAATATGTAATAGTTAGAACCGACTTCAAAACACTTACGATAGATAGAAATGTGGTAAAAAATAAAGAATAATTAGTGGATAAGAAGATATTACAGAGTAAAATATGCGTAATATGGACGTTATGATTAAACAACATTAATATGTCGATTAGAGTGTACCAAATTCAAAATTCAACAATAATTATAAGCAGCGGCAGATCCGGAGACACATCGGGGAGGGAAATTATCTAATTTCGTAATAATACCTTATACGGTAGGCAGTCGATTTGAAAATTACCCATTGTTTCGTGTAAAGAAAATCAAATAGTGACGGCTTCCTTCCTTCTGCTCTATTTTTTCTGTCGAGTCGATCGCCATCTTTCAGGTTATCTCTTTTATTTCCTCTTTAAGCGATCTTTCCCAATTCCTCATTATTTCGGACTCTAAAGGCGTCTTTCAAGTCCTATCCTCTCCTCCTTCACATTCCTATCATTAGTATTATTCTCTTAATTTGTTCTCTTACCTCCACTCTGCAGTCATCCCGTTCTATTCTTATTGATTTTTTATGGGTCGCCAGTCATTCCGGAGTTGATATTCTTTGGCTCGTTCTGCTGGTCTCCTTGATTCATTCCTCAACCATTTCCCTTCTTCAGATATCCTTTCTTTACCTAAATCCAATCACGCCAGATTTTGGCGGGATATTTATCCCCCTCCCTATTTTCTAATCGTCATTCGCATTACCGTTTTATTCAGCCGATTCCTCGTTCCCTGTCTTGATTCCATTCTAATTCTTTCAGTCGTCGCTCTTCTATTGTCTCTCTAATTCGTCTCCGGATCAATCACATTCTCTACTTCTCTATTCCCGCTTTTGATTTGCTCCGTCGCCTTCTCCTTATTGCTCTCTTCACGATTGTGATCCTCCTCGTACATGTGATGCTGATCGCATTTTCTTCGAGTGTCCTGCTCTTTGTAACGAACGCTTCCTTTTGTACAGTCAGCTCTTGTCATTAGGTCTGCCTGCTCCCTATAACTCTTCCTTTATCCTCTCCTTTCCTTCATCTTCTGCGCTGTCCGCACTGCTGTCCTTTGTTGCGTCCATTTCGGACCGCCTAGTTATTTAGTTAAAACTGTCGTTGGGCAATGCCGCTGGCGCGCCCACAAAAAAAAAAAAAAAAGAAATAGCGACCACCTCTTTAGAAATTTAAAAATGCGTTAGTATTGCAATTTAATTTAAATTTTGTTTTATTTTTGGTAGGTGAAAAATAAAACGAAATTATAAAACTTCAGAGCTAAAATGTTAGTTTAGAATTTGAATTACTAAAAAGAATAGAAAGAGAGTATTTTTATTTAGACTTTACTTCTTTGTTATTTTTGTTATCCGATCCGAATTCTCTTTGTCCGTGAGAAAGCTTAAATATATATATATATATATATTTCATTGAACTATTTTTAATTAAAATTGCAAAATAAAAACTAAAAATAAATATAAGATAAAACATCAACGAGAATTACGTTTAAAACAGAATAAAAACGTAACATTAATACTTTTACTAGAAAACAGTATTAAATAGTAGTTATATAATTAAATCCGTATGTTGTAATGCAAAACTTTTATAGTATTAAGTTTCTCTGTTGTAACAACTTTTTTCATCGAGGTATACGTATATGTATATAATTAGTACATGCCTGTGAAACTTGTGTAGTGCTTAATTCGAGATGATTATCTACAGATCGTTATTGATTAATCATTTTTGTTAGTTTTAAGTATACCTTTTTTTACTCCAATGTATTTTTTTTGTTTCCTCGTTGACAGTTCTTAAAAAGTTTCACTTCTAACGCTGTTAGTTTTTTCTACTGTCGCGCAGTTCTCTTTATATGTTGGTTTTATTTATCATTTTCATTAACAATTATATACAAATTTTCTGATACGCAGTTTAAAGCATTTTCTGACTTCCACTCGTTAATAATTTGTACTTTTTTCGTTTTTTACTGCGATTCGTTTGGAGGGTTTTTCAGCTAAGTTTCTATTAAGATCTTTGCCGGGGTTCTCGTCTCTCTCATACCTTTCTTTTTTGAGAGCGCACAGTGGATTATTTTTCAGTAGTTCACTTTGTTTTATAATGACTTGTTTATCCGGGAGTGAGTCCGTCTCTTGTACTTGACTCGACACCCTTTTTTTTGCTGACCGCTTTGCTGCCTAAAGGAGCATTTAACTTTTTACAGAAGTATTGCTCTTTCAAAACATTTCAGTGAAAATAACAGCCTTTTTGCTTGGTTCTACTGAACTGTCGTAAATTGATGACATATACCAATTAGTTGGCAGGAAATACAAATATGAAGAAACAATATCGAGTAATTATAAAAGTGATAATATTAACCCGAACGAATTAGCATTATTGATTTAAATTAAACAAACGAAAAGAAAAAGAAAAAGCAGAAACGGAAACATTAATGTGGCGACTATTCTCGCCGTCTTCTCCTTTTTTTTTTGGCACTCTCATCCCCGGGCATTAGAAGAGAAAAGTAGTCTCACAGATTTTTTTTTTTTTTTTCTGTCACTCCCCGTTAAAGTGAACAGGCTTTAGCCGACGAGTTACTCTCTATCTGAAAACTTTTAGTGTTCCATAAAAGAGGTTTCACTTCAAAAACGATTTTTTCGGAATTGCCCGATAAAGCGATAAAATTATCTTTATTCAAATCTGAAAATTATTCCTCTTCTTCAATACGGCATGAGGATATGAAAAAAGGAGTGTGTGAAACTCGTATATAAATCTTAATATGTGGTCAAAACTTTGCTAATAATAAATTAGGTTTATCCAACTTTTGAATAAAGTAATGAAGTCGGATTGATTTTAAAAATTTTCTAATTGGTTATACATTATTTTCGGAAATTAAAATTATGATTTTCTGCACTGGTGCAAAAATTTATTATAAAATTCAATAGCCGGTGTTTGCTTGCTTTTTTTTTTTTTTTTTACACTTAGCGTTCGAGAACAGAGGAAATTATTATCCGACGCTGGGATATTTCTTGAGTTCATTTCTAATTGTACTAATTAAACAGTGAAACAAATGAAATATTTATTTATCAAAAACATATAAAATTGTCTTATTATGTTAATTACTACGGATAAAATAATTTCAGTATTCATAAAGACGCGACTACTACAATCGTTTCTAAGCGAGTTGTATAAAAAATATTTTTAATGTCTGCCAATGATTTATTATAAACGATTAGTGTATTATTATATAAAATAATAACTTTAATTTCGCAAATGTTCTTTACTTTTATGCATATAGATATATAACATTAAATGCATAATAAAAATTTTAAAACTCGCGGAAGACTGCTTTCGGAAATAATGAGGTCAAATTGGTAAGGGTCAAAGCGTAATCTGTCGAATATTTAACTCAATTCAGGCTTTCCAAAGGCATATGTTAAATAGGCGAAAAGACTATTATAACTGGTTAGAAACTTTTTTAAATGAATTACCGTAAACAAAATTATAGTCGTCTAAAAGTAATTAAACGCTCGCGTAAACCAATTCTGACATTGAGCAGCGCAACTGCCGATACGCTACAATTTGTGTAATTAATATAAAAAGCCCGCCACATTTTATTAAACAAAAAAAATTCGAAATATTTTAGATAATGACGAAGTAATTATTTCCGAATAGAAATTAAACGAGAATTAAAACTAATTGTACGAAATGCGCTTTTATTTATTTACCGAAACTACGCGTTGGTTCTTTTCGTTATGAGTTGCATTTCGGAAAATCTGTCCGATTGTAACTTCAGGATGATCAACGACTGACTGAACGCGATTCTGTAGCGGATCCTGAAGTCTCCGTTTCGGACGAAGTGGGAGATGGCTTAGTTTTCGTGTCAGCTGGAACAGATCTTGCATTTGCCACTTGATTGCGAAGCTCTGCCAGTCGCTGCTCGTTTTTCTTCATCCGTTCCAGCTCAATGTTCAGTTCAGATAGCACAGCATCGATAACATCCTGCTTCAAAGAGGAACGCTGTTCGTCAGACAAACGTTTTCCCTGTACTTCCATCTCGGAAGCATTCTGTAATGGTTTATCGTCAATCGGGGCGTCGATTAATTGATATGGAACGTAGCCTAGATTAGCGTCAGACGCTTTACCTTGTTGCGCGATTCTGTCCGTTTTCTCGCCCTCGAAATCTTCGCCCATTGTCGCAATACCGGGAAAAATCGATTCGGACGAAGAACTGCGAAATCCACCGTACGTTGGCGGTGAGAAAACCGGTTTTAACTTGCACTCTACCGATACCGGAATCCTAGAAATAGTCGGAACAAGCTGAGCTTGAGGTATAGCCGTTTGCTGAGACGGAACCGCGGGATTTTCCAAGACGTAGTGGGTCGAATATTGCACTGCCGGCTGAACCGGACGAGATAACGGACCACCGGACGACAACAGAGAAGGCGCACGAGCTCCGACCTCAGTTTTAGAGAGATGGGCTGTCGGAGGTAGATTCACCGTAACCGACGATGGAATTTGAACGGGCAAGTGAGTGCGCGCTAACGGCGAATCGTAACGATACTCGGTAACCGGTAACACCGGCAGGTAGTAAGAGTTGCTCGATGAATCGCTCCGGCCATAGTAGTACGGATCGAGTTGATTCGTCTGACTAGGACTGTTTGCAACCCCTTCCGGAAGCGTTAATACGCCGGCGATGCTCTGCTCGACGTTTCCAGATTTACGAGAATGAACTGCTGCCCGGTTAAGTTCCGACAACTTCGGATATTCGCTATCGAACCGGTACTGTGTAATCGGATCTACGACTTGGCGGATGTCGTAATGGCCAACTCCTTCGCTGACTACGGACACCGCTGATTGCTGTTTGTCTGCGGCAAATGCCCCGATGAGCGGCGCTTGCTTAGCGACGTTCGCGGTAACGTTCACCTTCGGTCCGCAAACGATTTGATCGTTTGCGACTTTGACGCAAACGACGGAACCGGATAACGAACCGGTATCAGCTCGAGCGGACGTAACAGAAAGCGATAAAATAACCGAAAGGAATAACAGCAGCATGGTATCAAAGAGCTTCCGATGTCGTGTCTCGCTGCTTCAAACGGTACACTGACTAAACGACGGTAGACTTCGGGAACAGCGACGCATGTTAGCCACAAATCGCTACGGTCAGTTAGTTTTCCGGTTTCGCCTGAATCAGCACCTTTTTCCTCCAACAGTTCGCCTGCCTGGTAATATAATTTATAAGTGTAAAAGTGCCCTCATGTACTGATTTTATTGCAAACACGACTCGATAAAAATAACACGACGTTGTCATCGTCCTAATTCCGGTGGAATATGTTTAAAGTTCATCGCCATAAGTTTAAAATATCTGAAAATTCTTACGTAAGATGTAATTTATAAATGGTGTCGAACATGTTTCGGATGCTAATAGAATTAAATTTCGAGATAACGACACTCGTGGATAAGGATTTTAATGTTTTTAATAAACTTTCACGGGATATGAAACAAGTAAATATATATATAGTTATATTAAAATAATAAAAAGTTTACTCTTGTGCATGTAATAAAGTCGAGAGCCGCGCAGTTTAAAGATAGTTTGACAGGCTAAGACATCTGACACAACAGCGGCGCTAGAAATTATTTGAGAGGGAGGATAATTTCAATTTCCAATCCTTAATGCTTTTTTATTCGTTTAAAATGTTACACGTATTACTAATTCGAAGTTGAAAAAGGTCCGCATAATTTCAAAGGGGACGGAGGTATAATCCTAATATCATCCTCCCGGAACCAACCATTGCTCTGACAAACCGGTTATGAATAAATTCTCTAAATATTTTTTAATAAATTTGCCTTATCTTCTAAATACGAACTGAAGAGCGAAAGGAAAAATTATTTTTAATGTAAATTTTGATGAAAAAAAAAAAAAATCTATTTCTAGTTAGTTTCAGATATTATGTGCATAGAAGGCCTTTTCGAACGCTAATGACATAATTTTGTTTCGGATGAAGCAACTTTTTCTGCCCAAGTAAAAGTTTAGAACTTTTTTAGAATAGGTTATTGATCATCATCAACTTCGCAGCGGGTGACTGGTTTTTATTAATGTTTTTCTTTTGTTTTACTACGAGAAAACGGCGGCAAACTGACGAGTAAAAGATGTTTCATATTTCTAAATTTGCTACTTCGTACAGAAAAGAGAAAAACACAGAGCATACAATAGGCTAAAAAAAGGCGGGAGATGCGGCTCGAGCCAGCTCTCAAAACGGTCATGGTAAGTGTATTTGCTTCTTAACGTAAAAATAAAAAAAAAAAATAATAAACACGCAAAAAACGCTTCACTTGAATTTTGTTTAGCGAAATAAGTGCTCTTTAAAAACATACCGATATACTACAGTGACACTTGGCCCGAAAAAGTTCAGCTTGTTATTCGGAATTGTGACAGAAGACAGTGAACCCTAGCGTCTAGCTGATATAAAGACATTGTGCCAAATGTATACAATGATCTAAAGATTCCGTTTGTAAGAATAAAAGCTTTTAAGGATCATTATGAAAAATTGTTCAATTTTACAAGGTGTAGGAAAAAGCTGTTCTTCAATCACGGCACATGCAAATTTCTCAATGCAGAGATTGGCTATTTAAATATATACACAATGTTGTTTGTTTATAATACGAATATAGCCCAATAATACATAATAAAAGTAATAATCGTGATTATAAAGTAATTAATGCGTCAGCTTAACGTTCTTTTGCGAATTACTACATTGCCGTTTTTACTCATTTATATTTATTGCAAAACTATGACTCTTCAACCGTACTCGTATATTACTTATATTAACTTCCGCCATCTCCACGTTTTCCTTAGCAATCGTTTAGTTCCGTCTGCATTAACACATATCCATCTTACATATAACATAAAGCGCTTAAAATAAATAAAAAGAAAATAAAACTAAATCATTGCTTGTATGAAGGTTAACTTTAAATAAATTGACATAACAAATGTAAAAAGGTAGAAATCAAAGATCGTATATATAGTTTTCTATTTAACTAAGGCTACCATATATATATATATATAATCGCTAGTGAATTTTAGGGAAAACATGACAGAGAGGGATATAATTAAACGCAATAACGGAACAGACTGAAAAATATTAAATTTAAAACACTTTCTCTCTCGTGCATATTTATCATAACATTATTCTATTTTTATTACAAATATAATTTAATTACCTTATTACTCAACAACACCATAATCCAAAATATGTGTGAGGAAGGTAATATCTTGCCGAAATATTTTTTAAGTGTTTGTGGCGACCCGTTTATAATTTATTAGTAGGTACTTTACTTCAGAAAGTTAAGTAAAAGTGAGATGATTTTAAGAATGGTTACCATTTGCGTTACGCGATTCGCTTAGATTTTTAGGGTTGATTTTAATCGTAGAATTTGTAAAAACTGAAAATATTTAAAAAATGAGAACGTCTCCGGAATTGATAAGTCTACTCAACTACCGTGCTTGAATATGTTTTGTTTTTTTTGTTTATTGCTTTTTTCTTAACATCTAAGTTTTGAAAAAAAAAAAAAAAAATTAAGAGCGCACTCTCAAAAATCCGAATCAACAAAAATCAACACCGTTTAGATTGATGGAAAGTGATTTTTATTTTAAATAATGCTGCGCCGTATTACTTTTTGAAACTAAAGAAAAGTAAAAGAAATTTTCGCCCTGAAACGCGAATAAAATAATTATGTTTTACAATTCAGTAAACTGAAATTATAAAACTAAAATTTATAGAGGTGGGATGAAAATGATGAAGTACTTTAGCTTTTGTAGCTATCAGTGACGAAGATAATTCAGTGCCCCAAATAGCACGATCGTGATTTTGTCAAATATACTAACGAATAAATTAATGTGATAAATATTATTAATTCTGAATTTCAGCGTAAATAAAGCGTTTTGAAGTTTACATTAAGTGTTTTGTGATTTCTGATGATTTTAAATTTCTTACACGAAATATTTAAAACAAGACTGTACATATTTTAATTGACATTCTTACGTAAAAGAAATTCCGCTATTTTACTTTTAATAAAAATTTTACGCAGGTATATACCGAATTCTTTCCTTAGACATATACATAAACAACCAGTACAAAAAACAACATACAACTTTTACAACCATCTCTTTCAAACAGCGAAGCTCGGAATTTTACATTCGTTTCGTAGCAGTACGCTCACTCTCGTTGTCGGTATAGCTCGGTAGAAACTTTTATAAAATTTTGATTTAAAACATTAAAAAGTACGGGAAGAAGTTGAATTTCGAAAAAATGGATGTATGTATATATTTTCTCGCCTACGAAACAAATATTTCGATAAAAAATGCAATAAACCGATTTATATTTATACAGTGGAAATCGATTAAAATAACATCAGTTATAGCTCTACAAATATCGGCTGTAGCAACGGATGTAGTTGGAACTCTGGCAGATGTTCATAAAACCATATGTTAATTTCAATCGGTTATAACGGATAAATCAGTTATTGCGATCAAAATTTTAATTATCTTCAAATATGACGGTTCAACATTTAGTTTCAAATATGACGGTTCAACATTTAGTTTCAAATATGACGGTTCAACATTTAGTTTCAAATATGACGGTTCAACATTTAGTTTCAAATATGACGGTTCAACATTTAGTTTCAAATATGACGGTTCAACATTTAGTTTCAAATATGACGGTTCAACATTTAGTTTCAAATATGACGGTTCAACATTTAGTTTCAAATATGACGGTTCAACATTTAGTTTCAAATATGACGGTTCAACATTTAGCTTCAAAAATTTTTTCAGGTGGATTTAACACAAAAATCATATTTGAATATTTTCTCAGGGGAAAATGAAAAGTTTATATGGATGAAAAATGGTCTTGTGTAAAGATTATCAAGCACATTAGCAAAATATGTCTTTGCTTCTTCATATTATTAACGACCTGACTTTTTTTATATATAGCTGATACACTATTTGCGCTTCTTTCGATGACAACGTTGCGCGATCGTCCAAATCAGATTTCGTAAAAAATTTCAGATATTTTTTCTCGCACTGTGCTTCAAAATTTTTTCATTAAGCAAATTTTGCACATCCCGTTTTCGTAGCAGTGGAATGGTGTATACGAATAAACACTGATCTAATATTCTGGAATAGCCACTATTTCCTATTAAACATTTGTTTTATATTAAGTTTTCATGATCACAATATTTTTTTAAATAAAAATGAAAATACATTTAATATGGATAATATAATAAAATAAATTTGAAGTACTTTGACAGTGTATTCAAATTATATTACCTATGACGCGAATACTTGTAACATTTTTAAACATAAGTATTTCGTCTTTCGGTTTACCGTCGCATGTTATTGCTCATTTTTATATTTTTAATCGGTCTAGCTGTCGCGAAATATCCATATTTCAATGATCCATGTTCAGTAGAGAAAACGTTCATAAAATTTTTCGAGATCTCTAATATAACAACGACAAATCGGTGTTACAATCATCAAATTATTTAGATTTCACCTCCCATCGTTAAAATTTAATTCTTTTCCGTGATTCATTTTACATCGCGACGTTAACTGCAACAAAATAAAAAGCACTTAGAGTACTAACTAAATACGTAACTAAATATCGTCACGAGCTTGTAACTGCGTTGCATAAAAATCGGTTACAGTCCCCAATGGGGAAGAATATCACGCCCGGAGCAAGTAGATATGACTGTAATTCTTTGTTGATTACTGATCACAGGATCATTCTAAATCCCTTTGTACACATACCGATTATCGCTAGTTTTTTTCCGATCTGACGAGATTTATGAATGTTTCTTTTTTTTTTCCCCGGCCCACTAAGCGTTCGTGCATTCGAGCTATACAGCATGAACACATCGAAACGTTGCAATATGTTTGCGTTGCTTGATGCAAAAGGACGAATTTTTTTTAATATGATGTCTCTGATCCGAATAAACGGTTTTCGTCGAAAACTAAATGCAAATCGGATAAATTTCAATACATTAGTTCAAAATCGCTTTTTAACAGGTTGCGCGTAATCGAGAAAATTCATAACACTGCACGACCAATGTTTCCGGACTTTTTCATTCGAAATAAATCTCATAATTTTGGAACTCGATCATAAAGAAGCGATATTTTAGCTAGTACAAATAATTTTATTCTGAAACTTTTTTTTTTTTTCTTTTATATATAAGTACATATTGCATATACGATGTTTTAAGTTATCATTTTCGTTTTCCGATGAAATATTTCGTTTTTATATAGAAAGCTGTGTGTGGCGTATGAAATTTACGGGTATTTAGGGAATGGAAAGCATTGGACGAACTGTTTAATTCTTAGCAATTGTTATGTTATTATAATAGAACGCTCATTATGAGATGTAAGTAATATAAAGCGAAATACAACCTTTGTTGTAGGAAGTTTTAGAGCAGTGTCCTCTTAGTAACTGCGCATCATATGCTGAGTAACATAAACACACCAGTATGTTAAATACTAAAAATATATATTAAATAATAAATACGGAACATATTATGCGACATGTTTCGGGAAACAACTAGCGAATCTCTTTTGCAATATTATGAAGTAAATTTAATTTCAAAAGTATCTGATGAATATAACGTTATGTTTTATACTAGAGATATGTGTGGATAATATTCTTTGTATTTTTGAAAATAATAATAACTTAAACTAATATTTTTTTACAATTCTTAAACTGAATAGACAACTCCGACTTCAATGCACTATTGAAATTGTTTATATAAAATAAATTATCTGGATATCACTTTAAATCTAACTAATAATAAAATTAATTAAAACAAATATCGTTAAGAGACACTTACTGACTTAACAATTAATTAACACTCAAATCACCCTGTTATACTGAGAATATTTATCATTTATATCTTATATAGAACGAAAAATACACCATTTTCGAATAAAAATATCGAATTTAATACTATAAAACAAATTGCGGTTAATAATAATTTTGATCTTAACATTATTAAATACTGGTATAAAAAGTATATAATAATGAGTAATAATATAAATAATAACATAAAATTACCATGGTAAAAATTCATATTAACCCTCATATGTGAGGCATTTCACGTCAAATGCCCCAGCGCGTCGCTTGAGCGCCAAAACGCTTACTTTTCAACTAACGATTACGCTACTAAGAATCATACACAAAAAATAACAACAACACGTTTTCGATGTATTTTTTCCTCAGCTTTCCCCAATGAAATCATTCGCCCTTTTTTGAAAATGTGCCGTTTTAACCTCAAACAAAAACACAAAACCGGTTATATCTTTAAAAACGCATTTTTAATATTTTCTTTAAAATACTCTAAATCATCGAAAGCGGGAGGGTTTTTTACGTCGGTGTAGTAATTTTCAGAGTGTGTTGTTTTTTTTTCTTTTACGAGATATTGAAAGCCAAAATAAAGGCGTGACATGCGGCACAGTGTGTTTTCCGTATCAATAATATTTACTAAATAACTAATTCTACTACACATAATAAGTACATATTAATTTATACATTGAAACATTCTTTGTACATTTTTAACATAATGTATATTTACATAAGTACCACAAAAATTTATTTATTTGTTTCCTTCGTTTTCAAAATTTTCTTTCTGTTTGTAGATCATTTTTTTTTTTTTACATTGGGAATAAATGAATCTGATTTACGTTTATAAATATATCAGTTCTACAATTATTAAACATTTTTGCTGTTTCTAGTATCGATGGATATTCATCTTTTTTAGACGCGGGGGAAAGTTAAACAACTTGTTTCGCTGAGCTAATTACTTTTACCAAACGGATTAATGCATTTTGAATGAAAAACCGAATATAGCGTTAGATAAAAAATAACAAATAATTAATCTATAATAAATAAGTTAGTTAATTAAAATTAATTTCCGAAGTTATACCATTAGAAATTTTAAAAATTTTAAAAAACTGTTAAATTTAGTTACACACGTTATATTTTTTATTATTATTACACGAACATATGTAAATACGTTCAATTCGCACAAAAAATATATAACGTCATTTATAAAACATGTACGTAATAAAACATTGAAAAATAATTTAAATTTTTACATTATAAAATTAGTCCGACTAGTTTGCACAGATCCAACTGATCAATTTCAAAATAAAATGAAACATTTAGTAAATTCCTTTTACTAAATGTTTTATTTCATTTTGAAATTGATCAGTTGGATCTGTAGAGATCGGTCGAACTAATTTTATAATGTAAATAATTTCATTTTTTTAATGTTTCGCGCTTATTTTCGAAAAACTACCTCGGCTATGTTTTTTTTTCATATGCTTCTTCATCGAAGAGATATCGAAGGTGTATTTTGTTAGGTAGGGCAGTGCGTACTTCACAGTTTTCATTACATCAAAGTGTGTGAAAATCGACCGAATATTCCGAAAAACTAAGATGCACTAAAGCTCCGTCAAACTTTTCTCGTACACTTATGAAATACGTGCTTACACCTCTCTTCTGACAAGCGGAATCTAGTCCTATTTACTGTGCAAAACTGGTGATTTTTACACTATATCATGAGATTGTAACTGGTAAACGCCGTTACCGGTGAAAGATAGATGCATTCCGAAGAGGATGTATGTTGGGATAAGGCTGATAAGGAAATGAGAGAAGACAAAGCCGGAATAATGCGACGCTCGCAGGGCCTTATTAGATGTAGCCCGGTGAAAAAGTGCACACCTTAAGAACACCTGTTACGGTGTTAAATGCTCCAGTGGAACTGGAAAATACAAGTAATTATCATCGCCCGGGATAAGCCCGAGCGAATTAAAAGTTAATATAAATAAATAAGTAAACATTCTAAGAATCTGTAAGCAATATTCGCATTCTCGACCGCGCTACAGACCGCCATGAAAATCGCAGTTATATTCAATCGTCGCTAGACCGAGGAACGTACTTATTTCACCTTTTTCCGTACGGCCGAAAGAACGTTTACCGGCAAAACTAGTCTAAATCGTTTCAAGTGCGCAAACGGAGACTGAATTTTTTCAGCGGCCATTAATTTCCTCCTCGAACCGTAGTGGCGTTCTAATACCGCTGCTCTTCTTTCGTCGATCCAACTCCGCTGCCCGGGTTAATGTAACTGCGAACCGAACAGTCCTAAACGGGTGCATTAATCGGTCGAATATAATTTATCGAAATAATTAATTGCCCGATGTGACGAGAGAGACCTTTGTTCTTCTTAGAATAATCGGGAGATTAATCGCGGCACTGCTGCGAGCAGTCCGTGTACTTCACAGGCGCGCTACCGTGTTCTTCTCTTGACAAATGAACACCTTCTCGTTAATACGCAAATAACAATACGCGAATGTACACGTATGTGCATGCACCAGCGCGACATTCGCAGAAAGCCGGGTCGGTACCTGACAATTAGCTGCGCAATACGCACACGACGTAACAGTGTGCCGACGGAGAGGCTCGGATGACGTGCGCTAATCGCGGACTTGTGCGAGAACAGAAGAAAATTAACGCCGTCAATTTCGCCGAATGCGAAACGAATTACATCGGCGCCACTCGACTAACGGCTTGTTTCGGCATCGTCACTTCCATTCCCGGACGACGACTCGTTGTGCTTCACGGCAGCCTTCGCGAAATAGCGACCGAAGGAGCCGCTGAAAAAGAACTGACAAGTAACGACTGGGAAAAACTGTGTTCATAGTAGCAGAACGGTAAAGCGGCTCTCGCCTCTGAACAGCGGAATTGTGAGAAGACATCGGATGCGTCTGCGTTGAAATAATAATTTTAACATACTGTTCTTTTCAGTACGATTAAGACCGAATGCTGCAATTTAATTCCGGTTTCACGCCGGAAAGCCTTTTTTAATTCGCCATCTCTGCAGTGTGTAGGGCTGGCCTTTTTCTCAATGTTAAAAATCGTTCACTTTCTGTTTGACAAGACACTCGGCCGAATATGATTAGGGTCTTTTTCAAAAAGAAAAAAAAAAAAGGTGAGGGCAGAAAAGTTTGCTAGAAAAACGCGTGTCAACTACTTCCGCTCAGAAATCAAACCGGTTCGACTGGACTGAAATTTTATCCGGAAATACAGATTTTAGTTGCGAAAAGTAGGTTAAGATTTTTTCGACAAAACCGACCGGACTTTTTTCGCTCCTTAAAATCGTCGTACGATTTAAGCCTAATTACACTTTGGAACGATATATCGGCGACCGGATTTTAACGAATAAATACCCGGAAAAGAACCGAAAACCAGTTAATCTCGAATCACGGACAAAAATAAACGAGGAAAACTTCTTCACGCACGTAAATGGAGTTTTTTCTTTTTATCCAAAAAATTTCATTCCATCTTTAAATGGAATGAAGCGGCAAAAGTCGTACAAACGGCGTCGTCAAAAATCGATGCGATAACATAAAAAAGATTTAAAATTTACCGTTCGGAACGGAAGAGCGATGAAAAGTTTTTACGGTATCCTCTTCGTCGATGGCATGACACGAAGAGCAATTGATTTGAATTTCTGGCATGAAGACGTCGTAGCGACATAGTATAAGACATGTCGTCGGTGCTCACTAAGATGAACAGGAACGTGTAAAAAACCGAAACGCGCGATATTTGCTTATTTTTGTAAAAAATTAATAGGTATTTCCGATGATGAATTATTTTATAAGTTACCATTAGTAATTATAACGTCCGTTTCTTTGTATTCGCTTTGTAATATTGAACAGATAAAACGAGGCACAAAACAAAAATTATATTTTAAATTTTCAACAAAATTTAACTCCAGGGCGTACTTTGGTGGTTTGGGGGGGGGGGTTACCTCCTCGAAATTTTGGAGAAATTTGATGTTAGGGGTCGTCCAAAGGCACAGAAAAACGAGCAACTACTGCTCAGAGCGGTACAGTTTGAGAGGCGAAATCCTATTTATTATACTTACACCGTAAGGGAATGGTTTTTTAAAGTGATACGCTTATAGGACATCCTCCCCTTCTTTCCTCAGCTAATCATTCCCGACCATGGTCGGACATCTATCCTTCTTTATTTTCCAATCCCGCCTCTCATTATCTTCAAATTCAGCTGGTTCCCTGTTCTCCGCGGTGATTTCATTCCTCTTCTTATCAACGCTCCGCGATCGTTTCCTTAATCAGACTGCGTTTTCTACCCTGTTCACGTTTTCGCTTTTCCCTGTTCTCCTCTCCCGATTGTCCCCTTCATAGTTCCATCTCTCCTTTCATATGTGATGCAAACTACATCTTCTTTGAATGCCCTGCCCTTGATTCTGAGCGCTCTGTTTTGTACTTTAAAATCTTAACACTGGGTCCTCCTGCTCCTTATAATTCTTCCTTTGTCCTTTCCTTTCCATCTCCAGATATAATAATCCCTGTACTACAATCCTTCCTAAGCTTTATTTCTAATCGTCTCTCTATTTAACCCTTTCCATAATTTCTGTAGTTGTTGGGTCAAAACCGCTGGCGCGCCTAAAAAATAATATATAAAATAATAAAAATTAATAAATACTGGATTACAAGCGAAATACTTTGCCCTTTTTATTCGTGTTCAATTATATTTTATTTATAAAATAACCGCGTCGTTTATTATTTTCTTCTTTGTTTTTTTTTTTTAATCGCTTTATAGCGAGGGTAAAGATAGTTCAATGCGAAATATTTTTCTTTTTTTTTCTCTCCCTTTCCCGAAACTTCGGGTAGGCCACATTTATTTACTAAAAAAAATATTGATTTATTATAATAACGGTATTAATATAACCCATCCAATTAAGTATTTGGTATTATATTAATTACCAATTTATAGTTTCTTTTACAATATCTACTATATTTCTATTACTTACTTAAAATATAAATGTACATTATTTTTCCGGAATTTTATTTCTTCAGTTGCAAATTTGTTAGACTCATTAAAATAATTTTGTACAAGTTGTTTTATATCATAATTACAGAGTCTATTATTATTATTATTATTATTATTATTGCAACCTCGCAGTATATGAAAAACATCATCTCTAAAATTACATATTACACAGTTGTCAGAATCAGATATCTTAAATTTATATAAATATACCTTAAATAGACCGTGCCCTGTTATAAATTGGACATAGCGTAATAAACATGAAATTCAGGTGGACTACTGGAAGAAAAAAAATAGAAAGGAAAGACTGAAAAGAAAACGAAAATCAGAAGTAATTTAGATTGTGTTAGTTCTTGCAGTTTTTTATATGGCTGCTTATTAGTGTATCCTAAAAAAAAGTGGTATTAGATTTTAAAAAGCGCAATAATTGTCTTTTAATATTGTTGTTGTTTCTTCGCTTAATTTTTTAAATTTTTTGACCCCCCCCCCCAGAAGTGATCAAGTACGCCACTGTTTAACTCCATTTTAAAATTTATTAATGATAATCCGATCACATGAATTATTATTATTTTATGTATATACAAAAACACAGATATATTATAATTAATAATAACGTACAAAAACTAATAATCCTTTTACTGATAATTGAATTAGGACTTTTTTCGTATTATTTTATTTTTATCGTGTTAATTATTATTTCATTGCCGATTTTTATCGTTTTATCGACTTTTATATATCAAATTAGTTTTACTTTTTCACTAATGTAATTCGTAATTACGAAACATGTAAGTGTTTTTATTAATTTTTTAACGTTTATAAAATGTAATTTCTATTTTATATATTGTGTTTTGTGGGTTTTATATTAAAGTTATTTCATTTCGTTCAT
Source organism: Icerya purchasi (assembly GCA_039619475.1). Classification (NCBI taxonomy): domain Eukaryota; kingdom Metazoa; phylum Arthropoda; class Insecta; order Hemiptera; family Monophlebidae; genus Icerya; species Icerya purchasi. Next base: position 53,740,021 of record CM077116.1, on the reverse strand, counting down.
TATAATAGTGTAATCAGAAATGAACGGGACACGTGGACATCAAATTCGCTCGTTCCGTTTAGGAGAAACATTCGTTTTAAAACAAGAAAAAAAGCTTGTAAGATTTATACGTCTTCTCTATTAATCTAGCAGAGATCTGGGTAAACTTTTTAGCCATTTCCGAATGAACTTTAAATGACTCAATTTTGGGGAAAAGTAAGTAACAAAAATAAGTTTCGGGATGTGCGACACCGTATATTTTTCTATTAATTATTGCAACGAATTCGCACGTGCATTCTGGTACAAAGTCCCTGTTTATATGAAGCCAGTGTGTGTTCGGAATCCGGTTGAAATTCCCTTTCCCTCACTGCGTCCAGTGTTGGATGCTTTGCCTTTAAGGCAAAATTCGATTTCGAGCGCCACGCACAAGACCGTGTGAATAATATTACTTTTTTTTCTTATATACTTTTTCTTTTCCATCTACGAGAAATGGTGGGGAAAGCTTCTCTAAAACTTTTTCTCATCTAAAGACGAAATTTAATAAAATTCAATAATTGAGAATCTTAACAGCACACGCGCATATTATTCACTACGTTATTCTTAATCCGCGGTATAATAATATATTTTTTGCCCCACGGGCATGTCCCGGGCTACTTTATGTAAGATAACAAAGGTTAAATTCTGCTTTGTAAAACTGCCAAGATTTTTATTTAATAAAAATCGAAGATGACGTAGTCAGTTGAAAACGATTTTTCTGAGAGAATTTTAGATGAAAAAAGAGTGCGCTCAACTTGCGAAGTTCGAAAGGCTAAGTTTTTATATATAAATATATTTATGTATATGTATGTGTTGTACAAAATGACGTGTGGAAGTTAAAATCAGAATTAGTGTACAAAGTAATTGTCTTAATTCAATGGCATAGTATTACTAAGTTAATTGAAAAACGCAACTTTTTACGGCAAGAAAAAGGAAAAGAAGCTTCCACCGAAACCAATTTTTTGTCGACCACCAAAACTGACTGCCCTTTGTTATCACCGGGTACGATGGAATTACTGCTGTGAAAAAATTAATCGCGCGACAATTGCCCCAATTGCAAAATTACTCGCATTTATCCTGAGACTACTTTCGTAGCAATAATTACCAAATTCCTCGCGGATCGAACAGAGCACTAACAGAATACCGAATCGCACGTCGTATATGCCGAGAACATTAGACTATTCTAAGCTTTTATATATCGGAGGACCCTAGTCGTACGTACACTATAGTAATAGAGTAGAAACTAACTAGTTCATACGCGGACCTGCCCCAGATAATACCAGTTCTCATATATAACTTCTCGATGTCGAAACAAAACATACTACGAATAAATACGTATCTTTTAAATTGCGAAAACACTGACGGATGTCACGCACCACGTTAAGATCGATACGCACTTGTACAGTGGAGCGTCGATTATCCGAACGTTCGATTATCGGAACCATTTTTTTTTAAATTTTTTTTATGTGTAATTTTAATTAAATTGATGATCTAATTTACTTATTGGGAGATATGTATTGTTATAATTATTGTTGTTTTGAATAAAATTAAACAACAATAAAATTATTTTTCTCAGAATGTCTATAATGGAAGCCATCAACAATTATTTCTCAGAAACTGCTTCGTTACATTTTGTATCTGGTTCAATGTGTGTTCAATGAAATTAGACGCTGAATACGTGTTAGTTTACTTAGAACTGTATATGTAATTGTTTCATTGCATTAGATTCTGAGAAACCCTTTCCGTTCATTTGACTGGTTGTGGATAGCTTTCAGTTTCAAACCATTCTTTGAAAGGTGTATACCGTATTGTGATCGTTCTTTTTTTCATTTTTAATTAAAACATGTCAACAAAAAGAAAACAAGTGGTACTTTCTTTAAAAGATAAAATTGAAATTATTACGCGGCTAAAAAAAGGTGAATCGGGTCAGACATTGTCTATCGAGTTCGGTGTTGGTAAATCAACGATAACGGGTATAAAAAATAATTCTGATTCAATGGTCAGGTACTCACATAATCTTGACAGTGAGGTGGGCAGTTCAAATCGTAAAACTATGAAAAAAGCGAAAAGTGAATTGGTGGAAGATGCTGTTTACACTTGGTTTTTGCAAAAACGGTCTTCAGGGCAGCCCATATCGGGGCCCATTTTGTGTGAAAAAGCATTGGAATTAAACATGAAGCTTGGCGGTGACCCAACCTTTATCGCAAGTTCTGGTTGGTTAAAAAATTTCAAATCGCGACATGGGATACGGCAAATAGAAATTCACGGAGAAAAATTAAGTGCTGATGCTCCAGCAGCAGATTCTTTTTCCGAGAACTTGAAGAAATATCTTGAAGTTAAAGAGTATGATTTGGATTTCGTTTACGATGCAGATGAAACAGGCCTCTATTGGAAAGCTTTGCCATCTAAGTCATTAGTGTCTAGAAAAGAAGCTGCAGCTCCTGGTTACAAAATGAGCAAGGATCGCGTTACAGTAATGGTGTGCGCCAATGCATCTGGCACACATAGAGTTCCGTTGTTAATGATACGTAAATCCAGAAACCCACGATGTTTTAAAAACGTGAAAATTCCGTTAATGTACACAAGCCAAAAAAATGCATGGATGGACAGCGATTTGTTCATAAAATGGTACGAAAACACTTTTATTCCCGAAGTGAAAAATTTTCAGCAACGTAGTGGAAAAGAAGGCAAGGTTCTTCTCCTTTTGGACAATGCTCCGTCACACCCATCGCCTGAAACTTTGAATAAGGTGAGTGATATGTTTGAGGTGAAGTTTTTGCCCCCTAATGTAACTTCTCTAGTTCAACCTATGGACCAGAACGTTATCGAAACATTAAAGAAACTGTACCGAAAACAGCTCATGCATCGTCTGCTTTTAGGTGATTCAAATGACGATGAAACAATTTTTTCTGCGTACAAAAAAATCAATTTAAAAGACTGCAGTTATATGTTGGTCGAAGCATGGAATGGAGTCAAAAGCTGTACCTTGCAAAAGTCGTGGAATAAATTACTGAAACCATCCAAAGATGAAATCGAAATCCACGAGCATGATAATGAAATTTCATCGGGAATTGTGGATGAAATGAGTAATATTAGTGTTTTCGCGGATTGTGATAAAAATAACGTGAACGAGTGGCTACGTGTGGACAGTGATGATCCAGGCTTTCAGCTGCTGACAGATGATGAAATTGTTGAAAAACTACTACGTGGTGAAGACCTCACAGATGACGATGATGCAAATGAGGAACTAGAAGAAGATGACTCGGGACCATCTCATGGTGAGGCATTCCAAGCACTGGATTTGGCGTTCCGGTGGCTCGAACGTCAAGAAGAGTCAGACCACACGCAGTTATTACAACTGAAGAGAATCAGAGACCTAGCTGCTATGAAGAGAAAGTCGACATTGAAGCAGACAAGTATTAAAACATTCTTTAAGCCACAGCATTAATTTTGATAAAACTTCGATTAGATACACTTTGATTATTTTTTTGCATATATGTAAATACATATTTTTTTGTTGTTATTTTCATTAAGTACAATGTAGCTGAATTAAAATATTATGTACGTACTTCATAACACTCATTTCTTCACTTTGCACATATGTACATACTATGTTAATATAAATAAACAAAGTTGTTTTTTTTTACACCGGTTTTGTTTTTGATCTTCCTTTTAGTTATTAAATACATATGTACAAAAAAAAAACAAAAATTAAACACAAAATAAATAAAACTTCGATTATCCGAACCATCTCTAACAACATTAGTTCGGATAATCGACGCTCTACTGTATATGTAGCAGCGACTTTACCATCGGCCGAGATGTATTTTCGAAATTCTTTTTTTTTTTTTTTTTTTTTCAAAGAAACAGTCGAATAAAAATAATACTTTAGAATTTGAATAAACGTATCGTTTGTACCCTTCAATGAAGACGCATTTACCGAACAGATTTAGTTGCATTACTATCAAAGTAAAGTAAAGTAGGTCCCATACATCCTTGATAAGATATTATTGTGAAGTTAAGGTTCACAGTCTATTAGGCCTAATGGATCTGAAAAAAAATACTAAGGCTAGTTCCTCTCTCTCGGTCGTCAGTACATTTCCAGATTTCTCTGGCACCCAATTCAATTTTAGATTAGGCATAAACCTATGAGTGACTTGGATGGGGAACAAGAGGAGCTCGTGGTGACCTTCGGTTTGGCAACCAAGTATCTTAGACTATCGCGCCAATTACTAGTGAAATAATGCACTTTAAATTTAAAATTCTTATTAAATATTTACGTTAACATACACGATATGTATGTTGTTTCCCATGTAATTCGCTTTTATGTAGAACAACGTCTGCTTAGAGCATGTATCAACATGGCTTACCGGAGGAGGCAGCATCACCAAAAGATTTAGAGCAGTTTCGTCAACCGTATGATTCATATCGTAGTATCTATAATTCGATAATTTCTCGACTAAAATCAAGGCGTGTGTGCCGATTGAGTCACAACAGTCAGAGATACGTTTATGTGACACCGTATTTTGTCACTGAATGGTCGTAACATAAATGTGTGATAGCAGAACGACGCCGATAACATATATACATTTTATGTACTTATTATTTATTAATTAATTAATTAACCGCGATAAGCCTAGTCGTAGTATAAATTAAAACTTAATTATTTCGCATACGCTTAGCGATATTGACGTATTCTTAACATTACAGATATTTAATCCCCTATGTAGTTATTAATTACGAATTGATTAACCACTGAACTTGCTAATTGTAGGAATATCTGCAGTAAAAGAACACTCAAATAGAAAATGTTCAACCGAGTTGATACAGGGATTGCGCAAAATAAACAAGTGTCTGATAGTCTTAGACATAAACGTTTCGGATACAATCCGATATTACTCCATATCCAGACAGTACTGGACTGGTATAGAAAATTACCTCCAACTCATCTTTTGCTATGGAAGAACTTGAAAGTTATTCTACCATGCAAATCATTGGCCCATATCTATTCTGCCATACTTCGTTTATAATTACGTTAATTTCCTTAATAAAAGCATTCTTACAATTGTATAAGTTATAATTTAATTCAACACTAAATGGAAAATGGAACGTATCTACTACGTTAGCTTTTACAAAAATGAAGTTATATTATATACATATATTGAATTCGGAAATCAACGCCGACTTAAAAATACTTAAGTCAATAGGCAGAATCCCAGTAATAACTGGAGTTGACACAGTTCCCCGTATAAAGAATCCAGCCGATAGTATATATGCACAAATTCATCTGGCTCGTAATATTCATTTCGCGCAGTTCTGACGTCGCTGGGCGTTAAAAATATACGCCGGATACTAAAATTTTGAAGTACACTAATTAATTTTTTCGTACGTAAAAATTTCTTCTACATTTAAAAAAATATATATGATTACGATTACGCACGTTGCTTTCGGCAATTATCGTACCATCATTCGATAGTTAGCAGAATCTGAGCTAGAATATGTCAAGGTCCTTATCAGTTCTACGAGCCCGGTGAATTTATCTGCACTTTATCACCTCTTGTTAACTTGTTAACGTTATTTATGTCTCTCTCTCAATTTTCCAGTTTCACTTTTTATCCTCGACTTCCTCAACACGATTTTTTTCCCCGTTGTTCTTTTTTTAGAGTGTTTTTTTTTTCTTTATTTTTTTCCTTTTTTGAAATCAAAACAATGACCCAATCAAAATTCATCCACCAAGTTTTTTAAAAAGAATTCGATATTGTATTTGTAAATGAAATTAAGATCTGAGTATGAGCTATACTATTTTAGAAACAGCTCTCTCCTACTTTCATTTTTCAATTTCTCCCTCCAATTCCTCATGTACAATCTTCACCTTACGTCCATATAACAACTCTTCTTTAATCAGTTTATCTTTAAATAATTGTCTTACTATACTAGTCTCGTCTTTTCGGTACATTAGGGTTTGTTTTTTTTTAAAAATAAGCGGTCTTCCCTTTTACAGTCATATAAACGATCTTCACTCCTCCATCTTTAAAAGATTAAACCTCCTCAGGGCTTTCTGTTCGAACAAGTAGAGGGTGATTCTTTATTATGTTATATAAATTTAACTAGATTATTGTTCTCTCCTGTATGCTAATGTACCGAAATTGATTCTCTTGAAACTTGACCGCATCAAAAATCTATGCCTCTGTCCATGCATTCAGTTCCATTGTTCTTCCATAGGTCTCACCCAGGATATCGGTTCCTAATTAATCGTCTTCCATTCTCCTCTTCCAAACTCGTCCATTCTTACATATTTTTCTTCTCCAAAACTTGCCGATTCTGTGCTCAAAAAATCCCTATTCTCACTCATTCGCCTTTATTAGTTTATTCCTACATCATTTCTTTCAGTAAATCACCATATTTCATCCTTAATTATACAAATTTCCTTCGCCTTCCAAGGCTTGGTCTTTCTTCCGACTTCTCATAAATCTTCTCCCGATTCGATTATCATTAGTGAATTTAACTTTATCACATCAATTCCGCCTTCCGCCTTCCCCCTTCACTCTCGTATTTACACCGATGGTTCTAAGAGTCTGGAGGGAATGGGTGCCACCTTCACTATATCTTCTCTTAATCACTATGAATCCGTTAAATTACCTTCCTTTTGTTCCGTTCTTTCTGCCGGATCTCTAGCTATTCTCCGTGCTATCATTCATATTTCTAGTTGAACTAATAATTTCCTGATTGTTTCAGACACTAAAAGTATTCTTTTAAACATAACTTTTCCTCTCCTTCCTCCGTCGGTAGATCGTACTATTCGAACTTTAATCTTCCAGTTGACTTTCTGTTATGCTATCCATATCGATTTCTTTTGCGGGTCCTTGGTCATGCGGTGATCGAAAGAAGCAGGCTGATGTACTTGCCCGATCTACTGCACATAATGGTCGATTTCTTACTAAATTCCCCCTGCGTCTAACACAAATTTCCCCCTCAGATACTGTCACTCTAAATTACGGCGATCTCTCTATCCTTCCTCTTTTTTCGAATGCTCAATTTTTTCATCTGTCGATTCAGCCCTGCGTATCGACTATCATGCCTTTCCGTACCTCCGTCGTTCTTTCATTTCTGTCATCTGTCGTCTTTGCTTTAATCATAACTTACTTCCATTCTTTCTTTTTTGAACCTCAAACAACCGCCGACGCCCTGTCAAGGGTATGGGACTTACTTCATTTTACTTTACCCAGATGATTGACGTTTTTTTTCTAATATTCCACTCTTTTTTTTACCTTCTGCTCTTAGGACTTTCTTTTCCTACAACGCTTCCTTTATTCTTTCGTTTCCTGCATCTTCTATAGTCCTTACGATTGTCTTGTTCTTTTTCTCAATTTGTAATCGTATTAAAATCTAGTTTCTTTCCCTACCGATGACTTCCCGAACTGTGGCGTTGGATGAATGCCTTCGGTAGACGAGCCCAAAAAAAGAAAAAAAGAAAAAAAAAATCATTATTTATTGGAGAAATTTAATAATTTATTGTTCTATATTGTTTGTTATTAAAGTTTATTTTATTATATGAAATTTAATGTACTTCTAACAATTAAAAAATATGTGTTGTTGTTCTCAGGGTCGTATCTGAGGGGGGTTTTCCGGGTTCAGAAATCATAACTGCCTGAATTAAATGGACCGAAATTCAGAATAAATTTATTTCTTTTCAATTTTTAACAAAAGGAAAGAAAATTAAAATTTTTATGAATTCCATGGAAACTACTATTTTTAATTTGTTTTTACTGTAGTGTTCAAATATTGCATATATAATAATTGACTACAAGGCTTTACTGTACCATTTATAAATGAACATATTTCATGATAACACGCCCCCCACACACACATATATATATATATAAATATATATACATATGTGTATAATTATAAAAATATTTTCGTAACCCCCCCCCCCCCCGATATTTTGGCTTAGTTACGGCCCTGGTTGTTCTTTAAAAATTGATTACAAGGTCTTGTATACCGTATTTTTATTTGGTATTTATGTTTACGTTATCGGTAATATGTGAAATTCACAATTTTATATAATACGCGGAATTTTTCTGTGATAATGGAAATAATAAGTATTGCCGGTTGCGGATAACTTCCGTAGATTATATCTAACGATTCCACATAATCCCGAAAAGCAGCGGAATTTTCTGTACATAAATTGAAAAGTACTATAAAGCTGAAATATAAGTTCAGATGGAAAAAAAGTTTAAGAAACAAAAATTAGCACTCATTGCACATTTTTAGAAGAGATATTGTAACGTGTACATGTATAAAATTTTTTGTATGTTGCTTATACATAAGTGTTTTGGATAAAATGCCTAATATCATGAACTCGTAAAATTATCAAACCTGATTTATTTAACAGCTACTTAACATCCTAAACATGCAAATTCTAAATGAAAAATAACTTACGACATTCACTCACGTTTTATTACGAGAATATTATATTAAGTAGAATGTGTATACAAATCTATTAGTAAGATATACCACCGTATATGCCAAAATCCTTAAAACTGAACAGAATATTTGTGGTACAGTAAATGTTTTTTTTAAAAATGAAACATTCATAAATTAAACTAAAAAGGGAGCGCACACTAACGAATATCAGTCAGGAAATCTTGAGAGAAGAAGAACAAGTTGTTACTTAAACGTTAGTCGTTGTGTTCCACTTTACCAGTGCAACAATTCGATAAAGCGGGCTGCTGCTGCTGTTCGCGATAAAACCGTGAATGCTTCAGCGTATAAGTTTGCCTATTGGTAATGATGAACGAACGGGCTGCTACTGATATTCATGAAACAGCCTTAATTCTAGACAAAATTTTAAAGATTCTCCTCATTTTATTCGCCGTCGTACGCGCAGCCTTTTTCATTCCGTTAAACTTTTTTCATTCGAATATTAAATTTGCCGTAACTACAATACAGAACAATATATGTATGTATATGCGGATAAATAAACAGAAACGTTCATTCGAATCTTTACTTAATTTCGGTTCGCGTACAACGGCCTTCGTTCAATGAAGCCCCAACGGGGTTTGCAAAAATTTTATTAAAAAAAAAAAAGTCAACCTGCCACAAAAACAGTCCGATATGCTATTTTTCGAACAAATAATTCGATATAAATTTTTTTTAAAACACGCGTGCACTTACACAGAAACAGAACGAAATTGAAAATCACCGGAAATACGTATAGCGTTTCATATCTCGATAATGAAATATAAATTGTTGTTTGTTCTGACGTAAAAAAAAAAACGGAACAATTCAATTCAGCGCAATCTCATATTTTATTTAAAACAAAGGAAAAAATCAATCTGTATTATGATTGGTTGAAGCTGTATTCCTGTTTTATTAGTAGTAGTACGTCGACTAGAAATTCCCGCTTTTGCTTTATCCGTCATACGATCTTTTTTTTTTTTTTTCTTTTCTTTAATATATAAAAAAACCTATACGTACTGAACAAATTATTATTCATATGTGTAAAAAAAATGTTTAAAATCAAACACAGTTAGATCATCATATCCAGTTCGTGCAAAAAACCTTCCCGATATTTAGCGTCCGTGAAATATACAATTTTAAATCTTTAAATATATAGCCTGTAATCAGCACCAATTCTGGCTTGTCAAAAGGTAAGATAATGTGATCTGATGATGCAGATAAACTACCAACGACAAAAATATAGTTAAGCGTTAAATGAAAAATGAGTAACCAAAAATTAAGAGAATAATAAACCGGGAAACTGGCGATAGACAGATCCGAATTGATAAGGAAAATTTGGTTTTTCTGTCCGTGAATGAGTCCGCAGTCTTACACATGATAAGATGAACGATTTGACGTAGCAATCTGCGCTTTCTGTTTCTTCTTTATAGTGTCATACTTAATTCCTGAGCGTCGGCGGCTACCTATTCGTACATCTCAGCTGTACAGATGTATAGTGTTCATAGCAATTGTTATATGCAGTACGAATGTGTACACACGCAAGACAACACCCGGAACTGATAGTGATCGTTTGATTTATCGCGTTACAAGTGCAGTCCCCTGTGTATCTGCTGTGTACTGACCTAGCGCGCATATTATACGTGGTGGTTTTCCATTGCCTTCCACGTGATTATTAGCAATTATTTATTTAATTCTTGTAAAAAGTTCTGTCGTCGCTCGGGATCGAACCCGTGACCTCCGTAACGGAAGTCAAGCGCTCTAGCAGCTATAAGCTATCGTATTCCAAATAAAGTCTACAGCTGAACGCATTATCAGTGAAATAAATGTTCACCTTATTGAAATATTCTGGTGACTAAATTAGAAGTTAATTTTATTACGTTTTTAATAGGGGTAAGAAGACGACAGATAGGCACCTACACTTAAGAACAAAAAGAATGGAAGGGGCCGCCAGTTAAATTTTGATTCGCTCAATATAGGGTACGCAATGGGGAGGAGGAATTTTGAATTAAAATAGACGGGGAAACCAAATATAATGTTCGATAGAAAAGAATGAACATTCAAGGAAAGTATGATCGATATTACAGATATTATTGCTTCATTCATGGGTGCCAGAGGAAAATTGGAAAGGATGATTAGGTTGAACAGAGATGGATCTTGATACTAGAATCTAAGTTGGTATTTTTTACGATGAAACATGAGACTGAATTTTTTTTAAAAAAGAAACGAGAGAAAAAACGCAAATCAAACCAAAGAGAATCGTTCATGTCATTATCACGATACCCACCATTTGCCTATAGGAAGGCACAGAAAATCAACATAAACGGAGCAGCGAGAAAAAAGAAAGTCGGTAAATGCGAAGAATAATAATATCGTAAGAATGACGAGAAAATGAAAAGCAAATCGCTTGAGAGGCATTGATGAAAATGGAAACAATTAAATTTAAAAAGCGATAATTATATAAAAGCAACAAAATGCGGATTAGCCCTTAATTTTTTTAGTGCTCGTAGTTGACCAGCCCCTCCAAAAAAAAAAACAAAACTAACGTTTCCAATATTATCAATGAATTACCTGTAATTCTTACGAATGGATTACTTTCAACAATGAAACCGTTCTTTTTTATTTTACCTTTTACTTTATTGGCATTGTACTAAGAGCCGATTGGCAGAAATAATTATTCCTAACCATTTTCTTTGCTTATGTTATTTTTCCTGCGAATTTATCATCATCAGCCGCCAGGTGAAAAAGCAATAGAACGACAAAAATTGCATGTTTTGAATTTTTTCATTGTATATTTCGGTATCTGCTGCTATTAGAAAAATTAATCATTTTCTTAAAATTGATAAATAAACAATCGACTGGATTATAAGTAATGCAGAAAAATTAAAATGAACAAATATAAGATCAATAAATGATTAAATGAAATTGATTTCTCTGCCTGCAGAAACTAACACATCAACATGAATCGTTTAATTTAATACAGTTTGGTATGATTGATTAATTAATGACAACAATTTTACGAATAATATTGTTTAGTTTACTACATAAAAAAAAAAAAAAAAAAAGAAAACCGGGTTTTATAAAATTCTAAAACGAATTATTCTTAATTTTAATCTGAAAGCCTCAAGAAGAAATTTCAATTTTCTCAAGATTGTCTAATAATTCAACTGTTTAACCGAATTCAATTTAATTTTTCAATTTTTTTTTTTTTTTTTTTTTTTTTGGCTTAGCCAACCAAAGGCAGCTACCCAGCACAATTGGACTAGATTAGAGATTAAATTTGAATCCGGTCAGAAATTGATGACAGAAAAGAGACAAGAATAGGAACCACATTGGATGACGGCAAAGCTAAGATATAGGAAGCATTATATGGAGTAGGAAAATTCAGCTTTAACAGCTGAACGTACAGGATATTACGTTCGGATGAAAGACTGGAACATTCAAACAGCACGTGGTCAGGATCACAAACGAAGGAACTGTCGTCAGAGTGCAAAGGACAATAAAGGGATAGGGAAAGAACAAAACGATACCGTGAGGATGGGAGCAAAGTATGATTGAATCGCAGACGGCAGATAACGATGATGAAAAAACGTTTAAGAGTAGGAAAATGATAGAGCCAAGAACAGGAAGGGGGTCTAGGCTGAATAGAAAGGTAAAATGAGTTAGGATTGGAAAAGGAGCGAGGATACACATCCGACCAAAGTCTGACGTGCATTCTTTTGGAGAGGGGTAGTATGTTGTGAGCAGGAATCTTTTTAACAAAATGTGGAGAGTGTAACGCTAAGCGTGCTAAGGAATCCACCGTCTCGTTACCACCAATACCCGCATGACTTGGAACCCAAAGCAGGTCGATGGAAATGAAATGGGAAAGGGAAAGATTATAGATGAGAGAATTTACACGGAAAACAATAAAATCGAGGGAATATGAGGGAAAGGGAGAGGATATAGCTTGAAGAGCACTTTTGGAGTCAGAAATGATTAGGTATCGATCAGAGGAACGAGTTGAGGAAATAAATATAACGGCTCGAAGAATGGTATAAAGTTCCGCGAAGAAGATGGAGCAAAAAAGCGGCAGCCTGAAGGATTGAGCGGAATTACTAGCTGGGAAGAAAAAGGAAGCAGCTACTCCTCCTGAACTCTTGGAACTATCAGTAAATATTAAGGAATGAAGAGGAAATGAGGAATTAATAAGAAAATTAAATTCTTGATTGGCAGTTGCGGAGACGGAAGTTTTAGATGCTGAAGGGAGAGAAGAGAGTTTTAGTGGGTGAAAAAACCCGACGAATTTAAACAATACGATGAGAAACAAGGGCTAAAATAGGAGATTTATTAGGAGAGAAACGTCATTTATGAAAGATAGAGACAGATCTCAGAAAATTAAATGGAAAATCTTTTTGCAAGGAAACTGTATCCTAAATGTGATCGTCGGATGAACAAAGGGTTTACATTAGATTCAGCAAGAATAGCTGGAATAGGAATGGAACTGAATATCCTTAAGCAAAAACGAAGAACCAAATTTTGTGTTAAATCCAGTTTGAAGAGGAGAGATTTGGAGGCATTGCCATATATAAAAGAACAGTAATCTAGTTTAGATAATATATTTGATTTGTACAGCGGGATTAGGATTTGAGGATCACCGTCCCATCTCGTATGTGACAGGGCCTTGAACAGATTGAGTCGTTTGCGGCAAGAAATATTAAGGAAATTAATGTGCTCAAAGAAGGACAAGCGGTTATTTAGAAACACTCCAAGATAGCAGAAACAGTTGACTAGGGAAATAGGAAGATTATTCAGAGAAACATTGACAGAGGCTAAATTGTAAGGACGGAGAGAGAATACAACGCAGGAGGATTTAGAAGAGAAGACAAATAGATGAATGGAAGAAAGAGGAAGTTCCAAGACGTTTAGTGATCTGTTAAATTCCTCGTTGGCGGTTGTAATATCTATAGCTGAGGAGTAAAGGAGAATATCGTCGACATAGAACAGGAAAGAGGAAGAAATAGGGAGAGTAGTAACATTGAGCATACAGATATTAAACAAAGTGAGACTGAGACAAGAGCCCTGCGGAAGGCCACGAAAAACTTTTCTTGAAGGAGAATCTGTTGCAGAAGACAGACGGATAGATCGATTCAGCATAAAGTTGAGAACAAGATCAACGAAAGTAGGAGGAATACTAATGTGGATAACATTTGTTCTTTAAGGCAGGGAAGATAAACATTGTCGAAAGTAGCAGAGATATCAATAATGGCTGCCAAGGTGTATTTTTTGTCAATAAAGGATTTATATATATATTAGATACAAAAAGGCTTATACAATCAGCTGAACCAAGACCCGGACGAAAACCAAATATATTACTAGGAAGGATATTCAAGTTTTCCAACCACCAAACGAGACGCTTATTGAGAATACTTTCAAAGAGCTTTCTAAAGCAGGAAGCGAGTGAGATAGGTCGAAAAGAAGAGGAATTCTTTTTGGGAATGGGGATGAAAATAAATGTGTTCCAAGAGGAGGGAGTACTGCATGTATCAACAAAAGAATTAAACAACGAATTCAGGAACTGAAGAGCACTGTCAGAAAGATTTTGGAGAACAAGGTGGGGAATTTCATCGATTCCAGGTGAGGATTTAGACGCCTTATTTAAGGCAAGTTGGAGCTCATTAATATGAAAAGGAGAGGTAAGAAAATGAAGAGAGAGGATAGGAGTAGACAATAACATAATTTCCCCGATTCTTGGAACATAGGGTGGGGGGGGGTTGAGTCGATAAAGATAGAAAGGTTGTTATCAGAGAGGAAATGGTTAAAGGGATGACCGGCAGGCGAAGATTTGAAAGTCCTGGCAAGACTCCAAATCCGCGAGAGAGGGGTATTTCGTGTAAAAGAACTTTCTTTATGACAAATTTGAATCAACTAGAACGTTTTAAATTGCACACACAGAAAAGCAGACAAAAGCGACACTTGAACATTTCCTCTACATGATGTATCCAAGCTATTGATGAGTTTTCAATGCACTACAATTTTTAAATCTGCAGTGTTTCTATAAGGCATTTATAATTCGTCATATGGGGATAGAGGGTAACGAAATGGCAGATTCCTTGGCTCAGATTGCTGAATCCTCCCGCTTTTTTTTCTCTAAAATTCCCGTTTCTAATTTACTCCCATTGTGCAAAAAGTTTCATGTTAGATTTTGGTCAGATTTTTACGTTTCTTCCATTTCTAATCATCCTTTCTTTTATTTTTCCATCCAACTTAATCTTCCCACGCGGCCTTGGTTTTACGATTTTCCTTCGCTTCGCCGCTCCGTTATTGTCACTATTATCCGTTTACGTCTGAATCATACTCTTCTTCCTTCCTCACGTTTTCGTTTTCATCTCGCTCTTTCCCCTTATTGCCTTCTTCACTCTGACGACGAAACCGTCTGTGATCCTGACCATATCCTCTTGGAATGTCCATCCCTCGTGAACGAACGCACTTCTTTGTATTCCAATCTGCTGTCACTCAAACTTCCTACTCCTTATTGTGCCTCGTATATCTTATCGTTTCCGTCGATCTCAGTTGTTCCTATCCTCAGTTCCTTTATCTTATCAATAGCTGACCGAATCTACATTTTTTTTTATTTTTTTATTTTTTTTTTTTGGACTCGCCCTTAATATAGGCATTAACCCATTCCAAAATAATAAATTAATCTATTTAAGTTAGAATCGAATACGGTTAGATACTGCGGACAAGACAGAGGCAATTATTGGAATAAGCGAAGGATGAGGAAATGTTAGTAAAAAGGAAGCACTGTAGGGGGGCGGAATATTAATTCTAAGTAGATTTGTGTATAAGATATATCGTTCATGATATAAGGAGGAGCACTCGAGAAAAACGTGGTTAACATCACAGTAAAAGTTGTCGTTTGGGGGGTGAAACGGGCAAAAGGGGATAGGTGATAGAGAAAAACGGTAACGGGAGGAGGGTAGTAGGCTATGTCCGAAGCGCAACCTGCACATAGAGACCATTATGGATCGGCGGAGCTAGGGAAACGAAGAGAACTATGATTTCTGGGGGAGGGCAGGTTGGATAGTCGAATAGAATTTTAACTGATCCTTCTCCTTCGTTTCGTTTCGTTTCTGGGCGAAGATCCTTTGTTAACATGCCCAAAGGGGGGTTAAAAAAAAAAAAATCGTATGTACCATATTTCGGGAAATTACTTTACGTTATATAACTCGAAAACGAATTCGGTCATGTTCAGATGTGTTTTTTGCACTTTCTTATCTTATGTCGTGTAATATCGTTACCTCGTAATTATTAGCTCTTCTAAAATTATCGCAGAACAAGGGCTTTCGTCGTTACCTTTCATCTCATGATGAACCGCAATAAAAACTTTCCGTGACTAAAACCTACCAAATGTGAAACCGGTTCCAAATCAATTAGCAAAAATTACACAGAATGCCAATTGTAATATAATTTTCAATGAAATCTCGCCGGTTCAGAAACTGAATGGAATTAAGTGCACCATCATGTTGTTGTCACTTAAGGACATCCGTATAAAAGATTCACCCTCAAGAAAAACTCATTTCAACTTTACACACTAAGTATGGTCCACCCTGGACTTAGTTTCGGTCTCATCCTCATTACTCGCTGACCTAAAAATCTATGGACATCCAGATCTTGCAGCAAGCGATCATCGCCCAGTTCTACTGCATTCTATCACCAATAAACCCTATACATAACCTCTCTCTCGGCCTTTTTTTACAGAAAAAACCAACTGGACGTCGTTAACTTTACAGACACAGAAAATCTAAACCGGGCAACTCAAACTTTTTACGGCACCATTGTCCAACTATCTCAATCCTGTTCTTCCCCTTCTAAAAACTCGGAATTGAACACATGGTTAAGTTTTTTCACACGCACTCTCTCAACGTCGTGCTGCTAGCTTATGATGCTGTAATCACGTATGGAAAAATAAAAAATAAAATAATAAAGATGATGCCAAAGCTGTTGGTGAAACATTTATTTTATTTTTATGTAGAATCCATGTGTTGTGTGTAATTTCCTGGATTATTACAGCACTACAGCACATGGATAAGTGAGGGTTTAGAGGTATTTTAATACCTCAGCCGCTCTCTTATTGCCAACAGCTGTTTTGTACTAAGATATGTTCAGCGGTTGACGAAACGAACAAATTAGATAAGGGGTCCGCGGAGGCGAGATGTGTTTCTTCTAATACATAGTTATGAGATAATGATATAAGTCCTACGCAGAATGCTGCAAATTCCCTGCGGGGCGTAGGTATTGGTGGCAACCTCGACTCAGGAAGTTTGAACTGAACACATAGTTTCCCATGTTTATGCCCAATGTTACCGGAAAACGAATAATTCTAATTGAGGAAGACGTTCGGGCATCGGACTCGATATTGTTGTCTTAGCGGCTAAATTCACACGTCCGTTACCAGGCACGCCAGCATGACCCGGAATATACAGGAACGTTACTTGTAAGCCAGCCTGGGAAAACGGGTTAATACTCGTATAATGCACTTAATTTCTGTCGGAACAGCATGTTTGAAGTTTTCGATGTCTAGAGTGGCTTAATAGATTGCAAAGAATCCGTGATCAGAAATGCATTTCGGCATATTGCAAATAGTCTCTCGAGCAGAAGGAAACTCTACATTGAGCAGAAGTCAGGGAGACGTAATGTTCGAACCTTTCCCTTTAAATTCTAGGCGCAGATCACCGTCAAGGACCACTTGAGGAGGTTTGGTTTGCCAACATCCGTGTATAGATGACTCTGTAACTAAGAAAAAGTTGCATCTTTTCAGGCGTTAATGTGACATCCTTTGGTCATCAGGGTTAAGTCAGCAATAATCAGCGTCTCTTCCCAGGGGAGTTCATTATACTGATGTATAATGTCAGGGTTCCAGTTAATTCGCTTTTCCTTAAAGAGGGATAGGACGCTGGGAAGGGGATCATTTGGAATAGACGGTAATGAAACTATTAAAAATGATCGCTGCGGTGTTTATTAGACCGGTACTGGAAGAACAGAACCCTGAATGCGTGGGAGTCTCGGATAACTGTTGATACCTGTCAGTGAACAGCCAACACGCAGGCGATATGCGTCCCTCTCCATAAAAAATAACCTACGTTGCCAACGTATGAAAATTTGTGTCCGATATTAGAACCCTTTAAGCTTCAGTAAACTTCTTTTCTTCGCCGAGATGATATTTTTGGTTTTCTCTTTTTTTCCGTTTTATTCGCTGCTGAATTCTAAATTGCGCATTTAGCGGATGATAATTAAAGACAACGTCTACGCACGAGGATATTAATAGTAGTGAGGACGATCTGCAACGCTTTTGAATTAATACGTAATCAGTCTTCAGTTCCTTATGACACCATTACGCTTACTTTACACAATCGTTTCTGGCGCTGCTTGAACCAAGTATCTTCGTATTCCGTCTCATTCTTTCTATCATTTGATATTTTGTCATCATATAGTATCCCCCTTTCCGATTTTAGCACTGAAATCTCCAAATATTAGGGCTTCATCTCTTCTCGGCATGCTCACCTTTCACGATAGCTATTCATAAAAAAGTTCAATTTCATCATCATAGCAGCACTTGTTTTCGAGCATATATCTGTGCAATATGTACCTGAACTAGATTGTCGTTAATAGTGAACCGCCTTCAAAACCACTTCTTAGATTTAATTATTACGGAAACCCCATTACAATGATTCCTGACAATGTGTTAGTATCTGCTTCTTCTTCAGCCTTGAATTCTTCAGATTTAGCTTGGTCTGATTTACTTACGGCCAAAAATTCAGTGCCTTGCATTCATTTCTTTTTGTAGTATCAATAATTTACCGTTCTAATGTGTCTATTTTTTCCTTCGCGATTTTAACCGGGAACACTGACAATAATTTCTACCACTGAAGGTATACCGGAATTTCAAGTCATTTCGATTTATTAGACCCCTTGGGTTTTCTTATAAAATGTATCACAACGATTTCGCCTTACCTTCCGTGGGATTTTCTGTTACGGTTTAGCCAGTCTTGTGGCGACAGAGATTCGTCCACTCGCGCCAAGGCACTAAAACTTGTTTTGGGACTAAGACGTAAGCGTCGGTGGTTTGCAAGATGTTCTGGCAATAATTCCATTTTTTGCGTCTACTACTTTGATTTTCCCTAAATTAAAGGCCGGTAACAGTTTAGGTGACACGTCCCACATGTTACTATTTTTCTTTCCTTGTTCACTAAAGATAGGTTCTTGAAAAAGTTTCTGATTTTATTTAATATTTATTCTTAAGATGTTTAGTCATGTTTAAATAATTTCATCTAATTTAGACTAGTTTGAACTGGGCTTGATTAAAGCTTTATCGCAAAAAATGAACACGCTACCATAAATACGCGTTAACTGTTACTGATTTATATCTATCGCTTTGTCCTATAT
Organism: Icerya purchasi; assembly: GCA_039619475.1. Classification (NCBI taxonomy): domain Eukaryota; kingdom Metazoa; phylum Arthropoda; class Insecta; order Hemiptera; family Monophlebidae; genus Icerya; species Icerya purchasi. The sequence continues at coordinate 53,721,121 of CM077116.1, read as the reverse complement.
ATTACCACAGCTTTCTCAACATTGGCCTGCAGCGAAACTAAAAGCCTTGAATGGAAATATTCCGTAATGCATTGTTCAGGACAAAGCCTAATATATACATATCATGGTAAAAAACAGGACCTGATCATTACATAGGCTCACCGAAGTGAACAGAACGTCATGTCAGAGCAATAGGATAATGCGAAAATCAATCGGCGCAAGCTACTTTCTTCAGAATCTCATACAGGATGCGATGAATAGAGCGTTGAGCTAATAGAATTCGCATTTCATGCCGTTTTAGGTTCTTCGAAACCGTTGCTTGTACGGACGTAATGATCAATCATTCGCGATTAAATGTTAAGGACTTTTTAAATTAAAAATAAATAAAAATCGTTAGGTTACATGCATTTATTTGGTGTATAAATTGCGCTTATTACACTAATCCATTAAACTATTCGTCTCGATTGAACTATTACCGCGTCGTGCTGGAACTTATTGACTATATAACTTATAACTACGAAACTGATCATTATTGCAACAGCACATAGGTCTCATTATCGAAATGATATTATTATTATCGCTGTTTGTTATAGTATCGGAAAGGGCACTGTTTATTTCTATGTAAAACGAAAACAAAACGTTAAAGGTTGAAAAAGAAGATAAGTACGAGTACTAACTTATTAAAAATTTTAATTTAGCTGTCTTTTCAAATGGTGCGCAATTGATAATGTGCGATTTCGATATAAAATAATAATTTTGCAATACGTTACGCGTTTAGTTCTGGTAAGGAAGTTATATATTACGAGTACTTTAAAAATAACGGTACGCTGTTCGTTTAAATGATGTTACAAACATTTTTCAAAAACCGTAATAGAAATTTGGTTTTAAGAACAATTCCATTAGGTATGTGTCACCGTCGTTCGTGATAATCGAAAAAAATTTTGTTTACTAAATACGGATATCATTTTTCTTGCGGCTCATTTTTGAATGCAAGTTTTTTTAAAATTTCCGGTTGTTCTTTTCTGCTTTTTTTTATCGTAAACAAAAATGTTCCTTTAAACGATTTGTTTGATATTCTAAAATTTTTTGTCGCATTTTCAAGAACTGATATTTAAATTTACTCTTTTTCGAAAATACACTTTTTTTAAATGTTTAAATCAACGCTATAGTAATTATTATTTAGAAACCGATTGTTTCTTTTACATCACCGACTGTGTCGTAAACATAGAACGTGTACACATATATATAATAATACCGGAATTATATTTGTCGCCCACTGTCACGACTTTTCAACGTTGTACGCTCCCCACCTAACAAACGAAAACCGTATTATTATTTTTAAACCGCTAGGTAGGTCAGAATTAAAGTTTATTTGTCGAAATAAATAAATAACGTCGTTACAACATAGGAATTTATTTATTGCGCGATTTTCCGGTAATAAGACGTAAATGGTACCATTGCGACCGCTATTTGTGAACAAACCGAACGAGGAAAACTTAACGGATAACGAACGGATTAAAAGAACACACTAAACCATGATTTTTCGGAGTACGTGTCGAAAACGGGGAAAGAATATTCTGCGCTTTTTTTTTTCTTCAAATTAACATGTTTGTTTAAAATTTGTAAAATTTGTAATTTTTACTAACTCTGACGAGCGGTTTGTGTACATGTATCTCTGAGTGTAGGCATGCGTATTATGCATATGCATTAACGCATCATAGTTTTACTGTATTATTGTTTTAAATCTGTGCGGAATGTTATGCATTAATTTTCTGTACAAGAGTTGGCAACGCTTCAAATAATACTTCATTTGAAGAAAACGTGATCTGAGTCGGAAATTCAAATTTCGTCTAAAAAATTATTATATCAGCTTATCAAAGTGTAGGAGTTAAAATACGACTGTTATCTCTCGCGATTTGAAATACTGAAAAGTGTAGAAAGAATCACTATTTTTAATGAATATCCGAGAAAGTTCATAAATTCGATCTAATTTTTTCACGGTTGTGATTATGGAATACATATATTTATAGGCGCGACGGAGAATATAAACCTTCAGATTTATTAATAATCTCCGGTAAACATTTGGAAAAAAATTCCTAAAACGACGAATTATTAATTTTTATAAGAAAAGTTTATAAAGAGTTTGTACGGTAAAATCGAACGTCAACATGTGCTTTATTGAAATAGACGCTGAACAACCTGTTTGAAAATTTTAATTTCTATTAATTTTCTTTACTTATCTATTTTTTCTTGCTAAGAGGTTTTATTTAAGTATTAGCTAGATTTAACCCGGCACGACCTTAATTTATCAACACTATCATCGCTGTTATCACTTACTATTATTATTATCGTAATTATCATTAATATTAATTTTTTTGTTTTACTGTTTATCACAATATTTCTAACTTTTTTATTTAATTCAAATTTACTTGCCACTCTACTAACTAGTCTTAATATATGGACTGATATTATGTGAAGAAACTGCCAATGGGCATTTTAAAAAAATGAAAACTTTACAAAACTCCGTTATAAAAGCTTACTGGGGTTAGTCCAACTGGCGTTTCTCTCCTCGTAAAACCCCAATCCTTTTCTTGATTTCTTCACGACTCAGGGCCTTCTCTCCTCTTTTGTTCTATCCTACAACAAATGCCCTTATTTTACCTATAATTTCCTAGATTTTATTTACTCACCCAGTTTACTTTTTCTTCCTTCGTATGTCAAGTCTCTTCCCTCTCCCGCTACTCATAACGAATTTAACTATGTTTTATCCTCGCTCTTTCCTTCTTATACCTTAATTTTTACAGATGGCTCAAAGTTAGCTTTGTGGGTTGGAGCGGCTTTTACTTTGCCGGATTTCGGCTACTTTGAGTCGTTCAAACTCCCCTCGTTCTCCTCCATATTCCTAGCCGAATCTATTGCGATCTTACAGGCAATCCTTTTTATAGCCTCCTCTAACAATATATCCAAGGTTCTCTTATCTTCTGATTCAAAAGGCGTTTTACAAGCCATTGCTACACTCCCTTTCCTAAACCATCCGCTAATCCTATCGTGCTTCACATACGTTCCTTAATTTCACATCTATTTCATTCCCGTTCTGTCCGTATTGATCTATTGTGGATTCCTAATCATTGTGGAATTTCGGGCAACGAGTTAGTCGACTCGTTGGCACGTTCGGCTGCTTTAAACGGTCGCTTTATTAGGCATTTCCCAGCTCAAAGTCTTCTTACTCTTTCCTTGCGTTGCCACCGTGACTGTTGGTCTGACCTCTATCCTTCTTCTTTTTCCAATTCTGCTTCATTTTACTTATCCATACAGCCCACTCCTCCTCTTTTTCCGTGGTTTCTTGATTTCCCCAACATGAGGCGGTCAACTATTTCATCCATAATTAGACTTCGGTTAAACCACAGCTTGCTTCCTGCTTCGCTCTTTCGTTTCTCCATTACTCAGTCTCCTCTTTGTCCATTTGATCCGTCAGAAGCAAACTTCGTTTGTGATGCGAACCACATTTTCCTTGAATGTCCTTCCATTTCTTCAGAACGCGCGATACTGTATTCCGGTCTTTTGCGTTTTGGCCTCCCTACGCCCTACAGCGCTCACAGCATCCTTTCTTTTCCGTCTCCCTTGGTTATTCCTTTGTTAGCTTCTTTCGTATGTTCCATTTGTAATATTTTTCCTTCATAATTATTAATACTATCATACCGTTGAATTGAGTAACGTCCTTAGCTGACATGCTTAAAAAAAAAAAAAAAAGCCCTATATATCAAATAAATAATACTGGGGATGTTAAAGTATTGTATGATTTTCTTCTAATTCTTACGTTGGTGTATAAACATAAAAATAAATTTAATGTTTCGCTCAGGGAAGGATCTATCAGATCGTCGAATGAACTGTACGCGGACATTTCTAATCACCAAAAATACCGTATTAGGATGCAACTAATATATTCAGCGCCAAAGAAATTTAACCCGCTGCCTTCGAAATTGAAATCTTTACCGAATTTTTTCCTTATTTATTACGTATAAAGTTGATTCTTTACTTCCTTTAAAGATTTTTATTTTTATTTCACTTATCTGATTTTACTTATTCTTATTGTGCTTACATATATATTTACACCTGATTTTGTTTGTTTCATATGTTTATATGTGTGTATGTATGTATGTATGTATATATGTGCATGTATGTTTATGAGTGCATATATATATGTGTGTGTGTGTGTGTGTGTGTGTATATTAGCCAAGTTTTGTTTATATTATATTCTCGCTAAATGTGTACTCGATCTAGTTTTGTTTATGCATTTACCCTACATCTTGTATTATTTATGTTTAAACTTGTTGTGTTTATATATCTCCATCTGATTTTGTATACATAGTTCGGTTTATGAATTTATTTCGGATTTTACATTATTCTTTATTCAGTTTTGTTTATGTATATAATTTTGTAAAGTTCTCTTTTATACTTCCCTTATTCCAAATTTATTATAAAGTATATTTGCTTCTACTCCCACTACCTGCACTATGCAGCGTAATTGTGGATTTTTGTATCGGTAATAATAATAATAAAGATTAATTTGATTTGATTTGATTTGACTTATTGTTATTATTACTATTATTATTATTATTATTATTATTATTATTATTATTATTATTATTATTATTATTATTATTATTATTATTATTATTACATCGGTAATTATTATTTAATTATTATTAATGGCAATATGCTATTAATACTACTTTACAAATAACCTGAACACTTAATTTATCGCCTTGCTATTAATTATAGTTTATACACCCCTAAACGAGCACTGCGAAACCATTAAACCGAATACACAGAATCACGTACATTGAACAGCATCATTAAGTAAGAGCGACGGAATAAAATCGAGCGGAAGACAAAAGGGTAAGTTTTTCTCTGAGATAGTTTCGCAAATCAGCCATCTCAAAACAGTTCGAGCTAATGCGACTTTTAATCTGCGTATAAAGAACAATTCAAACTTCCAACCGGTTCTGTAAAAAATCGCCACCAGAATGATGTTTAAGTCGACCTAATCGGTTATAATAATCCTTCTAGGCGGGAACCACAATTTAAAGTTACGCCAAATTCTGACACGACTAGCGGAAAACGCTAGTCTTTCGACGTGTCGTATGACCCCATATTAACCAGTACTTAATTAGAGCAGAACGGCCCGAGCTAGCTCGTTTTAATCATAAAAGAGCGATGAAATCCACCGAAAATGAATTTCGATAAGTCTTCAGTTCTAATAGATGGAAAAATACGGGGAAGGTGATGAAAATTTAAGTGAGCCAAATGAGTAGTCAATAAAACAAACTGGAGACGGCGGTGACAATAAGTTTCCCAAAAATTTTTGTAAATATTTTTGTAAAATGTACAGTCTGAAAAACTGTAATTACCTCTGCTGAAAATATTGATGACTAGAAGTCTTGAATCCAGACGAGATATCTCTGTTTAGGTAAAAAAAAAGAGAAAAAAAAACACGCTGCTTCGAACCATCGATAAAAATATACGTAAGTTCATAGTCAGATGGGCATACCGTTTATTTAAATGCATCACTTAAAATCGGAAAATTAACATGGTCGTTTCGAATTATTACAGAGTTAATTCCTTTTTTTTTTTTATTCATTTTCAGGTTAATGCGATCTCACAAACCGAATAATTACTTTGTATTTAACCGAAAGTAAATAGGCATACTGAAACTCCATCCTTTCTTCGTTTTTAAACAGTGGTAGAGGGAGTAACAAAGAGCGAGATATTCGTGACAAGATAACGGACACTTTTAACCGTTTGTAGCGAATTGCTATGTAAAAGTCTAAAGAAGAATAATGGAAGAAGAAAGAAGTGAGGGATAAGAAAAAAATAAGATATGGCGAGGCTAAATTTTAAACGAATCGAAAAGGAACCAGCTTTTAAATAGGATTGATAGATGTCGCGGAGAAAGAGGATAGAGAGTGAGAAAAGAGAAGGGAACGAAAAAAGTACAAGTGAAAAGGAAAAAAGCGATGACGGAACGGACTACGCTTAAAACGAAGATGATAAATAACCGAAATCGTAGAACGTCGGAGAGAGAATAGTTGCCAAACACGAAAAGATAGTTAACTAGAAAGATAGACGGAGTTACGTAGATGAGGAGGAATAGAACGGGAAGCGCAGTCTGTAAAGGAGCGCGGCCCTAAAAACACGCTAAGAAATCTACCATTGTTAAGTGGACGGACGTGAACTGACTGAAATAGCGCCTTTAACTTACAGGTACTCGACAATCTGAAAGAGATTGTTTAAGCGAAAGAGGAAAAGGTCGAAGATGAGAGAGCATTTAAGAAGTATGATATATAATCGACGGGGGAAGAAGGAAAACAGAAGGAGCTTACAGCAATTACGGAAATTCTGCAAAATTTAAACAACAGCTTGCTTAGTACTTGGTTTTCCAGCAAAAAGTGTGACTCACTTCTCTATGCATGAGCATTTACTTCAACAAGGTTTTTCACTCGTCTTACACGGACGCAATATTTCAAGAGATAAAAATCCGTATAACTCGGCAAGGAATTCACTGGCTCTTAATAACCGTTGACTGATATTAAATACTGATGTGCACTAATAATTGAATTGACGTAGTAAGAATGAATGAAAACTTTAACGATTCACATCCATTCCGGAGACATTAATAGAGAGAGCGTAAAAAACACGAGAACGAGTTTGCGTTAATAAAACTACTACGGGAAATGCTTCTGTAAAGCTTGGAAGAAGAAAAAGTTTAAAAAGGAAAAAGTGATCCTGCTCTAGTTATCTTCTCTACGCGAGCTTTTCGATAAACGGGGTGAATTTGAATTTAAAGGATTACGTGCTTCCTCCGCATTAACATTTTTGCTGAAAAACTTCTTTCAGACCAATTTCGAAATAAGCTTATTAAGTGTTAAACAGTTCGTCAAGAGATTAATAAAAATATCTAAAAACTAAACAAGAAATGAACCTACTTCGAACGGACTTTACACTAATGCTGTTGTTACTTTCAATCAGACGTGATTCATGGTGTACGAAAAACTCGTGATACAGAACAATGAAGGAAAAAAAGGAAAAACCACTGAATGCAGTACACTTACGCATTTTCCGTTTGTTAGTTGGTTAATAGCAAGTAACCAGTGAACAAAGCTAAACATCTTAAGATTGAATATTAAGTAAAATAGGCGTTAGAAACTTCTTTCTCGGCAAATGTGTCTCGTAGCTTTAGTACTAAAAAAAGAGACGAAATGTATTAGAGTATAACGATAAATATGGAAAATCTATTATCTAAATATCTAGGTAAATGGAGAAGGAACTCCTAAAAGAAATATTGTCAAAGACCGAACGCAGTATGATGGTCTGAGCCTGAAAAAGATCTGAATCGTTTTTCATACTCGGATCACATATTTTGCATATGTCCTTGTTAATATTTCTTTGATCAAGTTGCAAGTTTATATTTGAAAAAGAGATTAACATACACGAAATGACGTATAACCTAAGAACGATCATGGAAATCCGATTGCGACGAATTATTTAAGACCAGTTCTGAAATTTACAATCGGTTCGACGGTTTTATTTCGCGTGAAAAGGCGGCAGACGACATTGGAAAATTACTTTTTAGACGAAAATTCGAACGAAAATTCAGACGAAATCGAATTTCGACGCGGCAAAAGTTTCCTCGGTTGTTAGCATAATTGCGGTTTCAAAATAGGATAGTTGCGAAGCTGAGATGATGAAACAAATTGCAGTTCATTATCGAGATGGACTGGTAATTTAAATAATTGCGCAACGGCCATTCGACCATTTAGCCGGGCGCCGAATGCAATGCCGCTTCGAACGTTTCGTAAATTTTTTAATTCAGGATTTGTGGTTGAAAGGCAAGTCGGCAATTCGAGAGCAAAGTACGCAATTAGAACAAAAACCGATCGACGGAATTCCTTTAAGCACACGATCGAACGTTTCATTTTCTCGGACACGAAACTGGAAGGCGCCGAGGTTCGCGCCCGTTAAATTTAATTGCATTTTTCGAAACAGCAGTCAAACAAATCGGATTGTATGTATCGATTTTAAACGACAGATCAAGCAGAGATGCACCGCGACAACTAGCACCCATCCAGTCATGTTGTATTCTAGGAATTACAAGTCAAACAACTTTCGCCATCTATACAACACGAGCATGAATCATTTTACAATAGCCTAGTTCCGTGTAAGCCAGAGGGAGCGTGAGACGTTCGATTTGCTCGCACCATTGTGCAGATTTCCGATTAAAATTTCGCAAACAAAATTATAATAATAATAGATAAGAGAGATGAAATAAATGAGCGCAAATAGTTACAAGCAGAAAAATTCAAGATATAACAAAAAAATATCGTTAATTTTTTATAACAAGTTTTAAAAACATAAAAAATTAAAGACAAAGTGGTTCATTAGCTGGGAGGAAAGGGAAAATTTCGAATAAACAATAATTGAAGAAACAATAGTGTAGAATAAGGTAGAAAAGAAGTTTAAAATAGACCGCATTTAAAACTAAAAATTCATTTAACTGAGTATACTCCGTGTTGTTAGCTGATGGTATAGCCCCCCCCCCCCCGAAATATTTCTTTAAATTGAGGCATTTATTGTAATTTATTAAAGTAAATTATATTATACTTATTTATTGTTTGTTATTAAGAGAAATTTATTTATTTTATATTTATAAATAGTAACAAACAGGTTATAGCCTTTTCTTTATTTAAAACCGATATTCTAAAGGTATCGAATTTTGATTTATATCACTGCATAACGCAAGTCTTCTCTATGCGTCTTAGGAGAATTTCTTCGCCGTGCACTTAGTATACATTCCAAAAATTCCTAAATATATGCTACTAAACTATCTGATCTTTCAATATATCAATTTAGCTGTTTTTCCTCGTGGTTGATTGCTAATGCACGAAAGTTGCATATACGAGATTAGTTTGTTAAATTTAACGAAATTTGTTCTAATTTTAGAAAGATTATTAATGCATCGGATATCGTAAATGACATCATGTAGAAGCGAAATGTTTCTTTCCGATTCTTTTTTTTTTTTTTTTTGGAAAATAACGGATAACTTTACCTTTTAAACTGGAAGCCCTTTTAAACTGATTACGTTCTTATCAAATATTTAAAACTTTCACAGTGATCGTTACTCGTCATAAACAATTTTCAGATACGACCGCGTTGATAAATGTATTCTGTGGCACATTTATTTCTGATAACTGTTGGTGTAATCTTTCCGAAACGTCGGAATTAAGCATACGTTTATCGACACAGTTGCGTCCGAAAATGATGTAAATAATTTCGTATATTCGAAATTTTTTCAAAACAACAGTCGAAAAAGTTGAAAAAGGAATGTGAAGTTTATGAAATTAAGAAAAAGGTAAATAAAACAAAGCTAACATAGAGTTAAATGACACTCTGCGAGAGTGTAAAACTTGAAAAAAGGCTCGGAAATTTTCGAGCAAGTAAAAGGATTACAGGAGAATAGAATAGCGCGAAAAACTCAAGCTAGCTGCAATATCGAATGAATAATACTTGACAAAAAAAAGCGAAACGGATATATGTATATATGTATGTATGTGTAGAAAATGCAGAGCCTTTCAAGTGCCATACCTGAAAAAGGGCGTTGAGAATGAGAATGGGAAAAAAACTGTAATGAAAACGAGAAAAGAAAAAACGAAATAGGAAAGAAGAATAATGTTTATCAGATTATATAAAAGAAGCGATAAAGAGAAAGAGAAAAGAAAAGATGGCAAAAGTATTAACAAAGTTCTTGGTTTAATGTGAAAACAAAAATTCGAAACTGAGAAAATAGGAGAGAAACGATGATGGGGACTTCAACAATCACTGATGTTGATTCGACGATTATATAATCGTTAAATTTATTTTAAGATTTGGCAACTATCGAGTAATAGCAATAGTTAAGACGTAAGTAAACAATTAGAGAGTACGGAAATTAAACGCAGAAAAATTGATTCCTCTGAAAAATTAATTATTTTCTATCGAATATGGAAATGCATAGATGTGATGAATATTTAAGAGTATTTTTTATTTTGCTGCTTTTAAAGTTATTGTTGTGATCGTGAATATTTCGTACTCTGCATAGTACACCAGCAAAATTACGATGTTCCGGTTGTTACCGTATTCGTCATTGTGAATTTGGAAACAACTTTCTGAGAGGTTTTAAATTTTTAACAGAATTAATTGTTAACTACTGCGTTATTAAATTTATCGATTTCGTCAAGTGGAGCAAAATTGCATCTTGGAGAATTAAAAAGAGAATGTTGGAGCTTTCGCGGGAAAAATTAGCACGGTGTTTTCCGAAAGGGCACGGTGGGGGGGGGGGGGGGTAGGTCATATTTCGGGCGTATTAAGTGAAACGATAAATGCGAATTTATACACGCTAACTAGAAGAATAAAATATATATGTACATATATAGAGAACGACTGAAGAAGAATGATAATTTGGAAGGATCGAAAAAACCAAGATTTTTTAGGAATTGAAAATCAACGAATATAGAATTGTGTATATGTATAGATATAATTTTATCACTCTTCTTATCTCTATCTTGCGTGTGAGGATGATAAAGAAACGAGTGTAGCTTTATATTTATCTTATTCGGTGCAGAGCAACGGCTATTAGATTTTCAGTAAATTTGATCTAAGGAATTATCTTTAATAATTTAGGAAAATTCAAAAAAAAAAAAAAAAAAAAATTTTGCAAAAACTTACGCAGTTAAATACGCCGTCAGTCGATTCGTCTGGACATAGAGTATCGATATTGAGTAGATTTATAAAATAAATCGAAAAAACGCCTTATTTTTAAAAAAATTGTTCGGAGATTACTGAAGTCAAAATAGATACCCAGATTTTGACGCAACAAACGTATAATTGGGAATTCTTTACGGATTACACACATATATATATATATATTGGCCTCATTATGTAACGGAGTTTTATTTCAGGTAATACAGCGTAAAACCGATATATGTCCAATGAGTAAAAAATTTAAAAATTTAAATCTTTACGTCGCGTTATTAAACAATTGTTTAATTACACAAAATTTTCATTTATCGAAATGTACTTTGATAATTAATTAATCGTCAAAAGTGTTCCCCGTACACGTCCATAGGGTACAGAAGCAGATTTTAATCGAATCAAATAAAGCAATATCCGGTTAAAATGGCCAGATATAAAAAAGAATAGATCTTAAAAATGTCATCGAATCAACGAAACGAGAACTAATAATTTTTTTTTCGAGTTTAATAATTTATTTATTTCGGTAACGTGTATAATATGGATATAAACGGTATTAATTATTCGATGCGGTCTTACCGCGAATATGACTTAATCGAAAAGAAGTTATATTTTAAGAAAAGAAAAAGCCGCTACAATTAAATAGTCTCATTAAACAGTTTCCATTAAAGGGTGTTCGTTCATGAAATCGACAGGTGCAATTGAACATTTTTTTAACCATTTCAATTCTATCCGTTCCAGTTTTTTTAGTTAACGGAATAGATGAGGAAATTTAGAGAGATGTGCCCGTTCTCCGAAAGAATCGTCGGGCACTTATCCGCGAGACGTCACAAATTAATGAATCAATTTCGCACTGTAAAATGCGATTGTTTTGTAATTACGAATGGACGAGATTATACGTTAAAATGTAATTATTTCTTCTAATTCGCCCGCGTACGGGGTATGCTTAAAAAAAAAGTGTTATTTTCATGAAAATTACGCGGTAAAATATAAAACACGATTCAGTTAGAGATTTCTATTCTAAAACGCCACACACCAAAAAGAGCAACTGTCTCCGTATAAACTTTTAGTCTGCTCGCAATTAAACATAAAAAACTAAGTATATATATATATATATATATATATATATATATACATGTATATATGTGCCATAAGTATGATTAAACTACAGAATAGTGCTGTTGCAAGTGATGTTTAAACGGGGGAGGGGGAAGGGTGATTGGAATAGAAATTTATATACTAACAAAGATCAGCTCGATTACTTCGGGATCTCATTCGCAGATCCGACAACCAGCTTTTCTTCAGCTGACTTCTCCTTATAGGTACTTTTTCCATCTTCGACGATACTCTTTTTGGCAATCGTTTCGACTATCGTAACGGTGGTTTTCTTGTCGGAGACGTCCGGCTCGGCTGTCGTTTCATTTTCGTTTACAGCATTGTTCGCACCGATGATTTCCGGTGCGGCCAAGGTGGAATTTTGAATTTCGGTGGTCGAATTAACAAGTTCAGCTCTGACAACGGTGCTATTGCTCGCTTCGGCACTGTTAGAATAATTCGGCTGTTGCTGACGCTGCAGTTCCAGCAGGTACAGTTCTCTTTGCTTGTGCACGTACTGTTTGTAGCGTTCTTCTTCGATCTGCTGTTCGATCATGCAAGCCAGCTGTTGCTCCTGGTCGCGCATTACCGATTCCACCAAATCCTTCCAGTTCACCATCTGGTTCGAAGCATCGGTACTGTTTGGCGCGGACGTCGCATTCGAATTACAAATCGAGCCGTTTGCACAATGTACACCGTCCGGATTGACCGGAATCGATTTTATCTGTACCGATCTATATCCGCCTATTACCGTTTTACCACCCTGGGGTTCCGTGAGATCGATTACCATCGAACTGGACAACGGTATGGTTTGTATGCCGGCGTAGTACATACCGTACAGCTGCGACTGAACGCTGTCCGGCAACGAATTCCAAGCATTATTGTTCGACGAAATTGCGTCCTCACCTTTCACCGGCTGCTTCAACGTGTCCGAATCATCGTGTACGGGTTTTTCCGACTCGGCGCCGGAACTATCATTCGATGATCTGGCTATCCTGCTGAATACGTTTTCCAGCATCGGGCAAGCATCGTCGCCGCAGAACGAAGCCGACGAACTTAAGCCTTGAATTAGATCATCGTACGGGTAACCGTTCGTCAACGTAGACGAAATGTAAACAGTGAGAACAGCACAAACGATTGCGTTGCAAATGGAAGCCATTGTAGAGGAACTCTCGACTAATGTTGATGCGAATAGAAAATTCGCTCGTTTTTATACCGGTAAGTTCAGCTACACTTTTCGCGATAAAACACATCGCGCAATCGATAAACATCGATTTCTAAAAACATCACGTACTTAAACATTCCTGATCATCCGGCTAATGTTTCATGATAAAGATAACGCGTGCCTTAACTACGCTATCTTCATTTTATAATCTTATACAATTCCAGAAAGTTTTATCGAGCAAAATGTTCGACTGACACGAACACTGCTGATTGGAAGCGTAACCTTAACGTTGAATTATAGCGGTATCACGATCATTTGTATTCGCTCGGATGTTTAACCATTTTTAATAGATAATTTTCCGAAGGTGCAAATTATTATAATTACCCAAAATTTACGGGCTATATTTTTACTTTAAAAAAAAAAAAAATCCCCCAAAAACATCCGTGTACGTATCTCCTGCAAAAGTGTAAGAAAAACAAGAAAGAAATTTACAAAAAGTCTGCACTCCGTTCTGTAGCAGCAGGAAAATTATTATTTTTTTAACAGGCGTCTATTTTCTTCATTAAAATAAAGAGAAATTCGAAATTCCTAAGAAAATCAAAAACATTTTTAAAAAGTTTACACTCGTTCCGTAAAAATTAGAGAAGATTTTTCTTTTTTTTGTTTTTCTTTTTGTTATTTCGTTATTATAATGCACGGGAAGAAGAAAAAAATAACGTTATATTCGTAAACGTTTAAGGAAAGAGGATAAAAATATTTCAAGGACTTAAAATTTACAACTTAGTATATTTTAAAATTTCGAGCCCTTGAATTATTTTTACCCTCTATACTTAAACGATTTTTTTCTTTTTTTTTTCTTTTTTTGGCCTGGTATAAGCAACTTGGCTACTATCTAGTCGTTTTAAGAATGGTGCCGGTTAGTGAAACTACGAAATATTCCAAATGACACAATACGTATTGCAGATCTCCCTGGTCGTAAATGTTTTACCCGCGAATACCTGTTTGGATGTATATATTAGGAAAAGCCGGTCAGTGAACCCATATAATGTTCCAAATGAAAAAATAAATTATGCAGACACACATGGCCATAAATGTATAAATTAACTCACGCGTGCCTTGAAAATTTGCAGCCCAAAGGTAGCTAGAGAATTTTTTAATCGGCATTTCTTCACCATTGGAATATCGAAAAAAAACACCAAAACTCAGAATTTTTAAATTTAACGTCCAAATTTTTAAAATGAGGAGAGCAATAGTGCGGTTAAATTTCGATTTTTTTTTTTTTTGTTTTTGTCGTTTCAACAGCGATGAACAGATGTGTACTATTCATACATATATATATATATATATATATATTTTTTTTTTTTAGGGAGATTTCTACGTTAACGTAAGAACTAAGAAAAGGAAGAAAGGTAGAACCAGATTTTACGCAGTCAGATATAGCAGACAGAAAGGATTCAAGAACCGGTGTAGAACGCGCTAAAGAAAGTAACGCAGATGACATATTACTAAAAGTGAACAGTAAAAAGGATGAAAAAATATTCAAATAGGATATGATCAGCGCCACATACATATAAAATAATGATAAGATGAAGGCTGGGAAGAACAGAATGAAGATGTAAATGTGAGAAAAGCAATGAGGGAAGCGCACTGTGTTCAAAACTTAGACAACAGATTACAGAGTTGAATGTCGGAAATAACAGGGATCCGTTTGAATAGATAAAAAGAATCAGTATTCAAGAATGGGCGGAAATAAGAGTCGTACGATAATCTGGAATGAGCGGATGCGAAAAAAAAAAGGCAAGATTGTTAAATTAGAAAACATTAATAAATCTTCCAATAGAAGAAGATAAATGGTCCAGTAGATGCGCTGAGTTGCATTCCGGCGTCCAGTTATCCATAAGAGGTTAATTTAATTAGTGTGGCGAAGGAAAAGTTTTGTTTGTGTTCGCGAGTTTTCAATAGTAGTCAATGTGTATTATAATTTATTGCAACTTTCCATGAAATTATGAGCTAATATCCTTTCTACAACTAACTCTATGTTTAAAGCAGATAGCGGTAATCGTAAAAAAGTTTATGTTTATTTTATTCTAAAAGAAAGAAACAAATTTGAAATATTATCAGTGTTAGTTATCATTGAAACGTGAATTCGAAGAAACGAGTACGGTTATTATCTGATTTTAAAGAGCATTAAGTTTAAAGTACACGGTGTTTCTTATTAAGCGCTCTAGTTCAAAAGTTTATTGAGAACTACAAAATTTACGTAAAATTAAAAGTAAATACATGAAAAAATAGTAAATTTAAGTCAGTTTTTTTTAAAATAATTTTCATTTTTTTTACTTTAAAATATTTTTGAATGGCCGCCTTCTGCATTCATAACTTTTTTCAGACGAGTAGCAAAATTTCCAATTGCTAATTCCAACATTCCAGTCGATAAATTTTCACATTCGCGAATAATCTGTCGTTTCAGTTGAGGGATAGTTTTTGGGTTAGTACGGTAAACGCGATCCTTCAAGTATCCCCATAAGAAATAGTCGCATGGATTCAAATCCAGGCTATAGGGTGGCCAAGCCCAGCCGCCACCGAACTTCTCAGGCAACTTGTCGGAAATCAGTCGTGATTTAACAAAGTTAACGTTTCCATCGCGGTATGAGGTAATGCATCATCTTGCTGGAACACTACTTCTTTTATCATTTTCAATGTGGGGAACATTGTTTTTTCTAACATCTTCCGGTAGGAATCGCCCGTCGCCGTATCATCGATGAAAATTGGACCGATTACACCGCGTTTATTCAGCATCATCCACGCAGTCACTTTTTCAGGATGCAGTGGTTTCTCTTCGACCTCGTAGGGATTCGATTCGGATCACAATCGCCAATTCTGTTTATTGACAAACCCATTAAGCCAAAAATGAGCTTCATAAGAAAACCATATGCCGTTTATTTAATTGATAAAATGTCGAAATGATAAAAACGAGTTCATCCACGGACAACGGCATTGTGCTTAATAAAACCAGTATTTTTAGTGATTTTTTAAAAATAGAGCGCTTAATAAGAAACACTCCGTATTTATAATCGGTATATTTGTTGATTTTGTTTTTAATAAAACTATTTAGACGCTGTAGTAGTTTTCTAGTTTAAAAATTTACGAATTAAAATTTAAAAAACCAAATAGTAAGGGTTGTGAAGGGCCATATATATATATATATATATAATTCGGTCATTTTCGCCTCGAAGGGGCTGTGCCCCTTGATACCTCTTACTTACACTTCTATCTCTTCCTCTTCTATATTTTGTATAAAATGATTAAAAATTACAACGTAACTCTAAGTCGGCCCTTATGAATATAATAACATAATCATAGAAATCCTATAAAATATAACAAACGTTACATAAAATTGGGACATTTTTTTTAATGGGGGATAGCCTAAGAATTACGTTGTAATTAATATTGTAATGTGCCCATTACATGAGCTCAGGGTAAATTTCAAAAATAATTTTCAAATACAAAAGCAGCAAAAATAAAACAACATAAAAATAAAAAATAATTTAGAATAGGTGGTGCGAGAGTAAATGTGCGCGTGATTGAAATCCTGTTTGTCAGTCAGGGGTAAAAAGACTACCACGCGGTCAGACTGGAGAAAGGTCGATGATTGGAGGAATGGCGATAATTAGTTCTGGCTGGAACAAAAGACAAGTAAAATGATGAGGTATGGATGGAAAATGGAAGCCAGAGTCACGGTTGAACCTTCTTAGTAGATTTTTTGAAGAGTTTAGTTCGTCGTCCGTAAAGAGTCGCGAAAACAATCTCCATTAACAGAAAATTAGGTTTGTGAAGAATCAACCCGTCTGCAGCACGAAGTAGTGAATGATCGCCCGTCAGAATCATTGTATTAAATTTTAAACTACGCGGAGATTAATTATTAAATCACTAAATTACGCGGTACCAAATTAAATTGAGTTCATTCCATCATCCAGCGCGAAGGGAGTAACCAATCGTATTCTTGGGACCCGTTATCGCAGTATTCCAGAACCACCGCCGATAAACAGCGATACGCACAAATATATTTATAATTATATAATCATTGTTTTATGTCGTACTTGTATTAATTGTGTATTTTCAGCGGCCGATCGATAAAGAAATATCTTTGTAGGTTATTAGAAAATAAGAAATAATTTAAAATCTGTTTCAAATTCATAAATAATAAATAAATAAAATAAAATCCACGAGTCCGAAAAGATCTGGTGGTTGGCATCCCTGAGGGCTCAAATTAGCAAACGGTATCGCTTCATTTGGCATCCCTGATGGGGATAAAATATAACGCCATTTAAAATTAGTTATTGGATTCATGGTGCATTTTTCACGTTAGGTGGCGCTACATGACCTTGGGAACATGGGCTATTGGTGAAGTCGCCGTAACGATTTAGTGCCTGTGTTACATTTTCAAATCGAGTAAACTCGTTCCATTATTTTAATAATAACGTTATTATTTAATTTTCAGTCGTTTACACGTTTTTTTTAGAACAATTATATCGAACATTATTTCACTTATGGAACTTCTCGCTTGTTTTCCGGTTTTTATTTATTGTGAAATCATTCGGTAAAATATTTTATAATAATTATTTCAGTTTATGGTAGACGAATTTGAAGAGGTGGAAAAACAATATTAATTCACCGATGATAATGATGATAATTGCTCTATCTCGTCACTGTCCAGCTCCGATAATTATGATGAGAATAATCATTTTTTCGATAAATCGGAACTACATATAGATATGAAGGAAGAAGCAGTAATCGAGCGAATGTTTGGTGAAAAAACTGCCCCTTGCTGCATTGATAAATGTAATAAAGTTATTAGGAAGGAAATGGCAGTGGAATTTCGTACTACGTTTCTGAACTTGGACAAAGGTGATCAAGATCTCGCTGTTTTGGGACAGTTAGGAGCTCATTAGACAACTTATTGTTGAGATCAATAAAAGGTGATCGTCAAGTAGAGCCTCCTGAGAACAAGAAAAGAAACAAAAAAGCATCGATGGGTGGTAAACGTAAAAATGATTCGACAACTGACAAAATCGGACCAGAAATTCGCAAAAAAGTCTGTTGAAAATAATAATTTTCTTTTTTCCTTATTTTTGTAAGTAATTGTAAGCTTTGTAGCCCATTAAATAAACGACTAATCAGCGAATGAAAATTTTTTTTTTTTTTCAAATTTTATTGTATTTTTTCTCTTTTTAACGGCTCCATGTTCCTCAAAAAGGATTTTAGAGACTTGGGATTGATTTTTTTTCAATTTTCCGACATTTTTCACACCAGATTATAAAAAAAAAAACTTCTGTTTTTTGACGCTTAGGTACCTTTTTCTATGCGCGGTCATGTATATATATATATATATACACACATATATGCGTATGTGTGCGTGTGGAGATTTGCACACATTTGTGTTTGAAAAAATTATGTTTTTTATTTCTCCATTTCGTATCATTCATTGAGTATCGCTGGGTAATCTCAATTGTAGAATGTTTGGTAACTTAAGAGAATCTAAAAAAAAAGAAAGTAATTCAGTTATTTACGTAATATCAATCGATACTCCTAACATATGAGAAAAAAATAAAGTAATAGATTTTAATTTTTAAAAAAAAAAAAAAAACGTTTTTAAAAGATTGTTCATAGATTATGGGAGTGTCAGCATAATTCAGACGCGTAAACAATTTTCTAACGAATATGTATTAATCGGAAAATTAATTTGCTATTCAACCTGTTATTTTTATTAATAAGACAACACTGCAGCAAACACCCATTTTACAGCTATCCATTTCCTTTACAGCATAAGCTATTACATTGTGACTAAGCAAACTCTTTACTATAAAATTCCTGGTTAACTAATTACTAACGAACAAGAAGCGTTTCAATAGTAAAATCAAAATGATAACTTTTACGCTTTTTTTCTCTTTGTTCCCCGAAAAAAAATTCCGTCTTTTTTTCTTTTTTTTTTTTTTCCTATTTTTAATAGGTTCGTTAACAAGGGCATTAGTCGAAGAAATGGGAAGAAGGAAAAAATGAAATTTTTATTTTTAAACACTGAAAGATGCAGGGAATAAAAATAATTCGAGGGCAGCAGTAATAGAAGTAGAAGGAAATGAGAGAATGTAAGAAGCACTTATAAAGAGAATAATAGGAATACCAAGTTTTATTACAGAAGAGTAGAATGACGATTGTTCAGTAGAAAAGGTCGAAATATCAGGGTCTAAAGAAAAGTAATTAGAAGGGAACTGAAAAGCACATAATGGAGTAGAAACAGATGAAAACCGAGAAAATGACGCGGGACCTTAAAGCGAAAACGACAAATAGCCCGGCTATGAATGTATAATATGACACTTAAAACGACCTCAAAAATCAATAAACATATAAATGTGAAATTCAAAATATAAAATAAAATGCAAGAGTCCTTTCATAATATCAAAAAATTACAGTACAAAAGTTATGTAAAGTTGCCGAAAAGTTCAAGAAAGTTCGAAAAATGACGTGTTTCTCCAGTACCGCGAGTATTACAGCTAAAAATTTTTGACGCAATTAGAAATATGCGCATCCCCCTATATTTCTCTAGTTTAGAACATCCGGGTTTCCAGCTTTACAATTAGACCCTCAGGGCGCCAAAGGCTTGAAATTTTTGAAAAAAATATTTCTTTTTTTCCGGGCATGTGATATATTGTTGGAAAAATCCAAAGTAAATTCCACGTTACTCGCAGAAGTATCAGTACATATATATGTCTTTGAGATTTAATATATTCAAAAAAATAGCTACCGTGTAGAATTGTTTTTGTAAGTAAAAAATAATAAATCTCAAAACGTACGGTTAATTTTTAAATTTTATTTTTATTTTGTATTATCTATCATCATTTACAACATTCGAATTAACAGAATTGCAAGTTATAGATTATAATGGACGATGGCTGCTGCAGTATGCTATACATTCACGTGTTTCGAGATGATCGATTATAGAATCAATTATTTTTTTGCTTCGTGAAGTAGATATGGCGAGATCGTTGTTTAGTTGTAATCCTAACTCGATGTGCATAAATCCAATAAATTCCGGTCTGTGCGGTCCTCTTAAATCCAAATTAAAGTCTCCACTAACGAGCATCGATATATCGTGATAATTATATTTCTCAGGTAGCTTTAATTTAGGACTGTACGCATAAGATTTAAGACGATGAATTGCTGAATTTTCTCAAACGATGTATTCGGTGATATATAAACTGATGCGAGTATAGTTTTTTTAGCATTGATTGTTGTCTTGACCGAGCAAAAGTCGCCTACACCGTCATGACATGTCGCGAGTTGATCCACGCTCATATTATTTTGATCGAACTTGCGCAAATCGTTTTTGATATTGTTAGACTGCAATTTATTCGGAAACAGTTATATTTTTGCAAATGGCGACACCACCAGAACGAATCGCATTCCTTTTAAATTGAGTGCGAAATCCTAGTATTTCAATAGAACAATCGTTTTCAATCCACGTTTCAGACAAGGCAAGAAATTTACATCGCGGATTAGTTAAATCGAGCAAGTGTGCGTTTAGCGATTGAGTGTTGAATGTACACAACGAGAACGACGTGCAATCCGTCTGCCTAGAACGATTCAGAAAATTCCGGCACTGATCACCTACCGTTTGTAAATGAAGCCGTTCGAGACGAGTAAACTCTTCCCTTTAAGGATATCGATTCAGCTCTCCACGATGGTGATAAAATGTGTGATCACACCATCGTGTTAGGAATAGTCCAGTAAAGAGACGCGAGAAAGGGCTACACAAACGAGCTGCTGTCCAGGACACTTACCTTACTTGTAAATGATCGAGTGTAGCGCCTTGTGATTTGTGTATAGTAATTGCACAGGCTTCAACAAGGGGGACTTTTACAAGTAACGATTTTACTGTTTGCTTGCACGATGCAAGAACGTTGAGTTATCGATATCCACGAATGATCGATGTTCGGATTTGCAAGTACATGTCCCTGGGCTTTTGAGCGCAGTAAACGGCCGATTTTTGAATGGTCGAAAGACAGCCAGAATCGTTTTATGGCACTTGTTTCGATGTTGCGTTCGATGTAGCGTAAAGTGCCGATTGCGCCGTTGACGAGACCATCTAGCATGTCAATATTCGCTCTGATCATATACGATTTACCAATTTGAAGGCTAACGATCTTGCGTTTATGTGATTCCTGCGGCGAATTGGCCATTGATTTTGGTTCTACATTGCAAACTTTTTGTTTTTTATTCATTTGCCGTTGTCGTCACTCACGGCTTCGTTCGGCACCACTCTTCGAAGCCGGTTTATTCAAATCGATGAATCGAAAGAAACGCTTCAAACTTCTCATTTTTGGTAGTATTGGAACCGAAAGGTGTTTCCTTCATGAACTGAAGGAATTCATGGCTGTTCTGAAATTCCTCGTCCCTCTTGCGTTCACGTGATTCCTGCGTCGAATCGGCCATTGATTTTGGTTTTCTATTATTATTTTTTATTTTTTACGAGTCACGAAGTTGAATATAATTTACATATAAATTAAATCGAGTGAACAGGCAATTACGTGAAAATTACGTATCGAATTACCTAGCAAAAATTAAATCGCCACATATCATTCCAAGTGCTGGGTTTTTAATTCTAAATTTCGAGAATTGTCGCGCAAAACCTTCAGACGACAAGAAAAAAGTTATACGTAATTATCTGCGGAATGTTAAAATGTTTTACGAAATTAGAAAGAGAACGTTGCGTTTCGTTGCGTTTTTCGTTGCGTTGCGTTTTGCGTTGCGTTGCGTTTTGCGTTGCGTTGCGTTTTGCGTTGCGTTGCGTTACATGATTTTAAGTTGACCCCCAGCCTAAAGACATATATATGTCAAAATGGCTTTTTGACGGGAACGAACCCATAAGTCATTTCCTTAAGGAAACTTTCGACGTTGACGAAAAATTCAAAAAAGCGCGAAAGGTGACATATGTATATCCCGACGACGCGTATATCATAGTTAAAAATTTTGAACAATTTCACATTCATTTCTTTCTCCCATTCAGTGTACGCATTCATTTGAATGCATTACTATATTTAGACAATACAAATCCTACCTGTCCCTTTTTTTTTGTAGTACCATTTAATTACTCTTTTTAAAACTAATTTTTAGATTTTTATCATGTGCCTATTAACTGATTGTTATTGAATGTTTTTATAATCTTATTTTTGTCTCTTTAATATCTTTATGTGATGTAACTATTGCTATCTTATCCGCAAAGGGGACTATATCACTGTAATTTAATTACCCCTTATAAATCATGTCACATGTATATATATAATAAACAATATTGGCGCCAACTTGCTACCCGACTCACAAATTCATCTCATCTTTCACACTTTGTACATTTAACACATTTATTCTGGTTTTCCTGTGATTTAAATAATTTTACATATTGTTTACTTGTTTTTTTTCCAATTTCTTTATTATTATTATTATTATTATTCATAAGTTATATTTCTATATATTATAATAATACGAGTACGTTACATCTTAATTTATAAGTAATACTATTAGCCCTTATATAGGGCAAAAGCCTCCCTCAAACATGCCCATTCACGCCGGTCTCAGGCTACTCTTTGATAATGTTTATGTCCCAACATTTTAGAAATTTTCTTTATATGGCAGATAATAAATAATTCTCATCTTTTAAAGCTTGGTCTTCCTGCTCATTTCAACGCCTCTTATGTTCTTTCTCTACCTATTCTCTCTGTTGTTCCTGTCCTAGGGGTGTTCCATGATTCCATTGTCGACAAAATAAAAATATAATTTCTATTCTATTCCATGCATCTATTCCTTTTTGCTGGGCTAATGCTTTCTAGTAGCAAACCCAAAGGGGGTAAAAAAAAATAAAAGAACAAATAAAATAAATAATTCTGTGTAATTTTAAACCAAAACAATCAATTTTTTAACATCTATCTTGTACATAACCCACAACTATCAAAAGTAACACCAAAAATAACACAGAATTCGTTTCCGTTTGAAGGAAACAAAAACCTATTTTTAAATTCATTCAATATTGTACCAATATTAATACTCAGTTATTTTTGATGACATTGAAAACTTTATAATGTTGAAGTCCACAGGGCCGGATTATCCATTAGGCAGTGTAGGCAACTGCCTTGGGCCCCCGTATCGGATAAGGGTTCCGCGCCCCGAGAATTTTTTTTTTGAAAATGTTTCTTCGAGTGAAAATTAAATTTGAAGATTTTTATGTAGTAAACCCTCAATGACAATATTATTGCCTTGCTTTTTTATATTACATTGTCATATATTTACTGGTTTTGAGACGATTTAATTAGAATATTTTTGCAAAAACCATTAACAGATAGGTTTTTAAGTATTAGGAGTGAAAACTATGTTTTGGGTGCTTGTGTTCTAATCTTTTCTTTATGATATGATAAAAGTTTCCTATTTTTGAACGTACTATGGCGACAAGGAATTATAAGATTGCCATTAAGTGAAATCAAAAGTATTTTTCTATACAGAAACGAAAGCAAATACTGTAATTTTAATAATTAGGTATTGCTTGTGTTCCGAACAGACTGGTCAGGATCAAAAAACAGCTACTTTTATGCGCGTCGCCAGCGGGGGGCAGCTGCCCACCATGGAGCCTTGAAATTTTTTAATCAACTGGCCATGATAAGTATAGGCGCGTAATCATGAACAATTTGGAAGACTTTTATAATTAAGTAGTAGAACAATTTGTCAGAAACCCACGAAAGTAATGTTTTAATTAAGATTTTATTCTTGTTTAATAAAATATTAAGCCTTTAAAACTTATAAATTTTATTTTTCCTATAACCCATATCCGCTTTCTATCATCTTTCCCCCCTCCCCAGCTCATCGGCTGGCGACGCCCTTGGTTACTTTGGTGTTTGCAGTGAAAAGTGAGGTCGAGACCGAAGTCCAGTTACTACACCAAAACGTAGTCCATCCAGGAGTAGAATACCAGAATGACATTGGCTTATGGCAAAATATTGCCAACGAAATACAAGATTTTTGGTGTTCTGGGGACCCTAATGAATGAAAGGAAAAACAATCAGATTTGTCTTCAGCGATTTGCGAGGAATTTATTGAAATATTTGGAAATAAGGTTATAAAATTCATTTTTAATGATATTGTTGAAGTCAAATATTTCTGAATAAGCGTCGATTCGACACCAGACATATCTCAAACTAATCAGTTGACTATAGTGCTGAGATATGTAACATCAAATGGAAAAGTTGCAGAACGTTTTCTTACATTTATTCCTATAGAAAGTCACAAACGGGAAGAACTAGACACCACAATTTAAAATGTTTTAAACCAATATAACATTGATATAAAAAATTTGAGAGGCCAGTCTTACAATAATGTGCCAAATATGTCTGGTTGTTACAATGGTCTACAGGCGCATATTAAGAAAATAAATCATCTCGCACACTGCGTTCCATGTGCAGCGTTCTTACTGAATTTGGTTGGAGTAAATACCACGGTGAGCTGTGTTAGAGCAATCTCATTTTTCGGATTAGTACAGGCACTATACAACTTTTTTTCGGCGTCAACTCATCGCTGGGCAATTATACTCAAACATCTTGAAAAAGGTGATGAACGTAAGCAATACTCGTCATTAGTTCTGAAAAGAGTATTCGACACAAGGCGGTGCAAGGGTCCATGCGACTAAAGTTTTGTCACAAGGTTACAACAGTTTCCAGAAAGCTTTGGAGTCTATTGCTGACGATGAGACTCAGACATTACAAGCGATTTACGAGGCCATATGTCTATTAAACTATTTGGAAAAAAAAGAAAATTCCGTAATGGCAGTATTCTAGGCTGCCATACTAGATCGAATCAATGGTGTCCGAATATTTCTACAAACAACAACTATCGAACTTCGAACAGCAGTCGATCTATTAAATTCGCTTTCAGATTTTTTACTTTCACAGCGAGAATTATTTAACGATTACGAGATGAAGATAAATTAGAAAACGGATACCCAATACAGTGATGAAAATCAGCGTGTGCGAAGAAGGAAAAGACATCACCATGACGGATCTGCAAAAGATGTTGTGCACAGAGCGAAAGAGAAGTTGAAAATTGAAACTTATTTGCTTGTGCTAGACATCTGTGCCGAGAATTGTCCCGGCGACTAGAAGCTTACCGGGAAATTAATTCTCTGTTTGGATTTATGACAGATTTCTCGACTAAGTCCAACGATGAAATTAGAGAGGCTTATACAAAGTTCAGGAAACATTCCGAGGACATTGAGCTTGAGTTTATATACGAGATGGTGCAGTTCAAGTACTTTATTTTTCAATTAGAGGATACCGGAAAAGATAAAACTGTACCTGCCGAGAATCGTATAAACTGATTTTTGGTAATATGGCACAATCAACTTTCCCGAATGTAATGACAGTATGCAGATATATACAAACACTACGGGTGAACGTAACTATTCGAAATTAAAACTAATCAAAAAGTGTCTTCGTTCGTCAATGTCTCAGAACCGTTTAAATTTGTTGGTGATAATAACGATTGAAGATGATATATTGGAAAAGGTTAACTTCCAAGATGTTTTAAACGATATTGTATTTACAAAAGTTAAAAGGGTTCATATTTAAACATAGTTTACTGTACAAAATGATTTAATAAAAAAATACGCATATTTTCCTTTCATTTGTTTCAATTATTAACTTCCTGCTAAGAAAATTGAAAATTTTCAAGAATTCGGAAAGTTATTGTTTTCACCCCAATTTTCAAAAATTGAGTTTTCATTAAATCTCCATGTTTTGATGTCCTAAGTAGCTATTCTAACTATTTATACGAAGGTGTCTTAATGTGTGTGTTTGCGTGTGTATTTATGTGTGTGTGTATGTAAACCTTTTATAACTTTTGAACGGCTTGACTAATGGAAAATCGATTTGCGGTATTCGAAAGAGTTCCACTAAACTTACATTTCCTAGAAATTAGAACTAATTCGGCTAGGTAGATTTTGAGAAATATCAAAAATAAAATTGTCAAAAAAAAGTTTTTTTAAAATAACTTTTAGACTCTTGTGCCGATCAATTCCAAAAACTAATCAGTTCTCTATTCCCCAAAAAATTGCGTCAAACTCTGTAAACCGCGTCTCAATCAATTGATTCGTTCGCGAGATATTGTTGACGAAAATTTTTCAAAAAAGTGTTTTTTTGAAATAACTTTCAAATTTCTCGTTTATAGTTTGCTATCTTTTTGTGTTTGAAAACTGCGATGAATACTGCAAATCACATTTTGATCGGTTGATTTGTTCAAGAGATATGGAAATTCAAAATTTTCAAAGAAGTGTTTTACCAAATAGTTACCAGATTTTTGAGCTCTTCGACCTCAAAAATATAAAAGGGTAAGGGACTCATGATATATCCATTGCCTAGGGGCCTCGACGAAGTTAATCCGGCCCTGGAAGTCCATCGGACTAATTTTAACCCGTGTGTCTGACTGATTCAGTGTGAAAGTTGTGTTTAAACTCAATTTTAATTGTTTTAATAGAATTAGTTTTGTTTTCTGCTGATATCTCATGAGAAATGGGTGTAGTATTGTTCCACTATAACCACAAATGGTTCACCACTTGAAAAGCTTGTTTTATCAATTACATCACAAGCTTGCTTCACCAGTAAGCTAATTAAAAGCGTTTGTCGTATTTTCCGTTGATTTCATTTTTTTTTTTTGCTTCTTTTGTAATCTAGATTATTTTTTTCAAGTGTGTTCCTATTTTACTTTTAATACACCTTAACTTTAAAATGTTTTTACATTTTATTTTTAGTATATTTTCAATTTACAGAATTCATAGTAAAAATTATTTATTTGTTTAATGATAATGCAGAATTTGACTATTTGTGCAAATTCATATTAAACAAAATGTGGTTTGAAAAAATACTTGAAATTTAAAGTACATAATAACTTACGATGGTTTATTAATAAAATTAAAAAATCAAATTGATAACATTTTAAAATGTATAATGAATTATCCTATTTTATATTTTTCTAATGTACTCTTAAATATTTTTTACAATATCCAAACAGTTCATAAATTCATTAAGCAAACACTGATTAAAATAACAAAAAAATTCATTCACTGTCAATGATATAAATATCACTTATTAAAAAACGTTACTTTATTAGACTAAATAAAATGCATGTTGTAAATATATTAAAAAAGTGCTGGAAAAGTATTCAAATTTTTTATTGCTCTTAATAAAAACAACAAAAAGATAAACAGAAGACAGATCATTTAATGTGACGTCATATTAGTTGTTTTGTTATTTAGATGAAAGTTGCCTTGTGACGTAATGGATCAAACAAGTGTTTCAAACGATGAAATTTTTTGTTTACGATCAAGTTCGAAACTGTTTCAGTCAACTGTTCATCACATTATTCACCTAAATATTAAATAATTTCAAATTGTTTTATGTAAAATAATTTAAAAAACAATATAAACCGAAACACTTGCTTTTCGAAATTTTAACTTCACGGCTCTTGAAAGTAATTTTAAATTGTATACAGTTCGAATATGAAATAATTAAAAAATAGGCGCATTCAAAAACAACATCGCTACCGATAATTGGGAAAAAGCTGACTCAAATTCATTTTAAATAATTTTCAGAGACACCGTGTTAAAATAGTATATCTATTTTTGACGTTTCGTTATTAAACGTTTAAAGTTGTCGTAATGATCATTACTTTAACACAGTATATTTGAATAATTATTTAAAATGACTAATAATTACTGTAAAAGAATTACGTAACGCTAAATCAAATTGTTTTTTATAAATAAATTTCTAACCTGTATTAGTCATATAAAAAATTATTGTATGATCGTGTTGCGACGTAAATCATCGCGAGTTAGCTGCCGATTCCGTTCTAGCTGAATGGGTGGTGTATGTGAAAATGTAAAATTGTTTGTTTACAATAGCAAATTGGGTTGTTCTGTTAAAAATGTGTTTGATAAGCTGATAAAAAATCCGCTTTCTAATTTTAGTTTGTTAATCGGATACATTATTATTTATGTTTTCATTACATAATTGTACTTACATACTTTTTTCATCGATATTCTGTAATACAGATGGGAACATTCACGTTATATGAAGTTAACATAAAAATATTGACATGGATTATTGCTACAATTTTTATAGAAATGAATGCAGCTTATGATCGTTGTAAGTTTCCACTTATAAATTTAAATATGTGAATAATTAATACTGAGTTTAATTTTTTAATTTTGCGTGTTTAAGGGGTATGATATCTTGTTAAAAATTGTATTTTACGTTAAAAATTATATTTAAATATTCGCGTACGTGTTAATGTTATATATTTTTTTTTATATAGATTATTTAGATACCAATAAACTTTGCTCATTAAGTTTGAAAACAAACCAGATAAAAATTGGCGAAGAAAACAAATCAGGAATAATTGTCGAGGATAATAAAATTTTTCGAACATTAAGTGGAAATTATACGTTTAATTGTAAATTTGAGGTTGAATCTTCATCTAATATGGGATTATTCGCCGTTATACAAAATATGTATCTAAGGAAGAATAAAACAAGTGGAGTTTGTATAGATTATGTGCAGGTATAAAATTGTTTTACTAAACTAATAAATAGGTGCCGTATAGTATGCACAAAACTTAAATTTATATATTTATTTATTTGTTACGTAAAGCTTATAAAAGAATTGGATTTAAAAATATTGATCGATTTATTTTAATTAGTGGTCCTATTTGTGGTATAATTAGTAATGTTA
The DNA here is from genome assembly GCA_039619475.1 of Icerya purchasi. Classification (NCBI taxonomy): domain Eukaryota; kingdom Metazoa; phylum Arthropoda; class Insecta; order Hemiptera; family Monophlebidae; genus Icerya; species Icerya purchasi. The sequence goes on along the minus strand of CM077116.1, from coordinate 53,692,282 downwards.
AGAATAATAGGTAACTATTAAAAAAAAAAAAAGCCTTGAAATAGGTTTTTAGTGTATTTTATAATAATTTTTAACTTGAGCATACTTACTACTGTGTGTGACCAATTTTGTTCACCTAAGGTATTCTGTATTATTTTTATTAATAGTTCATGAAACGGAAAAACTGTTTGTTTAATTCCGAATCACACAATATTATAAATCGAGCATAAAACTTTTATAATTGTTACCATTGCTTTAAAAACCTATAAATATTGTTCAAATCATTGAACAAATAAGAAAAAGTAAACAAAATTTTGATAAAAGAAGTAAATTTGTAAATTGTATGAAATTTACTAAAATTATATTTTACAAATGGAAAAAGTAAAAATAAAAAATTACAATAGTCAACGACATATGGATTATTCGTTTTCTTAACGATGTTAAGTAATTTTTACGAAAATTGAAACAAGTGGAAATTGTAAATAAATTGTCAATTTTGAATTGATATTTTTGTCAGATTAATTCATTTTGTTTAGCATTTGAATCAAACTTGTAATTGTTTATTCATCATCAAAATGGAAAGAAATATTTGAGTCGAAAGTTGATATTCAAATGTTAGTGCAAGTAATAATCTTATTTAAATTGCATTATACTTTACGTATAAAGAAGTGAATATAACGTGCATGAAACCTCAAAACAGTAAATTATAAATAATTAATTTTAAGATAAACTGCGTGCGAAGAAAAAAATGTCTAATTCACACGGCTGTCGAGGAAAATAAAAATTTTAGATTCTAAAAGTTATAACTAACAAATTAAATAATCCAATGATTTTTCAAATACATAAGGATATACGATTTTATCATTAAAAATAATAGGCTCATTATAACTGTGCGCAAAAGTGCTATAGACTATATAGTAAAGTTCAGAATTAAATTTATGGGTAATTTGAGGTTTTCGTAGTTTTTTATGCACGATGCATTCTCTGTTCATAATTTGGTGGCACAATTTTACGATCTGATGGCAAAAATACATTTTTTTTTTATACCGCTGTAAAACACGGATAAAAAAATATTTCCATCTGAAATTCGGTATACTCTTTTTCGAAAAAATTACAAACAGTTTTCTGGAATTACAAAGGCCGAAGTTATGGTAACATTGCCGGAACTTAATTGAAACACCTGGTTCATTAGTTGTAATCCCCCTAAGGAATGTCATGACCACGATTCATATTGTTGTTTGTTGTACCGATTTCCGCCACTGATCTCGGTCTTCGGCTTCCCGCGTACATTCCACGAAGGATTTTCCCTTGGCTTCACCTCGTATATTACTCGTCACCGATGCCGTTTTCCTTCCGTTTATATATATGTATATAATTATATGGAGGGGAACGAGGTATCTATAATTTATTCATCTGTGCGGCGCAAGTTCTAGTTTGACGTAGGTCTCATATGTTAGTAAACTCGTTATATATATATATATATATATATATATATGATCTTTTATTAATTAAATTAGTTTTAATCAATAATTAATATTTGTTTTAGAAATGTTTATCGTTTTTTAAGAAATATGTCATCCCGTTATGACCATAGTAGGATAAAACACAATACTCCTTTAAATTAACTTAAACAGTTAGAGTTTTTAATCTCAAATATATTTTTACGAATGATATTAATATAATATAATGTTAATTAGCGACAACTTAAAGACAACTCTAATGGTGATTTCAAATCTAAAATTGTTTTAAAATAATCTACAGTTTATTTTAACATTTAAATAGTTATCTTATACGTGTATTATTAATTAATTTTAAAAAAATACAATTTATCCTTGAAAAAAAATAGGTGTATCATATATTTAATCATAAAAATTGCATATAAAAGTATATTTTTCGTCGGCTCCACTATATCCTTTATGGGCTTAATTTTTACAGTTTCCTTCCTTACTGGACAATTTCGAATAAATTTCGTTGTAACAGAGGCTTGATGCATCAGTATTATCATCCTCACTGTTTGATTCGGTTCGACTTCTCCTTGCATTCTTCGCTAATTTTTTTTAGTTTTTAAATCTCTCCTTCGAATATTCGATCCAGTGTTGTTATTTCGATTGTGTTTTTTTTTTTTTTGTGGGATTTTAATGGAAATGATTTTACAAATTCAGATTTTCTTGCGTTGAAGGTTTCGTGAAAGCTATTTTGAATTTCGCTGGTGAAACTGAAGCCTGATTGGTAGGGTGGTATGACTAAATGGTGTTGGAAAATAGGTTCTGCCAATAGTTCTTCAACTTTTAATAATTTCATAATCAAAAACCAGAAAAAATACATATATATAAAAGAAAATATTTTACTTGGAAGTATTGAATTATTTTATTGCCGTAAATATACGTGTTTACATTTTAAAATTCAGTTCAGGATATACATTTGTAATTAAATATTAAAACCGGTTTTTCACTTCATATATTTTTTTTTATAATGTAAGTTTTAAACTAGTTCAATTTATACGTAAAAACCATGACAAAAAATATTCTAACGTTAAATGTAAAAATTAAAAATGTAGTTGGACAAAACAGGGTCATCCGTTTGTCTGACTATATTTAGTATCCGATTTTGTCAAAGTGCATTATTGCGAAAGAAAAATATTCGCTTTACTAAGCATTTAAAAAATAATTTAAATATACAATTATACGAGCAAAGAAATATATAATAATAAGTCTACTTGTCAAAATTTATTTGTATTTTATAAACTCGTGTAAAAATCGTCAAAACATTCGAAAAACAAAAAATCAATAAATTATTAATAAACGTACTAATTTTCCACTAACAATACATAAAGCGTTTTTACGTTCTCTTTCCGATAACTATCGGTACTAAATGAAACATAATTCTGGATAATTTAATAGGCGGAATTATCCAAAAAACGTGGAAATTGTATTTAGTTTTGTCCAAGTTTCTCTAAATGACGGACGAGTGCTACATTTTTTATTTATGAAAATTAAAATTAGATTTTTTAATGAAAATATGTAATTCATTTTTTTTTATTAACTACCAATATAAGCAAAATCATTAAAACCAGAAAAAAAATGTTTTCTGAAAATTTAACGAAAAGTAAAAAAATATTAAATATATTCAAGTACCTGTCTTCATCGTAGTGGTGATAAATGTCATAGTATTGCGGACAGATGCTCTATCTGTTATCTTTAACATTCGGGTTGTTTTTTTCCTTCGGTTATTAAAATCATTTTCCTAAATGATAATTGATTCATGGAGTCATTTTTAGCACCCAAAATTTTAACCACTCAGATTTATTATTATTATTATTATTATTATTATTATTATTATTATTTGTATGTGTTCCCAGTACTTCGTACAAAAATTTCAATCCTTAATCACTAAATGGTGTAAGTTGATACGTAAACATTGATTATCGCTTTTTATCTAATTTCAATTTAATTTTTCTGTAATTTACATCTTTAGAGAATGTTAAGACTGTCAATCTTTGCTTTTGTTTTAGTTTTAAAGGCAGTTTTTACTCGCGATAGGGTATACTTCAAGAATTTTTATAGGAGTTTTGTTGATAATAGGGGTTTCTCGAATTTTTCTTTTCTTTTTTCTACTAAAAATGCAGTGGCTTTAGGTCTGGTTAGTGGTAGATCATTTAATTTAATTAAATCTGATACGGTGAAAAAATGACCGTGTTATTCCGGTTCAAAGGAAAAGCTTTAAAACCAGATGTAGCACTTCCAACATTAACCGATTTTCTTTACATTCTTCCTAGAAAAAATTTTCAGTTCATGTTCTTTTAATTATTCGATCTATATTCCTAATCACCCATGAATTTACATTTTACGAATAATATTTCTTTAAAGGTTTAAAAAAGCCACAATTTGTAGTGATTGCAGATCCTGGGGCTAGCGAGGTAAATGTATAGTTATAAAATCGTTTTTGATACCCAATTTCAGCAAGTCCAACGAGAATTTCTACGAGCAGAATGGCCATTAAATAATGTGAGCAGATTTTTTATTCATATAAAAGTTTTAGAACCATTAGGAATACCCATTCCTTTGTATTCGTACTTTTTATGATTAACACCGTCGAGGTAAAAAAGGACCTTTAAACACAGAAGAGGTAAATACGGATTTATAAACGTAGAAGTAACTGAGTACCAGAGGAATCTGGAAAAGTAAAGGCGACCGAGAGGAAGGAACTGGCTCCTCTTACCCTCATTAGTGCCGTTGGGTTTAGTATATTATGAACCTTAACTTCATAATCCATGGTATCTTGTCAAAGGTACGGGACTTCCTTTACTTTAAACGCAGAAGAGGTAAATAAGGACAATAAGGACTTATTATAAATATTTTTGCTACCACATACTGCTCTATATATGATAAATGTAAACAATGGAAAATGACCGTTAACATTCGGTTACTAGTGTTATATTTCTTATATTACTCGAACGACATTCACAATTCACAAAAAATTTACAACATTACTTATATTGTAATAAACTGAAATTGTTCAAAACACGACCAATATATATATATAACACAATAAATATTATAAAGTAGTCCGACCGGTTTCATAATTTGTGCGACATATTCATGGACTGAATTCTATCAAAAATATAGTAACCGAATGTTAACGGTCATTTTCCATTGTTTTCATTTATAGTAAATAAGAACTTTTAAACGCAGAAGAAGCAAATAAGGACCTTTAAACGTAGAAGAGGTAAATAAGGACCTTTAAATGCAGTAGAAGTAAATAGGAACCTTTAGCGATACAACAGGCTATTAGGAATGCAGTGTCTACTATTTCTCGGGAAATGATCATATCAACAAAGTCTTTTAGGTCTGGTTACAGTTAATATGTTTCTCGATTTATTCGTCAATTAAATATTACTTACGTCAATATTAGAAATAATTCCTCATATTTTTCCAGCGATTTAAAAAAATATATTCACTTCCGTTCTGTTCAAACCTTTGTCTTATTCGTTTTCTGTTTCTTTACAAAATGAATGCTTGATTTGAAAGTCCTCTACAAATTGATAGGTTAGCGTTCGACGAAGTTTTTTCCCGCGAAGCAAAAGCGGAAACACGAAGTCGTTTAGCATAGCTCGCAAGTCCGTTTTTCAATCTCTGACCTGAATTATGCTACAAAAATAAACGAATAATCCAACATTTAACCGCCTATTCAGAGTCAAAATAGTTCAGAATGCAAATCACTTTACGGTTCCATGCCAAGTTTTATTCCCTCGGCTGAAGACGTCTGTAGTTAGAGTTCTAAGAGGTATTATTCCATACATTTTCTCTGATTCGTGTTTTGATATTTCAAATTTTTTAAACTTTTTCTGCGGCTAATTTTAAATTTTCGTCTGTTCATTTTCCTCTAGTTTCATTGCGGGTTTTGATGTACTTTCTAGGCATTCTAAACGTACAAATGCATGAGATGTAAAACAATATATAAAAAGTGATTAAGTGTAGATAAACTTCATCATACGGGAGAGATACAAAACTTCTACTTATCATCGTACGTTACAAATATAAGAGCGTAATGAGATATTTTTTGTTATATATCTAATGAATTTTAATTCTGACTTTTTTCTATAGAAAACAATAAATTTCAATAATACAACGGTGTCCTTCTTGATGGGTAATCGTGTCCGTAGCTGACAAGCCCAATAAAAAATAAAAAAAAAGTAAAAAAAAAATAATACAACGGTGCATTTAACTTATTTTCTATATCAAATGGTATTTAATAAAAAAAGAAATATCACATTTCGGTATTATTTTTACATAAAAAAGTATTACACTTGTTTGCCGGCCATCTACGTTCCATAACGAATAAAAAATGTATCGGAAAATGAACTGGATTTTTTTTCAAATACCATAAAAACTTCTAGAGAAGACCTATTTAATATCTGAGCCGGAAAGAAGTGAGTAATTCGAAAGTTCGCAGAATAGAAACCGGTGGCGTGGTATGGTGTATTTAAAATTTTCCAGATAAATATTCTTTATGTTACACGTTCACATTTAGTAAAAATGATCATCAATTACGCAATGAACGAAAATTCATTATCGCAATTGTACGCGGAAATATAAAAATAGATAAAGAACGAGAAATCCCCCCCCCCCCCCCAATACTCATCAAATTTAATAGTAATTTATAGTCACCCAAAATGGTTGTGCGGTTACATACTCACGTAGAATATGGTTATAATTAATATTTTGATTTTTAATTTGCGACTAAAGTTTTAAAACATATTAATAATACGCGTGTACGTGTTGTTAATGCACAGTTAAATGAAGTGCAAATTAAAATCAACGTATGAATTTTATTTACTCTGCGTGTGTTTAATTTCGATTTCTTGTTAACGTTTCGTCGCAAGTTCGAAAACTAGATGCCACTATTAAAGAGGAATTTAGAGAAGTTTAGGGATCTGTAACAGAAGTTGTCTCATAATCAAAAGGTGTAACGTAAAATGAAGTCTAATTAAAAATAAAATATACTCAAAAAAAAATACTTCATTTGGACAATAGTGATATTCGGACTATGTACTGAAAATTAATAGATAATAAAACAGGCGCTGCTGGTCAGTCTAAAAGTAAATGGAAAAAGGAACGAAGAAAACACGGTGCGAATACGTCGCAATTTATCTTTTGAAAAACATACTTATCATAATTGTTTAAAATAATTACGTAGAGTAAAAAATATTTCAGTTTAACTACAAAACAAAAAAAGAATAGGGAAAAAACTTACGGACATAAATGAAGTTTTAAGATATTTTCAAAACAAGGCCAATTTGAATAGGCTCAGTTGGGCGAGGGCAAGGACCGGTTACGAAAATTTATCATTTTAGCTAATTTCTTATATAATAAAATTTATTTGAATTAATTAAAAAACAACAAAGTCTCTTTATAATTGTTTTTAGATTTTATCATGCCGTATTTAAAATGTACTAGATTGTAAGGCTTTTATAATGATACTATAAATCTTGTGTTAGCACATTCGGTTGATACATACGCAATTCTAAAAACGCGCGCTACGTTGTTTAATAAATCTATTTCTGTTAATGAAGGTTCAAGTTGTTTAATTTATTTGACATTTCTTCTGCACCTACAGACTTCATGATGATTAAAATAGTGCTTGCGTTCGAATAGATGTTCGCGTATAATTGTAACGGAAAAAATTAATAAAATCATTGAGCAGCGAGCGTCTAAATAAATCTGCTGTTATTCTAGATTTGCAGATAAAAATCCTCTCTTCCTCCTCTATGTCTCTAAGTACATTAAAATTGTTTATTTTGAAAATTTTTATTTGCTTCTGTGTTCGCTTTATGTCGAACTAATTGGGACACGAAATCTGCGTTATTTACATTTCGCTAGAAACAACACTAAAAGCTATTTGACTTACCGTTTCGAAACAGAGCTTAGCGATGGTCATATTTCCGATGATTTCGAAATGCTTAGAAGTAAATATGATTTTGACACGCGGTTTATACCGAAAGTAGACGTATGTGGATGACTTTAAGAACCAGGGAAACAAATTCTTTGTTTAGATCAATGAAATTAACGATGTAATCTTTTTGCGTCCAGAGAAGATATTTAGCTGATTTTTGTTTTTTTTTTATTTTTTATTTTTTTTTTAAATATGTAGAAAAGGGGAAAGTAGTTAATTTTTTATTACAACAATGTAACTGTAATACTACTGTTGTAAACATGAAACTCGGTATTTGGAATTATTTGTAAAAATACTTAAAACGTTATTATTATGCACGTTTTACAAACAATAAGAAGGATGCGGAGAATAATAATTTTGTTGAATTTTGCAAAGGTAAATGAGTCTATATTAAAAAGTATAACGTTGATTGAAATATTTATTGGTGCATGAAAGTGTATAGCCCTGATTATTATATTCAACGATATTTGTGGTTATTTAATTTTATACGCGAATAAAACGTCACCACGAATATTTGGTATTGGCATTTATTAAGACTTTTGATTTATTTATTAAATGTTAGAGTTATACTATAATTATTATAATTTACAATTTGTATCGATAATTGATGTGTCATAAATCATTATTGTATGCTGATAATTGGTATTGATCGACGAAGATCTTTATATTACGTATCATTTTTTAAGATCGTTGTTAGCTACGTCAAAATGACTCTGCCATTTCCTATGGTGGAAACGTAAGCGAAAAAGTGCTCGAAGGTAAATTACTTTAAAAATTGAAAGTTTTTATACTGAAATTTAACAAAATGAAAAATATGTCTTTTCAGCGAAAGAAACGGAAAATTACGAAATATTTTCTAAGAATAAAAAAAAAAAAACAACATAACTTGAAGGTATAATAATCCGTAAGCGTTACGGCACATTGAAATATTTTTTCTTTCGTACCGGTTAGTCTCGGGAGTATATTGCCAAGCTGATTACTGATTTGTCCTGTACTTAGTTGTAATACGGCATATTGTTCCGCGGTAGGTTTATTCGAATAATCATCTGTCTCAATATCAAGTGGAAATTATCTATTCATAAAATTAACGTTATTAGTGAGCGAATTTATTTAAAAACTAGTCGATTTCCTTTGCAAAAGTCGATGAATTTACTTGTTCGTATTAATTTTATCCGTTATTATATATACCTATCGTTTGCTTCGTTACGTTGCAATAATTTCCACAATTAAACGTGCCGATGAAAGTACAGAGATGTATATTCCTCTCCGCTATTTCTATTTTCTATTATTTCTATATCAGCCTGTTGCAAAAATATTGATGCTAAAAATATTAGTTTCATAAAAAGATCTTAGTCTGTAATAAGGTACGAGCGATGTTTCTTTCTTGTTATTTGCTATAGAATTCGACCGATCGTGTTTATTCGCATAACGCGTTTAAAAGATAAATGTAAAATCGTTATTCTTACGTTTCTCATTTGTTTGTGTTATTATTATTTTCAGTTTAGTCCAACTCCATCTATATTCAAGTTTGAAAGTAGTAAAGGGCACGGTGTAAAACATTGCGGTCACATGAATGCTTTGAATTTAAATTTGAACGAAATAGATCCTACGGATGGCAACAATGTGATACCGAATTCTTTTATCGCGCCCAATGGGAAAATATCCGTAGAGATACGCGTTGAAAACAAACCGTTTACGCCGAATGATAGTCTTAGTTTAAGGATAGCCTTTACAGCTTTTTATGGTTGGTAATTTGTTTAATTATTAATTTTGTTATCTCTATTTTATTGAATACTAGCTGATCCGGCGAACTTCGTACCGCCTTAATAAATAAATGTTGTGTTAACTTATTAGAGCCGAATTAAATTCCGTTTTTTTATTAAGATAAAATTAATACTCAAAATGAATTAAGTTCCATAAATGTACAAAAATCAAAATGAAAAGAGTATTGGCATTATTCTCCTTAATAACAAAAATCAGTATAACCCACCTTAAAAAAATTCATAACTCACCGCCAGAGATAACCCTTTAAAAACGAAATTCGAAATATAAAACAAAACACAGAAGCCCTTTCATAAAATCCAAAAATTAAGGTTAAATAATTGTGTGAACCCCCTTTTGGGCCAAAGATAGCAAAAAAAAAATTAATTTTCTTCATAAATTTTTTTTTAAATTTCGTATTCTGCTATTCGGTGCGGAGACAAATCCAACAAATCAAACATCACAAAAACCGATCCAGCCGTTCTTGAATTATAAACCGTGTAACTAACGCAACTTTCTTTCATATATATATATAGATTTGTTTAAATGTTAAAATTTAAAAAAAAAAAAACAAAAAAAAACCCAGAGTGTAATTTGAATTTTTACGAGACCTATTAGTCTTTCTTTAACATATTTCTTCAGCTTACCGGAACTGGAATCTATTCCGCGGTTGTACAAAGCTGCAATCTTATGCTATTTTTAATTATGACATTTCGCGTTTTCTAGTTTTTTATTTATTTTTTAAATTCATTTACAAATTCGTCATTTGATCTAAAAAGTATCAACGTTTGATTAATTTAAATAATTAAAATTTTTGCTTTATTAAGTGTGCAGACATAACTTGGGGAACTACAAATGGTGTGGAGCAGACGGATGTATTTGGCACACTTTCTTCAAGGACAATATTTTAAATTGTCCATTTACCACTTGTTACGATGAAGAACAATGTAGCGTATTCTATAATGGTAAGTATACGACGAGAATATATGTGTTCTAGTGCGTTTGTAGTAAAAGGTAAATTCCACCGTTTTGTAAATGGTTTTTATTAAATTAGAATTATTTCGATTGTGAAAAATAACTTTCTAGATTTTTGTAAACGATTATAGTACATGGGGTTGGGCTTTAATTGAACCGGTAACAGAATTGAGTCGAATGAGGCAAAACTCTTTGCTACGAATTCTTAGATTCAATTTCAGATTCCATCGGTAGGAAAAATACTTCCATCCTTTCGTTCACGAATTTCTATATGATACATAAGTTTATGTTACTAAGAAAGAGGTGAAATAGTACTTTTAAACAGGTAATTTCGAATAAATTGAAAAAATTTTATTTTCCAAAATAGTAAATGTTAAGTTCGTTTGCTTAAATAGATTGCTTAAAAAATATATTATGGGCCTTTTTTTTTATTAAATGTGGTTGGTTTCCCCATAACAATAACACGATCTTTAATTTCGGAAGAAAAAAAATTTTTGCGACACTGATTTATTTATCTAACAAGATTCGTTGATCGATACGATCTCTTCCGTCAGTTATCCTTCCAATCGAATCTCTTCTTAATAATTCTCGTATTGGAACAATGTAATTTTGGAGTATTTGTGAAAATAACTTTTTTCACAATTATTATTAATCCTGCAATAAGAACTATTCGAAAAGCACACCATAGTGATACTATTCGTTTAGTAGTCGCATTCACATTCGACACTTAAATTCTCAGATGATTCTATTAGACTGTGTTCTTAATTATATGCCAGTATTAGCAAACTGTAAAATGATTCTTAACCCGCATTTAATTTTGCATAATACGTATTCGTTATGTTTTAAATGAATCTGTTAATTTTGATAATCAAGTCTATAAAGGATTTAAAAATTACGATCTGGCCTAAGATAAAGGAATCAAGGGAATTATAATTGAATAAAAATCAATCTGAAAAAAAAAATTATACCACTACAAAATTCAGGCTCTCTATTTATTGATTATACGGGTAAAGAGGTTGAATAGAAATTTTTTTGCATACCATACCTCCATTTCTTCTGGTAGAACCTCTTTTTCCATAAGCGATAAAATCGTTTACAATTCATACTTATTATTCTTTATTGAAAACATGTAATACGTGCGTATAGTAAATAATTCGGTCAAGTGAATATTTCATGCAATATCCATTCTTTTAAACATTTTTTTGTACTTCATAAATACTTTTACTGTAATAAAAAGGGTCTCTTTTCAGCGACTTTTCAAAAAGAAGGGAGGTCATGTGTTTGTGAATCATAATTAAAAAATTTTACTTTAAAAAAACCAATTAATTTTCATTCGTGGTTTTAAAACAGCACAGTGTATTTATAATAATGGTTCAAAACTACAGATGAAAATGAATTTCATTTTAAGCGATGCTTATTAATTCAATTTTACGATTACGTAATAACTATAGAGTAAAATCCGGCCATCGCCGTTCCTTCCCTTTATTTGACCTGTCTTGATACAGGGAGTTGTTGGTTTAGAAAGAATTCACAGCGTAGATGTTATACAGTGTTAGTAGTTTTAAGAACATTATAATTTTCTTCAATTTCAAACTACATAAATTAATAAACAAAATCATCCGAACTCGCATAAAAAAAAAAAAACATTTTTAGCCTCCTCGTCGATTTATTCGAGTAAGGATTTGTATTGCAGATTTCCTTAAACTATATGTTATTGTTTAATCGATTTTTCTCCAATACGTTTTTCATAAAAGACTATTTATCAATTAAACGGGCTATTCGACGAAAACGTATTCAATAAAATTTTTATGCAATATAACCAACAAACTTTTCGGAATTATAAAATCACGATTAAACCGGTAATTTACGTGCGAAATAATTTAGGGTGAGTCAGGGGCGTAGCTACTGCCGTATCAGCCATATCAATGAAACGGGGCTCCGAACGTGTGTGAGCAAAAATTCGTAAAAATGTAGTATGACTTTCAGAATTGAGATATATGACGAAATAAAATCGCACTCATTCGCGTCTATGTTTCCACAATTCGTTATCAGTTATTGAGAAATAGGATCGTATTCTCTAAAAAAGCTGAAATGGTCTTTATCTATGGATGATTTAATAAATAAGTTTGCCGAAAAAAAAAGCGAGAAAAGTGTATATTTGATTGAAGTGGAATTGTTCGGATTGAATTGTAACTTAGCTTCTAGGAGCATTTATTGTGAATAATAACGTATAATTATTTTAATTTAATACGAGCGTTTTTGTTTCTTTTGTGAAAAATCTGAACACTTTATTAGGGCCTCTCAACAAATTTTGATACAGGGCCCGTCCAAGGCAAGCTACGCCACTGGGGTGAGTGCGCATGCCAGTTGGTTAACGTGAACAGGTAACAGCCATAAGTAGAAATATTATGTCTTTGTATTAGATTCGGAGGTCGCATAGTGGAAGCTGAGAGCGAAAAGCTGATGATGCTTGTGAGAATCTACCAGCAGAAATGCGTTTCATATTCGTGCTGCACGGTTGTAATTGCAGATCGGTTAAAACTTTTTATTTTTTTGGAACGCGGCATTTCCGGAATTCATGAAAAACTGCGGTAAATGCTTAGCTTTTAAAAAATTTCTTCTGAAAATAGGAACGGGAAGAGTTATTAAACAAATTGGATAATGAAAGGAAAAGGTAAAATTTTCTTCCAGATGACAACATGTGCTTGTATAGGAACATTTTATTGTTTTTTATCTGATTATTTTATTCGTAGAAATATGAGACATTTTCTTAGGCATGTTTCAAGTTTCTGCATGCAAATTATACTCAAATTTCTCCGTTTTTTTTTTGTTTTTGTTGGATTTTTTTTTTTTTTTTTTTTTTATAGTTAGCAATGGCGTTCATTTTTCGTCAATAGGTTTTTATCACTACTATTCTTTTGATAGTTTCTCTGTTTTTCCATACATTACAATGTGATGCTCTTTAAATTGTTGCCACAATTTCACTATTTCGATTCAATAGCTGCCATGCTCGTATTCTTTTTTGGAGTTATACCATTTCGTTTTTCTTAGCATTTTGAAATATTTGTCCGCTTCGATTTTAAGGAGTAACACCACTGTAAATGTTATGAAAAATCGATTTTTTTTTTTTTTTATTGGTCTTAAACATACTTTGAACCTTCCTGAATACGAAGCAATAGATTTTTTACGGGGGGAGGGGAGGGGGGGGGGTTTCCTTTAAATTTCGCGCTCTTTCTCGTGTGCGGCAGGCTACTCGAAAATGCCTACCCGCTACTATGTAAATATTTTTGCTCAAAAGGTACCCTAATGTCTTGCTTTTGATTTATAACTTTTCCCTAATACATCGACAGATGTCGATAGAAGGTATTTATGCTAAGTTACAAGCTGTTTAAAAGAAAAGTAGGTCAATATAGCGTAAACTTACATGTATACGGCTAAACATATAGTGACGCGTCGAGGAGAGCTGCGACATAAGTAAACGAGCAAAACAAAAAGGTGTATAGCGTCGATTCGTGAATGTTGATACATAGCGAAGTCTGTAACATAATGAAGACGAAACGATAAAGCGTTTCAGACAGCGCGCAGTACTCTATTCTCGGTCGATGGATATAAATTAAAGATGTAATAAAAATGATTAGGTAAACATACGCTTTCTTGCAAGAATAAGCGTGATTATTAATCGGATTTTAGGGAATTTTTCCTCATTTGGTAAACGCGTCAAAGTGTCGCGGTATGTGCTGGAACCGATAATCTTGCAGAAAAAATGTGGAATGGAATGAAAGCAATGCAGAGACGAAAAAAAAATCAATTTGAATTCTCTGCTTTGCTCGCCAATACATGTCGCGATCATTTTTGACGCGTCACTATATTCTTCGTCTAAGAAGGACGTAGTTCTCTCCCGTGAATTCTCGCTTTCTCTGTGTGGTGCTAACTTTTAACAGTTTATTTGTAATCTTACGCGCTTTTAAGTTAAAACGAGTGACGAAAAAGTGTACGTAGACAAAAAAAGGTACGAAAAAATCATATCCAACGCGGCGTCGGAGGAGCGCGTCATCAAGACGACCATTGAATAGATTTGACACTGAAGGCTATTCTGAAGGAGTCAATGCTTCTGCAAAAAAATTAAAAATTTCCGATGAAGATTTTGATGTTCATTCTGAATTCGGCTAAAGAATTATAAATTTTTTCCGCCGTTTTCTATGCCATTTCGCAACACGTGAAATGTAATGTACGATTCAGACGTCATGTTTCTTGAAAGAAGCCCTTGGGACTTAGGTTTCAAAATAGTTATTGCTTGTTCGAAATGTCCAGAAATTGCCATTGCAAGAAGTAGTAAATTCATACGAAATGCATATAAAACTAATCGTCGAATCGTGTTAACAATGCAACCACCAGAAATCGGGCTAAATGGAATAATAAAATTTCGTGCATTTATGGAATTGCCGCGACCGATATTTCAGTTTTTTTACGACAAATTTTTCGATCGCAACGAAAACAGTACGAGACGCAAGTGTGAAGAAAGCAGCGCAAGAAGAGAAAATGAAAAGTGAAGAAAATGGGACAATTTGAAGAAATAACTGTTTCCGGCGACGATTCGTGGAGGAAACGCGGATATTCATCGCTTTTCGGAATCGTGTCATTGATTAGATGGTTTACAGTCAAAATTCGGGGATGTTGAAGCAAAGTCAAAGTACTGTAAAGCTTGCGAACACTGGAAAAATAAATTAGAAACATCCGAGGATGAATCCCCTGGTACAAAGTTCACGTCGATCAATGTCTAGCAAACCATGAAGGCTCATCTTGTAAAATGGAGGTAGACGCTGTTGTCGAAATGTTTGAACGCTCCGAAAATTTGCACGGCCTGAAATACATCGGTGGATGATGATAGAAAAACTTTCAAAGGCATAATGGATAAAAGACCGTATACAAATTTTGAAGTGAAAAAATATAAGTGCATTGATCCCGTGCAAAAGATAATTGGTACTCGATTGAGAAAACTGAAAGAAACAATGAAAGGTTCTCGGAGGAAAAGGTAAATTAACTTCCAAATTAATTGATCAGTTAGTAATTTATTATGGCTTGGCGATACGTCGAAATCCGAACTACTCGGAAAATGTACGCAAAAACAAATTTGGGCGACCTTATTTCATAAAATATCAACTGACAAAAATCCGCGACACGAGAAGTGCTCAGAATCTTGGTGTGACTGAAGGAAGGCACAAGCAGCGGGTTCCTTGGATACCTTCCAGTTTTTGAAACGATCAAACTGATTTATGAGGACCTAGATGATATGCTCACCCGTTGTTTGGGAGGCTACATGTGAAATAGGAATGAAAGTTTCTACGGTTTGGAATTTAGCTCCGAAATCGTATTCAAGCTGCAAAAAGGTCTTGAATATAGCGGCTGATATTGCTGTATGCAATTTTAATGAAGGTCTGATGAATATTCTACGCATCATGCAAGTTTTGCATATCGATATTGACCTTCAGTCATACAACTTTTGCCTTAAAGGCAATACTAAGGGGATCAAGCACGCCGAATTGTCTATGATAGATGCAACAAGAGAAGAGGCACTACTTTCTACCGCAAAATCTTCGATGAGAGGAGAGAATGAGGAAAAATATTCAGATCTAGAAGGACAGCTTTATTGTCTGGGGATAGTAGATTAACGGTAAAAAATTTTAAACAATGGAATTTTTCATTTTTACGTGTCTATAATACATTTTAAAACTTTAAACGCATTTTCCTCAAAACTGAATTTCTCAAAACGACACGCAGTGTAACTCGAACAATTTTCGTTCACGTTTGAAATTTTAACTATACCTTTAAAATAATATTTTGAAGAGAAATACATACGAAATTTTTGAAAAAAGTTAATTTAAACGTTAGTTATTAACAAATAATGGCTCCCTTTTTTTAGTCGAAAATGAAACTTTTTAAACAAATACTCGTCAATCATACAAAAATCGATATTTTTCAAATCCCGTGCGTATTTCTCTAGCTGTTAGCGTATAGATTAGGTAGAATTTTTTTATTTTTCCCAGATTAAAATTTGCACTCGCTACAGTGCGTGTCACCGAGCGCCTCAAATTCAACATGCCTTACGAGAATGACTCGAAAGTCGCCACTTTGCAATATTTTTTGACGAAATTTTTTTGTTAAATACTTCAATATATATGCTTTATCACTCTACCTTGCATATTAATTTTCTATTATCTTTTCTTCCATCAAAAAAAAAAAAAAAAAGAAAGAAAAAGAAAAAAGAAAAAAAATACTCACAAAACGCTTTTTTTAGGCTGCTACACAGTGCTGTTAACCCTTAATAATGTCGTTTCGAATGTAAACTTTAGAATCAGCGGCAAGTATATATTTCGCTACCATTATGGAAATCATAAATTAAATTCCGAGTATGGACGTGTATTTTAAATGTATCCATTGTACCACTGTTTATTAAAAAATGAGGTTACCAATTTTATTAATTACTCTACAGATGTTTATTGCCATTCCAGTTGTCTAAATTAAATTGTTTACAATCATTTTAGTAATGTTTTTGCTCTTGAAACTTCTTAATTGAAATATTAAAAATTTAATAGCAATTTTGTTTAAATTGAAGCACACATTTCAAGAAAAATGCAGTTAAGAGGCCGAAGGAAAGCGATTTGTCAAGAATTTTTCCTGGAGAGAAGACGTTAGAATTTATTAATGTAAAAATTTCTACACACATTGTAGTATTCTCAAATTTTTTTATGTCAAAATAATCAATCTCCGGGAGCACCTCCAAAAAAGGACGTTTTTTCATCTCGGGACTGGATAATTCTAAATTAAAAAACTAAAAAGATTCAGTTAATATAAGATATTATCTAGTTGTTGATCGATGAAATAAACAAAATATCAAGTTTTGACGAAATGGCAGCTTCTCAAAAAAAAAAATCGACTTTTTATAAAAATTTTGACCGTAAATTGTTTATAAAATGAAAAATATTTATCGGCAAGACGAAATCCACGATCAGTTATTAAAAAGTTATATTTATAAAGTTTGTGTAAAAATTTGAAAATGATTAGTTTAGCTGTTTTTGAGAAAACTTTTGCTCGCCGACGTTAAAAATACAGTATTGAGAAAAAACCCGTTCAAAGTTTCAAAATCACGCACAGTCAGAAAATTTGTTTTCAACTTACACATAGTCGTCTGTTCACGAATATCATATAGTAAACTTTTTGCTCCTTCAGTACTTTCTAATAATTCAATTTGGCGCTGCGAACCACTTTTCCCTCTCCGGGTGGTATCTTGCGCTCTAATATCGTGACGCGCTCGGCATCCTGGACCTCAATGAAAGTCTCATTGCACTCATGTAAGAGTGATGCTGCAACTTCAGTGGATACTGCGTCAGCGATGCATGCAGACATTTCCACAGTTTTTAAGCCACACGGATCAATTTTCTGAATTATTTTTCATATAAGCTGATTGTAGCTTTCGTTGTTTTGCCCGAAGCCATCAACGCATCTTTCCAATAATTTGCCATTGCTGAGATCTGTGTGAATGGGATGCGCGCCTTCAGCAATATCTTGCGCCAGTAACTGATAGTCGTGATTGAAAGAAGATAAATACCATGAATGCTGTGGATTTTCATCTGTAGAACAATTACTCTTCTTCTTCTAACTCACTCGCTGCCGAGTATGAGTGTCATTTCTCATATCTCTTCTTCTCCGTCAGATAGTACGGTGCCTGAATCGCATATGCGATATCAATCCGATTTTATAATTGGATACATCAACCAAACCTGCTTCTATCACCGTCAGACTTTATAACAAAAGAAAGAAACAGGAACAGGGAGAGATCGGAGAAACGAGAAGAGGGAAAAATTGGAAAAACGGGAAGTGGAGAAGCGGGAAAGGGGTAAGATTAGAGAAAGAAAAAAATGAAGAAGTGAGAAGTGAGAAGTGAGAGATGACGATAGCTACGCATATTATAGGAGCACAGAAGTTGATGCGCAAGCAACAACCATGACGTCCATCTAACTACACCAGTTAACCCAATGGGAAGGATGAGACCAGGACAATTGGACTGATGCAGTTAGTGCAGTTAACTGCGGACAGGAGTAGGATAAATTTATCTAAAAGAAAATGAATAGAAAGGAGATGGGTAAGTAGATGGACGAAGAAAAGGAATTAGGAAATGTAAAAAGGGAAAAGGAAAAAGGAAGAGGAACTTCCCCGCGCTTGCCCAAGGCGCTCCTCGAGGGGGGTGGTTTAATTTCGGAATATCCATTCTCTTAGGACAGTTGCAGTCTGTCCTACCCTTTACTATTAGAGAAATTGCGGGCGAGACTTATGGCGGCCTCGACTCGTCAAGGAAAAGGACTTTCAATAGGCATTGTTGGAGTTTTAGCAGACCATCCCCTTTATGGCCTCTCCACGCCCTTCGGCCCTATATATCCTGTCATTACTGAAATCGTCTGCGAATGAAACTTTCCACCAGTAGCCGCTCTTTAGTCCGCGACTGCTTATTTGTCCAGTTGAGCGTTCTGGGCTTATTCGCAGCTAGCCTCTATATCTAGAGGTCATTCCACAATCCGCAACCTGTGGGCGCGCTCCGTTCCGGTTAGAACTCCGGCTCCCAGAAGGTACAAAGTACCCCCCGGCGATTACTAACTAGCCCATGTTACGTTACGCATGTTTTCAGCAAAAATTTCTTCCAATCGCCAAACCCTAATAAACTGATAACTGATGTATCATTTTACCAGTAAGCTTGCCTTTTCCAACAAGAGTTTTTTTTCACACAATCTCGGAGTCGCATGCCCATTCTTTTCTGTGCGTGCCCAATATTTTTTATTTTTATAACTTCTCCATCGCCGTAAGGTGCGGCTTTCAAAATTCTCGAATAATTTTTAGAGTCACCGTCTACGATATGTAGTTTCTGTACTGCACTTCGAATTTCATTTCGGTTAGGGCATCTTCTTCCATAGTTCCGGAAGAACCTGTATGATTTCCACATCAATCGTTTTGTTCTGTAGTGTTTATTTTTTTTACTCCGAATTTCTTTCTGATTTCATTGTCGCGAAGAACGATTTTCCTAGAATAATACCCAATTAATGATGTCACGTCGTATATTCTACGTTTTCCACGTTCCATCGCCGGATACAGTTAATTCTGCAGAATAAGCTTCGCCTTAATTTTCACAAGTTAATTTTTGCTTTTCAATGCAGGCTTGTCGGAAAAAGTTTTTTTCAGTGGCTCTTTATATAATATGATTTGTTATCATTTCATAAATATTTTAAGTGATAAAGACTGGCATATCCGTTAACTGGCAGAATTTTGCCGCGTCTTTCAAACCTGGTCCGAGAACACTCATAACAAATAAAAAACGCCTATTTGTAACGTACTAATGACCCTATAAACAGACTAGAATTTATTGTACCAGCTGCACACTTGTCACTCAGCGAAAAAATTTCTACAAACAAGTTCTCGTTCAGAAGCAGTTTCGAATTTCACTTGTCCGTGTCAAAGATTTCATATTTTACATATTCCGAAATTGCCGCAGACGCTATTATAAAATTTAAAATTCGATGCTCAACAGACAAATTACGCGAAACGAAAATCTTCTCTTGCATTTTTAGTTCTTTCGCAGAGGCGCTAAAACTAACATATCTTCGTTCGTCTCAACTGATTTCGGATTAAAAAGGGAATTTTCTCTTTTTTGGTCTGGATTTTGACATCTTGGCTAGCGATCTCTTTTCTCTACTTCACTTTATTCTCGCAGAGAAATCATATGAATATGCACGTTACTTCGAAAATATTTATTAGATCGGCTTGAAATTTTACGAGTATAATCTTAAATATACACCGAAAATCAAATAAAAAAAAAAAAAAAGAATACGATTTTTTGAAAATCCCGACTACGCATAACTACTTCAAAATATTTGAGTCGTACATCTCTATTTGGTTAACCCACATATTCTAGAACGAAACTTAAGAATATTAATCTTAAACATTTGTTTCTATTAGTTGCTACTATGTGCACTTACGATTTCGCGTATTTTTTATTTACTTTATTATAATTACTTGTTGTTACTTGTGGTATAGGTGGGTATATTATATTTTTACATGTGTGTATTATATGTGGTGTAGTACATATATGTGCACGTTTGTCATGTATATATACACATATCTATGTGCATATATTTGTATCTCTGTATGATTGCATGTGTATTCTCATACACTTTTATTATAATGTTTTTCTTTAATTAATCATGATGCATTTAAAGGAGTTATTTATATATTTCCAAAATTCTGGAGGAATGAGAACGAAATTAGAGGAACTTAATGCAGTGTATTATTAAACTGTTATGACGTATTATTTCTGAAATTTATACACAGATGTATACGGTTCTGAAGTTTTAAGTAATAAATTATTTAAGGCTAAATGATAAGGGAGCAGATGTTCTCGTTGCTGTTAAGAGTTATTAGCGAAACAAATATCAGTCTCATTCGATTTTACCGAGGCATTGGGTATTAAATTATTCGACATGAATGGCTGAGTCTTGACCATTGTTAGTGCGTATTTTCCACCTTGTGCTAAGTCTTATTTACATAATAAATTTTTGTAAATCCATTACAGAATGCATCTCGCATTTTTATGTAGAAAATGTTTCAACTTTTTCGGTGTTTTCAGTCTGCCGATTACAAGTTTAACTATTTCGACTAATACAAATAGAAGTGATCTGAATTCACTTCAGACATTTTTTTATCATTAAATATGTCATTAGTAAACTTAGTGCACAAAATTACTAGTAGAAAATTTTAGGTTTAATTTCAGTTCGAGAACCGAACGTAGATGTTAAGAGATCTGAACTTCCGATTTTTAATAAGAATTCTTATCACTCTTCTATAGTTATGAGTATTAAAAAAGTGGATTAAAATTGATAAAGAAATAATTAAAGTCAATAATGAACACAATTTTAAGGAAAGCTCGTTATCGTGGAATTATATCAAACGCAATAGTCTAACGGGTGCGTTCGTATTTTTTAAGCTCTGCTATATACCGCTTCCGACCAAATCGTTGCGCAAACCGAAAAGCTTTAAACTAAAATATCCGCGGCAGTAAAGAATATTATAAATAAATTAAGAGAAAAAAGGGAAAAAATCATCGAACACAAACAACCACAAGTCGATGTTTAGTTTAAACAACTACCGAGCGAGATTAAATTACTTACTAGAACTGCGATCAGTTAGAAGACTAACAATTTATAACAATCTCATTAATTTTTGGAGGTCCATAAAAAATCTTCGTAACAACTTAGATCGGAGCTATTACATCGAGAGAGAGATGGTTACTTACGGTTACATTTTAAAATCAAATGAAAACATTCTAAAATTGCAGATCATTTTAGAAAAATTTATAATTATTCTGCGCCATCGTAGTCTGATGATTTATTTGACGGCAACTAGTATATCCCAGTAATGATGGTTCTTTTTAACGATAAATTGATTTACAACAAATGAAATTATGAATGTTTTAAAATGCTAAAACCTAACTGCATTCCTCCGTTAGTATTTAAATATTCTTCGGAAACATTAACTTAAATCTTGAAATGCCTATTTAATGTAATACTTTTATTTAACCGGATGATCTCAAGGATGTTTAACATTAAACCGATATTTAAGTCAGCGAACAGAAATCTACTGTCGAACTATAGACTAGAGATGCGCAAATCAACTCCATTAGAGCATTTTTGGGTACATATAATATGTGTCCTTTCCGACTGCGGATATATGTATATCCGCTTTTCAACTCCAGCTCCGCCGGAGTGAGACCTGGTGC
This sequence comes from Icerya purchasi, assembly GCA_039619475.1. NCBI lineage: Eukaryota > Metazoa > Arthropoda > Insecta > Hemiptera > Monophlebidae > Icerya > Icerya purchasi. Next base: position 53,670,297 of record CM077116.1, on the reverse strand, counting down.
ATAATCGCAATCTTTGCTGCGTATTCATAACTCCGCGTAGCACTCCAAACACACAAAGTAACAGAACGTCCTTGAACACAGTACGCATGCGCGCAGCTAACATTTTTCGTTGTTGAGATATATTAAATCAGTCTGCCAGAGGTAAATCCGACTGTATCCGGAATGACATTTATTCGTTGTGTATCGGAGCTGAGATATATTAAATCACATCGTCAGAAATATATCCGGCTATGTACGAACGTGGATATATTTCCGAGGATATAACTGTGTTCGGAGTTACCCATGCTTACTATAGATCAATAATTATCTTAAATGTACCAGCCAAATTATTAAAATCATTATTATATAACGCAGTGTATACTTACATGAACAAAATAAGCTAAGCACTTATCAGCATGGTTTTATATAAAGAAAATCGCAATTAATTTAGCGATGTAGTCAGAGTATCTAATTTCAATAGTTAATAAAGGAGATCAAGCGTGAATACACGGATTTCGCTGTAAAGTCTTTGATTTAGTAAATCATAACTTATACTTCAGAAACTAAAATACTAAAAAAGTTTTAATGAACTGTTTCATTTACGTCCTATGTATGAAACCGGGAAGTTTTATGTATTGTACCACGATTTTGAGTCATGCTCTCTTTTACTTCATTTTTTTCTAACCGAGGAGAACCTCTATTATTTTTAATATTCATTAATGACATAAGTTCTCGAGTGTGTAGTAATGGAGACCATACTCTTTGCTGACGATTTAAAAATTTATTATCGCGAAATAAATTGTTTCCATCATCAAGAAATTTTACAAAACGATATAAATATTCAGACGGTCTACTCGAAATAAATTACTTTTTAATATAAATAGGTGTTCGGTAACATAATTTACAAAGAGAATTAATCGGGTTACTTATTATTATATGGTGGTTGGTAAATTATTAGTAAAATTACGTTCAACTATCATGTTACTACTTTTGGAGCTTTAGACTTTCTCATTAGGAATACAAAACAGTTCAGAAACATAAAATAACATTAAAAATATTACATTCTATTTTGGTCCTTCCTCATTTAGGGCACTGTTCAATTATAGGGGGTTCGTATACGTTAAAAGCAATGAAACTGATAGAAAATGTTCAAAGTAGATTTCTAAGATGGATGTGTTACAAGATTGTTAGCATTTATCCAGAATGAGTATTTATTAACAAGATTTAATTTCATGATATTGACCGTAAAAAGGAAAATAACCAACCTATTACTTCTTTTTGATTTGTGCAGTAATCTAATTAAACGGCACCGCATTTTTGTTCGCCAAGGTTAATTTTTTAATTTCTAGAATTAATTATAGACGTAAATTTTTTTTTTTATTTAAACCGAAATAGAACTAATGCACAAGAATTTCCAGTTTTAAGGTCTATTATGAAATTATTTGACTCTTTGACAAATACTGTTCCAGAAATTTACTTATTTTACTATTCAGAATCAGAATCAGAAATTTTATTATTATTGTTCATTATTTTCTCGCATTTACTATATCACGGTTACTATAATTTGTGACGGATTACATCAAGTCACAATTATTTTATTATATTTTAATGGTTTAAAAACTTCCTCACTATGTTACAGGTACTTAATATGACTGCTTTCTGTATGTTATTATGTATATATCCTGGAATTTGTAATGTTTTAAAACCTTCCATTAATGTGTTTGGTGTAATTCCGGTTACTGACATTACAAGTGGTATTACTGTGACCTTCTTTTGTTTCCATATCTTTTTTATTTCAGTGGCTAAGCTGCTGTATTTACTTATTTTTTCTTCATATTTCTGGTTAATATTACTGTCATTAGGGACAGAATCTATTAAAAATGTATTCTTTAATGGTTTGTAAATCAAGGTAATATTAGGTGTCTATTAGCATCTATTTTATGATCTGTGAGAATATTTTTATCCCAGTATAATTTTACAGTTTCATTTTCCAGCACTGATTCTGGTTTATACTGGTAATATGGTGCTTTCTTGTTTTTTATTATTCCATATTTGTGTGCTATTTCTTGGTGTATTATTTTCGCCATGTTGTTATGCCTTTCTGTGTATTCTGTTCCTGAAAGTTATTATTATTATTATTATTATTATTGTACAATTCTATCTATGCACAAAATTGCGCGAGCGATGAATTATTGAAATACATTAAAAATCATTAAAAAAAGGAAAGAAAATACATGAAAACAATAAACGAATAAATTAATAGAACAATCAGCACAATTCGAATAAGTAGAGTATCTAGTGATAATAATTGTACAATCTGGTACTTAATTATTCTCTACATTTTAGTGTAATTAATGTAAACAAAACTAAACCGATAATAGATGACGTTTTGGAAACATCAAATAAAACAATAACAATTTCTGAAAATAAATATAAAACTACATTTACAACGTACGTATTAAATTATAACACATGAATCAATGGGGAAATAACTGTGCAAGAAATATTTGCATACAGAATAGGACGCCATGAAAGAATAAAGAAATTTAGTAACTGAAGTACCTATTGCCTCTGCTACATGTATTATATAAAATATTAATTTATTACCCCTTCGCGTACCGAAAAGTAATGTAACAAACACTTAACCTTTTTTTTATAATTAGATAATTTATTCACGATATAAATATAAAAAATTATTACAGGAAATGCCTTTAAAAGCGTTAAAGTAGCAGCAAAAGTATTTACATTACCACCATAATTATTTATTATTACTACTGTTTGTCGCATGTAATTATTACTTTTTATACTATGTATCCACGACATTTTCAATGTGTTCAAAGTATTGATTTTTATTTTAACGTAATTTATGCCTTGCTGTAATTGGGCGTTAAGCCTGTTGCGGTGTAAATAAATAAATAAATTAGGCACGCTTAGGGAGTAAATCATGAAAAAAGCCTAATCGATTCACGACATACTTTGTCAGCGTTTCATCGGACCGAATTTGGTTTACTGTTGCGTCGAAGAAAAACAGAAAAACAACGAAAAAAACAGTCGTACGTTCGTTCCAAAACATTTTTATTTTCGAAAAATATATTCTGAATGTCGCATTGCAGAAACCGGAATGCGGTCAAGTACCGGACTGGCAACGAAAGTTTTGGTCGGCGCTGTAGCCGGCGTATTTACCATGTTTATTGTGTTCATTGCGTTTATCTGGATATTCCGTCACTGTGGATTCTGCTGGGGTAATCCAACCGCTATACCGCGGCCTTCAGCGATGATACCGGTATCGACGAGTATTCGGGAAGACTTCAGACCATCGGCGCCGTCCAGGTCGCCATCGTTGGACAAAGATCTTCCGCCGTCGTACGAAACTTTGTTTCCTTCGCCGAACGTGCGGGACTAATCTAGCCACATATCACGCGTATTTATCGTGAGACATAAAAGTATTATTTTTTTTTTTTTTTTTTTTTTTACCGAGATTACTTTATTTTTTCTGTCTCTTCATTTATATGTATCATACAAGGGACATATATACGTGTATTCCTTTAATGTAACGTTACGGTTGAACTGTTGTAAAGTGTGATGCGCTATTTATAGGTGTGATATCGCATTTAAAAATTAAACACATTTTTACCGATAATTTGGGTAACTTAAGCATGGCGCAGTTGTTGAATAAAGAAAAATAAAATTTTTGAACTCGTGCGTATGTTGGAACACCAATATTTTTTTTGTTTGTTTGTTTTTTATGCTTTTTTTACAAAATTTTCTATATTGACCATTCGTTTCCACCATCATTTGGTTATATAATAAATCATTTCATAAACATTATTGCAGAGCAGATGTTTCAAGTGTAAATTCGGGAGTTTGTATATTTTGTAACTTACTATGCTACCATAAAGTCATAGAGTTATATTATAGAGGATTGTCTGGTTACTCAAACAGATTATAAAAGTTTATATGTTATCGGGAGGTCTTTATATTTTCTTTTTCTTCTTGATTCGATTTAGTTCTGAACTTCTGAAGCATACATCGCTAATGCTTTTCAGTTTCACAAGGAAAATTCATTTATATGAATTTGAAAATTTAAAAGTAGATTATAAGTTCCGTCTCTTCATATCTGTTTTATCCTTCATTTTTCCAATTCGTCCTGCTTACTTATGCATGACTTATGAAAATAAGTTTTATGCCGCTCGTATAAAAAGTAAAAAGTTCTTTTCGAAGGTATTTAATTACAGCCATTTTACGCTTCAGTATGTTAATTTCATAGGTATTTACAAGTGTTTCAGCTGTTGTTCATTAAATTCCTTCTTTCCGCTGGTGTAGTTATCTCGCCCTATTCTTTAGTTGCACATGATTTAAATATGTACATAAGTGTTCCCCTGTCGAGTGCCGAATAAACAGCGATACTGTATTAGTGAACTGGTCTCTGATATTGCGAACAAAATAGGTATTAATTATTAAACGTGAACTTGAATTTTTGAACTAGTTAATTAACTCGTAAAAGAGTCTTATTTTTAAACGCGATGTTAGTTTGCCTCTCTATAATGATCGTTATATGTATTTTAATTTCAGTATTTACTCTACGAATAAGTCTTATGATTTCCGATGACGCGTATTGGTTAACCACATTCGTTATTTCAAATCGACTTCTTTTTTTTGCATCCTTGTTATACTATTTTTTGTACATACTTTTGTAACTCCTTTTTAAACACAATTCTTCCCCTGTTCGCTCTCCATATAACATTTGTAAAAATATAAAATTCTTATGAATATGTTACTTTTAGTATTTATTATTATTTTAATGTATATTATTATATATTTTAATGTAAGATGTAAGATTTGTACAATGTTAAATGTGATTTTTATATCCTTTCTCCATTTTTATTTTAATAGATTATCTTTTTACAGCGAATATATCGAACAATGTTTAATTCAAAAAATAAAAATAAAATATGTACATTATATTTATATTTTGGTTAATTGTACAATCTAGTTACAAACGTAAATTGGTGGTTAGTTTTATTCTCGTTAGATTTATTTTTCGTGTATGTAAATAGTATATAATTAAAGTAAACTATGTTTATAACTTTATATTTGTAATGAAACCCGGTTTCCAATGACTTTTGGTTTTATACATATATGGATATTGAAATTTTAGCGATTTATGCATTAATCTTCCGTAATGAAATACCGACTTTCGTTAATTTTCTCTACACCGTATTGTAAGAAATTTCGTTACGAACCTTCAAATCCAATGAATTCATCTGTCAGAAATACGTATAAAGTAGGACTTCTTGTCCCACATTTTTACAAAAACCCATAATACTGACATATTGTTTCTTCATTTTTATACGTATAAAAAAAAAAAAAAAAACAACAACAAAAAACAGTAATATATTGTATATAGCGTAATATGTTTTAAGAGTAAGCGAAAAGCGAAATCGTTACTTATACAATAATTTTATACTGCTGATGAATTAAAATATTATTTTACTGCCGCTAACCGCAATAAGTAAGACTGTTTTTTTTTCTTTTTTCTTTCCTTTAATTATACAGTATTACGTTGTTAAAAATAGCGGAGTAGACGCGAAATTGATATTTTTTATGTTTCGAATAAAATTTTTCGATGAAAAAGCGTAAACATTTTATTTAATCATGGCGCAAAATAAAATGATACGTAGTGTATAACTCATTGAGAGCACTTTAAAGTATAAAAATTTGATTTTTTTCGCGTGAATTTATATTTCCAAGTTCGAATTTTATTAATATTGTCATCGATACACAGAAGTCCGAGGGCCAGGTGACGTTTATGTGGGTACCCGGTCACGCGGGAATACCAGGGAATGATCAGGCGAACGTAATGGTACAGTCAGCACTACGAGCTCCGCAGAACAGATATTCACCTCCCCCTTCATCCATGGCACAATTCTTTTTAGCGAAAAGCAAACAAGAATGGAAGGAACAATGGACCGCGTGTCAGACTTTTCTGTCTCAAGTAAAGTCAACGACCGAGCCATGGTGGCCCCCAGTGAATTTTTCCCGCAGAGACTTCAGTGTAATCAGCCGACTGCGGACAGGTCATACCGCAATCTCGCACGACCATCTTCTAAATGGGTCATTTTCTCCAACGCGGTGCCCTTTCTGTATGAGAAGTTTCATCCCAACCATCCAGCACATATTAGTTAATTGCACAGTATTCGTATCAACACGGACGCTCCTACCACATAAAACACTGCCCGATATATTATGAAACTCCCAAACAACGACATACTCAATCATTAATTTTCTTGAAATAAACAGAATAGCTAAAGTAATATAGTCACAAACCCCGCGCAGTGTATCGCGATAGCCGCAGCAGTTAAATACGGCAGACTGTAGCTTAGGGGATTTAAAAAAAAAAAAAAAATGATTTTATTTTAAAATACGGAAAATTAGTAAAAATATTTATAAAAAGAAATTCGAGTTCTTGGTTATAAAAATAAGCGTAATGTATAGCTTGCAATTCGGAGAGATTATTGCTGATATTTTCATAAGCTTTTTAGGAAGGTTTTTGTGATTTATGAGAAATCTTTGAACTCTTAATTTTGCTTTAAATGGCTCTTTTACATAATCGATACTTTTGAGGTACACAATCATTCATTGTCGTTAGCTTCAACAGTTATTCGTAGCACTTACTTTTAACTATAAACATCGGTGCTGGCTATCCTACGACGACTGATGACGAATAAGGAAATGAATAATTAGATCAATTCGTCTCTAAAACTCAAGACCCCGGTACGGGGGGAACATAGTGAAACTTTAAATTCAAACTGAATCTATTAGAATATATAATAAAAAACAAAGTTTCAACTTTAATCATCGACTGCTTAATCGATTAATTTAAATGACGCGTTCGATTATTTTTAGAAAGAATTTTTGAAAATTAAACTTGTAGTGCAGTGTTTTCTAAAGGAACATTTGCGGTTCGAAAATTGCTGTACGATGGTGCTGGACATGATAATTGTTTTAAAACGTCAAGAACAGAAATTTAATCGTGTTAATTTTCGGTTCTTGTAGGAAAAACAATGTAGAAAGTGGGATTTTTATCTTAGTGAAATTTTGTTGGTAGTAAATTACCGCAATTATTTTTTTACTTATTCGTACTAGTACGTAATTTTAAAAACCTTTTGGGAATTTTGTTTATTCTGATTTAAAAGTTATTGTCGGCCATTCTTATAAGAATTTTCTTCTTTTGTTGGTTCAACAGGTGACTAAATGTGTTCAACTTCTAAGACACCCCTCTGGAAGAAGTCAATGAACTTTGAAGAATTGACCGCATCGTCAAAAAGACCAGACAATCTAGAAACAGGTTATGTAAACTAAAACTCTGTATGACGGTGTAGCTCGTTTCGTCGTCTTGTTTAACCCGCGATTGTTGGTAGTTTTCCCTTTTTTTCAAACTGATTTTGTGTAAATTCTTTATTATTTCACAATAACGAGTGGCTTTTATCGATCGGTGCGTTTTAGTACAATCATGGTTAGGTTGTGAAAAAAAAGGTACTATCTTTTCGATCGTAAACGATATAGAAAGAATATCTACCATATAGCTCACTACTTCCTTGCCTTTGTGTCTTGATTACTTTTTATCGACTTCAAAAAAAAAGGAGGTTATCTGTTCGTTGCGTAAGTTTTTGTTTTTTTAACGCATTATCCAGCTGCTATGTATTTGAAGTTGCTGTACCCATATCATCACTCAAAAATATTTATACTAAAAATTGTGGAGCAAAATAGTTTTCCTTTTTTCAAAAAATACTAGCTTCAAGATTTACTCAAAAAATTGTATGAAAAACGCTAAAAAGTAAGAAATAATTATTCGATAAGAAGACAATATATTTTACAGTAAAATATGCATAACCCGGTTACTACCCTGAAATGATGGCAATTTTTATTAGTCGTAGAGTCGGGGCGAAATTCAAATTACAACAATAATTAAAACCCGTATTAAATATTCCTGATGTTTCTAATATTTAGCTTATAGAAAGCGAGTGATTGTGTTATTATACTCATTTAATATGGTTTTTAATTATTGTTGCAATTTGAATTTAGAGACAACTTCAAAGATCAATATTTGTTTACGAGTAATCGTAATCTTACTCTAAAATATATCAGCTTTTTATCAAAATAATTATTTTTTATCTTTTAACTTGTTTTTATTAAATTTTTAGCGTACATATTGAATTTTTTAAAAAATGATTTAATTTAATAATTTTTAGTGGAAATATTTTTGGATGATAATATAGGACCTACCAAAAACGCTGTGCTATCGCCTGTGGTCTATAAAGCTGGATATTAATTAAAGAGTATTAAGACGTAATGATAGTATTTCCATCAGTGATGAGCTTGTAAGCTAGGTTGTTTCAGATTTGTTAACTATGCGAATCTACATTTGTATTTAACGTTGACAATTATTTAAGTCACTGGTAATTTTGATTTTGAAATTTTTGGAGTTTCCCTATATTCCAATAAAACTTTTTTTGGCTAATTTTCATTCGGTTATATTAAGTAAAATGTACTCAGTAAATAATCAGTAATCATCGGTACTCATGATTGCGCACTTTCAGATAATAAAAGAATCCTTCGAATCACGCACGGTCGAAAATTATGAACAGTATCATTAAGAAGTAGTATTTCCGTCACTAATAAGCTTGTAAATAGAGCTGCGAGAGTTTCGAGTTCGTTTATTTTTCATTCGAGTCTACATTTATTCGCGGTGATTATCATTGATAATATTTTAAATCATTCGCGTTCACTGGGCCTTGTAAAATTTTGAACTTTCGTATTTTTTCTATATAATAGAACACGTCATTTAAAGAAAAAAAACAGTATCCTAGTCGTTAATGGAAAGGGTTGCGGACTTTTTCAAAAATTTATTATCTAATTTTTGTCTGGCTATATTTCACAATCCCAACGCCTTGTCAAGGGTATGTAACTCACTTTACTTTTTTTATATAAAAAAAGACATAGCATTAAGGTGGAAAAGATATACGGAAGAATTATACAGAAGTAGTAGTCCAACAAAACAAAAGAAAGTCAGTATACCGACAACAGAGGATAATTCCAGTCCATCTATAACAAATGAAGAGTTAGGTTATGCTCTTAAACAATTAAAAAATAGAAAAGCACCAGGGTGTGACAATAGCCCAAGCGAGTTGTTACTAAACTTAAATAAAGAAGCAAAAAACCATCTATACGCTTTAATAATGGAAATCTATTGAAAGGGACAGATCCCCAACGATTTCAGTACTAGTATTATGATACCGAAGAAGAACGGAACAATTAAATGCAAATAACATAGAGTAATCAATTTACTTGTGCAGCCATCAAAAACGCTAGCAAAAGTTATACTTAACAGAATTAATAAGAAAATAGAAGAAAACTTAGACGATGATTAATATGGATTTCGGACAAATCGAGGCACAAGGCAGGCGATTCTGGGAATCCGACAAATAGTAGAAAGAAGACTAGAAATAAATGAACCGACATATGTTGCATTTATCGACATGGAAAAAGCCTTTGATAAGGTCATTTGGGAGCTTCTATGGAACACCTTGGAAGAAATAGGAATAGACTTCAAAGATAGAAGAATAATAAAAATATTATACGAAAAACAAATAGCAATAATAAAAAGTAAAGAAAACGAAGCGAAAGTAACAATAGGAAAATGAGTTAGACAAGGATGTTGCATGTCACCAGGCCTGTTCAATGTATGCATGGAAAAAATGATTCAGGAAGTTAAAGAAAAAGGAGAATCGGGAATTTAAGTGGGAGATGGAAGAACATTGATGTTCCGCTTCGCCGATGACATAGCAATCGTGGGGAATAATGAAAAAGAATTGGAAGAAACAATTCAATATTTGACAAAAGTAATTAAAAAATACAATATGACGATAAACGAAGAGAAGACAGTGGTGATGAAATGTGATCAGAAACAGCGAACAGTAAACATAAAAATTAATGGAAAACGCTAAAACAAGTTAATAGCCACAGATATCTTGGAAGCATAATAACACAGGATGCGAGAAGCGATAGAGAGATAGTATCGAGAATTAATCTAGCAAAGACAGCGTTCAATAAAAAGAAATCGTTACTGACGTCAATAAGTATAAGCTAGGAAACTAAAAAGCGTTTCGTAAAAGCATATATGGAGTATACTGTTGTACGGGTCAGAAGCATGGATGATAAACAAGCAAATGTCTAATCGAATCGAAGCCTTCGAAATGTGGTGCTGGTGAAAGATGCAAAAAATTAGCTGGATAGAGAAAATAACAAATGAAAAGGTACTAGAAGAAATACATGAATCGAGAACCCGAATGAACACATTAAAAAGAAGAAGAGTTAAGTGGATAGGACATTTATTCCTGCATAATAAGACGCTAGTACAAATATTGGAAGGCAAACGATGCAGAGAAAGACCCGGGGAAACATTCATCGAGCAAATAATAAAAGATACAGTAGCAACAAATTATACAAATTTAAAAAGAAAGACCGAATTAAGGGAATTCTAATGCTTGGTTCAATTAACAGGATCGATCATCATAAAAGGTTATCCACCAATCTACGGATTGAGGACAAGAAGAAGATATAAAAAATTCCTTTTTCTTTCGTATCTAAATAACATCGATATTATCTGGCAAAATAACTATTTTATTTTAATATATATTGAAAATACATACATAATATGTGATTTACTGATGTAAAATCCGACACAGTTCAAGTGCAAAGCCATTTAACGGGTTGCTATTTATTGAATATTCCTCTCGAAATCCTATAGAGTATAGAGAAGTCTCCATAACGTTATTAAAGTTACATAAAGTTACAGGTAATTTTTAAAGCAATGTGCAGACTTTTAATTAAAACAACTATATCGCATACTTGTTGTTTTCTAGAGCGTTGAGAACCGTTTGAAATCAGTCCAGTGGTGTGCCTCATGCATACACACGTATACGCATAAGAAATATAAATCTTACAAAGATGTTAGAACCAAAATCGCGCATCACGTTCTATAATAGCTAGAAAGTTGATTTTTTTTTAATATTAGATTGTAGAAAAACTATGAAACCTCAAAAATTATTAAAGGGTCCAAATTTCGGAAAAATTAAAAATCAATTAAAAAAAAAATCCACAGATAGCTCTAAGAGTGTCAATTTTTTTTTTTTATATAACGTATAGGACATCCGCAGTTTTTAGCCCAAATGTTAAAAAATATCAAAATCGGCCTACAAACATTTTTTTTCTGTAGCACCTGCTGCGGAGCCGATTTTTCAAAAATCTGGCATTTTTTGTTTGTGGAATACCGCAAAAATCGAATAGTCTAAAAATTTTGGAAAAATTTACATCTTAAGTGGTGACGATTGGAATTTAAAAATGGTCCACAGTGTCCTTCCTCCAGAGCCATAACAGTTAGGCACCACCCAAAAATCAATAGCTAATATATACGAGGGGTGTTCAATAAAGACTCGGACGGGCTTCGTGTTCCGTCTGATAACATTGTAAACATGTAATCACTGGTATCACTGGAAAGAGCGGTTCGATACGAGTTTAGTGATTTGTTTCCATTCCCGTTTCGATGAATAATTCACGAGTTACGGTCGTTTGAAAGAAGTCACGTGAAAATCGCCTGTACACTGAAAGCTTTAAAAAACGCCAAAGGAAACGCTGGAAATTATTCAGCAGGCTTATTGTATTAAGGTCGATACGAGGGGTACAGGCAGTTTAAAGAGAGCCGGATGAGCGTGGAGCTAAAGGGGGATTAGGCGCGCCGGTTTATAAGTTAACAGAGATGATCATCAGTACCGGTGCTGCCATGATTCAGGAAGACGCTCGACTAACTGTCAGAGAGGTCCCTACGATACTTGACTTATCTATCGATAGCGCTCACCACTTGTTATCCGACATTTTAAATTTATCGCACGTATATGCGCGCTAGGTACTACGCTTGCTTACACCAGATCAAATAGCGAATCGTGTTTCCGTCTGCGAATATTGGCAGGAGCGAGTCAGAACGGATCCTAAATACCCCGATAACGTTATTACGGCAGATGAGACATGGGTTTACATGTATGATCCCGAAAGGAAGCAACAGATGACACAGGTCAAAAAGCGCTCCCACCTCCCAAAAAAAGAAAAAAACGGAAAGAACTAAATCAACAGCCAAGGTTATAATCATTACTTTCTTCGGTAAAGACAGTATGATATACACGAATGTGGTTCCGAATGATCAAACCATGAATGTTGAGTACTACGTTTGTGCCCTACAACAATTAATTCGACGACACGTGACAAAAGGGAGGTAGAAATTGCACCGTGACAACACGCGGCCTTATATCGCGAATTCCTGAACGAACGCGGCATTAAGATGATCCCCTGCCCCGCCTACTTGCCGGACTGGACACCCTGCGACTTCTACTTATATCCCACGGGGCGAAAAAAAAGTTGAAGGGGCGTCAATTCAAATCAAAAAAAGAGGCTTTATGTGCTGTGCTGGCGATTTTCAAGGGATGTCGGAAAAGGGGTTCTAGAAGTGACAGGAAAGGTGGGTCAAATGCATCCAATTGGAAGGGGCGCAGGCCCGTGCCCAGAATTTTGGAAAGGGGGGGGGGGTTTGAAAATTTTCTTCGCATATTTATTTTATAAATAAAAATACATTTTTCACTAATATTCATGCTATTTATCATTTCCATCATTTTGATTTGTATATTAATAATTTAAATAAACGAATTACTGTATAAACATTAATAAAAATTACATATGTTATTAATTATACTCGTAATAAAAAATTTTGCATAAAATATTAATGAAGTACCTAAGCTATTTCACTTCTCACGGGGGGGGTTAACCCCCAAAACCCACCCCGTGGACACGGCGTTGAAGGGGAGTATATTGAACGGGAAACTGAACCGGATTTATAAATTTTTATAAAGGTTGCCCGAGTCTTTATTGAGATGAAGTCATGGTAACATTTAAAAAATATATATATATATGCATTACTTCTATATCTACAAGTACATTATTTGGGAAAAATTTCCAGAGACCGTTTTATAGCAACTGGATAGTTGATTCCTTCTTTCAACTGGCATATTTTCAAGTACAAAACCCTCAAATTGTAAAATTTTTGGGTACAAATTTTGAAATAATTGCAGCGATACGAGGATATATAATTGCTTAGATTCCAAGAAAGAAAATAAATTTGATCATTGCATCATAAATTTAATGAAACAAATATTATCAATATTTCATTTTAACAAAAAAATAATATTCCTCTCGCATATATTACAATGCTAATGATTTTAATTTTTGAGATACTTTAAGACAAATTTCAATTGTGTGCCTTTTTTTTCTCTCTAATAGTACCGACACGGCTAAGCCTTTAAAATAAAGAAGAAGCATAAACGTTATGCGAACGTTACGGTCCTCTTTAACAATTTACGAAGTAAAAATCCAACGGTTTAGGTCGCGCAGCGATCAGCGAGCCCAGTCTCTTAATGTAGGTAGGTAAGTAGATAAGTAGTTATTCTTATGTGTGCCATGTTGTGCAATAAAAATAATAGTCAATTAAGACACCAATTCTGTGTAGTAAAAATTAATGAACTTTTAATTGACCTCTACCAACCGTCCATGTGAGAGTATGAAGCACCGCTTAGATTCGTTAATACGCGTTTTTACGTCTAAGTGTTTCTGTAATGTTCTAAAAGTACATATACAATCGAATTGCCCGGGTAACAAATTTCATTTAAAAAAGAACTAAAAGCGAAGAACGTTTTATAAGAATAAACTTCTAATGAAGAAAAGTTTTCAGTTTAGTTCTGAATAGTTAATGATATATATATATATATTGATTTCGATTCTTGAAGCGAAATGTGACAAGGGAATTTCGGTTTCGACGGCTTACGTATGCTTCGTATGGTTAGTTTTGCTGACCTCTTGAAAACGCTACCACGTTTAAAATGTCACAAAAATAATACTTTCCGCAGATTTCAAAATAAGACTTTTTGTCTAGGAATAAATTTTACGGGCGCCGTTTCACAAATATGGTTCCGGTGATGGGCAATGTGTTAAAAAACACTCGGTTCGAGAAAGCTCAGACGTAAAACTCAAATGCTTCTTGTAAGCCAACTTGAATCCTACACATAACCCCGATGTGTGCACAAAATTGTTATTGCTCGAATTTGTTTTCAAATGTATTTGTCAGCTTTCGAATTTTATCGTACACAACTTGTTATAGGCGATTATTGTTGTTATTTTGTATTATTTTTAATTGCGAAAAAATGTTAATTACTTTTTTATACACGTTTGAACCCCGTCCATATTCTCCGAAATCAAATTTTACGATTTTAAAAATAAATGAAAAAATTCGCTAGAACAAGGTTTTTTTTTTTTTTTGGAAAAAACAAACCTTGACGACCATAATACAATTTTGAAAAAAAATTAATTATAACCAAAACGAATATGAAAGTATTTACATTAACATTTCATTAGCAATTATGTTACTGGAAATTTAGAAATATAACGTATTTTTAAATTAAATCGATCTGTTTGTTTTCTTTGTTTCTTTGTAAATTATTTAAATTAGGCCACACGGTTTACTAATTTCTGTAACTGTATTATAATAGTATAAAGGCGGTAATCTTATTAATAGATTTATAGTTCCGAAACGTCACGAATGCCGTTAACGATCAAGATTTTTCGAACAGAGATCACTGATAATGTTTACAGTACCCTATTCTATATTTTTCATAGAGGATAGGGATCACGATATTTGCCAATTAATTTCATTTATACGCGTTTCGTAACATATTCGGCGGTGGTGTTTAGTTCGAGTCTCGGTTTGAACCCTACTGGCATACGCTGAAAATCTGCCTGGGTTAATATCTACATTCGACGGGTAAAAATATTATTTACTCACCACTTTTTGTTTCTTAACTGAGACATAATCATCAGATAAGTCTCTCTGCCCGAAATGTCAAAAAGCATTGTAAAATAGTAGTTGTTTTTGTTTACGTATTCGGAACAAAAAGTATTATCAGTTCTAAAGCATAGAACATGAAAGAGGGGAACAAGTTCACAATGAGCAACGTATTATTAATTCTAATTAATTTAATACATTAATTTAGTTTGGGATATTTGTAAATTTGTAGCAGTGTGTAAGAGAAATAATAAAATCCACTGTGAAAAAATACTACAGTCTTTTTGATTTGCGAATATTCTTCTACATAGCATGTTTGAAAAGTTCTCGAAACGATGACCGTACGTACTTACACGAAAAAAGAAATTAATTTCAGGCGCTTTTAAATTTTACACAACCTCCATCACACGCAACAGACAGAGCAGTTGAAACGATTCAAAGGCTTCGGAGAAACCGTTAACTAAATTGTCTATTAAGTATTCGCTGAATCGTCGGAATATCATCAAAAAAGTATCCTTTAAGCGGAAATTCTGAGATCCAGTGAACGGAACGCAGACTCTAACAAAAGATTCTGATTCCGTATGAAAAACTTCTTCACAAGAGTCACGCTATTTGTCAGTACGTTACCGCGCAAACACTTAAAACTGTCTGAATCTGTTCGAGCCGAATGCGACAAATGCGATCGTAACAGCAAGACAGTACGCCCCGATAACTGTTTTCGATCGGGTCGTAGATATTCGTGGTAAGATAGAATCAAATAATTAACATGATTCTGGACTTTTGATGGTTTTCGTGCTACTAGATTTAACCAAGTAACCTTGACTAACATTGAATACTGCACATCCACACTGACCGCATGAATCGCCATGAAACTTGCCGCGTACATCTCTACTAGTGACTATGTGGGGTGTTTAACGGCAGATCGTTTTGCTCCAGTGAAGTTCAGAAACTTTGCAGACATGCTGTACATGTGTCAGTATCAGATGTGAAATGTCACGTTTTTATGTATTAGACAGTTGACTCTAAATGCAATTTTGTGAAAAGTTCTTCGCATGCAAAAAAAGTTTTAACGTATGTTCACTTTAGGCAGAATTCTAAATCGTTTGACTCTTAGTGACAGTTTAACGATGCACTGCATGACTCCGTCCTGCGGCATGCTCTCCCTCAACAAACCCCCACTTGTTCCACACCAACGATTTGACCGGAATACTTCATTATCCGAGAAGTATGCAGTCTTTTTTCGATTCCAATTTCACGTTTGTTCTTTTTTGATCATTCGCGCGATATGCACAACAGGTGCCGCTAGCACTCGGAACGTTAATGTATTTTGACCCACGAATTGTACATGTTTCGCTGCTGCATAAGAAAACGTATGTAACCGCACATTGGCCCAAATTCGTCTTGAGCATGGCAAGCGTAACATTCATAGTGAATTTTCGCGTCCTATTCGCTCTATTCTCCATGACAGAGTTCGGAAAATTTGATAAAGTATTCATATTTTGCAACGTGAATTATTTCCGAACTCTTGCTTATCTTATCGGACGACTTATTGAATTCTGTCTAACTAGGGGAGAGTTCACGATCTGCGGGTCACCGATTTTGATGAAACTTTGCACATCGGTAGAAGACCATGAGTATATAAACTGCCGTGTAAAATACTATTAGAGTGCAACGTTTTGATTTACGCGAGAAATTAAAATTTTTAGAAGCCGAATTTAACGGATGATATACATAGCTGTTTAGACAAAAATATGCAATAAATTCCAGATCATGTTTATATTTATTTTATGCAAATAATTCGGAAGACTGATTATTTAAAAATGAAGTATATTAAACAAAAACATTATTAAAAAACAATAAAATAATTTAAAAAATTCAATTGTTAATTTCATAAAAATTTAAACATGTCATTTATTACATTTATATACTATAAAAACACAAACTACATTGTATATGTTTTGTGGTGTAGTGGTAAAAGTGACGTCTATTTATACATGCTTGAAAGTAAGGTGTCCAGGTTCGAATCCCCTCGTGGTGTTCCATAAAATTTTTGATTCTTATATTTTAAATTATTAATTGTTATTATCTAATTATTTCAATTCTTTATACATAACTATATAAATATAATAACAATTTTTAAACATTTAAATTATTTAACGACTGTTTTTGTGCATGGCTTCTCTCTAAACATTCAGATAAACGTGAAATATTTTTAAATGTAAATGAAATTTGTTTTTCAAATGAAAAATTAAAAGAACTTTGCACTTGTGGTAATAATTCATTTATTGCAGGAATTGCTGTTTTATTTGTTTTTATGATCTATGTCACCCCAAATTATGTAAATAAAAATTAAGTTTGCAGCATTTTAATTATAACTGACATTCATCAACTCTCTTATTTTATATGTAGATAAGTATATGTTTTTATTTATATTTATATACATATGTATATAATGAATTCGTTGTGTATTAGAACTTGAACCGCTGTAGGCGATCAAAAGCCTTGCTGTAATTGACGAGGCGCGGTATTCATCGGCGTATTTTGAGCATTTCCGAAGAGTAAGCTATGATTTAACATTTTTTTCAGGGCTCGTCCAATAAATCCGGTTTGCTGCCATTTGTCGCTGTCATGCGGTCTGCCGTATATTGTCAATTATATCAGCTGCGTCATGAAAATAAACGACCGAGAGAAATAAATTCAACTCTGATGAGTCGAATGAACGAATTAGAAAACACATGTACAAAAACAGTTATATTATCAAATATATTCAGTGTTTATTATCACATATATTGAGAACATCTTTGAGCGCACACCGAAGTAAAGTCACAACGATATTAATGTCTGTTCAGATTGTCTAAATCCCAGAAACGAGACTAACTAAATATCGCCAATGTGAAATTCTGCGAGCGTGCTTCGAAAGTTGAACTTTTAAAAAACAATCGTATTCAACTTCCAAAACTGCAAGACACTGGCTTCACTGAACCTTGATTAATTTTACTATGCCATCGAGATTGGAAATACGTATAGGTTCGTGGTAGAAAATTATTTTCTCGGAAAGGAAATAATGCGACGATGATTCGTTTAATTTTCTTCGAGCAGATAGATTTGCTAAGCAAAAATGGTACCTATCTAGTTCACAGTAGTTTTTACTATACACAATTTTTATTTATGAAATTTATTAGTTCTAAGAGGAAACAATTTGAACGTTGTGCCATGCATGTGTATAGGTATGTGTTGATTGTGTTATTGTATGTATGAGCATGGTCTTTTGCATGCTTTAGTATACACAGGTGCTGGTTTATTCCTTCGAAGCTTTTGGTTCTAAAATTTCTGTCGTTGTCTATCGCTAACAATAACTTTGTACGGTAGTAATAGATTTCCATTTCTACATTTTAATACTCATCATACCGCCGACTTCACGTTTATTATTTTAGAAGAGTTATCTATGTCTGAGCCAGTACCATTGTGTATGTATGTATATGTGGTATTTGTTGCGTGCTTTAATGTTGCTGTAATGTATAGAGTTTTGTTAATTTTAAGCTGATATCTTTACTTTTACTTACCATTTTATTCATTACCATTACATTAATCTTTACTTTTTTAAGTTTATACTACTCATGCATTCAATTCGTTCAAGTTTCAATGATAAAATTCAAACACTGATGCACAACTTTATGTATGATAGCTGCCGTATTAGACACATAAAATCTCGTATATACATATATTCCTCATCTTAAATGTATTTCTCTTATACATTTTACTTAACATATCGTATTATCGTTTACTGTAGAAATTGACCTCATGTTCTGTCTTGAAACATCAACATTATCAAAAACGTTTATGTACTAAATAGAATAGAAATAGCGAGTGACTATCGATTAATACGATGTATGGTAGTCCTTAATAAAAATATAGACAGATTTAAACGCTTTAAAAAATTACAGAAAATATACCTAAACATCGAAATACTTCATAATTGGAAGGATGTATGCAACAGAAGATTAAATGTTAAACTGGAAGGATTTAAAAAATTCAACAAAAAGAATAAAGCTAAACGAAGGAATATAAAAACTAATAAAATCAATAAGAGAAGAAAGTACTAATTTAATTACGTATAAAACAAGATGGAAAAGAAAACTCATCGAATCTACTATATGGTACAACTAATAGAGAGGCAAAACGATATTATAAATCAAAGAGGGGTAGGCGTTCTA
Organism: Icerya purchasi; assembly: GCA_039619475.1. NCBI lineage: Eukaryota > Metazoa > Arthropoda > Insecta > Hemiptera > Monophlebidae > Icerya > Icerya purchasi. The sequence continues at coordinate 53,651,163 of CM077116.1, read as the reverse complement.
TAAAACATGTAAAAAATTAATAAAATAATAATAAGAAAAATTAAAGAAGACATAATAGAATATGAAAATTCGAAAATAACAGAAATAATAGAAAAAAATAAACAGTTTAAATGGTATTACGAAGAAATTTAAAAGAAACAAAGCATCGGATAATATACAATGAAACATTTTTTTTTTTTTTTTTTTTTTTGTCCCCAATTCGTAATACGATGGGGTAAATATATTTAGAAAATTTATATAAATAACAGGTCTGTCCTGAGCCCGTTCATTTAAGTTTATGGAACCCTGACAGACTGTTTTACAATGTTAATAATAATTAGTATACATAAATTTAATATTAATACAGGTGTACATGTACTTTACGGTGATTTATTTCGGCTATCGTAAAACTACTGAACATATTTTAAATAGCTTAGTTACTAACTGATCAGGGCTAATATTGCTAAAATCTGTATTACTGTGGTTACAGCCGGAAAAGATATGCTTAATATTATCGGGAAAGTTACACGTTACACAGTTATTTGAGTGTGCAATTTTATGTTTATGTAAATAATCTTTAAATAGACCGTGTCCAGTAAGGAATTGTACATTAAAAAAATTTGGCGTAAAAACTTTATTATGTAGTCTATCATCTATGGTTGGAAAAAAATTTTTTAGCTATACCGTTATATTCGTCCCACTGCGCCTGAAATTTATTATTATAATATTTATCTAATATAAGTTTAAACTGTTTAAGCGTTAACGAGGTTTGTTCGTGTATGAAGTAAGGTTGACGATACTGTACGTTATGAAATTCATGATTTAAATTTATATTATTTTTTATTAAAAATATATTAATATGTTTCTGTATTTCGTAAGTTAATGGTTTAATACCTGCAATGACAGCGCTTGCCATGTAGCTGGTAGTTCTATAAGCTTTAATCATTTTTATTGCAATAGTTCTCTGAAAACTTTTTAATATATTTTGAAATCGTTTAATTTTTAAAATGTCTATACATATTACACTACCATAAAGTATGTTAGGCAATATTACGCTTTTATATAAGGTTAGACCCTTCTTGTAATTTAATCGGTTATTATTATTATATAATTTGTTAAATATAATTAAAAATGTATTTATTTTTTTAGTGATATAGTGAAAATGATTATAAAATTTTAAGTTATTGTCTATTATTATGCCTAAGTATTTGGTTTGACTAACCATGCTAATATTTAATCCGTATTGGAGCAAATTTAATCTTTTATCCTTTAAGTTTTTGTTAAACAACATGTAAGTTGACTTAAATTCGTTAATATTTCAATTGTATTGTTCTAACCATTTCGCGATTTCTGTATAAACCTGGTAAACTTTATTTTCCAATACATTTTCATTCTTATCGCCTATTACTATTGCAATATCATCTACGAATGTGAAAATGTTTACATTAGTGTGTAATCTAATGTTATACATTTGAGAGAAAACTATGTTCCACAAGTACGGTCCTAAAACAGACCCTTGCGGTACTCCCATAACGGTTTCTTGTTTTTTTGAATAATTACCGATTTGTAATACAGTGTAGCGGTTTTCGAAATATCGATTTACAATGTTCAACATGCCATTATGTAATCCTAGTTCCTTTAATAATGCAAGTAATCTATTTAAATCTAAACTGTCGAAAGCCTTTGTTATATCAAGAGTAAGTAAGCATGTACAGTAATTTTTATTTTTGTATATTCTTATTGTTTGTAAAATATTGTGAATAGCCAATTCAGATGATCTACCTGGTAATGCGCCATACTGGTTATCATTTATTATTCTGTTATTTTCTACAAATTCTTTTAATTTATGAAGAATACATTTTTCATAAATTTTACTGAAATTAGATAACAAAGATATAGCTCTATATGAAGTAGACGAGTTTGGATTTTTATTAATTTTAGGTATTATAACTGTTTTACTTAATTTCCATTCTTGAGGATAATAACTATATTTAAATAGTACGTTAATAACTTTCGGTATTACATCTGGGAACAAATTATGAAATCTTTTAATAAATCCATTTGATATTCCATCAAGTCCTGCTGACACTTTATTTTTAAGTTGTTTAATAATTACGTTAACTTCTTCTTTAGTAATCGATATGGTTACGTTAGGTTCATGTACTTCTGCTTTAAATGGTTTTACGTTAAGGTATAACTTTGACATCAATAAGTCGACTTTATCCTTTTCTGTACATGCATAATTATCTAATGTTGGTATATTAATACTTTTTTTTTTATTAGTTAATATTCTGTATTTTAATCCAAAGACATTTTTGTCTTCCAGTAATTTTTTCCAGGCTTTCAACTTAGCGTTTTTAATCATAAACTTATATTCCTTAAAATTTACTTTATAATTATTGTAATGGTTATGTTTTACATGTATGTTTTTACAGTTTCGATACTTTTTGTATAAATTATTTACCAGTAATTTCTTTATTTGTAATTCAGTATTCCACCAATAGACAGTTGACCGGATGGTGGAATATGAACTATTTAGAACTGTGTTGACATAGTCTTGAAAACTATTCAACCAACTTTTAATTTGTTGTATATCATTGCAGTTAACATGTACATCAATCATATAACTGTATTTTCTTAAGTTAATTGCTAACTTATTGTAGTTAATTACTTTAATAACACTTTCTTCTGTCTTGCTCGTCGCCGAAATTACGTTAAAAGTAATATAAAAATGATCACTGGCATTTAATTCGTGACTAACTTCCCAATTTTGAACTAGATTTATTAAATTTCTAGTTACCAAAGTTAAGTCTATTACACTTTTTTGTTTGCTTCTCTTAAAAGTATATTTATTTTTGATATTTAAAATATGTAAGTCATGTAATTCTATTATACTTAATAATTTCTTTCCTCTCGTATTATTCACTGTATCCCATAGTAAATTTCGAGAATTTAGGTCTCCCAACCATATAAATTTCGTTAATTTATTATTCTTTAAATACATATCGATAAACTGAAAATATTGAGTAGATACGCCATTTGGCGGTATGTACGTTAAAATAAAAGTAATATCCTCAATTTCAACAATAATAATGTTAAAATTGTTATGTATAAATTTAGTTTTTAAAGGTATTCCTAATCGATAGATTATCATAAGCTTGTTGTGTGCTATGTTCTTAAAATTTGTGGGTACATAATTACTTTTACACTTATCACAAATAAATATAATATCTATATTTTTAGTTATCACTTTTGTTATTAAAATATCTCTAGCTACGCTAGAGTGATTTTCATTGTACTGTAAGATCTTGACCATTGCTTATAATATGAGGTCTAATTAGGGAATACATTTATTATAAAAATATATGGAAATACTGGTATTATTAATAGCAAAGTTACGTTTTTCTAACAAGTTGTATTTAACGCGTTCAGTGTAATAATTAATTAGATTTCTCGTAATATCGTATTATCTGTACGTCGCATACCGTTCGGTGATAATTGAACGGAGCGATGCTACCCGCTTCATCATCGACCGGGAATCCGGCTCAGTCGCCGATAAACCAAACGAAGCTACAACCACAGCAATCAGGTGATACCGTTTCATTTCTTTCGATACCGAAACATGCGAGTGATCGCGCATCCACTCACACACAACCCCACACAGACACACACCAACACTCTTTCACTGATAACACAACCATTGCACATAACACGAACAGCTCTGCACTGCCGAGCTGTACATCTGATCACGATTTCCCCGCTTTACCTCTGTCGATAAATGCGCCCGCTAAGTTTTCAAATACGCGATCCAAACAAACCTTCGCGGAAAAAATTAAAACAACGAAAAAAATTATTCCGTTAACGAAATTTGAACACCCTAAAGACGAACAGGGCATAATATTCCCGTACATCTCTCCTCTATCAATTCGCGACTATTTCGTAGCGCTGAAAGACAAAGTCGGTGGTGCTCATAATATCACAGCCGGCTCTCGCATCAGCGGGGATAGAATAATAATTTTTTTAAAATTCGTCCACCTAACAGACTCGTTCTTCAAAAATAACGGAACAATAACGATAGTTGAAGAAACAATCCAAGCACGCAGGGTGAGAAATCCGGCTAATAAACTCGTGCTGTCTAACGTTTCAGCCACCATACCGAACGAAATAATTGCACAATACTTGTCGTCTATCATGGGGGTTAAACAACTCTCATCGATAGCTATATTGCGGGTTAATCCTTCCGATCCAGAATTCGGGCACATAATTAGCTGGAGGCGACAAGTCTACATTGAAAGCGTCGACTGCCTTCACATCCCTGAATCTTTCCTAATTAAACACAATGACCACGAATACCGCATTTTCACCCACCTCGAAGATCATGGTTGTACAAATTGTAAACGTACCAAAATTAAAGAAGATACTGTAAACGAGCCAGAACACATAACGATGCAACAGGACGAACAGAGGCATAGTGTGGATGAAAGTACCCATGACCAAGCTAGTGCAGCCCAGAAACGCCCCCATCCAATATCGCCGCCACCCCCCGTCGCAGATCAGTTACAGCCGAATTTTTCTTTCCAACCAGAAACCAAGCGGAAGAGTATGGAAAATGAAGATTCGGAGGGAAAGATGCAAGAGACTGTGACCATGCCGATACAAATGGATTCGGCGCAGTCGACTACATCGACCACAGCGGCCACCAACCCTACTCAAAAGCCCAATAAATCGGTAGAAGTAGAAAAAATAATTGCTGGGGCTAAACACCTCTTTAACAGCAAAAACTCCCCTTTATATATGAACTATGAGGAGTTCAAGTTATTTATGAAAAATGTATGTTCAGACCCCGATTTTATAAATTATGCCAATGATTACACCGAGGACAAAGATGGTCTCATACACATGTTATCAACGGTAAAACCATTTTGAAATGCTCCAAACGCTAAAAATAGATGCACCCGTATAATAAAAGAACTAAATAAAATTTCAAAAATGCAAAACGCACCAGACAAGATAAATAACGATGAACTTCGTGCAGATAATAAAGACTCCTCACCATAACGTTGCTAAATAAGACACTCTCGGCGGCCCCACGGTAAGAGCTTTAATATTACAGTAAATTTTTTTTTTTTTCATGAAAATAAAAATGGATTTGGAAAATAAAGGAGTGATAATGCAGTGGAACTGTCGAAGTTTCGCAAGCAATAGGGCCGAACTAGAACAGCTAATAGCCGAGATTTCTCCACTAATAGTATGCCTGCAAGAAACCAGACTTAAGCCAGATGCCAGAACGTCCATTAAGAATTATAATATTTTCCGGTATGATAATCCAAACGGGGAGAGAGCGAGTGGTGGTGTGGCGACGCTAGTACACACGTCACTACCAGCGCAACAGATACCAATTACAACTACTTTTCAAGCTGTAACTATACGAGTCAACATCCCTTCTCTTTCCTCGTCAGAAGTAAAAATTTGTAATTGCTACCTACCTCCTGGAAGCGAGGTAACCCACAGCCAAATGGATTCCCTCATCAGTGCGCTCGGAAGTGATGCAATGCTCCTCGGAGACTTTAATGCTCACTCGCCATTATGGGGCTCGTTGTCCTCAAATCAGCATGGACGAGTATTATCCGATATTGTAATTAATAGCGACCTGGTGTTACTCACTACAACTTCACCCACCCATTTTAATTTTACGCATCACACTTTCTCAACGATAGATCTAGCCCTGTGCTCAAGCATGCTGGCCCCTAAATTTTCCCTACGGGTGATGGATGACTTATGCTCGAGCGACCACTTTCCTATAATAATAGAGTTTAAAAGTACAGTGACACCCAACCAGCTTGAAGGATTAATGCCGCGTTTCATTTTTCAAAGAGCAGATTGGGAAGCATATTCGAAGAGAGTGACGACTCTTCCTCAACCAACAGAGTCAATAGAAATCAATATAAATGTCGTAAAAAATGTGATTTCGGAGGCAGCCAACGCAACAATTCCAAAAGTATCACAAAGAAAGCGGAGCAGACCAGTTCCGTGGTGGTGCGATGACATTAAAAAAGCGATAACAGAGCGAAAACGAGCTCTCAGGAAATATAAGTCAACTGGAAAGGTTGAGGACCTAATCACATTTAAGAAGTGTAGAGCAGGTGCCCGAGACCTCATCCGCAGCAAAAAACAGGAGTCGTGGAATTCTTTTGCAGCATCAATTCCTCAAACAGTTAATGCTCACGTAATGTGGGAAAAAATCAGAACTATTAGTAACAGCAATAGTACCCGTACGCACCCAACATTAAAAGTCAATGGAGTTCACATAACAGAGACTAGAGATGTTGCAGAAGCATTTGCACATTATTTTTCCACAGAATTCTCGGCACTGAAGTATTCCAGCAATTTCCAACAGCAAAAAACACTTTATGAGCAACAGTCCATTAATTTCGATTCCAATGCTGACGATCCTTATAACTGCCCCTTTTCTATGGCTGAACTAGAGTTCCAACTTAAGTATCACACCAGGAATAGTGCACCCGGTGAAGATTCGATACACCCCTACATGTTGAAATATCTCCCGGGCCATGTTAAGGAATTCCTACTGAATATATATAATCAGATATGGTCAGCTGGGGCTATTCCGGATGCATGGAAAGTTGCGACCGTCATTCCTATCCCAAAGGTGAATAAAAATCCTTTCCAAGTTGAAAGTTATCGACCAATATCATTGCTGTCTGTCCTGTCTAAAACGAAGGAAAAGATGGTGAACAGGCGACTTCTGCATTTCCTTGAAGCAAACGCTGTCCTATCACCAATTCAAGCTGGACTCCGAAAATCAAAGTCAACCATTAATCATTTATTGAGCCTTCAAAGACAAATTGTATCTGCCTTTCATCGTCGACACCACCTTTATGCAGTATTCTTCGATATGGAGAAGGCATTCGACCGCGTATCGAGGCAACACTTGCTTCGGAAATTAAAAGCGGTCGGGGTGGGCGGTAAGCTGGGGCGATACATTTACAACTATCTGAGCGATAGATGGATTCAAATCCGAATTGGCTCCTCGATATCGAGAAAAGTTCCAATAGAGAACGGGGTACCTCAAGGTTCCGCCTTAAGTGCTACCCTGTTTATCCTCTATATAAACGATATTGTTGACTGCATCAGGCCTCCAGTAAGTGCTCGCCTATATATAGATGATCTAAACATATCCGTGGCATCTAGCATCCCTTCCTTGGCCCAGTCTATCCTGCAAAATACAATTAATAGATTGCAGCAATGGTCAGGAAAGAATGGACTGGATTTCTCCTCTCAGAAGTCTCAATACGTTGTGTTCCATAGAGGTCGTCCTGTTCAGAATCCGCCATCACTACAAGTGAACAATAGTCCAATTCCTTATAAAACAACAGCAACTTTCCTAGGCATCTTGATGGACGCCAACCTGACGTGGAAGCCCTTTATATCTGATTTAAAAACTAAATCCCTTCAGTCTTTAAGGGTAATCAAGTTCTTGTCAAATCCCAAATTTAATGTTCAGCCAAAGTTTCTCTTAAATATTTATAAAGCACTGGTCCTCAGCAAAATCAATTATGGGAGTCAGGTGTACTCGTCAGCGAGTGGTTCCCTGTTAAAAACACTGGAACCAATCCATAACGCCGCTATTCGCATGATACTTGGCGCCCATCGTACATCTCCAGCTAAAAGCCTATGTTCGTTAGCTGGTATACCACCGTTGTCTTACAACAGAAAGTTCTTCACTTATCGCGATATGCTTTCATGGGCTGCGGAGAATCATTGCGACGTAACTACGGAGCCTGATTTTCCCAAGGATAACCTACCTGAAGTCAATGCAATCTTGTTGCAAAATAACATAAAGCCCAACTTAACACCCAGAACGGACTTTTCAAAATTACCCCCACCCTGGGCTTCTTTTCAGGTAGAAGCTATCACAACTCTTACTGATAATAATCACCCACCGGCGCTGCGAGGGCACAGGGCACTAAATATTATTAATAAATATACCACGTTCTCGAAAGCATACACTGATGGATCCAAAGCTAATGAGTCCAAGGCTGCTCCAGCGGCATGCGCTTTCGAAATAGACGGAATCGCAGAGGGCATGCGGTTGAACAACGTTGTATCCATTGCGGAAGCCGAAATGTATGCTGTGTTGTTTTGTCTTCAGGCATACTTAGAACTGAGATCCCAACCGCTCGGAATCTTACTGGTGACTGATTCCTTGCAGTCCATACGTGCTTTGCAGTCAGATCACCCGGAATCACCAATGGTCCTAGAAGTCCTGGCTATCTTATACCAGCTGAGCCGAAGGGGATGCCGAGTTGTTTTTTTATGGGTCCCCAGTCATGCCGGTGTTCCGGGGAATGAGCGGGTTGACCTGGTCGCTCGGTCATTCATGATGTGCCCAATGCCGTTATTTGCTTTTGGTCCATTATCTCTGAGAGGTTTCCTGTCAGATACGGTCTTCGCACAGTGGAGTCATGACTGGATGTCTCAGTCGACCTTCCTCAGGGAACTGAAGCCTACGACGGAGCCATGGTGGCCTCCAGTCGGAACAGAACGCAAAGTGTTTTCGGCAATCAATCGCCTGAGAACGGGACATACGTCCTTTTCCCACGACTATATCCTCAAACAAGCCCCAAAGCCAAGTACCTGCCCACTTTGTTCTACCGATGAATACCCGTCAGTTTCGCATATCTTGCTGAAATGCACACGTCTAAATGGGTTACGGCGAGGCCAGATCACATCGATTGAAGACATCCTCTCAAATACCCCTACTGCTTTGAACAATCTTATGACTTTCGTTCAGGCTAGCGAGCTAAGGAGTATGTTTTAAACGTGGGTCCACTCACTGCAATAACCGAGGTAGTTACATGCAGCGAGTGGTTTAGTACCCCTTCTTAAATTTAAAAAAAAAAAAAAAAAATAATATATATTTCTTAATTTCATATATAGAAATTTATTCTTCAGTTTCAGAATCACTGTCATGTGACTCGTCAGTTGATTTATTGAGGTTTTTTAGTAGTCTTTTAAATCGACCGTTCATTTCTCTATTCTGCAACAATCCGTAGTTTTCCGCTAACATTCTTTTTAATCCTTCGATGTCATCTGTGAAAGTTTGTATGATATCTAATGGTTCATGTTTGCCTTTAACCATATCCATTAGAATAGTGAAATTAGTGAAGGATAATGGATAACTTTTTTGTTCTGTTATATTTTCGGCTATTGGTGTTAACATCTCTTTTGTTGACAGTTTAATTTTTTTTTGAATTTTATGTGATTCTTTTTCCTTATTCGTGTTTGTTTTGTTGGTGTTTGATAAAATAGTTTCGGTATTACTTTGTTCAGAAGGTTTATTTTGCATGTCTGTGAAAGTAAACTCCATTGTAGTTTGTGGTTCTGATGTTACGGGATGTACTCGTTTAGCGACTGTTTGTTGTTGCTCACTTTTTTCCTTTGATACAGGAGTTTTGGAAGTATTTAATTTAACATGAGGTTTAATCAGTTTGCTAGGGTTTTGTATCGCCAGTTCGTCCTCTACCATTTTGTTCTCTTTCTCATTTTGTTGGCTAGTAGACGGTTTGCCAGTCTGATCATTTTTCTGGTTTGTAAGTTTTGCCTGTTCTGTTTTTGGACAAGTAGTTTCGTTGTGTGAGTGAGTTTTACAAGCTTTACACCACTTTTCTTCTGTTGTTATAAATATACGGAATTGTTCATCTTCATATTTGATGATCATTGATTCTGGTATAAGAATTTGGTTTATCTTATCAGATGTTACATAAACTTGTCTACGGAAACTCAGGATATGTTTAAATTTTTCTTCAGTGAGGCCAGCTTTAATGAAAGTGATTGGGGAGGTTAGTTTCAGATTAATATTTGAAAGAGCTTGTTCAAGTATGTAGTTTGGAATATGTGGCGAAACATTAGACAGAACTATGCGCTTGGATGGGTTTATTAATTTACGCGTCTTAATACTTATATTATTTATAGTAAGAGACGGGTAAGATAATATAAACTGATCAGCTACATTTCTGTTCGATAAATACATACATATACGGTTGTTCGATATACGAGAGGAAAATAAAATATTGTGTGGACCAACCTTGTTGCTAACGGCTTCTACGTAGTTGCTGAGCGGAATGTTATCAGCTGCATCGAGTATAATGGCTTGTTTTCGGTCTGGGAATTTTACAGATTCGGCCACTTTGTTATACGCTGGAGAAAATGCATTGTTTGCTGGTGTTGGTGGTGTAGTTTCTGCTGCCTTTGACGAAATCGGTGTAGGTTTGGTTGCCGACGATGCGGTGATTAGTGAGGTTAGTTGTGAACTATTTTTTGTAGATCTTGTAATTCGTAAAGTGTTTGGAAGAATTGGTGGGTCTTGCGACGGCGGTGGAGCCGCTACAGGACAATGAAACATTGAGAGAAGTAAGAGATAAGTCAGAGGTGCTACGCACGTACATGACTACTAAAAATCACTGTATGATAATAAAGATGAAAAAGTAGGAAATAATTCTAATACCGATAACAGTTTAGACACAAATGCGGACAAAGAAATGCGAATTATATTGAAAGCAGAAGTGAGATATGTTATAAAGTAAATGAAATCAAAAAAAGCTCCCGGCATGGATGAAATTCTTTCTGAAATGATAAAAGAAGACGCAGAAATTATAATATCTGAATTACAACAATTATACAACAGATGTCTGAGAAAGAAAACTGTACCGAAAGATGATTGGAAGAACTACAATCCCGGTACATAAAAAGGGAGATAAAAAATTTTTTTAAATTATAAGCCAATTTATATCAAATGGACTTGAAGTAACACTGGATAACGAACAACCAATAGAACAAGCAGGATTTAGAAAAGATTACAGAACTACAAATCACATACAAACATTAACGACATTAATAGAAAAATGCAAAGAATTATACCACTAGATATATATATATATATATAGGATTGATAGACTTGGAAAAGACTTTGGGCTTAGTGCAAATCTGAAGAATTTTGAAAGCATTAGAAAATAACAAGATAAATAAAATGTATGTAAACTTGATACAGAACATGTAATCAATCACATCACAAGTACAACTACATGACGTGAGAAATTCCAGATAAAAAGGTGGAGTGGGACAAGGTAACACTATTTCACCGAAGTTATTTAATGCTACATTTGAATTAAGAAATCCACAATGGGAAACTAGGATAAATTAAACAGGAAGCATATGAATCACTCGTTTTGTCAATGATATCATGCTAATAGCAAAAAGTAAAATTCGGAAAATGATGCTTGAACCAGATAAAAACATTGAAAGAAATCAAATTAAGAATAAACCTGGACAAAACAAAGGTTATAAAGTATGGAGAAAATGAAGAAAACGACATAAATATAAATTTAGAAACACCTTCATATACCTACTTAGGTAAAAAATTTACAACTAAAAAAAAAAAACGCCCCTGAACAAGAAGTTAAAAGAAGAATACAACTCGGGTGGATAGCTTTTGGCAGAATGAAAAAGATTTTACAAAGCAAGATTAGTGTAGCAAAACGAGCCAAACTGTTTAATCAGCGTATTGCTACGGAAACCTGGACTTTAACAAGAGAATCGGCGAATAATATCGGAAAGGCTGAGACGTCAAATGACAGAATCAGAAATTCCAATATATGAAAAAACACAGGGTTCGAAGATATTGTAACCGGAATTGCAACAAACAAATGGAACTGGCATGTCGCAAGATTAACAGACGGAAGATGGACAAAAGAAATACTGAACTGGCGACCATACACAGGAAAACGGAAATAAGGGGACCGTTAAGAATATGATCTCAGATAATATAATAAAACAAGCCATAATTGGATAAGGTTCAGGACAGAGAACTGTGGAAGAATTTGGAAGAGGCATACACCAAATATCGGCGTCAGAAAGCTGCTTGAAGAAGAAGAAGAACCATTATTAAAGTAAAAATCTCTTGAAATATGAGTAAGAGCTTATTAAATATGAATGTACACAGTTTAAGAAAGTATTTGAAAGAGTTACAAATTTTCTTAAATGGTATAGATGTTTGACATAATTCTGACAGAAATTTAGACCTGTAATGAAACAAAACGTTACATCATTCCGAATTGCAAGTCTACATCCTGGTGCAGGGAAAGGGGAGTTACTAGAATTTTTAGGGAGAAAAATAAAATTTATAAATATTAACATAGAAATATCTTCCGGAAATATCATCCGACCTCATAATGCTACATTTGCCGATCTAGCTTTAAACAATATTTCTCTTTCTCGTGTTATAGTGTCTCCTTAAACAGTTATGATTGTTTTTATTAAATATCTTTCCTCTTAATTAATCAAAAGGGGCTAAACTTACTGAAAGCTCCGTCAGTAATTAAATAGAATAGTGATCCCTATATTATTAAGTTCTCTTTATAAATGTACATTATCCGTTCTAAATTTAACTACTGTTCTTTTGTTTATAACTGTGCCTCTAAATTCCGACTCTCCAAATTAGATATAATTCAAAATTCTCTCGTTTTCAAATATGTCCCTTGGTGCCCTTAAATCCTCTATGCATCCATTCAAAAACAAATATCAACTAAACCGTGGTTTTATGCAAATAGAAGTTTAAAAAGAGACCATACCGTTAAGTACGAATGAAAACTGTGGGCATTACTGTACGGCTACCCACTTATTTAGACTGGATATAAAATGTGTTCCAGTATGCGAAAAATCTAACGATGAGTAGAACATTATAAGTGGCAATATAATAATTACAAGTGTAGCAATTTAAAAGTCGATTAATAAATTTATGTTTGAATTATGCTGCAAAAAATGATAAATAAAATGAAGGAAACAGCAAAAATGTTCGGAATGCAAATTAATACTAAAAAGACTAAAATAAAGGCAATTGGCATAAGACTGCAAAGGATAAATATTGCAATTGATTGTACAAAGCTAGAACAGATTTCAGCTTTCAAATATCTGGGTAGCACTGGCGCAGCTTCCGAGACATACGGGAACGGCTTGCAATGGCAAAACAGGCTTTAATGAAAAAGATAAAAATAATCGCCAGCAGAACAATGTCTATAGAAATACGAAAGCGCATCATTAAAACATACATATGGTCGGTGGCTTTTTATGACTCGGAAACGTGGACATGTACAAAACGAGATGAGGATAAGATAGAGGCATTTGAAATGTGATGCTAGGGACGGATGGAGAAAATAAGTTGGACGGAAAAGAGAACTAATCAAGAAATTTTAAATTAAATCGGCGGAACACGACAGGTACTGAACCAAATTAAAAGTCGAAAACTGCGTTGGATGGACCACGTGTTCCGCCATGGAGGATTTCTGCGGAATATAATGGAATGATACATCCCAGGAAGACGTGTAAGAAGTAGGCCACGATTAAGCTGGGTAGATACGCTGACAAGGGATTCCGGCTGTGCCAGTTACTCAGAAATGAAAAGGATGGCCGATAACCGATAAAAATGGACAAAAAACGAAGTATAGGGGCGAACTAGTTCACGAACTGCTGCACCAAATGATGATGAATTGGAAAACATTACCTATTTCAATGATACTAACAATTGACGAACCGTTTTCAGTAAGTTAAAAAGAATTTTATAATTTTATAATGTTTAATCAGGTGAATATTTAAAAATTTTAGAAGAATGGGAAAATTGGTAAATAGCGGAAATCGGGTTAATAAAAGTTATTATCAACAATAACAATAATAATAGTAATATTAAGCTTAAAACTCGTGATAATAATAATAATAATTAATACTTACTTGGAATAACTAGATGGTCTGAAACTAAAATATTGAAAATTAAACGTCTAACTAGAACAAGGACGAAGAAATATAAAGCATACACATCACTAAAGAAGCTCGTGTTGGAATGGATAGAATTTCATTTCCCATCCTCAAAAACGTCTTTGATTATCCTCTTCGGTTCCTTTTAATTATTTATTTATTTATTTTATTTTTTTTAATGGGTTCGTTAAAATGGGAAAAGAAGAAAATAAAATTATATTTTTAAATGTTTAAGGATAGAGGATAAAAATAATTCGAGGACAAGAATAATAGAAGGAGAGAGAACATAAGAAGCGCTATAAGAAGTAGGGTTACTAAGTTTTAGTAGAAAAAAGTGGAAGAACGACTAATCAGCAGAAAAGACCGAACAATCGAACAAAGAGTTAGTCAACGAAATATTGTGATCGGCGGAGTAGATGAGCATATTGTCAGGTAAGAAAAGTGAAGTACATATAGTTATGAGGAAGAGAATCGATTTTAATAAAATAAATATTAAACAGCGAACTGTGGTCAAAACCTTAATATAAACTTTGGTAGATCAACATTGTATCACAATAGAAAGAAGAATTACAGTTCTGCGTTGAAGGAGAATTAAGAAGAGATGAGAAATGGGGACAGCAATTTTAAATGAGAACATTATGTTAAAAAATGCGGAGAGGTGAAAGTTATCAATGGTGATTAATACGTCGACGATGAAATCAGTAATTCAGAATTTTTTATTGATGACATATAAACGTCCGATAGAAACATGCTCATACAATAAATCTGAAAGATTTTTATGAACAAAAAAAGTACTTCATCTAAGCCCGAAGAAAAAGTAGAAGAATTAATTAAAGATAAATGAAGTTTAAAAGATGAGTTAAAAAGATGCGAAGAACTAAGAAAAAATCCGAAAGAACGAGTTTCCTGGAACCCTACTATGGAATCAATAAACTGGATTAATTTTTCCGGAAGAAAATTATGACTGGAATGACGTTGAGAGAGAGAGAGAAAATTTAAGGATCTTAATCATTTTTCATATATATAGCAGACAGGAATAGATCGAGGAAAAGGGGAGCAAGAGCTTTTCTATGAGTTTTTTGTTGATGCTTTAAAAATAAATCCGGCTTTAGCATTAACATTTTTTCGCGCCAGAAAGTTGGAAAGGGAAGGAAAAGAGCAAAAAATTCTATAAGTGGACATGCTTAAATTAAATGTCTCCTTAACTCCAGCATAACGGGGAGGACGTCCTAAGTTTCTTACGGAGGAAAATTTTATAGAGTCGGAAGAGAAGAATGAGTTAAGGCAGAGAAGATCGCAAGAAATCAACGAGAGAGCGGACGATGACCCAATTTACTACAGGAAATGTTGGTTTGGGAGAGTGAATAGGTTATAAAAAGCTGAAGAAAAGAAATTTTTAAAAGAAATGATGATATAAATATAATTAGGCGCCACACTTGAGACTAAGATTAGGAGAAATGAATGATAGGTCAATAGAACTGGAAGATAAATGAGTTTTAATGCAAGTGAACGAGCTATCATTAAAGAGGATTAGGTCATTTTGTAAGATAACATTTTCAAGTACAATACTATTACTAAAGGGAAGTTTCACAAATCATAGTTGAGGGGAATGTAAGCTAAGATGGGGCTAAATGGTTTTGAGGAGTTGTTAAGTATTGAGATGTGAACAAAATTTAGATTAAACGGATTAAATGGAATATAGAAGGATAAATGTCGTATGTTAGAAAACGGATATTATTTCTGATTAAAATAGGTGAATCACCATATCCATCGTGCGATTGGAACTAATTAAAGAAGTACCACAAATGTTACGTTAAAGGAATCTTTTAGCCAAGTTTCTGAAAGCGACGCGATACTTATATCGACCCAACAAGCTCTCAAGTAAATCTCTATTCGCTCTAAGGTTACGACAATTCCACTGTATTATTTTGATAAGTCGTGATGAAGGAAAAACGAGAAATATAAAAAACAAGGGTATGAATAAAAGAAGAGAAACATGAACTAGCAGGGTAATAGGAAAATAATCAAAAAATATGAATAAGGAATCTAAAAGACTATAACGTAGCCATTACACAGGGCGACAACATTTTTTTTTTTTTTTTTTTTTGGTGCCGGAAAACTTAGAATTGATTTTGGATATATTTGATATGTTGAATTCAAAAATACTTAGTTTTTTCTTTGTAGCAGCTCTAGTTTCCGAGATATAATTGATTTTCATTTTTATAAAAGGCACAAATAATGAAATAATGGTACCTTTACAAGCCTAAATGGAAACTTGTTACCTAAAACTGGATTATATTAGGCAATAAAAATTGCCGATAACCGTGCGAATTAGACCTTTTATACCTGTCTAACCCCCACTCTTTCACACCCGTCGATATATATTACCCAAGAATCTACCACCGCTGTACCCGATTCAGTTTACAATTTTTGTTTTCGGCGTTCTGTAGTCATAGAAGAGTTAATTAAAACCGTGTGGCATTCACAACCACTTAGATAGATTCCCACAAAACCTAGGTGATTTTAGTGAAGAATAAGGGAAAAGATTTCATCAGGACATTACAACGATGGAAGAACGGTATCAAGTAAGATGGGATACCCATATGCTGACTGACCACTGTTGGAGTTTGCAGCAAGAATGTTATACAAAACTCCATGCTAGAAAGTCGTATAAAAGAAAATTTTTGTTTTCGATGTAATTGAAGTTAGTCCAGCTGATTGTGCTCCGTGAATAAAGTTTCTTCTTAAAGTTCTTTTACGGT
This sequence comes from Icerya purchasi, assembly GCA_039619475.1. NCBI lineage: Eukaryota > Metazoa > Arthropoda > Insecta > Hemiptera > Monophlebidae > Icerya > Icerya purchasi. The sequence continues at coordinate 53,634,598 of CM077116.1, read as the reverse complement.
GGTTGAATGTGTGTTTATTCTTGTTTTAAAGATCTTGAAGTCTTCTTTACGATTTTGAAAAAAGAATTTTAAACCATTCATCGGCTGAGGAATTATAAAGCGTAAAAATTTCGTAAATTAGACCGATCGGTAAGATTGTTAAATTTTACCTTCTCTCGTTATCTATTTCGTTATCAGCGAAGTTGATGAGCGAAATACGCACACGCATCTCGCGAGTTTAGGCGATCAGTGTAGCCGTTTGTATTATCGGAAATTATCGGCATTTCGGAAACTGGCTTATACACACCGTTATCATTAGCGTAATTTTATTGATACCGCAGTTGTTTGTGCAATCCGCCGTCTGATTGTACAACAGATCGCAGAGATAACGCCATTTTACTTAGTAATTATATGTTATAAATACACTCACATTTATAACCGAAATAATGCGTATATAATGTTGAGATGCTTAAATTTAAATTGGTCATTTCGCTAAATTGAATTTGATCATCTGCCTTTAAATGTCGCAACTTACTGCAGTATTAGACGAAATTAAAATTAAATTAGACTCTATCGACAGTCTCGCAAATATTTCCCATAATAAAAAAGAAACTAAGGAAGAAATTCCTAAGTTAACTAAAAATATTTATACCGTCATTAAACAACAGTTTGAAGTTATTAAAAATCAAAATGAAGCCGCTTTAAATGAATATTCTTTCTTATCAAACAAAATTGCTAACCTAAAACAGGAAATAGTAATTTTAAAAAATGCATCACCAGGTACGAATCTCATTGATAATAAATTGAGAAACACTAACGCTGTGCCCACAGCATTAAACAAAAATAATACGGTTACTGGTTTGTTGGCTAGTAACGCGGTACCTACAAATATAGTTCAAGAGTCACAGGAATATGCGAATGCAGTCAAGACTCCACGCATACCACCAATATATGTTTGTAATCTTCCAAATATCAGTGTTTTGATAAAATTGTTCACTGACGATGCAGAAAATGATGTGTCGCTTCAAAATCTTACTAACGGAGATGTTAAAATTAACTGTGCGAACTCTGATTCATACAGAACTACTATCGAAAAGCTGAAAGCGGCAAGTCTGAGCTCCACACATGAACTATACGGGGTGGAATATCATTCTTATCAATGCAAAGATGCCAAACCATACAGAGTTGTTATTCGAGGCTTACATCACACCACTGCAGTTGACGACATTAAAACTGCATTGCATAAAGTTGGGCACATTGCAAAAGATGTATCCAATATAACCATAACGAGAAAAGTCGCAAATCAAAATTCGTCAGGTGGTACTGCCGTCAACTACGAAATCAAGAAAATCCCATTACCTTTGTTTTATATAAATCTGGAAGCCAAAGTTAATAATAAGGATATCTTCAAATTGTCGCATCTGCTTCATTGCAGGGTAACAGTTGAAGCATGCCGCAAGAAGAATGATATTCCGCAATGCAAACGCTGCCAGGCTTTTGATCACACAGCTAAATATTGTGCTAGGCAGCCAAAGTGTGTTAAATGCAGCGGAAATCATCTAATTATGAATTGCAACAATGAAAAGTCAGATCCTTGTAAATGTGTGAATTGCGGAGGTAATCACACAGCAAGTTGGAAGGGTTGTCCAATATATAAAGCAAAACTATCAGCTATAAACCAAAAAACCACAGCAGTACAACGTATCCAACAGACGGTAGAAACAGTATCATCACCATCACCTGCTCCAGTAACTGATGATAAGTCAAGCACTATAGCTCCTACAAATACGGGTTTAATAATCCCCTCTGGTGTTAAATCTAAACGCAAGCGTGGTCGGAATAGCAAAAACAATAAAAATGATAATTCTGCAGCGGCATCCGCCAGCCAGTCTTCAACACAGCAGCCAAATATCATTGATATTTGGAAATTACTTCAATCAATGAATGCAAGAATTTACAGCTTCGAAAGTAAAATTAACCAACAGAAGCGACATCAGTCTGGGAATCAGCAATGACAGAATCATCTCTACGAATAATCACCTGGAATGCCGATGGGCTGCTCAGGCGTAAAAATGAACTTGAAGTTTATCTCAATTATAATAATATCGATATTGCATTGATATCGGAGACACATCTTAAATATGGCGACAAAGTTAAGTTACATAATTACACGTTGTACCACACGCCATATCCTGATGGTGGCGGGTGGCGTGGTTCAGGAATTATTATTCGAAATAACATCAAGCACTATCAAGGTGCCCCAATCCAACAGAATAACATGCAGGTGACTATTATTACTGTGTTTCGTAATAGCTGTGAAATTAGCCTGGCTGCTGCCTACTTTCCGCCAAGTAAACCCGGTCTAAAAATCGCGACAGAAGATTGTATTCAGTTGTTCCAGCAGCTTGGAAATCGATTTATCTTGGGCGGAGATTATAACGCGAAACATACATTCTGGGGATCACGAGTAAGCTTAACTCGTGGAAGAAACCTGTTGAAGGCAATTAATGCTGCAGGCTGTTTTAGTCTATCCGGTGCAAGTCCCACTTACTGGCCGTCTAATCCTGATTGTATTCCTGATTTGCTTGATTTCTATATCTGCAAAGGCATCGCACCTAACTACTTGGAAGTAACTAATCACACTGATTTATCTTCAGATCATATTCCAGTGTGGCTCACTCTGAGCGATACTGTGATTAAAAAGCAGCCAAAAGCTGCATTAACGAATAAGCACACAAATTGGGACTGTTTTCGTAAAAATATTGATACATATATTAATCTCAAAGTAAAACTTAAAACATCCTTGGATTTGGAAATCCAATGCCAACAGTTCCTTGAAGCTGTAAGGGGAGCAGCTGAGAAGGCTACTCCTACTCCTACAATATGTACGCGTCAAAGAATATGTTATCCTGTTGCAATTAGGCAACTTTTAAAAGATAGACGTGTTGCGAGGCGGATATGGCACAATTCTCATAATCCTGTTGATAAAAATATATTTAATCAACTTAGTAATAAGCTAAATAGAATCATCAAAAATATCAAGCAAAAATCAATGGAAGATTATCTGGAAAATCTTAGTGTAGAAGCAGACAAAGATTATTCTTTGTGGAAAGCAACCCGTCGGCTCCAAAGACCAGTTAAACGTATTCCTCCTCTTAAGGATAAATCTGGGAACTGGATAAGAAAGGAGGATGAGAAAGCTGAGCTATTTGCTAGATATCTCTACGAAACATTTATGCCACATAATATTAGGAGTAATATCACGCCACAAATAACATTGCTACCTGAGCAACAGATTAAGTTTTGCTCGCCTTATGAAGTAGCAGTACAAATCGACACAAACATCAATCCCAATAAATCGCCTGGTATTGATGGAATTTCTCCCAAAGTGCTATGCGAACTCTCCCGTAAAGGAATAGTTCTTTTAACCTATTTGTTTAACGCTTGCTTTCGTCTCCGGCATATACCAGAATGCTTCAAGACTGCACAAATAATTATGATAAAGAAACCAAATAAACCGGACGAGGAAGTGGAGTCATACAGGCCCATTTCTCTACTGCCTTCAATTTCAAAATTATTTGAAAAATTATTACTGAAGAGAATTCAGCAGTTCACAGAAGTCAAGCTACCGAATGAACAGTTTGGCTTCCGATGTAATCATTCCACTACACAACAGATACATCGTGTGTGGTCAGTAATTAGTAACGCCCTTGAGGAAAAAAAATACTGCTCAGTAGTATTTCTAGATGTCGCCCAGGCATTCGATCGGGTATGGCATGAAGGATTAATGTCTAAACTTAGTAGTTGCTTACCAGCTAATTACGTCTGGCTGCTACGATCGTACCTGTCCGGTAGGAAGTTCCGCGTTTCCCACGAGGAAGAAAAATCCAGCTTCTACGACATACAAGCCGGGGTGCCTCAGGGTAGTGTTCTCGGTCCCTTGCTTTACCTTATGTTCACTGCTGATGTTCCAAAAATTGAAGGTACTACGCTTGCTATGTTCGCCGATGATACCGCAATTCTTGCTGTCGCTAACACACAAGTAGAGGCCAATTGTATACTACAAGACGCGCTTGACAAGACGGTATTGTGGATGCAGAATTGGAAAATCAAGTTAAACGAGGCAAAATCAGTTCATGTCACCTACGGAATGCGTCCGATTGACACACATCAGGGTGTTTACATCAATGGTAAACAGATACCAACATCCGCCTCAGCTAAATATCTAGGCATGCACCTAGACACAAGGTTAACCTGGAAGTCCCATATTACGGCCAAGGCCGATCAAATTAGTGCCAGAATTCGCCAACTTTATTGGCTATTAGGACATAACTCGAAGTTAAGTCTGTATCATAAAAGGCTGATTTACCTTACTATGATAAAACCGATTTGGACCTACGGTTCGGAACTCTGGGGATGTGCTGCAACTTCAAATCGTGCAATCATCCAGAGAGCACAGAACAAAGTTGTACGCTTGATCACAAGAGCTAGGTGGTTCCAGCGTAACGATGATTTACATCGGGATCTGCAGTTGAAGAATGTGGATGAAACAATTCGCGATTCTGCATTTCGGCATCAACAGCGTCTAGTAGCTCATGTAAATATAGAAGCACAAAAATTGCTGATTACGAGAACTCGTAGGCTGCAGCGGCTTAAACCGCATGATCTACTGCATTTGTAAACTATATATATCATGTACTAGTAGGGCATACCACTGGGCTATGCTTCTACATTATTATGTTTCTTTTCGTATTTAAATAATGTCTCTATAATTATTACTTATTTAAGATCCTTATTTTCTTAAGATTGTAATATAAAATAAAAAAAAAAAAAAAAAAAAAAAGTGATAAGCCATGAATGTTATATTTACCTACCTTGTGAAATAAATTCCGTGTTTTGTATTCATTGTTTTTAATAAGGCCTTATAGTAAATACTCTAATATTTATAAGCTGAAATATATGTGAGTTAACAAAAAAATGATTTGTTCTAAAAGAGATTAATATAGCATATCTCAAAAACTAGATCTGATATGTTTTCGATTCTACATCTAATAATTACTTAAAAACAACACCTAATAATTACTTAAAAACAATTAAAAAACAGTAGGCACCAAAATGTGCGTTGAGCTATGTTATCAACCGTCGGAGATATGTCAATATTTATTGACTTAGCGGAAGGTGGAATCCCAAATGGATTTTTCGAACAACCAAAAATTACTGATCGGAAACCTTTACAGATGACGTTAATGATTAAAAAATTAAAATGATATTTGTTGATGAGATTTTGTGATAGTATAACATATAAAGAAGAGGAGGAACTAATGGAATAATTTTTCCGTTTCCTTTTTGTGATATTAGAAGAGCACCGTGAGGCGGGAAAATTGTTTTGATTATAAATAGCAGCAAAAGTGAGTAGACCAGTTTCTCTCGACTGATATTCTTATCCTCGGAGTACGAACTCCATTTTGAAAACCCAGGACAGGAATGGTCAAGGACAGAATGATTTTCGCCCTAATGAAAACTGGGTGAGTTATTTTGTTGCGTGATAGCGCATTCAGAAGAAGAATGACTACCAGAGCAGATAGATTTTCTCCAATATGAAGAACTGTATTGGCCGAATCGGAGACAATTACGGCATAGTTTAGTTCTACGAATAACCGACTCAACGTTGACGCGGAAGGTATTGCACGGAAGAGTTGAGCCCAAAAGTTTAACTTCAATAACGAGAATTGGCGCAAAAGAATTTTTTCAAAAGTACGTTTCTGTCACCTTCGGACATTCGAGATTGGCACCTTAGAAAAGCAGTTTAAGAGAAGCTCCTCGATATGGATAATCAGTTGGAATGTCACGAACTATGCCGAAACGGAATAATAACGATTGCGAAATAAACGATATCGTATATTAGGCTCTTTATGGACGTTGTCGGAAAGCGGGAACTGATTAGCTGCAAGAATTAAAGCTTAATTATGTTCTTTTCTGAACGAGTAATAGTGAATAAACGGCTAACATTCTTATAAAACATTTTAGCTAAAGACATCGGATAAAGCTGAGCTGTGTTTGTACTCTAAATTCTCGAGTAAAACTACAATTTGTCCTTCACAAAGTTATTCGGAAATAGAGTGGTACAAAATGTAATGGAAACATCCAGGTAACATTCTCTACCGGGGCAATGTTGTCTTTAAAAGTAGATAGATTGCACGAAACAGTTCTCTTAGTTTTATTAGTTTTAACCTGTACGATGGGGTTACTACTGCTTTTACCAACGTTGCGATGAGGATTAGGGGTAACTTTACTTCCCCGTCAGTGAGTGCGGCATTAATTCGAATTAAATTTAAATTAACGATTGAAATCAAAAATTAAATAACGACCGAGCGAAAAATGAAACTGGTAAGAAAACGGACAAAAAACAACAATAGAAATAAAAGCAGATAACAGAAATAAATGAATTAAACGATCTCACCGAACTGATGAATACAGAATACTATAAGATTCGTTTTATATATTCATTTTATTTACATACTCTTGTTTTTTTAGTTCAATGACTGAAAAAAATTTTTATATCTGGAGACAAATATTGCAAAAATTATACCGAATAGAATATTCATATGCCTGAGAAGATTTAATATTGCGAAAACAATGGTCTGAAGGAAAAATTGATCGATGTAAAGAAATCGATTTTCGGGAGTGGGTTGTTTAATTGGCCACGTGAACTAATCTTTCATTCGTTAAAAAGGAAAAAAAAAAAACAATTTAAAGTAATGAAATTGTCAAAACCAATATTGCTACTACAGCAACCTCGACTAATTGTTTTAGTAAACTAATTTGTGTCCCATTCCGCTCGCTAATTTATAGTAACCTTGTCCACATTGGCTAGTTTCTAATAACCTTGTCCACATTGGCTAGTTTCTAATAACCTTGTCACTGACACTTTTTAATGATTTCGGGTTTCAGTCACTACCGGCGAATGTCAAACCGCGAAATGTCCTTCCAATGGACGTTAACACGAAGGGTATACGGGGGTTAAATTGTTTTATTTTAAATGACTTAGAATCGAAAACGGAAATTTTCGATAAATTAATGAAATAAATTTCCTCCGAATAGGGTATACTATTCCGATTGACGATTACGAAGAAAAATGACGCATACAAAAAGACGCCGAAGATATGGCCGCGACCAAGATTGCTGTTATTCGGACGCTAATGTCATCGGAAGAGTCCAGAAAGAATCATATGCGACGTGTACTTGAGGCCGTTGTTGAACTTCGGTAAAAGCATGGGAGCTGGGAAAAAGTAACATAGCCGTTTGTAAACACATAATCACAGTTGCTATCCTAGTGGTATATGCCCGATCTGAAATCGAATATGGAATATTATTTCTAGGTTTGTCACTACCAAGATTTTTTAAAACGCGATGCCTTTATTTTTTATTTTTTTTTATTTTTTTTTTTTGATGCACATTTTTAATTAGTTTGTGGAGACTAACTGTTATTCATTATTTAGATCTTTGCGCACAGTTATTTTTCTCATGGACTATATATTGTGTTCCTTTTCGCTTTTCTTAAACAACAGTATAAAGAACAACACTGCATTTTTATTAAAACGTGGTCATCAATCACCGTTTGTTAATAATATAAGTGATTTTATCTTTTCATATATATTTCATTCAATATTCCCCAAATTAATTCTTCATTCGCATTCCAGAAAAATGTTCAACCGGTGATCCCCCTCTAGCTCTAAGTGACAGGATGCATCCACAGAGGGCAAATAGTGTATTAGTTGCATAAGACAGTCATCTAGAGGCAGGAGTGGCAGTGCTATCAGGATGTAGTGAGAAAATCTTAAGAAAGTTTTCTTTTAAAAAAAAAACGACACAAACCCTATAAATTCCGATGCTTTGCCGATTATTTATGTTGTAAATTAAACGTAAACAAACACTTTTATAAAATAATATATTTAATCATTGACGTGTATAACGATATAAATCAAACGATTACTAACCAATTCCGAATGTTGTCTTGCGTGTGTATACACTCGCGTTGCATATAACAATTGCCTAGAACACTATACGCCTATGTCTCTACACATGAAATGTACAAATAGGTAGTTGTCGACGCTCAGAAGTTGAGTATGGTGTTATAAAGAAAAGAATATTTGAGCAATGTTATAAATCGTATAATAAGTACAATTGAAAAGCACGCTACCATAAACAATTATTTAATATTTAATTACCTGACACGTTTTTCTATTAAATAATTGTTCATAGTAGTGTGTTTTTAGAGATGTGACTTATTTAAGATACAAGTATCTGGAATACAGATACAAGATACAAAATACGTATTTTCATCTTGTATCTGAAATACTTTTATAAAAATTCATTTTGTGTCTTGCATTAACATTCTTTAGGTATCTTAGTATTTCGTAAATATTATGTTTGCTAAAACACTTTTAGTAATTACCTATGCATTTTTTTTTTTTTTTACATTACTATGCCACCTTATCTAGATAAAACGGAACACACCCTTGAAATTTATATCAACCTATCAATAGACTTCAGACTTTGTGGTCTAGTTGTTTTTGCCAGTCGCCGTCATCGCCAGTGTCGCCACCCTCGCTCGCCGCGCCCGCGCCATATTATATTATGTTGCGTTGTATTGATCATGTCATGTCCTTTGTCAAAGTTCAAAGTGTGTAAGTAACGAGTAAATAACTGAAACGTAAACATGGAAACGTAATTTTTTTTTCATTTTACAAAGTATATATTTGATTAGATAATTATGAATAGTTCTCGACAGGGACGACAAGAATGTATATGGTAACTAGCAAACAGAACAGCAACAGTCTATCTATGAATTTGTGCGTGATAATGGTATATTTGTAATTTAATTTATAACGCACGCTAATACGTTCTAAATCTCTGTTTATAAGTAGAATAATTGTTAAATTTCGTACAAAATGAAATTATCAAAAATGCACTGTACCTACTATTTTGTATTGTTTATTGCGTTACATTATTGTGTATGCGATATTATTATAGCGTATCCGGTCGGTTACATTTCCTCGTCGATATCCTGATTTAGCTTTTTTCTTTCAAAAATCCCAAATAATTTACAATTAAATATGTGCTTATCATCCTGCAGCTCGCCACAATATCATATGAATATTAAATTTACATGTTTCAGTCGAATCGGACTGTTTTGTTATGTGTTATTCTGTCCGCTACCGCCGTTAACATGCAAACATAGTTTATTTTGATAGCATTTGTCTGTTAAATATTATATTATACTAGCTGACCCGGCGAACTTCGTACCGCCTCAGAATCAATAAATGTTGCGTTAACTTATTAGATGAATTAAATTCAGTTTTTTATTAAGATAAATACTCAAAATAGATTAGGTTCAATAGATGTACAAAAATCAAAATGAAAATAGTATAATAATTACATTTAAATGAATTTCACGTGGCAGCAGACATTTGTTCTATCGAAACGAATCGAAATAATTCGCGTAGCATCGTTGCACTACTTTCTTTTAAACTATTTGCTGGATGGTTTGCACTTGGACTGATTCCTTTCATCGAAGCATCTTAGGACATTTTTCGTTTTGATGTTAGGGGCGAGAACGAACAAAGCGGATGGTTTGCCGACATGTGAACATGCTATGTACAATTGATCATGAGAGAAACATTTATATATATATGTATATGGGATGGTATTGTTTAATTCTAAGGATCAATATATTTTCATTTTTATGTTTATGATATTTTTGTTTAGAAGTAAATGCGTTTTAGGTTGATATAAATGCAATATTTCCTTATTTCTATAATCACCCGACAGAAATTATACTTACTCTTTCGCCGTTTAGATTATTCCATTGTGTTCATTAGTGTAATTAATACATCGCGTTTTATATTTCGGAATATAGTTTTAAAACGTTTGAAATACTTTTTAATATCCCTTTCTCGTACATACAAATTTGAAAAACGTATCTAACTTCTTTTTAAAAAATACAAACCTTAAAAAAAGAAAACATACTGAGATCAGTAGCGGTTCAGAATCAGCAGTAACATTTAAAAAATTACAACAGACTATTCTTACAAACATTACAAGTGGTTCAAGATCTGATAATTTGGACAAGATGATTGTACAATTTATTGTTGAATCTATGTCGCAAGTATTAATAGTGGAGAATAGTCATTTAAACCTTTGATTGAAGGTGCACAACAACTAACGAAGCCTCCAAAAGTTTTACGCCGTTGTTCAGCCAAAAATAAAATTTGTGATGAGTACAACGAATTCAAGGAAAACATCAAGATTTAGCTAAAGACTGTAGAATTTATGGTGCAGTATAGCTGATATTTGGTCTTCCTCTAAATGAAGTTATTTGGTGGTTACAACAGTGCATTGGATTGAAAGTGGGACTTTTGTAAGAAAAAGTGCTGCCATTGCTTGCAAAAGAGTCAAAGAGGCTCATACATATGTTAAAGTTGCCGAAGTGATAGCTGATAAACAGACCATGACCTAAAACTATCAAAAATTGTTAAAACAGTTACAGATAACGGTTGAAATATGGTTAAGGCTTTTGAAAAATTTGGGAAATCTGATTCAAAGACAGTTGAAAATGCTGAATATATTTCACATGAAGAAGATCTTGAAAAAACACCACTCGATGAAGATAATGAAGATGATGATTTACTACTACAAGCTTTTCCAGATGTTTCATCAGACTTAGAAAGTGATTGCCTACTGTCCGAACATGAAAGATGCGCTACGCACACTTTGCTTTTAATTTCCAGTACCGATTTCGAGGAAGCAAGATTGAAAAACATTTTTTATAAGAAACTGCAAGACGCGGCTTTAGCAAAGTGCCAAGCACTCTGGAATTTATATTCTAGATCACCGAAAGCATGTGAAATATATTTGGAGATGAGCGGGAAGTCACCAACTTCTCCATGCACAACCCGATGGAACTCTTATTATAATTCCATAAAAGACCTTTTAGCAGTACAGGAACGTTTTAATGAAACCATGAAAATGTTGAAATTACCTCCGTTGAAGGGAAATGAAATACACTGTTTAGGTGAATATGTTCAAAACCAATAGCAGAAGTTATTCAAAGTCTGTAAGGGGATAAAGACACCTACCATGGTTGTCTATTACCAGAACTAATAAGAATCCAACATATCATCAAAAGTCTCAAGACGGAGAATCTTAAATATTGCAGCGATCTACTAGATGTCATTGAAGAAAACCTAAATGGAATCTTTAAAAAGTTTTTGCAGTTTGAGCCTGCAGCAAATGATGCAATATTAGCCTCAGTGTCACATCCGTTCTTTAAAATGAAATGGGCACCAAAAGCATGGAAAGAATATGTTAAAGAATTTATCGTAAAATTAATCGAACTGAAAAACAAAAATTGCAGGCTTTAGACCGTAATAGAGGTGATATAAAAAAAAAAAAAAAAAAAAAAAGTCAACAGACAAGTCTTATTACATGTTTTTAGAGGACTCCGATTCCTCTATTGCAAGTAGCGAAAACACAGGGTCTACTGGCGGCACCGCTGACTTAGAAACACTTCAATATCTAAATAATAAAGATACCACCAGCCTAAAGAGCTTAAATGTTTATCCTACAATGAAAAAAATATTTTTCAAATAAAACACCTGTTTTCCGAGTTTTGACCCTGCGGAGCGACTCTTTTCTTTCGGAGGTATGATAATGAGATCTCATCGAAGAAAAATGAGTGATAAAATGTTTGAAAAACTGGTTTTACTTAAGTCTCAATTAAAATCTTAAAAATATAATATGTTCTTACATTTGCGCGATCAACACGATCTATCCATAAATACTGTAATAAACTTCAATAAAAATATGTTTTCTTTCAGAAAGTATCTTATCTTTAAAAAGTATTTAGAAGATACGTCTTTTGTATCTAGTATTTCACATCCATTTCCAAAAGTATCTTATATCTGGTATCTCAAATACTTATTTTAATGGTATCTTGTATTTTGTATTCCAGATACTTTTATAGGGTATCTTGTACATCTCTGTGTTTTAATTTTATTTATTATACGATAAACTTAAACAATGTGTGTTATTAACGTATATAACAACGGTATAAATATCGACTAATATGAGACATTAACTACTTGTAAAAATGTTTAGAAACTCTAAACTAGACACCTGTTAATGTGTTATTACAATTAAATTACTTTCTTTTCTTCTTTTTTAAACCTAAATTTTACAATACTTTTTTTTATATTTTTCCCGGTTTGCAAAAATATATTCACATTTTTTTTTTTTATAATGAATATATTGAGATTTGCCAACTATTATAGACATTAACTCAATGCGACAGTGATGGTTACTTATCACGGGATTCGAACCCACTTTTGCTCGAACCAAACACCATTAATTAATCAACTTACGTTCTTATCCTTATCTTCCACATCTTCCAAGCCATATAGCTACGCAGAAATTCCATAATCCTATTAATTCCATATTTTCTTCGCACTGTATATTTTCACTGATGACTCGAGGGATTTGGCGGAGTTGAAGCCTTTTTTGTTCCGCCAGTCATTTATCCGTATCTGTCAGACTTCCTTTCTTTCGTTCAGTATCTACAGCCGAACTGAGAACTATTCCTCTTTTCATCAGCTATTTTAAGTCCATTGCGGACGCGCAGCCCTCTCGAAGCTCTTTTCATTTTCTCTTATTTGCCACTTTGTTAATCTGGTTCTTTTGAAACTTTATTATATCGTCCATTCATCGTTTTAGTGATCTGTCTCTTCTGCGCGTTGCGTGTGATACCCGAGCTGTAATTTTATTTGCAAGGAATGTTCTAAATATCTTACGAGATGACCAACCCCCATTTTCATTTTGACCCCGTTATCACTACGTCACCTTTGGTTTTCCTGATGCGCGCTTGTTTTCTTTTTAATCCTTCAGGGTTATATCGATTCTCCTTCCAACCCTTCTTTACGCTACTCTTAGCCTCTCCTTGATTGCTGCTGTCTTGTTTCATGTTTCACATCTATAAATCTTCACCGGTTTTGTAACGTTTTTTCTCAGTTTCCGCATGCTGGAGCGTCCATCATGCTCTTATTAATTCCTCCTGTAAACAGTTCTCTCTTTTTATAATTTGTTCTAGATAGTTAAATGATGTCTGCACTGCCGTAACTTTGTTCCGCACCAAAAATATTTCCTCTGTATTAATTGTCAGACTTGTTTTTTTCCTTTTTTTAATAAGATATTTACCATTTGGTCCTATAGACTTAACTTTCTCCTCTCCTAATTTAAGCCTGAAATGTGCATGGAATACCCTTGATGGAACCTTTGGTAGTGACCATGTTCTTATCATTGTGTCCGTTCATGGGACTTCCTCCTCTCATGTAAAAAAAGAATCCCGTTCTCCTAGTTGGAACATTTCAAAGGTTAATTGGTCTGATTTTCGTTCGTTCCTGGATTCCTCTTCCTACAGATTTGATCCTAACTTAGATGTTACGCCTCAGTATGAAAACTTCGTTCAGTTAATATCATCAGCTTTAGATTTGTCTTCTCCTCCACAAAAATCTCCTTCTGGGAGCATCAGGCGATCCTACGCCTCGTCCTTATGGTGGAATGCGGAATGTTCAATTGCACACCAAGCCAGTGTATCCACGTTTCGTATTTTTCGAGCTGCTCCTTCTCTGGAAAACTTCCTAGCTCACAAAAGAGCTAATGCCAAATTCCGATTTACTCTCAAAAAGGTTAAAAAGGCGTCTTGGGCTGCTTTCTGTTCTTCCTTTTCTAGATCTACTCCTCTCTCACAAATCTGGAGGTTGGCTAAGGCTTTCCGAAACCCTCAGTCCTTAAATCCCTTTACTTCCGGCGTTTCGGAGAACAAGCTAGCTGCTTTCTTTGATTGTGTTGCTCCGCCCTATGTTCCTAACTTTGATGAATTTGACCTTTCTATTTCTGCCGCAAGCCATTCTGAGCATTTTCTAACTTTTCCGTTCACTTTTAATGAATTATTATCAGCGTTCCCGAAAAATCCTAACTCTTCTCCAGGGATAGATGGATTATCTTATATTGTTCTTAAGAATCTTCCTGAATATTATCTTAAAATACTCTTAAATCTATTTAACTCTATTCTCCATCTAGGTTCCGCTCCTCCGTCATGGAAATCCTTTATCATCGTTCCCATCCCCAAGGGTATTAATTCCTCGTCCTTCCGTTGCATTTCTCTTGCAAGTTGTCTGAGGAAACTTTTCGAATCCATGTTGAACCGGCGGCTGGTTTGGTGGCTGGAAAACAATGATGTCTTGCCTAACAACATGTATGGTTTTCGTTCTGGTCGAGGTCCTACTGATTGTGTTTCTTTCTTCTTGTCCCACATCTATAAATCGTTTATCCAAAACAATTATACCCTAGCTACCTTTGTTGATATTTATAGTGCCTTTGACAGCGTCCACCTTCCAACTCTTAAGAGCAGAATGTTATCTATTAATTTACCTTCTCACTTCACATCCTTAATCATGAGTCTTTTCCTAAGTAGAACTGTTACTCTAAGATTTCCTTCCTTTTCAGAGTCACGAAAGGTTTTTCGAGGCCTCCCGCAAGGTTCCTGTCTTAGTCCTACGCTCTTCAATATTTATTCTCTTGGTGTCGCCTCTCTTAATCTACCTTCTACTTCCTTATTTTTTGCAGATGACATTCTACTTTTTTCAACTGCTCCTAGCATTCTAAATGCTTGCAATAACATGCAAGAATCCTTGTACATTCTGCAGAGTTCTCTTTCTCAAATCCATCTATATATCTTTCCTCCAAAATCTTCATGCATTGTTTTCACATTTCGTTCCTATAATCCTGAGTCAATCAACATAAATATCGACAATACATCTATACCTGTTGTTTCCTCCTTCCGCTACTTAGGAATCTTTCTGAACAGTCGTTTATCTTTTACTGAGCATATTAATTACCTCCATTCGTCTACTCTAGAACGTTTGAATATCTTAAAGTCTTTATCTTCTTCCCATTGGGGAGGTGATCCTATGATACTTCTTATGCTCTACAAATCCATTGTTCGATCCAAACTTGATTTCTGTTGTTTTCTGTATGGTACTGCTGCTCGTTCTCCCCTAGCTAAATTAGATTTAGTTCAGAATGCAGCCCTGCGCTTATGTCTAGGAGTCTTAAAATCCACGCCTATTCCTGCGATTTTAGCAGAGGCTAATGTGGCTCCTTTATCCATTCGTAGATCCTATCTCGCGTATCGGTTCCTTATTAAACGTCTACATATTTACCCAAACAATCTTGTCCCTGCATATTCTTCTCTCTTGCAAGATTGGCGTTTTTCCTCTAATAAGGTTCCCATTCTCTGCCACATTGCCTCGCGTCTTATTAAGTTTTCGCCCTTCATCCTAACCTTCGATAAACTTCCATTTTTCCAGTTTGAGATATTAAATGTTATTCCTTCTCCTAATCTTTTTTCTTTGCCTTCTTATGTAAAATATCTCCCTGCTCATGCAACAGTTTATGAATTTAACCAGGCAGTTTCATCATTCTTTGCTAACCATACCCTAATTTTTACGGATGGGTCCAAAATGGCACACGGAGTGGGTGCATCTATCTACATTCCTGCTCTTAACTATTCCAGCCTGTTCAAAATTCCTTCATTTTGTTCAATTTATTATGCGGAGACATTGGCATTACTACGTGCCATTGAGCTCATTCCATCTTTTCCTTAATGTAAAATGTTCCTCCTAATTTCTGATTGCAAAAGCGCCCTTCAATGTATATCCTCTCCATATGTTCCTTCCTACTCTGATCCTATTATTCTGCGCATCCGATCACTGATTTTCAGCCTTGATTGCACTCATTAACCATCGACTTTCTTTGGATTCCTGGTCATGCCGGAGTTGCGGGCAACGAAAAGGCGGATTATCTTGCTCGTTCGGCTATTTCTTCTGGGCGGCCAGTCGGACGGATTCCTTCTCATGAATTATTAAATATAGCAAAAAGTATCCAAAAGGCCAATTGGAAATCTTTTTATAAATCATCGTTCTCCAGTCCTAATTAACAATATTTTTCCATTCACCCTAATCCACCTACTCAACCATGGTATCTACATTTTCCGCACCTTCCCCGACTCATCATATCTGCTATCTGTCGTCTTCGATCTGGTCACAGTCGACTTCCTGCTTCATTGTATCGTTCCTCCATAGTGTCCTCTCCTATTTGTCCGCTGTGTATCGATAACACAGTCGTATGTGACTCTGATCATGTATTCTTTGAATGCTCCTCTTTATCATCGGAAAGGGCAGCTCTATACGCGGAGCTTCTCTCACATGATGTTCCAACTCCATATTGTGTGTCCTTTATTCTCTCATTACAGTCAACGTTGATCATACCAATTGTAGCAAAATTCCTATCCTCTGTACTACATTATATTAATATCTAATCCCTTCAGTATTTCCCATTTTGGCATTCCTAACTTATCGTGTCCAGTGATTTCCAACGAACTCCTCTCTAAACGAAGAACACGCACTGATGTTGCAGTTACAGTCACAAACAGGCACAGCTCGCAGTTAATTTTGCGGGCTCGCTGTCGCATTTGCGGCCCTAACGGTAGATAGGGGAACTCCTTGTCAGACGGCACTGCGGGCGCTGCTGTTGCAGTGTGGCCATAGTGTTCGGTGAAAATTCTGCTCATTTCCTTTTAACAGAATGTTAGGCGCTGTTTCCGCAGTCGTCGCCATAAATATGATTAATGTTTCATAATTAAAAACTATAAACTTTGCTTTATAGTGATGGAGAAAGTCATTGAACTTTCGGATAATTGTTTACGGACGCTAAGCACTGTGTTCTATATAGGTTTCGTGCTTGATGGATCTAATTGCTTTTTAAACATCCCGTGTTTCTTCTTCCTTAATTATTTATAGCCAGATTCCTTTGTCCGTTTGTACTGTGGGCTCTGTAATTGCAGATGTGGCCATGGTATGGGACAGCTAACTCCTTTTGCTCTTACCTTCGTCATTCCTTTTCTTTTCAGGATGCATACGTTTGGCATTTTTCGACGTTGATTGTTATTGTTTCTCCATCTTTGGTATAGCATTCTTTGTCAGATTCCATTCCTTGTTACTCCTAATTGCTGCTATGTACACATGTTGATGGGTAATCGTCCGTTGCTGACAAGCCCAGAGAAAAACCCAAACAAGAAAAAAGAAAAAAAAAAAAAAAAAATACCATTGGGTCATTACATTATTTTTGCTAGTGTATCCAGATTATTTCTGCACTCTCGGTTTTACTTTTGCTGTATCGTATTTATCTTTTAATCCTATTATTTCCAATTTGCAAACCGTCTTCCGTTACCGGAAATATCTCGAGTTCGATCCCGGGCGACGATAAAAATGATTACAAAATAATTATAAATAACCGCTAATAGAAGATCATATGACAGGCAATGACAAACATGCATACCATCATATGCGCTCTAGTTAGTATGCAGCAGACATAAATAGAACTGTACTTTTTCAGAGCTACAAATCAAACATTCTCAATGTCAGTTGCAAGTCTAGTCTTATACACATTTGTACTGCATATAAACAATTTCTATGAGTACTATGCCTATATGCTACACAGCTAGAATGTACAAATAGGTAGTCACGACGCTCGAAATCAAGCCACACGACTGAAGAAGTTTCTTCTTAGTACTTCCATACTGTTGTTCTTTATTGTCTCTTCTAGCCTCTTGACATTATGTGTTCTACAAGCGAACATTCTATTTTTTTTATTCTCATATGCTGATAAATACCTACCACCTACTATTGTCTTACCTTGCCATTTCCTCCATCACTCCTGCTCTTTGTTTTTTCATTTTATCAATCTCTGATCGAATTTATGTTTAATTGATTCTGTCTTCTAATTATATTCTGGGTAAACGTGTACTGTTAAAGTGTTAAAAAAAAGAAAAGAAAAACGCTACGGTAGCTGGTTTTGTGGCAGAATTATAATTACATACTACTTGACGAGCCAATTTAGTTAGTTATCTTTACACTTTTTTTATGTGATCGCCGTTTAAATGCACGGGAATGGCTTATGCGAAACAACTTCCGGCAATGGTGTTTTTTATTTATTTTTACTTGGTTGTCATTATTTTTTCTTTAAATGTTCTTCTTACTGCAACGAACCGCTCAATTGTTAACATTTATCTGTTCTAGTTTATTTTTTCCCTTACTATATAATCTTATCTATCACTTGAGTTATAAGCTTGTTGTTAATTTGTTTTCTCTCTGTGGCTCTAGCAGGCGATAACGCATTAGTTTCCCTCTTCATTATTATTTTTTCCTCCAATTTTATACGGTTTTCCTCGATATAGATAGATTCCTTTTATATTTAGTGCACCTGCTCCTTTTTCATCGCCGTCTATTTCCTGTTTTTATCATTCCACATTTATGGTAAACATTTTATATGATTCCGTTAACACTTAGTTACGGCAAATAAATCGCGCATTAGAAATACTTCTCGCACGAGTTACTTTTAGTCTAGTAAGAAAAGTACCCCACGGTATTTGTGAAAGCTCAATTTTCTTATATTTCGTTAAATCCGAATTAATTTTAATACCTTTGTAAGCTGTTAATGAATGTTACAAAATTCATCAGCCACAAAATGTCTTTTTTTATATAGCGTAATTTTTACGATTATTAAGAAAAGGGATAAAATATATATATATATATATATATATATATATATATATATATTTTAATTATTTTTTTCTATTTATACAAATAAGATGTGGGTCTCGCAGGGAAAATATGCCCGTTGTGCGAGTGCCCGACACTCTTATTAATGTTTAATTAAAAAAATACAAAAATTACAAACTATCTTAACTTATTCCATAAATCATAATACCAGGTTTAAATATGAAATACCTGGGCAACCGAGCTTCGCACGGTATTTTTTTTTTGTAACTTCTTAACTTTATTTTAATCTTATACATATTCACAAAACATAAAATATTTTAAAACTAATTTATGAACACATTTATGAATTTAAAGCCTCTTTCCATACAACTTTGCTTTTCGATACTGAACGCAACAAAAATGTAGAGGTCCTTCGAATTCACTTTCTGGACCGCTGGAAAATGTTTCAAATGACTGCACGCGTTGATTTTTATGAGTCTATTTCTATGCGTTTTTTATTAGAAAAATTATATGAGAGCCAAAACCAATATCTTTTTTTGCCTATTAGTTCCTCGCCGTTTCCAGGTATCTGGAATTACGCGCTCGCTTGTTTTATCTACCATATGTTTTATTGCTTTTGACGCCAGGCCCGTACACAAAGACACTACCAGAGCTGATAATCGGCGACGTTCGAAAATCAAAAAATAATACTAAAGGCAGAAATTATCTATTACATCGTCGTCGAAAGATCACGCCACCAACACAGATTCGTATCATACTGAAAACATTAAAACCCATTTAAAACTCGCGAAACCTAATTTTGCCGTGGATTCTAGACCTTGACAGATCGATTTATTGGCCCAAAATATCCCGAGTGTGCAAATTTCCTCCAGATCGTTAGAGCCGTTTCCGAGATAGGCGAAATAAATTTTTATATATATATATACAAGAATTGCTCGTTTAAAGATATTAGATAGATATTCACACGCATGCAAATACGTAACACGATCCGTAATACGCATTTGTACACCGGTACATGCAGACAGCTTAATATTGTAAAATCGAAAACATGATCTTTTTTGAGCACTTAACATCAGGAAAAGACACGAGAAAGTCAAAAACAAAATATATAAAGAAAGAAACATTAAAAGGCTGAGAGATTCAGGACATAACTTGTTCTTCAATCTTTGCACTATTCCTTCAGCCATCTTTCTAATTAATCTTTCCACACAACAATTTTTTTTTCGTTTAATATATGATTAAGGATTGTACTTATTAATTTAATTAAAACTGAATCATCAGTGTTATCAATGCGTAGATTTACACTGCGGGGGTAGATGTAATAAGTATTATTTATTGCTCTTGTTCCACCGACAGTATGTTCATCTTGCTTTTCCACTATTATAGCCACTTCATTAGGGAGATAGTTTTAGTGCCGTCTTCTGCAGTGTTAGGGGAATTAAATAAAAAATATTACTGATACAATAATATATTGGTATTTTCGACTAGAAATAAAGAGGGACTATTTGACTCAATTTTCTACTCTGTCCTACAAAACTTGCAACCTGAGTTACCAGGACTAGATTATTATAGTATGATTAAACGATTAAATAATAAAATCTATTTTAAAAATATATTAATTACAACATAATTCTTAGGCTAACCCCCATTAGAAAAAATGTCCCAGTTTTATGTAACGAAAAATGTCCCAATTTCACGTAACGTTTGTTATATTTTATAGGATTTTTATGATTATGTTATTATATTCATATGAACCGATTTAGGATTACGTTGTAAATTTTGATAATTTTATACAAAATATAGAAGAGAAAGAGACAGAAGTATAAGCAGGAGAAGTCAAGGAGCATAGCACCCTGCGAGACCAAAATGACCGAGTTATATATATATATAAGTAAATTTAAAAAAATTAAATTAAATAAAAACGTGGCGTGTGTATGACAATAATTTTCTGGTTAGAGGTTGAGGGACCGCAGTTCATTATCGTCTTAAAGGGATACGCACGGTCAGCGGATGAACCGGAATCCATATCAGTAGCGTGAGTGAGAACCGGAGAAGATCGGAGATCGTGATCCAAAGAGTACTCAAAGAGTTTTTTTCGAGCCACCAGAAAGATAAAATTTCAATGATAGTTATGCGAAATCGTTTCCGGCCCAGTAAAATTGAAATAACAGCAGAAAAGTCGAATTTACGGGTTTTGCCTCTTTATGTGATTGGGATGTGTTGAAATTTTATGTACCATTTTTATTTTTGAATATAAAAATTTAAAAAATAAATTCATTAAATTAACAAATCGACAATAATAATAATAAAGATAATTAAAATAATAATTATTAAAATAAAATAAAAAGTAATGGCATCACTGAGGGTGGGGTAATCGAACTTGAAACATTACATTTAGCATTTCTAATAGAGGTTAAAAAATTAAACGAGTAAATTAAACACTACAATTAGGAAAGTGGTCATCAGAACATTGGTATTTAATACAAGGTGGGCTTTGCTTTTAGCAATATAGGGAGGAGAAAGTAAAAATTATTGCTGCTTTGAATGAATATGGTTATCACTACGCCGTGTTTATCTGTGAATAGGTACACCATCCTTTTTTTTTTTTTTCGGTAGAGCGGAATTAATTTATTTATTTACTTACTTTAATAACTAAATTATCTTCTGTAATATTTGAATAGAATTAATTACTGAACAGGATCACCGTTTTTTTTTTATAGTCTCTGTTAATTAGAGTTTAACACAGCATAGTTGTATAAAATCAGTGGTGAAGCGTAGGATAAGAAGGGTACATTGATCAGCACAGCTGTCAATTCTAATGGAAAATTTATTTTTATTGGCCTAGCACAGCGGTAGAGAGCTGCATAGCAAGGTTGCAACGTCTCTGTGACCACTAATGTATCGTTACGTCGGAATATTATGTAATTTTTAATTAGCTGAGATCTTATGAATATATAAGCAAAGACGAGTGAGCAAAGGTACTCTAGTTGTTTTAATTCGGCGCACCAGAGTTTCGATATCTGCGTGTAGTTCTATTGCAAAATGGTGTGGAGACTCGTGGTACTTTAAGATTAAACGGGAAAACAGCGATTTTTCTGGCTGACTGTTGTTCTCTAATGAACCTTGTATAAAGTTAATCGGTTCGAAGTGACCTCGGACGTCATCGGAAATTAAATCATTCCTAGATGGTTCGATTTAGGCGTCTAATAATTTTCGAACACATCCACTCTTAATATTTGCAAAGCGCTCTTACCTCAATGGGAGAAAGAAAAGATGAGTAATAAGTCACTTTTCCTATGTTCTGCATGATTAAACGATTTTAATTGGCCGTAACTGACTGAAAAAGATGATGTTTTTTTTTTGTTTTTTTTTATTACATTATACTTGTCAGCGGTAGATCAGTCACAGAAAGGAATTTGTTGGCCAAATTGTTAACGTATATTTTTCTTTTCAGGTGGAAAAAGAAGTTCAGAATTAATACCGCGCAAGTTTCAATTTATTCGTTGATATATACGCTGCACGAGGCCAAATTTGAATTTTTTATTTTACATTGCGGAAATTTCAAATTATTTTCGTTGTTTACTTTTGTATTATACAGGATCAGCGATGACGTATTGTTTAAAGTGTAAGGCAACAAAAAGTTATTTATGTCCTCATAAAATGGATGACACAGAACTGCGTCGTCGGATTATTTTCGAAACGTTGTAACAGATGGAAATTACTTACCCGAACATATTCAGCGCGGATTCTACATCAAAGTATCCGTATAATTCCTAAAAGCCGTTAAATATATTTGTTCGGTGATGGTGGCGTAGCAGTATTCGTCATGATACAGTTGCTCAACACCCTTCGGAAACTTCTTCTCAAAGCCGCATCGTTTTTCTTATCGAACTCGAGATAAGTGATGTTATTACTTATTCTCAATTTAAGAGCACCTTCATGCAATTTTTTAAGGTTTTTTTTTTATTTTTTATTATTTACTTCAACATTTTTTTACTTATCTAAAAGTGTAATGAAAAATAAAACGAAAATTGTAGAATAAAAAAATCTCTTTTTCCGGTGACCCAGATACAGAGCAATAAATGTTGTCAATCGTATACAAGGATGAAGAAGCTCTCTGTTTTAGTTCGTGTCACAACCATACTTCATTTTATGTAATCGTTTCGTTGATTGATTAAGTTTGGTGTTAGGGATTTGTTTCCCAATGTTTATTTTCCCATCTCTGACGATTGAAATAAATGTATATGACAACTTGTACAGTTGTTTTTATTCTTATATTGTATAAGAAGCTTATAATTAATTAAATTTCAATGTAACTTTATACTATATTTGTGAATTGTAATTCGATTTTTTAATTTTATTTACATATAATAATATATACATATTGGTAATGCGGTAGCTTAGATATTAAGGTGCTAGGCTACTAAATCGGAGGCGTCATGGGATATCCAGGCCGGTCTCGTTCCGCATTCAAGTCGCTTCCAGGTTTATACCTAATCTGAAATTGAATATTGGTTATATGAGAGAATTATCTGGTGAAAAGTAATGGCGGATCCCAAGTAGAAAGCAACTGGCCCCAATATTCTCTTTAGATTCAGTAGATCAGTGGTTCTTAACCGGTGGTCCGCGGACCACTGGTGGTCCCTGGAAGCACTCAAAGTGGTTCGCGAAGCCATCCTAAAAATATTAAAGTTATAAAAGTAGTTAACTTCATTAAAAAGAGTGCACTTAATACTCGTCTCTTCAAGCAATTGTACGCTGATATGAACTCTGAACACGAAACTCGGCTTTTCCATACGGAAATGCATCGGCTTTCCAAAGGAAATATGCATTCGGGGTTGTACGAACTGAAAGAGGAAGTACAAATATTATTAACCAACAAGGAGAACAAAGAGTTACTGGATCAGTTTTGCGAGTCCAAATTTCCAATGTGTTTTGCTTATTTGGTTGATTTTTTCGTGTAACTAAATAAATTGAACTTTAAACTGCAAGGGTCATAAAATTTGAAGTTGCAAGGCGCCAGCAATAAATTTACATACGAAGATAGAATTAGTGAATTTATCACTAAAATCGAACTATGGATCGACAAGGTTAGAAGAAAAATTTTTTCTGCGTTTGATACGCTAAATCGAATTAATGACAAGCAGCGTGTTAAGATTAAAGGAAAAATACAAAAAAACATGATACTTCATTTGAAAAATTTAAAAAGTGAATTCAGTCGCTATTTTCCTGACTATTGTGAGGACGAAGGTGTTCGGAAAGTGATCAACGTTTCTGAGGTGTCCTGATGAAATTCAAGAAGAAGTGATTGAAATGCAACAAAATAGTAACTTAAAAGATATGTTTGTGACAGGAATTAATTTTGAAAATTTTTGGACCAAAAAGCCAATTTCTTTCCCAAATATTCAAGAAATTGCTGTACGCTACTGAACTTTGTTATCATCGACATATCTATGCGAGCAGGGGTTCTCGGCGCTTTTGATAATTAAAAGCAAGCACCGAAATCGATTGGATGCCAGTGCCGACATGTGTTTAGTTTTGAGTAGCATTGAACCAAGGATTCAGAACTTAATAAAAAGTATGCAGTCACAGAAATCGCATTAAAATAATATATTTGCCTTTATTCTGTAAAATTTTCGTAAAAAAAATTAAAATACTGTTGGCTTTGAACAATTCTTATTTATAAATAGATAGAACAACCCTTTATTTATTTACATTTCCAAACAGTTGGTGGTCCATGGCAGACAGAAATTTTGTCAAATGGTCCCTCATCACTTAAAGGTTAAGAACCACTGCCTTAGAACCTTAAGTACATTATGTAAAGCTTAATGACATAATCCATGATACCTTATCAAGGGTATATGTGACTTACTTTACTTTACTTATATGTGCATATACATATAGAAATTATAATGTGTGTCTCACATTGCACAGGCTGTAAATAAGTAGGATAAATAAAATAAAATATAAAATTTCGAAAAACGTGGCGAGAACGAAAATGTGCGTACGTTGTTCCTGCTGTCGGTCGGGAATGAATAACTTACCACGTGGCTCCGCCCAGTGAAAGGGTCAAACGCTCGCTCCATTAGTGAAAATGATTGTAATAGGTCATCGAAAAAACAAAGAAAGAAATGATTGAAGAGACACTTGGTTTTGAAACCGTGATTGGAGGGTCAGTCGCTGTTTTAACTTTTCTGGGATTATTATATTTTTTTTTTTTCGATCTCTCCCGATGGTGGCATAAATATCGGTAAAAAGAATAATAATTCGTTAGTTATATTACGGTTGCGGTGTTAATTAATGGATTCCGTCAAAATTTCGGTTGACATGAACATAAAGTCCCCAGTAAAAACATTACTTCGTCAGAAGTAAAAGCTCCATGCACACATATAAAGAATTCCACCGATTATCGATTATAGTTTCGGTCCCTCGAACGGATATCAGAGAACGTCAATCCAACGGATTACGGATCATCACCGATGACAGTGATATATACAATTTTGTGTTATATTTAAATAATCCTTCTTTTATTGCTGTATTATGTATTTGTGAATTTATTAATTGCGTATTTTCAGCCGCCAGGATCGGTTAAGAAAAATCGATGTAAGTAAGTGTATAATATAGATTTTAAAAACAACCATATACTACTGTTTATCAAAAATAATAATAGTAATTTAGTAATATAATTTTAAATATCAGAAGGTAAAATCGAACCAGTTGAAATAGGCCAGCAATTGGAATTTAACAGTGTCGTCAATTGTAACGTAGAGAATGAGAGGAGATTTATCTTTGTACGCCTGGGGCAATACCGAATTTGCCACCCCATGTACAACTCTACGCTGAGCTCTGAATCGGCGAATCAGTGGAACGTTCCGGAGCGGGTTCGATGACGTCCAATTCGTTCGACTACTTCTCCGAATCCGAGTATCAAATCAAATTCGAGCCGTTTCGAATAAGGATGCAAAAAGGATATTTAGTGTTGTCTTTTAAGAAAATGCAAAAATGAAAATAAATACTTTACAAAAAAAAACTATATTTATATTTATAATAAGTAGGTACCTATTCTACATAAATTGAACTCTTCTTGAATATTTGCAATCAATTTTTTCGTATCCAAGCTATCTAAAATTTCATGTTCGATCGAAACTATAGCTAAATTATTTAGTCTTTGCTGGTGCATTTTTGATCTTAAGTAGTTTTTTTATAATTTTTAACTTTGAAAAGGACCTTTCACCGGATGCAACTGAAACGGGTAATGTAAGTAATATTCTTAGCGCTATTGCTGTGTTTGGAAATGTAGAAATTAAGTCATTAGTAAAAATATATTGTAACAGGATCTGCGGATCATTAGACTGGTTTTCTGGAAAATGCAACTTTAAAGCCCCCTGATTTTATTAAATAAATCAATGCCGTCAATGTCTGTTTCACCACTAGAATCGTCTTTAAGCTTTAGATTTAAATTTTTACAATGTGTTTCATTACGTCATCATTACAGTAATTATAAATAAGTTATTACTTAAAAAGCCAAATACGTCGGTAAATGTTTTTAACTCTTGAAAAATCCGTACTTTTAAAAAAGGTTAGCGTCTGATCTAGGATTCTGAAAAAAAACTCTACTTTGTATTTGATCTTGGGATCTAGTAAAACTTCATCACTATGTTAATTGTGTTGGTCTTCTTCTTGGACGAATCGTGTTTATTGATGGAAATTCTATTTCTACGTTCAGAACCTGAGCCACATTGGTAGCTTCTTCCAATATCTTCTCAAAGTGTTCATCCGTGCGATATTCGGTGAACTTAATAATCAATTTATCCAACAAATTTACACAAATTTGAGTATTCATTGTGGGGTTTTGCATAATTTTGCCGAAAGTATTAATTTCGTTTAAAATGTCAAACCAAATTATTACTGAGCAAATAAATCTATAATTTTGAATGAGCTTTGTGAGATGTTGTATAATCCCATTCCGAAGAATAATTATCAGATATTTCCGGTAAGGCATCAAATATGTTTTCGAAATGGTACCGTAATGGTGTGACTGCATCGATTCTGCTAAACCATTGCGTGACACTTGAAGCTTTTAATTTTAAATCTGGTAAATGTTTGTAAATTATCGACCACCTTTTTATAGATGATGAAAATAATACGTAAATTTCTTGAATTATATTAAAGAAATTCACAGTTTCGTGCGTAATATTTGCTGTATCATTGACTACCAAAGTAAGACTATGTGAGCCGAGCATGGAACGTAAAATGCGCGATTATTTATTTCTAAAATTTTCTTTTGCAATCCGTTGTGTTTTCCTCGCATGTTCATAACCATTATCATGGCCTTGACCGCGTAAGTTTTGAATGTTAAGATTTAATTGTGAAAACAAATCCAAAATAGAATTGAATAGACCTTCACCTATGTAACTGGTGATCGCACAGGAACCGATGAAATTTTCGCAAACCGCAACATTTTTAGTTTCATTATTTAAAAGAGCATGCCTGTGAGTACCGCAGTAATTTGTTCTGTGTGACTTACATCTGGTGTGCAATCTAATATGATGGAGAAATATTTTGATTCTCTGACCTTGTCTGGTATATATTTTTTTCATTGTCGTGCCCAGTAAATCAATGATTTCGTTCTGAATTTGATCACCTAAATAGTGAGTCGTACGACTTGAATCAAAGTTCGGGGCTTGAATTCTGTGAATATGTTCCCGCATGACTGAGTCAAAGTATGCTGCTCATATAAAGTTTTCGACGAGCCTCGAAAAGCTAGACATTGTTGAGATAAAAACAACGGCTCTGATTCGTTCTAATACATCACACTATTGTTTATTTCTGATTCGAATAGTCTCAGTTGCATTTGATTAACAGTGGTTTTATTTTTTAACATTTTATTCAATTGTATCCAGGATTTTACATTTTCACTATGAGAAACGCTTGTTTCATGTCTTTTCAATGTTACTGATAAATGTTGAGAAAATTCATTCATAGCAGACAAACTACTTACAGTTTTACCAAATATATTACATCAAAAACAATAAAAACAGAGTAAACAAGCCATTCTCTGTTAATTTTTTCTCGATTAGGGAGATTTCGCGAATAACTTTCTGTAAATTTTCTTCCATCGTCATTAGCGGGGAAATCATAGTTAACCATCTGTACGGGACTACGACTAACCAAAATATTAACAAGATCATTATTCATACTGGTAGGCCACAAACCGGGATCATCACTACAATCTAAACTGCCACATATCACTTATGACGATAAATTGCTTACAAGTTCTTCAGAACTACCTTAATCTTAAGTTTGACTGGTGTCTCTTTCTGAAGAAGGACCATAACATACCTATTTTTCTTCAGATACCTGCATAGTTTCCGGATTTTAGGGTGTGCTCGTTGAAGCTGCATCAACGTTTTCTTTAAATTCCGATTCTTGCTAAAAAATTTCATTAATAAACCGGCCAATTTTTCTTTCTGTATCTCTTTTTCTCGTTTTTACTGTCGAAATTGCGCTCTGGAAAGTCGTTTCCTATTTTGCGGTTCCTCAGTAAACGGTAAATATTAATTTTTAAAATGTTTCTAATACAGTAAATTCCGGTCAGGCGAAGAAACGGAGAAGTTAATATTATCTACACTTACGCTACGATGATATAGAGATGGCTAGCTCACGAGTCGTGGTGTAGACAAAGGAGCTAGTAGCTTTCAGTTTCACTCTATCTATCACTCACTATATCAGTTCAGTCGTTCAGATGCAAATGTATCATATCAGTCATATGTGTATCATTTAGCTCATTTGCACGGTTTCGCTCAGGCGCTCTCTACGATAATTACTAGCAACAGTAATTATTCAGATAAGCCGATAAATAAACGTAGATACTTACCGTAATTGCGATTTTTGCACTTATATTTTGCACCGACAGATAATTATAATAACACGAACCCCGGTTAAAATATCACGAATTATTCTTAGATAGACGTATCCCAGAAGGAACAACTGTTAACAAAATAATTACAGTTTAATGTGTGATAGTTTTGTTCAAATGCGTTGAACGTTTCGCATCTTAATTCTGCTGGATACCAATAGATGGCAATATTTACGCGTACGTGTTTGATTCTACATATGATGGCATTTGTTATCTTTTAGCTGGGTCTTATAACTTTGAATGTTTCTTTTATCATTAAATTAAATATATTTTTATCGTATATTTCGATCGATCAATTTTCCGCCCCTACATCTGCCGCCCGCGTGCGATGCACGCTTTGCACGCCCGCTTACGGCGGGCCTGCGTTAAGGGGCTATAATTGAGAATGATTAAATAATAGGCCGCTTCGGAACTAGGAGAAAACAAAAATCACAAAAAAAAAAACGAAATCTCAACAGATTTAACGGATGGGAAAAAGTCAAAGAAACGTAAAGGTAGAAGAATGGCTTTAAAAAGGCAAGAGAAGAACAATCAGCGAGAAGCACATTGTAGACAGTGCAGGTTCACCGATGGCAATTTGTTTTTACTTTGAAAATTCGCAAGAAAGTGTCGACAAGTATTGTGCAGAGTTAAGTTGCGAATTGATCGTAAAGGTTGGCACGTGACCTTTCATACTTGAATGAACTTGTTACATTCGATCGGACGGAGTGAAAAAAATCTATTCCATGCAGCATTCGCGCCGCTTGACGCTTATGATGCTTATACTCACGGGCCTGGCTCGACATTAGTACTCCCTTAATCAGATTCGTGCGTACAACAGCTGTTACTTTACAAACAGTTTAATTAGGCTAGATGACGACATAAACACCAGCCCTATCTGGCCTCTGTATAACTAAAAAATAAACTACGTACTGTCATTTAGAATGAAAATGCTTGGATCACTGAGTTAGGTCCGTTTGGCGTGTAAAATAAGAAAAAGTCGAGAAACCTTGAACAGGGTGTAGCGGTTGAAAAATTAAACAGATCGATTTGTCTACTCTGTTTATTAATAACGATTGCCGGTTAGTTAAGTGGTGAAAAATAATTTTTAACATTTAATTTCTCCCCCCCCCCCGTCGCTGTGGCCACGTTCGTTTTAATACTTGGCGCAGCGCGTTGCAGCATGTGTAGCGGTGGGCCGTACGCTCGAAATACGCTTAATTACGTCCGATGAGACAATATCGCCTGCTTGTTCTACGTCAGTAGTTTTATATCATGTGGCCTATAACCTATAGAACTGTAGAGTAACCAGTTATTACGACCATTTTCTAGAACAATTACCGGAAACTGCTGCGGCGTTTCATTTAAATCGGCACGAGTCGCTACGAATGAATAGAAAAAGCTAATTCCGTTTCCCTCTCGATCCTTCTTCTCCACTTTGAAATTTTCATCGCCTAAAGTAAAAACGCGCCTGGATAAACAAATCTCATGTTTTCTGCGTGCGATTTCAATTACCGAGAAAACGTTCACCTTCAAAAAAAATTGAAAATCGATGTAATTATCGCAATTTCACCTGGCTGTTTGATTTTTATATTTTTAAATTGTTTTACTATTATTATTATTATTATTTTCGTCTAACAAGGGGCCTTGATGAAACGAATTTCAATGATTTTTGGTGTAATGATAGTATACCATATGAGTATACTATGTGTAAAATATTAAGGCGCAATACTCAAATATAATCGGTGAAAACGAATTTAAAATTTCTCCCCACTTTATCTATAGGTTATATAAATATATATATACATATATATATATATATATATATATATATATATATATAACCTGGAGGTCGCCAGGAACACTTAGTGGAAAGCAAAAGAAAAAGATCTAGGTATCTGATAGCGTGGAGAGTTTTATAGTAGGTCAGAGTAAAGTTGTTAATGCATAAAAAACTCTCGAGGAAAGGACCGCTATTATTATAATAGAAACAACCTAAAAGTGGTGATCGGACGTTCCAGTCACCATAGACTGAGAAAACTATCAAAAAGGAAATCTTAAAGATTAAAGTTTGGACAGACGTAAATAGAAACAATGTTTACGGTCTGTGAGTGATCAAGGGGAAGAGAAACTTGCATAACATTGAAGAGACTAGGATTGAATGCAAAGGGAAGACAAACATTACGACGTTGAAAATGAATGTTGTTTTTGATAAGGATAGTAACACCAATATATCCGTCATCACGATCAGCTCTAATGATATTGTAAGAATTCCTTGAGCCAAGTTTCGGAAAATGTGGCGACTTAAATTTGATGAAGATCTAAAAGATTAATTTTTCCAAAGAATTTTTATTAGCCCGTTGACCACGAATATTCCACTGCAGTATATTTAAATTAGAGTAAACTAAAAAGTGAGGAGACGAAAATATAGAAAAATCTACGACAAAAATTAAATAAAAGAAGAATAGAAACAACTAAAATAAGAAGAGAGAATGAATAAGACAAAAAAAGACGATGCCCAAAAATGAAGAAAAAACATTTATTTAGTAGAAGTTAAAAGGAGTAAAGAAAAATGAAACCAAAGAGATAACCGGACAAAATAAGTAATGTAAGACAGAGTGAAAAAAAAAGCAAAATATCCACCACATTACAGTAGGCTAGAACAGGTAATGGAAACATGAAAGTACAAATACAAACAAGGATAACGATATAATAGAATAAGAAGACGGAAAGGAAGAGTTAAATAAGTATAATAATTAAGAAGGAAAAATTCCTATCCTCTGTACTTCATTATATTAATATCTAATCCTTTCAGTAGTTCTCTTTGGCATTCCTAACTTATCGTGTCCAGTTATTTCCAACGAACTCCTCTCTAAACGAAGAACACGCACTGATGTTGCAGTTACCGTCACAAACAGGCACAGCTCGCAGTTAATTTTGCGGGCTCGCTGTCGCATTTGCGGCCCTAACGGTAGATAGGTGAACTCCTTGTCAGCCGGCACTGCGAGCGCTGCTGTTGCAGTGTGGCCATAGTGTTCGGTGAAAATTCTGCTCGTTTCCATTTAACAGAATGGTAGGCGCTGTTTCCGCAGTCGTCGCCATAAATATGATTAATGTTTCATAATTAAAAACTATAAACTTTGCTTTATAGTGATGGAGAAAGTCATTGAACTTTCGGATAATTGTTTACGGACGCTAAGCGCTGTGTTCTATATAGGTTTCGTAATTGATGGATCTAACTGCTTTTTAAACATCCCGTGTTTCTTCTTCCTTAATTATTTATAGCCAGATTCCTTTGTCCGTTTGTACTGTGGGCTCTGTAATTGCAGATGTGGCCATGGTATGGGACAGCTAACTCCTTTTGCTCTTACCTTCGTCATTCCTTTTCTTTTCAGGATGCATACGTTTGGCATTTTTCGACGTTGATTGTTATTGTTTCTCCATCTTTGGTATAGCATTCTTTGTCAGATTCCATTCCTTGTTACTCCTAATTGCTGCTATGTACACGTGTTGATGGGTAATCGTCCGTTGCTGACAAGCCCAGGGAAAAACCCAAACAAGAAAAAAAAAAAAAAAGAAGGAAAATTGATCGGTAAGAGAAAAGTAGGTAAGATGCCGTTGTTGGCGCTAATAATGTACAATATTCGAGTAATTCGGCAAAAAAAAGCACTTTTACAATTGGGAAATGAACTTTACAGCTTTTTATTATTATTATTATTATTATTATTATTATTATACGATTGATCGGGCGCAGGCTGCACTAACGGGCCATATGCACCCAGGGGCTGGCTAGAGTCTAGATGAGATTTAATAGCTTAAGCGACTGCAGGAACCGGAAAACACTATGGATATGTGAGGAAGATTGAGATAGGAGCTGAGGTAGGGAGGCGGGGAGGCTGTGCTGGGTTCTGAGTGCTGTAAGTGCCTGGCAGGATGTTAGAATATGGGGGATAAGGAGTTGAGCTGTTAGGCAAAAGGGACAGAGAGGAGGGTCCATGCGTTGTAGAAGGTAAGAGTGGGTAAGATTTGTGTGGGATATGCGGAGTCTGGTAAGAATAATATTATTCTTTCTTGATCGGAACGGAGAGGATATGTGTGATAGAGGATTAGGTTTTACGGGGAGGAGTTGATTTTGATGGTTGGACTTCCATGCACGGACCCAAGATTTGGTTATGCGTGATCTCAGGAATTGCTTGGTATCGTTAGAGGAAAGAAACCGGTAGGTGAGGAGAGGGAGTGTGGAGGCCTCTTTAGCAGCTCGGTCAATGGCCTCATTGCCCGGCAAGCCAACATGGCTGGGGATCCACATAAAAGTTATCGAGACATGGGATTTGCTAAGGAGGTCATGGAGAAGTAATATGCGTTGTAACAGCGCGTTGTCGGTGTGACAGTTACAAAGTGCCTTTAGGACAGAGAGCGAGTCGGAGAGGATAAGGTATTTGGAGTGAGGTGGAGCAGCTGTTAGGAATTCCAAGCACTTGAAAATGGCAAATGATTCGGCTGAGAATATGGAACACACCTTGGAAAGACGGAAGCGATGGGTGGCGGGGGGAACTGAGAAGGCAGACCCCACACGGCCTCCAGATTTTGAGCCATCCGTAAAACAGCACACCGCGCCACTATATTTGGAAATTTCCAGTTTGATATACTGGACCAGTACATGGGGGGGATTGGTAGATTTCGTTAGCCGTGTCAGGTTCAGATTCATGTGAAGGGGTTGGAGAAGCCAAGGAGGAGGGTCAGTATATATTGGGCATAGCGGGGGGTTTCGAATGAATTTACAAAATTGAGGGACTGCAGATTCAAAACGGTTTTTGAGGTTAGTAGTGTAGCTGGGACTGCTTGACGAAATTTGGCTATGGCTTGGAGAGTCATACAGAAGTTCATTAAATGGGAGGTTTGGGGTTGTAAGGGTAGAAGTAAGGAAATTGGCTGCCAGGATTTGCCTTCGGAAGCACAAAGGAAGTAGGCTGGACTCGCTGTTGAGACTGGCTGTGGGGCTGGTGTAGAACGCACCGGTGGCTATTCGGATGGCTGAGTGTTGGATGACATCCAGAGACGCCAGTAGACCCTGGGCCGCGGAGCCAAACGCCAGGCAGCCGTAATCTAATTTAGAGCGAATAAGCGCTTTGTATAGCAATAATAGCATTGTTCGATCGCCTCCACTGCGTCTATTGTTAACTTTCTTTAGCACGTCCAGGGCCTTTATGGTAGACTTCTTAAGGCTCTTGATGTGTGCATTCCACATCAGTTTGCTATCGAACGTTACTCCAAGGTAGCGCACTGTGTCCTGGAACTGAAGGTCAGAGTTGTAGAGGGAATTTCAGGGTGCTGGCTGCACTTGGTGGTTCGGTGGAAGTCCATACAAATCGTTTTTTCCGCAGAAAATTTGAATCCTCGCGTTGATGCCCATTCAGCTATTTCGTTGATGTACCGTTGCAAGATTACGCTTGCTCTGATTGGCGACGACGATTGAAGGGTTATTGTCAGATCATCTGCAAACAGGCTGAAATGTATCGGCGGTCGGATGGCTCGTCTGATGTCGTTGATGGCCAACAAGAAAAGTGTTACACTAAGGATGCATCCTTGGGGTACGCCATTCTCCACCTGGAACAACCGCGAAAAGGTGTTGCCTAATCGGACTTTAATTTGCCTGTTCGTTAGGAAGTTCTGGATCAATCTGGCCATGCGGCCTCGGATTCCTGCTTTATATAAGTTGGAAAGTGCCTGATACCTCCATACCGTGTCGTACGCCTTTTGTAGGTCAAAGAAAACCGCATACAAATGTGTGCGGTTGCTGAGTGCTTTTTGGGCCTTCAGTTGTAGATCTAGGATAGCCTGCATTGCTGAGCGATGTTTGCGGAAACCATATTGATTTGGAAGGAATATGTTGTTCATTTCCAAGGTCCAGGTTAGTCTCTTTTGGATAACTTTTTCCAATAATTTCCCCAGAATGCTAGTTAACGCAATGGGTCGGTAGCTATTCGCTTCCGTTTTACTTTTCCCCTTTTTCAGTATAGGGATTATAGTGGCTATTTTCCAATTTGTAGGGAAAATTCCCATGTTCCATAGCTTGTTCAGGATATGGAGCAGGTATAATTTAGCCGATTCGTGGAGGTGTTTCAACATGATTGGATGGATATCGTCTGGTCCTGGTGAAGAATCCCGGATATTATACTGGATGCAGTGTTCCAGCTCGCCTAGCTGAATTGGGCAGTTGTAGCTTTCCTCATCGCAGGAGTCGAAGGGAATTGGGACGGCTTCCATCTTTTGCTTGAGTTGTAGGAATTCTGTGTCATAGCTGGAGTTGGATGACACAGCCGAGAAATGAGAGGCCAACAGGTCGGCCATCTCGGTGGTATTGGTAATGAGGGAATCTTCCTTGGATAAAGCGGAAACAGCTGTTTGGTGGTTCTTCCCCTCAATCAGCCGGATCTTCCTCCACACTGCTGGGATCGACGAAAATTGGTTGATGGAGGAAGTAAGAACTTGCCAGCACTTCTTTTCGGCTGCTCTTATGAGGGTGCGTGCGTATGCTCGACGTTTACGATACTCAATCAGGTTAGCTAATGAGTTTCGTCTTTTGAGTGTTCTTAGCGCTTTTTTTCGGCGGTCGATTGCCTTTGAGATATTACTGTTCCACCAGGGCACACGTTTTCTTGCGCAAGGATTACCTGAAGAGACAGGTATAGCCTTACATCCAGCTTGGATTATGACAGTAGTTAGGAACTCGATATCCTCCTCTACATTGTCCCTATGACCGGCGTGAATCATGGTGCTGTTCGTGAACGTTGTCCAGTTGGCTTCACTTATTTTCCATCTCTGATATCGAGAAGGCTGGTAGCTGGATGCTTTATATGAGAGGAAGATGGGGTAGTGATCGCTATCGCACAGATCATTGTGGCACTGCCAATCCACCTCATTTAAAAGGTCGGTTGAGATCAGCGTGAGGTCGATCGCGGAAAAAAGTCCTGTTTTTGAGTCAAAGTGCGTTGGTTGGTTTTGATTGTTTAGTAGAGCTATATCATGGTTGATGAGCAGATGCTCAATTTGGTTACCTCTGGAATCTTGACGTCTGGAGCCCCACGTATGGCTATGAGCGTTGAAGTCGCCGAGCAGGATGAATGGCTTTGGTAGTTGTTTTATAATATTCTCGAACTCCTGTTTCGAGGTTTGTTGGTTGGGTGGGATGTAAACGTTACATACTGCGATGGGTTTGCGGTGGATTGTAGGAATTTTTATTGAGACCACGACTGCTTGGATTTCAGCGCTGATTGGAAGCTGGACTGCCTGAGGAATGAAATTGTGGACTAGAGTTAGTACCCCACCAGCTGCGATCAGGTGCGAGGTATCGTCAAATCTGAATGATTTGTAGTTGCGTATAGTAATCCCTTGGTTAGCCTTCAGATGAGTTTCTTGAATACAGATTACTGGTGGCTGGTGCTGTGCTATTAGCGTTTTAAGCTCAGCTAGGTGCAAGAGAGCACCGTTTATATTCCATTGCAAAATTTTATTCATGGTTCACTGACTCAGTTTCCGAGTCGGTAGCACCGCCACGTATCGCCTTAATCAACCTGGACAATTTGTTCTTGATCCCTTGCCCTACGATAAATTTTTTTAGGACAGGCAACGAATTGGAGAGCTGTATTGGATCAAAGTTCATTTGTGAGACTGCCTCAATGTAATTAGTTTCCGTGAGGATCGCAAACATTATATCTTCGAACTGGTCAGGTGTGATTTCGTAGCGGCCCGCATTTTTCTCCATTTCCTCTTTTGCTTATAGCTTTTTAGATATCAATTATTACAAAATAAAAGACAACAAAAAAAAAAAAAACCGTTAACGTTGCAATATACGCGGGAGTATTACAACACAACAAGAGTTAATAATTCTGTTGCTAGAAACCACTGGTTGGACGTGTTCACAGTTAGCCACAACAAAAATAATCTTGAGAATGCGCCATGCAGTTTTAGCCCGAAATTGCACAAACATATTCTCGATATAGAATGTTGGTGAAGGAGATTTGTAAAATATTAACGGATAAAAAAATCAGATGAAGCAGGAAGATAACGAAGGACAGTAGGAAAATAAAAAGAGCAGAGGAAAGGTGTGCGTACAGAAGAAAATATTCTTATATTTATCAAGAAGTGCTGTCGTTTAATATAATCGGAAGAAGCGAGCTTTCAAGATCTGAAGGAGAGAAGTTGAAGGAATTTAGAAGTTCCATAATATCATAGGTAACATTATGTATAGAAGGAGTGGTGAGAGAGAAGGAAGAAGAAGGAATTGTAGAAATGATATTAGCAATGTTACTGAGTTCGGTATCGTCAGACGGTCCCTTTTTACCCTCGGTAGGTGAATAAATAATTATTTTAGAATGAAATCACTGGACTTAAGAGAGATTAATTATAAAAGAAAGAGAAAAAGAAAAGAAAATTACAAAAAAAGATTAAAACTAAATTAAATTAAACGATTTATAATATAAATACTAATTTTACCAACAGAAGATAAATGTAACGACGCTAGCGGTAAAATTAAAATATACAAAATAAACGCTTATCAGTAAAAGGAAGTAATGCGAGATAATATACGGGAGAACGCCTGAAATAGCACAACCTTCAATTATATTTATATTGTCTCTGACCGCTATTATCTCCGATTCCATAAATGTCTTTCAATTTATTTACCTTTCTAATTACTCCTGCGACTTTATCATTTTTCGTATATTATCATTCGTAATCTTTCTTTCAATCATTTCATTCTCATTAATTTGCTGTGAGTTCCCGATCACCGTTGAGAATAATAAAATCATTGTTGACCAGGTTGTCCGGGTCTAGTCTTCGTTATCCCCGAGTAAAAAATTTCACTTCAGATTCTTATGTCAAATATTCACTCTTCTTTCTTTACGAATAATCCTTCTATTTCTTCATCCAACTTAATTCTTCTAATTTGCTTAATTGTAGAGTTTCCTTTCCTTGGAGTTCTGTTGTTGTCTCACAGGAGGTTTTTTTTACATACAGCTGGTTGGAATAAATAAATTTGAATAATGTTGAAGATGAAAACCGCATAATATTTTTCACGATTAACTCAATCATTAGATTTTTTCAGCTCCTATCCTTCTGACTAGAATCGAGTTCTCGGCATTAACTGAAAATTCTAAGAAGAAACCAAAAAAAAACCAAAAAAAACAAGAGTTTCTTAAAACATTCGAACTGCTTGTAACGGTTAACTTTTACTCTTTTTTAAGAAAGAAATTAACATTTTTAAACTTTTTCTCTTCTTTTTGTCTTGTAAAAACGGTGATATTTGTGAGGTGATAATGAGCGAAGTCAGAGCGATCATGAAGGTTAAAATAAATCGTTGTTGTCGCTTTACAAAATTCCAAAAACGGTAAGTTCAATCACAATCGTTGTCACATTTTTCCAGTTGAGTAGCACCGATAATTCTTAAACTTAAGCTACTACTTTCAAACTAAAAAATATAAACAAATAAAAGCGTTTTTACAAATGGAAACAAGAAAAGGTTGCTAAATTTTTATTCAAACAAAATTATAAGTTGATATTTTTTGAATTATTTGAAAGAACTCTTCTCTTTTTGGCTTACCGTAAAAGTTTCCCTCAATACCGGGAACTTAACTGTGGTCAAAAGTATAGGATCTAAAAAATTATCACTGAAATATTCTCGTATAAATTAGCAACATTGCGTATATGTACCGCGCGAGGTATAATAATAATTGTTACCACGCTCGCACATCGTTTCCCTACTTATCTAAACTCTTATAACATCCAAGTTTTCAAAGTTTATGTATATCTGTAAAGCAAGGTGAGTGCTGGTATACATTTTGCCAAAATCTGATTATAATATTACGTAATTATATACATACATGCATACATCGATTTTTTTTCTGTTTTCTTTGGGCTCACCAGTAAGGGGAACATACATACATCATTGGTCACTCCCTTTTTTTGGAAGGGTGTTTTTTTCAGCGTGGATTGTTTGGGGTTAGCAAACCAGGATTTTCACTGACACCATGTTTACAATTTACCTACAGTGTTTTTCAAATATCATCCGCTAAACATTATCATTATGTTAGTGAGAAACATGGGTTACGAGATTTATTCCTACGTCACAATAAAACAATCATTTTCTGAAACCAGAAATTTCATACAAAAAATACCGATCCTTGTTAAGAATTTTCTTTTTCTGTGTATTTAATATATACACATATGTATCTGTATTCACAAAATACACACTTTATGTAATTTTATTAAATTGTTCATTTCTTCTAAATATTTTGGAAAATCCGGAACAAGAGATAATTTTCGATATTTAAAACACGGCTGCTAATCAACCATAACACCGCAATTGATTAACTTGTTTTCGTAAAAATTGTAATAAAGACAACAACAACTGAGATTTCGAAGCTTGTTCCATCGATAATTTTTTGTTTAGTCGACTACGTCATACTTGATAACAGTAAATAACCGTTACCAGAAAAAAAAATTAACACAAAGTTAAACCAAAAACAGAGCTACCACACGCCTGGAAAAAAAGTATATTTTCAACAAAATTTGGAACTTCCGGCGCCCCGAGGGTTTAAGTATGAATTTGTAAGTTCAGTTATATTTTTATCCTACAATGCTCTTTTATATACATGTTTGATATATTTTGGCTTCTTCAAATTTTCACTCAGGCTGTTACGTGCATGAACGTTGAATATAATAACATAATCACAAAAATCCAATAAAATATAACAAACGTTACATAAAATTGGGAAAATTTTTTCTAATGGAGGGTAGCCTAAGAATTACGTTATAATTAATATATATATATATATAAATAAACACATGTATATTCATTTTTTAAATTTCATATTATATATTCTTGACAGTTTCTTGCTTTTCTTACCATCCATTGTAATCAATTACCTTTAAGTTATAAATTGTCTTAAAATTTAAATTGCGATTTATTTTTCGATTTTGAAGTTCATTTATGTGTCATTTCTGTACTATTGCGTATTTTAATTCGATACTTTTGTCGTTTTTGAACTATCTTATTACGATTTCGTAAATTACAAGTGTACGGAATAGTAAAAAACGAAAATCGGTTAAAAATATTTAAAGGAAATGAATAATTTAATAAAACTGTGGAAAATAAGTGTTTTGTAATATTATGTATATATATATGCGCTATGTACACGGAAAAACTAAATCGTTAACGAAGACGGCATTTTTTGCACGAAATTACTGATAACATTAATGGATTATGTAAAAATAAATTTTGTAAGCCATGTTTCTTACTAACAGAAATGATAACGTTTAGCCGATGAAATTTGGAAAACGCCGCTGGTAATTCGTAAAAAGGTCTGAACAAAAGCCCTGGCTCGTTATTACCTCGAAACGAATCCCGTCAAAAAAATCTCGTGCAACACGTTCTACAAAAGTTAAAAAGTTTATTTTTTATTTTTTAATTGAAGTCTACTCTTCCTTGGATTATAGAAAAATCGCGAAATCCCACAAATTATAAAACTGAAAGGCCTAAATTTTGAAAAAAGTAAAAATCGAGCATTAAGAAAATATTTTTTTAAAAAATTCCGTAATTCTGTGAATGTAATCAGCGTATTTTTATCCGTAAAATACCGTGAAAACACAAAAATGGAAAAATTTTGAAATTCAAGGATCCAAATTTAGAAATACACCTAAGACGTTAAGTCCAAAAACTAAAAAAATGTCTACAGCCCTTTTTTTTTAAATGCGGTATTTTCATTGATAAAATGTAAAAAAAGGATATTAACCGCCAAAATTTTTAAATTACAGAGCAAAAATTTCGAAAAGTATTAAAAAACAGGTTATTGAAGAATTTCATTTCAAAAATTCCATAGCTAATTCTACGGTAGTTATCGTGTTGATTTTTTAAAAGTTTGGTAGTCATAGTTTTGATCAACCTTAAATCTTCCATTCCCTATCCATTGTGTTTCACTAATTTCCATAACGTCAATATTTAGAAGTTTAACTTCTAAAGCCATATTTGTTAATTTTCCTTTTTGATATAACGATCTTACGTTCCAGGTGGAGGGCCAGGAAGAAGAAAAACGGAATAGTTGGACAATATTAAGGACTGGACTGGACTCAAGAATTTCAATGAGTCGATTAGGAAAGCGGAGGAGATAGCGCTGTAATGATAATGATCGTCGACGCTCAGAGACTGAGTAGGACACTCTTAAGAAGAAGAAGAAGATATTCTTGTTCGTAGAATACCGTAAAAATTAAAAGGTCTAAAAGTTTTGTAATGTATTGGCCAAATTTTGAGAAAATTTACATCTTAAGCGGTGACGATTGGAAATTAAGAAAGGTCCACAACACTTCTAAAACCTCAGCAGTTATGCACCGGTCACAAAGCAATACGTAAGTTAAGGTAAAATAAAAACGAAATTATGATAATGTTAAAAAGAAAAAAAAATATTACTGGTAGAAAAGTCCAGAGCCGTTTCATAGCAACTAGGGAGTTGATTTTTTTTTTTTCAAGTGTCTTATTTTCCTTACTAGAACATATGAAAAATACAAAAAACCCCCAGAAATTTGGGAATATCAATTTTAAAATGATTGTGGCGATGGTGACCAATGACTTAAAATGTTATTGCTCGGATTCTAAGAAACAAAACGATTTTTATCCCTGCAACGTAAAGGGTATAGCCGGGTTTATATGGGAAATCTGCCCTTGCGGCTTTTTCGATTCGCACTTGGGGGATCATTTTGGTGTCGAATAAAAAAAAAATAGCCAAATTTTCAGCTCTATCTCAAACGACCTTCGAGTTTTTCAAAAAAAACTGTTTTTTTGATTTTATTTTTTTTTTTATAGTAAAATTCAAAATTAATGAATGGTGATTTTTTCCTTATTCTTACGAATAAAATACATCAAAAAATATTATGGTCACAATTTTTAAACGAAAAGCCAATTTTTGGCTACGGAAAAAAAATTAAAATTTTTTTTTTCAATGCTTTCCTGAAAAGTGTCACTTACCAAATTTTGTCAGAAAATGTCTTTTATACTCCTCTACAATCAGAAATTTTTTCGAAATTTTTCAAGTGGTGGAACAATACGAAAAAAATTAAAAAGTAATTTTTTTCATAATTTTGCGTTTACACAAATTTAAATATTTTTTATTGCTAAAAAACTCATAAAAATAATTTTTTTTTTTAACGAAAATAGTTATTTTAGTTTTTGGGATATTTTAATTCAAATTTTACTTTTTCAATTGATGTATTCGTCTCCGTTTTTCTCTTTTTTTAATGTGAACGCTAAACTTAACAATTCATGATGTAAAACAGCTAAAAATCCGAAGGTGTGAAGCTATTAGCGATCCCAGCCCCTAGTATGCATTATTCTAAAGCATGAAATGTTATATGAAAAACAAAACCCAACTGCTACAAAACAATCTACGGATTGATAACAGATGATGATGATATATGTAAGTAAAAGGATACGAAATCATTGTTCAATAATTTGTAAGGTTCTTTTGAAATGTTTTTATGTAACGCTGTTGCCGTTAGATATTGGCGTATTTGTAAATAATTTCAAATTAGCGACTACTCGTAAAAAACTAATTACTATTACCGGTTTAAAAAAGTATATTATTAATTAGTGTGGGGATCTCAAGGGTTTGGCTCTTAGAAAGGTAGATCAAGTTAGGTTGAAATATGTAACATTTTTTTTTTTTGTTGCATTTCGAAATAAATTGCTACCCGAAACCGTAAATTATTATTATTATTTTTTAAACAACGTAGTCGATTAAATTTAATTATTTTTATCGGTATTGTAGGATTATTATCTGCGATTTCAGTGGGTTTCCCGCCATAGGGAGGTCCAAAGGATCGAGTTTTGTATTTGTATACACATTAATGACTACGTTATTTTCACGTTTGGTGCGAATAATATTGTATCGATTAGATGTAATATTTTTGTGTAACGCAAGTGTTTTGTGAATAAAATTGTCTCTTGTGTTAGAATTATGGGAGGCTATCCATTTAGATATCCAAGAGTGTACCTAGGAGAGGTCATCGAATTTTTAAATATACGCAGTGGTGGATCCACAGGGGGTGCACCTCCCCCAAGAACCAAAGCCTCTATGACAAAAATTGTTATAACAGAGAAACTTAATTTATGCTATAAAATATTTGTATAAATTTTACCTACGGATTTTAATAATTAATATTTAATACTATTTTCCAGTAAAACTATTAATGTTCCTTTTTTATTCTATTTTAAACACAACTGTCGTCGATTTTTTGCCATTTTTATTTATTTTTAATTTTTATTTTGCAATGTAAATGAAAATAGAGTTCAATGAGAAATACACATATTTAAACTTGCTCATAAACAAAGAATTCAGATCGGATTACTAATTAAAAAATAGTAAAGTCTAATAAATATATCTTTCTTACTATTTCTAAACTACCATTTTAGCTAGAATTTTATAGTTTCGTTTTATTTTTCATCCTTAAAAACAAAACAAAAGTTAAATTAAAAATTGTAATAGTTATGTATTTTTAAAACATTTTTAAATTTCTAAAGAGTTGCCGCTACATTATTTTCTTTATGAAACAAGGGGTATTTCTCAAATCTACCGCCTACCATAGAAGATTTTACGTAATAATATAACCCCCCCCCCCCCCCCATTAATGTCCTTCTGGATCCGCCCCTGATATATGTGTATCTTTTTCTTTTTTAAATTATTTGACTAGTACCGATAAAATCCCAGTTGTTTTTTGTTTTTTTTTTGGTTTTTGATTTCCTGACCTAATTTCAAACACACGACAAGAGTAAAATGTCATAGAAATTGTTAAACGAACGTACGTACAGAACCTGTTTGTGCTTTGCAATCGGTTGAAATGAACAAAAATGACATTTAGCGCTATATCAACTATTTTTAATGTTCTCACTTTTTAGTAAAAATGTCTAAAATTAGAAGCGGTCGAGTCGCTAATCATAGTTTCATCAGCTACACTAGGTGACCTTCGTCTTCAATTGTATTTTTATTTTTTTCTGTTATCTTCGCGCGAATGTTCAAATGAATTTAAAAATGTCGCTAGCTTCCTAGATTTCTACGCGTGCCCTTTTGTCGCATTTACCGCTAAGTTAATTAGCTACGAAATTACAATCAACAACGTCGATATTAATAATTGTTTGTCGGTTCCAAATTAAATTTTCTGTCGTTGATTTTCGATCCTTAAATGCGAATTTTTAATTTTACCGTTTTCCTCGAACTTCTTCATTTCGGCAGTTTTCTAATCGAGCGAATTTTCCAAATTAACATTTTAACCTGTTAATTCTACAGAATAAATCTTTATTATAGTTTGCGGTCGAGATGCGGTACATAATAGTGATCCTTGCGTTGGCAGTTCATTCGCAGTTTCAGTTCAATTCAGCCATGACGTTCCTCTTGGAATTGGACTAACTTTAGTTTAAATAAAAGCTCTCTTCGATTTTTCTTTTTTTTGCTCGACTCCTACACCGTTGACTACTTCGATGTTTCCATTTAAATATTTATATCGTCACGCCGGACGAAATTGTACTATACCATCGACGTTGATGTTGTAGCAATCTGAGGTAATCAAGCGTCATGTACATTCACAAGGACGATGGACCTATCACAAAACTTTCCTCCGGTAAAGTCAACTGCTACACACTAGTAGTAGTGTTCCTTTTATACCAGCACGGGTACTCTTGTTAAATAAGACACTTCTTCAATATTCTGTCATATTCTCAAACGTCAAAAGATCGAAAAATCTCCTCACTGCATTCTGCGATGGCCCTAGCAATTGAATTCGGCATGAGTCAGCACACGGATATTAATTTAATAAAAAAAAAAAAGAAAAAAAAAAGTATAAAAAGGATAAAAAAAATCGTTCCTTCTTTTATCACACAGCCGAATATATGTAATGTTATGAAACTTTTTTAACTACCTTTGATATTGTCCTGCTCAAATATATGTTCAGCTGTCCGACAAAGCTGGATCCGTCAGTGTCATGAGGGAGAATTGCGCGGCGAAGACACGATCGTGATCAGAGCGCTATCGAGGAAAATATCTGATTAGTGGAAATTCTGATACTAAGTATCAAAGCGCCTAGTACAGCACAAATAGCTCTAAACCGAGCGAAATCAGTGACGTCACGAAAGTCGGGTTTTCGGCGTCATCGTTAATTTCGAGCAGCGCCTATGTCACCAGAACACGCGTTTCGGAAATAAGGTT
This sequence comes from Icerya purchasi, assembly GCA_039619475.1. Taxonomy (NCBI): domain Eukaryota; kingdom Metazoa; phylum Arthropoda; class Insecta; order Hemiptera; family Monophlebidae; genus Icerya; species Icerya purchasi. The sequence continues at coordinate 53,589,797 of CM077116.1, read as the reverse complement.
TATTTTGTTTCAATCGGCACATCTGCTAGTTCATTTTTGTATTAAAAATATTACGATATCAAACATCTTTAAGCGATACATGAAAAAAATAAATATTTCTTCGATTGCATGTGTATTATCTATACAATCTTTATTTCGCTAGAACTACTAGAACTATGTTATAAGTTAACTTACGCAATTATTTTATAAAAAATACGCCATTTTTTTCTTCTTTTTTTGTTGATTTTTATTTAAAATAACACTAGACAATGTATAAAAATGTACTTTTTTTCTTCAACACTTAGTGATTCTGTTGCCCAAAACGTAGTCAATAAAATCACAAAATATATACTATTTATTGCCTTTAACGTATGCAGAAATGCAACATTTTACTTAAGTTATCTGAAATAGTCTTAAAATTGTTCTCGTCTCTGTTACACGGGAGTATTTTATTAAATTACGGATGTTCTTAACATTTAGTAGTAATTACGAGTAAATTAAACTGTTTGTGTCAAAATAATGCTTAATAATTTTTGAATTTTCTATGACGGCCTATACAACATCGATTTTTTAAATCAATTTTATGTATATATTTGTTCACGTCATTGCCGAGCAAAATATCAATATAACAAATTTTTAAAAGTCCACAAATACTAATTGGAAACCCGTTTATCGGACATAAATGATCAGAGCTAAAAACTAATAATATCTAATGTTTCTTTGAAAATTTTAAAATTATTTCACGTTATTCGTCTATTGTTTTTCTGTGTATTTGATATCGTCCGTGATATTGTCTTAACGTGAAAGTTCGTAATCTTGTGGACAATTTATCACCTTTAATATACTCAGGGCCGGCCTTAGCCATCTAGGCGCCCCGGCCGAGTCATTCATTTGGCGCCCTTTACAATTTTATATTATAATTTTAAAAAAATCATTTTGAATTTGGTACTATATTTTTTCTGGAATTTAATATAATACAAAACACAACAATTTATTTATTATTATTATTATTAATACTTTATGCAATGTACATTGTCTGTCACTTAGTCACTAAACATTTAATGTAAATCAAAAATTAAACAACTGAAACATAATTTTTTTATCTTTTTTGTCAGCGAACTCCCCAATAAGACTGGCAAAATCTAGGTTTTCTGAAACTTGATTTCCGATGGACAGCAAGGCCAAACTGGTTAATCTTGTTTGAGACATTGTGGACCGCAAGTACATTTTTATCAATTTTAGTTTGGAAAAACTACGTTCGCCACTTGCAACGGTCACTGGTATTGTTAACAGAATACATAACGTTATGCAGGTGTTGGGATATAACTCTTGAAGGCTGTGCTTTTTGAATTTGAACGAAGCGGATGATGATAGTGGGGAGAAAAAAACGACAAAGAATATTGCTTGCCAGAAACTGATTCAGCAACGAATACGAAATAACCGGCGAAGCACTACTCTCAGCAGACATCAATTTTCGCAAGAAAAACAAAAAAAAAGTAATTTTCCAATTTATGAATTTTCTTTGCTGGTTGAAAAATACTTTAACGATTTAATAATCGGGTTTTAACGCGAAAACACGATAGCACGTTTACTAATGGATCAGATTCGTCTAATTTCCCACATTAGTGTCAGTAAGGGATGTAACACAAACGACAAAATGACACAGGTCGTCTTAGATGTGCCGAATATTCAAACTCACTGCTACAAAATAAGTTCATTAATGCACTAAATTTAATTTTTCTTTAAACTCGTGTAGATGGGGGTTCAAATTAATTAGTTAAGCAAGCGCCAAGCGCCCGGCGCCCCGGGCGACGGCCCGGGTCGCCCTAACCTAAAGCCGACCCTGAATATATTCCCCGTCTTTGATATACGTACAACTTCCCACCTATATTCTTTGGAATCTCTTTATACTTTTATCTTGAACTATATAAATACTATGTTTTCTATGTTGATTTCAGCTTGTTTTGAAAGTTTGTTTTTGTGTGGTTTTATTTGTATTATTAATTTTTCGATGATGATGGGTCGAAGGTGTTTCTAAGTAGTATAAGCCGGTTATACATTTAAGTTCGTGATATTTGTACTTAAATTTAAAAATATTTTTCAAGTAAGGCTAAGATTTTGGAGCAATGTCTTTTTAGGATTTTTTTTCTTTCTATTAACAAACTGTACGTAAAACCATTAAGGGTCTGTTTGTCACACACGATTAATTACGAAACAATAGCTTTTTGGTTAGATCTTTTTTTAGACAAAATTTTGTGAAAAATTAATTAAGAATTGTCTGAAATTCTAAATTAGTTTACGATTTAAAAGTTATTCGCATCAGTAAACGGAGATAAATTATTTCACAAAATGTGCGACCTTACGTCACATTTAATTGGACGCACTGTGCCTTCATTCAAATTCCCCTAAAGGCGTTTGACATATAGAGTCCTGCTTCATTCTTAAATAAAATAAAATTTTTTTATGTTTTTTTTTCGGCTCGTCAACCGGGGACTTTCACCCGGAAACAATTAGAAAAGGTAGGGGTCAATTATTATATCTTGATACGGTCGGATATTGTTAGAAGAAAGGAAAATAAAATAAGTGCGTATAATTGCATATTGTCTTACTTAAGGAGGTTGCGCTACGGATAATTTTCTATCATGAAATAAAAAAAAGAAATAAAAAGGCTTTCCTATCGCAATTAGAAATGTAAATTTTGCTCAATTAGACCGTAGTTTAGGAAAAAAGAACGGAGGAATTTGAAAAAGAGTAACAAATCTTTTTTGTTTTCTTTTTTCTTTGGGTTTACCAGCACAAGAGGCATTGACTCAAGGGCTAAATAAGGAACCTTAAAGTGGCGATCTCAGTAATTAATCGGAGGGGATTTTCGTTTGACCTCGGAGTTTGGGAGTAATAAACTGAAAACGATAGAGATAAAACGAGGAAAGTAAAAAATAAAAATACCTTTTGTTGTTTTCTGTTTTGTATTTTTAGAACAATTGGAATTCCGCTGGCCACCAAAAGACCGATAACGCTATTTCTGAAAGCTATTAACGCCATAATTTGGTTAACCTTGTTTCTTTGTATTGTCGTATTTCCCCTATCGAGCTAGACTAGCGTATCATCATCATCGTCAAGATGCCGTGTCCGTTATCGAACGTTGGCTAACGTGCTGGAAATCTTCCGTCTATGTTCGGAACAAATTAATAACTGGCAAATTGAACCAATGCGACTAATTCCGTAACCAGGTTATCTTTCTTCTTTCTCGCGGCCTATTCCTTGTAATCTTCCTTTGCACATTAGCACATGTAGCCGGCTATATTGTTCTGGATGTCGCATTACACGGTCAAAGTATTTCAATAATAAGGCCTGCAGTTTAGGAAAAAGAAGGAAATTATTACTTCATGAAAAGAGGAGAAAAAATGAATAAATAAAAATAGGAAAGTATTAATGAAATGTACAAATACGCATGTAAAGCGAAGTAAACTAATAAATACGACAAATGTTAATAATAGCAATACGAAATAATTTATGAATGTATAATGTTAGTCAATGATATGTAAATGCATATAGTTAATGATAAAGTTGTGGACGAAGCACGAAGGCAGCACAGAATGGATTAAGTTTTTCATAATTTGGATTCACGGTTGACTTCAATAATATGCCAAATAAATAATTAATTATTAGATAATCGAAAATTTCAACTTTATGGCTGCTTCAGAAAATAAAAGAAAGCTTTCAATATTATCAGGTGTTAGTGTAAGCTCGGAAGAAGAGGAAATGCGATGCAAGCTACGTGAAGTACTGAAAGCGGAACAGTGGTATACAAGGTGCTTAATATCATCGAAAAATAGTACTACAAAGCGTACACTCTGGCCTACTAGTAAGATGAAATCTATACAGATATTCACCAAACTTTATCCAGAGAGCAGCTGCACACTATAAAAATTAATATTTGCATCTTTGAATTTATCTCTAATTGTTAAACTAGGAAAAAATTGATAAGTTTTGCGACCATCCGTGTCATAACTGTCCCATCTAGATTCCCATTTAGAGATTACTGCATCCTTAATAATAGATTTAGAGTTTCTTATTGGTAGGACATCCCCAAATTTATTAAACAGATCGGGACTTAGATATACTGCATTCGTGAGAAGTCTGGTAGTCTTAGTAATTCTATATTCAGAAATGATGCTAGATTTAGTTATAAATAAATCAAGGGGAAGAATATTACAAATAACATTTGCGGCGGTTGTTAGAGTTGTTCTATATAGAGAGCCAATATTTAGGAGAAATTTTCGTTTTAATTTATTGACTGATTTTAAAATAGATGGAGAGACGTAGACATGCGAGCAATACGCATAAACGGATTGAATAAGTCCTTTATATAGTATGACCCTTTCTCTACATCTCAGACCATTAACGTTTGGCTGAAGCCGTTTAAATTTAGCATAGAGTGAATCACATCTCCTGTGCAAATAAAGTATATGAGGGGAAAAGGTTAGCCTATCATCTATAAGTACGCCAAGATATTTCAGAACTCGTGCGTGTGCAATAGGTTGATTTGCAACACAAGTTTAAGATTTTTTACAATATCAACAATTTTCTGATCTCCAAACACAGTATATTGACATTTGGGAACCGAAAATGCAAGGCCTAAAGAAGTTATGGTATTTTTTAGTTGTTTCCAAATTAATTCTATTTGCGAGAAATCAGTATACTTATTGACGCTGAACTGAATACATAGGTCATCTGCATAGAAAATGATGTTGCATGAATTATTAAATAGCGCACAGAATTCCTCCATATCGGGGTGTACCTTGGAATATAAAATGTTCCAAAGAGTAGGTCCCACGAAAAAACCTTGGGGACGCCACATCTAGGCTGAATATGGTCAGTTACATCATTAATTGATAAGGTGGCCTGTCTATCATTAAAGTAACCAATGATTATATTAATAAGGAATGGGCTAAATTCCCTTTCCCTTAAAATTTAAATGATGGAGGACCAACGGCAGTTATCAAATGCACCTTTGATATCATAATGACAACCGTCGATGAGCCTTTCTAATCTTAGAATCTAGTAAGTACACCGCATTATCTGTTTAAAACCGAACTGGCCAATCATGAAAAACAGATTTATCTGTAACTTCTTTTAATATAAATTCATTAATAATTTTTCATAAACTTTACCAATAAAATTTAATAGAGAAATAGGTCTATAAGCAGAAATTTCAGAATTATCTTTACCATGTTTAATAAGAAGTATAATATTTGCTCAGTTCGCTATCAGTGATAAAGTCGTGTTCTATTGTGTTCGGATTTTATCTCCACTAGAGCGGTGAGTTCGTTCCTTTTATTACTCGTAACTGTTGTTTCGGGATTTTTGCTTTAATTTCGTTCGCTCGTAATTTCAAATACGTTTGTATTCTTCTGTCTTTTTTCCCCTTTCCTCGCGTTTTTATTTTATTTCTTTATAATTGTTTTTTTTTTTGAGCACCTCCTCGCTTGAGCGTGAATGAGCGTTTCGAAAGGGAGCCGTTCAGCGGCCTCCCCCAATAAACTTTCAAATAGCAATTTATCGCTTAACGCCTCAAAAGACCCTGAAAGCACTATATTCATCCAAATGGGGTGGTGACCCTTCTATTCTCCTAATCATTTACAAAGCTCTAATTCGTTCCAGGATTGATTACTGCTTCTTCATCTATGGAAATTCCTCTAAATCTCTCCTCGCCAAACTGAACAAAGTTCAAAACTGCTGCCTTCGATTGTGCATTGGAGCGCTAAAATCCTGTTCTGCTATCCTCTCTGAATCTGCGATACAACCACGTTTTATCCGCAGATCGCAGCTTGGTTATAATTTTCTAATTAAACGTCTTTTTGTGTTCTCTTCTAATCGTATCGCCTCCTATCTTGGTATTAAAAACCAATGCCGCTTTGTTCCTCATAAAATCCCGATCCTTTCTCTTGTAGCAGCTCGAGTTTCCAATTTTTCGCCTCATGTCTTTTCTTATTCCAAGCTTCCTTACTTTTCCAATGACTTCACCATCATTTGGCAGACTATTAATCTCTTCTCTCTCCCTCTCCAGACCAGCTCCATTGCACATTCTACAATCCAAGCCGAATTCCTCCCTTGCTTGATACATCCTTTCCTTCTCATCTAACATTCTTCACTGACGGTTCTAAAAATGAGATCGGGGTGGGCGGCGCGTTTACCTCCCTCTCACTGCATCACTCTGAATCCTTTAAGCTTCCTTCCTTCTGTTCTATTTTCACAGAGGAGTCTATCTCCATTTTACGCGCAGTCTGGTTCATTCCATCCATAAAAGGGATCAGTAAATGTCTCATTGTCTCCGATTCCAAAAGTTTTCTTCAAGCTATTTCTTCTCCTCCTTCTCATGCCTCTAATTCTATTTCTCTTAATTTGTATATCCAATCTACTCTCATCTATTGACCTTTTGTGAGTTCCTAGCCATTCTGGCATCGAGGGTAACGAGTTAGCGGATTTTTTAGCTCGTTCAGCCGCCCACGATGGTCCTTTACTCTGTAATTTTCCTGCCTCCGACATCCTCCTTCTTTCCCCAGCCAATCATTTTCGACTATGGTCGGACATTTATCCTTCTTTATTTTCTAATCCCGCCTCTCATTATCTTCAAATTCAGCCGTGGTTACAATCCTCTTCATATCAACGTTCCGCGATCGTTTCCTTAATCAGATTGCGTTTTAATCACTCGCTTCTACCCTCTTCACGTTTTCGGTTTTCCCTGTCCTCCTCTCCCGATTGTCCCCTTCATAGTTCCATCTCTCCTTCCCTATGTGATACAAACCGCATCTTCTTTGAATGCCCTTCCCTTGATTCTGAGCGCTCTGTTTTGTACTCTAAAATCTTAACACTGGGTCTTCCTGCTCCTTATGATTCTTCCTTTGTCCTTTCCTTTCCATCTCCAGATATAATCCCTGTACTGCAATCTTTCCTAAACTCTATTTCTAATCGTCTCTCTATTTAACCCTTTCCACGATTTCTGTAGTTGCTGAATCAAAGTCGCTGGCGCGCCCAAAAGATAGTATATAAGATAATATTTTTTTTTTTTTTGGTTTTTTTTTTGAGCACGTAATATTATTATTTTATATTTAAAAAAAATTCTTTCCAATAAGTTGGAAAAATTTTAAATTGGAATCATCTATTGAAAACGTTTGTTAGCAGCGTTTTAAATGACAGATTAATCAGCATGATAAATCTGTCCACTTTATGCAAAAAAAAATTCTACGATACAGCCACATCTTGAAGGCATCCAGTTTTCGTTCTACTGTTTTTGTAATTACCCAGCCTTCCGCTTCATAAGGTAATACCGAAAATATATAACTTTTTACCAGTCTCATTTTCAGATTCAGTTTTATGTTTCTGCTGACCAAATATTGTTTTTAATTCTAGAAATGCACTTTGAGCTTTTCCGAATAGAATTTTTATTTCGTTGTACATATCCCATTGACCATTTATATTGCAGCCAAGGTAATCGATATTTTTCAATTTCTCCAATTTTTTCCCATTAATCTGTGAATGGCCCTGTAAGTGAATTCAAAGCTGATTTACTGATCACCATATACTTTGTTTTTGGAAATTAATCATCACGTACGGAAGTGTAAATACATCCAAGAAACGTTATAGCTCATTTAGATTGCTATCAGAATCGTGTCATCCGCAAATCTAATATTATTTATTTCCATTTATTTTATTAGCTCCTTTAAATTTGCTCTATACTTCTTCAAAAAATGTTTTCCCTAGTATATATTAAACACAATAGTACGGATTACAATCATATTAATAATCAGTTTGATTCCGTAGGTATATGTTATTTGATCCGTCTGCCGGTGACTTCCAGGTATATATAACCTCGTCTATATGGTTAATTTGAAAAGAGTGTTCATTATACATAAATTCGATTCTTTGCAGAAATCAACGAATACATTTTTCCTCTGCCGTTACCCACACCAAGTCCAAATTCACCCACTGTACTTTCGTCTGCGCCTTTGCCAACTGTGGCATTCAGATCTCCCATTACTATTATCATATCCTTACTTTTCAATTGCTGAATTACACCACTCAGTTCCTCGTAAAATTTTTCTACTCATTCGTCGAGACTATCCGCTGTAGGCGCGTATACTTGCGCAATATTTAAATTTCCAGGTTTGGCGTGTATCTGTATTAATATAATTCTATCAGATAATGAGCTATTATGCTATTGGCAATCGGTTTTAACACAATAATTGCTACTCCATTACGATGATGGTGACCATTTTCACCTGAATAGTAGACGGGGTAGTCATCAATAACACATTTTCCTGCTTCAGGCCAATTTCATACCGAGTATTAAATTTTTTAGTCTCTTCATTTCATTTATTGCATTACAATTTTTCCCGGATTAGTATAAACTTTGTAAATTCCGTGTACCTGGTATACCACGTTTTTTTTCTCTTATGTACATGTATATTAAATATGTGTATTTGTACATAAATATATGCATGAAGCAAGAAATAGAAATAAAAAAAAATCCATCAACAGTTTCTTGATTGTTTCTTAATTTTTTCCTAATTACCTTCCTCGCGTGTTATCGGAATACTGTTGTCGCCTGGCCGTGCTAATTTTAAAGATAATAGTGATAAATAATAATAATAGCATTAAAAGGAATCGGGAATTTCAACCACTTCTAGATAAGGAAGAAGAATCGCCGAAAAAATACTAACAAGATAATACGGCTAATAACAGTTTAAAATAACAATATAACAACAGCTGTTGTTGGCTCGCTCGCTCGCTCGCTCGCCCGATTTTAATATTATCGCAACTGCCTTTCATCGACGTCAGAAGCTTACCGCTATCCGGTTATATAATAATAATTGTGAAAAGTCGAATAATGCGAAAAATAAAGTGACTAATACCGCGTCTTTCTAGAACCATTTAAGGGTAGGCCGTAGTGTATTTCGATACGTCCGTACGAGCGTGTTGGTAACATTCTAGAGTGTACGCACATCGCACACTTCAGCTAAGCACATTAAAACTACTCAACGCGATAAGAAAATACACCTCGAGAAAATGTTAATAAGTTAATCTGGGCGATTTTTCAGTATTACATAAATTCCGATATCGACGTTCGCCTATTATATAAACATCGCGACCGGACGCGCGGTAAAATCACTCCTCTGTAATCTGCTGCGATTAGCGCATTGTCGCGTGAGTTTGACAACTTCAGATAGAACAAAGCAGAAAAATCGCTACCGAATCAATTCGGGTCGGGTTTTTAACGTCGTCTTCTCAGCTGAGAAAAGCGCTACCGACTTTCTCCGGTTCTCGGGTCTCTTAATTACTAATCAGCACTCGTAGTGATGACTGAGGACACGTTCTTGGTTGACAAGTAGGACCGCCGAGGTGCCCCACGCTGCAACACCGAAATCATTAGGCGGGAACATACTCAGAGGCCCGACGATCTTTGTGCGATGACTGCAATCGGGAGCCGCCTGAATGAGGCTAGGCAAAGCCCGTCAGTGCGGAACTGATTCTGTAGCAAAGCAGCACTCTCTTGTCCCTAAACAAAATTTTCGTCCTCAAAGTGAAAAAACGAATAGTATTATCGACGAAAATGATCTCATCGCTGATTCCGATCTCATTCTGAAAGTGACACCAGTGCTGCGCTGATTTCAGTTGATCCGTTACAGTCTATAATTTTTCACCAACTTCGAATCATTAAGATGTTTGGTCGCGCCTTTGGTCAACCCTATGACAAATGTAGGAATTCTGCATACAATGGAAACTAGGCTTTGTTGGTTTTGCCTGCTGACGAGAATTTGTCTGGTCGGTATTTTAACCAGACCACAACAAAGTTCCAGTTTCAAATTACTGTTCGAAACGAGAATATTATCTCTTAGGTAACCCGTCGAGCATTATAATAGAAAAAGATTCGTCGGAATTAGTGATGAGCGAGCAAAACACGTTTTAACCGGGTTACGAGGGGACATTACGCGTTCGAAGTTATTTGTAAACTGCTTCTGTCTCGGATTTTAGAAAATGTCATACGCGTAATCAGACAATTTATAGAAATGTTATTTTATTCAATTCTTTACCACATAAATTAAAAATATACCGAAAAAAACTATAAAAAAGGCATTCATTTATTGTTATTGTAATTTTTCTTCTTCTTATTATTATTAAATATATCAAAAAATGACCTACTAATACTATTAGTTCTATTATCATTGTCAGCTTTGTCATCATTACTGTTGTTATTGTTATTACTACTGCTTTTATCAATATTACAACTGTTATTATTAGTAGTGGTATCATTTATTGTGTATTCTAAAGAGAAAAAAAAGAAATTTTATCTAGTTAATATGTTCTGTTACTAACACTATAGGACTTTGTTATATTCTACAGAATGCACTATGATGTAGAAAACCTTTACAAACTTTTTAATAATAGCTGGAAACTAAAATCATATGCGATAACCTCTGTCCTGTTTTTAATGTTACAAAATATCACGTTAAACAAATCAAGCTAATAATAGAATTTTTTGGGGAAAAAATTGAAAGCCTAGGACTTACGTTTTTTACTGCTAAATAAAGATTTTCTGTGTTTGATAATAAAAGGGCTGCAGATATAATTAAAAATCTTAAACTTATCTCAAGTAAAGAGTTACACAATATATACAGGATTGTTAAAATATCTTGGGTAACCTTATTGATGATAAACTTACATTTGTGCCTCATATTCATTTAAAATATGATATTCTCTTCAACGAAATTAGTCAGCTACAGCATACCGCTTGGGGTCTCCAATATACAGAGCGGCTTGTCTTACATAAGGAGCTAATACAGTCCCTGTATGGCTATGCGGTTGTTACCTATGTTACACGCAATCTTCTAAAAAATCTTAATGAACACCAGAAAAAAAAGTTTCTCCCAAGAATTTCGTCGCTATACAGAACAACACCTACATTCGCTGACTGTGTTATTAATAGGGTATTTTCATTGGATCTGTTTGTCATCGGTGAGACAATTACAAGCAAATGTCGAATTCTTAGTGATGTGAACTTGCTAACATTCCTAAAGTTATTAAACAATAGAATAATACAATCAGTAAGTGATAATGCCCGAATTAAATTTTACAAAAAATAAGCTTTAAAAAAAAAAAAAAAGCTTTGAATGTGTTAACAATAAAGCGACAAAGGAGATGGGATATAAAGTCTACTGGTAAGAAAATGTAACAACCCTTTTCCGATACAATAGAGAAAATGAAAATGAAAAAGCTAGACTTCTACAATTCGTGCTTTCTGATCGTTGTAAGTTTGCAACCTACTTGCAAGGTTTTTGCCTTGCTAGTGGCAGAAAAAACACCGAAAGAAATTATATTAAGAATAAATCTGGAGAAAACAAAGATTATGAAATACAGAGAAGATGCAGACAACGACATAAATATAAATTTAGAACAAGGCCTTGTAGAAAAAGCAGACACCTTCATTTACTTAGGTAAAAAATTTACAACTGGAAAAAACGGCCCTATACTGGAAATTAAAAGAAGAATACAGCTCGGGTGGATAGCTTTTGGCATAATGAAAAAAATTTTACAAAGTAAGATTAATCCAGCAAATCGTGCCGAACTTTTTAATCAGTGCGATGATACCAGTGCTGAGTTACGGAAACCTAGTCTCTAACAAGAGAATTGATTGATAAATCGGAAAGGCTGAAAAACGAATGGAGCAGAAAAAATTTAATTTTTTAAGTGCAAAATTTAAGTTTTTTTTCTCAAAATACTTAATATTGTAAAAATGCAAGATTTTTAATTTGCGTTTTTTGTCCTAAAAAAAAAAAAAATCAGTTTTTATATATAAAAAAACAATACATAAATTCAGTAATAAAATTATATACTTTTTCTCTGTAAAACTTTCCCTTTTTCTCCCGATAAACTAAATGTCATATAAAATGAATATCTATAGAAATTATCTACAATAAATCTAATTTATTGTGTTAAAAAAAATAAATGAATCCTTTCACGTACGTACTAAATAATAAATAAACATTCGACAAATCGATTAATAACAATTCTCTGTTCAAATATTGATCCCCACGCAACAAATTTTTCTATGTAAAGACGTTTTACGATCTGAAATATTCTTAATTTTAACAATATTTTATTTTTTACTTTTATTGTAAGTTAATATACGTTTTATTTTGAACCGTTTAAAAATGATTCAAAATAAAAACGAGTTTTAATCGATTGCTGATTTTATAAACATATTAGTATTTCTAAAAGTTTTATTCACTTTTTTCTAATCACATAAATAATTATGGAATTTTAAACATGCATGTTTAATCTGCATAAAGAAAAGAACTTGATCAAAAACATCGCATGAGTGCATCAAAATTAGCTTGAAAACCGCTATAGCGACAATATTGGCGCCATGCTGTAGATAATGCATTGTAAATATGTTTTTAATTTTTTTTAAAAAAACAATTATTTTTTTGCTACCTACAAAATTAAATTAATATATATATATATATATTTTTTTGTAGAAAAAAAAACCATCATGTTATTAATGAAAAATTACAAATTTTCAACGTGTATATATGTATACATATATGTGTATATAAAATTCCTTTATTTTAAAATACAATTTATGTAATATTCCGTTTGTTAGGGTGAGACAGTTGATTTTTTAGCATAATTTTAATTTTATTAGTCATTCATACGTACGCAGTAGGTTTTTTTTTCTTGTTTTTTACACATATATGATAATGAGTTTTTTCCTAAATTTTTTTTAAAGAAGGAGGAACCCCCATTCAAGATTAGTCACGGGCCCGGTAAATCCTTAATCTGACACTGAATAACACGAGTAAGTTGGCAAGAATATTCAAAGTAATGAGATAGTAAACAACTTGTGCAGAACAGATGGATACAGAAACAAAGATATTAAACTAAACTGAGAGGAATTCATACCTCAGATAAAATAAAAACTACAGCTAGAAATTAGAGCGCAGAGTGTAAGTGTATTAATTAAGATCAAAGGGAAAATATATCATTCCATCATGAACAAGATAGAGGATTATCCGTGGTTTAAGACTTCAGGGTTTAGAGCGAGATTATATGATTACAGTCTGTCGAGTGAGGTTAGGTCATCAGCGGACGCCATTTCATTTGACGAGAATAGAAACACGAGTAATATCTATTCAGAATGTGCATTTTGGGGGGGGGGGTCGATTTAACAAGCAGTGTGAGAAAATTAATAGAGCAAAAAAGGGTTGGTTAAATAAATTTTAAGCAAGTATTACACGTCACCTATATCCACATACTAAATTGTAAATAAGCACCAGTGTCCAAAGAATTTAAGACAGTATATTGTATTTATTTTTCAGATTAGCTAATGCTAAATCATAATAATGGAAAATTAACTCCCTATAGCTGTATAGACTGGTCAAAGGGCGAAAACTAAAAGAAAAAAAATAATAATTTTAAAAAAATTAAAATTTATTTGTAAAATAGTAAAGTTATTATTTTATATTTGCTTTTGTTTTCTTCTTTTTACATTTTTTATTTTTGTTTATTTTTTATATTTATATTGTATTAGTTTTATTTCATTTAATTTATTTTTTAGATGCCTTTTTTTTTCAATTCTGTGTTTTGTTTCCTATACTTACATTTAATATGCAAATTTTGTTTAATTTCTCAATTTTTATTTTATAATATTTTATAATAATTTAAGTTTTTTCCACTATTTGCGCTGTGTAGTGCATTTGTGGAATTTTTGCAATAATAATAATAATTAATTAATTTGATTTTATTTGATTACTATTATTATTATTATTATTATTATTATTATTATTATTGTCATTATTAATCTAAATAAAGCCAAATTTATCATCTACAGTCACATACCCCAATTTAAGCAGCATGGTTTCCAAATTTAATGGAAAAATTATGCTTCTCTAGATAGAGTACTGAAACAAAATATATGTCTAGATGTTCAACTGGACTAGAAATTGTTCCGGGATAAACATTCAATTTATTTTGCACCAAAAAGAAAAAAAAAAAATGAAAAATGAAAAATAAATCATACCATTTTACTACTTGAGAATTTTTTAAAAAAAAAAGACATCTTCGTAAACTACATATTACATTATAGCAGCCGTTATTAAGCTATGGGATCGTGTATTGGGCAAAGCCGTTGACTAACATTTAAAATATTTGATACAATTACAAAAGGACAAAATTGCTTCCTGGAAATTCGGATACAAACAATAATATTTTACATTTATCAAAACTTTATAAATCGCAAACTCATGTACGTTCCCTTGAGAATAAAACAAAGTTTAACATCTCTGCTGCTTAAGACTTTACTAGATCAGCTGGTGAAGAATTAGCAATATTGCCGAATTTTAACAAGTACCATAACCGAAATCAGTCAATGGGCCAACGCTTTAATCCATTATCCATTGATTACGAGTCCATAATTTCGTTAAAATTTTTTTTGATTTCGTTTTATTATTTTTTTGTTTTCTCTTTTTATCCCTTATGTGTTTAGTTTCACTTTTTGTTTTGAGTTTTGTTTCATTATTTTCCTTTACAATTAACTGCGTATGTCAGTGTAGTTATGTTAAATAAGTATCCGGTGTGTGTGTGTGTGTGTGTGGTGTGTGTGTGTATGTGAACATGTAGGTGTGCATGTTTGTACGTGTGCACGTCCGTATGTTTACATGCTCGTTTGTTCGCACATATTTGTATGAAGGTGTTCAGGTTTTTAGATGCATGCTAATTTATGTTTCGTATGCATGTGCGCATGCGTGTAGTATATATATATATATATATATATATATAAAGTAAAGCAAGTTCCATACCCTTGACAGGGCGTCGGAGATTATGAAGTTAACGTTTACAATGTACTAAGCCCAACGACACTAATGAGAGTAGGGGAGCGAGTTCCTTTCTCTCGGCCGCCTTTACTTTCCCAAATTTATCCGGTACCCAACTATTTCAGGCTGGGTAAATCTGGGAGCGATCTGTATCTGGAACTAAACAAATCTCGAAAATCCATGATACCTCTGATAGCCAAGCACCACTAGCCTATCATCTTGCCTTATATGCATATACATATATATATTTATTTTATTTATTTATTTATTTATTTAATTAACTTTTATTTCTATTATTATCAATAATTATTTTTACTTAATATTTTCACATTTAAATATTCTTTTCAATTTAGCACTTTCTTTCACTCAGTTATAATTATTTATTATGCATAAGAGTAATTTCATCGAATTTTTTTTTTTTTTTTCAAAAGCACAATCTTAATTAGTAAGTTAAATAATTGCTAATTATAATAATCTAAAATAAAATAACATGTGCGAAGTTTTGGTCCGTTGACCAAAGCCTCTAAAATAAATAACCGATTAGTACTACAGGAGGTCTTGTGGTTTGAGCCTCTTTAAACGTCGAAGGTCCTCATGTGTATTTAGTATTCGAGCCGCCTCAGGGTTGCTGTGCTGACGTAGCCGCTTCTCATGAGCAGTCGCGAAATCTTTGATTACTTCGCTGACTGATTTGACTCCAAGATCTCGATGAATGTCATCATTACGAGAGTAACGATACGCATTAACGATTGCTCGAAGGATGATACTTTGCTAAGCTTGTATTTTATTGCGATTGGATTGTTTCGTACATCCCCATAATGCTATTCCATAGATCCAGATCGGCTTGATAATTTGCTGGTAGAGGAGGCGTTGCAGTAGATGTCAAAAGTGGAATTCCTGCCAATGAGCCAATATAATTGAGATACTTTTTTTTTTAATCTGCTTCCTCTTCATTTTTACGTGGATATTCCATGAAAGCCCGGAGTCCAGGTACATGCCAAGATATTTGGCAGAATTATACTGTGGAATTGGCTGACTGTTTAAATATATTCTACTTGTGGGATCTGCACGCCTCAGCGTAAACAGCACGTGCTGCGATTCTGCTTCGTTTAACTTAATCATGCAGCGACACGATTTAAGGCGCACTGTAAATTATCATTTGCCTTTGATTCGTTATCACTTACAGCCATGATAGCCGTATCATCGGCAAACGTGGCTATAGTTGCACGGTCATCGATGGGCATATCACATGTATACAGCAAATACAATAATGGCCCCCAGCACACTTCCTTGCGGGACACCAGCCTGTATCGCGTAAAATGATGATTTTGCTTCTCCTTGCGCTACCCGAAACTGCCTACCCATTAGATAAGAAGTAAGCAGGCGACAGAAGTTACCTGGTGAGAGGTTACTAAGTTTTTCAATGAGGCCTCCATGCCACACTCTGTCGAATGCCTGGGCAACGTCCAGAAAGGCAGCTAAACAGTACTTATTTTCTTCAAAAGTTTTCTCTATAGTTTGTACTAGTCTATGGGCCTGATCGATAGTCGCACGATGGTCTCTGAAACCGAACTGATGATTTGGAAGGTCAATTAGTGGCTTCAGGCGCTTTAATAACAGTTTTTCGTAAAGCTTAGCGATGGATGTTAGTAACAAAATTAGGCGATAAGACGTCACTTCTTCTGCTGGTTTACCAGGTTCCTTTAACATAATAACTTCAGCCACTTTGAAGGCAGTGGGTACATATTCTAGTCTTATGGTAGCATTGAATATATATGCAAGCAGAACAATGGCTTTTCGTGGCAGTTCTTTTAAAGCACTCGGTGGTATCTCATCTATTAAAGGAGATTTTTTCGGATTTAGTCGTTTATCAATTTCCTGCGCTATCTCTAACGGAGAGAATCTTTTAATGACGCTATTTTCTTGAAAAGAAACTATGGGTGTTATATCTGGAGCTGTAGTTGTGGGTGTTATCGCTGGAGCTGTTTCATGCGGTTGAAATACTTGGAATAAATGCCGAGCAAACAACTCCGCTTTTTCGTCATCACTTCTAATCCGCATATTGTTCTCACTTAAGATAGGTGGAATACGGTTCGGTGGTCGTTTAATCATATGCGTTGCTTTCCAAAGAGAGTAGTTTTTATCAGCTGAGGGACTTATTAAGGATTGCATTCACGACTGCAAAAAAAGAAATTTGAGCGGTCAGGTGGCCTCCCGTTTCTCGTAGAAGTCATGGCATACAGAAGGTTTTATTTGGAAAACTTTTATTTAGGATCGGTTCGAAAAGGTTAAAGAAAACGAAATGGTTATAAATTGAGAATAAAAATTAAAAAAGTAAAAGAAAAAAATTATAATTTCTATGCTGATATTAAAACAATGACGAGCGTTTTTGTGGCAACAGCGATTAATCTTTTTATTTTCGTACAACTAGATTATAACTCAAGTGTACGTAGATCGACGTATTAATATCAGTTTAAAAAAAAAAAACAAAGATGGTCACTGCAAATTACGTAATCTTTAAATTTCACGACAAAGATGTATATATTTTTACTCGCATAGCCGGGGTTGGAAAGGTATTTCCCACTGCTAAATCAACCCGTATCCCATATTAACTCTTACGCAATAAGAAAAATTAATCACTATTATCAGTAACACACTAACATCAGCATTAAAAGAAGGTGTGTTTGTTGGTTATTCAATTTTATTACTTTCAAAAACAGAGCGAAACCTGATTAATACGGTGTTATCGCCGATGACTCGTGGACTTTTCCGCTAATGACAGGGTTGCATCTAAAAATATCGAAATTCCTGCGCTGTTGTTCGATTTTGAATTAATTTTTAATTACATAATGAGTTATTTAGTTTGAAAAAATGGAATACATAATTTTCCAGGAAAATAAGTGTATTTGATTTCCGTCTATTATGAATTAAATTTATTTGGAGTAAAAGTTTTAGAAGAGTACTTTACGTTGTTGTACATTAAATTCACGCCAGGTATCGTATTTGAAGCGAGCCTGCTCCGAACGGAAAGCAACCAATCGTATTTATTTTAATATTATCATCAAACGTCTTCTAGAGAATAACTGTAAATAATATTATTGCAATTAAAAATCTTTAACACGAAAGTTTTTTGTTATTCCGATAATCGTATTCATTTTATCCCAACATGTTCCCCGAGGATTAATGTTCCATATTCATGAGAAACAGTGATGTATAAAGTTAAAAATATAATTTTATTTTACGTGCTCTCTGGAACATGTCGGCATAAAATTAATGTGATTATTTTAATAATAAAAATCTTCTGCGTTAAGTGTTTTTAATTGCAATAATATCAATTAATCGTACTTATATTAGGCATCGCCATTACCTCCTTTTTTTTTTCTTTTTATTTCCTTTATTGCGAAATCATGCCTAGAATTTTAATCGAACTTTTTATTACCGTCACTTTTGCGTGTACAGATTTGCAGTGCACACTTTAAAAAAGAACACCTAAACATTTTTACCGTGAAGTTTAATATAATTTTGAAAGACCGGGAAAAAAAAGAGAAGTATGTATGATATCAGTCGAGAGTCTACAGAAATTAAATAATTTACTGTATTTGTTCTAAACATAAACATATTTCGGTATCTTATTAAAATGTAGAGAATTTTTTTTATAATAAATCCGATAATACATACCTTTATAGTAGTTGACTGACATCACTTCAACCACTATATATATATATATATATATATATATATATATATATATATATATATATAAGTATGTATTATCGGATTTATTGTAAAAAAAAATTTCTACATTTTAATAAGATACCGAAATATGTTTATGTTTAGAACAAATACAGTAAATTATTTAATTTCTTTAATTTCGCAACTTTGCCCATCTACAAATTTTGCTTTCTCAGAAGCTAAATGTTTGAAAAGGAAAAAAAAATTTCAGATACTGAACGACTTTAGCAAAAACAAGAATTTATTTTCATTTTACTTATGGCGGGAGAACATAATTTTTAAACTTTCAACGGCTTCTAGTTATCGAAAAGTTTTACGTTCTTTGTTACGGCTTTATGGAAAAATAAAAATATGTCGCATTATAAAAGTATCATGAAAAAAACAACGATTGTACAATTTCTTTATTTTTATTTCTTTAAACGAAAATATTTATGCAAGTAATCTTAATTATACTTTAATTATTCTTTCGCAACGAATATACATTTAATATGTCTAAGTTGCAAAAAAGTACTGCTTTCATTACTTACCGCACATCGAGTTTCATTTATAAATAATGATTAACGTCGCTTAAAAAGGCTAAATAGTTGAAGAATAAGTATGTTATATATTTTTGTTTTACACTCTGTAGCAGTTGTTATAGGATCATTTTGGACTTCCAAGAAAATCGTTAAAATTTGAAATGTGTTCATATAGTAAATAAAAGAAATCAGAATTTTAATTATTCATAAATATTAAAGTATCACAATTCTAAACGGAAACATTAAATTTAAAAAAGAAGATTTTAAAGCTGAAGAAACGAAAAAGAATTACGCATTGTTGACGCAATATTTGTCCCCGCAGCTCCTATAAAAAATAAATATTAAGGCGAAACGCAAAAATAATGTGTTTGGAAAGAACCACATATTATTCGCAAACTCGCTTATATGGTGTGCATGTTCTCATTACGTTATATCAGTGCAAAGGGACTAATTATGTGGATTTATACAATAATTATCTGTGAAACTTGCGTTTTACAATATCCGGTTACTGTAATTGTGCTTCGACTGCTTAATTTATTTTCATTTAATAAATTATATGAGGGAGTGTTTTATAAATATCATTTTAAAAAATAGGTATATTACGAAAGATTTTAGAATTAAAAAAGAATAACTTATGAATATGTTCGATTAATTCTAAAAATCCAAGTACTACAATTACTATTAAACAATCTTCAATGAATAATGGAAATGGCAAAAAAATTTAATTAAATTCTACGCGTGTCTCGACTATATATACATATATAATATTTCTGTGGAAGAAAGGTGAACGATAGTTTTCAATTTTTGACGTAAAGAATAAAGATTTTCTTAAGAAATAGATCGGCTATGCGTTTATGCTGTTCATTGAAAAATCCTTTACTCGAAATATGAACGATTTTAATGAAAAACTGATGAACCACTTTGCGTCGCAAAAGCATAGAAGAATAAAACTTGCATAGTATATTAAAAGAAGATATGTTCAATACTTATTGGTTACTTTTCTAGGGAAATAAAATTCACATCCCCTTATTTAAGGTATCACTAACCGACACTGATTGTTAGCAATAGATGTATCATTACACCGCGTTAAACTAATTTCAGTGATTGTATTTTGTTACTTTTATCGAGGCAACACTGATATTATTCATGTCGAACACTGAAACGACTATTCGAAAATCTAAGTAAAGCCTGATAATTAAAATTACTGATTTAACCACACTTTCTAATCAAGTGCGCTACATCATTTACTATGGACGGATTGGAATGTAACGAGGATATACTAGCCGGAAAGTAATTTAGAATCGCGATTAGTTAAACCTTCCGTGATTAATCATTAAAATGTTTCTTATTGCTTTTCCCGGGTTTTATTCACGTTTACAAAAAACAGTATCCAACGAATGATTAAGAAACCGGGAATTGTCGAAAGTTCTTAATTATTATACCTATCCAACGTTAAGTGAATTTTTTTTACTAACAACGAAATCGATATCCCAAATTGGTACTTTAAAGTTCAACCTCCAGTCTTTCATATTATATTTAAAAATAGCTAAACTTAATCATAAATAAATATTTTAGATTTCATCTTATTTCACTTAAAGTCGGTAAATATGATTAGGAAATGCGAAAATTTTATTAATATATTTCAGACGTATGTGAGAAATATAATTTATACATTTATAAAGTATCAATTCGGACCGATTATCCTCCACAATAATACCGGTTCGACTATATCCGTTCAAATATTTTTGCTTAACGTAACTGTCGTATTTATGGTATATTGTTCCAATTTCATCACAGCTACACTACTACCGCTGAAGTTATTATTGCTGATACTCTATAGGTAGTGCTACTTTTTTCCCCCTCGATTGGTTTTTTGTTACTTTTTTTTTTTCTAGAAATCTAAATATGTATATTGTAAAAGTTTTTTATACTTGCGTGTACATTCGTAATTTGATTGGGCAATTGCCGATGCACATTTCATAAGAGTACTTTACGTTTATCAAGACATATTCGAATTTTGTTGATGTATAGCTGTTAAGGTTGGCAACAGTAATTACGGTGGTTAACCAACAACTCCTTAATATTTATTATACGTTTGATGAAAAATGAACAAATACTAATGAAACCAGTCAAATTATTACTATTCAAAGTTAATGAATTATTAAATTTTCTCGCATCAGTTATCAAAATTTCACTCGGTAAAAATAAAAATAAGTTCGAACTTCTTCTTAGGTGATTTGAAAAAAATTAAAATCTACAGCGGATATTTGCGAAATAAGAAAAGGCCATGTTTCGGTTGCATTTATTTATGTTTATTAGTCAAGCTTAAAACATGATCGTTACTGTTTATATCACATTAGGCATGTTTATCATATTTTATTACCCGCTGTTTGAACATTTATTAATTGTTAGTTCGTTCAAATTTGTCACTTTCATGTTTATTGTCTGTTCACATTTTTTTTTCTATTATACGTAATATATCTAATCTGTTAATTTTTAAACTAAATTTTTGAAGAATTTTTTCCTATTTTTACCTCTCTTTTTAATTTATCAACAATTACTATCACTACATCATCAATAA
Source organism: Icerya purchasi (assembly GCA_039619475.1). NCBI lineage: Eukaryota > Metazoa > Arthropoda > Insecta > Hemiptera > Monophlebidae > Icerya > Icerya purchasi. The sequence continues at coordinate 53,568,114 of CM077116.1, read as the reverse complement.
AGGAGATGGTCTTCCGATGTGTTGGTAATATCTGTAAATTCTAAAAAATACTATGTTTCATAAATTCGGCCCCACAACCGAACCTTATAGTGCTCGCATTAAAAATAACGAACGTAACCGTCACTAATGGATAAAGTAAGTTTTCGGACTGATCTAATATAGAATCATAGGTGATACAGGATCAGACATGAAATTAAGAAATTTATTATTCACTGTTTATTTTTTTTTTTAACTCTCATATTTGCATTAAGTTTGTAATACGGAGGTTTTGTTCTTAATGTTCATTTAGGGCTTCCGTATTCGTTTTTGTTCATTAAACAGTTGAAGAAAATAAACTATTAAATTTCCATTCCGCTTAAAAAATTTTTGAAGAGGCTAAATTTTGATGCAAGTCCCACTGCAGATAGGCCAGCCTAGTCAACATCTTTTCAATGAATCAATGGAAAATGTACATTTTTTTATGAAATAATAATAATAATAATAATATATTTCATTTTAAATACTGACGCGTTTCGGAGTTGATAGTTTCATGATCACAGTATATAATAGTACGATTCTGCTAAAATACTATAGAGTACAGCGGGAAATGACAAAAATCAAATGTTAGTTCTTTCGAAAACCGATATGGCTCCTCTATATATTCGTCGATCTTATCTTGGTTATCGTTTCTTGACAAAGCGACTTCCTATTTCTTTGTCTAATTTTAATAACTATTATATTTCTGGGCCACTTTTCTCCTAGGAAAATCTGTATTCTTTCTCATATGTATGCAAACGACTTAATCGTTTTTCGCTCCTTACGTTTTTTCTTTTAACAAACTCCCTTACTTCACGCTTAATTATTCCAATTTTCTGCACCCTCCTGAGGTGTTTTCTTTTTCCAAATTTTCACAAGAACTTACCGGCACATGTAGTCAGACATGTCATTCAATCTTTACTTCCTTTCCACACTGTTATCTTTACTGGTGGGTCCAGCACATCGGTACAGGAGTTGCCGTTTTGGTCCCATCTATCAGCTATTTCGAATCTTTCAAACTGCCTTCTTTCTGATAAATATTTAAAGCTTTCACAGTGAATGCTCGTAATAAATTTCTTTTTAAACACTATTGTTTCCGAAAATCATTTATTATGCCTTCTTCTGATTTATCTTTACCGCGGAGTCTACACACCTATCCCTAGTGCTATCGAATACATCACTTACACTAATGGTACTAATACATTTCTGCTAGTCTCAAATTCTAAGGGAGTTCTAATGTCTCTGCCGCAGCATTCCTCAGACTTCATAATTCTACTGATTCATTCTCTTCTTGCTATATTGTGATACGAATTGCTACTTCGAGTCCCTCTTTCGGAGCGCTATTGATACGACTTACAACTTCGTCCCTGTTACGGTTCACTTGATACAGTTAATGTTGATGAAATGATTTTTTATTATCTTCCCGTTAATGCAAATAGTTTATCGTGATTGCATTTTATAAGTTCTTTTCATACGAGATTCTTCTCTTTTTTTCTTTTTTTTATACGAGCATTAGGCTTTTATTTTATCTAAAGTAATTTAAAATAGAAAATAGAAGTAGAATTTAAAAAAATATAAACAACAATTCGTTTTCGATCCCGCCCCGAAGCGGCGGAATCCTCTCCGCTAGAGATATCACGAAGTCGATACCACGTGTTCAATAACCAAAACTTTTACCAAGAAATAAACTTATAATTGACGGAAAAGTTCACAAAAAACTGACAGGACGGCAATCCTGATACATGTACTCGGCCACGATAGAAAAAAATAACAGAAAATTTATCTTTTAACAAAATTAACAAAAAAATTAATTAAGCGGCATGACGCGTATTCGTTTCGATACACGTGCGACAGCGACCAGATATGTCACGAACACCGAACGATCGACGATTAACTCTAAACTGAAACTAAAAAACGGTAACCAAAGGCTACGCAGAAGTGTTCTTACAGAAACTTCTGCGTAGATCCCCCCACTAACTACCCTGCCTGACTTTTGGCGGAATACATTTGAAATCTATGCTTTGGCTCAAGGTCATTCGACACACAGTACGGATGCGCGCTTTCGCCGCAAGCACATGTCACTGCCTAAGTCCTCGACCACTACTACTGCACAGACACTAGTGTAGTGTATCGTCCCGGTACAACTGATCGAACGAACAGGCACGGGATTTTCCGTTTTGGCCGAGTAAGCATACTTGACAAGGCAAAGCGACGGCTAAAAAGAACGATGCCCGTCAGATCGTGAATTAATGACGTTTCGGGGAGTATTTTTATAACTCGGACATCGTCAAAAAATAACGCTGCAAATACCGAATCCGTATCAATTGTATAGCGATCGTTCCATACAAATTTATTTCCTATGGACCTCTAGCCTTGTTGACATTGAGAGGAACGAACTGGCTGATTCGTTAGCACGATCTGCCGTTCAGACTAATCAATTTCTATCCGACTTTTGTTCTTATAGTATTAGTGTTCTTTTCAGGGAGAGTCATCGTAGACTATGGCACGGTATTTATTCCTTTTTATTCTCTAACCCTGAATCCTTTTATCTCCATAGACAACCTCACCTTCCTTTTTATCCTTGGTACTACGACTTCCTTCATCTTTTGCACTTTCTTATCTCTTCTATCTGTAGGTTTCGCCTTGATCATAGTCGGTTTCCTGCATCCTCTTTTCTTTTTTCTATGTCTTCTTCTCCTTTTTGTTTTTTTTCTATACTGGTGCTTCTGATTTACTCTGCGAATCAAATCACATCCTTCTTCGAGTGCGCGTCTATAAGAACGCTCTCACTTTTATAGTCAACTCTTGAAACTTGGTTTACCTGCTCCATATAATGCTTCATTTATTCTGTCACTTCCATCCCCAGCAACTATTATTCCTATTATTGCATTTTTCATTTATTCTATCTCTAGTAGTAGTAAGTTCTAATTCGCTTCTCCCTCTCTCTCATTAATATAATTTAATGCTGGATAATGCACTAGACTAAAAACTAAATAAAGTCATATATTGACTTTATTTAGTTTTTTTTTTAAATTTAAGACTAAGGTGAGATTGGGTATTTAAAGGCGAAAACGACTACCCGGTGAAAAAATAGTTTTCAACACAATTTTAGATCTACGCTCCTCTTTCGCTACAAGGAAAATTTATTTACACGAAAGTTTTGAAAGAAAACCCTTCACAAATTCCGGTAAATACGAAAAGTACACTGCGCACGTTTCTCATTCACTTTATTCCGTAATCGTCACTTTAATTTAAATTTTCATCCGCGCCTTAGTACTTTGAAAAAAGGCATGGCGTGAAATTCACAATCTATAGTTTACATATTCCACTTGCCTTAACAATTTCCTGATACCTATATTGTGTTAGGCTACAATTATCACTATGAATGAGTTTTGCGCACAAATTTTACATCGTTCACCGAGTAAATATTCGGAAGAATTTCCGAATAATTTCAATATGCAATTAAACAGTCAGAAAATAAATGGAAACACGTGCAGTTTCGTAGGCACCATTCGCGATAATGTCTCTCCGGAAAATTTTTAATTTTCTCAATAGATGACACAGAGAAACGTAGCGGGTGTAATAAATTCAAAAAGATTTATGATTGGTTGCTTGTTAAAAATAATGAGAGGCGCGAAAAACCCTAAATAACTCCCATCAACTCCTTTAATCGATGAAAAAAGTTAGTAGAAAGAAATATAATTAGTTATGACCGGAAAACCATCGCAAGTCACGATGACGTAATTAATTTTAACACATTTGGCAAATTTGTATGAAATTTTACATGGAATATGCACAACCAAAAATAAACGTGTGAAGTGGAATAATTAATATCGTATAAAAAATGAGCAACTTAAAACATAACGAACTTCATGTGTTTAGAAGAAATTTGAATTGCATAGGGCCTAATAATACCGACGTTAGACATGGAAATTTACATTAAAACATACCGAAATTTGCTGAAGTAAAAGATACAGAACATATTAGCTGATTGCAGAAAACAATGATAGCAAAAACGTTTTACAAAAAATAAACGTTAATGTGTGTCTCGAGGGAAATCAAATATATTTATTGACAATTTAATTAGGAAATATTTTGAACATCCCCAAACGGCAACCAATAAATCGATTCAAAGTAATTTGCTTACTACGCGCTGATTTATTAAATTTAACATTGAAACGGCACAATCATTTTATATTATACTATCAGATGATAATCGAATGGGGAAGGTAATAAATTTTATATTCGCAAATCACCTGGCTGAGATGGTGTGTAAAATCTGGAATACAAAAAAAAAAACAAAACAAAAAGATATTAATCTCAGTTTTAACTTTTTAATATCAATAACAGATAACGCTCCTAAACATCTAAGAAATGAATCAGAATAAAACAGCACGTCATTTAATGCAATCGATACGGATTTAAAGAGTCGATGATATCTTGGTGAAATCTTTCATAAAAAAAGAATTAACGAATAGCTATCGATTTATCATAATATTGGTAGCGGGGGGCAGGGAGGGGCAGCTGCCCCCCCCCCCGGAGCCTTGAAACTTTTTAATCAACTGGCATTGATGAATATTCATAGGCGCGTAATCATGGACAATCTGGAAAACTTATGTTTTAATTAAGATTTTATTCTTGTTTAATAAAATATTAAGCCTTTACAAATTATAAATTTTATTTTTCCTATAACTCATATTCTCTTTCTATCATCTTGTCTCCCCCTGGCGGCTGGCAACTCATCTTGCTCCTCCTTAGCTCATCGGCTGGCGACGTCCTTATTCTTCGTTAATCTGACCAAAACATTTGGCTTTTAATAAACTATCAAATGAATTCAGAAGCTGCTGGAATAAAATCGAATCAAATAAGCGGCCAAGGAATTATCTGATAAACAGGAAAATTACCTGAAGAAAATACAAGCCGTGAATATATATATATGTATATATAAAATGTAAAAGAGCTTTTATGAGAGGATATGAATAGTTTAAGGAAATGAGCACGAGGCAGGAAAGCGAAGTAATGACACAAAAAAAATGCAAGATAACATACAAAATTTTAATGGACGTGGAATTTGTACACACGGGGTGACATTTTATCTACAAGTCAGACTGTATGGTCTAATAATTTAAATAAAAAAAATAAATAAATAAAAAAAAATTAAATATCTGTAGATTACTTTAGACAGATCTCTTGAATCATATATGAAATCTTTCATTAGCTAACGGATTGGAATAGAATAAAACAAATCCTACCCTACAAAGTCTTGCGATTGTGTACTATATTGTATTAATTTATAAACCAAATTTTGTAATGTATACAAAAAAATAAATAAAACAAATTAATTTCAGAAAAATAATTGTTTGAAAGTAACAAATGCTCGGTGTAGCGTAAAATAAAGTAGCCGGAGAGATATTTTTTAGGACTATCGGTTGCTGGAATAAAAAACCGGGAGATTCCAAGTTGTAATAAAAAGTAATGCAATTATAAAGTGAATAAATAGTCGCAATTAAAGAAATATATCGTTTAATTGACATTAACATATTTCTTTAATCGTGATTGTAACTGAATTTTGGAGTTTGGAATTAATTAATAAAATGAGAACTGGTACAAATAGTATTACATCTGTCCAAGAGAACAAATCAAAAAGTTAATGATATAGACAAAATGGTAAGAATGAAGTTAATGTCTAAGGACAAAAACTTGTATGTGCGCATGTGCTGCCATCTAATTGTATCGCAATGAATCTCTTCTTTTCTTATCGTGCAGGTACGTCCATAGAAATATGTGAATTCTATATCTGTTCATTACACATTGTTACATTCGTTTGTGTATCACTACTTCGAAGTTTGCCGAACACACGTTCGAATATTTTTCATTTGATTCTAAGTAGCAGCGTGATTCGAACCAGACCTGAACGAAATACCACCGCCTAACCAACTATGCCATGGTAGCTGACTGATTCCAAATTTAATTACATATATGCTTTTTATATTTTCCATATATATACTTGTGTCTGCAATCGAAATTTTTCATTTTTCTCAACATATACTATAATTCGAAGTACTTGTTCGAATTTTTTATTTTCACTTAATTATAAAATCGTGTTGTTGTAAATTTATATTTATAAAATATACACATAAATTTCGTAACTTATAACGAGAAAAAAATAAATAAAAACTTATAATATGTCACCTCAAGCGAGGTACGTGACTAAAAATATTTAATACTTTTACTTTGCAAGTTTTACGGAATTATCCCCTTTTTAAAGCAAATGTTTTAGTGATTAAAATCTTCTACGTCATCACCGAGTTTTAAACTTTTTTTACATGCTCTAATATATTACAATTGTTGCATAAAATCCACTTTCACTAGTTCTGAAATGTTAAATAAATTTACATAATGAAGACCAACCGTAATTATTTAAAATTAAACACCAACGCGTTTCGAAGTCAAAGCTTCACGATCACGGAATGTTTATAAATTAAAATTACGTTATGACGGCGAAATAAACGAAAACAATTAAAATAAGGTCAATTCAGAAAGACGATTGTTGGAAATTTATTTTAAAAATTTGAATAGTTCGATGCATGATCAACAAATAAACATTTATAAGTTAAAGAAAACATTGAATCGTCAAATACGACATTAATTACAATGTACGAACAAATTCACATAACTTATCCCAAGTAGTCTTATTAATTATATTATTTATGTTTTTGCGTGTTAATTTAAATATTAAATAGGGAATTATTGTGAATTAGGAAATTACGATTAAAACAATTATTTCGATATTTATTAATGTAATAACTTTCGACGGAAACCTAGTAATTTATAATTTTTATTTTTTGTTTATAATTTCTAAACGTTTATTAATATCAAAGGAGAGTGTATGTACATATATCACTGATAATATGTTCAACTACTTCGATATATTCATATTTTATTATGTTTGTATGCTCTTGGTATCTCCTTTTAAAATTCCTTTTTGGTTTGTCCTGTATATACATATATTTTAGCAAGTGTTGCATGTTATTTTATACATTCCTGATTGGTTACATTTATTATTCTTATTGTTATTGATACGGCTAACGTTTATTAAATTATACAAGTTATATTGTTGGTAGTGTATGAAATTTTAAATACTCAGTTAAAATTATCAGTTATTTTATATGTGCTGCGGTTATTGGAAGTGAATAATATCAATTTTTTATTATTGTTTTTATTAATAGATTTTTTTAAGTATTCCATTTTTTTGAACACTTGATATATAAATTATCAGTTAAACGGTGATTACTGCAAATTTTAATTTTTTTTAAATCATCTAAGAAGAAGTTCGAACTTATTTTTATTTTTACCGAGTGAAATTTTGATAACTGATGCGAGAAAATTTAATAATTCATTAAGTAGTCAGTAAATCTTCGTTCTGGGACCTCTGACGTCACAAACCCCAGAACTGTGTGCAGAGGGAAAAAAGTAACCCAATTTCTTGCACGGGCGCCGAAAATTCACCCAAGTTTCCCCAATTTTCCCCAAATTTCCCGCAATTTTTCGCAATTTTCCTCAATTTTCTACAAATTTCCCCCAATTTTCACTGTACAGGTTCCGCGCATTTCCGATAGTTCGAACCAATTATAAATTAACCCAAGTTTAATAATTAATACCTGAAACTAACCCAAGTCCCCGCCCACCCCTCCTGTCTACAGCGTTACCGCGATCTTTTTAATTAATTTCAAGGTCTAAGTATATGTAATATAAAATTAACCTAAGTATATATTTTTTTTATTATTTATAACCTTACATATATGTTCGTATTCGTTCGTGCGTCAAGGTCACCGACTCTGTCCAGCTCTTCCATGCCCCCAAATTATACTTAAGCCGATGACCACAGGTCAACTTCGTTCATCTGCGTATATAACCAGCTTTCACCAAAGGAATGTGGTTTTTCCGAGTCATCCCACACATTTTTTTTATTTCTTTCGTCTTATATTTTTATTTTAATCTCTAGCCCAATCCGCAACCGTTCATAACCTCGCGGCCAATCAATTTAAATCATTAATTTTTCTATTATTATATAATTTTTATTTTTATTATAACTTCTCTCTATGTAAATATATGTCTATATATTGAGTCGATAGAAAAAAAAGATCGTTAAATCTCATCTGCGTTATTTCTTAATGAATTGAAAAATAAACTATATCCTAATATATACATCGAATACACGTTTTTATCATTTATTCTTTTTTTTTTTATTTTTATAAGTATTTTTCGAGATATATACGACTTTGTCTATGAGATGTGATGAACATTTGTATAGAGCGACAGGTAAAAAACCTGCTAAATAACGAGATGTAGTATGTTTAAAGAAAACGCGTATTTTTCTTATTTATACATATATTTATTTTCTAAATCTTTTTTACATTATTTCATATAAAATGTATGTAATCTTATTACAATATAATAAATATTATTCATATAGTTACATTTATTATTTCATAAACTTAAAATTTTGATTGTACTATCGTTGATAAAATATTCCCAACTTCCTTTTGTACTGCTTCCTCTTGTTCCTTACGCTGAATAGTCGAATCGATATTATGTAAATGTTCATCTAAATTAGCAGTTTTACCAACTAGTTGTGTCGTATCTACAACACGATGTACTTTTTCCTTTTTAATTTCTTCACGAAGATTATCTAGCATCCTATTATACCGTTTTTCTATTTCTTCACGGTATTGAGCAATTAATTCCATAAAATGTTTTTCTATTTCTTCGCGCTGTTTATCCAGTACTTCCTTAGTAATATATTTATCCAACAATACGGTCACTTTTCCGCTTAATTCGTTTATTAAACCTCCAAGTATACCAATCGTGCCTTTCACATCATTTTCATGCTTTGAAAGTTCATTCGAAACCGTATTTAATTTATCCGATAATTTTTGTATCTTCTCGCTACTTTCTAATGTTGCAAGAATAGATTTTAATCGCTTATACGACAACACTTCCGTTTCAATAATCTCATTACCCACAGTGCTCACATTTACCAATCGTTTTCCTTTAAAATTATAATTTCCGCTCGAATCCAATTCAATATTAGCAGGCTCAGCATTTCCTCCTTCAGGTACATATTTTCCACTTTTATGCAATGGCATTATCATATACTTACAATATTTCAACACTTTAAATTAAATAAATTATAAAAAACAAAAGAAAAAATCTCGAGAAAATCTATATTTATAACAAAATCACATTTTTTTCTCAGATTCTGAGGCAATATGCTGCTGCATTTGTGTTTCTAGAGTAATTAATCTATTGTAAAGGTTATCTACAACCCAATCATGTTCTCTAGTAAAACTTTTCTGTAATCTATCGAGTTCTCCTCTATTATTTACAAGCACAGCATCAAAACGTTTTATACTATCGTCAATCTTATTAGTTGCTGTATCTAGCACAGTATCCAATCGTTGAATAGTTTCGTCAATCCTTTTATCCGCTGATGATATTTTATCGCTAAATTGTTGTATATTATTATCGATCTTTGCATTCTGAATTTTTAACACTTCATATATCGTTGTCTTTGTGGTTTTTAATTCACTATCAAGTTTTTTATCTGTTTCTTTCACGAAGTCTAGTTCACTCGAAAGAATCTTCACCCGATCGTCTATACTTCCAGATTTTGAAAGATATTCATTTTTACTAGTCTCAATACGTTTTGCTAAATTACTAATATCTGCATTCATTATATCATGATCGTATTTATTTTTCAAAAATGCTGAATTAGTTTCCTCTGTAATTATCTGTTTTAAATTATCGATCTTTGTTTGAACTTCACTCATAATTACTTCCTGCATAGACCCCTGAATATCGCCCAATTGACCCAATGTGACTACATCTTTTGTTTCAATACCTTCAGCTACATTAATTATTCGTCTTCCTAAAATGTTGACATGATCGCCGGATAAGTTAATTTTTTCCATAAGCGCATTTATCATGGCTGCTTTGAAGATATCAGTGTATAGAAGAAATTTCATCTGTTTGTAAGATATCGCTTCAGACTCTGCAGGATCGTGATATATCGTACTAACATTTAGTATTCGTTTTCCTTTAAAATTATAATTTCCACTCGAATCCAATTCGACAGTTGCACCCTCGCCAATTCCACCATCAGGTATATATTTTCCATTCTTATGAAGCGGCATAACTAAACGTTTACTAATAAACTATTATCGATCCAAGAATTATCTGAACTCGGGAATCCTAACCACTTAACCAACGATTTTCTACCTTTACGTTGAATAACACGTTCCACCAAGTATACGTCGGGGTAAGATGTTTTTTGTAATTCTTCAGCATAAAAAGTACCAACTAACGGTTTACCGGTTCTATCTTTTAACGTATACGTCATAGGAAAAGTAGAATTCACTGTATTTATAGTAAATATTTCACCAGTCCAGTTAGGAGTATAGCCTTTCTCTAATAATGTTTTAACTTTACTAATACGAACTACATCACCAGCTTTAAAAATTTTTGATTTGCTTGGGGGAGAGAATCGTTCATCATCTTTACTACATTCTCTTGCAATATTTTCTGCAACTTGTCTTTCAATGGTCTTATTTACATCAGCAGGTGCAAATTTTATCGTGCGGTGTATTTTCGTATTATATTTTTGGGTAAGCTCGGACAAAACTTGTAACCATCGTTTATTACGATTAGCAGTAAATTCTTTCCATATCCAATTCTTTATTGTACGATTAAAACGTTCTACAATACTCGCTTTAAGCGGTGAATGGGTGCTGTACAAATTAATATTATTCCGATTTAAAACGGCCCGTACTTGAGGATTATAAAACTCTGTACCCTGATCTGTTTGCAAATAATTAGGAGCATCAACACCTCTTTCACTTAAAATTTTTTCTAACGCTTTAGCAATTACCGATCCACTCTTTTTCTTTATAGGAATGGTCCACGCATATTTAGAAAACGCATTTATTACAGTTAAAATAAATTTATATCCTCGATTAAATCGTGCGTATTGCGACATATCGATCAAATCAGCTTGCCATAAATCATTTAAACCGAAAAGTTGTACACATCGCGTCGGGTAACGTTTTCGTGCAGGTTTATGAAGTTCATCAACTATACTACGTTGTAAGGATTTTGATGTAGATGTTTGTTTCGTACGCATATTTTTTTCTAATACTACTAATCAATAAGGTAACTGAATATATCCTTCTTCAGCCAACTCTTCCTCGATCGCTAAAATTTCGTTGTCTACACCTGTATTACCACTTTGTTTAGATGCGTGTAATAACTGTAATCGTTCAACTAATTCATTCGGGTCGTTCCAATACTCAATTCGCGGTCTTTTAAGACTTATTCCAGGCACAGGAGAAGTTTTACGGTTAGTTATATATTTTTCATAACCTTTTCCGCTACGTACTTCAGATTGAAATAACGGACGTATTATTTTCTTATATTTCTGATTGGGAAGTCCTTTCAACGCACCATTACCACGCAAATGAGCTCCAGTAAATTCTAGTAATTGTTTATATATCTGTAAATCATCAATATTATAATCAATTTCATCTACTTTCGACTCCAATAGCAAATTCATTACTCCTGTAGTGTATGGGAATTTAGCACGATTAACACCTTTTCCTAAATATATTTCTCCACGATCTTTGTTCCACGAAATTGTTGTTGTACCCAACATATACTCATCTGCAATAGGATTATACTTTATTCCAAAAATTATATCTTTAGGTATAGGATCATCTCCATCAATACGAAAAGAACCCATTTCACTTAGATTAAACTGTTCATTTTCAATTTCTTCATCTATATCTTTCTTTGGAGTACTATGTTCTAGTTTTCGCTTTGTAACCAAAGATCTAAATATTTCATCATCATCTTTTTTCATACCCTTTGGTTTTTGTATTGCTTCTCGAATCTCTGACAATGGTTTTGTAATAGGTTCAAACACTACAGCTGAAGTATTTGTAATAGATTTAGACACATTCTTTAACGCATTATATTTATTCATTATATCTGTGCGTATCTTTTCCAATTCAGTTTTAAGTTGTAATTCATCCTCGATATTTCTTTTAACGCTATTCATTGCCATCTTTTTCGTCTTCAATCACTATAAACTCGTCAAAACCACGACGAAACCGTCCTTTATATAGTTCACTCTCCTTATCAATCACTAAAAATCCGTGTTTATTCTTCCAGCACGTAGTACAAAGTTTCTTAAAAGTCTTATACGAGCACATACCATTAACATGTTCATCATATATATGCCGTATATTTATATCATCTTGAGCAAAGACAAGTATGAAATTGGCATTATCACGTATCATATGTTTAGGAATCATTACATATGTTTGACACAAATAGAAACAATCTACGTTTTTATGACGACCCATTGAAAAGTATTGTTTTACAACAGGTTGATCTCTGCACGTTGGTATATCGTCAAATATAAATACAGAATTCTGATTAATCGTGTCTGGCGTTATTAAATTTACATCATCGACAAATGTTTGATAATCAATCTCAGGTGTGGACTTATATATCGTATCTAACAATTTATATTTAGGTTGATATAAAGAAGTACTATATATGTAGACATTTTCATAACGCAGACCATTCGGGTGTGTTAATAGCGTAAATAAAGAATTTGTCTTTCCACAACCACTCGGACCAATAATTAAACATCTTATATTATTTGGAAACAACGATCCATGTTTATATCGTTCTAATGTATCACTACCTTCTACTAGTGTTAGCACATTACTTATAGGTAATATAGTTGATTGCTTTACAATTTTCATTATAGCTTATATATTCACTTAATAAGCACCATCAACACAGACTAAAAAAGTATAAATACACCTATATATAGCGGTAAAACTCGCAGAGTCGTGTGATAAAAAGTATATATATAGAAAATTATTTCTGAATATGGCGAGAAAACAACGGAAAGTTAATGTGTTAAGAAAGAAAATAAAACGTGGTCGCGGTCTTGGAACTGTGTTGAATAGAGTTATAGATAACCTTCCATTTCAGTTGCATTATCCTGGTTATAATTATTTAGGACCTGGTACAAAGTTAGATCGTCAACTAAGTCGTGGTGTAACTGGTATAAATCCATTGGACGAAGCTGCTAAAGATCACGATATAGCATATAGCAAGTATTCTGATAATAAAAATCGAGCTGAAGCGAATAGATTATTAGAAAATAAAGCCTGGGAACGTGTTAAAGCATCAGATAGTAGTCTCGGTGAGAAAGCGGCTGCTTGGATAACTACGAACGCTATGAAAGTAAAACGTAAATTAGGAGGTGGATGTCGTTCTGGTAAAAAACAAGCTGCGAAACAGAAAACTAAATCGAAATCCTCGAAAAGAAAAACCTTATATTTCAGAGATGTGTTAAATGTAGCGCGGAAAGCTGTTCGTAAAGAAAAAACCCTTAAAGGACGTATGAAAAAAGCGATTACAGCAGTTAAAAAATTAAATCCTATAGTGGCTGATAATGATAATGTACGAATTATTCCGATTACCAAAACTGGAGGAGCTTTTCCCCTTGTTCCCTTATTAGCAGGTATTGCTACATTGGGTGGAATTTCATCATCAGTATCATCAATAGCGAAAGCGGTGAAGGATGTAAATGATGCTAGAAAAAGTTTTAAATCAGGCAGTGGTCTACAAATTAATAAAAAAATTGGAAAAGGACTTTATTTACGACCATATCGAAGTGGTCTGGGTTTGTATTTAGCTCCATATTTTGCTGCTGGTCAGAGACTTAATCAGTTTTTTCGAGGCTAATTCTATACCTAGAAATAGAGCGTTAACAAATTTCGATATTATATTTTATGCAAAAGAGTTAAAAATTCCACATTTTAGAGGAGTTTTTGATCGAGATGGGCTGCCCACGAAACCTAAGAAAAATGAGTGTGCGATTGTTAATATGGATTCGCAAAAAGGTCCGGGAACTCATTGGACTGCATACAGAAAATATGGAAAACGTGCAGAATACTTTGATAGTTATGGTAATCTATCTCCCTCCACAGAGCTAGTTAATTATTTACGCAAATACGATCCAAAGATTGAGATTTTCTACAACAGACGTGCATATCAAAGTTATAATACGGTTAATTGTGGAGAACTATGTTTAAGATTTCTAACAAATACGTTACCTGCCCCATTTGATGAACGAAAACAATAAAATTAGTATATAAGCATGTATATTTGTAAATTTTTTTTCGATTATTGTATATTATTACGCGAATACAAGTTTTTAAAATATAGTTTGTTTGTTATTATATCATCATGTCGTACTTATTTCAATTAAATGGTAAAAAAGGTAATTTGATTAGTAATATATATCCCCCATTATTATTAGCAAATAATCGTCAGTGGAGTATTGGATTAGTTTCGTTAACAACATATCATTCTATACATAATATTACTCCTGAATGTAATACGTTATATTACTACGACTCTGATCTTGCAGTAAAAAATAATGAACCTCCAAAATTTATTATATTACCTAGCGGATGTTATGAAGTGGGCGATATAGAAGAATACTTACGAGAACAATTAGATGCTGATATTATTATAAAAGGCGATGAAAGAACGTTAAAGTGTCTTATACAAAGTAAATATTACATACAATTTTCTGGTCCGCGGAGTATTGGCCCATTATTGGGTTTTGGTGGAGTTTCAGATGTTTTAAAACCATTAATGATGCATATGAGTCCTAACACCGTTCAAATTACACCGATTAATATACTGAATGTATATTGTAACATAGCAACAGGTGGATATACGAATGGAACTTCATCTCATCTCATTTACAGTTTTCCTTTAAATATTGCACCAGGATATAAAATTACAGAAAACCCGAAAACGATTATTTATTTACCCGTGAGTACGGATTATATTTCAGAGTTAAATGTATATATAAAGGATCAAAACGGAAATATCGTTGATTTTGCTAGTGAAGATTTAATTATAAATTTACATCTAACCAGTTCGTAATCATCTTAATAACGTCTAAAATGCCTATCATATACACTAATAAAAGTATATATAAGCGTTCTCAAACGCCTATTCGAAGTGAAGAAAAGTATATAAATAGAGAACGAAAAAGGCGAAAAGCGTTGAGTAGAAAAAGTATTCGTGTACTTAAGTCGTTGGGTTACCGCGTGTTAGTTGAGTAAGATAATTTCAGTGCAGTATAATGGAACATATATTACAAATTGATTCACCCAATACCCTTATGGATGATACGGTTGCAAGTTATGAAATACATACTCACAAACCTTATGCAAGTTCGAAATTTGGACCTAGCGATGAAATACGAATACCCGTTCAGCAAAAGGATGTTATTACTTTACCGTCAGAAAGTTATTTACTTCTACAAGGTACAGTTTCACCATCTGTAAATTTTTCAATGAATGGACCGCTATTTTTATTCTCTGAATTACGATATGAAATTAATGGAAATACTATAGAATGTGTACGACATCCTGGAATTACAACTCTCATGCGTAGATTATTATGTTCAGAAGATATCAAATCAGATTACAACTACAGTACGTGTGCTCTAAATTCGGAGGAATTAAAAGTATTTACACGAGAAATTGCTGATACCTCAACCCCCTCAACATCATCAGGTACCGGAGCCAAAACGTTGTTGGAATTTCAATTTATTATTCCTTTACGATACATATTTGGGTTTGCGGAAGACTATAGACGTGCTATCGTACACGCAAGTCAAGAAATTGTTCTCATCCGTGCTAACAGTGATAAAAATGCCTTTACCGCAATAGATGATAAGCCAGTTAATGTAACATTTCAAACAATTGCATGGCAACTACCGTTTGTTAAATTGAGTGATCGAGCGAAAATATCTTTACTTAACAAAATAAAGAAGATAAAGCACGCGCCTATTCAATTTAGAGCATGGTCTCTTTCTCATCAACCGGCTCTGCCCACTGTTTCTGAACACAGTTGGGTAATTAAATCATCATCAACAGTAGAACGTCCTCGATACATTATTATTGGATTTCAAACGAATAAACAAAATAATTTAACCAAAGATAGTTCTACATTCGATCATTTGAATATAACTGAAATTTGCGCCTACATAAATTCAACAAGATATCCTTACGAAGTAATGAATTTAGATTTCGATCGAAAAAGATTTGGAAACCTATACTTGTTATATGCCCATTTTCAAACAATGTATTATGGAAAAGAACCACCGCACCCCGCTGTTAGTGTAGAAGATTTTCTTACTAAATATCCCCTTTTCATCATACCGTGTAACTTCCAAAATGAGCTCTTAAATGATGGTAGTCCGCTGCAGATTAGAATTGATTTTAAGACGCTTAATAATATACCTTCAAACACATCATGTTATGCTCTTATTATACATGATAAATCAACCAGTTATAATGTGCTGGAATTATAAATATAAAAGAAACTCAATTTTTAATTTAGTATTTGTTGTGTTATGTTTGTGTTAACACTAATTTGACGCGCAAAAAAGTTTTTTCACATTTGTATGTTTTTTAAGTAATAAAGCTTTTTATAAAAAGTTTGTTTTTGCTATTGTATTTTTAATACTGAATATAACGATGAATAATAATATATATGAAGTTATAATTGATTTCCAATGTTTTAAAAATAATGATGATGTCTACATAATTAAAGAACTAGCGATTATAAGTTTGAATGGTGAAATACAATTTCATCAAATTTATAAACCACCGTTCGATTGGGATATATTATCAAATAGTAAAAGACGTACAAATTGGTGGCTTACACGAAATTATCATTCAATTCCCTGGAATGCCGGAGATTCAGATTATAGAAATATATCGAATGATTTGGAAAATGTTTTAATTAGATATCAACCTTTAAAAATTTATGTTAAAGGAGACGCAAAAGTAGAAACACTATGGGAAAAGATTATGGAATCATCGCTATCAAATTACGAAATAATTAATTTAGAAACACGATATGGTATGCCAAATTTAAGAAATTTAAACAATATGTATCATGCTATATCGAGTGCTGTAAAATGTGATGCGCACACTGATGGAAGAACTAATGCATGTTCATTACAAAATGTTCATGTAATGATGAAATGGTTCGATATGAATGTTAGACCAGTTTTATCTGCATTAAAGTATTCTATACATGAAATGTTACAGAAAGCTACTGCGGAGATATTAATTGCTGAATGTCCTGATAAAATTTATGAACTATACGATAAACTACCTGAAATGGTGAAGAATAATGAAAATATTAAAAAATATTTACCATGTTTTAAACATCATAGTTATGATACACCAGATTCGTTACCTCTTAGCACAAGACATCCAACATTAGTTAAAGATTGTAAACAATGTGGACATAAATCTTTTACTGATTTTATTCGAGAAATGTTTCCTGAAACTAAAGATTCATTTTTTGATGAAAATGTTGTTTGCGATTGTGGAAAATGCGAAGTTGTTTTTAAAATGTTTCCAGATGATTAATTTTTTTCTTTTTAAAAAATTTTGATATTATTTAGTTAATAAGACTTTTTTGACATGTAATTTTTCTTTTATCGCTTGATGTTTGTATATTTTATATATAGAATCAATAAATATACTTATTTTCATATATTGTTTACTTCTTTTTTCTCAATTCTTCTTCATAAGTTTCACCTTACTGCTGAAACATATACATATAAACAATAATGGTAAAATATGAAATAAATGCAAAATAATGAATGAGAAAAGAAAAACTTTTTATTCAACATCTCATAGCATCATATCAAAATATACATAAAAAAGAACGTGGATGAGAATATAAAAAGCGAGTGATGATATAAAATGATATGCTTGCAATGAATCAAAAAAGATACAATAGTATGATAAAAAAATTAAAATATACAAAAGTATTAATATTGATAATCCAAAGTTTACATCCATTTTTTTTCTTTTTTACAAGATCTTATGCTCTGAAACAAGATGAACAAATATTATTATTTTTATAAATATATAACTTCAACTTTGTGTAGGGAAATAAAATGATAATTTTTGTTTCCATATAAATAATTATATGTACACTTTATACAACTGGTTCAGTTTTTGTAATATTCATCATTACCAGTACTTTATGTTAAGAGGGGGGGAAAGAGAGATAGAGAAATAATTACATAAACAGAATATGAAAAGGAGTGAAAAAGATGAAAAAATTAGGAAAAATATATATACAATAGAAAGAAACATATCAAGGGAAAAAATATATGCAAATATATACAAACAAAATTTATACATGTATAAAAATATATATATTAATAAACAAATATATACAAAACAATATTTACACACATCTTAACCTAAACGAATTCGTTTGGCAGGTGGGGCCAGATCAATAGTATCGTCACTATTGCTGGTCCCAGGATTATTATTATTATTATTAGTTAATGCTGTGTGGCCAATGGCCAATGTATGTACATTATTATCTAATACAATACGCTTATCGTCTAAACCATTGATGGCTAACTTTGTAGAACATATTGTATATATTTCATGTTTAAAACTTCTTATTAAATAAGCGGTACGATAATTTTCGGGGGAAATATTATTATTACTAAATATACATGACTTGTATTGATCAAACGTAATTTCATTTTTGGTTATATTATAAGGAATTCCTTTACATTTAGTTATAACTGACTTATTATCTACCTTAATACTATACACTTTTGATCTTAATCCTACAAACGCAGTGATTGGAATACCATTCATTTCATCTTTAAATTTCCCTAATTTTTTCTTATTCTCTAGTGAATAACAAATATGATCAGGTGGATAATCTGATGTGTCGAAATAATTTAAATTATCGTGCATGTCTTTATACACATCAGGAGTTACTATATTATAAACTAAACTATCTGTATCAGTATATAATAAGTTTAAATTATCGTTAGCATACATTTTTAACATAACATCATAATGAAAACTGTACATTACATGTTTACTTATATCTAAAATAGACATTCCTACAAATATCGGTTTATTAAATAATAATTTCTTTTGGTTCCGGTGAACCGCACACAAAAATGGATTTTCACTATATACAGTACGATCCTTAAATCTAGGGTTACTAACTAGTTTTGTAAACTTAACTTCATCGGCGACGAGCTTAATATCTAATATATTTCTAATGTTTTGCAAAGTCTTCCCATATATACTATTATTCATTAATTTGTAAAGATTCTTTTCAAACTCATTACTAGCCCTTTGACGAAGAGTAGTATTGAGATCAATGTATTGTTTAAGCCAACGTGATTGGTTAAATGATACACCACGATGTATTTTTTTTAATATAAGACCATGATTTAAAGCTAATTTTAAATATTTAATATGAATAATATAATTATTTTTATGTTCTAATGTAGCAACTAACTTTTTTACAGATCCTTTCTTCGAGACTGCCTTCCTTTCTGGAAGGAATGGTAAATCATTATGCATATGATGTAATGTGGAAGGATATTCCACATCTACCTCCAACACATACCCAGTCTCGCCGTCCAGATCAATATTATTAATATTAATTTGTTCAATTTCTTGTGCAGTCATCCATTTGAAACCCCCTATAGGAAGGGGTTCACTCATGGCATAACCGTACAAATTATTAGCATCTAAATATAAAATATAATTATTTTGTTCTACCACCGATGAAGAAGACGACAACGAGGACGAGGTCGCTACATTATTATTATTACTAGTAATGTACGGGTTACGGGCTTCACAATATCTTTGTACACATTGCGTTAAACCACCACGTATTCCCGATTCAAAAAACATATACATGTCATAATCAGTTAATAATTCGAGACGTATACCAGACATTTTTAACATAGCATTAAAACTAAACCCTGGCACAGTGTATGACCATGCAGGGTCTAATTTATAATTATTATAACATACCGATCTGAAATTTTCAAAAATATCCGCTAATAATAATACATCAGTACGCAAATATTCATCAGAATACTCGCCCAAATTCCTAACTCCAAGGATATTCCATACATTCTGCGCATGTTGGTAAGCCTCCTCTGAGATTGTTGATTTAGTCAATGAACTATAGAATGCTGACTGCGGAGGTAACGCTTCTTCTTCAAGTTTTGATGGATCTGAGCAGTATTCATATGGGAAATATCCTTTTCGTCGGAAAAGGGAGAGTACTCTAGGGTCCCTGATGTTTGAAACGGTGTGATGGAAAGCGTTATCAGGCAGGTAACTTGCTAGTTTTTCCAGACTCGACGCCATGAAGTTGAATGAATCGATGAACCGGAGCTGGAATTTACCTGGGACGACTTGTTTCGTGAATCCTTTATATTTTTCTTCTGTATTTGCTAGTACATTAATGTCCAGTGAGTCATAAGCCAACTCACGCACAATTAGATGGCTGTCATAACCAGTAAGATTGTGTATAATTACGGGTAGGAAATATGGAAGCCGCATTTCCAAATTACATTTTGTGTGTGCCGCACCGCGAAATTTGCCGGTTAAATGATCGTGATCGCGAACTTTATCGTCATTTATGATGGCTTTCGAACAAATATGACAAATTGTTGCATTATCAAATGCTACAATGTCACTTGGGGTCATAACGATTGATTTATTCTGCTTATAAATATCATATATAGTTTTAGCATCTTCGACTAAACTTTCCACAAATTTTTTGGCAGCCTCGGGGCCGCGGTAAAGTCTTTGTTCACGTAAACATGGAGGCATCTCGAAACCATCCACACGCGAAACGATTAAGTAAGAATAGCTCATAGGCACGTGTCTATGAACTTTAATAGTATTCGAATGTGGCTGCTCACTTTGAGTACGTCTTATGCTCGGCTCTTCCTCTTCTTCCTCCTCATCTTCTGCATTAGGATTCTCATTGACGACAGGTTGTATAAAACACTCGAAGTCTGCATAGATGGAAAATGCTACATACTGTTGCTGGCAGATCTTATCAAATTGTAGATAATTTTTCCCAGGTTTTGGCATCTCAACTGCAACTGTGGAATGATCGCTACAGATCTTTTTGTGTTCTTCTAATTTTTCTGTGCTGTCTACATGCCAAAGACAACGTCTGCATATGTGAATACGATGATGATCCTTTGTAATCTGACTTCGAACCAACTTCTCTAAATCTTTGATGTAGCAATAGTGTCGCTTCTCACCTTGAGTTATCAGCAATAAATCCGTATGATCCGCACGTTCCTCCATCGTTATTCTTACAGGATACACAAAATTATTTTCATCCAGACCATAAACGTTAATTGAAGAATTCACGTTATTTTTTTCAAACAGTTTAATATCGTCCAGACTGGCAGGGAACGAAATTCCTGCCCAGTTATATTTTGCCTCGAGATCAGGCTTGTTTATGTAACGATTTACTTTATGTCCTTGCTCTTTTAAAAATTTGGCGAGCATTGAGTATTTAAAACAAAAAACGTCTTTATTCTGTACATTAATAACGGCTTTACGCACACTAATTACATTCGGCAACGGAATAAACGATGACGCGCGCGATAAAACGTTTGCATAATTTAATTTAACTTCAAGGTATACAATTTTATCAATTGTCCAACCAGAGCCTTTCACATATTCGAATTTCTCAAGTTTTTCTTTTATTTCACGGATCGATGTGTTATAAAATTCGTTCAAATCGTTTCCCGCAACTAAAAGTTTACATTCGGACGAAAAATATGTGGGGGCGACATGTTCACCTTTAGTAATGGCTGTCGCCCTACGAAATAAAGAATGCAGCACCATGCTACATTTTAGGCCGGTTCCTACATTTTGAGTTATTAATTTGAAAACGGTCGGTTTTACATATTTTAAAAATTTATTAATGTCCCGGATATTAAAATTATCGTTAACGATTCTATGTGTAGCAAGTCTTTTACGAAATTTCGTATCAATATTTTCAACATGGAATAATACACGCATCGGGAACATTTTCACTAATTCAGCATTTGATGCAGCCATTATAAAAATTCACTATTAACAAAAACAGAAAATGAAAACTATCTTCACTGAACAAAAAAGTCACTAACATTGAGATATTTATACTATTTTTAAAAAATCACTTCGAAAAACACAGAACTGAAACGCACGAAGACACAAAAGTAAATCATCTAGGAATTCAGATTTCTCCACTTATATACTACTGGAATTTCTAACTTGCATCATTAAAAACAGGTTTTTATTCAAATTTACAAAAGATCATTTATTATAGCCACGTATTTGTATCATAACAATGCCTAAAAATATACTTTCTAATTCGTTATTAATGTTTCTTTCAAGGTTATACTCATCTGGTTTTTAAAAGACTGAATAAGCCTTTATTTAGTGATGTTATTTTAACTTGAAATTGATTAGTTCAATTTGGTATATAAACGATCTAAATAGACCGTCTTTATTTCATGGTTTTAAAACGACTTTTGAAAAATAAGCATGAACCCTAAATGAGCGTATAACTTTTCTTTCTTTTTTATTTATGCGATCGTATATACCAGAACATAAATTTATTTAGAAAACATATTTAGGATAAAAACATCTGCGGTAAAATATTGTGTAATAATATAATTTAAATTAGTATGAAATATACAATATATATCTATCAACAATACAATAATTTGTATAAAGAATTATACGTCTTCCTTCAGTTTGCTTTAATTTTTAAAAATATGGTCGTGATAGTGATTGTTCAAGAAGAAATGATACAAAAATTTTTTTCCGGTACATGATTATGAATAAGTAATAATACATTTTGAAACTATATAGTCAGAAATATAAACGCGGATTTTATAAATAGACGTTCATATTGTATTAAGTCATAATTTTCTTTTTACCATTTTGTTTCATATTCACGAATAAAAAGTATATAGAGAGATAAAAGAGCATATAGTAAAATAACAAAAGTACATATCAGCAATATATACATATGTAAATAAACAAATACATATCACATTCGAAATTTTTTTAATAATATGAGATGACGCAAAAATAGTAAAAATGATTTTGTATGAAAATATTTAACGAAAAAAGTATTTGAAAAAGTTTGTGATTAGTTTGTATACTGTTAAGTTAGCAGAGAAAATCGAAAACATCATTAAATGAACATGAACCTTGTGTAAAAAATTACTACTCGAACTATTTTTTAATGAAAAAAGGAATTAATTGCGGATTAGTAAAATTTGAAGAAATAAATTGATTTCATAGATTCCAAATGTGATATATGTATATTAATTGTAAATAAATAACTTGAGTACTCACCAACAGCAAACGATATAAATAAATTGACGTGAAGGTCTTCCGCTATTCCCTTTCGGATACTTGGTATATTAAGATACCTCACTACTCGGGTTGGATTTTATTTTTTAATCAATGTATTTTCTTCATGTAAAAATTCGTTGGTCCAATCAATTCCCGTGCTAAAGAAATATATTTATAAAATTGAGATTAGTATAGAGAAAGTAATTAAGAATAGTAAATTGTGATTTTATCATTCTTATATTTTAAAATAAACTCTTTTCTAAATTTCATTAATCGCAAGTGGAAAAAAAAAATTTATAAATCAAATATATCGAAATAGTATTTGTATACAACATAATATAAATAATAAGACATAAAACAACATAAATAATCATAGAAACGTTATTGTAGTACAATCGTAATTGAGTTCCAGTTGAAACGTGTAAGGAATGACTAAAATAAATGGAAAATTAAGAAAATTGATTGGAAGTAACGTAAAAATAGTGAGAAACGTATAAATCTGCGAATAAGAATCTTTAAATTGATAAAAAGATGAAGAAATTAATATAGCGTAACATAAAAGTTTACAAAATTCTAATGTAAATCAGAAAAGATTAATAAATTTTATCTCAGGTAAATTCATTACTTATACAAATGTTTAAAGAAAAACTATTCATCGGTTACTTTATTTAAGTTACGAAAATATTTAAAAATAAATCGGTAATATAATGTATCGTAGGAAAACAAAAAAAGGTAATTCACAAAAGAGATTTTTTGTGTACATAATCATACAAATAACTTTGACTTTGTATTATTAAATCGAAGATAATTTTTCTATGATATTGAATAAAATAATAATAATTACGGAGAATTTAATTTAAATAAATAAATAAATACATGATTGTACTTACCAAATTAAATGAAACGTTAACGGTTGATAAATTACTTTGAAAAAACTTTGAAATTATTTAAATACTTTGGAAAATGATCTCTTTGACGATCGCTGAACAAAGTCACAAATCCAAATGAACGATGCAATCAGATTTCTCCAGCTAAACACTCTCGAACTTACAACGATAAAAACAGGTTTCTTCAGCACATATATATACAAAAGGCGCTTCCACCATTTTCGTAAAAGATCGCTTTTTTTATGATTTTTTTATAGCAGTATAATTTACATCCGTTAGCCGGACAATGTGAGCGGACCAAACGGCCACTTTCTAATTCGATATTTAAATTCCTTCGAGGTTGGGGGTATAGCATTATTTTGGTTGTAAATGTAATCTCTGTTGAACGATTTAAGCAGATGGGCTTGTCAGGTAATTTCTAATTCGATATTTTCATGTCTTCATAGTTGGAGGTAAAGCAATCGTCCGGTTGTAGCAACGAACTTCGTTAAATGTTTCGAGTAGACGACCTTGACCGAAAGGCCGGCTAGTGAGCGCATGCATACAAATGAAGAAAAAATGTACTCGGCTTTTTAAGCGGAGTGATAGAAGATTCGAGATAACAGAAGACGATTTTGATTTTTTACGACTATGTTGCTGTACCGGAGAGAAATAATCGTCTATCTCACACACGCATTCTTACTCTCGCACGTTGAAATCCCTGAATCTCATTATCTAGCAGGTTTTTTACCTGTCGCTCTATACAAATGTTCATCACATCTCATAAACAAGTCGTATATATCTCGAAAAATACTTATAAAAATAAAAATATTGAATAAAATGTGAACTGGTTGTATATTTTTGTACAAACGTGTATTCGATGTATATATTAGGATATAGTTTATTTTTCAATTCATTAAGAAATAACGCAGATGAGATTTAACGATCTTTTTTTTCTATCGACTCAATATATAGACATATATTTACATAGAGAGAAGTTATAATAAAAATAAAAATTATATAATAATAGAAAAATTAATGATTTAAATTGATTGGCCGCGAGGTTATGAACGGTTGCGGATTGGGCTAGAGATTAAAATAAAAATATAAGACGAAAGAAATAAAAAAAATGTGTGGGATGACTCGGAAAAACCACATTCCTTTGGTGAAAGCTGGTTATATACGCAGATGAACGAAGTTGACCTGTGGTCATCGGCTTAAGTATAATTTGGGGGCATGGAAGAGCTGGACAGAGTCGGTGACCTTGACGCACGAACGAATACGAACATATATGTAAGGTTATAAATAATAAAAAAAATATATACTTAGGTTAATTTTATATTACATATACTTAGACCTTGAAATTAATTAAAAAGATCGCGGTAACGCTGTAGACAGGAGGGGTGGGCGGGGACTTGGGTTAGTTTCAGGTATTAATTATTAAACTTGGGTTAATTTATAATTGGTTCGAACTATCGGAAATGCGCGGAACCTGTACAGTGAAAATTGGGGGAAATTTGTAGAAAATTGAGGAAAATTGCGAAAAATTGCGGGAAATTTGGGGAAAATTGGGGAAACTTGGGTGAATTTTCGGCGCCCGTGCAAGAAATTGGGTTACTTTTTTCCCTCTGCACACAGTTCTGGGGTTTGTGACGTCAGAGGTCCCAGAACGAAGATTTACTGACTACTTCATTAACTTTGAATAGTAATAATTTGACTGGTTTCATTAGTATTTGTTCATTTTTCATCAAACGTATAATAAATATTAAGGAGTTGGTTAACCACCGTAATTACTGTTGCCAACCTTAACAGCTATACATCAACAAAATTCGAATATGTCTTGATAAACGTAAAGTACTCTTATGAAATGTGCATCGGCAATTGCCCAATCAAATTACGAATGTACACGCAAGTATAAAAAACTTTTACAATATACATATTTAGATTTCTAGAAAAAAAAAAAGTAACAAAAAACCAATCGAGGGGGAAAAAAGTAGCACTACCTATAGAGTATCAGCAATAATAACTTCAGCGGTAGTAGTGTAGCTGTGATGAAATTGGAACAATATACCATAAATACGACAGTTACGTTAAGAAAAAATATTTGAACGGATATAGTCGAACCGGTATTATTGTGGAGGATAATCGGTCCGAATTGATACTTTAAAAAAACGGTTACTTAAGCGATGTGAGAATATTTTTGTATCAACAGAGTATGCGCAAGCTACTCTATTTTGGATTTTAGAGGCATCGGTGTATCATTGGATGATACTCGTGGAGGATTAGTTGTAATTTTCCAAAGATTATATTTTTATCAATTGATCTAAGATTTTTATCAAAAATTCAATCAGGTCTGAGGAAGTTGAAAGACCAACGGTGGAGGTTCAGGAGATATGGTTAAAAGAGGATGGATGTTGTACTTTTGACGGGTCAATTTTTAATGTCTGATCAACATATGGTTTGGTGAATTGATTGGGTTAAAAAGGTAGTCATACATAGATATGCTAGGGTTTTGAGTAGCTGAAATAACAAAATTAGAGGTAAAGAGAGTAATCAACGGTAATGAAGTGGGGGAATAGCTGCTTCCGCACATAGACTATATATTGAAGTAGTGCCGAATGCTGTGCTGTAGCAATTCGGAGAGCTGTTGTCTGAATCGTGTCTGTTTTAATGCTGATTTATTGGCTCGTCCTCATATTAGTGCGCTCTATAATCGATCATAAGAGATTTTTAGAGTTGCAATGGTCTACTTCTATTGTAGCCGGTTATTAGATTGGCTGAATATTTCATCACTTTAATTGCGCGTTGGCATTTTGCTTTCAAATTTTTTTATTTGCGAGAACTCTAAGTTAATTTCTGGTCAATAAAAATTTTGCTTTATCTTGGATTAATATTGGTTTTCTATATAAAAGCAGAGTATGGAACTTGGGACCTGGATTTCCCTTTCGAATGATTACCAAATGTATTTTTGTAATGGAAAACCGGAATTAAAGATTATGTGTCCACTGAGATAGGCGGTTTAGGGTTTTTTGTAATAGTCTATGCGCTTTTAGTGGGTTTGAACTCGTGATACTAATACTGTAGTCGTATAGAAAATAATCGCTATGTAAGTGGGAAGTGAACATTAGTAACGATACTGTTCATGGCGAGGAGAAAAAGTTTTACACTTAGAACTGAGTTCTCGCGGATTCCGTTTTGGAGTTCATAGAGCGCAGATAAAACTTAGACAATAAGTAAACGGTTATTTGAAAAATGTTGGAGGAGTATAGGAAGGTAACCACGAAAGCCGCATTGGTGTAACATTTATCATATGTAGTATCTCCATAAAAATATTATTGCATCAAATAAAATTCGGCATATCTCAGCGTATTGCCCGAGCAATTAAATGTGTGAATCTGGAACTTGGCAAGATGATCCGACTATTATGGTATTATAAATACATTGATCGGTTAGGATACATGCCGGAGATAGAAAAGTTCGTTTAAATTCCCTGCCAAATCCGATTACCGGGTGTCAAATCAGGTTACCTACAAAAGGTAGTGCAAACGATAGAGATTACATGCGATTTCCTCATGTGGATAAAACCGTATCTTATGAGAAACTCATAGAAGCTATTCGATCTCGTCTTAATGATGTAAATAAAATAAGAAAGGTAAAACATGATGCAGGACGAGTAATTCAATACTACATATATAGGAGACAAAGTTTTTCTACAAAATCATGTTCTCTCCAAAAAAATTCAAGAAACGAATAAGAAAATTGGAACTACCACATCTAGGTTTATTTGAAATTATAAAAAGACTAGGTTATTCGGTGTACATCTTAAAAGATATTGCGACGGGTAATGTTATCCGTCCCAGGGACGTAAACAGACCTGCTCGATTTTATTATGTAAATGGATAATTTTAGTGTATATACGAATTCATTTCGCAACAGTATCAGATAGAGTCATCTTGCTCTTCTTCTTCTTCCTTAAACCCCCGAAAGGGCGTAGTGATGTTATGAAACAGCCGCGTTCGTCACCATCCTCCATGCTAACCTATCCCGATAAATTAAGCAAGAAACAATTGGAAATAACAAAAGGAGGAACTGCTGACGCGGTATATGGAAAATAATTAAAGACGTTGCGTAAATTGAAACAAATAAGGTAATTCAAAAGATGAAAAACAAAGTGTACGAAAAAGATTGCTTTACAATTGAAATCGGAGAATCGTTAGAAAAGCGAAGATTATTGAAAAATACAGATATAAAATATGATACTTAGCGGTACAAAAGATAGCGAGGAAAAAAATTCAGGAGGCAAAAGAGAAATTACTTAAAGAGAGATGTGCCGAAATTGAAAAACTACAAGAAAAGCACGATGATTTTAAATCACATAAATCATTTAAGTGAGCTCTTAGAACAGCGTGTAGAGAACCGAATTTATTTTGCTGCAATTTCTTATTCTGTAAGTATTTTCCGAGTTATAATGTAAATATTTTAAATTTAGCTTCTTCCAAATTAACCTAAATTTTCTGACGAAATGAAAGCACTCTCTTCCGAGAATATATCCATTCCAGGAGGGCTTGACGTGCACACTTACCTGTGGCGTCGGTTTTATCGGCTTATCAGTCGAAGCATTGTTTAGAATGAAAATAAAACGTTGTGTGTCCGTTGCAACTAAGTTGATCTGGTAGCCGGCTAAACAATACGTACGAGGATATTCGCTTCGATTTCGTTCTCTGCTTACTTGTTGTTGTTGCTGGAGGTAGCCTTTCCAATAGTACGTAATTAAACCTGTCTCACTCTGGCGTAAAGAAGTAAATATAATTCAATGGATTTCTTCCCTATTCATATATATATATATATATATATATATATATATATATATATATATATATATACAAAACAAAATGCACAATACGCTTAGAAAAGAAAAATAACGTCAGAAACAATCAATTTTAAATTCAATGCGGCTGGTTTCCAAAATGAGGAATTTGGGTGGACTCCTATTCAAATAAAAGAGAGCGGAGTTCACAACGAATTTGACAGAGATTTGGCGAGCCGAAAGGGAATGTGTGTGTGTGAAATTCGTCGCAAGAACATGAGCTGATGCAAACTTTAAACTATATGCTTTAGATTGATCAGTGGAATGGTCGGATATTCATTTGATGTCTCTAATAACTTCCGTTTAATTGGTACAGATGGACGAATGTTTTTTATGCCAAATGTGACGCGCCAGGTACTAGTTTCTAAGCCGTCAGGGATGCCACTGCGGAATTAAGCTTTTTCCATCTTTTTGTTTTGTGTTCGCCAATAACCAAAGGAAATGGATTTATAAGAGTAACAAAGAAATTGTAGTTATTACATTAAATCAGCAGTTCGTATATGTGGAAGTCAGAGAAAGCAATACTCATTATGAATTTAAATTGTTATAATCGCCGAAAGGGAGAATTGAAATGAGAATAATTACTAATACTAGTGACACTAGAACCGAAAATACTTAAAATAGAAGTACATCGTTGTTCTGTTGTTATTACTGTGGTTATTATAGGATTAAAAGGTGAGCTAGTTTTTTCATTATACATTTAACTTCGACCAACACTGATTTTTCTTCAACAGCCCGCCGCTGAAAACAGCAATACGACTATTAACTGTAATTAACGAATAATTAAGTAAAATGAAAGCAAAATTGTATATATCATTGTATGTCGGCGATAAATCAGCGCTTGTTGAATTGATGATTTGCTGATGACTGTAAGGTCGACGTTTAGACGTGTAGGTTGGAATTTCAATACGAAATTAATTACGAAATATTACTTTATCGATATTTTACGATCGCGAATTTAATTAATGAAGATACGATAGTTTTTTCCTGATTTTGACGGCTGGTTTGACTCATTTCAAGCTCTCAATCAACTACTTTTTCTTTTTGGTTACTGCGAGTCTTAACGGCCGAAGTATATTAACCGGTTTGTAAATTTCACTGTGCACATGCCTGACTGAAAATCAACTAAATATTACGGAAAACTTCAACCGGACCTCTCTTCTTTCCTTCTTATTCCTTTTAGTTTTGAGCAGAGGAAGGGAGAATAGGTAATTTTAAAATTGCGTCAATCTTTATATTATGATGAGAAAAAAAGCTATTCATTTCTGGTAAAGAATGTTTGAGAGATTCTTACGATAACATTATTATGATTCTCAGCAGACCGTGATATTGCGTTAGCTGAGGATCCATCCCTCTTACCAGATATTTCCGAATACACGAAAAATGAATTTTTTTTCGGAGAGAAATTTTAATTTACTATCGAAGAACATCTATAAAAACCAAAACGAACTGTAGTAGTTTGTTTGTTTGTTTTTTTTTGGGGGGGCTCTTCTTACATGGTAGTAGTATAAAAATGGGGGTTCTGGGCCAGTGGGTGAGGGGGGTGAGGGGGGAAGTGTGACGTCACACCCCAACTACCCATATTCTGGTGCAAAGGTCACCCAACTACCCCTATTCTGGTGCAAAGGTCACCCAACTACCCCTATTCTGGTGCAAAGGTCACCCAACTACCCCTATTCTGGTGCAAAGGTCACCCAACTACCCTTTAAAATGCCAAAAAGTCACCCAACTACCCCTATCCCAGCCCAAAGGTCACCCAACTACCCCTATTTCCAGGCAAAATTTAACCCAAATGCCTTTAAAATCAGTGAAAACTAACCCAACTACCCTACAAATGCCAAAAAGTCACCAAACTACCCCTATCCTAGCCCAAAGGCCACCCAACTACCCCCTAGTCCCACCCCCACCCTCAAAAACTACCCCTTCATCTAATTTAAAACAACCAAACTACCCTCTTTTTAGTATTCCACCCCTATTTTCCACCCCCTCACCCTTAAAAACTACTCCTTGATCTATTTTAATCCAGAGCTCTAAAAGTAACCAAATCACCCTCTTCCCAGTACCCCATCCCTATTTTATACCCCCTCACCCTCAAAAAAACACTCCTTCATCTATTTTAATCCAGAGCCCTAAATTAACTCATCTACCTTTTCCAGGATAATCAACCCCACTGTTTTCAACCCCTCCTTGCCAAAACTACCATAATTCTCTTGGAACAGTTTAATATCTAATCCACCCCTCACCCTACAGTCTGTCATTACCATTGTAACCCAACCCACACTATAACCCAACCACTACCCATCACCCCACAGTTCATCATTAATTATATAACACAACCCATACTATAACCTAACCACCACCAACCACCCTCACATACACACTAAGTACTATCCTCTACACCCCATAGCCTGCTCGACCATAGCATAAAATGTGATGAATATTAGTGTGATAGATAGTACCAATACATACACAGCATCACACATATACACTAAAATTAACTGCTACAGTCCATTTAATTATCCTTTCCATAGTGGCACATCTAACTCCCCAATGCATTTCTCCAGATTTTCCATTGATGCTTTTGTAGAATGTTTCAGTTTGATCGTGTCTAAAACATTGACCGGACGTCTGCCCAGCATGGTCGCATAGCTACCCTATATAGGAAGAATATCTTAGACGCCTTAGTAACCACCCCTTCTAAGCTGATTGGGGCAAGGCTCTTCTGCAACCATTTACTAATCACTACTTCATAGGTCATCACCTCAGCTTCAGTCGCTATTGCACTGACATGTAGTAAACGTTTTTCCTCATTTTTAACTAATTATGGTCAATTTACCACTATTTCTCACTGTTTTCTTACATTTCAGCATTTTTACACTATTTTTGGCAACATTTGCTATTTCTCACCATTTTCCTATGTTTTAGCGCTTTTCACACAACTATACTGATCTACATCCTTGATAACCTTCTCTAGGTTTCCTTTCAGCCCCTCCACCTCCACCAATCACATCTCCAGCTTAGAGAACACCACTGCTGTAGAATATTTTATGTATTCCACTACAGTCTGCAGTTGCCTATGGGCTGTATCGCCCGAGTCAGTCATATCTTTGAGTGCCTGATCTAGCGCATCAAACCCAGCTAGGTTTTATCTTTGGTCACCCAATGCTGGAGGATCCACTTGGCAGCTTCCACATGATAATCACACTGATGCTTGATAAGAGCATCCTGCAGAGCAATCACATCCAAGACATCAACTAGATGTCTGCCCAGCATGGTCACATAGCTACTATATGTAAGGAGAATATCTTTAAATGCCTTAGCAACCACCCATTTTAAGCTGGTACAGGCAAGGGCTCTGCATGGCCATTTTCCAATCACCACTTCATCATCCATTGCCTCAGCTTCAGTCACTACTGCACTGTCATATAGTAAACATTTTTTTTTCCCCCAAAGTATTTGTAATTAATGTTGAAGTCCAAGTCATATGATTGATAGTAATGATAGTAACAATGGTGGTGGTGATGGTGATGTTAATGACAGCAATGTTGACAATAATGCTAGTAATGATGATAACAATGCAGAAAATTATAATGAGGGTGATGGTAGTAATAACAATGCCAGTGATGCTAGTGCTGATGACAACAACATTGACAATGATAGCACTGCTGATGACAATAACACTGACAATGATGCTTATGATAATGACAACACTAATGATGGTGATGATAATAGCAAGGCTAGTGGTGTGGGCTGTTAGAAGGTTATAGGAATGGTGGTGGTGTCTTTGACATCATGCATTATTGTATACATATAGTATCAATCAGCATATTTGTGATAGTAGTGTATACAGCAGTGTGTATTAGTATATATGATGTCTTTGTGATGATGCTGGCAATGATGGTGATGATGGTGGTAGTAAAAATGCCAGTGATGCTTATGACAGTAACATTGACTATGATGATGGTGATGGCAGCAGTGTGCATTAGTGTATATAGTGTCTGTGTTATGGTTAGTAGTGATGGTATAAACAGTGGTATGTATTAGTGTATGTAGTGTCTTTGTGATAGTGTTGGTGCTGCTTGTGTCATCAGAGGGGGTGTAGGGGGTCGCTGGGGCACAGCAGGAATGTTAGGCGATAGTATACAGTTGGAATTTCCCAAATAACAAATTGCTTATGCTTTTTGTGTGCACCCACATCCTGCACAGATGGAAGCAATGTACATGTTGGTTTGCTAGCAATTGGTCACTAATTACTAGTCAATTTCTCATTATATCTCATAAGTTTCTTGTGTATTAGCACTTTTTACACTATTTTTCACCAATTTGTGCTATTTCGCATCATTTCTTATGTTTGAACACTTCTTACACATTTTGTTTGATATATTCACCATTTTCTCATATTGTAACACCTTTTACAGGGCTTCCTCAATTTTTACCATCTTTCATCAATAATTCCATTAATTTGACCCTCCAAATCATCGTTCTACCTTATAAGCTAATTTTTACTATACCTCTTGTGCTAATCCTTTAAGTTCCTCAATGTTATATATTTTTGCTATAGTATCCACACAAACATTTTTTTTTTTTGTCTTATGTAATTGTATAAATCCAGTTAGGGCCTGCATTATTTCAAGTATATCTCCACTCTGAAATGTGTTGGCGCATCTTTTTGTGTTAAAGACAAATCCATAACATGTTTGTCTGCTATTAATTGCTGTATTGATGCTACATTTGATTGCCTAGTCAATGTAATACTTTCCTAACCAGTTCCTTCTGTTTATGCTTGTGTACACTTATGCATTACTATTGACCGTCTACCATTAAACTTTTCCAACCCCATACCAAATCTGCTGTTTTTTGCATCTGCATGCTTCAGGGATGTGCTCCGCTACATCTATAACCAATCTGTGCTAATATAACTTACTAATCTATGCTACACTGATTTTGGGTGTTTGTGTATGTGTATGTGTATGTGCTTTTGCATGTGCACATGTGCATGTGCCTGCTCGTGAGTATGTGTATGTGTGTAACTATGTGTGGATGGGCATGCATGTGTTAATTACATTGTCGTCACCATCGTCGTTATCACAATTATTATAAAAATTGTAAAGTGTACTTGTCACTGCAATAATCAAAATTGACCTTGGTAAATCCCATCAGGCACACCACCACAGCTAAAATAGGCATTAGTGTTAGAGTTAACCTGGGATGTGAGCAGTAGATAAATAGTTGTGTCAGAAATGCCCACTAGATATACAGTTTTTCTTATTAAATTTTAAGAAAATGTATTTTTTTCTATAAGTTGGGAATAGTAGTCTTTTGAATAGTACACAAGACGTCCGAGTATTGGTTATAATGAAAAGTTCCAACAGCAGTAACCTTTTTGCAGATTTTTTTTTTCTTCCAACTCTGCAAGAACCATTTGTAATTTAGCGTCTAACTCTTTATGGTATCAATCTTCTTCTGTGATAACCTTCTCTATTTTTACCTTTCAGACTCTAGACTTCTGCTAGGCACATCTCCAGCATAGTGATCACAGCGGGTGTAGTATGTTTCAGGGCGTCCATGGCAGTCTTCATGTGAATATGGGGTTTAATGGCTGAATCGGTCACATCTTTAAGCACCTGGTCATGTTTTCTTCCTTTACCATTTTCTTACACTTGAACACTATTACACCATTTTCCTCATTTTTAACTAATTATAGCCAATTTTCCACTATTTCTCACCATCTCCTCACATTTTAGCACTTTTTATGATGTTTTCATCAATTTTTGCTATTTCTCGCCATTTTCCTATGTTTTAAGTGCTTTTCATAAAATTTTCCACATTT
Organism: Icerya purchasi; assembly: GCA_039619475.1. NCBI lineage: Eukaryota > Metazoa > Arthropoda > Insecta > Hemiptera > Monophlebidae > Icerya > Icerya purchasi. The sequence goes on along the minus strand of CM077116.1, from coordinate 53,533,188 downwards.
TTTCACCATTTGTGTTAGTTTCTCCTTCCAACTCTTTACTACGTCCATGTTCGTCCACAATAACCTTCTACAGGATTCCTTTCAGCCTCTCCACATCTACTAGCCTCATCTACAGCTTAGCAATCGTTGTGGCTGTAGAACACTTTAGGCCTTCTATGGCGGTCTCCAGTTGTCTATAGGGGTTTCCTTGTTGAATCGGGCATAGCTTTGAGCGCCAGGTCTAGCCCATAGAGCTAGGCTTTGTCTTCAGTCGCCCAACTGCTCGAGGTACCATTTGATATCGTCAGTGTAACTATCATGTTGCCATTTAGTAAGAGCGTTCTGAGGAAAGATCATATCTGAGACATTTACTAGACGTTTGCAGAAAGAACTTGATTTTATACATTATTATAATTGTGTGAGCGGCGCATGTGGTAAATTATGCGATAATTATAAGACATATTAAAATATTCAAAGTTATAAACATATACTGTATACCCTGAATCAGAATAAAATAGTATTAAGCGGTAGTGACGATAAATTCACTTATGGAAATTGTACATATAATGAATTCTATGAAAAGTTTAATATTGTTTTAGCCGAACTAAGAGTGTGTATATTGGAGAAGAATAGGTATATTGCATGAGTGCGCGGAACTCTGTATTATTATATTAAGTGTGACATTAAGCATTATGTATTGTATTTTACTGTGTAATAAAATTCGCTATATCTGAGAATATGTAGGCTTAAAATAGTCTGCATAAACTTAGTTATGGTGTATTGAGATAGCGTCTATTCTAATTAAAATGTATTTGCAATTAGATTGGGAGATTTCCCTAAGAGGGGTCATTTTTCAATATATTTTGTTGTTTTCTACCTAAAATTGAAGCGATTTTAGCCTAAAATGGGGTATTTTGCACTATAATTGCTGTTTTGTGCCTAAAATGACTGTATTTTTGGGCGAGATGAAGTTTATCTCCTAAAATTTGATGTTTTTGTCTAAATGTAGTTATTTTAGTCCTAAATGGAATAATTTTCATGTAAAGAGGAGTGTGTAACCTGAGCTGTATACTTCTTGTTACAGCATTCTATTCATTGTGAAATTATGTTTGAACAGATTGGTGACTGGTTGTGGGAGGTTTATAGAACTTTCTGATGTATTGATTATAGTATAATGGTTGTTGTGTGTTAGTGAGAAGATGTATATTATAGAATTCCTAGGAGTGTGATTGCGTCTGTAGAACAATAAACTGGGATAAGCGATGAAGTGTACCCCATCAGAGGGGCGGGGTGAGTGATACTTGATAATTAACTTGGTCTTTGTGCACATTGCTGGGCGGTTATAATATGTCTGGTCAAAATGAGTTGTTGTATACCATTTTTGTTATTCATTAAACATACACACTGAAAGGTGTGATAGGCCCATCAACATCTAGATTCCTACAATCATCTCAATTTTATAATTGTAATCTGCACTAAACAAGTGTATATTACTATGACTGCATCAAGTCTGTTATGGCTGTTAATGTTAGGAGGGCAGATATTGCACCATGCATTAAAAGATGAATACAGGCATGTACATACCTCTGCAGGCTCACACAGCATCATAATTAACATTGTTACATCACATGTATACATATGTGTACTAAATAAAACATGCATAAGCATGTCATGGGCGTGCACATTACTATGTTGGAAGGTTTTGGCACTTCATTCACTGAAAATTTCATTAAGTCTTACATAATCAGATAGTAGGCCCAGGATATGACAAAAGTACCCTCATAAAAGAGTATACATTGAGCGCATCCTTTGCAGCAATTAAACAGGCTGTATATTACTACATGTTAGTGGCCTAAACAGTTTTATTAGTCATCCACTATTTTAAATTAATTAGATCAATCTAAGCTCATTTCCAGAAATATTGTAAAGTGTATATGCCATTGTCATCATATCGTCATCGTCATCACCATTGTTGTAATTATTACAAACAGTGTAAAGCATCCTTCTGACGCACTACCATTCATACAACCATCTTTGATGAAGAAACTTTTACTGGTATCATCTCATGATGAGCGTATTATCACACATGGAAAATGAGCATTGACATGTTGAGAAATGTATTTTTTAGATCTTTTACACTATTTTCATCAAGGTTTGCTATTTCCCACCATTTTCTTATGTTTTTTAGCATTTTTCATGCAATTTTCCTTGTTTTTTCAACATTTTTGTCAGGTTTGCACTAATTCAGCTCTGTCAACCATTATTATAATTTAAAAGTGGCTCCTCTGTTTAATTGTTAGCACTTCTCTTGTATAGATCCTATGATTTCCTGGATGTTGTATATTTTTATTATAATATCCACATCAACGTTTTGTCTTGTTTAATGATGCAATATTAGTTTCCGTCTCTGTGTTAATCATAAATCTCATCGCTCTGGGGTCTAATGGTTCCTCTTTCCATTCACAGATGGAATCCATATACATGTTGGTTTGCTAGCAAGTTGCCACTAATTACAATCAATTTCCTGGTATTTCTTACCAGTTTCTTGTGTTTTAGTACTTTTTATGCTACTTTTTCACCAATTTGTGCTATTTCACATCTTTCTTATGTTTGAACACTTATTGTGCAGTTTTTCAGTAATTTTCACAATTCCTCAGTATTTTCTTATGCTGTAACACCTTGTATACAGTCTTCACCAAATTTTACCATCATTCATCAATAATTTCACTAATTCGGTCCTCCAAACCATTGTTTTACCCTATAAGCGATTGTCTATTTAATTTTTTATGATTAAGAAAGAACATAATGTATATTATAGAATTTTCAGAAGTGTGATTGAGTCTGCAGAATAATAAACACGGATAAGAGGTGGAGCATGCTCCATCAAGTGGGGTAAGTGATGCTTAGTAATTGACCTGGTTATTATGCACATTGCAAAGCAGTTATAATATGTTTGGCAAAAATTAGTCGTTGTATGTCATTCTTGTTATACATTAAACATTTACACTGAGGAAGATGATTAGCTTGTCAACATCTGGATCCCTGCAATTATTTTGATTGTATAATTGTAATCTGCACTGAGCAAGGGGAATTTCATAAAGACATATAATTAGATAGTAGACACTGCACATGACAAAAGCAGCTCATAAAAGAGTGTACAATGAACACATCCTTTGCAGCAATTCAACAAGTTGTATATTACTACATGTTAGTGACCTAATTAGTTTATCAATCATCCACAATGATTACTTGTATGCAAAGCAGCACAGTAGAAACATATAGGCTAAAACACAAATAAGCCTTGTGAGGGCTAGTACTATGCTTATTTTGGTGTCATATATGGGAATGCCTATGAGACCTATAAGCTAAGACAGATCTCCTCATATACACTGTCATCACAATTATCAACAACACAAATATATAGGCATACAAAGCAATTTGGCAGAGGTTAGCAAGACATATCAGCTTTGGTATATTAGAGGTATAATAAAGCACACCCTGATGTATACACACCCACACATATTTGTACACACACACACACACACACACACACACATTCATATGAATACATACACAAATACACATGCAAGCACACACATATCAAGTTTTGAGCATTGTCATTGTTGCTGTCTTTGTCATTATCATCAGTATCATCATCGTCATCATCAGTGGGTACAAAGTTCATAATGCAAAGTAATTTTAATTTTTTCAACAGTTTTACTCACAAATAAATTCATTTAAACAATTTTATTTTTAAAAAGTATTACCACTTGACCGACTTTACCTGAATCCCCAAAATGAAATAAACACCTTTTCCTATATTTTTTAACACTTTTCATACAATTTTTGACCATTGGGGTAATGATGGTAGTAACAATGCCAGTGACACTAGTGCTGATAACAACATTGCCAATGAGATAATGATAGTAATGATGTTGATGCTGATTACAGTAATGTTGAGGATGATGCTAGTAATGATGATAACAATGTTGACAATTATGATGAGGGTGATGATAGTAATAAAAATGCCAGTGATGCTGATGTTGATGACAATAGCACTGACAATGGTGGTAGTAAAAATGCTTGTGATAATGACAACACTAATGATGGTAATGATAATAGCAAGGCTAGCAGTGTGGTAGTAGTGTCTCTGACAGCATGCATTATTGTATATAGTATCAATCAGCATCTTTGTGATAGTGCTGGTACTGGCAGCAGTGTGTATTGGTGTTTTCATGATGATGCTGATGGTGATGATGTTGGTAGTAATAATGCCAGTGATGCCAGTGCTTATGACAGCAACATTGACTATGATGCTAGTAATGATGCCAACAATGCTGACAATTAATACAAAGGTGATGTGGTGATGGTAATGACAGCAGTGTGTATTTTTCTATATGGTGTCTTTATGATTGTGTTGGTGCTGGTGCTGACAGCAGCATGTATTAGTGTCCGTGTTATTGTTAGTGGTGATGGTATAAACAGCAGTATATATTAGTGTATATAGTGTCTTTGTGATAGTGTTGATGTTGATGGTGCTGGCAGAGGAGGTGCAGAGGGTTGCTGGGCCAAAGCAGGAAGGTTAGGTGATGGAATACAGTTGGAATTGACTAAATAACAAATTGTTTATGCTTTCAGATTTAGTTTCTTGCACACCTACATCCTGTTATTGATTGTGCTTTGAAATCTGCTCTTATATAGTATTGTCAGGCAGGCTGTGGGTTGAAGGGGGTAGAGGATAGTGCTTAGTGAGTATGTGGGGGTAGCAGGTATTTGATGGGTTACAATACTAATAATAGACCATAGGGAAAGTTTTCAGCTAGGAGTGATGGGAAATAGGTGGTGGATTGTCCTGGAAGGGGTAGTTGGGTTAACCTTAGAGCTCTGGATTAAAAGAAATGTAGGGGTAGTTTTTGGTGGGGGTGAAAAATAATGTGCATTACATAAGTGGTGGTTGCAGGGTAAATGTTAGGGGTAGTTGGGTTAAAAATGAAAGATTTTATAGGTATTTGGGTTAAATTTGTCCTTGGAATAGGGGTAGTTAGGTGGGTTTTGGCCATTTCTAGAGCCATTTAGGTTATAACATCATATATGCGGTGTATGTATGATGTTATAACCTAAATGGCTCTAGAAATGGCCAAAACCCACCTAACTACCCCTATTCCAAGGACAAATTTAACCCAAATACCTATAAAATCTTTCATTTTTAACCCAACTACCCCTAACATTTACCCTGCAACCACCACTTATGTAATGCACATTATTTTTCACCCCCACCAAAAACTACCCCTACATTTCTTTTAATCCAGAGCTCTAAGGTTAACCCAACTACCCCTTCCAGGACAATCCACCACCTATTTCCCATCACTCCTAGCTGAAAACTTTCCCTATGGTCTATTATTAGTATTGTAACCCATCAAATACCTGCTACCCCCACATACTCACTAAGCACTATCCTCTACCCCCTTCAACCCACAGCCTGCCTGACAATACTATATAAGAGCAGATTTCAAAGCACAATCAATAACAGGATGTAGGTGTGCAAGAAACTAAATCTGAAAGCATAAACAATTTGTTATTTAGTCAATTCCAACTGTATTCCATCACCTAACCTTCCTGCTTTGGCCCAGCAACCCTCTGCACCTCCTCTGCCAGCACCATCAACATCAACACTATCACAAAGACACTATATACACTAATATATACTGCTGTTTATACCATCACCACTAACAATAACACGGACACTAATACATGCTGCTGTCAGCACCAGCACCAACACAATCATAAAGACACCATATAGAAAAATACACACTGCTGTCATTACCATCACCACATCACCTTTGTATTAATTGTCAGCATTGTTGGCATCATTACTAGCATCATAGTCAATGTTGCTGTCATAAGCACTGGCATCACTGGCATTATTACTACCAACATCATCACCATCAGCATCATCATGAAAACACCAATACACACTGCTGCCAGTACCAGCACTATCACAAAGATGCTGATTGATACTATATACAATAATGCATGCTGTCAGAGACACTACTACCACACTGCTAGCCTTGCTATTATCATTACCATCATTAGTGTTGTCATTATCACAAGCATTTTTACTACCACCATTGTCAGTGCTATTGTCATCAACATCAGCATCACTGGCATTTTTATTACTATCATCACCCTCATCATAATTGTCAACATTGTTATCATCATTACTAGCATCATCCTCAACATTACTGTAATCAGCATCAACATCATTACTATCATTATCTCATTGGCAATGTTGTTATCAGCACTAGTGTCACTGGCATTGTTACTACCATCATTACCCCAATGGTCAAAAATTGTATGAAAAGTGTTAAAAAATATAGGAAAAGGTGTTTATTTCATTTTGGGGATTCAGGTAAAGTCGGTCAAGTGGTAATACTTTTTAAAAATAAAATTGTTTAAATGAATTTATTTGTGAGTAAAACTGTTGAAAAAATTAAAATTACTTTGCATTATGAACTTTGTACCCACTGATGATGACGATGATGATACTGATGATAATGACAAAGACAGCAACAATGACAATGCTCAAAACTTGATATGTGTGTGCTTGCATGTGTATTTGTGTATGTATTCATATGAATGTGTGTGTGTGTGTGTGTGTGTGTGTGTACAAATATGTGTGGGTGTGTATACATCAGGGTGTGCTTTATTATACCTCTAATATACCAAAGCTGATATGTCTTGCTAACCTCTGCCAAATTGCTTTGTATGCCTATATATTTGTGTTGTTGATAATTGTGATGACAGTGTATATGAGGAGATCTGTCTTAGCTTATAGGTCTCATAGGCATTCCCATATATGACACCAAAATAAGCATAGTACTAGCCCTCACAAGGCTTATTTGTGTTTTAGCCTATATGTTTCTACTGTGCTGCTTTGCATACAAGTAATCATTGTGGATGATTGATAAACTAATTAGGTCACTAACATGTAGTAATATACAACTTGTTGAATTGCTGCAAAGGATGTGTTCATTGTACACTCTTTTATGAGCTGCTTTTGTCATGTGCAGTGTCTACTATCTAATTATATGTCTTTATGAAATTCCCCTTGCTCAGTGCAGATTACAATTATACAATCAAAATAATTGCAGGGATCCAGATGTTGACAAGCTAATCATCTTCCTCAGTGTAAATGTTTAATGTATAACAAGAATGACATACAACGACTAATTTTTGCCAAACATATTATAACTGCTTTGCAATGTGCATAATAACCAGGTCAATTACTAAGCATCACTTACCCCACTTGATGGAGCATGCTCCACCTCTTATCCGTGTTTATTATTCTGCAGACTCAATCACACTTCTGAAAATTCTATAATATACATTATGTTCTTTCTTAATCATAAAAAATTAAATAGACAATCGCTTATAGGGTAAAACAATGGTTTGGAGGACCGAATTAGTGAAATTATTGATGAATGATGGTAAAATTTGGTGAAGACTGTATACAAGGTGTTACAGCATAAGAAAATACTGAGGAATTGTGAAAATTACTGAAAAACTGCACAATAAGTGTTCAAACATAAGAAAGATGTGAAATAGCACAAATTGGTGAAAAAGTAGCATAAAAAGTACTAAAACACAAGAAACTGGTAAGAAATACCAGGAAATTGATTGTAATTAGTGGCAACTTGCTAGCAAACCAACATGTATATGGATTCCATCTGTGAATGGAAAGAGGAACCATTAGACCCCAGAGCGATGAGATTTATGATTAACACAGAGACGGAAACTAATATTGCATCATTAAACAAGACAAAACGTTGATGTGGATATTATAATAAAAATATACAACATCCAGGAAATCATAGGATCTATACAAGAGAAGTGCTAACAATTAAACAGAGGAGCCACTTTTAAATTATAATAATGGTTGACAGAGCTGAATTAGTGCAAACCTGACAAAAATGTTGAAAAAACAAGGAAAATTGCATGAAAAATGCTAAAAAACATAAGAAAATGGTGGGAAATAGCAAACCTTGATGAAAATAGTGTAAAAGATCTAAAAAATACATTTCTCAACATGTCAATGCTCATTTTCCATGTGTGATAATACGCTCATCATGAGATGATACCAGTAAAAGTTTCTTCATCAAAGATGGTTGTATGAATGGTAGTGCGTCAGAAGGATGCTTTACACTGTTTGTAATAATTACAACAATGGTGATGACGATGACGATATGATGACAATGGCATATACACTTTACAATATTTCTGGAAATGAGCTTAGATTGATCTAATTAATTTAAAATAGTGGATGACTAATAAAACTGTTTAGGCCACTAACATGTAGTAATATACAGCCTGTTTAATTGCTGCAAAGGATGCGCTCAATGTATACTCTTTTATGAGGGTACTTTTGTCATATCCTGGGCCTACTATCTGATTATGTAAGACTTAATGAAATTTTCAGTGAATGAAGTGCCAAAACCATCCAACATAGTAATGTGCACGCCCATGACATGCTTATGCATGTTTTATTTAGTACACATATGTATACATGTGATGTAACAATGTTAATTATGATGCTGTGTGAGCCTGCAGAGGTATGTACATGCCTGTATTCATCTTTTAATGCATGGTGCAATATCTGCCCTCCTAACATTAACAGCCATAACAGACTTGATGCAGTCATAGTAATATACACTTGTTTAGTGCAGATTACAATTATAAAATTGAGATGATTGTAGGAATCTAGATGTTGATGGGCCTATCACACCTTTCAGTGTGTATGTTTAATGAATAACAAAAATGGTATACAACAACTCATTTTGACCAGACATATTATAACCGCCCAGCAATGTGCACAAAGACCAAGTTAATTATCAAGTATCACTCACCCCGCCCCTCTGATGGGGTACACTTCATCGCTTATCCCAGTTTATTGTTCTACAGACGCAATCACACTCCTAGGAATTCTATAATATACATCTTCTCACTAACACACAACAACCATTATACTATAATCAATACATCAGAAAGTTCTATAAACCTCCCACAACCAGTCACCAATCTGTTCAAACATAATTTCACAATGAATAGAATGCTGTAACAAGAAGTATACAGCTCAGGTTACACACTCCTCTTTACATGAAAATTATTCCATTTAGGACTAAAATAACTACATTTAGACAAAAACATCAAATTTTAGGAGATAAACTTCATCTCGCCCAAAAATACAGTCATTTTAGGCACAAAACAGCAATTATAGTGCAAAATACCCCATTTTAGGCTAAAATCGCTTCAATTTTAGGTAGAAAACAACAAAATATATTGAAAAATGACCCCTCTTAGGGAAATCTCCCAATCTAATTGCAAATACATTTTAATTAGAATAGACGCTATCTCAATACACCATAACTAAGTTTATGCAGACTATTTTAAGCCTACATATTCTCAGATATAGCGAATTTTATTACACAGTAAAATACAATACATAATGCTTAATGTCACACTTAATATAATAATACAGAGTTCCGCGCACTCATGCAATATACCTATTCTTCTCCAATATACACACTCTTAGTTCGGCTAAAACAATATTAAACTTTTCATAGAATTCATTATATGTACAATTTCCATAAGTGAATTTATCGTCACTACCGCTTAATACTATTTTATTCTGATTCAGGGTATACAGTATATGTTTATAACTTTGAATATTTTAATATGTCTTATAATTATCGCATAATTTACCACATGCGCCGCTCACACAATTATAATAATGTATAAAATCAAGTTCTTTCTGCAAACGTCTAGTAAATGTCTCAGATATGATCTTTCCTCAGAACGCTCTTACTAAATGGCAACATGATAGTTACACTGACGATATCAAATGGTACCTCGAGCAGTTGGGCGACTGAAGACAAAGCCTAGCTCTATGGGCTAGACCTGGCGCTCAAAGCTATGCCCGATTCAACAAGGAAACCCCTATAGACAACTGGAGACCGCCATAGAAGGCCTAAAGTGTTCTACAGCCACAACGATTGCTAAGCTGTAGATGAGGCTAGTAGATGTGGAGAGGCTGAAAGGAATCCTGTAGAAGGTTATTGTGGACGAACATGGACGTAGTAAAGAGTTGGAAGGAGAAACTAACACAAATGGTGAAAAAATGTGGAAAATTTTATGAAAAGCACTTAAAACATAGGAAAATGGCGAGAAATAGCAAAAATTGATGAAAACATCATAAAAAGTGCTAAAATGTGAGGAGATGGTGAGAAATAGTGGAAAATTGGCTATAATTAGTTAAAAATGAGGAAAATGGTGTAATAGTGTTCAAGTGTAAGAAAATGGTAAAGGAAGAAAACATGACCAGGTGCTTAAAGATGTGACCGATTCAGCCATTAAACCCCATATTCACATGAAGACTGCCATGGACGCCCTGAAACATACTACACCCGCTGTGATCACTATGCTGGAGATGTGCCTAGCAGAAGTCTAGAGTCTGAAAGGTAAAAATAGAGAAGGTTATCACAGAAGAAGATTGATACCATAAAGAGTTAGACGCTAAATTACAAATGGTTCTTGCAGAGTTGGAAGAAAAAAAAAATCTGCAAAAAGGTTACTGCTGTTGGAACTTTTCATTATAACCAATACTCGGACGTCTTGTGTACTATTCAAAAGACTACTATTCCCAACTTATAGAAAAAAATACATTTTCTTAAAATTTAATAAGAAAAACTGTATATCTAGTGGGCATTTCTGACACAACTATTTATCTACTGCTCACATCCCAGGTTAACTCTAACACTAATGCCTATTTTAGCTGTGGTGGTGTGCCTGATGGGATTTACCAAGGTCAATTTTGATTATTGCAGTGACAAGTACACTTTACAATTTTTATAATAATTGTGATAACGACGATGGTGACGACAATGTAATTAACACATGCATGCCCATCCACACATAGTTACACACATACACATACTCACGAGCAGGCACATGCACATGTGCACATGCAAAAGCACATACACATACACATACACAAACACCCAAAATCAGTGTAGCATAGATTAGTAAGTTATATTAGCACAGATTGGTTATAGATGTAGCGGAGCACATCCCTGAAGCATGCAGATGCAAAAAACAGCAGATTTGGTATGGGGTTGGAAAAGTTTAATGGTAGACGGTCAATAGTAATGCATAAGTGTACACAAGCATAAACAGAAGGAACTGGTTAGGAAAGTATTACATTGACTAGGCAATCAAATGTAGCATCAATACAGCAATTAATAGCAGACAAACATGTTATGGATTTGTCTTTAACACAAAAAGATGCGCCAACACATTTCAGAGTGGAGATATACTTGAAATAATGCAGGCCCTAACTGGATTTATACAATTACATAAGACAAAAAAAAAAAATGTTTGTGTGGATACTATAGCAAAAATATATAACATTGAGGAACTTAAAGGATTAGCACAAGAGGTATAGTAAAAATTAGCTTATAAGGTAGAACGATGATTTGGAGGGTCAAATTAATGGAATTATTGATGAAAGATGGTAAAAATTGAGGAAGCCCTGTAAAAGGTGTTACAATATGAGAAAATGGTGAATATATCAAACAAAATGTGTAAGAAGTGTTCAAACATAAGAAATGATGCGAAATAGCACAAATTGGTGAAAAATAGTGTAAAAAGTGCTAATACACAAGAAACTTATGAGATATAATGAGAAATTGACTAGTAATTAGTGACCAATTGCTAGCAAACCAACATGTACATTGCTTCCATCTGTGCAGGATGTGGGTGCACACAAAAAGCATAAGCAATTTGTTATTTGGGAAATTCCAACTGTATACTATCGCCTAACATTCCTGCTGTGCCCCAGCGACCCCCTACACCCCCTCTGATGACACAAGCAGCACCAACACTATCACAAAGACACTACATACACTAATACATACCACTGTTTATACCATCACTACTAACCATAACACAGACACTATATACACTAATGCACACTGCTGCCATCACCATCATCATAGTCAATGTTACTGTCATAAGCATCACTGGCATTTTTACTACCACCATCATCACCATCATTGCCAGCATCATCACAAAGACATCATATATACTAATACACACTGCTGTATACACTACTATCACAAATATGCTGATTGATACTATATGTATACAATAATGCATGATGTCAAAGACACCACCACCATTCCTATAACCTTCTAACAGCCCACACCACTAGCCTTGCTATTATCATCACCATCATTAGTGTTGTCATTATCATAAGCATCATTGTCAGTGTTATTGTCATCAGCAGTGCTATCATTGTCAATGTTGTTGTCATCAGCACTAGCATCACTGGCATTGTTATTACTACCATCACCCTCATTATAATTTTCTGCATTGTTATCATCATTACTAGCATTATTGTCAACATTGCTGTCATTAACATCACCATCACCACCACCATTGTTACTATCATTACTATCAATCATATGACTTGGACTTCAACATTAATTACAAATACTTTGGGGGAAAAAAAAATGTTTACTATATGACAGTGCAGTAGTGACTGAAGCTGAGGCAATGGATGATGAAGTGGTGATTGGAAAATGGCCATGCAGAGCCCTTGCCTGTACCAGCTTAAAATGGGTGGTTGCTAAGGCATTTAAAGATATTCTCCTTACATATAGTAGCTATGTGACCATGCTGGGCAGACATCTAGTTGATGTCTTGGATGTGATTGCTCTGCAGGATGCTCTTATCAAGCATCAGTGTGATTATCATGTGGAAGCTGCCAAGTGGATCCTCCAGCATTGGGTGACCAAAGATAAAACCTAGCTGGGTTTGATGCGCTAGATCAGGCACTCAAAGATATGACTGACTCGGGCGATACAGCCCATAGGCAACTGCAGACTGTAGTGGAATACATAAAATATTCTACAGCAGTGGTGTTCTCTAAGCTGGAGATGTGATTGGTGGAGGTGGAGGGGCTGAAAGGAAACCTAGAGAAGGTTATCAAGGATGTAGATCAGTATAGTTGTGTGAAAAGCGCTAAAACATAGGAAAATGGTGAGAAATAGCAAATGTTGCCAAAAATAGTGTAAAAATGCTGAAATGTAAGAAAACAGTGAGAAATAGTGGTAAATTGACCATAATTAGTTAAAAATGAGGAAAAACGTTTACTACATGTCAGTGCAATAGCGACTGAAGCTGAGGTGATGACCTATGAAGTAGTGATTAGTAAATGGTTGCAGAAGAGCCTTGCCCCAATCAGCTTAGAAGGGGTGGTTACTAAGGCGTCTAAGATATTCTTCCTATATAGGGTAGCTATGCGACCATGCTGGGCAGACGTCCGGTCAATGTTTTAGACACGATCAAACTGAAACATTCTACAAAAGCATCAATGGAAAATCTGGAGAAATGCATTGGGGAGTTAGATGTGCCACTATGGAAAGGATAATTAAATGGACTGTAGCAGTTAATTTTAGTGTATATGTGTGATGCTGTGTATGTATTGGTACTATCTATCACACTAATATTCATCACATTTTATGCTATGGTCGAGCAGGCTATGGGGTGTAGAGGATAGTACTTAGTGTGTATGTGAGGGTGGTTGGTGGTGGTTAGGTTATAGTATGGGTTGTGTTATATAATTAATGATGAACTGTGGGGTGATGGGTAGTGGTTGGGTTATAGTGTGGGTTGGGTTACAATGGTAATGACAGACTGTAGGGTGAGGGGTGGATTAGATATTAAACTGTTCCAAGAGAATTATGGTAGTTTTGGCAAGGAGGGGTTGAAAACAGTGGGGTTGATTATCCTGGAAAAGGTAGATGAGTTAATTTAGGGCTCTGGATTAAAATAGATGAAGGAGTGTTTTTTTGAGGGTGAGGGGGTATAAAATAGGGATGGGGTACTGGGAAGAGGGTGATTTGGTTACTTTTAGAGCTCTGGATTAAAATAGATCAAGGAGTAGTTTTTAAGGGTGAGGGGGTGGAAAATAGGGGTGGAATACTAAAAAGAGGGTAGTTTGGTTGTTTTAAATTAGATGAAGGGGTAGTTTTTGAGGGTGGGGGTGGGACTAGGGGGTAGTTGGGTGGCCTTTGGGCTAGGATAGGGGTAGTTTGGTGACTTTTTGGCATTTGTAGGGTAGTTGGGTTAGTTTTCACTGATTTTAAAGGCATTTGGGTTAAATTTTGCCTGGAAATAGGGGTAGTTGGGTGACCTTTGGGCTGGGATAGGGGTAGTTGGGTGACTTTTTGGCATTTTAAAGGGTAGTTGGGTGACCTTTGCACCAGAATAGGGGTAGTTGGGTGACCTTTGCACCAGAATAGGGGTAGTTGGGTGACCTTTGCACCAGAATAGGGGTAGTTGGGGTGTGACGTCACACTTCCCCCCTCACCCCCCTCACCCACTGGCCCAGAACCCCCATTTTTATACTACTCATGGTTATGGCCCAAGAACTAGGAGAAGAAGAAAGAGTGCATCAGATGTTTACACGACCGAATATATAGAAAATAGCTCAAGCCAGAATAACGCAGAAGACAAAGAGAAAAAGAATTCGCGCAATAGGAAAATTAATTAACGAGAACGAAGAGGAGAAAAAGGAACCTTCGGAAACGATGCAGGAGCACTGTTCTAGAATGTGATACGAAATGGAGAGGAAACAGGAACAAGCGGGAAAGATATACAGGAAGGAAACCGTGTTCAAAGCACAGACGATAGATTGTAGACAGAACAAAACGCTACGAGAAGGGAAAATTAAAGAAGCAAAGATAAAACGCATTTGATTTGATAGAAAGGTAAAAGGAAACAAGATTTGAGAATGAAGAAAAACAAGAGGTTAACCATAATTTCAATTGAACAGCTGGCGGAGAGGAGAATAATATTGAGGGAGAAAAAAACACTGAGAAATCTACCGGTAGAACGAGGCGAACGATCTAGTAGAATGTCGTCACCTTCTATTCGAAAATGTTCAGGAATTCGCATTAGGTAAATTTTAATGGAATGAAAAAGGATTTCGATGAACAAGCGTACGAGAAAAATAATAGCGGGGAAAAGGAAGAGGGAATGAGATGGCCTATACCGTGGGAGTCTGATATGATGAAGACCTTGTGAGAAACCAGAGAGGAAATAAAAAGTACGCCATACAGGATAGCAGTAGACTCGGCCGCCTAAAAAGTCGGGCACAAAGAAGAAAGTTTCAATGTTTCGGAAAAAAATTTAAGAGAGAACCGAAGAAGGCCGACCAACTCCGTAGAGTCCTTCAAAATGTTTAAAAATTCTGTTTTAATGACACGAGATTGATTGGGGGATAGAGTTGTGTAAAGACAATTTTAATAGGATGTAGGAGGGTGGAACAACTGAGGGAAAACTATAACAGCCTATCGTGAGAATAAATAAATAGAGGAGAATGGAAATGAGTATTGGAGTTTTTTTTTTTTTTTTGGCAGAGGAACGCCAATTGCGGTAGATAAAAAGAGTGAGGTAGGAGAAACCGGTAGCCTAGATAAAACTTCCGGACGAAAATTCAATTGTTTTTAGTTGCAAGTAAAAAAAATTATTCTTTCTCCTCATCCAGCATCAGTCGATCGATCTTTATGTCTGAAATCCTATTTTTACCTATTAAATCTTATACAAATATTTGACGAAGCTGATTTCCGTTCTTTTTGGGGAAATATGTATTTTTTAGTGGGGTTTTACGTATTTTCCCTTTACGTGTCAGCAAAAAAAAAAAAAAATGTCACAATTTTTTTTTTTTTTTTTAGTTTTTATAAATCGCAATTTTGTTAACAGACGGATTTCGAATTAAAATGTATTTTACACTAAAATATTTTCCAGTGGCAGTTTCCCCTTTCCAAAAAAAAAAAAAAAAATAGGAGGTAAATCTCTAGAAAATCAGGCCGATTGAAATGCCATTAAAGTAAAACAAACATACGCACGTCGAGCAAATGTTTTTATTAAAAATTACATATTTTTGTTATTATTATTATTATTTTTTACTTACCGCGAGAAAAGAAAAGTTGAAAAAAAAAAAATTATACTTTATATAAATTTTACGAATAAACGACGAAACATTTCGACTAAAGACAAGGTCAAGTATCTCGGCGTATATTTAGATACTGTATTAAAGCCACTTAACAAATTAGGGACAAACGTAATCGGGGTTAAAAACGAATTTAAAATCGGCAGGCTAAAGTTATTCTTCTGTCAGATTGAGTGGATTCTCTGATTCTACATAGTCCTTTTTTTCTTTATTTTTGGCTTGGCAATTAAATTAATCCTTTAGCTTGTTGAAATCAATTTATACTTTTTCCGGCGCTAGGAATCGAATTAATATTTACTGGTGATAATTTTCACAGTTGAATTCGGTCAGAATCATCGTCGCGGTTTCCGATAAGACTATTCGCCGTGATTTTTACCTCTTTTTTTTTTCTCAATTTCACTGCTCCTTGAAATAACGCTTTTACAAATCAGATTAAAATAAAAGTTCTAACGTTAGTAAATATGAATTTTTCTTCTCTTGTTTTTAGCGGGAACCTAAAATTAGAAAATAATTTTCAAGCGACATCCTTATTGCTCTGAAATTCTGAATTGTTCGAGATGTTCTCGAGAATGGACCACATTACCCAAGGTCGGAAAATTACAAAAAACGTAGGACGGCTGCGGAGTAGACGGTTCTTTTTAAATCCGCCTATTGAGGAGTTTGCCGCTCCATTTTGCGCCATTACTGATACACTGTTCGAACCAATGGGAACAAATATTAAAATAAGAATACCAGAAAGTATGCAATATACATATATATATATATATATATATATATATATATATATATATATATATGAATATGTGAACTTTGTATAGAAAGAAAAAAAACGGTGACGACTCCGGTTAACAATGATAAATTGTATTTTCTCATTAGCCCGGCCGCTGCTAGTTTGTGTATCGGATTGCACCATGAAAATTTAAATTGCGTCATTCGAAAAGCAATTATACAACTTGATTGATTGCGCAACAATAACTAACGACAAGAGTAGTTAAGTGGTCTAAGCAATATTGACGAATATTTGTACGCGATACTGAAATTACTGATCATTTCGCCGTAGACACACGTCCCCCTCTGCCCGTCCAGTTTATCGGGAAAAATTACTTTTGCTAAAACTAATAATTATTTATAAAATATTAAATTCGTATCGGGCGCTATCTTAATCCGCATAAATATCGTGCTAATTTTCACACGGCGCGCATCGCAGTTTGTGACATATTTATTTTCTACTCTCATAATATTAGTATAGTGTTTGTTTAATGATTAAAAGCGTAATGCGTAATAGTTGTGCCAACTACATTTTACGAAAATTATTATTATTATTAATACTATCATCGTTATTTTTATTATTATTATATAATTTTATTATTGTTATAGGGTCACTTTCAAGTTTCACTTAAAGCGCGCTTAGACGGCGAAGCACTTCGCTTTTTCTTATTAAAAATAATATTCTTCAATAGTTTGTAAGTACTCCATTACATGATGAAACGACATTCTGATGAATTTCATATCTAGCAGTTATCTTATTTTTTCCCTTAAATGCGTCGAATTATCAAGTTTACTGTTTTTATTGCTGAAATTAAAGTTTCATTTATTCCCGAGAAAAACGATCGCGTTAAAAAGTTATTTCGAATAAATGAGTCACACACGTTAGTTTCAATTCGAAAATGATGATCTAATAATAAAATTATTGCGTGCCTATATCTGTAAATATAAAGAAGGAAAGCCAACATCAAAATAACTAGTGATGACCGGAGTCACATTTGCACCGATAGATTCAGCATCGACTTTTTACTTCATGTAGACTTCGTTTTGTTTCGTTGTTGATAAAAGTTTTCAAATTAAGAAAAAAGAAAATTCTTTTAAAATGATATTAAAAAAGGTGTTTTGTGTGTTTCTTCAATTTTCTATACTTTAATACTGTTCGGGCCATTGCGAGTAGGCGTTTAAAGGGTGTTGCGCGGCTGCGCATAGTTCACGTGAGTGGTTTAAAACACGGATCTGATTTTTCATAAATGATTAAAAAAAAACAACAAAAAAGACATCGATACTGTTCGTTCCGTAATTCATGCAAATAACCGTACCGAAGAGATCGCCATCGGTATCGCTGTTCTAAAATGAAATGTTGACTGAAAAATATTGCATATCACGCTTCTGCAAAACTTCACTAATTAGTAACCAAAAAGGAAACGCTATCGAAATCCGTGAAGAGTTACTTAGAGCTATGTGTGTTAGCGAAAAGTCCACGAAAATCATTAACGCAGATAATAGTTTACCGGTTTATAATGTGAAGACCAAGGCGCAATCTTCATAATAAGTTGGATTAACGTCACCCCGATGGAAAAAGCATGAGTGAGTGACAACTCTCGAAGTTGATGTTGATTGTTTCCTTTTATAGTCGAGAGGTAGAGTCCATTGCGGATTTTGTCAATGCGCCCGCTGTTCACTAAACCTTGCTGTGATACATCAAATTTGGTTATTTATACAAGTTCTATGAAAATATTTTTTATTAAGAATTTTTTTCAAATTATTTTAAGATATGTATATCTTGTTTTTTATTTTCGTTCTTTTTTTTTTTTTTTTAAATAAATTGCGAAATCGTTAACTTCGCCTTTGTTTTTACTATGACCAGAACAGTATAAATTCTAATTATTCACTAAAATCATGCGGTAATTATAGTATAATAAATAAAAACCCTCATGAAGAAGGTAAGGATCAACCGAATATTGCTAAGCGGGACTTTGCAATTGGTGGAGAAGGAAGAAAGCTATCGATCGTAGAAAGAAAAAACGCGGGAATAATGAGGTTAAAATTAAAGTTGGAATTTAAGAATTTAAGGGTTTTTTTTTCGCTTTTTTTTGAACGGGGGATAGAATTATTAAACAATCTAAAGTAAAAACAAAAAAAAATAAGAGATCCGTGATTGTAAGTCGAACTCCGCTCGAACCGCTTCTATTGATTTTTTGATGTAAAAAAATCTTTTGATCTAGGAAAACCTTAAAAAGCAAAAGAAATACTAATCCAATACGACACTAATCGAAGTATCGCGCACATTGTACACCTCATTGAACATTTCAGCAATGTAGTATCCTAAATGAGGCGTGCAATTTCATTTATAATAAATAAGTTGTTTTCGCGTGATTACTTCGCGGCAATATCTCTGAAATAAAATAAATAAATTAACATTTCATTTTTCATCCCTATTGGTGAGATTATAAATAATTAATTTAACCGATATGTGTAGTTGTGAATAACTGAATAAGCGTATAATTAAATAATTTGTAGCGTAGAGAACAAAAAAAATATACATATATGTATACATATATACTTTTTCTCTAGACGCGTTAGTCGCGTATTTGAAGAGCATTCTGGCCAAATGAATTTATATTGTTCAGGCCAAAAAAAAAAAAAAAAAAAAAGAGCATTTTCAACGAATTTGTTAATATCAAATTTCCATTATGCCTGGGAAATTATTTGTTACTTTGCGTTACATAGAGCACAATAACTTCAATTATGTTAAAAATTTCGCATATCCTACTTGAAAAGTTAACTAACAGCTTTTAAAAATTATACAGTTTTTCTAAACGCGAAAATACTTTGCAAGGATTCGTAATTATTGCTAGATAAATATGTTTCTCAATTCCGATCCTTTCACGTTAATTTCATTTCTCGCCAGTTGTGAATGTCTAATCAAAATTCAGCGCATAAAACGAAAACTTTCGAAATAGAGACAGATGATATTTAGAAAATTGGGTTGAATTTTCGACGCCCAAAAAAAAAAAAAAATTGGAGAACGTACCTAGAACAAGAAAATATACATGATTTACGCGAGTCTACTTTGAAGTAAGTGTCGGGGAAGTTCACTTATAGATGAGAAAAAGGAAAACATATCAGTTTGTAATTATTACATATTTAGGCTTAATATTACAAAATCGAAATACATATATTTCTAATTTCTATAATTCATATTACCGAAAACTTTAGTAACGGAATATTCTTTTACATTAATATTTACCGACGTTAACCTATTCGGAAAATTTTCGAAATAGGTGACAAGTATATACATATGTATGTATATTTTGATGAAGTAGAGAAAAACTTTTGATTCCTGTTTTTGAGGTGCTTAGCACAAGTCGGAGCAATATGAATTTTAAAAGGAACATAAGTATGTACCATAGGAAAATCGTAATTGCTGGATATAATCTTACAAAAGTACGACACCATTTTTCCATATCTCTGAGATGTGTACATACTATAAAGATGATTCGTTCGCAATAGTTTCGACTGCGGAATCGCCAAGTGTGTTTCATAGATTGTGCTTTCAATGAGCTTAAATAAATCATCTTCGGTAAGTCTTATGCAATATCTGGATCTGAAAGAAGGCGTGTTAAATTGTTCTTTACAATATGTCTATAACGATCTTCATAATAACGTGTGTTATTATTATTTTCGGTAGAACCCACGTCAAACGTATTAAAAGTGTGTTAACGTTTCGAATAGATAAGCACCGTCCCCCCATCTTCAGAACCACAACATTATGTTGTTTTGAAGATGGGGACAGTGCTTATCTGTTCGAAACGTTAATCGTAATATGTCTGACGTGGGGTTTACCGAAAATGACAATACGATTGTATCAATGAACCATGTGAAAGTTTTAGATTATATTTATATGATCTCCATTAGTTATGATTCGAAAAATCGGATAAAAATGGAGATGTTCTTCCGTAATATTCCATTATTTAGTTTTTCTGGATATTATCAATTATTATTTTCATGCGAAATCACATTCTACTCAAGACCGTGTCCACGGGGTGGGTTTTAGGGGTTAACCCCCCCCCCATGAGAATTGAAATAGTCTAGGTACTTCATTAATATTTCATGAAAAATTTTTAGTTACGAGTATAATCAATAACACATGTCATTTTTATTAATGTGTTTATGCAGTAATTCGTTTATTTAAATTATTAATATATAAATCAAAATGATGGAAATTATTAATAGCATGAGTATTAGTGAAAAATATATTGATATTTATAAAATAAATATGCGAAGAAAATTTTCAACCCCCCCCCCCTCAAAATTCTGGGCACGGGCCTGATTCTACTTATACTATAAGTCACAAAACTATTCGGATACGCGAAAAATTTTAGATTTTAGTAAAAAAAACTCAAACTTGCGCATATTTTTTTTTTTGATTATTCAATAATGAATCTGGACAGAAGAGTACTACTTTAACTAATAAATTTGTCGAGAAGTTTAAACAAAACATAATGAATGTTACAAATTGGCTAAAGTATTCTTCCGTCTAAATTCATTATTGATAAATCAAAAAAAAAAAAAAAAATGCACAGGTTTGAGTTTTTTACTAAAATCTAAAATTTTTCACGTGCCCAAAAACTTTTGCGGCTCACCGTATATTTTGCAAAAGTTTCTAGTCGGGAAGAAAAAAAAAACAAATTCAACGCTAATACAATTCCTACCTGGGTGTGTTTGTTAATGCAGTAATAATTTATAGTTTTTGCGAACAATACGGTAAACGTTATAGACATATTTATTAACGCATTTAATCACCAATGAAATTATTATGCGACCAAATAATTTACGCATATAAACGTATATAACAATTTTTATTTATCATTTAAATGTTTAAATTACAATTTGATAAAAATTGAAATAACGCTTTACAAACATTGATTTGAGGATCAGTAAGAATCGAGATAGTATTAATTGAATCTTGGAACGCTTCAAAGCAATTAACAACGTTGAATGTCGTATTTCGGACCGCTACCAGAAAACATAATTCAGGCCTTGTGCGCCGCAGTCACAAATAGGGCTTGTGATAAGGCGGACTCGAGCCAACGAGGCATTTAGACTACTTCGCTCGGAATCTGTTTGCGGTATTTACGATGTTTCGAGACGACGATAGTTTGCTGTAACGGTTGAAGAAATAGGAAAAGTATTTAGTACCTTTACTTTGGTTAGCGAGTTTTAACTGTTGAAAGGTGTTGCGGATTGATTTTTTTTTTTTGCTACAGTATCTCTGAGGTCTGTGAAAGGAAGTTTAAAAGCTTAATTTGCTCTTTGATTATAAACGCTTCCTTAACGAATGAATTGGCGATCAACCTGCTGTACTGGAATTCAAACTAGCTGAATTTTACTACCGTTTGGATTTGATTAAAGTTTAGTATCGGCTTTTTAATTTTTCGGATGTACGGATTGACTTTAATATCAAGTTTGTACTGCTCAATTGATATTAACTATTACTCTCATCGATCGATTTTTCTCCGATTTCACAGATTACTTAATCTACGATTAGAGGTTTTTCTCTGACAAGGTGCGATCGCGGTGATTGTGATGGCGGAGTCGCTGTCCTTAAATGGCATTCCCTCGTATTAACACACTGCTGCTTCCAATTTTTCCTCCAGATCTCTAATCGGCCTAATAATATCGCACACATTTTTATTCCTTCTAATCTTGCCCGTTTTCTTAATTCCCATCTACGTTCTTCCCCCCGATTATGATCTGCGTCACTTTCCTTTTTCTTTCTTTTTCAACTCTCCCCTACAACCATTCAACATCGGCGACGATTGCAATGCATGTTTTCCTTCGTGAAGTTGCACATCCTAAAATTCTAATAGTATTATTCTAACAAACTTCTATTCTTTTCGATAATAATTTGGTTTTGCTTAATGACTCTTTTCCTATCCACTTTAAAAGCTCATTTATCTTCAGCTCCCACGACTTAACTCTTTTTCTATCCCAGTGCTGCCCTAACTATAACGGACAGACTCATTCTGAGACTATGACTGTAATTGTGTTTCCATTCTATTAAATCCCCGCAATTTTTCCTCCACTCTTTTCAGACCTCTCCATTCTCTTAGACGGAATTAGACTCTGTTCCATTCTATCGTTGATTCCTCATTTCCTAATTATCTTTCTTCCTCCTATCTTACATAATTTTATAGTTCCTTCTAATGCTTCGAGCGTTGTGTTTGCATGTCATTTATTTGGTGGAATGAGAAATGTATCGTAACGCTTAAGACAGTCGTACCGCCACCTTTAGATATTTTCGCTCGAATACAGCCGAGCATTTTCTTACTCATGAACTGGCTAAAGTAAGAGTATATACTCGTAATTGAAACCTTGAAGAAGTTCTCTTCTCTCGAGAAAAACTTTCCCTCCTCCTTTTACCGATGACCCACTCCTTTGCACATATTTTAAATTAAACGTACATCTAACTGCAATATTCTTCTCGACTGGTATTATTTGTCAGATTTTCCTGCCCCTGCTTATGTTCTTCAATGAACTTTATCCTTTTCCATTTGCAGAAAATTATTCCTGTTATTTATTAAAATCCGTATTTAATATCAAAAAAATTTAAATCTGTTCTTCTCTAAACTTTTCTAATCTCACTCTATCTAGATGGTATTCCTTTCTTTGTTCTTAAAAATCTGGTTCTGTCTGGACCTCTTAATTTCTAATCTATCTAGAGGTGTAACTCTTCTTCTTGCAGCTCCTTTATCATCATTTCTATTTCCAAAAAATAAAAAAAAACTCTTCTTATACCCTATATCTTTGGCATACTGTTTGTTTAAAGGTAGGCTAAACAAACGTTCCCCTTTCGTAGCCCATACAAAATAATACCTTTTCTTGTAATGTGTCTTTCGGACTGGCATTGGCCTCGACGACGATATTAACTTTTCCTCTCTATAATTCCTTTTTATATTCCTTAACTTCTGCTCTTTCTTTATCTTCTCCGCCTCGCCATACGTCATCTTCTGTACATCGCAGTAAGGTTTCTTCACTTTGGTGAACCAAGGAATGCGACACTGCTTTTAATATCAGTCGCACAACCTTTAGAACCTTCCGATCTAACCCTACAACTGAAAATTTTCTCGCTCACAAACGGCCTCTTGGAAAAATTTGTGCAAAGTTCTCTAGAACTACTCCTCTTTTGCAGATTCGGAAAATGGCCAGAGGCTTCAAATTCCCATCCTCTTCTCGTCCTTTCAATTTCAGTATTCTCAACGATAGCCTTTTTCCTTTTATTGATTCCGTCGCTTCAGCTTATGTTCCTTCTTTTGACGAATTGTACTCTTCTTTTCCGGAAAATTCTCCTCCTCATTTCCTAACTTCGGCTTTCGATTTTAATGAATTAAAGTCTGCTCTCTCCAAATCGTCCAGCTCTACTCCAGGACTTGACGGCATACCCTATCTCGCTCTTAAAAAACTTTCTGAACAATCCCTCAGTTTTCTTTTTAGTCTTTTCAATTCCTTCCTTTCAAAGGGCATAACTCCTTCCTTCTGTAATTCTTTTATCGTCATTCCCATTCCTAAGAAAAATTCTTCTCTACTATTTCCCTGGTATCCTGTATTAGAAAACTATTTGAGAGTATGCTCAACAAGCACCTTGTTTGGTGGCTGGAGCATAATAATATATTTCCTATTAATATGTTCGGCTTTCGGTCTGGTATTGGGCCTTCTAATTGTGTTAGTCTTTCCGTTTCTCACTTATACAAGTCTTTTATTCAAAAACATTACACCTTAGCTTCCTTTATTGATATCTCCTCTGCTTTTGATAATGTTCATCTTCCCATTTTAAGAGATAAAATGACGGCAATTAACATCCCAATCGAATTCACTTCCCTTATTATTGATCACATGTCAAATCGTTCTATCCACTTTACCTGTCCATCTCTTGACGCTGCGGGAAAGGTTTTCCGAGGTCTTCCTCAGGGTTCCGTACTCTTTTTAACATCTATACTATCAGTATAGCTTCTCTTCGTTTAAAAATCCTATTCTTTATTTATTGCGGACGACATCCTCCTTGTTCCTCGTCTGAGGATGTTTTAGCAGCCTATGAAGCACTCAGTTCGTCGCTCATTGTGCTAGAACATTCTCTCTCTTTAATTAATCTTTCAATTTCTCCCTCTAAGTCTTCACTATTTTTACCCTCCGTCCCTATAACCCTGTTTTGGTCAATCTATCCTTAAACAATGTATCTCTTTCTCGTGTTAATTGCTTTTTTTATCTCGATGTCTTTCTTGATAGTCGTTTGTCCTCATCTGAACACATCAAATATCTTTCTGCTTCTACTTTTAAAAGGTTAAACTTGCTGAAGGTCCGGTCGTCACCTAAATGAAGTGGCAATCCCTATATTCTTATTTCTCTTCACAAATCTATTATCCGTTCCAAATTTGATTATTGTTCTTTTATTTATGGTAGTGCGTCCGAGACCCGTCTTTCCAAACTAGATGTAGTTCAAAATTCTCGCCTTCGTCTCTGTCTTGGCGCTCCTAAATCCTTTCGAACCCCTGCTATTCTTGCTGAATCCAATTCGTCGCCCCTATCCATTCGTAGATCTTATTTAGGCTATCGCTTCCTTATTAATCGTTTTCCTCTCGCATCCTCTACTCTTGTTCAGTCTTTCCGTTCGATTTATAACAGCTGGCGCTTCACTCCCAGCAAAACCCCTATTCTGGCATTTATTTCACATCGCCTCAGTTCATTTTGGCCGTATATTATCTCTTTCAATAATCTCCCTTATTTTTCCTTCGACTTCACTGATATCTGTCATCCTTCTAAGGTATTTATCCTCCCCTCATTTGCAAAAAAATCTCCCCCAAGCCGTAATTGAACAGGTATTCTTCAGCACTATCAATTCCCTATTTACCTCTCATGTTACCATTTACACGGATGGTTCGAGGGGGCCTGGTGGAGTTGGTGCTTCCTTCATTCTTCCTGATTTTAACCTCTCAGAATTTTTTCGCCTTCCTTATTTCTGTTCTATATTCACAGCCTAGTTGTTGGCTATCCTTCGCTCTATTATTTTCATTTCCTCGAATCAGTTTTCCTTGTTATCCTCCGTATACGTTCACTCATTCACGATCTTTCCTATCTCCATTTAATCAATATTGATTTGCTGTGGGTACCTAGCCACTCGGGCGTATTTGATAATGAAGCGGCTGATTCCTTGGCTCGGGCTGCTGCTACTTCCTCTCGTCTTTTTTTTTAAAAAAAATCCATCCGATAACCTTCTATCAATTTGTAAAAGCTTTCATATCCGATTTTGGTCGGACACCTACGCTTCCTCCTTTTCTAATAATTATTCATTTCACCTGTCAGTTCAGCCTACTCTTTCTGCATATTCATGGTTTCTTTTGCATCCCTCCCTTCGGCGTTCTGATGTTGTTTCCATTGTTCGTATACGCTTTGGCCATTCTTTGCTGCCTTCATCCAAATTTCGTTTTTCCTTGATTTCTTCTCTACACTGTTCTCTCCATCCGGATGAAGCAGTTATTTGCGACGCCGCTCATGTGTTTTTCCAGTGTTCATCTCTCTCCGTGGAGCGTTCTGCCTTGTATTCTTATTTGCTGAAGCTTGGACTTCTTACTCTTTATTGTGCTTCCTATATCCTGTCTTTTCCTTCCTCACAAATTATTCCTGCTATTTGTTCCTTTTTAGATAAAATTTCTGATCGAATCAAAATATAACCGACTTCTTTCCCTACCTTTTGTTTCTGAGTAAAGGTCCTTGGTTGACGAGTCCAAAAAAAAAAAAAAAAAAATTATTCAATTATTGTTCAAAATAAATTTTAGTGCCGCCAAATATCATTGAATTTTCACGGTGAACAGTTCGGGTTATGTTTTACTGCGTAAAAATTTTCTACTTTACGAAGTGGGGTTTATCATCGTGCATTATTGTATCAGTGCCGCAGCTTTAAGTCTATTCAATAACTACTCTGCTATTTACTAACGCTCGTTATCACAAAAGCTTTCGACAGTTTAAATTTAAATAGCCTCGTAAAACTATTATATTATATAACTTACGAGTGCCGGACAATCTACTAAATATAATAATAGATTATTTCAGTAATAGATTTACATATATAAATATTGGTAATTATGCAGATAAATATCCTGTGGTAACGGGAATGCTGCAAGGCTCAGTATTAGAACTTTACCTAGGGAATATCGTTTTTTCCAGAATGTATGGTTTAATATTTCCTAAAAATGTTAACGTAATAATTTATGTTGATGATATAGCAGTGGTAATTGCGGCAAAAACGCAACCACAACTTGAAGATAAAATTGCAAGGGTTTATAATGCAATACAAGCATTTCTAGCAGATTTTAGACTTTCAATTAACGTCTCAAAATCTAATTATATAATCATGAATAATAAATTGAATAATAGTGCCTTAAATATAGATCAATATGGATTAGATATTAAACATGTTACTCAACTTAAATATCTAGGTATAATTTTATTGATAGTAATTTAAAATTTAATAATAATTTTACTTTCATTAAAAATAAAATAAATAAATTTTTACTTATATTTAACAAATTATACAACAATCAAAAGGCTATAAATTACAAAAAGGGAATAATATTGTAAAAGTCAGTAATAGTAAGCAATGTATTGTATGGCAGTATCATGTATACCGACATGTTAAAAATACAACGATTTAAGAAAATGTTACATAGCTATCAACAACTCATCATTATAAAGCTAATTAAATCGTATAGAACGATAAGTTATCAAGCAGCTTTAGTTATTGCAGGACTTAAACCGATGGATATGGAAATCGTAAGGCATATTACTTTGTTCAGTATTAAACATAGCATCCATGCTGAATAAGGAATTTAGTAACGTAAAATATATTCATAAAAACCTGTTTATCTATCAAAATCAATTACTTAACGTTAAAAAATTTGAAAATTATTTTGTAGAATTATTATATAGATAAATTTCAGCAAATTTGGAATAATTACAACGGTATTGCATATCGGTATTTTCCATATATTAGGGAAAGATTAAATAATAAAGTTTTTACCCAAAATTTTTTTAATGTGGAGTTTATAACTAGACATGGAATATTTAAAATGTACTTATACAAGTATGGAATTGTGGGTTCGAAAAATTGTTTTATGTGCAATATTCAGGACAAAGTGTATCATATTTTACAAGGCTGCAATAGCAGTAATACAGTTATTGAAGGTACTACGGAACAACTGATGATAATTTCAACCATTTCAATCACTTTACAATACAAGAGGTTTAAAAGTCGTAAAAATAATATTCATTTATAATTTATATTAAGACACTATTTACTTTTAAGAATTATACCAACCTTTACACTTTGTAAAGCAGAATTAATGTGACCTGATAAACTTAATTGGATGGAGCTCATTAATTTTTGTTGTCATATACCTTGTAATGTGTGCATTACATGTGTAAAATAAAATCATAAATAAATTAGTAAAAATATATATTTATATATATAATAGAAATTTGAGAGTAGTGGTGCGAGAGGGAATGCGAGAATGCTTGAAATCCTGTTTGTCGGTCAAAGGGACGATCAGACGATTCGTCTGAAGAAAGACCCACCCCGATAAATGGCGGTGATTGATCACGGGGAGAACCAGAGAAACTAACGAAACGGCTAGGACATCGAAACCGAAAATAAGAGAAGTCAGTCGCAGCAGAGATCGATCAGTGGCAATTGCTCCGTTAGCAAGTGTCTGCTTATAAAGGTCGTAATCCGTTTCCTCGAGAAGAGAAGTTGATAGTTTTTTCGTAAACCTTTCGCGCAAAGAGGTCATTAGTATTAAGACCATTTTCGCAATCGAAATCGAAATCGAAATAAAAAGTTATTCGGAAGTCCGGTTTGTTTCGATATTAAATTAATAAATTAAGTCGCCTCTAAATTATTCGCTAGCCGTAACCCGTGACCAAGCGTATACCTGGAATTCATCGCCGACAAATAGGATACGTACAATTTATATTATTATTAATTTCGTTATTATTCTGCGTCATATTCGTATATATTATAATTGCGTTTTATTAGCGGTCGACCGTCGAAGAAATATTAGTGTAGGTCATTTTTAATATACATATACATTCACAATCTGAATAATTTATTCGTAAAATTAGAATACAAAAAAGATAATAAGAAAAAAAATCAAATATAAAATATATCCGTGGAAGTTAATTCTGCAGTGGAATCCCTGAGGGCATAGAAAAAACAGTAATAACATTACAACCTATATTTAATGAAACGTACAAAAGTAAATTTGCCTCATTGGTAGTATATGAAGTGAAAACCCAAAATAAAAAAAATAAAAATAAAAAAAATTACTTTTATTTTTTTTTGTTTTTTTTTTTTTTTTTCTATTTGATTTGAGTGTTTCGAGACCGTCGTTCAGTCGCGTTCATATTTCCTGTTTTATGCGGGTTTCGCTCTAAACATGTGTTAATCGGTCTCACTCTGTTTATACTACTCGTATTTTATTGCTTCGTGAGGCAAGAAATGACCGCCGAGACCGTCGGCTACATCTGTTAAATATATTTCGATACTTTGCTCAATGGTGAGTTGTTATTTCTCTATTTTCATTTTTGTTTAAACTAACATCCCCCTAAGTTTTGTGCACGCTAATATTCTCACCCATGTATGAGATGGTTACGTTCGTTTCTCCGGCAATGTGACCATTTGTGAATCATAAAACTATCGTACGTTTAAAATGAACAAAAGAAAACGAACAAAAAAGCCAGATAATGCAGTGGATAATATTGCATTAAAATAAAACAAACACGTAAATCATCACCCGACCAAACTGATCAGGATCGTAACCTGCGGGCCAATAAATTATTACTGGAAAATCAAGAATTAAAAAAACACATCAGAAAATTACAGGAGCAAATAGATAAGTTACTTTTGTTGTCATCACTGTCTCACAATCAGTAGAAATAGCGAAGTGCAGGTAAAAGAAGATAATACAACGCTGAACAAAAATGACTTTAAGGCTCGGGTTGCTGCCTCTTCTCACTTCTTCTTTAAAAAAGTCCCATCGTCCAATCTCCTTCCGCTTTGCAAAGGTTTTCATCTCAGACTTTGGTATCGGATGTATACGTTTCCTCTTTCTTTAACAATTGTTTTTTTTATCTGTCTGTTCAACCTAGTCTTCCTGCGTTGTTTCATTCACTTCGTCATCTTGTTGTCGTCTCCGTTATTCGTCTGTGTTCTTAAACCATAGTCTATTAGCTTCCTCCCGTTTTCGTTTTTCGTTGGTTGCCTCTTCATATTGTCCTCTCCACTCAAACGAAGAGCATATTTGCGATGCAGACCATGAGTTTATTAAGTGTTCATATCTTTCTATTGAGTACTCTGCTTGCTACTTCAGTTTGCTGAGACTTGATCTTCCTACTCCATATTATTACGCCTCTTATGTCCTATCTTTTCCGTCTCCACAGATTGTTTCTATTATTTGTTCCTTTCTCCTAACAATATCTGACCGTATCAAGATATAAGTGAGTCCTTCCTATTCTAATTGTTTCTGGGTAAAGGTCTCCGGTTGACAAGCCCAAACAAAAAAAAAAAAAATAAGCCAAGCAGATCACCACCTATCTTCGCTAAGAATGGAGTAAGTGACACAATAGCAAACGAGTCATATAGTGATAAAGTTAAAAATAACAAACCAAGAATTCCACCTGATTTGTAAGTAACGTGAAAAATATTGTTTCCTTAGCTAATATACTTATTAGTCAGAACGAAAACATTACTTTGCAAACACTTGAAAATGGTGATGTTAAAATAATTTGTCCTGATGAAAATAGCTGTAGAAAAATAATAGTAGAACTAGATAACATACGGACAACTATAAACCACGACTTACATGGGCTAGGATTTCTCTCTTGTCAGTTGAAAGAGGAAAAATCTTATCAGTTTTTAATACGAGAACTGCACCCTGCTACACCTGTAGATGCTATAAAACAAGAAGTGGAAAATTTAGGACAAAATGAGGCGAACTTCATCATTAAAAAAACTGACATTATAAAAAACTTAAACGGCAGTATTAAAAGTAAAAAAACTAATCAAATATCATTGCCCGTCTTCTATATATGTACAAATAGAACCAAAAGAAAATAACAAAAAAGTGTACGAAATCACGTATATACTCTAAAGTCAAAATAGAACAAACATACTGCGGACGAAATCCTAAATGTGTGAAATGTGATGCCAGTCACGCTATAAAAGACTGCAAAAAAAATAAAAATGAAAAAGCAAAATGTGCAAATTGCAACGGAGACCATACCGTAAATTGGAAAAGTTGTCCTGTGTATAAAGAGAAAAGCACTGCGGCAACCAAGCCACAAATAACAGCGACCCAACGATTGCAATAGAAGTAACTGCAAATCGACCTGTTATATGTACCAATTAAACGAAATGTTCACCAACAATTTGAACCTTTTAAAATGAAGGAACCAACCCTCGGTGATGTTTTTAAATATTTACAGAGGTTGGAAGAACGAATTTCTAGGCTAGAAAATACATCAAACCATACTCAGAAAACTAACAATAAGTCAAGGAACAGTAAAAATGACTGAGTGATCACTTCGAAATAATTATTTGGAATGCTGATGGTCTCGTGAGGAAAAAACGCGAGTTAGAACACTTACTTAATTACAAAAACATAGACGCTGCCTTGATTTCGGAAGAACATTTCAAGTTAGGCATCAATCTGAAAATTAAAAATTACACAATATACCACACGTCTCCCCCCGATGGGAGAGGATGACGTGGCACAGTAGTAATTGTTAAAAATGATATTAAACATTTTCAAAACATCAAAATACAAAAGAACAATATGCAGATAACCGTCATTACTGTTCAATATAATAACGGCGAAATTAATTTAGCCGCAACGTACTACTGGCCAAGTAAAAGAGGACTTAAAATAACCAAAGAAGATTGCCCTTTTTTTTGATTTTAGATTTTATTGTACCGGTAATATTACTATAAACAACAATGATCTTAACTTAAATTTAATATTAAATTAGTGTCTCCAATGAGACACTAAATTATGATAAAAGAACTCTGTAAATATGATAATAACTATGAAAATAAAGAATTGATATGTTGGAAAAGAGATACATCGTCTGCGAACTTTTGCAGCTGTTAGGTAATCGGGAGAGCGTCCCGGCACCACTTCCTTCTCAATCGTCTAAGCTGTTTATCTGGAAGTCCAGAAGAATACATTCTGTTGATGTTGGGATTACTGCTATGTTGAAATTTATCGAACAATTTTTGATATTGGTGAGTATAAGTCTCTCAGGCAAATGGAACCGTTAAATCATTATGTAGGGCTGCCTAACGGTATTTACATAGTTAAGCAACAAATTCATTATAGGTGGCGATTTCAATGCCAAACATGCGATATGGAGATCCCGCATAAATAATACAAGAAGAAAAACTCTACTTGACGCATGTAATATCTCAGGTTGAAAATATCTGTCCGCGGGAGAACCAACCTATTGGCCAACTGATTGGAACAAGACCCTGACTTATTAGATTTCTATATATTAAAAGGTATCTCATGCAACTATGTGGAAGTAAAGAGCTACAATGATTTGACTTCGGACCATATTCCTATATTTCTTACCCTTAGTAATACGGTTATACGAAAACAAAAATGTCTAAACCTTACAAATAAATATACAGACTGGGACAACTTGATCACAGAATTGATTTAAGAATAAGACTAAAAACAACGGAAGAGTTGAACCTACAAAGTCAGTACTTCATAGAAAAAAGGAATGGTGCAAAGATTGAACAACAAACTACGTCCTGAATCTCTCTACCTTTTAATGCTTTTTTCTTTATACGTTTTTGTTTTTAACTTCCTAATGTCTTTCCCGGACATTAAGTCGCAAAGAAGATTATGTTTTCCCATTTTAAATATTGAACTGTCGGCATGTAATAATGCACAGATACGTATTACGGGGCGTGTTACGTAGTTGCATGCGTATATATAGTTATACTTAATCTTAACGCTAGAGTACTAATATTATGATTATAGAATAAGTTAAGATAATTTATAATTTTTGTATTTTATATATTTTTTGAATAAACGTTAATAAGAGTGTCGGGCAATCACACAACGGGCATATTTGCCCTGTGAGACCCACAACTTATTTAAATAAAAATAAAAAAAAAAAAAAGGAATGGACTCACCGCATCATTGTTTAGGCGGTACGTCCGCCTGATGAAGAACAGATTCGAATAGTATTTCGATTTGTTAAACAATTTAACGCACTATGCTAATACATAAATAAAAAAAAAAAAATTAATAATGGTCTAACGTATCGAGAGAGTCGAAAGAAAAAACCGAATTGTTAAAAAATCATCTCAGTAGAACGACAGTCTTTGTCACATCGCGAAACTATATCGACCTTTTTTAGTAAAGTAACCAGTTCGTCTTGCAAACCGAAAGAAGTTTGATAACAAAGTAACCAAGTCGCCTCGGAATTCGGTTTTCAAATTAGTGACATTTACAAAATTCGTAAACTATAATTTCGATTACCGTGTCTCCCCCTCCCATTCACCGAGAATCCAGGACGCAATCACCAACGTACACCAACCTGCCAGCAGGGAGCACCAGCATTCTAGTAGCCGCAGCAGAGTGATACGTAGCATTAATATTATTTCTAATTAATATTTATTGCGTGTTTTCGTTTATATATTTATTAAATGTCTTTAACGGTGGGCTATTCAAGAAAGATAGGTTGTAGGGATTAACAAAATTATACATTTTAAAAAATCATAAAACCTTAATATTAGTGTTATTAAATCTAAACCAATATGTTAAAAAAATAAATAAAAATTAAATAAATAAGGAAAAGGATTTAATTAATTTTTCTTCATAACCATTACATTGCACTTCAAATTAGTCTAAGCCTTCGATTCAAATTAGTATTTTGCTTTACTGTTTTAAATTATTATTAGAAAAAATCTCTGAAATTTATTAAGATATTGAATTAAAATAATAAAATAAAAATGGAAGTTTATTCAAACAAATTTTCTTACACACTAAATAATTATAGTCATCGTTAACGTACATAAGGAATCCTCAGCGCATGAAACATCATGCTTGACTGAACTTGTTTTTTCTTTTCCGCTCCACTGTTTCATCTGTACTGTGTTCTCTGCAGACCGTAATTTCCTACGCTGACCACATACTTTTCGAATACCTTTTTCATCCGCAGAAGCGTTCAATTCTCAACCAGTGTTCAAAATACAAGTCAGGAACCGTGCATTTCTTTCTTTTTCTTCCGCTGATAGATTTTTTAATTTCCCCGATAACGGAAATAACCGTAATGCTTACTTGTCAAATAAAGTTTTTTACAGAAACCGAATATAATCTACATGTGCCGTTCGTCCAACCTTTTCCGAAAATCACATTATTGATAAGCCTTGTATCATCCGTTCCAGTAAATTTTAATCGTTATATTTAGAGAACCAAGTGAAGTTATAAATTCCTAGTTTAGTCTATGCAAGCTTGAAAACTGTTTTTTATCCAACCAGATTTCCACCCATAGGGTTTCCCCTTTTCAGTTTTTCCAAGCGATCTCCTATTTAGAACTTTAATTATTTACTGTTCGGATGAAAGCTAAATTCAGATCGAATTTCCTTTCATAGACCTCTAGAAATTTAGTTCGGAAGAAATGTCCGAATTTATTATCTCTGTCATTTTCTCGCAGTTATATGAGGGCAAGAATTTCCCTTCTGACCGTCTGCGCGTCTTGAACAGCATTTACGAAAAGAGTTTTGAAAAATCGTGGCATTCGATAATTTACGTTTTTTCCAAAGCTAATGAAATCCAAATCAATGGTTTTTTCCACTTTTCTTTAGGCCAGTCGGACACTTTGTTCCCCTTTCATTCCAGTTTAGATTTCTTAAAATTCCTATTTTCTCGCTCTCATTAATTTACTCTTTCATTCGTCAAAAATCTTAAATTTCGCACGACGTAATTATAATTTTAATTTTTCACATTCCGGCTTCTTTACTTCCTTGTAATAATTCCGTGTCATCTGATCATCTGCGATAGTTTTCTCTGACAAATAAGTTCCCGGCGACCGCTTACGTGTGTGACTTCGGCACTAATAAACTTCCTGAACTTTTACAATTCACTAATCAAGTAGAAACCGACTCTTTGCAATGTTTGTAGTGCGTTAACGTCTTTTCGTGTGTTTATCTCTGATAAGAAGTTACCGCAGCTATCTCCTTTCGTCACATTTACATTTCAGTCACACACACAGCAACACACTTTCGATGCTTAGTTTACACCGCTTATCCATATCTCTATCGCTGTATATATTTTTATCGCGTTAAATATATAATTTGTACGGGGTATGTTAGATGATGATGGGGAGGGGGAGACCCCTCCCGGTCACTCGACTACGGTCAACGATGTTCAGATGTGCATCGATAATTCGTCGGCAGTAACTGATAATATGTCAGGTACCGAAGTGACGAAATCAGCTTTGTCCTCTGACAACACCATTAGATCAAATAAAAGTAATAATAATAGCATCGGCAGCGGCATCGGCATCGGCAGCAATAACAGTAATCATAATAATAACAATAACAATAATAATAATAATAATAATAACGATGATAAGAATACCAAAGGTAATAATGACGATAATTATATCAAATATAATTCTAGTAGTAGTAGTAGAATCATTAATACAAATCGATATTCTGAATCTTACCGTCCGAACGATTCGGGTATATACGTAAGCTTTTTGTTGAACGAATTCCTTCTGCCCAATTACATAGAATATCAATTAGTGCTCTGAAAGTCGCAGAAATATTAAGAAGAAATTCTCTATCGAAAAATTGTTCAATACACCTCTCCAAGCTCCGCTAATGAACTTGTTGACCATCCTTGTTTCACGTCGATTGGCTATATAACACTTATATCCCGTCTTACTTAGTTTCTCGATCTGCTATCATTGAAAACGTCGATATCGAGTACACAGATGAAGAAATTTTTGGTATGATCGATTGTGAGCCCTTCTTGATTAATCGTATTCAACGATTAAATAGGAGAGCCTTCGTGGATGACGAAGTTAAATTCGTTCCCAGCACTTCCGTACTTATTGTATTTGAAGACCAAACCCTGCCAGCCTATGTATTTTTGTGGAACATACGTTTCAGCTGAGAACCCTTTGTTAGGCGAACACGTCAATGTTTCCGTTGTTTAAGGTATGGGCACATCTCCAGTCAATGTAAAGGACGTGCCAGATGCCTGAAATGTGGAAGTTCCGACCATGTCGAAGATCAATGTGCCAGCTCAGTCCAAGCTTGTGTCTATTGCAAGGAATCTCATAAGTCAACTGGTCCTTCTTGTCCGGAGAAAAAGCGGCAGATTGCCATTAACGAGATAATGGCAACTCATAATCTGAATTTCCAGGAAGCCTCGTTGGAAGTTCCGCAAACGTACAAGCAGTCAAGTTTATATTCCAACCGAACTAATAACCGATTTTCTCTGCTCACACATTACGACGAGTTTCCGGCAATTGCTCAGAAGAAGCATGAAGAAGGCAATGTTAATATACCCGCATATAAACCTAGACCCATGTCTAGAAAGACAGGTTTCTACGACCCAAACTAGTTATTACCGCGCCCATTAAAAAGAACAGTGTCTTTCATGTCCTCTGACGAGGAAAAAAAGTTTAACGATAGAAAATTAATTCTAAAAAACAGGCTTTTAATGAACAGAAGATGGAATAACTCCGAATCTTCTGTTGCAATTAGTTCAGATAGCACTAAACCGATGGCTTCTGGTACAAAGAAGGATACTAACGGTAATAAATCTATAAATAATAATCATAATAGTAATGGAAGCATTGGTAACAATAGTAATAACAATAATACAATTAGCAAGAAAAGCACAAATGTAAAAGGTAAAAAAATACTACCGTTAAAGAATATAAAATCAATATAATTAATAGAAAATAATTTATTTAATAATACAAATAATGAAGGTATTTTTTTTTGTCTTTTTAATTTTTTTTTTATTTCTATTTATTAATTTATTTATTATTATTGTTTTTTTTTATTTTATTTTACAGGAATTAGCATAATTTTATGTTTAATTTACTCCAGCTATTTTTAGTTAGTTGTTTCAGTATCATTTTAGCCACTTAGTTGTTCTCTCCAAAATGCTTCGAGTATTGCAGTGGAATGCCCGGAGTATTCTCGCTAATAAGTGTGACTTAGAGTTATTCCTGTTTAATCACAATGTGGATATCATTTTAATATCAGAAACGTGGCTTACTAACGATAAATACTTTCATATTAATAATTACAGTTGCTACCGAGATGACAGAGAGGATGGGTACGGTGGGGTAGCTGTTCTCGTCAAGAGAACGTTTCCTCACCGCCCAATTAATCTAAACCTAATTGATTCCAACAACAATATGAAATCCAATGCAATTTCAGTTTTCGTTACTTATAGGGAGCTGCTCTGGAATTATTATTTCCTATTATTCCCCTCCAAGCCACTTATTTGACCCGGAAACCATCCTCGGAGCCTTAGATAATTTGGGCGAAACACCCATCATTCTGGGTGGTGATTTTAATGCTTTAAATAGATGTTGGGGATGTAGTCGAAATGACAGAAAAGGTTGGGCAGTGATGAATATTATCTCTAATTTATCACTTTGTCTCCTTAACAATGGTTCGGCTACAAAATTCGGGAATCCGCAATTTTCAAATAATCCATCGGATTTAACGTTAGTTTCAAACAATATTTTCCCGGACTTCTCTTGGAGAGTGCTCCCCATTTCATTGGGTAGCGATCATTTCCCTATCGTTATTGACATTGGTTCAGAGTCTTCCAACTCTACTGCCGCTGACCCATCTTGCTTAGATAATAATATTTCACGATGGAAACTCGCAAAGACCGATTGGAATAGATTTTAAAATGCAGTGGACTTAGCCATTCGTGAAGTCAATACCATGGTCGACCTTGTGAATAAATATAATCTATTTCAGCAGGCCGTTTTGACGTCTTTACAAGAATCAACCCCGCGAGCGACCCTATATAAGGGGAAAAAGCAATCTAGGCCCTGGTGGAATAGTAAGTGTGAATTACAAATTAGAAACCGTAATGAGGCTTTAAGGAAATTTCGATTAGAAGGCTCTATGCAATCATACATAGAATATAAAAAAGTTTCTGCCGAAAGTAATCTTTTAAAATCAAGCAAAAAAGCTTCCTGGAAGAATTTATGTAGCAAATTT
This sequence comes from Icerya purchasi, assembly GCA_039619475.1. NCBI lineage: Eukaryota > Metazoa > Arthropoda > Insecta > Hemiptera > Monophlebidae > Icerya > Icerya purchasi. The sequence goes on along the minus strand of CM077116.1, from coordinate 53,495,044 downwards.
AAAAGGAACACATCTTTAAAAGAGGTTTGGTTTTTGGCTAAACGCTTCAAGGACAATAGAACGCCGAGTAATATCATAGGTAATGCGGACTGGTTTTAGGAGTTTGTTAGCTTGGTGTCCCCTCCGTACGTGCCTACGGCGGATGAGTTAAATGAAATCAATCAGGGGCCACAAACTCATACGGCGGCGAATCATTTTTTACTACAACCTATCTCTTAAGCCGAACTATTTATTCCATTAAATAAGAAGAAAGATTCAGCACCTGGCCTAAATGGCGTAACATATTCGGTCCTAAAGAACATGTCTGAAAATGCCAAAATTATTCTTGTCGGCATCTTTAATGGTCTGCAGCAACAGAGTTTGGTTCCGGATGACTGGGGGCGGTTTCTTGTATGTCCTTCTGCTCAAGCATCTTCTTACCGGCCAATTTCCTTGGCTTCCTGCCTAAGAAAAGCATTTGAACTGGTCATAAAAAATCGTTTAATATGGTGGCTTGAAAATAACATCTTTCCACATAATATGTTTGGGTTTCGTCCAGGTTTAGGGATTTTGGATTGTATTGTTAGCTTTTTAAATGACGTTTACCAATCGTTCATTAAGAGGGAGTTTCTTCTGGCCACATTTTTAGATGTTAAGGGAGCTTTTAACAATGTTTCCATTCCCATCTTGTTTAAGCAATTAACCGAGTTAGGAATACCAGATCTCATGGTAATAACTCTGTGTAAATTATTTTCGAAAAGATTGCTCTATTTCCTAAACCCAGTTTCTAAACGAACGGAGCTCCGTACAGTTTATCGGGGACTTGCTCAAGGATCAGTTTTGAGTCCTTTATTGTTCAACATTTATATCAGATCAATCCTTTATACTCAGCTACCCTCTGCATCAAATATTTTATCATATACAGACGATTTTGTCGTATATAGTAGAGAGAAAAATCTTTCTTATTGTATACAGAATAATCCATTTTCAGTAAACGTTTCCCATGATGCTTTTCAAAAGATTATTTTGGATTTGTCTCCATCCAAATCTTGTATTACGTTATTTACCCTTAGGCCTTACCCTCAACTGGATACAATAATTAAAATGCATAATCAAAACATTACGTTTTCTAAACAGGTGAGATATCTGGGCACGTATCAAGACTCCAGATTAACTTGGGCATTCCATATACAGACATTGCTCCAACAGTTACCCAGGACTTTTAATCCATTGAAGGCGATTAGCAATACTTCCTAGGAAGGCGACCGAATAACCTCAGGTCTTCTGTATAAAGCTATTGTTAGGTCTAAACTCGATTACGGTGCGATTTTTTTTGGATCGGCTTCAAAGTCGCTTCTGGGTAAGTTAGACGTTCTGCAGAATCTGGGATTGAGGCTTATAACCGGGAATGTTAGATCGGCTCCTACTGTAAGTCTTCAGATGGAATCTAAAATTCCTTCCCTACAGGTAAGATGATCTCTTCTGGCAGATCGATTTTTAATTAAATATTGCAGCTTCCTCCAACCATTAATATTTAAAAAATTCATTAAAATTTCAAACGAATGAAGATTCGTACAGCATAAGAAACCGCTTATTCGATAGGTACAGCTCATATTGACCCGCCCTTATTCCCGTGCTGACATCTAGGTATTTTATTTTCCCATATATTATTATCAATTCAGTTAAAACAGACGTAAATTTGGACCTCTTAAACAACTTAAAGAAATAATGCCTTCCCCACCATGTATTTAATTCTTGCTTTATGCAATTAATGAAATCCGAATACCCTTCTTTCCTAGGAATACTTACGGATGGCACCAAGTTCTCAGGGTCTAGGAAGGCGACGGGCGCGGCATTCATAACGGGAGAGAACTTAATATTTAATTTTAAGCTTCCGCTTGAGACTTCTGTGTTTACTGCTGAGTTGCTCGCCATTGACAAGGCCTGCGATTTTATTTTAAACGCTGCAGACGGTAGAGGAAAATCGGTAATATGCTCAAACAGTCTGAGCAGCCTTTTGAACTTTAGGAACAGTCACTTTAAGCATCAGAACCACCCATTGATATTCGAAATCAAATTAAAAATCACTAAAATTCGGGACAATGGGGGTACAGTAAAGTTTTGTTGGATCCCTAGTCACTGTGGGATCATTTTGAACGAAGTAGTGGATCAGACAGCTAAAGACGCTGCCTGGGACGGGATAATATATCCCTACATCCCATCAACGGATCTTTTAGAGAAGGTTAAAAGAGATAACTTAACCGAATGGGAAAATATTATCAAGAGTGCGCCTAGTACAGGCAGGTCTTACGAATTGGTCCAATCGACTCTTCCAGTTAGACCCTGGTATTACAATATTTCTAATGTTCCAGATAGTTTGATGCGAAAGTTTGTAACTACTAGCTGCAGACTTCGTACGGGGCATAACAGGGTGCGACTAACTTTTGGGGTTGAAACCCCTCTACATTCCAACTGTAATGATCTTTTGAGTACAGGAGGAAATTATTCACCTGTTGTTTAATTGTGAGGCGCTAGCCAGAGACAGAGTCTTCTTTTTGGACGATTTAAAGGCCTGCGGTTCCTTTCCTCCTTACTGCATTTTTCCCTTACCCGCTTCAGGTAATCGTGTGTTGATAATGATATTCACGTTTATTAAAAGAAGTAGAATCATTATTTAAAGTTTTTTTTGTGTTTTTTTTTTGATTTTATGACCCGGCTTCAGTTAACTATCAAGGAGTTCTGATGTGGCTAATAACTGTCATCTTCAGAGTTCTTGCAGCTTGTTAATTACTCGGTTCTAAGCCTATATCCTTAACCTGCTGCTGTCCAGTCGCACCTCAGTGTCTGTTGCACTTGGGGTGTGATGTGATCAGTGTTAATTTTATATTCTTTCCTTCTCGACCCTAGTGGGCTATGCCAATCATTGCAGCTATGTATGCTCGAGTTGTATTGTGAGAGTTTAATTATCAATGTTAATTCCATATCCTTCTTGACACTCGTGGGCTATGTCATATCATGGCGGCCATGTGTGTTCGAATTGTATTGTGGACGTTTAATTATCAGTGTTAATTCCGTATCCATCTTTTCGACATACGTGGGCTATGTTGCGTCATTGCGGCCATGTTTGCTCGAATTTTATTGCTACACACTATTCCGTTAGTCTAGGTTATTTGTAGAAGTCGTTAGTGGCCAGATGGTTTCTTACCGGCCCAAAAAAAAAAAAAAAAATTTACAATTCAACTTCTTATTTTGAAAGTCGTTTATTTTCTGTTCTACCTAAAAATCTTCATTTAATGTAATCTTTTTTTGCCATGCCGTAGAGAAACCTAAAAAATCAAGGCAGAAATATTCAAATTTTTACAAGAATCCTAGTAGATCAATAATGGTAAATAATAGCAAGCCCTAAAAAAATATTTATCATATTTAACGGAAAACTTTCAGCTATAGACTTCATCATTGTGGCAGTCAATACTAGGACACTCATTCTAATTTTTGTGATGGTGATTTTTAATCGTGATGACGAAATTGCAAATTATATGAATACAGCGTGTTTTTTCCCGTTTAATTGATGTATTTCTGTTAAAAAATATGAAAAATTTAAAGGACATAGCAGGGTAAGATAGTGAAAAATGCCCCCAAACCAATCGTTATAAAAATTATACCATCGTGTCAGGCATCGGAAAATACTATCATCCTGAAAGTTTGAGCCCGCTACCCTTTAAGGTGCACCCCCCTAGGGGAGAACATCGAAAATCAAGTTTTTTGACGATATCTTGAGAACCAGTTGGCCGATATTATTCATGTTGAGTTCAAATTGAAGATATTTCAAACCCCTCCAATTAAAAAGTATTTTCAGACTTATTCATCAACAAAACTGAACCTAAAAATCCATTTGAACATTTCAAACCGCTATAAAAAAAAATCTAAAACAAACATCTTGCTGGAAAAATTAAATATCATGTATTTTATGCTAAACTACTATCATGAATTTTTTCAGATTTTTTAAAGGGGTGAACGCATCTTAAAAATAATAAAAACTTTGTTTTTTTTGCATTTTCGGTTAAATTTAGCAACTCTATAAGCTGATAAAAAATTTTTTTTAGCCTCAGATTTATACAAAATGACATAATAAGTACTTCCCAGTATTTTGGACGCAAATAATATGAAACGAAACATTTAAATCTAACTTTTCTGCTGGTTTTTTGGTTGGTTTTTCATTTTTATAGCTCACAAAAAAAAAAAAAAATCATTCATATTCGCTTCAGTTTTCAACTGAAATTACTTCTAAATATCTTCCAATATATTAAAAACAATTGAATTTATCTAGATTTTTAAAAGTTGTAAACACACCTTATAAACTAAAAACCTTTTTTTTTTTGGAATTTTTTGTCGCATTTAGCTTCCATAGTTTTGTTTTGGTCTTAAGTTTATGCAAAAAACTTCGTAAGTACTTTCCAGTATTCCGAACACAAAGAATATGGAATGAAAACGTTGTAATTTACTTTTCTACTATGTTTTTGGCTGGATTTTTTATTTTATTATCTTAGAAAATACTGATGCGACAAAATAATAAATAAGATCAACAGTTAAATCAAAGAATAAATTATTTCGGATACTTTGTTCACATGTTATCAATTTTTATTTCTTTATTTTTAGCTTAAATGATTTTTATTCGTTACAATATTTAAAATATAAATAACATAAAAAAGTGACTTCTGCAGTTGAGAGCTGATACTCTTTTCCTTTTAACGAAGGCACACAGATGAATTATTTCAGTATCTTGTGAAACGTAAAACCAAAAAACCAACCAAACAACTAGCAGAAAAATGAGATTCATTTTTTTTCAACTGAAGCGAATATGAATGATTTTTTTTTTTTTGTGAGCTATAAAAATGAAAAACCAACCAAAAAACCAGCAGAAAAGTTAGATTTAAATGTTTCGTTTCATATTATTTGCGTCCAAAATACTGGGAAGTACTTATTATGTCATTTTGTATAAATCTGAGGCTAAAAAAAATTTTTTATCAGCTTATAGAGTTGCTAAATTTAACCGAAAATGCAAAAAAAACAAAGTTTTTATTATTTTTAAGATGCGTTCACCCCTTTAAAAAATCTGAAAAAATTCATGATGGTAGTTTAGCATAAAATACATGATATTTAATTTTTCCAGCAAGATGTTTGTTTTAGATTTTTTTTTATAGCGGTTTGAAATGTTCAAATGGATTTTTAGGTTCAGTTTTGTTGATGAATAAGTCTGAAAATACTTTTTAATTGGAGGGGTTTGAAATATCTTCAATTTGAACTCAACATGAATAATATCGGCCAACTGGTTCTCAAGATATCGTCAAAAAACTTGATTTTCGATGTTCTCCCCTAGGGGGGTGCACCTTAAAGGGTAGTGGGCTCAAACTTTCAGGATGATAGTATTTTCCGATGCCTGACACGATGGTATAATTTTTATAACGATTGGTTTGGGGGCATTTTTCACTACCTTACCCCGCTTATGTCCTTTCAAGTGGCGAATTTTGAAAAATGTACGTGTCAAGTTGTAATGAAAAAAAATTGAAAACTTTGCTTCGATTCTACCTGTAAATCTACAAGTAATCTCCCGAATCATAAATACTTTTAATCTTTTTTACCTATTGTTTTTACCTCGTGTTTCTTTTGTGTAGTGTCGGTTCTTATTTACGGCGTTCACAGTGTACCGAATTATAACAATTGTCTAACTTTACCTTATATAATTATTCGTTATCAGTTCGTATCCGATCGCATGCTGCCGTGCGGTAAGTCATGTACGTTCTAAACATTTTATCTTTAATTAACGAGCTGTTTTTCTCGCCGATAAATTGTCTTCGTTAACTCAACCAAATTTTTACTCTCTCTCTCTCTCTCCATAAACATACAATCCTCCTTTACTTCATAAACAAACAACACAAAATCTACCGACCAAAATACTTTCAAACCTTCAATCTCCCCTTTAACTGAATTCAACTACCCAAAAGAAAAACAGGGAATAATATTTTCTTACACGCAGCACTGTAGTCTGCGTGCCTACTTAATAGTCATTATGAACCTAGTTCAAGGCCCGAATAAAAGCATTGTGTCAGCAACAAAAGAATAATTATTTATCTTCAAAACCATCAACACTTGTCAAACAATTCATAAAGAACTATGGTGGATTTAAGCTTCAATCGGAATTTGTAAAATGTCGCAAACTTCGGCAAACTTCAAAAAAAGTCATATTCTCCAATGTCTCCCCCATTATCCCAAACACGATTTTGGAGCACTTCGTCATTTACAAATCAAACCCCTGTCAATCATCTCCGTACTACGTGTTAGCCTCTTAGATGATGTATTCGATCGCATAATAAGTTGGCGACGCGAGGTCTGTATGAACAACGATTCGAACATCGAAACTTTTCTAAACTTTTTCCAATTAACCTATAATGGAAAGAAACGTCGCATCTTCATCACTTTCACTAAAATGACATGCTTTAAATGCCGCTCAAGCGGACATCGGGCTGAGTCTTGTCCATCAACTGCTGATGATGTCATGCTCGAAGTAGGTGAATTTGCATCGAAAAAGCTAGAATCATTTCCAACGCAAACCGAAGTGTCTTCCTTTGTCCGATTTAAATAGGTATGAATTTCTCCATCCCAACAACGTAAAAACCAACCAACCATATAACCCATATCTTCACAAAATCCAGTCAAGTGGCTCAGATATTCAGATGTTACCTCTCGAGAATTCGACGCAAGCCACTCATGGGAAACAATAGCCACCATCATCAACTTCAGAAAGTTCATCAACTATATCAGCGTATCCCAACCTTCCTAATAAACCGAAACAAAACGAACAAAAATAAAAAGGTGTCATTAAATCTAAGGTCCAAAGTGACCACCCGAATTTAAACCCATTGAAAACACAATAATTTCTAAATTCAATAATAATGAATACTCTCTTTCATTCGCCAATTTCTCTCTGTTTGTAGATGTCGTTAAGAGTCGTCCCACAGAAGACATTGAACATTCTCTTTTTGACTTTGCTGTTATGCCAAATGATATTCTAAAAGTATTTTAAGAAAATTATACTAATTTCACGCAAAAATAAATCAAAATACATTTTACGAAACTCAAAAATAAACTCAAAACATTCATCAATAATTCATCAAATAAAACACTAAATACTAAATGAGCGTTAAAAATAAAGATACCTTCGTTAGCTGAAATCGTAACGGCTTCTAAAAACACATAGAAGACCTTAAGATACTTATAAATCAATACTGCCCCTCAATACTTTGGCTATCTAACCAACATCAGGCTGGCGGTATGTTATTGGCAATAAAATCATCTCTAAACTGCGAGAAAATTTATGTAGATACAAATCTAGAAATTATAGTCCCAAAAATTTATTTATCATCACCGATAACTATCGACTCCATTTACTTATCTCCAAATGAAAGTATCACCTATGATAAACTTAACAATATTATCACGAGCCTTCCTATTCCATTACTACCAAGTGGAGACTATTAAATGCTCACTCCCCATCATGAAACAACAAAGACCGAATCATAGAAGACATCATTTTCAACCATCATCTCAGCATTATGTATCCCTCAGAAGAACCGACAATAGAATCAACATTGCACGCTGATTTTAAATTTTATGTACATGAATAAAAAAATCAACATTAAAAAATTTATAATAGTACTAAACGAATATTATGCGGTGCAATATCAAGCGATGTAGTATTTACATTTTTTTTTCCAAAATAATATTATAGATAAAATTGGTAATCAAATAAATGTGCCATTTTTTTTTTTTTTTTTTTTTAAATACAATTTGTCATAAATGAAAAGGTATATTTAAATTAAAAATTTCCGGATATGAATTACATACAATTTCCGGGAAAACATAGGCACCTTACAGGGATGTAACAGCGCTCAAAATTCTATTGCAAAGAATTTAAACTGTGACAGATTTAATAAATTCTCCACTCCGGGAAAATTTTTTTAAAAAGGACACACGCCTATGTATTAATTAAAGAATTGATCGATCGCTCTTATGAACTGTTACGAAATAATCCGAATTAAGAAGAAAGAAAATTTTAATCGCCAATATTATCCGTAAAAAATCTTTTTCATGACGATGAAGTTTTCTTGTCCTTCCTGTTCATCATTTTAAAGTCAATGAACATTCTTAATTCTAAATTCCGGCGTTCTGGCTCATACCAGTATGTATGTGGCACGTAAACAAAAATTAATTAAACAAATTCTACAAAATCGAAATATTTGAAATAAAACATGAAACGAAACTACCAAAAAAATTGATTATTTTTGGTATATAAATATAGTCCGGATTATATTCCAAAAAACCGACAAGTTAGTTATTATTCTTTTCTGTTGGTTAGCTCACATTTTTGAATGTCATGGAACATTAATATTTAATGAAAAAATACAAAAATATTTTTTTTTTTTTTTTTTTTCCACACCTAGCTGCTAGAGCTATCAGAGGAAGTTTTGACTTTAAATCACTTGAACGGCATTCCTTCCAGCAAAGGGATACCTAATTATTTATTCTACTAAGTCTAGTGGTTTTATTCTCCGCAACCGTCGTACTTCAGTTGAATTATCGAGCAGATTGACTGCTGTCCTGTTTGGGTGATCGTGTAATCGCATAGCATGTTTCGTCGCTTCTTCTCTTATAACGTCAGCAACATACGAAACGGTTAGATCACTGTGAAGGGTTTTATTGGATATAAACCATGGAGCATTTACCATTATCCTTAATATTTTATTTTGAAGCCGTTGTATTACTGCTAAATTTGTCCTGGCACTGCAGCCCCAAATTTGACATCCATATTTCCATACTGGGGCTAAAATGTGTTTATAGATTAGCATTTTATTTTCTAATGATAACTTAGAGCGGCGTCCAATTAACCAGTACATCTGCCGTACTTTTAATTGTAATTCATTCCGTTTAGTCTGGATGTGTTTTTTCCAGGTTAATTTTTTGTCAAGATGAATGCCTAAGTATTTGACACTGTCACTTGGTGGCAATATTTTATGATTGATGGTAACGTCCTTAGGTAGGATCTTTCTGTTGGTGAAAAGTACACGTTTTGATTTCTCCTCGTTGATTTTTATCCGCCACTGCTTACACCATGCGGATATTTCATTGATTGAACTTTGGAGATTGTTGCAAGCAGCATCAGGACAGAGGTTATCACAAAGTATGGCTGTATCATCCGCAAACGTCGCTACTAGGCTTTCTTCGAGCACTGGGAGATCTGCGGTATATATTAAGTAAAGGAGTGGTCCCAGCACACTCCCTTGTGGGGCTCCAGCAGTAGCTGGATGGATGTCGGATACTTCATTTCCAATTCTTACTTGGAAGTGTCTTTCTTGGAGAAAAGAATTTATTAATTTATAGTACGGATATGGAAATTTTGCTCTTACTTTGTGAATAAGTCCTTCGTGCCACACCTTATCAAACGCTTGGCTGATGTCTAGAAATGCCGAGTCACAGACTTTCTTTTCCTCCAGGCTGCGTTCTATTTTTTGGACAACTCTATGTATCTGCTGAATAGTCGAGTGATTTGTTCTAAAGCCGTACTGATGTTCCGGTATTAGTTCTTTTTCAATTATAATTTCAGTTGTTCTTTTTAATATCAGCTTTTCATATAGCTTTGAAATTATAGGCAATAGCGCAATTGGTCTGTAAGATTTCATTTCAGAGGGCGATTTGCCTGGCTTCTGTATCACGATTATCTGAGCGAACTTTAGTTGTATAGGATAGTATGTAGTTTTTATCATTGAATTAAAGATATATGTTAGCATAACTAGTCCTTTGCGCGGCAGTTCCTTTAGCATTTTTGCTGTTATTAGGTCATATCCTGGAGCTTTTCTGGTGCTCATGTTTTTAATAATAGCTTTGATTTTTTGCGGAGAAGTTAGCTTTATAGGACGACTCATATCCATATTGGAGGAGGTCTGTGGTAGATTATCAGAGCCTGGAAGTGGGCTGAACACAGCGGCAAAATATTTCCAAGTTCATCAGCCTTCTCTTTATCGCTGTGTGCCCAACTGTTATTTGACTTTTTTATCGGATGTGATCGTTCTTTGGGTCTTTTAAAATTTCGTGTAGCTTTCCACAACGTGTAATCATGAGCCTGTGGAGATAGTGACGACACGTAATTTTTAAAGCTATCGTTCTTGAATTTGGATAGTAAGATTTTAACTTTCTTCATTTGCTTATTTAACTTCGTTTTAATTGATGGATCTCTGTTAGATTGCCAAATTCTCCTCAGTTCTTTTTTTTTTGCTACCTCTTTTAGTATTTCATTAGGGTAGTGTATTATCGGAGATCTAATTTGCTTGTTTGGTGTACTTATCCATGCGGATTTCTGTAAGATTAAGATTAAAGTTTGAAGCGCGTTTTCTATATCTTCGCCTGTCTTCGACGGGACTTTTAGGTTTATGCTCTCTCCAACTACTCGTCTGAAAACTTCCCAGTTTGTTTCCTCATTGTGTAGTTTTGGTTTGGGATGATTCTTAATTATGCTGGTGCTTAGTATTAAAATAATCGCTGAATGATCAGAGAATAGACTGTGGTCGGGCTGTGTTTCCATGAATCTTGTGTCTAGTCCTTTGGTTATGAAGAAATCGAGCAAGTCTAGTAATTTCCTGTTGTCTGTTGGCCAGTATGTGGGCGAGCCGGTGCTTAATACTTGACATCCATTTTTTTCCAAAGCTTTAAATAACTCTCTTCCTTTAGTTGTAGTTATTCTAGATGCCCAGTATGTGTTTTTTGAATTGTAATCTCCACCTATAATGTAGGAGTTACCTAGGGTTTTTAAGTAGTCATCAAATTGATATTCTAGGATTTTATGTTTGGGTGGGCAGTAAACTGCTGAGATAGTAATGTTTTTATCCAAGCTCTGAATAGAAACACTAGTAGCCTGTAGAAAATCCCGTTGATATTTGATTGTTTCATGATGTTTGATATTATTTTTTATTATTATAGCCGATCCGCCTCGAGGGGTGCCACTCGGGTGTGGGGTACAGTATGTACTATAACCATTTATATGAAAATAATTTGCATTCGTCAGGTGGGATTCTGACACTAAAAGGATATCCACTTTGTTTTTGATTAAGTACAATTCAACTTCTGATTTATGATTAGGAAGACCATTGGCATTCCAAGTAGCTATTTTTAAGATTTTCATTTCTTGTTAATTAGAAGTGACGTTAATGTTTGGATTAGACCACTTATCATTTGGTTTTGTTGAGACATCATTTCCATAATTAGTTCTTTAACATCTTTTAGGAATTTAGTTATAGTCGTTTCTATACTAATAGCATTAATAGCATTATTAATATTAGGAATACTAGCACTGTTTTCAGAGTGATTGTTGTGACCACGACTATCATACATAGATATGATAGTAAACGTTGAAATTATTACAGTGTTAAATTTCCGACATACTTACGAACTTATATCCTTTATTACTTAATAAGTAGGCCGACTGTTAAGGGACAAGTTAAAACATTTTTTTATCGATATTTGAATATATATTAGTGGTAAATTATAAATTATCAGAACGTATTTCAGACATTTATTAATATACGAATTTCATGTTTTGGTAGTTTTCAGTGGTTTAAAACACGTTTCGATCATGAATATATAATTACGTATTTAAGAGAAGGTATAAAAACTAAAATAAAATTTGAGAGGGTTTATTGAGAAGAGATGAATGTGTAAATGTAGTGGAAAAGCTGGCGCTAGGAGGAGATAATTTGTTTCTAAAAATGGATATAGGGTGAAAAATAATTTAAGTGAGTGATGAATAATTGAATCAGTCGATGATCATTATTAAAAAAAGTAAAAATGATTATCCAGTGATTACTGGATTTTTTTTTATAAATTTGTTGGGCTTATCAGCAGCGAACAATTACCCATCAAGAAATAAGAACGCAGGACCAAAGGAAAAAAAAGGTCGCTGGGGGAGTTATTGGGGCAGAAGGAATCGGCTAGAACTACTAATCTGCGATGGTCTCTTGTATACGGTTCCAGTAAAAAAAAAAATATATTAATTATTGCTGTAGAAAATATTTGAGCAGTATGAAAAGTATAGTGGCAGAATTCATTAACCTATAAAAATGTACACCATTAGCAACATCGGAAATCTTAAACAACGCCAACTGACAAAATTGTCGAAGTTGATCGGTACAGAATACATTTTTATTTTATTATTAAAATATATATTTATTGTTGTTTTCATTTCTTGAAGTTACTCTTTATTTTGTTTAGTCTAACAGAAATGTAAATGAAATTATTTCTAAAAATCGATCCCGCAAGTTAGTTAAAATTAAGTATTATAACAGTAAAAATAATAATAATAATAAAATAATAAATAACGATTTAAACGACTGTGCCATTAGTCACATATGTAAGGGACGATTATAACATTTAGTTAATGGGGTCGCTCTTTCTGCGGAGCGTTCTTTTTTCTATCTTCACCTTATAAAGCTGGGGCTTCCCACTCCTTTCTGTGCGTCTTACATCTTGTCCCTTCCTTCCCAGTCTGTTGTTCTTGTCATTGTTTCCTTTATTTCAGCTGTCTCCAACCGAATTAGGTTCTAGTTAGTTGTCTCTTCTTCCCATTGAGTCTGGGCAATGGTCCATAGTTGATGCGCCCAAAAAAAAAAAAAAAAAAAAAAAAAGTTAATGGGGTCACACTATCAGACATTTTAGATAAAATTAGCGTCGTCTATTGCAGATGGACATCATCCATGAATTTATCAGTTAATAACGTCTGCACTTCGAATTTTTTTCATCTAAGAAGCACAACGGTCAGGCATAGATAACCTCTTTTTTCTAAACTATCAGAAGTGCCCTTGATACTAATCTTCTTTAATATTTCTCCCTTTGGAATTTTCCGGATCCAATTATTTTGAGCATTTTTGCATAATACTGGAAATTCCTTTCTTGAATTCTTCTTCTTCACACGCTACCTTCGTTTGTGAGGTCAACATAGCAATGACGGCACTTGATACAGCTGACTTGAGTATTTTAAAATCGTTCATCCATTAGTTTTACGGCCTTACTACTGATCTGTTCCCTTCGAGTTTACTTTTTATATCAGCCGGATTATTTTTTGTATTTTTCCCCTTTAACGACGCGACCAAGATAGCCTAGTTTCCTTGCTTTGATTTGATTCAGCAGACCCGGAGATTATTTTATTCGGTTGAGGACTTCATTATTTGTTATTTTCTGAATCCATGAATTTTTAAGATATGTCGATAAAAGTAAAGCTCAAACGCCTCGATCTGTTTATCCAAGGTCTGATTCATTGACCAAGATTCACAACCATATAGCAGAATCGGGCAAATATGTAGCACTTCAGGAGTCTGAGTCGTAATTCCATATTGAGCTCTTTTCTAATGAATACATTTTTCATTTCTTTAGATGCACCTCTTGCTTATCCTATAAAATTTCTGCTTTCTTTTATTGAGGCACAGCTTTCATCAAGAATTGTGCTAAAGTATTTTTTAAAACACCCCGGGGCACGAATCATAATATGGAAAAAGTTGAAAAGTGCAGCTGACGATAATTCGTTTTTTACCTTTCAAGCGAATCGTCATTTTTACCGCTCCGTATTCCTTGTAGGTATTCGTAATCATTTCTTTCATTGTTCGCATAATTATCACACCTTGATAACTGTGCTGATTAAAACTGGTTCAGCGTCATTTTTCCTCTAAATTGTAGCAAATTTTCAGATTACCCAAATATTTCGTTATTTTCACCTTTAGAAGTTCATCATCCATCCCGCATTGATCTGACATCATCTGCAAAATTAAAATATAATATCTCAAAACCGAGAACAATGCTCAAAAACTAAGTTATTTAAAGAATAGTTTTTTTTTTACGCAAGGGTAATTAAAATGAACCGACACACATTATGTAATGCCAAAAAGAAATTAAGAATGTTTAATTATCTTCTATTATCTTTAACGGTATTTTTCTCAAACTCGTCTATTAAAATTATACATAGCTCTTCCGTATGAGCCTTTAGTAGTATATATGGTTTAATGTACACCGAAGAGGTGTTGCTAATTTGAAACTCTGACTGCAATCTTGAAAATCGGTCTTTCAAATATTACGGAAACGGTCTGCATAACCTTCCTTACATGTATATTCTACAACAATATAAAGTGTACGACTTATAGTAAATTTTGTCGTCAGTGGCTAAAGAGAATAACCTAACCTTTTTATATATTCCGTAAAAATAAAATTCCATCTAAATTACTCAAAGCGTCTAAATACAAAAAATTTTACTCCGGAATACAAACGCACAAGTAATTCGGAATCCTGCTAGTAACAAAAAAATAAAAATAAACAGTATTAACTTTAAAAATATCACATGTTCGTTATTAGTCGATTGTGCTTGCGTTCTTGATTATTTAGCGATAGCGGTAATTGGTATGTCGCGGTAAATATTGTAGTTAATTGTTATCAGCGAGAAGACAATTAAGTGAGATCTTTCCGTTACACTTATTTATTTCTATTACCTATTTTTGCGGTTTTTTGTTTCCTCTCTGATAATTCAAACATTAGCGAGCAGTTTTACTTCTATTCTGCTAATTTCGTCTTTAATTTACTTTACGTTATTTTATTCCATTTGCAGTTATTTTCTTTTTTATAGAGATATATATATAATTTTTTTTTTTTCATTTATTTCGATTCTACATTTTTATTTTTATCTACTTTTCCCCTCGTTAGATGAGCGCATCTAAAGGTGGCCGCTCCGCGTCCTTCTCCCCAAGTTCCGCTAAACCCCTTAAACCACCGTCCAACTTATCCCTAAGTATGGACGTGGATAGCGTTTCGAAGTAAAAATCGGCAGACTCCCTTTCGCCCATTTCCTCTATTCAGTCGAAAGAAATTAGACTCTCCCAGGCTGATCTTATGGCATCTCCTGCTTCCTCAAGCACTGACCGTCACAGTTATGACACTAATAATGCTGAGAATAACAATAGGAATAATACTAATGATAATACTAGTCACAATAATAATAATAATGACATTAACAATTCTAATAATAATAATTGCAACAGCAGTACTACTAATAACAATAACTATAATCAAATCAAATCAGGTTTATTATTATTATTATTATACATATACATATACCACCTGTGCGCAGATTTGCGCGAGTGATGGATTTAACAAACACTAAAAATTTCTTAAATTTTTTTTTTTTTTTTGAAAAATATGCATTTATTATTTTTTACATATAAAACTTTCGTCAAGCTAAAACGCTTGTCAACAAATTATCCTATTGAACACTTTACCATCTTATATTAACTTATACATATACATAATCGTGTAATATTTATTAGTCTTAATCTATCTATTTTACTTATCAATAATTAATAACCTATTTCTATCTTCTATATTCAAAGTTTTTTATTTTCTAGTTTTTTTGTTGCACTTTGTCATTTTATTTTATGTTTATTATTTTTTTTATATTTTCTTCTTCCTGAAGCCATTCCTTTATTTTCCTTTTTCTTTCCCCTATTTTTTCCTTCTCTATTATTTCTTTGGGTATTTTATTCAACATCTGAGTTATAATATATTTATCCGTTTGCTCCCCCATCTTTGTTCTTACTAACGGCAGTTGGAACGAAAGTTTTTCCCTCAACTCGTATTCTGTGTTTATTCTTTCCTCCAATTCAATTTTCTTTTCTGCTGATATGTACTCCCATATCTTCAGTAATAAGTACATTCCTCTTATGCTCATTACGTTTTCTTTTTTAATTATTTCACTATTGGTTTCTCCTTTATGATTTCCTATTAATTTCAAGCATTTAATTTGCAGTTTATTTATTTTCCCCAAGTATGGTTTTCTCGCCATTCCCCATGCCTGAATTCCATATCTGATCCTCGATTCTACTAGCGCATAATAAACTACTTTTAATGTTTCATTTGTTACATATTTCTTTAATATATATAAAGCTGGTAAAACTGCTGTTATTTTCTTTGCAATGTATTCCATATGTATGTCCCATCTTAAGTGTTGATCCATCATTACTGTCCAAAAATGTTTATACTGCGTTACTATGTCTAACTTTTGACAGTTTTTCATTTCGCATTCGCGTCTTTTCCCCATTGAATGTACACATTCATTTGAGTGTATTATTATATTTTTTACATTTATTCTTAGACTTTTATCATGTGCCATTTACTTATTGTTATTAGATCTTTTTGCATCCTTATTTCTGCCTCGTTAACATCTTTATGTGACGTAACTACTGCTATATCATCCGCGTGCGAGATTATCTCACTGTAATTTAATTCCTTATATAGACCATTTGTATATATAATAAACAGTATTGGCGCTAAGTTACTACCCTGCGGTACTCCTACATCCATCTCCTCTTTTTCACTTTGCACATTTAAGATATTTACGCATGTTTTCCTCTGTGTTAAATAACTTTGAAACCAATTTTTCAAACTATTCGTTATTCCTATTTCCTCTAATACGTTTATGATTATTTTATGATTAACCGTTTCAAATGCTCTAGTAAGATCTATAAACGTTATCAACACCTTCTTTCCCTTTTCAAAGCTATCTCTTATTTTTTCGGTAAGCTCGCCGATTGCTTTCGATGTGGATTTTCCTTTTTGAAATCCGTATTGTGTTTTGTCAATTATCCTATTTTCTTGTAGGTACTTCGTTAGATTATTTGCTACGTACTTTTCTAATATTGTTGCAATTACATTGCTTACAGCAATTGGCATAATAGAGTTTTCATATTCCCTGTGTTTTCCTTTTTTATATATTGGTCTCGTTTTCGATATTTTTAACCCATTTGGTATTTTCCCTTCTTTTAACGTCTGATTAATTAGCTTAGTAATTTCCTTCGCTATATATATTTTTACTGTTTTTATATCTTTTATTCTTATTCCATCGATTCCGGTTGCCTTTGTTTCCTTTAATCCATCGATTATTTTCCCCACCTGTTCTACGTTTGCTTTAGGTAAGTACATGTTTACTTTTACTTCATCTTCTTCTCTTTTTTCTAATAGCACTTTATTACATTTGTGTACTAGTTTTTTTATGCCATTTTTGAATTCTTTACTGAACTTGTCTGCAATTTCTCTTGCTTCTTGTTCCTTGCCAACGTATTTATTTATGGTTTCATCTACTCCTAGGCTCTTTTGTTTTCCTATAATCTTGTTTATATTTAACCAAGTTTTCCTGATATTACCCTGTGCTACTTTAAAACTTTTCCCGATTTCTGCATTCACTTGGTTTCTGAATTTATTGTATTTTCTTCTTAACTCAATATTTTGATTATTCTTTTTTACTTTTTTGTACAATTTGTCTCTTTTTTTTATCATTTCAACTATTTTTTGCGTCATCCATTCTTTCTTCCTTTGTATTTTCCCTTCTCCTGACGTATTTTTTGTTTGCCTACATTCTTTATATACTTTTTCAAATTTTTCTTTATCTGATTTCCCTTCCCACTTTATGAGTCTTAGTTCGTTTTTCACTTTATTTTCCATTAAAAAACTTTTGTTTAATTCCATTTGTTTTCCTCCGGTTTTTCCCATCTCCATTTTTACTGTACACACTATCATGTTGTGATCTGCTATTTTAATATCTGTATTATAATATTCGAAGTAGATGTTTCTTTTCTTCTTTTTAGTGTATATATGGTCGATTTTGGTTTGTGTGAACCTGTTTTCCCTCCATTCTTCTCTTGTGCATCTTTCTAAATTGCTTTCATAACCCATTCCTGCCATTGTGTTCATGTATTTTGTTGCTATTGAGTTGTATTTTCCAGTATTTATATTTATGTCTCCTATATATATAGTAGAACAGTTTTCCATGTATTTTTTGTCAAACTCCTTTATTTCTTTAATGTATTTGTTCAATAAACCGAATTTTAAGATAAAACAAAAAAAACTAGCGATTAAGCACGATAAGTATTCATCCATACATATGCACATATAAAAGGTAAAGTTACACGTACTCACTAACACATTCATTCATATACATATACACCTACTTAGTGATTGCAAACATAGAATGTAGAAATGCAAAACTACAACAAAATTTGTTATAAGTTTATGTGTCCATGCGTCCATATTTTAGTGTTGACATATGAACTCTCATCTGCTTGTACAATTACTCTCACAATTTTCGATATATAGTTCAAATGTATGTTTCATCCAGACGGCTCAGCTGCATCTCATATGAGATTGAGCAATCAACCCTCACACGAATACTGTATGTAAACTACCCATAACTCAACATAGCTGATGTTCCCACACTCTAACAGCATCTGACCCCCACACGCAGTCTGTGAGTCCTGCAGTATCAGCGTCTACATGTAACATATGTACATACATATATACATACATACATACATACATACATACGTACATACATACATACATACATACATACATACATACATACATACGTACATACATACATACATACATACATATGTACATACATACATACACATGTACATACATACATACACATGTACATACATACATACATACATGCATTCATACATACCAAGATGTATATTAGCTTACAAAATGTCTCTCGGGTGCACTTCAGGAAGGATAACTACAGAAAATTAATAACAAGTATAATAATAATATAAAAATAATAATCGAAATTATAACAGTAATAATAATAATAATAATAATAATAGCGATAGTAATAATAATAATAATAATATGATTGAATTAGACAGTAAGGTGTTTTATGATAAAATCAGTTATAGTATTTACATTCATGAAAGTTAAGGGGAAGGAAAGAAAGTCAGTATAAGAAAAGTGAGAGAAGGCAGGAATCAGTGAACGTCTTTGTCAAAAATGTAATCTCAATAAGGTTCTTTCTTCTGTATTTAAAATTTCGTAATTGTTGTTTTACGGAAGATGGTAAAGAGTTAAACAATTTAGGGCCCATGTATAGTACCAGCAGACGAATGTGATACTTATTTAAATGAGGTATTCTGGCTCTTTCTTGATTTGAATGTTTGGTAATGCCCTGCTCCCAGCTATGCCAAATTTTGGTTTATTTTTTAAAACAAATAAAGGGAGTTGCACTTCATACAGTTTTATTAGAGACAGTAATCTAGTTTGTGGTTTAGTAACCGGACTCTTTTCACATAATGCCAGGACACGTTTTTGCATCTGGATTACTTGTGTTAAGTAATAATGAGAAGCATGACCCCAATGCATAATTCCATAAGACAGTACTGGCTGATAAAGAGCTAAATATATACGATGCAGGTAATCAGAGTTAAAATGATGATTTAAGTGATAGAACACAAAGTTTAATTTCCTTAATTTAGAGGCTAGATACTGCAGGTGTGTGGACCACAGTAGCTTGCAGTCTAAAAATATTCCGAGATATTTAATATCATTCCCTCTTTCTATTATGTTGTTTTCATTCCATGAAATAGTCAGATCGTGCCACAGGTACTGGGATAAATGACTGCAGATCAGAAATTTTGCCTTGTCTAAGTTAATTATAAGGCGGTTATGGTTTATCCATTTGCTAACTTTAAGCACATCTTCTTGAACTAAATGTTGTAAGGTGTTCTGATCTCGTGCGCTCACTAGGAGGGCTGTATCATCTGTATAGCAGAAAATCTTACCGGATAATTGTAATTTACACAAGTCGTTAATGTATATAAGAAATAATAGAGGACCGAGTATACTACCTCGGGGTACTCCGTGACCTTGAAGTAATTAGTCACTAGGTATGTTGTTAATTTTTGTAAAATATGGTCTGTTAGTTATGTATGAGTTAAACCAATTGTATATAGAACCCCGACATCCACAGTGATATAGTTTACGTAACAGGAAATTATGGTCAACGACATCAAAGGCTTTTTTTAAGTCCAAATATACTGCCGCCACTGAACGTCCTATTTCTAAATTTTCTGATTTGAACGAACAGTGATCGAAAATTGCATCGTCAGTGCACCTTTCAGGGAGAAAGCCATATTGATTAACACTAAAGTAACTAGTTGTTTTCAAAAAAGAAAGCATCCTATTTTTTACACATTTTTCAAATACTTTTGCTATGGTAGGGAGAATGCAAATAGGTCGATAGTTGGAAAGTTTGGTTTTATCTCCAGATTTGAATATTGGTGTTATTATTCCCAATTTTAGTACTTCAGGGAATTTTCCAGCTTTGATGAACAGGTTAAATAAGGATGTTAAAGGTCTAATAAAAAAGGATAAGTTTTCGTTTATTAAGCTACTGGATTTGACAGAGATAGAATGACATTATTTATTTCTTCAGGAAGAAAATCGTAAAATCCAAATGAGTTTATATTAGCTGCTTCAGTAGGTTCATAAACAGTAGGTAAATTGCATTCACTTAACATATTTTTAACCGCGTCTGCAAAATAGTTATTAAAATGGTCAGATACAGTTTTTTCGTTTCCAGTGACATTGATTTTTACACCATTAACTGTAATCTCTTTGATCGGGTGTACTCTGATTCCTAGGACATTTTTGATGATTGCCCAATATTTTTTCTGATCGGAGCCACAGTTATGTAGTAGTTTACTGTAATAATTCTTCTTAGCTTTTCTAGACAGTATTTGAATTTGTTTAGAGATTTGTTTAGATTGAGTTAATAGCATGGAGTTAGTTAATGACTGTTTAGATGATCTGTAAAGTTTCTCTTTCTGTTGTACCAATTCTATTAGCTTAATTGTAATCCAAGGGGATCTCTTTCTGAATGTTTTGTTTCTGGATTGCTTACAATATGCACAGGTTAAACAGTCTTTAAGTTTAGTGATGAACAGATTAAATTTTTCATCAATCGAGCTGTTTTTTGATATAATTCATCCAATGAACAATTTTTTAAACTTTGGCTGAACATCTGTTTATCAGGATAAAAGTCACGTTTAGGTGAGTGTATCTGAAAATTGAGGTTCACTTTGAAATCTGCGCTTATAGCGAAGTGATCGGAGAAACTAATTCCCATACTTGGGTTGAGTATATTATTTCCTATGTTTCGAACACAAAGATGATCAAGGCACGATGCATAATTTTTTTTTCACAATTTTTTTTTTTTTTTTTTTTTTAAATTTTAAAATAAGTTCGTGGGTCTCACTGGGCAAGTATGCTCGTTGTGTGAGTGCCCGACTCTCTTATTGTCGTTTATTTAGGTTGCACACGTTACAAATTTATACATACTTATTATACACATCGAAATTATATAAACCTTAATTAATATTAGTCCTAGTAAATATATATAACTTATATATAGGTAGAAGGTTATCTCGTGTAAACGTTGGCTCATTAATTATACTAGTAAACCCGAACGAGTAAAGTAAATTATACTAGTAAACCCGAACGAGTAAAGTAAGTTTAAATATTCAGAAGATTTAGTAACATCTAAGAGGTCGATATTTACATCACCAGTTATTATACTTGTGGGAGTTGAAACATTAATAATACTTTGTAGATCGTGTAAAAATTCATTATGGTTCGCAGAGCAGAAACGATAAATTCCAAATATGGATACAAGTTTATTGTCCAACAGTTTTATTTTTACGCCTACGATGTTTGCAGGGGGAATAATAATATTAATAGTGTCGAAGTGTATTCCTGACTTAATATACATAACTACACCTCCCGATCTTTTGTCGTGCCTACATTGCCCAATGGTGATAAACCCAGGGATGAAAAACCGATCTAATTCATCTCTGTCAAAATAGTTACATCATAAGCAAAATCATAGTCGGTTAGAAACATTAAAAATTCATCAAATTTTTTCCGTAAACTGTTAATATCAAGTGTGAATAGTTTTAATGAATTATTTGCCATAAGAATTGAAATTGTTCATATGCAAATTTTAAATATATTAAAATAGAGGTTAGAAGTAAGAAAAAATTGTAGCAATGAAAACAATGAGACAATGGTTACGAGATAAATTAGAGTTTGTGTACAAGATACTGACCCGTTAATTAGGTAACGTAGGTAAAAGGAGTGATTAGTTCAAAATGCTTGTAGTGCAATTTATACCGTACTATGCACCCGGGATGATTAAAGGGAAGTTGTGAATGAGTTTGGAGATTAATGAACTGAGAAATAAGTGTTTAAGACAAAGTACATAACAATGAAGAGTATTCGAATAATTAGATATAAATGCATTAAGCGAAGTTAATATAAACAAGATGTAAAATTAGGTGTAAAGTTAACATAGTTCGTTAACACTATTGAGCTTATTCCTATCATTTTAACTTCTTTAAATTCGCTCCGGAACTCCTGCATGGTGCATTGTTGTACGCCTTCAGCTCCCTCGTCTTCACCTCGCTGGTACGCCGTTTTTTCGTACTTTTTTTAGTTAATGTTTCATTACTGGATGAACTAACACCGCTAAGCTGCCTGTTAAGATCGTTTCCCGTGAATTACATTGCTTTCGTCGACTTTGCTTTAGGCATTATAGCAGCTGATTGATTATAAATAATAATTGACTAAGTCTAAATAAAGAATGAACTTATTTCAGTTGTTCTGTCACGCTAGTAATTTCAAAGAACGTGCTTACTTGAAAATGATCGTGGGAACGCGTTATTAGAGTTCACCGGTTTTGATGCGAAAGCAAAATAATTCTCTTTATTATTATTATTATTATTATCAATATCATTGTTGTTGTTAGCGGTGGTGGTAATGATGTTACTGTTGTTATTATTATTATTATTATTGCAATAATTATTATTACTCATCGATATTGAAATTTTCAATAGCCTTAATGGCGCTGTTGTTAATGTTGTTTGAAATAACGATATTAGGCGGATCGGGTGGCGAGAGCCGCAGATCCTTGCTAGGCAAAATCGTAGACGGCGAGAGAGGGCCGGAAGGTTTGCGCCTTCCGGCAGCGTTAACCTCCGTCAGGTTCAGCGACATATTAGACTTAGCACTTGTTGCATCTTTGGAGGAGGCCGCCGGGCGGCCTCCACTAGACGAGCTCATCGATCAACTAACTTAAAATAGAAAAAAAGGGAAAAAAAAAAGGAGAAAAACAGCGAAATGAACTACAGGAAGGGAAGAAAAAAGAAAATAAATACAAATAAAACGATACTGTTGGATTTTGAAAAGTGTAGGTAAGTTAAAACACGAATACAATCGCTAAACGATAATATAACAAATCGGAATAATCTCACCGAGAGTATTTGATAAAACCGCTCTTATAGATTATAGACACCGTGACGTGAAACTGATAACGCAGAAAAGACGACTTATCACTTTATCGCACGACTATTTTTAAATATCGAAATCAAACGATGATAATGAAATCTATAGATCGTATAGAGAGGAGATTAAAATAAACAAAAGAGGAAAAAAAGGAACGTGGGCGAGCGACGAATGAGAAAGCGGAAGCAATCGAAAATTAAAGTTTTGAAGATTTTAAAAGAGATAATAGAAGAAAATAATGGTTATTAAACGCTCTGTTGAAATAAAAAAAGGATGAGGTCAGTTGATAAAGCGCATATATAATAATAATAATAATAATAATAATCATAATCATAATAATAATCATAATAATAATCATAATCATAATAATCATAATAATCATAATAATAATAATAATAATAATGCAATGACTGATAAAGACTACGAACGAACCTGTGAAAATTTTAAATGGTAGGAAGGTATCGAACACTAACACAAGAATGGTGTAAAGCAAGAATTAGAAAATGATAGCTAATATGCGAACAAGAAATTATAAAATTACCATTAAAAGTTACAAAACGTGAGCAACGTCAGAAGTCTAAATGGAGTGAAATATCTCGTGAAAGAAATGGGGTCATTATTTTCAGATGCTAAACTACAATCTGCAAACTATTTTGCATAATTCACGATAAGACGGACGCGATCACCTTAGCACCGTCGCAGATGGCGATAAAGACCAAATGACTAATACAAATTTCAACACTTCCTACATGTCGAAGCGCCTAGCAGAATAGCGAGTAATGAGAAGTATATCTTAACGACATGCGGCTGGTTCCGAAGTTTTACGGCCCCAATTGTATATGAAACAATTTCGAATTTTTCACAACGTTTGCTAAGTTAAATTTTCAAAGCAAGAGGGTTTTGTTTAGATCTTTCATTCTACTTAACTACCATTGGGTTATATACGTCGCAGTAGATGCCAAGAACTACAAAACAGCTCAATTTCCATTGAAAACCGATATACGACTGTCTCATTGGTTTTTCGTGTTCCCTAGAATCTGTAGTTTCACCAAACACCGCTAAATCCCAATTCTACTCACTGCAGGAATGGTTAGCGCTCATCTATGATAAGCTATCATTTTATTATTGTGTTTTTCGCATTCTTGGTTTGTGTTGACGACCAATAATAGTTGGTAACAATTCTGACAGCAATTTTTTGGGTATTTTTCCGCTTACGTAGTTTTGTTGGTAAGTAAAAATAATGAAATTACCAAAATCGTATGTCACAAAGTAATATTTGATTACATTTTATTTATTTATTTATATTGAATTGTAATACAGAGTTAAAAAATGCTACTAATAAATGTTACTTGCATTTATTTTCGTGTAAAAGCTGATTGTATTTATTTTAACCTAAATTTGTTTTTAATCTACGACTTTATTTTTTTTAAAAAATGCATACAATATAACATAGAAAGAGTTGAGTTGTAGATTAAAATTTTCACATTACCGACACCAGTTCATTTTGCTCCTTTAGAGTTCATATTGATGTGTATAACGTCGCTACTTTATAGTTCGTTTCTAGCTTAGTCATTTGATAAATAACTATCGATAAATTTATTTTGACCGTTTCTTTACCAGTATCAGTCTTTTGCAGACATTGCAACAACCCGCTGTTGGTACACTGATTTCCAATCGTAAAAATGTGCCCAAATTCAAAGGGAAATTGAGAATAGGAGAATGTCAACTAAGGATTTCAGCAGATGGAGTTTTAGTGAGCAGGTGGCAGGACAGCAAAGATTTCATAGATGCAAGCGACTGTCATAGTGCTACCTCAGTGACTGCTACCAGAAAACAGAAGGACGGAATACATTTGGAGGTTTCTTGTCCAACCTAGGTCAAGTTCTACAACCGCTATATGGGTGGTGTATATTTATCAGACCAGAAGATAACCTGTTAGGACTTTGGAAAAAAGTCTTTGAAATGGCGGGAAATGGTTTTATATCGCCTTCTCATGGTCGCTGTAGTCAATGCATGGATCATCCATAGAGATTTATACAAGAAAAAAACTAAGTTGCTCCAATTCTTAGTTCCACTTACAGAATCATTAATTTTGCAGGGAAAACAAACGTCGGGCCAGACAAGGGAGGCCCTCAAAGCGAGTACGATTATTGCATAATGTAGGCGGACATCTCCTTGTTGAGGAATCAACACGACGACAATGTTTACGGTGCTCACAAAATGACATTGAGAAAAAAACAAAGTTGACATGCACACAATGCAACGTTCCTTTGTGCACACAATGTTTCACACCTTATCACACTTCATAATTTTCTGATTCCTCAGTTTTGTTTTTAATTGGAATGTAGTTTTGTATTTTTATGTTTATTCAGTCTACTTGTATTTAAATAAAATTCTGTTTTTTTACGGTTTACTTATTTTTTATTGGGAAAGGAAAATAACAGTGGGACAAACGCGACCAGCCATAAAATACTAGTGGGACATATATGTCCCATCTGCTTTGCCCCTTCCCCCTGATCAAAAAATTGTGTTCCTTCGTTTCTGAACTAAAAAAACACGTGCCTAAACAGGAAAAAACGAAAATACTGAAAAAAATGCAAAAATCTAATAATTGGTAGTCAAAGGGTTAAGGTGGGTTTTCCTTGGCTATGTTAAAAAAACATTCAGAATCAGGCAACTAACAATTGTTTATAAAGTTAGCCGCAAACTAATCCGTATCAGATTTTTTAAATATTATTGTAATTAGTAAATAGGAAAAAAATTAATTTTCACCCCCCGTCCGAGAAATAATTTTTTCTGGGGGGGGGGGCATTAACCAGGGACCTTTACCCAGAAACAATTAGAAAAAGAAGAAATCAATTATATCTTGATACGGTCAGATATTGCTAGTAGGAAAGAACCAATAATGGGAACGATATGTGGAGAAGGAAAAGACGAGATATAAAAGAAGCGCAATACGGAGTGGAAAGACTGAGTTGCAACAAACTGGAATAGAAAGCAGAACGTTCAACAGAAAGAGATGAATACTTAATAAACACATGATCGACATCGCAAATACATGCTTCATTCGAGTAGAAAGGACAATATGGTGAAGAAACCAACGAAAAACGAAAACGGGAAGAAGGTAATAGAATATGGCTTAAGAACGCAAACGAATAATGGAAACAACAACAGAATGACGAAATGATGGAAACATAGAGAAGCACAGATTGGTAAGAAAACTAGGTTGAACAGAGAAAAAAAATGTTCAACTAACGAAAGTCTTTTGATACATAGCGTTCTGATTTAAACAAACATTTTTTACCGGATTAACAAAAGTGTTACGTGGCAACGACCTTAGCGTAAGGCTAAGAGGATGCAAAAAATCAAAATCAAGTTGTAGTACAAAAAAACTTCATAAAGGCATTGAAGAAATCCTGAGATTTTTAACCATTCTGATTCTTTGTTTTTTTGTTGTTTTTTTTTTTTTTGATTTTCGTATCTTTTAACTTATCAAATGAAAAAAATATATATCGATTTCTTCTGCCGAAAACTTACTGATAATATTAAAAAAAGCGAAAAAAAAAAAGTGTTAAACAAATACGCGTATCATTATTTGTAAAAGATTAACAACTCATTAGACGAGATTACTGTCAGCATTGCTCCGAGTACATCATGTACATTGACAACGTAGTTAATGACAATACTGGAAAGAATCAGCAGAAATCACCGACGGTAAATGTTTGCGTCATAATTAATATTGACGTGAAAAGTATACTGTCAAAAATGGCAATACCCGAGGTGGTAAAATTTGCGGTAAAAGGCGAATTGAAGTGGAATTTTGATTTGAATTTAAAGCTGCAACGCATCTAATTGCAGATTTTCTAGTGGGCCGAAATGTTGCTAGTTGGACTGGTCGGCAGCCGTAAGTGTTTAAACCATCTGCTGAGTTTTGCTCGTTTCGCCTACTGCGTTCTCTAAAATATAAGTTGCTCCCCGCCAACAGATAACAGAGGTTATAGTTCGTTGTTCTGCGTTGGAAATAATGGAACTCACGTGTTAAGAACTTTAATTACCGAAATAAAATCACGAAAACACGAAACGTACACATGAATTATAAAAAATGCCTATTTCGAATCGTAATCATGGCGATGTGTGAACATAAACAAAATGTTAGTTTCCTTTTTTCATATACAGTATCGCCATCAAGTTCTCAACCCAACTGGCATTTTTATAATTTACGTGCATGTTTCTCGGCGATTTCATTTGTGTAATAAAACAGATTATAATTTCTTTACACACACACACATGAAGAAAACGTGCGTATATTGTAAAAACCTTTATTTATTTATTTCCTTTGGCAAGCAATTAACTATTTATTCAGGAGGCAATGAGCAGGCTACATAACAGTCGTTTTCTTACTAAATTCCCTACTATTAACATAATTTCTCTCCAAAAACCATCACTCTAATCTGTCTATCCTTCCCTTTTTTCAAATCCTCAGTCTTTCTATCTGCCGATTCAGCCCTGTACCCGGTCCCGACCATGGTACTTACGATTTTCTACATCTCCGTCATTCTTTCATTTTCTTTCGTCTTCGCTTTAATCGTAACTTTTACTTCTATTCTCTCCTTCTCGTTTTTCTCTTATTTTCTCTCTATTTTTTGTCCTTTTCACCCAGATGATTGCAGTTTAATTTGTGACGCCAATCATATTTTTTTCGAACGTTCCGCTCTTTGCACCGATCGCGCGTGCTCTTACAGCTTTGTTGTTTTTTTTTTTATTAATTAATTTATTTATTTTTAACATATAAAGCTTTAATATGGTTAGCGGTGGAAACCATCCAATTAAGTTTTTGGTTTCCTCCCCTTCACATTGTACTATTCTTAATCTTATCTTAACATATCATAATATTAATATAAATTGATATTGTATTTTCTGTGTATTGCAATTCCTTTTTGGCCAAATTATTGAATATGTTTATTTTTTCCATCACCAATTCTCCACAGTCGTCCGCGATCTCCAAGTTTAATATGTTACATCCATTCAGTATATGCTGCACACTGTCCTGCTCATTGCATCTAATGCAATTTTCCGTTTCTGCTATCTTGAATCTTTTCAGATATATTTTGAAATTCCCATGGCCTGATGTAAATTGTACATTGTAGAAATTCGGTGTATAATAATTGTTGTTTAATCTCTGCTTGAATGTTAGGAAAAACCCTTTCGTTATTCCACTATGATTCGTCCAGTCCGATTCAAACTTCTCCACATATTTTTCTATGATAAATTTTTTGAATTGTCTGTCTGTTATTTTATTTTCTACTCTATATTTTTTGTTTACATATGTGATTTTTCCGAAAGTTTGTTCTACCTTTAATTCATTTTTAATTGCAAATACTGTGATATGTTTTTCTATTTCTAAGTATAAAGGTAATATTCCGGCTATGACTAATGCATTTGTATAATTTATTGTTTTGTAAGCTTTGATTAGTTTGATTGTTATGGTTCTATGTATGCTTGCTAAAAATTTTTGAAATCTATTGATTTTTTGCATATCCTTATAAATAATACTACTATATAATAAATTAGATAATATCACTGTTTTGTATAATATTATTCCTTTTTTGTAATTCATCTGATTGTTATTGTTAAACAGTTTTGTGAATATATTAATAAATTTCGTAATTTTTTCATTTATGTACTTTCAGTGATTGTAAAATTTAAGGTTTTTATCTATCAGTAGGGGAAAGTTGTATAAAACCGGGTAGGTGGGTCAAACCGGGTACCTCAAAATTTCCATAACTACAGGCGACATCAACGGATTTTATAGTGAATTACGTAGCTCCTAACACAATGATAGTCTGTAACAGGTTTACTGCGCGCGTCGTGTGTTTTTGTGTCTTGGAATGATATTTATTAAAAATTAGTGAAATATTATCGATTTTTTTATTGATTTTAAGTACAGTGAATCACATTTGACTTTATACGACATATAGTGGTGAGTATTTCATTGATTATGCATGGTATAAAGAACATTTCTAAGGTTTATTCAATTGTTTATGTTGAGTCATCGTCGAGTAACACCATTTTGTTTAATTATGGTCTGCTCGGGGTAAAATCGGGAACCAAGATGTGGGGCAGTACCGGGTAGTACCCGGTTTTACCCCTTATTATTTTTTAAAGTTATAATATTAATCAAAAGAAAAATTATATATATTGAGACGGATTCGGCCGCCATGACGTTATATTTCTCACACTGTCTGAATTAAAACATGATAATGATGATTTTCTAAATTCAACTTTTCCGTTTTTTTGACAATTTCTCAGGCTTCCTCGCAAGAACGCTAAATCGACAAATCCGTGAGAAATTCGGCTGTGCACGACGCCAGACTGGCGATCTAGATCGTGGTGTGCGTTACTGTTAAGAGTGGATAGTTCGATTTGGCGTTGTGTTCGTCGTTGGTGCGGACTGAACTAGTCAAGCCATGAGAACGTTTTTTATAAGAACCCGAGAATTCGGAAGCAAGGTACCCGTCGACCTACGTAAATTTAAAAACATTTTGAAAAAATCAGTGGCGTAATGTATTTTTTATAACATTTTTTATTAGGCAAAATGGCCGTCTTCGTTGTCAACCGTCGTAAAATTATTATGTATAAAAATCACTCTGCTTCTCAACGCTGTCTTTTCCATACATAAGGTTATCACATAGCAGATGCTTTATACCTGCAATCGAAGATTTCTATTGTTAAATTAATTTAAATTTTGTTTTTGCAGTTGACAAAATAAGGAATTACAAAAGGAAGACCAACAGGCAATCTTGGTCAGAGGAGAGCATGATGGGAGCCATTAATGAAGTGCTGTCCAATAATATGGGATACAAGAGAGCAGCTTCGGCGTATAATGTACCTCAAAGTACTCTTGAGGATAGAGTCAAAAAGGCTCGATTGCAAAATCTTTCACCTTCAGCAGCTGCAACCAAAAGATTGGGTCGTTACCAGACCGTTTTTTCTGAGGCGCAGGAAAAAGAACTTTTGAATCATATATTACATCTAGAAGAGAGACTTTTTGGTTTTACCATGAAAGATTTTCGTGAATTTGTTTACGAGTTAGCTCAACGGAACAACATCCCCAACAATTTTAATCAAGACAAAAAAAATGGCTGGTAAAGATTGGATGTATGGATTTCTTCAGAAGCACAAGAACATTTCGTTGAGAAATCCGGAAAAAACTTCACTTGCACGAGCAAAAGGATTCAACCGACATGTTGTCCAACAATTTTTTGACTTATTGGAATCTATTTTGACTGCATATCAAATACCTGCTGCAGATATTTATAACGTTGATAAAACCGGCATTACAACAGTGCCCACAAAACCATCAAAAGTTTTGGCGTTAAGAGGAAAAAAACAAATAGGAGCATTATCGTCAGCTGAAAGAGGAACTCTTGTGACGGTTGAAACATGCATGAGTGCTGCGGGAAATTTCATGCCACCGATGTTTATCTTTCCCAGAAAACGAGAAAACCCTCTTTTGATGGACGACGCCCCTCCCGGCTCATTTGCCATTTACCATGACAGTGGCTGGATTCAAAAAGAGTCATTTCTTACATGGTTCAAAAAGTTTATTGAGTTTGCTAACCCAAAGCCTGGTAAACCAGTACTTTTATTACTTGACGGCCATGCTTCACATACCAAAAGCCTTAAACTTGTTAAGCTGGCAAGAGAGGCCAATGTGATTTTACTCTGTTTCCCCGCGCATTGTACACATGAGATGCAGCCGCTGGATGTGTCGTTGATGGCACCTCTGTCGACATATTATGAACAAGAAGTTCGCAAGTGGCTAATCAACCATTCCGGATGATCTGTCACGATATTCCAAATTTCGAAATTATATGAAATGGCATTTCAACGAGCAGCGGTAATGCAAACGGCTATTCGAGGTTTCGAGAAAACAGAAATTTGCCCTTTCAATCGATATATATATATTCCCAGATCATAAATATGCTCCTTCAGAAACCACTGAGAGACGACTTCAGGATGTAGATGTACAAAGGGATGCCACCCCATCACCATCATTTCTGTTAGACTTAGAATTTCAAGGACCATCCCCCGTGTCACATATTGGGATCTGTACCTTCCACTTCATTTGCCGTTTCTCCGAAAGAAATAAAGCCCGTTCCAAAAGAACTGTTTAGAGAAAAAGAAACAAAAAGTATTAACAGAAGAGGAAAGACTGCGATATTGACTTCCTCGCCGTACAAACTAGAATTAGAGATGGTCCAGACTTCAAAGAATCAAAGCAAAAAGAAACTTTCCTTGTCTCCAAATAAAAGAGCTCCAAGAAAACGTAAAGGAAATGAAGTTTCCCAAACTAAATCAAAGCAGAAAAGGCTTTTTTTATACCATGTCTTAACTTAACTAAAAAATTCTATCTTCCTCGTTTTACCTCTGTGTTTAGTGCCGAATGTGCTGCGTTTTTCAAAGCTTTGTCCTTTTTAAATTCACATATATTCTCTGAAAATATCATTATCATGTCTGATTCTATGAGTTGCTTATCAGCTTTGAAACACTTATCGTTCAACACAAAATCCCATCCATACCTCTATAAAATCAGAAGCCTAGTAGTTTCCCTTTCTGAATCTGGCGTAGTAGTTAACTTTGTTTGGATACCAGGACATGCGGATATCTACGGTAACGAAGTGGCAGACATGGCTGCCAGAGACACATGGATGAATAGTTGTTTAGTTCCATATTTTCCAAACAGAGACCTATTCGAGCTCATTAGATATGCTCATAAAGAATATTGGGAGGCTACATGGGCAAATCCATTTTGCGCGCAACAGTACAAAAGAATTCAACCTAATATTCCTAACATTCCTTGGTTCAACCACATTACGACTGTTTCGATGAGTACCATATCGTACATTGTTACCTTATGTCGCCTCCGGCTGGGGGTAAACCGTCTCCCCGCTTCTTTGTACAACATGGGTTTAATTTCTTTTCCCTATTGCCAACATCCACTAGACTCGAACAAAGTGGCGGATGCTGACCACCTCATCTTCGAATGCAATTTTTACACGACGCAAAGAATTATTTTGTATAACTCAATAATAAATTTCCAGATCCCTCTGCCATCTAATGTCAATTCTCTCCTGGCCATCGGGAGTGCTGCAGTATACAAGCTATTATATAATTATATAGTACAATGTAATATTAATGTATAGCGTTAATTAGTTAATTAATTATATTACATTGTCGATGGGTTGAATTTTCGACGCCCAAAAAAAAAAAAAAAAAAAAAAAAAAAAAGCAGAAAAGGCAGAAAAAATATAAAAATCAGCGGTTCGCAGATCCGGTCAGTGATTCTTCGTCAAAAGAAGATCACGTGCACGACGAAGCTTGCATTTTTTGTAACGAGCTATATTCTCGCTCCAAAAAAAAAAAGGCTGGATAAGGTGTGTCAACTGCTTATGTTGGGCACACGAGGCTTGCAGTAATTCTAATGAAAAAGATGACACTTTTGTGTGTGATTTTTGTCAATAATTGATTCGGTTTTTATATATTTTTTGTTGTTTTATTTATGTTTGGAATAAATGGGGCAAAATCGGGTATCACTAAAAAGCATACCCGGTTGTGCCCCACCTAGTGGGGCACAACCGGGCAAATGTATTTTTTTTTGGTAAACGCTCTCTCTGCACATCTAACAGAGTTTGTCTAAGTAAGTGATTCTATTTCAGTTTAGGTACAAATATATTAACCCACAAAATAATTTCTATCGAATTCTATATAGTAGGAGCTTTTCTAGACACGATAATAACTTAGGGTCCCGATTTTGCCCCACTTTCCCCTACTCCAAGATATTTTACTTGGTCCTTTACTGTGATCTGTAGTCCGTATTTATTTAAGTTCATGTTGATTTTTCTGCTGTTGAATATCATCAAATTTGTTTTGCTCGTATTGATCTTTAGATTATATATTTCTAGTAACTCTTTTATATTCTTATACACTATTGCGCTATTTTGTTTTCTAACTTTTCTGTATTTCTATCTGCTACTATAATTGCTAAATCATCTACAAATGTTATAATTTTAACATCGTTCGGTAATTCTAACTTATATATTTGTGCAAACAGTATATTCCATAAATATGGGCTTAAAACCGTCCCTTGTAATATACCTGTATCCACGTTTAACTTTTTTTTCGTAGTTGTTTATATTAATTTCCGTATATCTTTGATCATAATATTAATTTAGAATCTCCAATAAGCTATTGTCTAATTTTAATTTTTCCAGTAGTTTTATCATCTGATTTATGTCAATGCTGTCAAATGCTTTTGTAATGTCTATAGTTAACATTACCGTTTTGTATGATTTACTTTTGTATTCTTTGATAGTACTGTACATATTCCAAATTGCTAACTCTGTTGATTTCCCTTCCAATGCTCCATACTGATCTTTATTAATAATATTTCTTGCTACACAGAAGTTTTTGATTTTACTTAGTATGCATTTCTCATAAATCTTACTGAAATTTGATAATATGTTAATCGCTCTGTATAATGTAGACTCTTTCTTTGGCTTACCGATTATATGTATTATTACGGTTCTAGATAATTTCCATATATCTGGATAGTAGCTTTTCTCAAATAATTTATTTATATATTTTGTTATTACTCCTGGGTACTTTTTATTGAATATGTTTACAAATATGTTAGATATATTATCTGGTCCAATTGCTGTTTTCTTGTTTAACTTTTTAATTATTTCATTTATTTCTTCTTCTTTCATTTTTGTTGTATCTTCAACAATATATCTGTTTATGATGAATGGTTTACTGTGTAAGTACATTTTTTCTGCTAATAAGTCTACTTTTTCTTTGTCTCTTATTCATTAATATTTTGTACTTTAATCCAAATGGTTTGTTTGTTTCTGTTAACTTCTTTCATGCTTCCATTTTGGCTATTTTAATATTATATTTGTAATTATTAAATTCTTTTTCATATTCTTTAAATGATAACTCTCTGCTTCTTTAATTTTTACATTTTTTATACTTTTTATATTTTGCGTTGACTCTATTCTTATAATTTTGTAATTTATCATTCCACCAATATGTATTTTTTTCCCTTCTGATACTATACGATTTATCTATCATCAAATTCGCATACTTTGTAAAATTTTCTACCCATGTATTCAATTCCTTTTTATCTTTACAATTTACATTTAAGTCTAGATTTAGTACTTCATCTTCCATGTTTTTATCGAATCTTTTATAATTGATATATTTTACATATCTTATTGTTTCTTTTTGATTATTTGTGCTTAGTTTAAATGTAATGTATTTATGATCACTATTTGTTATCTTGTCTGATACTTCCCATTCCCTTACCTCATCTGTTAGGTTAGGTGTTACTAATGTTAGATCAATTACACTTGTTTTATTATTCCTGTTAAAGGTTATATTATTTTTTTCATTTATTACCACTAAGTTGAACATGTCTATTATTTTTTCCATTTGTCTTCCTCTTGTGTTATTTTTCCTGTCCTTGTACTGCGCGAATTTAGATCTCCTAGTATTATACATTTCTTAAAATTTTTACTTTGTAAATTTTGGGTGATGAAATTAAAATATTCTTTGGCTATCATTTGGCGGTGTATATATATACTAGGGAATTGGTTTCGCTGGCCGCTTCGCGGCCCGTTCCTTTAGATTTCAAATAATTTTACTTTGTAAATTTTCATAAAGACTGCAGCGTTCACATATATTTATTTTTTGGATGCTACTGTGGTCTCGGTGTTTGTCACAGACGTAAGATTTAATTATTAATTTTTAATTTAAATTTATTGTTTCTACTTTAGTTATTAATTTAATGGTTAATTATTCAAGGTGCGAACATTGACATATATCGATACTTTATGTGAAATAATATATTCTAATTACAATTTGAACTACTTTCTTTGCCAGTCGACCGCTAAAAAACAACACAATAATAATAATAATAATAATAATATACAAAGTTGTATGGATAGTATAAAAGAAATAATAAAATATAAAACAATACGTAACACTATTATCAGCTGCAATGTGATGACGGTTGACTTAGGATCAGGTCACTACGAAATTAGCAATTCAGTATTGAGAAAAAATAAGAAACTGATGTTTCATTAATAACAAAGAATTTCTTCGCAATAGCCAGATGTTTTTTCATAAATTCATAAACTATACTTGTTCATAGATTTCAATAATGAATTTTTTATGTTTAGCACGCTGCTTCAGTATACATAAATAAATAAATGTTGTCAGAAATAATATATTATTATATTAACTCTGTTCACACGGAAACGTCTAGGACACAATGTTCTATAATCATAGTTTAAATATTTGAATTTCAGGAACTGCTACATTTCCACTGTAACTAACATTGATAATTTCTGTTGCATTTTTTTAAAATTTTGTACTCTTAAATTATAAAATTTTGGATATTTCATGTTTTTCTAATGTTTTTATGAAATGACCTTGATTTAAAAAAAAAAAAAGCTGTAGCTGTTATGAGGGTTCAGCTGGAGATATATATTTTTTTTAAATTGACGTCTTTTCGCCTTTATAATGTAGAAACAAATAAATGGACAAAAATGTTAAAACTTAATGAATCAAATTTTAAAAAATCGCCCAGTAGAATTCGGATTTGCGGCTTGTACAAAATTGTTAATCTCTTCATTAGATACGGACGAATTTTTTACCCCTAAAGCAGCATGAACATGAGGAAGACCTCTTGTTTGGAATTCGATTACGTATAAAATATAAACCATTTCTCCGAAAATTTCACCTAACTTTAAAATTTTTAATAAATGATTTAATTTTAATTGGAATATCCTACAACACAAATCTGGATGATTGATGTGATATTGCTTTTCGTTTAAATTTAATTTTATTTCTATCCAATTAGGATTACACGTCATCGTAATAAAAAACATTGATGCGGAAAATGTGTATATGAGCTTGCAAGGTAAATTTTTCCTGGTTTTGGACCTCCTATAGCTGCGATAGATTTGTCTATTTCACTTCGAGTAGCCGTTTGTAGGATTTTTTTTTTTTTGATTAAATCTAATAAACTGTAATTTTTCTTCTTCCACCTTACACCACATGTCAACAAAATATTCTTGCTCTAATTTAACTGTAATATTTTATCTGAGATATTTTTTTATTTTTATTATCTGCCATATCTATTTACCAACCAACTGAACCATGTGGAAATAATAATGGATATTGCAAACTTTCGTAAGCAGAATTAATTTTCTTTCTATCTAATAACTTTTCTCGGATCGGCATTTGGAGAAGTATAGAGCACTTCCACAATTTCAGCACAAGTTGGTCGATCACCAAGTACATGACGATGAGTTTTTCTAATACTTTCTTCAAATTCCAAATGTGACCGATTTCCCTTATCTTCTCATTAATTCTATTCTCTTCGTTAAACTTTCCTTCTAAATTTACAATTTTTTCCTGTATATTAGTCCCTCCATCTTCTCTTCCAAAATGACTACCTCATTTTGGATCGTTTTGTAGGGCATAGTTTTAAAATTATCGATGTTTAAATGTATATTATTATTTATTTATTCTTCCTTTGTTTCTTTGAATTTTTTATTTAGGAATTCCATCAAACTTTTCATGTCCATTTGACTTTTAAATTTTGGGGGTCCCATATTTTTAATATATTTTAGCGATTCTATTAAATTATTTAAAAAAGGAAATGAAGCTACCATGGAAAGAGCTGTGGACTTTTTTAAAGTTTCCAGTCTTACCGCTTTCAGCGTGTATCTTCCCAAATTTTGGTCTCTAAATATCAAAATATTTCGAATTTCTTATTTTTCCTGTATTCTGCAGACCTTAGTGTGCAAATTAAAAAGAAAATCAAAACCGTAACTCATATAAATCGGTTGAGGAATGTTTTAAAAATTTGTTGCTCGAAACGTGATTTTCACATTTTTCAAAATTTGGGTCCTTTGATTTCAAAATTTAGGGGGTCTCATATTTTTTCTATATTCTGGCGATTGAAATACATCATTTAAAAAAAACAATGACCCTTCAGCTGCCATGGAAAGAGTTGTGGACTTTTTTTTAGTTTCCAGTATTTCCGCTTTAAGAGCGCATTATTCCAAACTTTGGTGCCTAAATATCAAAATTTTTCGAGTTTTTTATTGTTCCTGTATTCTGCAGACCTTAATGTGCAGTTGAAACTAAAAAAAATACCATAACTCATATAGAACTGGCTGTGGATTTTTTTAAAATATTTTTTCTTTAAACTTGATTTTCACATTTTTCAAAATTTGGGCGCTTTAATTTTAAAATTTTGGGGTTCTCGTATTTTTCCTATATTTTAGCGATTGAAATACATCATTTAAAAAAAAAAGTGACCCTCCAGCTACCATGGGAAAAGCTGTAGACTTTTTTTACCGCTTTAAGCGCGTATTTTCCAAAATTTTGGGTCCTTAATATCAAAATTTTTCGAATTTTATATTTTCCCTCTATTTTAAAGACATAAGTGTACAGGTTAAAAAAAAAATCAATACCGTAACTTATATGGAACTGGCTGTACAATTTTTCTTTTAAATTTTTCTTAAAATTAGATTTTCCATTTTTTAACATTTGGGCCCTCGAATTTTAAAATCTTTGAGGTTTCGTATTTTTCCTATATTCTAACGGTTGAAATACATGATTTAAAAAAAAGAGTGACCCTCCAGCTACCATGGAAAGAGCTGTGGACTTTTTTTTAGTTTCCAGT
The DNA here is from genome assembly GCA_039619475.1 of Icerya purchasi. Lineage (NCBI taxonomy): Eukaryota > Metazoa > Arthropoda > Insecta > Hemiptera > Monophlebidae > Icerya > Icerya purchasi. Next base: position 53,457,048 of record CM077116.1, on the reverse strand, counting down.
ATTTCCGCTTAAGGCGCGTATTTTTCCAAATTTTGGTCACTAAATATCAAAATTTTTCTAATTTTATATTTCCCCCGTATTTTGGAGACCACAGTATGCAAATTAAAATAAAAATTAATACTATTAGTCATATAGAACCGGTTGTGGAATTTGTTAAAAATTTTTTGCTTAAAACTTGATTTTCACATTTTTCAAAAATTGGGTCCTTTGATTTCAAAATTTTGGGGGTTTCGTATTTTTCCTATATTCTAACGATTGAAATACGTCATTTAAAAAAAAGACTGACCCTTCAGCTACCATGGAAAGGGCTGTGGACTTTTTTTTAGTTTCCGGGATTATCGCTTTAAGCGGGAATTTTCATAAACTTTGGTCTCTAAATATGAAAGTTTTTCGGGTTTTTTATTTTTCCTGTGTTCTGGAGACCATAGTGTGCAGATTAAAAAGAAAATTATTACCATGACTCATATAGAACCGGCTGCGGAATTTTTTAAAAATTTGTTTCTTAAAACTTGATTTTCACATTTTTTGAAATTTGGGCCCTTTAATTTTAAAATTTTAAGGGTCTTATAATTTCTTATGATGTGACGAAGAAAATACGTTGATTGAAAAAAAAATTAACTTTCTAGCTACTATAGAACGGTCTGTACGATTTTTTTTCTTGCAGCTTTATATAATAGATATATATATATATATATATATATATATATATATATATATATGTATAAAATATATTTCATTTACTTTGAAAACTACTATATTTAATGTTTTGTGTACGTAGTGTATATCAGTGTTTATTTTGTTATTGTGTATGATCATTAAATTATTGTTTATGATACTTTTATAATGTTTTGGTACATATCCGTTATAATACTTGTCTGATATTAATGTTATATCTATCTTTTCATTTGTAATTTCTCCTGGTAAAATGTCTCTTGCCTGTTACAATGGTTTTCATTGAATTGCAGAATTTTAACCATTTTTACTATTATTTGTTTCTTTACTGTTATCCTTACTGTCTGCAGTTATTTCGTTATTTATTTTGTTAATGATTTTTGTTATTCGTATTTTGACTCCTCTTTCGTTTATCATTTCATAAATCATCTTTAACTGTTTAACTACCGCTTCCATGTTGACCGAATCTTTCTGTATCACTTGTTTAACTGTTGTTGCTGCTTTTTCGTTTTTATTGATACTATTAATTATATTCACTGTTTGTTTAAGATTAAGAATACCACTTTTTTGTGTTTCTATTCTTTCTTTTAATGCTAAAAGTATTTTTTCTATTAAGTTTTCTTCATTTTTCTTTGTTTTATATTTTATTTCTTTTGGGGCATTATTCAATTTGCTTTCACCTTGTTGCTCCTTTTCCGTTTCTTGTGTTTGTTTAATTTTTTTTTCCGGTATTTTATTTTTGTTCTGTGGATTTTTACCTATCTCCTGATCTCCATCTATCAAAATGTTTTCCTCCTTTTTTGTATTTTGTCTTTGCTTCCTGTTTTTGTACTCTTCCATATTACCCTCCATTTGTGTTTCAGTAGCTACTCTTTCTGTTTGCTTTGTTATTTCCTTATTTGTTTCCCTTTTTCCTATTAATCTCTTTTCGTCATCATCCAAACTTTCTAAACTTGACACTGCGTATAGGTTGTTAATTTTAATTTCATTACTATCGTCCACGGTATTTGTATTTTCTGATGTCGACGGGTAAGATCTTTTACGTTGTTGTTTGTATACTTCCGTCGTCATTTCTTCTCTTTGTTCCTCTTTATTTGTTATTGTATTTGCACTTTTTGTTATCTCGTTTTTTTCCCGATATGATAGTTGGTCTTCTGAAATGAATATGCGGAATTGTTCATTTTCATAGATGATAATTAATGATTCCGGTAAAATTTGTTTATTTTCCTCAGTTTCCTCAAGCGTCGCATATACCTGTCTTCTAAAGCTACAAATATGTTTGTACCCTTCTTCTGCTAAACCTGCTTTAATAAAGGATACCGGTGAGTTCATTTTTATATTGTGTTGTTTTAATGCATTTTCAATGATATAGTATGGTATATGCGGCGATACATTTGATATTATGATACGTTTTGCCGAGTTTAATAATTTCCTTATTTATATTTTGTTATTTTGTTATTTGAATTGTGTGATGTTCTTTAGTAATTTGTTCCACTAAGTTTTTATTTGATAAATATATACAAATTCTGCTGTTAGAAATACGCGATGCAAATAAAATATTGTTTGCTCCAACATATTTTCCTACTTCATGTGTGTGTATTCTTTTAGTTTGATTTCGCTTATTGCATTTAGTATAATAGCTTGTTGTCTTTCTGGAAATAAATTTGTTTGTAAAACCGTACTGTACGATAAGTCATATTTTTAGATTTAAGTTGTTCATAATTATCTGCTGGCCCTATTTGGGCCATTTGTTAATTTATCTAATACTGATAGTTTTACTTTACATTAATCTGTTTAATATATCTGATGTAATAACATTAGATACGAATTACCTGATTGCTGTATCATCGAATCTGTCTATTATATTTCTTATCACTTTAACTCACAGACGTGAACCGTACACTTCAACTGTTTATCTTTGCATGCTCTTACAGCTTTAATTCTCTTTCTATCACATTCCTTCATTCTTTCGCTTCCTATATCTTCTGTAGTAGTCCCTGCGATTGTCTCCTTCCTTTCTTCAAATTTGTAATCGTATTAAAATCTGGTTTCTTTCCCCACTGATGATTTTCCAAACTGTGGCGCTGGGTCACAATGCCTTCGATCGGCGAACCCAATAATTAAAAACAAAAAAACCGAAGAAATAGCTGTAACACAAATAAATTTAAAAGAACAAAAAAGGAATAGGACGATGTTAATAATAAAGTTGCGCAGTTAATTAATCAAAATATGTGAGCAGACACACTTACACCAATGTAAATAGTAATTTTATAAATTTACAAAAGAAATATACATATATATATATTTTTTTATATATATATATATATTCATATATATTTGTTTTTCAAACTTATAAGTCTCCGAAAGTAAATTTTTCAAGAAAGAACATATGATGTGGAGACTGGTATATTTCGGTTTACATTGCAGTTGAAGACCTTTAATAAAGCTTAATTATTAGGATAATGTTCTAAAATTTGTTCGACGCACTTCGAGTTATTCAGAATTTTAATTCCCAACTTCACTTAATATAATATATTCCGAAAGGCGCCTTGTTTGAAAACATCCGAGTCCGTATTGTAAATTAGTTAAAGGTTGTTCCGAAAGAGATTAATCTTCAATTTTGCTTATTCCGATGAGAACCAGTTAGAGGTAGCGTTATTTATTTTTTTGACCTTATACATCAGAATGTTTAAAAACAGACTGGTTATGGTGCCGCAACAACAATGAGACTTTTTCTGCCTGACGTGTTTGGATTTAGACCTCATTTATGGTTCAGTTGTTCAATAATATTTATATAGATCCTTTATTAATGAAGAATTTCTACCATCTTCTCGAACATTAACCCTTGATAATGTTTCATTATCTTCACTACCTCTCCTTTTTTCCATGGGGGCGAGGTCCACTTGTTGGCACATTCTTTTCCATTTCCTGTGGTCCTCGACATTGCGAGGTGTGACAATTGTATTCGTATAATTTTACCAGAGGGAGGGGGAAACTTACTCTAAACACCTTCACAGTAGTCTCCTCCGAAGTCAGCGCACCGCCACCAACGTTCGACCCATTTTTAGAAGCCCCCCACCCTCGGAGGATAGATCTATTAGTACCGTAGTCGTGACACTTTGGACTTCGTAATACCGTCGTATCGATTTCCTTTCAAGTAACTTTTGACTTGAGCGACCAAATGAAAACCGCACAGAGTCAGGTCCGGACTGTAGGCGGGTGTGGGAGCGTGGGGATGCTGCGGAGCGTCAAAAACTGGCGTACTGCGAAGGACAAATGTGCTGGGTCGTTATAGTGATGCATCATTCAACGCTTTTTGGCCAATTCGGGCCGTGCGCGGTACACGCAGGCTCGTAACCGTTTCAAAATTTCGATGTGGAATGCTGCATCGACTGTCTGGCCTGTCGGAACGTATTCGCGATGAACAACGCCGTTGATGTCGAAGAAAGCGAGCAGTAGAGACTTGACTCTCGATTTGGACATGCAAGCTTTTTTCGGACGCTCCCTGCCCTCCTCCGCCCACTGCATACTCTTTCTCTCGGTCTCAGGGTCATATTCGAACACCCAAGACTCGTCCCCCGTAATAATGGACGACATCCACAGGTTTCCTTCAGCGTCAATTCGATCAATCATGGCCTGACATATGGATCTCCGGAGAGCTCTTTTTGTTCAGCTGTTAGCAGTTTTGGAACCATCTTGGCGCACAGTTTGCGCATCCCTAGATCGTCATTTAAAATCTGCCGAATGGTCTCGTGGTTGGTGTTTAACTCTTCTTCTAAAATTCGACAACTCACTCGTCGGTCTTGGAGCACGCGCATGTACACCCGTTCAACATTTGCCGCGCCGTTAGTGCGGGAATCGTCCTCAACTGATTCACGGCCGTCTTTAAACCGCTTAGCCCACTTGAAAGCAGTCGGTTGTTTCATAGCGTCTTCCTTAAACACGTGTCTTGTTATTATAGGAGGATTTCCGACGGCGGTTTTACTCCGCGTTTGACCAAGAATTTGATCGAAGGATACGCGTTGCTCAGTATTTACATCGCACATTTTAACGACAAGTGTAAAAATCTTACTTTGTTTAAACGATCACAGAACACAAGGTATACATGCTACCGTTATAAAAACTGAATATACTGACTCAGAATTGTCCCCTCTTTCCAACGAGACAGCGAGCACCATCTCAGTGTTACCACAAGTCGCGCTATGAAACAATTCTACAAATTCACAATTGTCACACCTCGTATCTATCCCAACACCAGTTTCTCCCATGTCGCTCTTGACACAGAGTTCATCCACCGTCTTTTCGGCCTACCTCGTGACCGTTTTTCTCCGGGATCATATTTCATTCTTCACTATCGTCTGCTTTCCTTATGATGTTACCGTACCATCGAAGTCGCGCTTCCTGCAATTTCAACGACACTCCTAAACGCTTCCTTGTATCCTCGTTTTGGATACTGTCGAGGGGTCTATTTAACTAATTAATTTAGCTATTTCGTCTTGAATGTCTGCGTACACGTACAAACTATTTATATGTCGAACATTGTTTTTTCCCAATCCCGTTTGTAAATTAATCGTTCCTACAGATCCTTGCAAAATTTGACTAGTGTTTTATATCGAGTCTGTGGTTTTGTTTTAGAGAACCTACACATTATTTCGGATTTCAATTGTATACTATTATTTAGTCGGCACATTTTGTACTGCGCGGATGATATCGAGCTTTTTTAAAATGATTTAAACGGATTTTCGGAAAAGAATCGGTATTTCGTATAGTAACCCCATATTTAATAAGCCTTATTGCGGATTTGATTTAAACGGCTCTCCTAAAACATCATCATCTCCGATGTTCTCTACTAGACTTTACAACGCAACTGTATTCAAATAAATAACAAAACAATTTCTCTGAGATCTCGTTTTTAAATATTTAAGTCTGAGCTCACTTGGACAAAACATTTTACGATCAGACACTTTCGTTATTGGTAACTTTCTCAAGTCCATTTATAACCTTCCCTGGGTAGCAAATCCTGCCGACCTGAAATTACTTTTCAAAGCAGTAATCCTTGCGGATCGATATTTTACAGATTTGTTGCGATCTCTAATTTGAAAAAGTTGGAGACACTTCGAAATATATGTTTATTTAATCATTTACAGTAGTTAGACTTCAGACAGTGTTGAATCTTCCTCCTCTTTTCGTAAGAAAAAATATTTTAACCGATTAGTTAAAGTCTATAATTTCAAATTCCGTTGCTTTCGGCGACTTCTTGGGAATTGGAAATAACTCGGAGTTTGTGTATACCTTATTGCACTTACCAGTTAAAACCAGATCATACTTTATATTCCTTAACGTTAAAAATTTTGTTTTCATTTAGAGCTCGTACAGTTTTTTCCCGTGAATCTTTCCGGCTGGATAAAATAATTGGGCATTTCAAAGAGCAAAAGAACATAATCAAACTCTGAACTAATTTTCTTGACTTCTGCTGAACAGCTGTGCTCAAGTTTACATCTCGACCCAGACGTGATCAATTTCAATTTCCTACTTCTTCGATCGGCCGCTATGTTTCTATTCAAAATATATCGCGAAAAAGTATAAATTCTGAATATTATTTGAACCAGTCACATTGATTGTCGGCTGAATCGACCTGAAATTTTTACCCCTTTTTCTACAATCCTGTTTTGCCTTATTCCCTCTTTTCCCTTGATTCCTTTTTTGTGTATTTTTTTATTTTTGTTCGTTTTTTAAAATGAATTACAAGACGATAGATAGTTATCAGTCCATTTAAATAAAGGGAAAGCAAACAACTTTCCTCCAATCATTTATTATTTTCTACCGGATATATAATGAAATTACAGTTTCCTTCGAGCTATTTCAATTGTACCGACATTATAATGCTAACCTGTTCGCGCAAATTCAAAAGCGTACCATCCACATTTTTTGTAACATCTTTACAAGTCTCGATGTTAAATCTATAGTAGACATAAACGGGAGAACCAGACTATACCGTAATAAAGCAGCTTCTTTCCATCGACAACGTAGTCGCAGAAAATTCCAACAAAAGTTAACGATGCCATCATTAACGTTTGATCAGAAGTTAGCATGCCAGACATTCCAAATTAGAACAGTTGAATGTATATAGAGAGATCATTTAAACTGCATTATCACCGATTTGAATATTCGTTGTAATTGTCGACAATAAGATTTATAATTCTTTACCTCAAGCTGGTCTGTATGTATGCTCCCGGATTTCTACAAATCTTCATAGTACTGGACGTCACTTTGGACGTGGAAATTCTTGACATTATTAATATTCTTTATTGAAGAGTAAATAAATACACTTAAACCACAAAACTTGTTATTTAATATTTTATTATATATATATATATACACCATGAAGATGGATAATACTACCCGAAACTAGTCGGTGTTTTATTTTATTTTATTTTAAATATTGAATAACAAGTTTTGTGGTTTAAGTGTATTTATGTACTCTTCAATGAGGATTTATAACATACCACAAAAGTATGGAACCAAATAATATTATTAATATTTTTCAAGGACTACTACTATGAAAGGGGAAGATGTTCATCTTTATTTTTATGGCGTGCCTTTTGTGGTAATTTTGTTTCTTTAAACCTACGAGTAATCGCGTTGTTCTATGACGCTGGTATTTAAGTATGAACTTACTCGTCAGTAAATTTCTTACCATATATAATGTTGGAAGAGATTCGCTCTGTTCTTTGAGATGCACTGGGTAATAAATCATACAGAAGCTCTGTGTATTATAGTCTAATTTCTTCAATATTTTAAAACTCAGAACCATCAACGTTCTGTATTATATTTCTAGTTTAGCGGATAAATTTGTTAAGACATACTGCTTATAGATTCAACGAGATTACGAATTTTATATTCTCAAAATTCTCAGATTTACATAGTTTCAAGCACGCCAAATAGTTGAAATTTCTTTGTATGTTTTTTTTTTTTTTTTTGAAATGTCAGGAGTGTAAAACAAAGTGTAAATTCATCTTCATTATTAGGGTATGTAAATATACTATTTTCGTTTACTAAAGCGCCATATCGTATAATAATACTGCTATTGAAGATTCCTTTTTGACACAAGTTATATTTCTCATTAATCAGCTATATAACAGATTCAGTTTTTTTTTTTCAAATTCTATTAAGGATTATTCGTTACTGTACCGTTACGAAATAATTTTTAACTGAAAGCCTAATAATGCCTTGATTTCTTTATTATTATTATTATTATTATTATCTTCAGCCGGCGATCTTGAATTGTTTTTATTATCGCATTTCGTTTTCAGATAATTTTTAATTACTTCGTTATCTCTTTCTCTGGTAAAGCGTGAATAATATAGGAGTCCCCCATGTTTAACACCGAAGCTAATCGATAAAATTGAACCATTATATCTGTTCTACTATCGTTAAGCCCTTACTAACATTTCCAAGTTGTGAATACACACTTAGACTACAAACGGTAATGATGACATTGTCTTCGGCACATCTTACATACTATATAAATACGAGACTACAGTCGAAATCTGATTTATCTAGGGATGATTCTAATCGTGCTACCGATAAGTCGCCTACATTACGTGATAGTGATGTTACCGCTACTATTAATTTACCTACGACAGCTGATGGTGTGGATACACTTATCTCCGTTCTGTGAACAGAGTTACAGAATTATACAATGACCGGTGTCAGCTAATATCGTCATCTTTAGGAGATGTAATAAATTACAACGGCCAAATATTAGTAACCCTTGCAGGCCCCCTAGTCGAGCGCTATGACTTCTAGCAAAAGCTGTCTAAATCTGATCCAATCGTAATATTACCCCACCTCTGATAAAGCTCTGAAAAAAATATACGACGGCAATGAATAATTCGAATAAATATTACAGCAAATTAAAGGTCCCTCCGATGTTTAATTGCGGAATAAAAAATTTGAATAATTTTAAAAACCAAAAATAATCCAAAAATAAAACCCGTGGAAAATGTTGCAATGAAAAATTTAAATAGCAGAGAAATAAAAAGCCAGTCTTCGATGGAACAACAACCAAATGCGGCACAAAACTAGAAAGCGATTCGAAAATCATCCGAAACTAAACTAAACTACGAAAGCGTACATCGAATAAAGGACTAGCGGAAAAATCTACCCGTTTGAAATGAATTATATAAAATAATCGTGGCAACAGAACTTAATTATTGCTTCCGTACCGAGAATGATAAAAACTAACAGATGGAAAAGAAAGAATATAACCACGTCATAAAAAAACTATTCCAAAATATAATCATCGCATCAACGCAGAAATTGAAAGCTATCAACTTCTAATTGAAGCATTAAATCAACAAAAATCCGACGCTTATAACGAAATAATATCCGATAGAACGATTAAAATTATAAATAAAAATCATCCTGATCTGTTAACAGCGAAATAAAGAAATTTCTCGTACTTTTGGAAAACGAGAAAAATTTAAGCTTTTTTTTTTAACTGTTCGCAGTATCGCAACCAATGAAGTTCACACTTCAGGTGCGACTATTGTTGGTTGAAAAATTAATAAACAAACCTTGAACAACACGCGTATAATTTTGAAAAAGTGTACGAAAAAATGATACGTTCCGAAATAGAAAAGGAAATAAGGAAAAATGAATGGTCACATGGTTACATCACAATTTGGATGTCCATATTAAAGAAATCTATGAGTAAGCAATTCGCACGTGAATATAATTGAAACGTAAAGAATTAATAATAACCGAGTAATCATATTAATAATCTTTGATACAAGTGAAGCTTTGGGCAGAATAAAAGATTTGTCGAAACTATCCAAAGAAGACTAATAAATATAATTAAATTAGACCACAATAAGAGTTTACGGTAAAGGACAAAACAGAGCTCATCTGAAAGATCAGCTGCAATAATTTTCTATAGAAAGCTGTGGTGAAAATTCACAACAGGACTTGAAGAATCAGTGTTACGCGGATGATCTTCTCCCTGATTCGCGTCCAAAAAAAATGATAGAAATAAATGAAGAAATTAAAAAACAAAAAAAAAAAAAAAAAAAAAAAAAAAACGTTTAAACGCTTCTAACTATAAATCTACGAAAACCTAACATGCTCTTGGTAAACTAAATAGACAAAAAATTAAAAAAAGAAAAATTTTCAATCTGCGGCGAGAAAAATTAAGCCGAAAAATGAAATATTTTACGATTAATAATAGACGAACACTTTGGTTTCAACAGTAGCGTTAATTATGTTTTGAATCGATTTAAAAAGCAATATTGTAAAATTATATGACCCTTGACAATAACACTTTCGGTCTTAAATTCGATATATTCGTTTTCATTCCGATCACTAGTTAAATGTGAAAATATTACTTTATTAAAGAAAAATAATCGGAATAAAATTAAATCGGACCGAAGAAAAATGCACTTAACAAATTAACTTATTAGTCATGTCGTAGTAACAGGCCTCTGTAGGAAGAAAAAAAAAGGAATAAAATGAAAACAATGAACGGTAGTAAATAAAAAGAATTGAAATTAAGAAAATTCCACAGAAAAATGTATCAATAAAAGACAGAAGCAATTTCAGGCGGCGAGATGTCGAACTTTTACAATATAGAAGATCGGATTATTAGATAAAAACTTACGGCAGACTATTTTCTAACAGACTTTATAAAAGGCCATGACAATTTTCAGGTATTTCTTAAAAGATTTGGAACAATTATAAACGATATGAGATTACGATGGATCACATTTCCTTAGAATGGCCGAATTTTCAAAATAGAAAATACATTTTACAGACTGCTTTAACACTTGCAATACAATTTATTTCGAAAAATCATGAGAAGAGATTAATTGTGTAAATAACAAGTAGTAAAAATAAAAACAGTTTGAAGAAAAAAACCGTAAAATGTTTTCCTCCTCCTCCCTGTTTTCTTTTTTTTGAAAAATAGCAAATGAAATAAAAAATGAAATTAAATAAAGTCGTAAAAAATAATGTCGACATCAATGGCTGCGTAGCATTATTCTACATCGTATAACTGATTTTGGGTGATATTAAGAACGAACTTATGCGTATTTCCATCGCGAGATTCGTAATATCTCTCCACTATTGAAAATCATCCATAAAATTAATGACAAAACATGTATTAATTAGTTTTCTGCATCATCGTGTAGAACTGGAAATGACAATAATTCGAAAATGTTCGGTATCACAGAGATTTTGTTAGAACCGTCAAGAGAAAAGTAATATTTCACAGTGTAAAAAGTGTAACTCGGACATTCTAAAAATTTCTGTATCAAACGGCCGAGAAATGTGTAAAACGTATCGCATTGCGGCGCTTAATTCATAAACAATGGATTCGGCATTAAATCGATTTTTTTAGTGGAATTTTTGAATTCTAATATAACGGTCGACCATTATTGCAATATTAACGAAAAGCATATACGTAAAATAAATTAAGTACGACGAAACATTCTTAGTGTAGTTCGCGCCTGATTGCGGGTCAAATTTCCAACAGCAGCGGATGATAGTTTAGTTGAGTAATGTCAGGATTTCAAAGAAAGAAGGAAGGCAGAATTTTCATTTTTTCAAGTAATATCGAAATAAAAATTCGGCTGTACAAAAATAAAACTACTCGACTGAAAAAGAACAAACCCCGTAAAAAAATATCTAGCTAACCAACAAAATCCGGCAAACGTTCGATTTAATTCTGAATGTTCTTATAACCGCGTTAAAAAATTCGAAAAATTTTCTCTGATAGCCCCCCCCCCCATTGCTCTGAACTAGACACCGGAGTTTTTTCGATTATAAATGTCACCCCCGTTTTATCGCGACATTAAGAGACTAAATATACCCAAAATTCTTCGCGGCGGTTTAAACACTTTTGTGATAGATCCCCAGTCATTACGGATTTAAGCTAAATGATACCCCGCTACTAATGCTTCGGATGGAATTGTGTTCGCGTTCGTTCCTTCTGCAAACTTATACTAGCAAATTTATACCACTGCTCCCTCTTAAAGCATTTGGATGTAGCTCACGGACAGATCCAGAAGGACATGGGGGGGGGGGATTATGTAATTACGTAAAATCTTTTACGGTAGCGGTAGATTCGAGAAATATCCCTTGTTTCATAAAGAAAATCAAATAGCGACCTTTACAGAAATTCATAAAAACGTGTTTTAAAAATACCGAATTATTCACAATTTTTAATTTAACTTTTAGGGGTGAAAAATAAAGCGAAATTATAAAATTCTAGCTTAAATATGGTAGTTTAGAAATAGTAAGATAGTATTTTTATTAAACACTTTATTTTTATTTTTGTTAGTAATCCGAACCGAATTCTCTTTGTTCATGAACAAGTAAAGAAAATATATATATATATATTCCTCATTGAACTATGTATTTTGAATTAAAATTACAAAATAAAAATTAAAAATAAATAAAAATGACAAAAGAAGATCGATGATAATTACATTTAAAATAGAATAAAAAAGGAACAATAATAGTTTTATTAGAGTAATAAATATTAATTATTAATTATTAAAATCTGTAGGTGTAAAATTCATACAAATGTTTTATAGCACAAATTAAGTTTCTCTGTTATAACAAATTTTTTCATAGAGGCTTTGGTTCGTTTTTTGTTTTTTTTTTGGTGGGGGGGGGGGATATCCCATATTTCTTTCCCCGTGCATTCACCGGCTGATATAGCTTACGTAGACAGGAATACCGCTTGAGACACAGGTAGACATTGTGATTATGTTCAGTCTGATTTTACTCCGTTTCCTAGTTAATATTCCATCATCCAATTTCGGTCGTCTTATTCGCAGCTAGATTAACGTCTGTAGATTGCATATCGCCGATGTGGCATTAAATTTCGCTGATTGCGTATGCAATCGTATTATTATAGGTCGGTCAACTTTTATTAATGACCTTAATCGCTCGCTGTTCTGCTGCGATTGCAACGGAAAAACATTTTACGCGAAAGTAAATCTCGCGCGGATTCTAGCCTTCCGTATGTAGTGTAGTGTTCATGATTTCGTTCTGGCCGTACTGCAATTTTTGCCGCGGTTCGTTTTGTGACGTATAATAATAATAAGATACATCTATGCAATCACTACAAGTATGATAGATGGCTAAATGAAAGTGCGAAGCATTAGAAAAAGAAAGAAGAAAAACAACGGAAAATCTTTCGCCAAAAACATTTCAAAGTGTTATCGAGCAGTTTACGAGAAGATATTACTGAAATAAAAATCTTAATCTACCGGAAATTTTAAATTTTAGCAAAATTATTTCAACGATATAGTAGTAAATTGGCTGCAATTAATTACACGGGGAAGAGAGTTGTTAAAAAATGTTATTTTTAATAGTGTTGCTGATATTTCGCGTTTATTCTGGGACACTGAATCGGCCGATATTAAATATTGTTAAAATACTCGTCTGGAATTGTAATTCTTTAGCGAACCGGGGTACGGCCAAATGCACAGTCTAATTATAATAATAGTTCGTTGAACGGAAAACAATAAGCAAGTATTTTAAGTTCGTTTCTATTTACGGCGTGTATCTTCTTTTTTTTACTTTTTCCTTTAATTGGCCCACATCGGGACTGTGGCCGCATTGCAAAATTCACGTTTTTTTTTTGTTTGTTTGTTTGTTTGTTTTTTTTTCCGTTTCATACGGTCATTGTAATTTATTTATAAACAAAAAAAGAACAATAAACAAATAAATAAATAAACGAATAAATAAAAATCAAACGGAAACAAGATTGTCGGCAGTAAGAAAAAAGGGGGAGAGAAAAGCAAAATAAAAACCAGTTCCTTAATTCTATTTTTCACGATGGAGACCTCGAACAAACACGGGCGTAAATGATTTAACATAACCCGGACGAATGGCGAACAAGTGTAAACCACGGATGCCAACTCGAGACTGGCAAGCAACAATCAGGAACAGCTCTGTTCGGAATTAAGTAAATAGCGATAAATCGTATGCTGCGATTCTTAGTCAGTTGAGCCGACCGTTATTATAAGTAGGAAAAAACTACACTGATGCAGTTTATAAAGCAATTGTTGAAAATCGCAAAAACACAACTGAAATAGAAAAAGCATACACGAATGCTTCGCACTTTTCATCGGATAAGTGCTATTTACGGTCGTAAACTGCTACTGCTCACTGTTCAGCAAATAACAACCGTTATTCTACTAACACGAAGGCAATTTCGATATAAATGAATTACAAAAACATACATATAAAATACTTAATAAATGACAACTAGCATCGTGGCCTAGTCGGTTAGGCAGTGATTTTTCGTTCAGGTAGAGCCGAGTTCGATTCCCGCTGTCGCACATTCATACTTTCAAAAATTCTGCTCGCGATGGGTTAATATTCGTAGTTGACGCGCCTAAAATTTAAAAAAAAAAAAAACTAAAAAAAATAAATGCCACCTAGCTTCGGATAAGTCGATCAGTAATGGCGTTGTTAACGAATTTGTATCGTACTTGTAATTCACTTTAAGTTTGTGAAGTTTGTACCTCACACGTAAGTTTATTATTTTCCATTAACATCAGATTAAGACAACTCTGTATTTACTAGTCAAAGGTCGACTCTCTCCATTTTATTGCAAAGGTTGCTGATATTTTATAATGATAACTTTTCGAGGTCATACTAGATGTAGCATTAACATTTAATAAACATTTCAATTCTGTTTCTGCCGAATCGAATGACACCGTCACCAGTTCTGATTTATTCACTATCAGCTTGGCTATAATTACGTTTAGTTGAAAATCGATGTTGAAAAGAGTATTCCTCCGATGGTTTCGCTTATTGACCCGAATAATGCAGCCTACTATATATATATATATATGTATTAACGTGTTTTCGGAAGATTTTATGAAAATGTTAACACACTCGCTGTAGCCTAATAACATCCGACATTACAATCCTCTGTAGCTAACAATGAAATCGTTGCCGTCTTTATAACTTCCTTTGTCTTTGTTTCGCATATATTTCGTATATACATATACGCATTTTTATTAATTTTCTACGGGGAAAATATACGACTTATAAACGGCTAAATGGCGAGAATACATCAGCAATTAATAATGATGTAATTGTGGAAAAATTTGTTTAATTCGACTGTCTAAATTGTTTATGCATGTTTGGACGTTTAAATTTGAAATTGTCTTAACTAGAATAAAACATTTTTTAGAGTTACACTTTTGCATTCTCATCGGACAATATATATGCTGGCAAAGTAACTCGTTCTTGTATCTAGCCTAAACACCACATGTTTACACAGCTTACGTATTAACTTATAATAAAGTACTTTCAAACTATCTCAGACGAATAATTTGCAACAGCTCTGTAGAGCTATGATCGGCGTCTATAAAATTCGTTCATCACAATGAAGGCAAATCTCCGGTCTATCGAAAACGGCCGGTAGACTGAATTTCTCCGCGTCGAATCCTTCGCCTACTGCGTCTTTTTCATTTACTCTAATCACATTTCCTCTAATCACATTTCCTCTAATCACATTTCCTCCAAATTCTTGATTATATCGGACTCCATGACCGCCTTTCAGGCCATTTGTTCTCCCCTTCCTGATCATTCCTGTGATTTTATCATACTCCTCATACGCTCACTTATCCACGTTCTTTCTTGTCTCCCTTGCATTTATATCGATGTTTACTGTGGGTTCCTAGCCATTCGGGCATCTGCGGTAATGAAGCGGCGGACTCCTTGGCTCGAGTTGCTGTCTGTTCTCACTTCTTCTTTAAAAAAGTCCCATCGTCCAAATCTCCTTTCACTGTGCAAAGGTTTTCATCTCAGACTTTGGTATCGGATGTATAAGTTTCCGCTTTCTCTAACAATTGTTCTTTTTATCTGTGTGTTTAACCTAGTCGTCCTGCCAATCCGTAGTTCTTTTTGTTTCCTTCACTTCGTCGTTCTGTTGTTGTCTCCGTTATTCGTCTGCGTTCTTAAACCATAGTCTATTATCTTCCTCCCGTTTTCGTTTTTCGTTGGTTGCCTCTTCATATTGTCCTCTCCACTCAAACGAAGAGCATATTTGCGATGCAGACCATGAGTTTATTAAGTGTTCATCTCTTTCTATTGAGTACTCTGCTTGCTACTTCAGTTTGCTGAGACTCT
Source organism: Icerya purchasi (assembly GCA_039619475.1). NCBI lineage: Eukaryota > Metazoa > Arthropoda > Insecta > Hemiptera > Monophlebidae > Icerya > Icerya purchasi. The sequence continues at coordinate 53,441,220 of CM077116.1, read as the reverse complement.
TGATCTTCCTACTCCATATTATTACGCCTCTTATGTCCTATCTTTTCCGTCTCCACAGATTGTTTCTATTATTTGTTCCTTTCTCCTAACAATATCTGACCGTATCAAGATATAAGTGAGTCCTTCCTATTCTAATTGTTTCTGGGTAAAGGTCCCCGGTTGCCAAGCCCAAAAAAAAAAAAAAAAAAAAGAAAAAAAAAAAAGAGAGGCATATTCTCTTTTACTCTTGCACATCGAGCTCGTATTCTGCCGGGCATCCTTAACACTTTCCAATCCTGATTAATTCCCGGTTTAGGTTTTTCTTACGGCTCCCTTATTACTCTGTGACGGTTTTGTTTATCGTAGCAGCCGTTTCTTTTCTTTAGCGATACTGTCCAGAATCGCTCTAGTTGCGTCTAAAAAGTTCTTTTTCGTGCTGCTGCTAATACTGCTTTTAATCCTATACTACACTTCCCACTACCGACCTTCTTATATCGGATACGCAATAAATACTACACTTGAAACGTACATGTTTTCTACTCTGATCGTCTTAAGGTATCCGGTAATTATGCGCATAACACCTACTCGTTTTGCATGTACAGATAGTAGCGAAAAACACGACAAGCATACTATGTCGCTGATATTATAAACCATAGCCGATGTTCGCACCACTTCTGGTTTTACTGCCTATCATGTTCCAATTAGTTTTCTAATGATCCCATTCTAGATGAATACTTCCCTATACTCTCGCAATGCGCTCGGAATATCAAACTTCCGTCCAAAGTCACGCCCAGTTATATGGGATTTTCTTGAATTTTTGGATTTCATTCCATTACGGAAAACGCCATGCCTGCGTCTTTGATTTGAATTTTCAAGCCGTTTCAGGATGTCCGTTAAAACTTTTCCTAGTATATCGAAGTTGCTCGATTGAGCAGCAATCTCACATCCGCGAATATAAAATGACGCGTTTCTATGCACTGATCGTTTGTATATACATAGATGTTAAAAAATGCAGACGTCAATACGCTACTTTGAGGAAGGCCACATTCTTTTAGTGTTCGACTCTATTTTCCATTTAGTGTGACTCAAGAATTTTTTCTATTATCCTCCTTAATAAGCGATCTTCAGTTATTTGATAAACTTGCTTCAGTAATAAACGATGGTTCGCTGTGTCGTAGGCTACTTTTAGATTAGCTTTCTTTTTTTCAAATATCCATTTTCAATGGGCTGCGTGAAGTTAAATGATTTCCGTGACTTAAAATCAGCTTGCTGATCATCTTTTCCGCAATTGCATCGCGTACGCGTCCTAGTAGCAATCGCTCAAATATCTCGAACGAACAGCAAAACAGAGAAACAGGGCGAAGATTTTTCTCGCAACCTGCTTCAATGTTACATTTGTGCACTTTCTTCGGCAGTCTTTTTCTCCGTTTGGTCTTGCAGAATTCAAGCTCTTCTACTTCCGAGTATTTTTTACCATATCAGTTTCCTTCGGTAAAGTCGTCCATCGTAATTGTCTTTCCTTTCCTACGGCCTCCCTATTAAGCTATCTGCTAGCTCGAGTGTTTTTCCATTGCAAACGGTTCTTTTTCATATTTGTAACGATACTGTTTCAGTAATTCTCCAGACTCAGATGTTAAACCAAGGATGTACTGTGTGCGACAATCTCTCAGTATTGTCTTCTTTGATATTTCAGAAACCAGTGCCACAAATTCGTCATAGTAACCATCGGTGATACATTTGTAATTGCGTGATCCAATAATTCAATTAGCCTTTTGGAAATTAAGCCACCCTCTAAATGGAACGGCTAATAGTTTAATAGCGACGTATATAGTTAGTTTCATAGATCTGCATTGTGCTTCAGGTAACGGTGCTTTTATATCATTCACGCACGAGTTTTCTACAACCTGTGATGTAAATGTCAAAACTGGATTGTATCCTTTTCACCATCATGCCCACTTTAGAAATAAGCAGAAAATTTTGGATCGTATACATCCATTTGACTCCCGTTAACAACTCTTTTTTCTCATCCTGTAGAACAACCTCGTAATACATTATGACTGTTAAAATCTCGAATCATAAACTTTGTTTGTTTTGCTTAGAAGTTGGCTGGTTCACGGAACACAAAGCCTTTCTTTCAAGGTTTATAGACAGCCGTTGTCGCACATTTATCCAGTTCTATCGTAATAATTTCCACGTCTTTTTTAGTTTCAACTCCTATTTCTGGTCCACTGAAAATGGCACTACCGTATTTTGCATGCGGTCGTACTTCAACAAGTCGTATTTCATTTATTTATTCTTGGTTGTTTATCATTTTTACCACAACGGGTTTTCTGAACGCAGAGAATGTCATTTCTAAACTATAGTAGTATCTCTCTTTATCAGAGGTCCAATCCTCGATGTTAATCGAGATTATCGTCAATGACGTTTTCCGGACATCATTTTTTTCACCGTTTCTATTTTTTCACTTCTTCCACTAAGCTCCGATTTGACAAAAGTTAACCGAAGCGGTTTAAAATTTTCATATTTGTCTCAGTAACTGTTTCGGTTTATTCGTAAATCGATTAGCATCTTCTAGATGCTCGGATTACTTTCATAGTAATTAAACCCCAGTTATTTTAACCTATTGGTGGTCTGTAAAACTGGAAAATAAAGCAGTTCAAAAGGAAAGTTCTGTCAATGCTGATTATCCTCAAAAAATTTTTTTAATTAATTTTTAGAACCTAAAGCCAAGCAGCAATCTATTTCGGGCTAAATTTTATCGAATCTGTCTTGTCGCATCACTCCTCAATTGTTGGATTCAGAAATGCATAATAAAAATATGTTAGATTTTTTTTTTTTTTTTTTTTGTATTTCTGTTTACATAGCGGCGAAATGGATTATCATCAGACCGGGGGGGGGAGAGAAAAGAAGGTTCAAGATAGCAATAGCTAAAATGTATTGTAACTTTGAAGAGTAAATAATGAAATAAATAAATAAAAAGAAATCGACGTGTTGAGAAAATTTATTCCAACATAAAATAAAAAAATAATATTATAACAAATCGGAAATTTTCCGTTACCACGATTTATCGTAATTTCCTAATCGGTGAAAGCAACAATTTATCTCGTTAGTCAATTGATTACCAGATGACAATATCAAAACAGGTAAGACCGTTTTATTATTACCTAACCGAAAACAATACTGGAGAATTTTTTTCATAAAACTGGACGTAAATTCATCTCCTACGAACCCCGAAAAATAATAACCAACGTTAAAATCATTAACAATTTCGCAATAGACGTTAAAATAAAAATAGCGCCGGTACAAATGAAAACTGAAAAAATAAACCGGAAAAAGTATAACATGCACATACATGGGCGCCGCCAGCGGGGAACAGGGGGCAGCCCCCCTCCCTCCCGGGCCTTGAAACCTGTTAATCAACTAACCATGATGAGTATTCATAGGTGCGTAATCATGGACAATTTGGAAGACTTTTATAATAAAGTAGTAGAGCAATTTTCCAGAAACGCGCGAAAATTACGTTTTAATTAAGATTTTATTCTTGTTTAATAAAATATTAAGCCTTCACAACTTATAAATTTTATTTTTCCCCTTAACTCATATCCTCTTTCTATCATCTTGCCCCCCTCTGGCTCATCGGCTAGTGACGCCCTTGTACACATATATTTAAGTAATAAATAAATGGAAGAAATCGTTACTAAAACCGGCGCTGGTAATTTAAGAATAGTAAAAATATTTAAAAAAAACTCACGATATAGAGAATATAGGAAATAGAACGACTAGATAAAATCAAGCTATTAATAAAAATCAATGGATTACGAATTACCAAACGAAATAGGACTGGACGGACGATTAGGAATTTTAATGTAAACGCTTAGATAATGTCGATTTTAATTTTAAAAAAATGAAGAGCCATGATTTATTTATTTACTTAATTTCATTTATTTTCATAAATACTTGTATTATTACATTGTAATTACCGATAAATTTACCCATCGGTTACTTCCAAATTGGGGGGAAGGGAATTATAAAAAGTGAATTATAAAATATTGTAAAACAACATGAAGCAAAAAAAATGTAACAATTCACTAAATATACATACGTTAAGAATTTAATAAATTTAAAAAAACCGACATATTTCAAAGTCACTTTATCATCGTGGTTGCATGAAATTAAAATTAAAATAATATGCAAAATCGATAAAACAATGATTCGCGATGTACCGATATACTAATAAAAATTAATTATACAGATTTTAAATAACGGATTATTGTTTAAGACTTATTGTTAATTAAACTATTTTTAAATTTATTAATATGCTTCGACATATTTCAATAAATGCGTATTAGTTACATATTTTACAATCTTTAAATCAGTCTCAATATTAAAATTTAATTTATCCTGCCACGGAAGATTTTTGTGCATGTTCATGTCCAATTGCGGCAATATGCTCATCAAAATATAGAAGCGTTTGTTCAGTTTGTTTTAATCGATTTTATGTTTTAACTTCATTCGTGTAACCACAATTATTGAGTGACTCTGAAACATGTTGGTTTTTTAATATAAAATTATTACCATATATTTAGCGAATAATTACATTTTCTGTTTCATATTGTTTTACACTGATTTATAACACAGAAAAGGAGCAGTTTTAATATAAATTTAAAAACATATATATATATATATATATATATATATCTGCAGGAGAAGAATTAAAAGCGGATGTGGAAAATTATAAATTATAAAATGTAAGAAGATGCAGTACAAGTTTATTTCTATGCACGGGCAATTGCTCTATCTTTATACACTAATCGAATACGATTTCAATAGGCAGCTTGCGTGCTACCATTAAAACGGTGTTCTAAATATAATCTCGTTTTAGATACTTAGAAGTAAACTGTAACTAATAATTTCTGTAGATTATGTAGTGAAATAAATCGAAGTGAAGAGGATTCTGAAGAAATGGCCCGTCTCGTATTTCAAAAATTAGGCAGTAAGACAACTAAATAAGTAGATGGAAAAAAGCCCGAATATAATAAATGCATTGGGAGCAGCTGAATAAGATAGAGCGATATAAAAAATCTTTGTAGAGCGATAATATTAAAGTACTAAATTTAACGGAAGTTTTCCTAGTGACAAAAACAGTAATAACCAACCAAGAGCAGATTATGTTCGAAAAGTATATTGGTTCGCGCAGAGGTGATATAGACGTAAGCGGCAAAGGCTTTGACATTTTAGAAGAGTTACTTTACATGAGTGTTTTTGATAGGTCAATGTAGGTAGCGCTTTACCTGTAACGTTTATGGTGGCGAAAATGATTAAAAGGAAAAAGATTGCAAATTTAAAAGATAAGAATCTTAACGATGTACGAGGAACAGTTTTTAGAAGTAACAGAAAATTTAAATTTGAACATAAAACACTTAACTACACACATATCATATGTATGTAGAGTTATTCAATCGTAGATATCCTGCTTTAGTGTTTAAATATGAAATAAAAACAATGGAGCTTGAAATTGCCACGAATACGGTATTAGGTTCATATTAATATTGTATAACCTTTGTTCCATTTTACATACTCAAATAACACGAAAGCGCACCAGTAATAACACAAATATATTAAATAATAAATATTAAAAAAACACCGATATGTTTCGGAACAAAATCTCCATTTATCCGATAGTTTTGAGCAAAAGATTATTGGTAGAGAAAGAAACTGAAAAAATGTTACGGGAGGGAATTACTGCGCAATCCACCTCACCATACTGTAATCCTCTGGTACCGGCAATAAAGAAGAACGGAAGAGTGTAAGATTGTGCATCGATTCGAGAGAAATCATTAAAATTATTATAATAGAGATAATGAAACTGCACCACCTCGTATAATAGAGTTATTATATAAACTTACGAGGGAATTTGATTAGTTCCTTAGATACCTAGTTTCTAGTTTCCCACAAATTCCGCTGGAGCGATCAAGCAGAAAATATACGGTTTTTAAATTTCAAGGAAAAAATTATGAACTTACAGTAGATTCGGGTTGTCAATCAGCACTGGCCTCATTTATGAAAGCCATAACAATAGTTCTAGGTACTGACTATTTCATAATCCTTGTTTGGAGCGATGAACAATCATTTCCGGAGTTTAAATCAGTATTAAGTTAGGATATAAGTTTACAAATGCTTAATTATAAACAATGAACCACTCTTTATAAGAGCAGATGCGTCTAATATTGTGGTCTAATATTGCTGTGTGGGGCAGAACTGTGTATCAGAAGGACGGTCATCCTAGGCCAATTATGTTTATTAGTCGTGCACTTAAAAAACATGAACAAAAAACTACTTCTATACAAAGAAGGAATTACTCGCTATAGTTTGTGCTCACCAAAAGTTTCACACATTTATCGAAAGGTATGATGGTATTATTGAAACTGATCGTAAAAATCTAAAATTTTTTTAGGCACGCTAATGGAAGTTTGACAGGCTAATAAGATGAATGTTCTACTTGCAAAGGCTCTAGATTTAGGTCATCATCATTATATCCTCAACCATTCGGTTGGCGGACAACCTATTCGCACATTTTTAGATGTACAGATATAGGTTGTATATACTAAGCAATTATTATATATGCAACGCAGGTGTACACACGCAAGACTACATTCGGAACTGATAGTAGCCGCTTGTTATCGCGCTACCAGTGCAGTCCCGTGTGGGTCTGCTGTGTACTGACCTAGCGCGCATATGATGTTGCACGTGGTGGTTTGCTATTGCCTTCCACGTGATTACTAGCGATTATTTATTTATTTATTTAATTCTTGTAATAAGTTCGTCGTCGCTCGGGATCGAACCCGTAACCTCCATATCGGAAGTCAAGCGCTCTAGCAACTAGGCTATCGCGACCCTAGGTAGGGTATATTAAAGGTGCAGAAAATGTGGTCCCTGGTTGTCTTTCATTACCTATATTATATGAGGAAGTCAATTTAAGACAGATTCCGATTGCAGAGCGGAAAAACTATTACATAATGTAATAGGCGAACAGCAGAATGACAAAATATATTGCAGTGAGGTCTCATGAAAAACCTTTTTTTTTTTTTTTTTTTTTTTTTTCCTATGATGTCTATTGGCACAGTCACGGTATTCGTAATGTACAATCGACTTCCCAACACATGAGTTCTAGCAGACAAGTAACTTGTGTATAACGTTCACATATATACAAGTTATTTATCTGCTAGAACTCTTGTGTTGGGATATATTTAGACCTCCCTCAACGCTTAAAAGCGCGGATAAAACGGTAGTAGTCGTAAATTTCTTCTCAAAATTTATAAAATTACACCCTCTAAAGAGATCGTGACAAGGAGAAACGTAATTGCTAAGATAAATAATTCTATACGAATCTGTATGGGAAAATGGCTGTTCCATATTAACCGTGCATCCACCTTTAGAAGTAATGCCTGCGGCACTTATTTTGAGGAGAGAGGCAAATTAAAACATACGACGTAATCCGAGAGGAGGAAATGCAATGAAAAGATATAATTTGAAGGTAGCAAAACTGTTGAGACAATATTTACCCGGTAACCATACGGTGTAGGAAAATCTCAGAAGAGAACGTGGATAGAGTTAATGAGACCCGGTAGAAGTTTCATTAGGAACCCGGACCTGTTTAAAGATAATCATATAGAGTTCTTAAAGAGAAAGGGTATAACTTATACTGAAATTATAGAGCAAGAACGAGAGGGACACTAGTATACGAAGAAAAAATTAAATAAATCTTCGAACAAGATTAAGGGGGTCTGAAATAATCACTTTGAAAAATCCGTTTTTCTGACAAATTTTCATATAAAAGTAAAAATTCTTAGAAATATTTTCCAATATTTCAGGTCATTTGGAGTAAAACTCGTTAAGATAGTAAGCTGCGCGCTGCGCCCCTTTAAAGCGGCAAGCAGGTAATCGAAGCAGCTGCTTCCTTCTCTTTCAAAGGGCCTAGCCGGTGATGGCACCTGGTAAAAGCGAAGTTTCTCTTTGTTATATGGTGTTTCTTCATTAATAGGATATTACACTGGAAAAGTTATAGCTATTTGCGTTAAAAGTGGGCACTATCAAAGGTGTAAAATTTGGGAGAAAAAATTAAATACAGTGGAATTTGAAAAATGGCACGCCAAGTACGTGGAACGTGGTGAATGTGAAGCAAATCATATTGGACCTTCAGGAAACATGGAAGTATCAGCAATAAAAGAAATGTTTCAACGATCGCAGGAGAAGTACAACGTCAAGTATAAAAATTACATCGGCAACGGTGGTAATGAAACGTACACCGGTGTAATTCAATCCCGTTCATATGGCAAAGACTTTGTAATAAATAAAAAAGAATGCGTTGGCCACGTTCAAAAAAGGATGGGCAAACGGCTACACGATCTTGTAAAAAGCACAACAGTAGAGACAGAAATAAAAACCGGAAAAAAGGCCGGACAAACTAGAAGAAGCAGAAGTCTCTCTGAAATAGGAAAACTCACTGGTAAAACAATTGATAAATTAACGGTGTATTACGGATTAGAAATCAGAAGAAATTGTGATTCAATGCAAAAAATGAGAGATGCGATTTCAGCGACCTTTTTCCATTATACATCAACAAACAAAAATCCGCAGCACCATAAGTGTCCGGCCGGCACTGACTCGTGGTGCGCTTATCAAAAAGCTTTGGCCACCGCCGAAGTAGAAAATTTCCAGCACGATTATGAACCTTTTCCGGATCATCTAACACAAAAGCAATCAAGCCAATTTATGAAGATTTAAGCAAGGACGAGCTTTCAGAGCGATGTGTTGGTGGATTTACCCGAAACAATAACGAAAGCCTAAATCAACTTATTTGGAAGATCACTCCAAAAATTTTATCCAGTAGCCCTATTCTAGTAAAAATTGCAGCAAATATAGCTGGATGTATTTTCAGTGAAGGAAATTTTGCATTACTACCTTTCCTATAAGAGATGGAAATCAGCGTCGGCCCAAGTGCTCATCAGTACGTTCAAACAGCCGATGAAACGCGAATTCAAAGAGCCGAACAAAAAACTGCGCTTCAGACAAAAGGGGCTAGAATAATGGAAAGAACGGTGCAAAAGGAAGCTTTGGACATTGTGAGTGCAGCAGGTATCTTGATTTATGGTGTTGGCATCGACGATTCAGTTTAAGTGAGGGAAAAAAAAATTTTCTTCCAATTTTCATAGTTTAAAACTTCAAACGCGTTTTTCTCAAAATGACTTTTTTGAAGTCGGTGGACACGATATCTCAAAAACTTCTGTACCGATCCGACTCATGTTAAACACGGTTTTACAATACATATTTTACTAGGTCGCAACGTTATTTTTTTTTTTTTTTTTTTCGCTTGAGATCGATTTTACAGCTACAAAATGGCGTCATTTTTAGGGTAAATATTGTGGTTTTGACTTCAACTGACCGCCAAAAATTGAAAAAAAAATTAAAAAATAAAAGGACAACGTTGCGACCTAGATTTACTTCTAAATTAATCATTATTTCCAACTATTCGTGTTTCGGATGAGTTTTGGTAACGAATTATCGTGGACACCGCAAAACGTATTTTTTTGAAATGGCCTCCGTCAATTCGCTCTCACTGGCTTGTTTATGAATATTTTTTGACGAAAAAATTACTGAATGTTCTTGAAATGTCATATAACTATGTGCAAACAACTTAAATGAAATAACTTTAACAGTCTCTTTAAAAAATACTCTCAAAAAAGAGCTTTTTTTAGACCAGTTATCCCCCCTCCCATCAAATAGAGTTCTTAAAGTGAAATTATAGGGCAAGTACGAAAGGGACACTAATATCCGAAGAAAAAATTAAATAAATCTTCGAGCAAGATTAAGATTTACAAACTGGGAGGCAGGATGTATATTTGAGAAATCACTGTCACCCTGATAAGAACAAGAAAAAAGCGAAAAAATTGGAAAATCTATATAAGAGAACATTTATTGTAAGTAAAATATTAGATTACAGTGCGTATGAACTAAAAAATGTGGACGACGAAAGCATAGGTCTACGTAAAGGCGTAAATTTGCGCCGAGGAGCTGATTACTCAGCACCAACAAAATTTCGAATGTAGAATAAATCTAAATGTTTCAGAGATTCTCGGGGACATCTGTCGTGATCCTCTTATATACAGTAATAGTAGCCATGAATAATATTAATGATAACAATTAAAACGGTTCCAGCGAGGTGATGTACGCCGGAAATAAAAATAAGGGCAACAATTTATGATCACTTATAGCAGCAGCACTGCGCTAAATAATTAGTTGTCGGAAAACAATGAAAACCGACAAGAATAATTTGATAAAAGCAAGTGAGATGATAAGAATTCTCGGGCATGTCGGATTATTACTTCGTAAATTGATAACTGCTGCAACGGAAGAAATACGATTTCTCGTATTTGAACGTAACTATTTTACGTTTCTTGCTCGTTATCATTTTATTGGAACATATAAATAAAATTGGGACTAGCTTTCGTCGACGGAAAATCATAAGCGGTTATTTGTTTAAGATGTAAAAATCAGCTTAAGCCTACTTCAACTTCAACGACATACTAACTGGAGTACGGTAATTCAAGGTGCCCATAAGGATCGCAAAAAAAAAAAAAAACATAGAAAAATAAAGAACATGCATACTGAGTTGATGAATTCTATTTTTTTTAGCTCAAAGAAATCAGTGTTTTATTTGTATTTCATGAAAAACGAGAGTGAAATTATAATTGTCAAATTTATCGACCTTACGCGAGATACAACGAAAGAAAATACTAAGGGACTGCAGCAATATACCACAAAAAAGAAATCGCAGACAATACAATGTGTATTATATCAATATAGGAAAAGTGCAAGAAAATGATAACATAATGTATAAGAAATGGATAAGTTTTAGGGTCATGTAGAAGATGATAACCTCAAATACAAAACGTAAACAGTGAAAAAAAAAAAATATATATATAAAAGACAAATGGCAGAAAGACATCTCATATGGAAAAAGGCCAAACATACCAAATAATTATAGCATCGTACAGAATAAAATTATGGTCAGTGCTACTGTATGGAAGCGAGACATGGACCATAAAGGAAAATATGAGGAAGCGCATATCATCATTCGAAATGTGGTGCTACAGAAGAATGTGGAAAATACCGTGGACAAAAAAGTTAAAAAACGAGAAAGTACTGGAACTAATGGGAACTGACCGAATATTAATGACAATAGTAAAAAGAAGGAAGATAAAATTTTTTGGACACTTCATGAAAGGTGAAAAATACAAATTACTACAGACAATAATAATGGGCATGATAGAAGGAAGAAGAAATCCGGGAAGAAGAAAGACCGCTTGGATAGATAATATAAAAAAATGGACCGGAATTACGAAAACAGAAGATCTAGTCAGAATAGCAAAAGATCGAAATCAATTCCAGCAGATAATCCAATCCATACATGATGATTAAGCAATACCCGAATCGGGTGGCACGAGAAGAAGAAGACAGAATAAAATGCCAGATATAAACTGGATTACAAGCAGTTTATACGATATACATATATGATTAGACAAAGCAGCAATTATAACCAGCAGTTCTCAGCCTTGACAAAAACAAACGTACAACAAACAAATGAATATGGTAGCGACGAAGAGGTAGAAATACGTCAAAATGAAAATGATAAAAATAACTGGCAAAAAGTTAAACCTAAAAGAAGAAGAAAACGACAGTTCATCGCTATCAATAATGGTATAAGCAAACGAGTTAAAATGACTCGTAATAGGTATGAGGCCCTTTATGCAGATGAGGAAAGTAGCACTAACGACGAAAATAATGTAAGTAATACAGCAAAACGAACCTCTCAAGCGATCCCTAAGCCACAACAGGGGTCCGAAATTTTAAAAAAATGCAAGAAAACATCGAGTGCATAATTAATAAAATGGACTATTGCACAAAAGCATTGACTTATAGAGTAGTTTTAAGATAACTGTACTTACTGCGGAAGAATATCGCAAAACCAACACGAGAAATTAAAGAAGAAAAAGATATATATTCCACGCCTACCAAATGAAACAGGAACGTGCTTATAAAGTAGTTATAAGGCATTTTCATCATTCTGTCGACCCAACTGATAGTCAAGAAGAACTACAGCCGCATGGTTTCCAGGTTTGTAACATTCATAACGGAAAACAGCGTCAAACCAAAAAACCGCTGCCGTTATTCTTTCTAGACCTAGAACCAATTGAAAATTGTAGGTCGAGTCGCCAAATAAAAAACCATCAATCCCGCAACGTCAAAACTGCCAACAATGGGGTCCTAAAGCCTATTGAACAAGAGCGCCACTTTGTGTTAAATTCGGTGAAGGACGCAAGACTTATGAATGCAAGAAGGAACCAAAATTACCAGCTACGTGCGGTTTGTGTGGGGGGGATCCCATCCTGCGAATTATAGAGAGGTTGCGAAATATATCAGCGACTAGTACAAAGTAAAACTGATGTTAAGAATAAAATTATTCAATCTAAAAAGCACAGTTATCTGCGGTCAACCGTAAGTTATTCAGAAGTAATGAAAGACCGGTCGCTATAGAGAACAATGTCACGACGAACACAAATCATTCTGAAAGTTCCAGTTAAATCTTTAAAATATAAATCGGTCATCAGAGCAATGTGAGCAAAAGAAACAACAGACTTCGTCAGTAAACTTAGCAGAATTCCTTATGGAATTTAAGGCACAACGCTTCGTCAATTAACTGAACAAAACAGTATGATTCTATCCATGCTAATCATGTATGTATGTATGTATATATATTTATTTAAAGACGCTCGACTTCTAGGTCATTTGCGTCTACCGTACATTACAATTTATAGATAATAATTACAAATAATTCTGCCATACGTAAACTAAATCATATCTTCCGAAATAGGTTGACAGCTTTTAGGAATCTAAAAGTACTTTGGACTGCAGCTTCATCATTTCCAAGCGCCTCTTTGACAGTAATTCTTCTTGTACATACGGATGAAAAAGCTTCCTCGCGCTCCTTTTGGAGTTTTGGACATACGGAGATGACATGTTCGATGGACAGACTTTGAGTGTTACAAAGTGCACATGATGGTGGAGGTTCATTTTGTAGCAAGGATCCGTGTGTTAGTTTTGTGTGGCCGATGCGGATTCTGCTTAACACAATCTCTTCTCGCCTGTTTGCCCGGTGTGATGTTCCCCAATGTTCCAGTTCAACTTTAATTTGCCGTAACTTGTTATTCAATTGCCTATCCCATATGTTTTGGACATTATCCTTGATTGCGACCGTTATCTGTTTTTTTGCCTTTAGTAAGTCTTTTTCATGTGTTGTTACGGACCGTATTGTATTATCCCAGGGCGGATTTATAGGTTCGGATGGAGTGGCAGTAAGTCGATTGATATGTAGGTAACTGAGGTAGTCAGTACACCTAACTCCGAACGGTTTGTTTCTGTCGCGATAGATCTTAAGTAGATTCGGATGGAACGTTTTGTAGTAATTTATATGGCTCCTATTGCCGCTGATTTTCACATAATATTTCAGTGCCAATAACATTCGACGGTGTTTTAGTGACATCATGTTTGTTTCTATGTGCAAACTAATAATCGGACTCGTGTAAAACGCCCCGCTGCTTATTCTGAGTGCGTTATTCTGAACTGTATTCAGCTTCTTAAGCGTACTTTCCGCTGCTGTGGTATATGCTATCGCACCGTAGTCCATTATTGATCTGACATGAGTTCCGTATAAACGTAAGAGCAAGCTTCTGTCCGATCCCCACGACTTGCCTTGTAGCATTTTTAACAGATTAAGAGCTTTTGTACACCTTCGTTTCGTATCTTCTATGTGTGGCTTCCAGCTTAATTTGTTATCGAATATGAGTCCCAAAAAAGTCGTTTTGATTTTATTAGATATGAATGTGTCTTTCAGTTTTAGTTTAATATCGCGTACTGAAGCTATCCTGGTAAAATTTATTACACAGGTTTTTCCGCTGGAAAAGTTTATGTTTTTAGTAATGCCCCACTTTTCAATTGCCGTTATGATATTCTGTAATTTTCCTTCTATTTGTGTGATGTTATTTCCTCGCATGTAAATCGCTAGATCATCTGCAAATATTGAGTAGTTAACTGGGTATTTGATTAGATGTTGTATATCGCTTAGGGCTAGTATGAATAGCAGAGGGCTCAATACTGATCCTTGCGGTACCCCTAATTTTTGATTTTTTTCTGTTGATAGTGAACTCCCTATTCGAACTTTAAATTTTCTGTTTTGAAGAAATGCCATGACAAATTTCGGTAAATTTCCTCTGAATCCCATCTCATGTAACGTGTTTATAACTGACTCTTTTGATATAAGATCAAAAGCTTTCTCCATGTCGAAAAACACACATACAGTATATTGCCGCATAGTAAAACCGTCTAGAATTTCTTGTTGCAATCTTAATATATTATCGATAGTCGACCGACCTTTCCGGAAACCACTTTGATGGTTATCTAACAAGTTTTTGTTTTCTGCGGCCCACACTATCCGTTTTGTAATAATCTTTTCTAATATTTTGCACAATGAACACGTTAACGATATTGGCCGGTAGCTGTTGGCTTGATTTTTATCTTTGTCGGGCTTCAAGATCGGTACAATGATGGCCTCTTTCCATAATGTAGGAATTTTGTGTAATTTCCAAATTTGATTGTATAAATGTAGTATGCATTTGATATTCTCTTCTGTCAGATTTTTTATCATTTCCGGGTGAATGTTATCAGGGCCCGTTGCCGATGCTAATCATGATAGTGGAAAAAATGATTAAATAATGTCCGGCTATATAAGAATAGCTCGGTGGAATGAAAATGGCTTAAAAAATCATAAGGTTGTACTCGAATTATTTCTAAATTCAAATTTAATAGACGTAATCTTGGTCGCTGAAACTCACCTCACTGATAAAGACTGTTTCAACATAAATAACTACATGACATATTCCTGTTCTCACCCTTCGGGGAAATCACAGGGTGATTCAAAAATATTAATAAAATCAAACATTATACATTACGAATTAAATAATTTTATGGAGGAGTACCTGCAGGGGACTAGTATTAGCATACAGACGAAGGGTTGTAAGCTTGCGTCATCAACTGCATACTGTTCCCCGCGACATAAAAAAACACCAATCCAGTTCAGTAAATACATACAGAGCCTAGGAAATAAATTCCTGTCAGGTGCGGATTGGAGTGCCAAGCATACAGCGTGGGGCTTCAGGGTAACTACTATCAGGGGACATGTGTTCAAGCAAGCGCTGGAAAGCCACAATGTTAAAACTACATATCAACAAGAGAACCAACGTATTGGCCAACTGATAATCGTAAAATACCGGATCTTTTCAACTTTTTTATTACAAAAGGCATTGCCTGTTATTATACAGAAATAAATTCTTCTTTCGATGTTTTCTGAGACCACTCTTCAATTGTTTTAACCCTTGGTCATTCGGTAATATGCAGAGAAAGCTGATATATTTGTATAATCATAAAACAGACTGGGATTCCTTCGAGGAATATTTAGACTCAAAATTAGATTTAAAAATCCCATTAAAAAGCCAAACTGACATCGAGAATGTCGATACTTAACTAGGGAGATTCAAACAGTAGCAACCTTGAACACTCCTTCTATTGATGTAAACAAAAAAGAATAAAAAATTATTCTATTTTGGTTGGCCAGCTTGTTATAAAAAGGAAAAGGCTTAAGCAAAAATGGTTTCAGACAAGCAATCCATCAAACAAAAAAACAGCTTAATAATAAAACAAACAAATTTAAAAGAAAAAACACAAGTAGAAATTGAAAATAAAATTTTTAATAATTACTTAGTTGAACTCTCGCCATTAGCGGGGGATAATTATTTTGTGTGGAAATGTGCAAAAAAAAAAAATTAAATAACCAAGTCATCGCACTTCTCCGATAAAACACACGGTGACAGGTTTAAGGCGAAAGGTCCAAAGTAAAATGCGGATTTATTTGTCACCTACTTAGCAACAGTTTTTAAACCGAACTTAACATTTGCTACAGACATAGAAGTTGATGCCTTTTTAAAAAGTTCTGGCCAGAGTCCTTCACCAATCAAGTCAGCGCCACTTCAAGAGATGAAAGGCATACTTAAAACGCTGAAAAGGAAGAATGCCGGTTTGGATTTAATAAATGCGGAACTATCGAATCGACTTCTACGGGAGGCTGTAATAATGTTGCTGACATTTATATGTAACGCAGAGTACTTCGCCTACATTATTTTCCGGTGCAATGGAAGTTCCCGCAAATTATTACGATTGCGAAACCGGGCAAAAATCTGCATGCTGTAACGTCTTATCGTCCCATTTCCTTGTTACCTGTTATGTCGAAGGTGATGAAGAAACTGATATTAAATAGATCGCAGCCATACGTATATAATATAATTCCAGAACATCAATTCGGTTTCTTAAAACAGCATTCCACGGCGGATCAGCTGCACAGAATGGTACGTGTCATTGAAAAAAGTTTGGATACGAAAAATGTGTGTACAGCGGCATTTCTCGATGCCCAACAGGCTTCTGATCAATTTCGGCATAGTAGTCTATCATATAATTTAAAAATTCTGTTACCAACTAGATTATATCTCTTGTTGAGTTCATATCTTCATAATCGATATTTCCAGGTGCGATATGAACACACGTAGTCAGAACTAGATCCAGTTTTAGCAGTAGTGTCCCAGGTTTCAGTTCTGGGACCCATGCTGTGTATCTTTTCTGTAACGGAAAATGTACCTATATTTGCTGACGACATGGCATTACTTGCGTCACATTCAGATCCGAAAATAGCAAACGACAATCTTCAGAATGACCTTACCGATGCGGAAAGTTGGTTTAAAAAGTGGAAAGTTCAGATCGACGATACAGTTAGTGATAGGAGGCAGCTGAAGCGTAAGAAACCTCATTGTTTAAGGTAAAGCCTATCGGGTAGGCACCATTTTAGGTACTTCTCCCTTCATGCTCAATATTCCCTCTATTAAGTATATTGCTAAATGACCTAGATGGCCAGTTTGTAATACAGTAGGTAAAAAAAAACAACAAAAAAGAACAACGTATAATTAGAATCAAAACATCGCTTAAACATCAGAAAGCATATATGGATTAGAAATAAGAATGTATAATAGTGCGGAGAAGTGGACCCCGTGTCGATATAATTAATTAAAATAAAATAGGAAAATTATCTTCTAATAATACCCCGATAAACCCTTGGGCGAAAAATTCTATACCACTTATTTATTAAAAGGTCTTCGCATTCTTTAGGTTTCCACTTCTGCATTATTAATGGTGAAATTTCTTATAAGAGTCGCAGTCGCGAATCTAACATTTAATATTACCTTTCCATCTTTAATTTCCAGTCAGTCGCCTACGCGCGTCTTCTGCGGATATCGACAGTTTCAATATACCTAGCGCAAGAGTGTTCTAGTGAAGCGAACCATTTCAAAGAGTCGATTCATCGAATCCGCTATATTTTTATTACTTCCGAAACGTTAAGGTGTTTTAAGATTCATTTTTTTTAAGCATGGTGTCTATCGTAAATTATTTTCCTAATTATATCCACCGTGCAAGTTTTAAATATTTAATTAAAAATATCCAAGTTAGCGATTATATTTCGTTAGCCCTTTAAATGTCGCATTACAGGCAAAACACGGAGATCTCTTCCGGTCATCATCGGAAACACGCGATCGACCAGCTGAAAAACAGACAAAAACTAAACTTCCCTCTTCCGCAAAACGTTTGGTTTCTCGTACATTCGCTTTGATTTTACCGCGTCGTTGGAAATTTGCAGATTGTAAAATCGCGATTCTCGGCGCGCAGTTGTTGAGTATTTTTAACTTTTATCCAGCACTCGCAGAGAGAAAGCCCTCAAAACGTCCTTCAAACCATTTCAATCATTCCTACGAGATATTGATAAACTTTGAGATAAAAACACGCACAAACTTAATCCTCCGATTAGCCGACTAATTCGGTATTTCTAAGTGTTGCGCAAATAAAAGACCTCCTAAATTGACACTAAATGTCAAAAATCCGGCGAAATATTCTAGGTGCGATCTCTTTCGTTCCGAACAAAACAGGTTTCCAAAAGCTCCGGTTTTACTTGAAGCCTCTCGATTTCTGAATGCAGAACTTTTAGCGAAACGAGCGGTTTTATTTTAACGCATTTCCTCGATGTCCTTCGCGATTCATTCGGGCCGTCTTGAAACAAACACGGATCGCACATTTTAATCGCCAAGACCAGTTTCCCGGTAATTTCAGAATTAAAAGCAAACATTCGAACCGCTTAAGAAAAATACGAGTTCTCAAGTACCGAAGACTCTGTGCGATTTGCCAAATTTTGTGGTAAAAATATTTCGGCTGCAGTTTATTACAATTCTACTGTATAATTCCAACTCCGGTATTCTTTTCCGTGCTGGTTTTATAATGCCCATACTTTTCACTCTAGTACGATTATCTGCAAAGGCTTCATAATGTACTACGTACACTACTCAAAATGATTTCTCCGACTCAGTACGCTGCAATGATCTTGTTCTATTTTGGAAATAAAACGCATAATCGGTTGGAAAATAGTTAAACGCGTAAAATTCCCAGTGCTTTGGGCACTTCCCCCCCGCTTTATAACAATAGCGCCGCATGCTGGTAACTCTTCTAAAATGTTTGCGCAAAAATATTAAATGTGTATCGGAAAGAATTTTAAATTCGGCTTCTGAACTAAAGTAATATCTAAACTGCGAATAAAATGGAAAACGAAAAATGACGAAATCTTGAGCGAAGAATTGCGCAACTGTCGAGGATTCAATGCGACGCGTAAACACGGCTTAAAGAGTTAATTTTATCGTATTATCACAGCTAATGTAACAACAGTCAACAACCAGAGTAATCCGATGACTGCCATTTTCAGCTAAATAATTCTCAAACGCGCTATTAAATCGCGAATTAAAGCGATTAAAAATTAATCATCTCTATTTTTATCGTTGAAAAATCAACCGGCTTTATTACAACATCGCTGACATCGTACACTGCTTGCGTAAACATTAGTCTCCGTAGGTTTTTTCACTGAAAAGATATAGTTGCCATTTTAAAGGGTAGACCAAAAACGGTTTCGTAAACACGCGATTTTAAACGCCCAAAACCGTGAAAATTAGATTCTGTTTTCAGAATTATCATTCTCGGACTTTCAGCATTATCGACGCTGAAAAAAATAACCAAAATTAACATTAGCGCAAAAAGTACAATTACCGATTAATTGAAAAATCCATTTCCGCTCGCTACACAACTCCAGGAACAGGTGTGTACAATCGAGAACGGAATAGATTTTCAACCATCAAAGCAATGGTAAAACACATTTCATCCCTACAAACTGAAGAAAAAAAGTCCAAGTCTGTGATTCTTTTCCTTTATACTGTATACTTCCGTTTATCTATCGGTGTTTGGTAGAAAAATTATAACAAAGTTTAATTTGCAGTACGAAAGAAATTAAGAAATAAAACGATAGAGAGAGCTGAAAATGAAAGAGCGAACTGTTGTAAGGAAATATCAAGTGTTTAAGGAGAGCAGGAACTCAAAGGCTCTGAAATACCGGCTGTGATCGGGTTGACAGTTGTTTAAGAAGGCTGCGAAAAAACAATAAAGGGAACTTTTCAAAATTCGCCCTTATTATAGATCGTCCAATTTTTAGAGGCAAAAAACAAAATGTCAATACACTTACAGCAACCGGCGTAATAAGGTAAACACTAGAAATAATTGAATGTGAAAATTAATTAATTTTTTTTTTTTTTTTTCGGGCGCTTAGGCTACATTAATCAACGCAAGCGAAATTTTTCGAAAATTTCAATGTGCGCCAGCAGGATATTCCTAGCTGAACGAAACACAATTAATTAACCAATTACGCCATGCTTAATATGGACTTAAAAGACAACTTTGTATAGCTCGTAATGTGTACATTACAGTTAAGCATATAAAATAAATACGAAATAAAACGATAAAACAAAATTAGAAGATAAAATACTGGGAAACGATCAAAGGAGAATGCGAGGAGTGTGCCTGAGGAATCCTGTTGTCGATGGTCAAAGGAGAATATGCCATCTTACGGATCGACGCTAAGAACAGTGCGTACTGTTATTATGAAAATGGATCGTGAGCCGTGACAGGGTTTGGAAGAGAGAAAAAATCCAGAAAAAGCGGCCAAAGGATTTTTGATTGACGGTCAGTCAGAGTTTAAGCTTCTTTTTTGGCTGCTCTCATGATTCGTTACCGATCTGCTACATACGTTACCGATATTGTAAAAAATGGTTACCTTGCCTCGTTGAACTATTTAAAATTTAAAACGACGTTACCGCGAAGTTCGGATAATGTTCCAGGATTCACGGTTAATGCAACATTCATAATTTACTTACCGCAACCCCTCGCTTGTTCAGAATTATCGGAACCCGACAATTTGCATACCGCGGAAACGGATCCCCACCGACAACAGAATACGTCGAATTTAACTTATTACTTTAATCATTTTCGTATTTGTATGTATATCACCATTCTTGTAGATGATACTTTATAAAACTTAAAATCATAATCGTGTATCTGGTTACAAAATCATCGTAATAATCGTAAATTAATAAATAAAAAAAAAAAAGAAATAAAATAATAACGAACAATAATTGAAGACATCCACAGTGTAAAACAAGATCGCGGTGGCATCCCGGAGGGCTTAAAATATACCGTTACTTTTGGCATCCCAAAGGACTTAAAATATACCATTACTTTTGGCATCCCGAAGAACTTAAAATATACCGTTACTTTTGCCATCCCTTAAATGGTAACGCCTCAAATTTGAGATTGTTAGATGTTAAGATACACGCGGGACATGAAAAAGTTCCCTCTACGTGTTTGAAATTTTCTTTTTCATTAAATATGGGTGAACCTAATCGGAAGTTACTACCTTATTTTGGCCATATACAATTCGATGTCGACAAAAAGGCGTGACGTCAAATATTTCATCTTCGATAGAGAACTGTCTGCGACAAGATTGATCTTCCAATTCAGTCTATTCATGTCTTTTGATTATCCGCATAAATTTGAACTTACAGAAAACGACGTATAGATTACCCCGCAATCGTAAGTATTTCCTTTTGAGCTTAGGACGTATTCCGGTTTCATCTATTAATGTTGCGAGATCATGATTTTTCCCCGTATTTCGGCGTTTTTCTATAGACAGTACGACCGCGCGATCGCGTATAACCGTTCGCAAATTTCGAATGAAATAAAAATAGCTTAAATTAAATCGGCATAACTTTTGTCATACAGAGAACTTATTTCTCGCCCAGTCAATTGTTTTCCCCGTTTTAAAATAATCAATGAAAATTATCCCACGTACATCCCAAAAAACTGACGCTATTGCCTGCAGATGGAACTGTCTTCGTCTTCTTTGGAACCGATTCTCCTCTTTCAGACCATTGTTTTGACTGGTTAATGGACCCAGCGGTTACGAATCGACGCAAAAACTCGGCTTTATTGCCGTTAAACGTCGCAAAACACTCGATTGAAACAATCTCACGGCGCCGGTTTTGTTCCATTGTAAGCAAACGCGGCACCCATCTTGCGTACAGCTTTTTCATGTCCAAATTTTCAGTCAATAAGCGATGTACAGCACTTTTTGAAATGCCTACCATGTCTGCTAGCTCGCGCACTCTCAAACGATGGTCATCCAATAGCATTCTGCAGATTTTCTTCACCCGGCCACTGCGATATTCCTCTTGATAGTTCGCACGGCCTCGTTTAAACCCTGCCACCCAATAGTTCACTGCTGTAAACGAAAGAGCAGACTCCTCCGGAGTAGAATCTAACTCGGCTTTTACGTTGATTGCACTGAGACGTTTCAAATAAAAGTATCCTACATAACGACCATCATTTAATAATTCTTGTTTACAAATTCACTGCGAACGTTAACTATCGATGGTTGCTAAGCATGTACTAAACGTCTTCATACTTGGAACACAAGCTCTTTATAAGACGGATAGTTTCTAACATAGTAATATTTTTCAAACGAACTACCGGTCAGCTACTCTTATAATTTGCGATGGTTAACTTTTTTGTTTTTGCTCTTTATCACAATCGAAATGTTATAATGAAAATATATTTTTAAAATGGACCATTATCAACAAAATACAAACAAAAAAAACAAAAAAAGTGATTGTATTACTATCATTAATATCATCATTACGCCACGAATACGCATATTTCTGTCCAACAGGTAGACACTGCGAGTGCCGATGTTACTACACCGGACCCACTTCGATGTAGTTCTATGATTTCTATATTTGACAGCATCGATACGGACAGAATTCGTTGAAATAGTTCGTTAGTCATTAACCTCTAATTAGATTTTCATTTAATCGAATCCAAGCGGTTTACTTCGAGGTCAAAAAAAACAAAAAACGTACGTGTTCCGTACTTTCCACCTCCGCAGCGTAACGTTAGAACTATGTTTAACATTAAAAATTCTGTTGCAAGTTTTTCTTGTTTACTCGAATACAACAGCCATCATTTCATTTTGCTCGCGATTATAACTTCACCAGCGATTGTAAATTGTTCTCGTTATTTTGCGCGGAGGAAGTGTAAATATATGAAGAGTTTTTTGTTTTTTGTTTTGATACTTTCCATTGGGTTTTTCTACGTCTCAAGAGAGATACTGCGACTACGGTGTGACAGCGACAAGATTAGTTGCGCGACAACGATTCACGTTTTATTTTGATTTCCACCGTCGAATATAGAGCATCCATGTATAAACGTTCCTCCGGTTTTCTTCGGCGCTGTTGCATAATAACAGACCAACATTTGCGATTTCCAGCGAACCTGAAAACGACAAATCAATACGGGCGCAAGAATATTTAAAAAACAAACAAAAAAAAAAAAAAAAAAAAAAACACTCGACCCTATTCGAAATTAATGTGGAAAAATAATTCACCGTTAGCAAACACCTATTACCGGACATTCATTAATTACGCGAGCGCTCAAAATAGGAGGTAGGAGGTCCGGAAAAATCTCATCAAATCTCATTTAAACCGAGGACGGGGGGATAATTGAAAATCTCACGTCAACTTTTAAAGAGTATACTATACTGATTAAAAAAATTATTAAATTTTTTGAAGTGTCCCATTTTGCCCGCTAAAAAAAATCTCATGACTATTAAAAACTTTTATTTTGATAATGAAAGAGAGTAAAAAAAAAAAAGAAAAACCTTCAAAGTTTTTAAAATAAAAAAAAACTAGTGTAGTACATGAATGCCCATGGAGTGAGTAAAAAATTATGGAAGGTGATGTCTGTTTTTACTTTTAATTTTACTGAATTTAAATAAATTGGACCTTAACGTTGTATTATTTTTCTCCTTTATGAAAAAAAAAATTTAGTCTTTTAACAACTATAGTGTAAATATCACATAATGGAAAGGGGATCCCACCAAGTCTCATCCCGGAATGGAAAGGTCCGAATTAAAAGAAAAACAGCTCACGTAATTAATGGATGTCCTCTAAAGTGAAAAGGACACTCTTTAAATAATAGGGGTAGCGGTAGTATTAGCATCATTTGCACAAACCTAGGTTCGATGTACGCTGACGGCATATCGTATATTTTTTTGCGGTTTTATGTAAACGATTTCGAGGATTAGATAATTTCTAAATTGTTCTAGAGAAAATTCACTCTGAAAAATCAAAACCTACAGCTCCGAAATATTCTAACGCAGCCGTACTTTCCAAACATTTTACAGAAATTGGCAGTATTCTACAGACGACTGCCGTCAAATGTCGCGAGCGATGATAACTTGTGATATAGTGCTTTTTATCCTTCTACCTGATGGCTCTGTAATGGTCGGCATCCTGAATCGGACCAGCCAGAATGCCGATTCCAGTTTTTCGGCTTTAACAATGGAGGGAATCTTAATTGGACGGAAAAAAAGAGAGAAAACATCGTTTTCTTTCAATCGCTTTAGATTGACGCACATTAGGAATTATTGCGAGATAAACATCTCGCAGGCTTTTTCACCATCCCGATAATTCAGATAAAAACTTCGAGCTTTCCACAGGACAGTATACTTAAACGAGATTTTCCCAATCTGAAAGATGTTTGCTCTGTACGGACTCTGCAATTTTTTACTCGTCTTACCGAGTATCAAAAAAAAAAATAAAAAATAGATTAATATAGCTTTGACGGAATTAAATAAACGGTAAATTTGGAAAGCCCCATTTTGTTCACCAAAAGACGTCTAAAACGAACCACTTCGTACTGCGGTAATAATTATGTTTATTTTAGGAAAGAGCTTAAACACTTCGGTGTTCCGCTGGATACCTTCAATTAATTATATTAAACGAATAAAGTCTACGCTTTTATCATTCCACGTCGTTTTGAATAAAAGACATAATAATTATTTCTCCGCTTCGAGTAAACTTATCATCTACGGACGTTTAAAAAAAGTTCTATTTTCAGTGGCGTGCCAACGTTTCACAACCAGGGGGGGCATAAATCACAACCAGGGGGACAAAAACAACATAAATCACCCCTATACATAGAGAGACATATCTAGATTAATAAGAAAATAATGTAGTTTTTTTTTGTCGCTACTGATAGTATTTTATATAAATAAATAGAGGATTCAATTATCAAGTGACATATGTGCTATAAACGATTTTCTTTTTTTTACTTTAAATGATTTTCTCTTATCGAATTTTTACTTTTTTCGACTATCCGAAATTTCTGATTTCTCGGTTTGGCGGCCACTTTGTTTTATTTTTATGACGACGGTATAATATTTAATATTTAATAAAAAATTGAATTTTATTAATTCAATCGATCTCTCTTCGGGTTTATTTCGTTTAATTTTTAAAATTTTTTATTAAATAACTGTTATACATACTGGTATAGTATATGTTTTTCTAAGGGGACATGTCCCCCAAGTTTTTTCTCTGGGGGGGGGGCTGTCCCTGTTGCTCACTGCCTGGCACGCCACTGCCTATTTTATTCAGTCTCCATTCCAATAAAATATCAAAAAATTGCAGATCACTGATATCTTAAAAGTGCATATAAATACACAAACCTCCCTTCTGCTAAGATTCAAAGGTTCGACTAAGTTTTTTGCTAAATGCTCAAATATCCGCTTTTTAAAAACCAAAAAACAGAACATCTCAATATACAAAATGCCGCGATCTACGACATAAGAAACTGTGCACTATCAATAGAACTGTACAATAATTGATAAATTAATTTGTAATCCTACCGGTTAGTTTCGGTTGAACCCTAACCGTGGCAAAAATTAAAATACGAACTTTTTCACAAACAAACGCACCAAATTAATTTACGTTTTAGCGTCACCATTACACGTAACTGAAAGAGGTGGCAAATATTATCTATTTATAATTTATAACGCTTGAATTATTTTTCACCTATTTCTGTTTATAACATATAAAAGATAGGAAAATATCGAAGCATGAAACGTTTCGAGGTTGTGGCATACACTCTAAAAACGGCCGTATCATCAAGTACTTATTAATTACAGAATCTGTTTTTTTCTTTTTTTCTCTCCTTTTTTCTCTAGCGGATTTTTTTAGCTTTTTTTGTTTTCCGGTAATTTGATTTACTTTTCTTATCCAGTATCAAGGGCGTCGCCAGCCGCCGGGGGGGAGGGGGCAAGATGATAGAAAGAGGATATGGAGTTATAGGAAAAATAAAATTTATAACTTGTAAAGGCTTAATATTTTATTAAACAAAAATAAAATCTTAATTAAAACATAATTTTCCTGAGTTTCTGGCAAATTGTTCTTAATTACGTGCCTATGAATATTCATCACGGTCAGTTGATTAAAAAGTTTCAAGGCTCCGGAGATGGGCAGCTGCCCATCATGCCCCTCGCTGGAGACGCCCATGTCCGGTATATTATTCTTTTTTTTTTAATAGTCCAGCTCGGTAACCATTCCAACTACGTACGTACGTGTGTATTGATTGTTCGATTTGATTAAATGGACCATTTATTTTTATTAAAACAATCGGCCGGTTTTAACAATTGGGAAAATCTATTAAACATCTCATCATTGTCCGTCGATAGCTTTTTAACATCTTACAATTATTAGCCCCAAATGGGTACGTACTAACCTAACCGGGCCAGCATCTCTTCTTGTTTATTCTTCGTCGCCACCCACAAAACCAATTCGGATATGGCCATTAGGCCGACATTATCACATAACCGATAATGAAAATAATCGACGCACGCGTTATATTATTAATCATTATTATTAATTATTA
The DNA here is from genome assembly GCA_039619475.1 of Icerya purchasi. NCBI lineage: Eukaryota > Metazoa > Arthropoda > Insecta > Hemiptera > Monophlebidae > Icerya > Icerya purchasi. Next base: position 53,414,898 of record CM077116.1, on the reverse strand, counting down.
TTAGTATCATTATTATTATCACTAATTATTGCTATTAATAATATATAGTGTTCTATAGTTCCGGGGATAAGTATTCTCGTATGAACTATTACATAATTTAGCATAATTTAGACTAGGTCCACCTACTTTTTTCGGTTAGACGGTCCACGTTTTTTGCATAGCCTCTACCAGTCGACCAGTCAAAGGGAGAAAGGATCGTTCGGATGTGTGCCGAATAACATACAAACCGGCGATACGGAAAAACCTAATCGATCTGGAGAATAAAAAAAACAGAACAAACAAACAAACAAGAAACAAACGAAACAACAGCGAGAAAAACTTTTCACGCCCGATCCGACCGCTGTTGTGTGCAACCGACAGCACAGGTCCGTGCTGCAGACAAAAGGAAACAAAAAGACAGACGCCGGCGCACGAATACCTGAACCTCGCTAAGGGCTCGTACGGTCAGTGCGCGTGCATGCGGCCATCGCGCCCGTCACGCGCGCGCCGTAATGACGCTGAGAGCCGGCCTGCGCGATGCCGCGTTAGAAAATCGTCGATCGCCGGCCAGATCGTTGCCGTTCGGCCAAACTCGGCAACCGGTTCGGACGAATTCGCCCGTCCGAACGCTGTCGACTCGCACCGCGCCGGCCGGAGCCGTTCGATGGATCACGTACAACTTTTGCTTATCTCCCGCGTTTTTCGTGTGTTTTCGCGGCAAGCTACACACACATACACGCGCACGCGTTACTCGCTCTAGTATGCTTGCACCGACATCGACAGCGCGTATATATGCATAGGACATTCCGGTTAATAGAACAGTTGGTTCCAGTGACTGTGCTAGTAAGAGCGAAAGAGTTTGAGTATATTTGTGTTTTCAACGTTTTTTTTTTTTTTTTTCTTTTTTTTATTTCGTTTTCCATATCTCAATTTCGAGATTAAGTTCTCCTCGTTTCGATTTGTCGCGCATTCTTTATTCCGTTACACTTATGTTACGAGCCGCTATCTTCCCAGGTGACAATGCAGTTCGTCACCTGGGACACGTTATGTTATTTTGCACGATTTGCACGGTTTACGTGAAATCGGCAGCCATTGCTCGGGAAGAGGAATCGTCGTCAACCGGTATGTATGGCTGTTTCTTTTACATTTTCCCGTTTAAAAATACTGTTCGTATATTGCCCTAAAAGAGGTGTACAATTCGATCGTCGGTAAAATCTTTTTCGATTTTTTCTTTTACACCGAGAGTTCGATAGTCTTTGTAAGCACGTGCCAAGTCAAATTTATTCTATAGATTCGGCGTTAGTTGAGCGAATTCGCCGTTTATCATATTAGGTTGCTGGGTTGCGTTTCGGCCGCTTCCCTAACCTACAGTTCGGCAAGCGCACTATATAATAAATTCAGCCCCGAATGTAATAGCGGTGTAGGGACAGAATTCACCTGGACCCTTACGTTTGTTAGAATATAACATCCGTAGCAGCGTGGGCGACATTTTTGCCTAAAGCAGCGGTCAAGATTGAGAATGGTTTAATTTTGTCAGGATTGAGAATGGTTTAATTTTGTCAGGATTGAGAATGGTTTAATTTTATCAAGATTGAGAATGGTTTAATTTTACGTTGTTAAACGTTGATTATAACATTTTTTTTTATTTTTATTTTTTTCTTTTTGAGTACAATCCTATTATTATCTAGGTTTTTCGTTTTTCGTTTTTCGTTTTTGTACGATATTAAAGTGAAACGCAGATTTCAGTATCTGGAAATGCAAGTTTTATCGTCATCCATGAAGTTCCGCAGAATACATTTCCCGCTATAGATATAACGTCTCTCGTGAAAAAGGCTGTTTAAAAACTCACGAGAGGGGAGGACATTGTAACTTTTAGTAATACGCCAGCTAAAAGAGAAATGAAAAAAAAAGAAACTTGCGGATTTTTTATTTACAAATGGCATTCTTATCCGTGATCTGAATATTACCCTTCTGGTATCTTCGAGATTGTTATAACGCTTTTATACTCTGCTTGCCTGTGTACGTTGACCGGCCGAAATTTGCTACTATATGTTTTATTTCTATTTTCACACGCTTATATCGGAAGAAAACAAAAAAACAAACGCGTACAATTAAACGCTGTTTCTTGTTATGTTCGATGCTATTTATTTTGCTAATTTGGTCACTATTTGTAAACGACTCTACTTTCGATCGAGTGATTTGTCTTGAATTATTTGGGCGGCATTATTCCGTGCTGGTAGAATAAAATCGTGAGTCTGAGCACGGTTGGGTAGAATTTGGGGTTTAAAGAGCATCTCAACTCTGGTCCGAATTATCTGCAAAGCATTTTGACATAGATCAACATCCCCCTCCCACGTATTATAGTTTTATTTAATCTTTCGCTGGATTGAACAGCGTTGATGCTATGTCGCAGAGTGGGGCTAATAGTTTGTATGTTTATTTAAGAGTCGAATCATCCACTTCTCGAATATTAAAATGTAATCTCTTCTGTAGAGTAATTAAAGAACACTGAAAAACGCCGTAACCGGGGTTATACATACATTTCTTTATTCGACAATCTTTTGTGTTTTTGTAGTTTTCCGATGCAGCGTCGTCGCAGTATTCTCAGCACACTATAATACGCTAAACGTTCCAGTTGAACAACAAAGTAGCATGCGCCGAGACAATACACTTACGAGCCCTACAATTTCCTCGGATCGTAAAACTGAAAACGCGTTTTAGAGACCCGATTTATTTATAGTGTGGTCCGACATCCATTTAAATTGTGCAAAATACCTTTCGTCCGTATTGACTGCGAGCAGACACTTTTTATAATTTTAGCCGAAAATCAATCATTGAAAATTATTTATCGTCCTATATAGTACGCTAAGGAATAATAAGAATTTACGATTACGATGCGGGATGTGTGGGGGGTATGAGATGCGCGCGGCGGTATGTGTTTGTTCGTTTTCTCGGTTTGGTGAACTTACGAATTAAAGTGATGAATACGTTTGTCACGTATTTCTAACTCATTCGGCTACTTTAATATCAATTAAGTGTTCTCTGCTCTGTATCGCTTCGTTGCTGTTAATTAGCTTGCAAAACTTTTCCAAGGCCAATATATTATTAGCCGAAGTTGGACTGCTCTTTACTCGCCTAGTTCTATGCCGTCTCATTATGGTGAAGTGTGCGAATGAGTTTAGAAAGTTACGTCGGTAGCACGTTGAAAAATAGTTACAATTTGATAAAGTCGAATTAGCGGTTAAAAATGCCCGGATCCGACAATTAAAAGTTGCTTCTACATTATCATAAAAATGTATTTAGTATATCGATTGATTCGTATCGAAATATACCGCCAAAACTATTCGCCGTGAGTGTATCGCTCCTGCCAAACATCTTCACGTCGGCTTTGTAGAGTTACACTCTGGCGAAACAAGAAAATCTCTACGGTCCATATCAAATCTTAAATATTTAATCAATTTCGGCATTCGGCAGCTCTTCAGTGAGCCGAGTCTCTCTTTTATTTTTTAAATATTTTAAAGTGACCACCGATCGCTGCAAAAATCAAATCATAATTCGAATAGTCGGTAAAAATATCCTTAAACTATCTTCTTTTTCGTGTAATAAACCGATCGTTTCTGCTAAATTATTGCGAAATGTAATTTCCGTTACGATCCTCAAAGTGTCACGCGGTGTTTGACGAAATTAAGACCATTCTAAAAAAAAATGTTGCCCGCAAACAACCAGAAAAAAAAGGACTAGGAGGAGTGCTGGGAATTAGCAGCGACAAGTAGAATTTCGTAAAAATTAATAGTACGTTTGAATACAGGTTGCCATAAAAGTTCGAAATTAATAGTCGCTAATGGGGCGGGAGCGGGGACCAGCGCATCCTCACGTGCATTCTAATCAGTTTTTTGGCATATGCACTCATGAGTCAACACTGGAAATCGGGCAGTATAGTTGAGAGAGACTATAATGCCACGTATAATTTTGAAAACTCCTATAAAAACAATTGGCACACTTACTCGTCATAGGAAGCCTGCGTGTCGAAACATAGTTTTCGTCAACTGTCAAGAGTCGTCGTGATACGAATAGAATTTTAGTTTCGGCTCGAAAAACTATGATGTTAAAGGCCAGAATTGGAAAATTATCATGACTTGAAAACGTTACTCCGCCAAAGTCTTGATTCGGAAAACTAAAGTTACTACATCGATTCTTCAAGTTAGCCGCTACAACTCGCACCCTTTTATCACATTCGACGCGATTTTCGGAATTGGGCCGCTTTTTAAACACAATGTAAAAATGACTAGAGAGTGACATTTTCCACCGGGAACTTTCTTCTTTTGTTTTTGTCGTTAGGCGGGAACGGCTGAGATTTGGCGGGATTTCACGTGCTCCGGAAAGGCCGGAAGTTTTCAATTGTAAAGACAGGTAGGCGTCTGTTGTCGGTTCTCATCGATGGCCAACGGCGGCGCGGTCGATTGTTAATTGTTGCGAGCTTTTAATTTTCGTGAGAGAATTTTTGTTTACCGAAACTACGCTGATTGATAACCCTCATTGTGACCTAATTAATGCCCCCGCCGTTCTCCTCTGACGTCACGAATGCGAGCTAATTTAACGACGAAGTAGAGAGCTGTGTGGAGAAGTGCATGCACAATGTCTAATATGTTTCGATGCGCGATCGAAAAGCGCTACGCGATCATTATATGTACATACATATGCCATTATGATAATAAGAGAAATCAGAAGCACGCGCTGTTGCCTCGTGGGAGTGATCGTCGAAGCCGGTCGTCGATTAAAAAAATAAACACCGATCTGCCTGGCCGCTTGCATTATCTCGCAGAGATGCCCTCTTACTCCGCTAGTATATCCATTCCGTCTTCTCTTGTTCTGCTCTTTGAGAATTTTCAGATGCTTGCTTAATTCGCAGTTTTCGTTCATTTTTTATTCCCCGATTATCGATACGAAAAAATCAAACATCGATCGCTGATCACAGTCAGGGCGTTGGCATGCGCTGGAATTTCCTCCTTTATTGTGATCAGGCTGTGCATCACGGCGCGTCACTCGAACGATCCCCCTGAGCTAAGTCGTCTGACCCGAAGGTTGAAACGACCGTGTCGTATCATTATCGCGTCGATATCGTGTTTCTTCAACTATTAAATTTTCACGAAAAGGCTGAAATTATGCACATTATTCATTCGCCCTTCTTTGTTCGACGGTGACCATAATTCGATCTTACGTTGCGTTCCTTTTTCGTTAGGTTTTTTGTTATTTTAACGAATATTCTCGTTACTAAGGCAAAAGTAGAATTAATTTTCCTCCTTCAAGGTGGTTTTCGACTAGTTTTACACCGGTTTATAATTTAGTCTAACCTAAAAGAAAAAAAAACCCGATGTAATATTTACATTAACAGGTTGACTTCTGCAGTATTAATTAAACACAATTTGAAAAAAAAATAATAATAATAGTATAAATTTGAAATAGTTGAAAAAATGATAAGCTCTAGTGCGCAATTTGCCATCCTATTTTTTCTGAATTTGCGGTGTGACACGATCACACACCGTTTCCTCTCTCTCTCTCTCTCTCTCACTCTCTCTCATTTTCTCATTCTCTCTTTCTTTTCGTGCATAAGTTATTCTAGCAACTAGTCGTTTTAGTTGGTTTATAACCCGATATGTATATTACATTGTATAATTTTCGCTATTTTAATTGAGTTTTGACATTACGAAACTGAGATAAAACCCGCATCCTAGAGGGCGTTTTTACGCTAATAAATAGAACAACTTTTATTCTTCATCGATCTTTACAACGCTTTTAAATGTAATTACACCGGCCATATGTGGCGTATCTATGAACGTAAACAGGAAATTAACTGCAGCTGGAAAAAACCGAAAATGTTCTATCGTGAATCCAGAAAAAAATATTGCTTTTTATATTTTCTTACGTACGAACTGCGTGTTAGGATTTGTTTAATTAGTTTGTATGCTTTTTTTCTTGTAATGGTTTCACTTAATTAAGGCAAAAATGGTATCCTTGTTAATGTTAAATGTTTTTGTCGGCTTACTCTTGTTTTTTTTGTTTGTTTTTTTTTTAGAATAAATTATAAAAACCGGACTAGATTACTGCAACATGCCAAAGATTCGCCGATTAACCAGTTCTTGTGTATTGTCTTTTCATCCTAGCCCATCCGATTAAAGCAGCATGTTCGTGGTTTATTTGACGACTCAAACTTGATGCCGACGGGAGAGATTCCCGTTATGAGTCAGATAGTGATTGCGCGCAATAATTAGTCGTCTGCTGTATACACAGTTCGCCCTATATATGTATGTAAGTAGGCCCATACTTGCAGCATTCGACCAATACTTGTAAATCTTGTGTATCGCTCAGTCGTTCTTTCTTTAATATTTTCTCCCTGAGTAAAGTGAAGGAACCCTTGACGCGAGGTCACGACTGCCTTAATTTCATTCCACATTTTGAAAACGCTTTCCGTTTCTTCCGATTGTTGTCTTCTTCGCATCATTCCCTCCCGATTGCCATGTTACCTTAGAGTCAAGTTCGCTTGCAATGTTCTCTTCCGCACTGTCCCAGAATGACCTCTTCCCGCGTGTCCTTCTTTATTGCTTCGCATTCTCGTTGCGTCAATCTGTTAAAGTCAAGAGGATAGGCTTTGAACCGGGAATTCATGATAATCCCGTCCGTTTCAATAAAGATAATCGTCGCATCGCACGGCTGTTGTGTACTGACCTTGGCGGCAGGATCATTTTTTCCTGCACTCGCAGTGTTGAATTCTTTTCCACTTTTCATCTTTCTTAATACTCGGCGGCGTCCTTTTCCCCTTCCCGACAACACCGCGAAATCTTTCGCTAAAATCTTCTCTTCCCTTGATGGAGGGTGCCTTTTAAAAATGGCCCCGTCCTGTACGTAACTAATCACATGCTATTAACCTGTTTTTCTAAAATTCCTAAATCAATAAAATAAAATAAATTCCCACTTAATACTAAATAAAAATAAATATAAATTTACGCTTTAAGTAAAAAGTAAAGCAAGTCCCATATATCAATAAACTATCATGAATTGTGGAATTAATCTTTTCATGATGGTACTTAAGGATCTAATAGATCTGATAAGAATGCCAGTTCCTTTCTCTGGGGATCCATCTTTCCAGATAATTCTCTGGTACCCAATTCAATTTCAGATTAGGTATAAGCCTGGGAGCGATTCGGATTTGGAACGAGACAATTCTCGAAAATCCGTGATACCTCTGATTTAGTAGCCAAGCACCTTAACCACCGCGCTAACTAAATTCACGCTTTAACAAATTAGAATGAACAATTCAATTTAAAGAAACGCTTTCGGGCTATATCATTAGGTAACAACACGGAATACACACTCGATCGAAACTAAAAACCTAGTCTAGTTTTTAGTTTTAACTGAGTATGTACTCCGTATGCTGTGTTAACTGATAATATAGTCCCCGGAACCGTTTTTCTAAACTGAGGTATTTATTGTAATTAAGTTCGTCGAAACTAGTCGATGTTTTCTTCATATTTTCTAATATGATTATGCTTTTTGTATAATTTTTTATGATACTTTTATTATTTATGTTTGGCATAATATTGTGAATTGATTATTTTGATGACTATAGCACCGTGTGAATTTATACTTATTTTAATTTGTTATTAAGAGGAATTTATTTATTTCGTTTAATATACCACGACGCTCGCACGTAACATTCACACACACACATTTTATATTCAGTTTTGCTAAGAACGAATGTACTCGCGGTCGCCAACGACCTGATAAAATATTTCACTTCATTTCTATGAACCCTACACACACGCGAGCATATAATTATGAAAGAAAAGGCAACGAACAAATTTAAACACTTTGAAACGTTTCCGGAATTGTTATCGTAAGAGGGCACTCGTAAATGTGACAGAGGCCTACTGAAACAAACCCGTTAAACTCTATGTCCCTGTTGCATACGTGTTCTGCGGACGAGGATGAGGTAATTCCTCGAAAATAGAAAAAAAAAGGGGGGGGGGGGCAAAAGGAATCAGACGTTCCGTTCCGTAGTATTTTTATGCGTAATTTCTGTAAGTTGTTTATGTATAGTAATACCATCGGTGTTTTATCAAGAGCAGAATTTTAAAAAAAAACAATCTCTCGCACCCGGTGCATACTGTAGCCCAGCAGCTGTGCAAATATGAAAAGAAGAAAAAAAAAAAGAGAAATGGAAAACAGCTCGCAGCGAGGAACAAAAACAGCTAAATAATTACATACGTAGTGACGCTGTGTTCAGGTTTATTCCGCGTGAGCAGTGCTACGTCGTGGGTGTGTAAACGTGCGGTAGGGATAATGTCACTGTTGACGTACGTTCAAAAACAGGGTTGCTGTATCTGAACCGCTTCTAGTCGTCCGATTGAAAGGTCATCGACGGGACACAGGTGCATCAGCCTCGGATGACCGCGCTCGGGCTGTAGCGTCGTCCGTCTAGATCTAGAACAGAGTTTGACACGCTGCATCCGGAATCATCGGACATTACGCTGCGCCAAGTACGAAATATTTTTATTTGTGGAATTACCGAGAGTACTTTTTCACAAAAAAACCTTAATTTTGCCTTTACCTATAAGAGACCCGTGTCATCTCTGGTGAACGTACGCTGCGATCCGGCTGATGTAAGTTTTCCAACCAATGAGAGCTCTATATCGATGCACAATTAGTCAGGCGAGTACATTCAGGTTTGGTAGCGGGCGTTTGGTTGTTACCACCTTCTTGTAATTCTACCGTTTGGTGCGTGCTGAGAACGTTTATTCGTTGCTTATTGCTATTTTATTTATTTATACTTCATTTCACGCTAGTTCGCTCTCCAGAATTTGGCTCAATTCCGATAATCGCGATCCTTCTTTATTTTTCAATGGACGCTTCTTGCCACGTGACTGTCACGGTCTCCCGATTTTTCTGCTCTTCCGAGTGATTTCTCGCCTTCCTTTTTTGATCGTAGTCTCGTTTCTTTTTGTTTTTTTTCCTAACAACGTGAGAGTAAAACTTTTGAATGTTTGTAGTGTGCGTCAGCGGAATTCCACCTAGGCACCCAAACGAAGCATCGCTGCCTAATCGACAAGCCCTACGGTATCTGGCTACTAATCGACACCCCCGGAATACGACGGTGGATTCTATTCCTGTGTTTTTGCTGCTGAACTCTTCTTGTATTCTTTTATTTTCTTCCGTTATTCCTGCTACCTTATTTTTCTAATTAACCTATTAATCCCTTGAATGTGAAGTTTAATTTGTTTTTGTCGTTCTTCTTTACGATTCTTTAGGCTGATACTGGCAATACCCACGATAAAAAATAAAAAAAAAATTAAAACTTTAAACACTTGCGAATGAGTAATTTTCTAATGCTTTTTTTTTTTTTATATATATTAAGTAATTCGAAATAATACAATTATTTTGCTTGTTCTCTGTAAACGATGTCACTGGTATCAGTACGTTTTAGAATAATGCGCAGTTGCGCGCTAGGTTGCCTGTTTGTTCGTTGTACAATTTCATAATGGCCATTTCAAAACGCTAAACCAGAAACGCCGCCAAAATCGAAATTTTCAATTATGCCTCGCATTCCCTACGCCTCTCCGATCTTTGTATGTTTATTAGATAACGATTAAAAGATTCGAATTTAAAGACTATCTTATTTACTTCTTTCTACTTGTTTTTCGTAACGATATGTTTATGCGGGTGCCATGTTGTCACGATAAAGAATAATTTATGTTATATTATATACATACAACGGGAGGCGAAAAAGCCAGTAAGGTGTTCTGACTGCGCGTTAAGCCAAAAAAAAAAAAACAACTCCAGCTTGCACCTGATGTTTTGTTTTGCTCCCTTTTTTTCTTCGTCGACCTAAGTTTTACTCCAGCAACTTATTTCGCTTAGGAGAAGTTTACAAAAACGCTGCCGCTTTTTGATTTAGGCGGACCGTGCAAAAAATTCGAAGGAATCGCTAATTAAAGTACTTCCGGCAGTTAGAGATTTCGGGTATCCAACGGGGCGCTTCTCGAAACTAAATGGTAGCTTGTGCAAAGCGTTGATATTGCTAACGAGATGAGCGACTAATAACATCGGTAGTCCGCCGACCGGTTTACACAAGAAATCGAAATCATTCCTTTTGGAAACGCGATCGCTAAAAGTTAAATATGCAGTCACGTGTGCATTGAGCAAAACTGTAAAATTACCATTCGCCCATTACCAGTACATGTCACTCGGTTTAAAATGAAATCTACGTAGACGGAGAAGTTTTTCAAGAAAAATTACTTTTGAAATTTTTCAAAATAAATGCGACAATTAAAAATTTCATTTTTTGTCTATCTCTATTCGTATTTATTTAGTCATGCTATTTAGCCAATATTCAATTTCATTCGGAGACCGTGTGAAATGAGTTTTTTCAGCACGTAAAAACGCAACAATTACTGATTTGAAGAGCATAGGTACATGCTGCCAGCTAATTAACCGATGAAAAAATAACGAAAATATTATCAGTAGCGCAAGCGAACGTTCGGTTATTTTTCTATTATGTAAGAGTTTCGAAAAAGTGCGTAACGGAAATATTTGACAGATTAAATAAAATATGCATCAGGTAGCGACGATAATATATATTTTATAGGGCGGTTACAAAAGTTGTTGTTTTCCCCTCTCGGCGTATTATTTTACATTTAGCCTTGTTCGACAGATAGATGTAATCGATGTATTTCGTTCATTTTCAGGCATGACTAACCGTGCAACTCATCAATTGACAGCTAATGAAGAAGACACAAAGATCGGAAACGACAGTATAATCTTAGAAAATGATACTCGAGATTTCGAATACGCTAAAAATGTAACTGCTGAGAAAAAAAGTAAGTACATATTATTATTTCGTACATATTAAAATATACGCCTTGTCGAGAATAGTTAATTAAAAATATTCATCGTAAATAAATACGTTAAGATTGAATATTAAATATTTCGGGAATTAGTAGAAAACAGGGAAAGAAATGTACTAAAATAATAAAGGTAGCATCGAATGTTCCAAATCTGAAGCATACCTGAATTAATTTACTTCCATAGCAAAGAATAGTATTAAAAATGAACTTAAAAATATTTGATATGAAGGTGAAAAAAAATAGAAACATAGACGATCGCATACTCTAAATTTATCTTTATTAACGTGTTGTTTTACTTTCCTTTTTAGAATATTGTTCTCAAATTTTTAATTTAAATTCACCTGAAAGAAATCGCGCTAAAAACAAAATTAGTAATTCCATTCGTATTTATTAAAATATCCATTTAAAAAAAGAGAACAAATTCTCTAAATGTTTCTCTTTAATTATAATTGTTTTCATACGTATATACGAATTTGTAAAAGTATTATTTTTCCTGTTTATAATATTATTTTTAAAATTTTCACAAATTCAGTACTGATTTATTTCACTAGCCAAGAACCCCCCACAAACTTCGGGAATATTTTAAAATCAAATGGCTTCTCATTGGAAACCCCCCCCCCCCCCCCCCCGAACCTTCTCTTAGATACATTGCTGGTTTCGTTAGTTGTTTTTTTTTTGTTTTTTTTTTTGTAATGTTTATACTCGTAGAATAATAACGCAAAATGTTGTGTCTCTATATTATAGACTTCTTCCTATGTTTTCCAGTAGGCGCCAAAACCGATTTTTAATCGCTTTCTCAATAATTCGTAAAGTCTGCATTTTGGTGTGGTTGAAACGAATAAAATTGCTGGCTATAGAAAATTTCCACGGGAAATTTTATTTTCATCGAAAATAGAGAGCTCTTTCACGTTATTTAGCTGTTTATTTCGTTTCAAATTTGCCCCTCGCCGCTCTAAATTTATAATTTTCTATTTTTGACCGGTTGTTATTACGTAAAACAAATTTAAACGAACACAGTTTGTCACGCGACATCGTCGCTCATTAATGGAATACCTGTTCCTAATGTCCGCAATGTATTCTAACATGAGGAATCAGAGCTGACTTCTGGTTTTCTATGTAAACTGTCCGTTACCTACTAATAGGTCTGCTTCGTAAATGGGAGCCAGTTTTTGCTTATTAAAAGGAAGCCGCACAAACTATCCGTATAATAATTTAAAACGTCAATATTACTACTATGAAGAAAGAAAAAGAGAAAAAAAACGAAGAAAAATGCATGTGGTCCGATTTTAGACTGTTTTGAAAGGCTCCAGAACTAACAACTCTGTTAATAATGTTCCGCCATATGAACGTGATTCATTCTACTAATTGGTTCCAACCCCTGAATCAAAAATTTAAATCTTACGAAAACTCTTCACCCTTACTTACACCGCCTTTTGATTGCCTTTGGTTTTTTGTTTTTTAAAACTTGTATTAATGCCTTGCTTGGTAAAAGAAAAAGAAAGAGGTTCAAAATTAACAAATTCGTCGCCATCTTGTATTTGAAATAGCTCCTAGATATCACTACTGAATTATTACACTATTTAAAATTTAACAAGTTAACGTTAAACTAGGAGAAAATTGTGAAAAAACTGAAACTCCATTACGGTGATTAGAAAACATTTACAATAAAAATCAACAAGCTTTTCGGAAGATGTACACTCGCAGTGAAGGTAGATACGTCATGGACGGTGTGAACGATTTAAAAAGAAAAAAAGAATATTTTCAAAGCGTCTGGGAATTGTGCATCAGATGTAAACGGTGGTGCGTAAAAGTACTCGAAACAAACGGATGATACGGCGTGTTTACAGAATTGCAAATCTGCGATTATCACGCGCTGGTCATTAGGTCAAAATACGAGATAGGACACGCTCAAGATTGAATCTGCGAGACTGATTTCACCTGGCACGACCACCACGATAAATTAGCACATCTGTCAGATAAAGATATTTGTTTTTTTTTTGTTGTTTTTTTTAGTCTAATTTAAATGTATAAAATATAATCCGAAAGATTTTCTTATTAACTTTTGACGTACTTCTCTCGAATGATGAGAATTCGCATAGAGAAGAACGCATTTAATTTAGCATATAATTAAAAAATTTTAATCGTATCGTACTGAAACTGATAATAACACACTAATGGCTGCTTTAAATTTAATTTCTAAATTAACACGCGATTCCTATCAATTAAAACTACTTCTTCCCGACCGACAAAAATAAAAGATTTCGTCTGTTACCATTACTATTAAACGTCCTCCGTAAAACCATGGTCCACCAGTTTCGTCGTCTCAGAACATCCCCTGGCATATAGTGAATCTATTTATCTTTCCAGTCGCTTGCATATATTACATATAATATAGGTATATGTATGAACGAGGTGATGAAAATTTAATTATAATCCGCAAAATTTTTGAGTTTAAAGAAATATTCGAAGGAAAATAACGCGGGAAACATTGCAGATATCGGATGCGTATTCATTTTTAAATTACACCACGAATCAAAAAAACAGTATGTGCGGACGATATGTGACGTTTGCCTAAAGAAACTACATGATAATTAAAATTATTCCCTCGATGCTCGAATGAGATGGCACGTGTCCAAGTTTTTTTCCAACGTCAAAAACAGGTTCAAAGCCTGTATAAAACTGATTGTTTTTTTTGTTGCGTCTTTTTTCCCATGCGCCTTTGACACAACCAGATATACATGCATTCTACCCGCTTTCGGCGAAATCATATTACGTGGTAAATATAAAAAATCCTAACGATAATTAAGTGTTAATGGTGTTTTTAGTCAATAAACGAAGATGCTATCGAGCATTTCTATATAATACAACGTATGTTACAGATGCGTCTGTAATTATGTAAATTATATTTCACATGACAGAATTTTATTAAAAATAACATCGGCTGAGCATTTTGTTTAATTATTCTTTCACACGAGTAAAAAAAAAAAGGGTCTTTCTCGATTCGGCGCCGTTATTTTAATATTTAAAAACAGACAGCACGTAACGAAATTATTAAATCGCTTCGCAGTATCGGCCTAGCCGATTTATTAAATAAGGAAAGTATTATGAAATCTGCGAGAAGAAAAATTTTTATTTTGCCTTTACCTGATAAGTTTTTTTATCGATTGATAAAATGGCGAAATCAAATCAAATCTGAAACTTTAATAAACAAACTATTCTACTTTACGTAGTCGTGACGTAAAATTAGACGTTCTTATCCGTGTGTGTTCAATTACTAAGTTATTATACACTGAAGTACAATTATGACGAGTGAAATTTTTGAAATAAAACTGATAATGCGAACATCAAACTGAAAACCTTAGCGGCCCTCTATATATAACGACGACGATAAAAGTAAAACAACTGATAGACTCTCAGGTAAAGCCGAGTCAGCAAACTGAACCGGTCCTAATTCTATTATCGAAACGCATTCGGCTCAACCGATTCCCTCTGAGATGTCTCATATTTTCATATAACGTTGTTGTATATATCGGATACTATTCCGGAATGACATTAATAAAATACAATATAAATCACCAATAAAATAAAATATATATATATAGTTTCTTTTAAAATAAGTTGTTTGTCTCGCGGGGCAAGTGTGACCGTTCGGTGAGTTTAAATGGCTAAGTCAATTTATATATATATATATATATGTATATATATGTATATATATTGTATGTATACGCAGACACAACATAAATACGCATCTCTACACAAATACATGTAGGTAGCTTAATATATTCAAAGCCGAATACATGATCTTCTTTGAAAGGTAAGAGCAAGGAATTATTTCACAATTTTTAGTTCTCATATTTTCTAGTGCTAATGTAGATAGACCAACCTAGAATAGTGCTGTCTTTTCGGTACTCTATAAAGAACTGGATATTGGTTTGAGAATAACATTTTTCGAACTCCGTCGGCGATGAATTTGTAAATGGCGTAAGCTGAAACTGTCGATCACAAACTCACGATATATATTTAGGAGACTACTTCCTTAACTTCCGACTAAGTGAAAATTAATAATTTCTTCGCGACGAACAAAAGTTTTTGAATTTTTTCGTGACAGACAACATTTTAAATTGAGATATATATGTCGGAGGGAAAAAAGAAAGAAAAACGAAAAAAAACCCACGTATCTTTTTGAATTTTCTTTAAAAAAAACGAAAGTATTTATTTTCGAAAGAAATAAAATTTCGCGTGAATGTGGTATAATTTTTTCGACAACTTTATCTTGACCGTTTCTTTTTCAGACACTGTCTTTCTCAGAGCCTATCTCTTTTTTTTTTTTAAATAGAAGTTGTTTTTCCGTTGTGCGATAGATATTCCGGTGTGTAATATATGTGTTTCCGTTTGAGATGTTCATTATTGATTTTCATTGCAGATGAATCGTCAGTGGAAAACTGGTGCGTAATTTGGTACCTGGGAGCGTTCGGCAGTTTAGTCAGCTTCTTCCTGATCATCACGTGTACCGAACTATTCTTCGGAAATCCACTCTACAGGCGAGAAAATATAGAAGCGTACGTGCAACAGTTCCATACGTCAGACCATATAAAACCGTGGAAGCCGCAAACTCCACCTCCGCCCTATCGGTTGTTCGCGCCACCGGGTTACAAGGAGACCATGAAGAAGTACAAGAAGGAGCAAAGTTCGAAGCCGGTTTCGCCGAGTATTTACATAATTCCGGTGCACACGAAAACAAATAGCAGCAGCACGACGGTCGAGAAAAAGAAATGATATTGGCTTTTTGATTCGGGCACCGCTGCTCCAGTTTCCTCTGTTGTCGAACATGGTTCAACATGTTTGGAACGGTTTTCAAATCCGGCCGCGAAGAAGCCGAGGTACACATGCATACATATATTCAACATATCTAACCTGTACGACGTACGAAAGTCCATCTATCTGTACGATCTCCTATTTGTTTGCCAACTACCGTATTATATCTCTGCGCGACTTTCGATGTTATGCTCCGATATGTCGCTTATTACTATTCCGTTATTATAGAGATTCCTTTTTTTATACCTACGTGTATAGCTTGCGCGTTTTGTAAAACGAATGCATTTATACTTTTGTATTATTTTTACTTAAAAATAAATAATTACAAATTTTTTGTATATCGACTTGTCTTCTTATTGAACCGTGTTTCTTATCGCGCACAATAGGAAAACACCCTCATTACGATCTGGCTGTGTTTGAAGTTAAGCAACATGTTGAAGTTGTCATTTGTTCGATATTGTATGACGTAGTCGCGCCGGTCCGGAACATAGCGATGTTCAAAGGGGCCGGTTTTGTTCTTTTGATAAACTTCCGCCGCATTTGGTGTTGATTTTGTCGAAAAAATCGGTATGTTTATTCTCAAACGGCATCGTTTTGAACATTTTAATGTTTACTCGCAAATCTCTTCTCTATTCCTGCTAAGGGTATGGGACTTACTTCACTTTACTTTATCCGCCCATATCTATAATAAATATTTGTTAAACTTTCTCCTTATTTCCTAATTAGTCAAACATTAAAAACATTAAAGTATGATCGTAGTTCGTGGTAGCGCGCAATAGGCTTTTTAAGATGCCGGACTATTATAAATCAGAGATCTCGGATTCGTTCCTAAAGTGTCGCTCTGTCCGACATGAAATTGAATTTCCTCGCTAAAAGACTACGTGCGGAAAGTAGTGACAACCGAAAGGGAGGAATTAACCTCTCAAGGAGATATCTCAATTTCAAAGTACTTGTTTTACTTGGTTTTGTAAGGGGAAAATAGAAGTTTTTTTTTTTTATATCGGCATCAGGCACGCTTATAACTTTTACACACATTGCCACCTGTAATTAGCTTTTTCGACTATTACGCGTCTCTAGATTGATTTAAAATTCATTTGCCCGGTGTAATTACGAAATTGAAAAGATCGATGAAAAACGAACGTTTTATATTTATCGGCAGAAAATTGCTAAGAAATACCGAATTTCACCACAATTATGTAATACGTAAACTAAATATATATATATATATGGCAATAAATAATTTTTACACCAATATAAAATAATTATTTAATTTTTATTAAATACCCGACGCGTTTCGAAGACAAAGCTTCATGATCACGGGAGAATAAATTTTTTCCTATTCATTTTTATTAAAATTAAATTAAACGGCTAAACTAAATTTACAGATTTCTGTCATTAATAGTAAGAACTTCTACTCAATTTTCAGCTTTAAAAAGATTTATTTCCAGCTTAATCTATTTTTAAATAAGAGGTATTTGACGATAATAATTCGTGTCTACTACATATTCTTGAAATGTCCGAAAATTAACTGAAAAAATGCGCATTAAACTTCATATTATCAAGTCCGAAAATCTGCAATTCTGACGCCACCTATTCGGTTGTCGGTTTATTTTTTTTTTAACTTTGATAGTAAACTGACACTACCTCGTCATCTTCAAAATAAAGATTTAAAAATAAGTAATAATCCGATCATAAAATAAAAGTTTAAGAAAAATTACGGTAAACTGCACTCATATTTTAGTCTGAGGGTATTTTTTCGTTCTGTTCTATTTTTATTTTATTCGTATTTTTTTTTTTTTTTTTGTCCGCTTAATAATTTTTTCTTTTTTCTTTTTGGTTTATGTAATTTAAACTGCGGCGTTATATAAGAGCAGTCGCCTATTGCAGCCTTTTTGTGTAAAAATTATTATATAATGTATTATTATTATAAAGCCCTCAGAGATGGCATCCAACGAGACAGTTTTGCACTCGTGGATTTAAAATGATTAGATTATTTATTTACTTTAATATTATTAACTAATTAGGAATTAAATGGGCTTATGAGTTTTTCGAAATGTATATTTTTATTGGGTCTCTTTCGTTTCGGCCGCAATATGTTTCAGCCTCGCTACGTCTTGGCCTTATTCCAAGTAGACCTCTAGTTTAGTGTGTTAGTAAGGTTTTAATATTTTTCTTCTTTAATTAATATCATACTTGAGGCGTAAAATAATCGTTGAATCAAGAAAAACACAATCCGAGAAATTAACAATTAATTTTCTTAGAGAATAAATCAACGGTTTTCAATGTTTTTTTGTTTTTTTTTTTTTAGTTCGTATATCGCTAAAAAATGATTTCCTCTTGTAAATATAATCATTTATGTATTCATTTAGTAGTGGGTTATTTCAATAAAAAATTTATTCGACCTAAAAAATAATTTACTACTGCGAGAAATATTTTGCTTTTCAAAAAATACATGTAACTCAAAAAATGAGAAAAAAAATGAACTTGAGACGATTATAAAAAACTACTAATTTTGAGAAAGCAAAATCGATCTGGATTCTGGATTTTACTGAAAAAATTTGTTCGATAGTCTTAAGAAGTTATTCTCCCGTTTTTATATTTTCAACTTATACACGCAAAATCGAATAAAATTTTTCATTCGAATAAGTTTTAACGGTGATTCTTTATTCTGACCTTCTGAGTCTTTGCCCCCTCGCTCCTATCCTTTCTCATTTCTCTCTTTCAGTTTTTCCTTTGTTAGCATCTTTTGCTTTTACTATTTCGAACTTTTTCTCTATATGACTTCAATCCTTTCTAATTCTTTGCTTTAGGTAAACGTCTATTGTTGGGGAAAAAAAAATTTTTTAATACATACCATTAGGATTTTTATTATTTTCTAAGAAATCATTTTAAGCAAATTACATACATTATCCTTCATTAAATATTTCTTTAAATGCACTATTTTTAGGAACTTCCATTGATTACTTTTCTTAAAGGAGAACGAACCAAAAGTGTCATCGGCGATAAAATATCAACTGGAATGGATGAAATCTCAAACGGATTCTTAAAGAAGTTCAATATTAAATATCCTGATGTAGTAATAGCCAAGTTAATCAATTTATTATTTTATTACAATTATTTCCCCCCGGAAAGGTGGAAAATAATGAGGACGGTTATTCTACCGAAAATCAATAAGGACCCAAAGTCGTCCAGCTCGTAAACAGCAATTTCCTTAATATCAAACTTTAGTAAAATATACGAAAAATGTATACTTAACAAATTACAAGATTTTGTAAAGAAAAATAATATAATTAATAAAAACCAATTTGGTGCATTACAAGGTAGTTCATCAGAATTAGCAATATGTAATATTATTCAAACAATAAAGAGTTTTAAAAATAAATCGTTAAAATGCTGTCTACTCACGCTAGATATAACGAAGGCTTTTGATAGCCTTGACCTATAATAAATAAACTGCATGAGTTACTAAAGAAATTAGGATTAGATAATGACTTGTTAAGTATTATAAATCGGCACTTCGATAATAGACATACAATCATACAGATAAACAATTCTTACAGTAAAAAAAAATAAATTGCTATTTGTAAAATATACAAAGTTTACACTAAAATTAAAACATGGCTCGCAGAATTTAATCTTGAAATAAACGAAAATAAATCAAACTATATTCTCTTTAACAGTAAAATTAATAAAAAACCACTTAACCTAATGAAATTCGGATTAAATATCAAATATGCAACGCAAATTAAATACTTAGGTGTTATTGTAGACAATAATTTAAAATTTCATAATCATTTTAATTATGTAAGAAATAAAATTAACAAATTCATGCCGATTTTCAACAAACTTTTCAACAACAGTAATCGAATAAATTATAGAAAGCGAATGATATTGTATAAATGTATAATAGTACCAAATATTATTTACGGCAGTATTATTTATTTTGATATGCTAGCGACTAACAGATTTCTAAGTAATAATTAATGGTTTTCAAAGAGAGGTTGCCATTAAATTGATTAAAGCGTACAGAACTACTATATGGCTGCAATAGTTATCGCAGGCATGTTACCTATCGAATACGAACTGCAAAAACATCGATAAATGTGTTATTAATTAAAAACGAAGTTGGGATAAATCATAGTTTTAGTAACGTTTAGATATAGCTTTCTTTACTGCAATTATGAAAATAAACTGCTAAAAGAAAAACAATTTTAAAAAATTTCAAATAAATACTATATTAATAAATATCAAGAGATATGGAATAACTATAACGGACTTGGTAAACACTTCTTTCCCAATATCATAGGTAGAATGAATAATAAGGACTTTGTATCTAATTTTTTCAACGTGCGGTTCATATCCGAAAATAGTAATTTTGGAATATATTTATACAAGTTCAAAATTATAGATAATGAAAACTGTAAAAGATGTAATTTCATAGATAATGTAGGGCATATGGTTGCAATCACGCTAATAAGATGTTTAATAATTTATACGTAACGCATTTAGGTAGAAACCTTTTTAAAGAATTTAATAAATTCGCTGTTGAAGAAATGACACGCCGTAAGCAAAATTCGATAAATTAGTATTAAGTATTTTTAATAAGAACTAATTAGCACATGATTGTAAAATGGAATCACAGGCAACCAAAAACTTAATTGGATGGGGCCTGTTGTGAGCATTATTATTGTAATAAGAAAAATTGTAATATTATTAAAAATAAACTGCCTCACCGAAAGTTTTGGGAATGAGGGGAAAAAAAAGGTATCATCGGCAGGAATATGTAAGAAATTAGTTCGCTGTTAATTTTTTAAAATATCTATTAGATAAAAATGCTTTTTTGTGGAAACGAATTTTACTAAAAAGTGAATTTGATGAACTATTTTTTAAATTACATTCCCCGGCAAAAACCTAGTTAAGAGGTCTCCCCAGTGTGACTGCCTAAAAATTAAATGATTTTCAGGATTTTTTTTTTTAAAGAAGAATTGTACAAAATATTTCCAAACTTTGGTTATAATATATACATATATGATTCACGTAATTGCAACTTTTTTTTTCTATAAAAATATTGAAACACAAGCGACTTGTGTAATTTTTTCCAGACCTTCTAAAAAAAAAGTTGTTTCACTGCTGCAGTGATTGCCGCCCTCAGAGTGTCTGGAAAGAAAAAAAAAAATTCCTTCAACTTGAAGACATTTGCTGTACAATGACGTAGAATTATGAAAAAATATTAAAATTTGACAAAATGGCGGAGTTTTTAAAAAAAAAGTATGAAATTCCAACTAAAAAAATGACGTTCTTTTGTATAGCAAATTGACAATTTTTATCCAAACGTAAAAATTTTACGTCATTGTATGACAAAAAAGGTGCTGAACACGTTAAAAAAGTCCCAAGTCGATCCGTTAATTTTTGTTTTAGTTGGAATTGCAGCAAATTTGAAAAATGATGTTTTGAGAAAAACGCGTTTAAAGTTTCAACCCCTAATTTCGTCGTCACAAAATAAAATTTATGATACTTACAGTTAATCCGCTATTCCAGGCCCATACAATGGAGCTTCGTCTTTTTCAAAAAGCATTTGTTGGACAGCTACCCACTTTTGAAGCCGCCTGATGTCGTATATTTGCTACATGAATCCTATTGGCATCTCTCTCGTCGACATAATTTTTTGCAACGGGCCCAATGATGACTTCCATTATTTAAAATATTTTTAAAATAGATTGAAAACCATCGTTGAAAATTCCAACAGCAAAAAAATTAACAATTTCAATGGTTTTTGCTTCGGAGCAAAGTGCCAAAGTAAACCATTATAGCCTTCATTATTATTTTGGGTATTACTCCCCTTGCATCTTTCTAGTAATTCCTGCTTATTCAAGTCAGTATATATCGGCTTCAAGGCTTCTGCAACCTGTGGGTCGAAAGGGAGATAGTCGTGCTTGAATTCAGTGATGTTTAATCCTTGAGCTTGCGTACGACGATATGCACATCAACTGTTCTCACCTGTTGGGCAGTTTACGTGATTCGGATTCTTATCAGTTGAAGTTAAGTGATAAAATGTTGCCCAAACTTCTTTGTACATTTTGTCAACCTATTGCTAAGCCATAGTATTTTTAAGTTTATAGATCATTTTGTCCGATAATTTCATTGCATTTTTACTTTTGTCTTTAGGCACGTTTCTGACATGTGCAGCTGTTCTTCGAAAGGCTGCAACTCAAAAATGTATGACATTCGACTTTGAAATTTTAATGTTATTCCAGGGAGTATAAACTTTCCAAATGTGTAAAAAAAAAAAACGTTTTTCTGAAAGTGGCACACTAGGGAGACCCCTTAAAGAAATCGAAGTGTGTAAATTAATCGTTGCATTTTATGTATTTTTTTTTTTTTTTACCAATTAACACAAATAATTTCTTATCACAGCCGCAAAAATCGTAAATTAGTTGTACTTTTTAGCTTGTGGTCTGAAAGAAAAATATAAATGCGCCTGGTTGCTTGCTAAGCGTGAAATTAAAAAAAATGGCTGAAATGATAATTATTATAATGTATAAAATATTACGTTCGATTCTAAAATCTATAGATTCTCCGTTAAAATACGTTCCTTACCTAATTGGTTAATCGACAAATAAAATTTTGACAGAAATTATTATATAATTGGCCTATTTTATAGGATAAAATTTTCAAATTCCAAAGTAAACATTTGTATGAAATTTATTAACACTTGCGGAACGGTTTTTGTAAAAAATTTGATTTCGTCGAGAATAGGATTTTCCACGCAGAGTGTAAATGTTTACGTTACAACAAAAAGTCGTAACTTGACGGTGGTTAGCAAATAAGTTTCTTCTATCTACCTATCATATCATTTAAAGCGAATGACGTATTTTAACACGTGATACGATTTTTTTTTTAATAAATTAGCCGTAGATCAATTCAAATAAACGAAATTTACGAATTCCGGTATTTCATTTTGAAAAAACTTAATTTAATTTCTTTTTTATATTGTTGTTAATTAAAAAATAAAAGACGATAAAGTGCGATATGATAGAAATGGTGTTTTCCATTGAACTAATTCATTTTTAATCACTTTACTTCCTTATCCGATTTACCGAATTAGATTAACGTCTTCAACCGTGTCGACACAATTAAAGGTTCTAGTTAAAACGACGGAGCATATGAATTAAAAGTCGTAACTAATCTCGACTAGTTTTTGGTTTTTTAATCTGGAACGCCATTAATAATTTTTACATATCTTTTATATTTTATAAAAATGTTTTACTTTTTCATTTTATCAAACGGACTATTACGTAATAGTTCCAAAATGAAACTAATGCTAATTGTATCGTTATTTTACTTTTTCTCTGCTTCTTGAAGTACAACCAAAATACATTGCCATCTGAAGATTGATTATTATTGAAGTCAAATTTTTTATTTAAACAGTTGAATGATGTTTCTTTATGTCCATCAAAAACAAGAGTAAAAACTTTTACAAATTCCACCTTTTTCCTTACAATTTCGGTTACATGTTCTATTATAACATAAGTGACGTCTTTTCGAAAAATTTAAAAACAAAAGCTATTTCCAATGAACTACCTACGAACACAGCATATCTTTATGAATGGATTACGTTTAACAGTAAAACTATGTTTGTTTTATTTTGTTGATACTATATTAGGTCTATATTATAGACAAGTAACAGAAACAGTTATATTTGTCAACATCCTTTGCTGGTGTTTTCTTTAGTAAAAATTATGTAATGATGGCATATGTGTTTTACATTGATTCATTGTATATTTCATTATTGTGTTCTGCCAGAAAAATTAACCATTTTCTTAGGAATTTAAAAGTGGATAGCGGGTGATGAACTCAGGAATCTGTTTCTGGGGTGGAGCAATTTATGTTCTGGGGGGGGGGGGGCAGAGATTTTTTTTTTAGATTTTTACTGAGAAAATGTTTACGGATATTCCTGAATAAAACCAAATATAGTGGAAACCATTTAACACGAAACTGAAGGGACCGAAATATTTCTTCGTGTTAAAAGGATTTCGTGTTAACCGAAACATGCAAAAAAAAAAAAAAACGAAAAAAAAAAATTAAAAACTCACCAATATTTTCAATGTCGGTAAAATGTATCAATTCGATTTTCCGCTAACATTAGCACTTGTAGGTAGTACGTATATACACTTCAAATAATTACATTATAAAAAAAAACATAAAAAATTATTGTTTTTTGGGAAACTTGTCGACCGAAATTAAGTAGTATTGCATTCCCAGGGGGTAAATAATAGTAACCATTGTTAGTTTTATTTATCTGTTAAGGGATGCGACTGGAAAAGCAGGTATACTTGTCCTTCTGAGAAGCAAAATCTTTTCGTGTTAAGCGATTTTTGTTTCGTGATAAAAGAAAAAAAATGTATGTAATTATATGGCATTTTGTCGGGACCGTAGTGTTGTTTCGCATTAAGCGATTTTTCAGGTTAACCGGTTTCGTGTTAAACAATTTCCACTGTATGTAAAACATGATTTATTACGTAATTTAAAATAATGAAAAAGCAAGTGTGAACGATAAATTTCAAGTAAAATGACCAATTATTTGAACAACAATGAAGTTTTCTCAATTGGTTTTAAAACGATTAATTCGAATTGTAGCATTAAAGAACATCATATTGTAAAAACATTCTAATGGACAAAAAATAACGACTGCAGCGAATATATTCTAGAAACGGTGACGCATGCTAGAAATCGGATCATATGAGTTACACGCTATCTCTCGTTCCAACAGTTACGACAACGACGACTACGTTCGCTTTCGAAAAATATTCCATTCGCGGTACATATATTTTTAGCTTGCTAATAATTCTTTTTCCGCCGAAATATATTGATAATTGTTTTACAATAAAACTGCAGAGAGTCAATTCCAGGGCCGTATTTGGAGGGCCCACCCCCCAAATGTCTGGTTTGAATTAAATGGACCGAAATTCAGAATAAATTTATTTCTTTTCAATTTTTAACAAAAAAAAAGAAAATTAAAATTTTTACGAATTCTATGGAAACGACTATTTTTTATTTTTTTTTATTATAGTGTTTAAATATTGCATATACAATAATTGACTACAAGGCTTTAGTGTACCATTTATAAATAAATATATTTTATGATAATACACACACACACGTGTATATATATATATATATGTGTGTGTGTGTGTGTGTGTAATTATAAAAATATTTTCGCCCCTTCCCCGAAATTTTGGTCTAGATACGGCCCCGGTTAATTCTAAAAAAAAATACGATTTTTCGATTCTTTTTTCATCCTTATGGACTCACATATTGTAAAATGTTCAACATCCCATTCATCAGCTCTTTTCGATCAATTCAACGAGTTCAAGTAAACTGGTCATAGGATAAAAACCAGGCCAAAAAAAATTTTAAATATATTGAAATAAAAACTGATTCTCGTTTCCGTTGAAAATGGTTTTGTTCGTAATAAATGGACAAATGGATAATTAGGTTTAACAAATTGAAAAGGTGCTTCTTTTTAGAAATTCAGATAAACGATGTTACAATATACCTAAGGGAAATTGAAGATAATAAAAGCAAACATGAAGACGCTTAACCGATAAACAATTCTGAAGAAATATTTAATCATTTGTTGGACTACCCTTCGCGTTAAAAATTAGCGTATAATACAGGGAAAACAATTTTCTAAGTAAAACAAAAAAGAACGGTTCTTCTAAATAAACTGTAGATAAAGAGCTGACTACATTAATACTAACGTAACATAATCTCGATTTACATTATTTTATTTAAAGTATGGCTGTCATTTATTTAATATAGTTTTAAATGCATTTTAAAATGTGCATGTTTTTAAATACACTTGCTACGTATAACAAATTGGGAGTAAAAAATTTTTTCACAATAAGAAACAAAAAAAAACGTTTCTTAAGGTACAAAATTAAAATTTTTAATAACATAACTAGATTAAAATATTTCCATGAAATTTTTTTTCGCATATATGTATATATTAATGCTGTTTTATTTCCTAGGAATACTGAGCGGCGATCAATATTTACTCGTTTTCTAAAGTAATGGCATATAAAATGGTTAGTAAACAAATTTATACTTTCAGGAAGGTCAAATAGTTGTTTAAAAGTCAGAAAATTTTTATTAATCTATTTTGTTAATTTTATTAAATTTTATTACTAAACGAGTTGTTTTACTGATATTTTCACATAATTTAAAAGTGAATTCAGGTTTATGTAAGTTATATTTTACACCAACAAGAATAACAGTTTCCAAGTGATTAAATTGTGTTACGTTTCGTGCAGGAATTAAATATCTAGTTCTTAAATATTTATTTTTCAGGTAGCTGTATACTAAAAAAAAAATGTAAAAAATATAAAATAATAATTTTTATCACATATACAACAAAATAGTTGAACGTGACATATCAAGCACCAAGGATTCTATATGAAATATTAAATTAATAACAAATATTTTTCGTAAAGTGTTTTAAAATAATGTTCTCTACGGTTACGAACGGTTCCCGTTAAACATGAAAACGGGAGAATAATTTCTTAAAACTGATAAACCAATTTTTTAAGTAGAATCCAGAATCCAGATTGATTTTACTTGTTCCAAATTAGCAGTTTTTCGTAATTGTTAAAGTTAATTTATTTTTCATTTTTTGAGGCACATGATTTTTTTTAACCTTTCTAGTAGTGACCCGACGATTCATTGGTTGTTGGCTGGTGCATGCGGTGGAAGAGGGAACGCCCCTTTCCTTCAGTCTCGCTCTAGCCATCAGAGAAGCCACTTATCTGAGGTAAGTGAACTTCATTCTATTCCCCTTGGTTGAAAATAATGCCTCGCATAACGGGTCGGATCCGACCCCGCATGGTCTTTTCGTTATAGTTTTCGTTGTGCGCAAGGGTCGGATCTAATCATTCAAGTTAAGCTTTTTCTTTGTCTACTAGTTTGAAAATGTTGCGAATGTGGATGAGATAAGCTTTGTGACCTAGTTTTGAGAGTTTTATCTGTCCATTATTATTTCAGAAAGTTTAAAATTCCTTTATTTTTGGTAGGTACCTGTTACATGAAAAATATATGTAGATACCGATTAAATGCCAACGACAAATGTGTGGGCAACACAAAAAAATATTATGTCCCCAATGTGCTTCTCAGAAAGAAAAGACTGTATAGATAAGCAGAAATATTTCAAATGGTTCGTTATTAGTTTTTCATATTGGTTAACAAATTATGCAAATTTGCGTTCTATTTTCGTATTTTTGACATTAGTCGACTTTGAATTCCTACATTTCACATTATATGTGATATTAACTCTAGTAAAGTGATTTTTTTACCTTCACTACGTAATTTGTACTTTTCATGGGATCATGGGCGTCGCCAGGGGGACGGGGCGTTGTCCTCCCTGTAGCCTCGAAACTTTAATATTCATAGGTACGTAATCATGGACAATTTGGAAGACTTTTATAATAAAGTAGTAGAACAATTTGCCAGAAATCCACGAAAATGATGTTTTAATTAAGATTTTATTCTTGTTTAATAAAATATTAAGCCTTTACAAATTATACATTTTATTTTTCCTATAACTCATATCATCTTTCTATCATCTTGCCCCCCTGACTCATTGGCTGGCGACGCCCTTTGCATGGGATATAAAAGTCTGAATTCGAAGTATTTGGGAGGAAATAAATGAAAAGAATTCTATTTTGCTGTATTTTGATAATAAATAATTTTGTGGTATTAATAAAGAAGTTTATGTGCAACTGAAAAAGGTCGGGTCGGATATGACTCCACCTGGTCTTGTGGGCCCCTGATCTCCACCTAAAACTAGAAGGGTTAAAGCAAAAAATCTATCATAGTAGTAAATTATTGCCTGTATTGAATCATTTTTTTGTAAAATTTTTTATTCAAATAACCCACTACAGGAATATATAATCAGCATTTCAAGTCTTTATAAGAGGAAATCACTTTTTAAGCGATATACGAACTTAAAAAAAAAAAAGAAACATTGAAAACCGTAAGGGCCGAATTTAGGGTCTGTAGACCTCTAGGCTGAACCTGTGGTGCAGGCCCTATCGGTTGGTATGAAATACCCCTTAGTAAAATGGCGGGCCCGGAGACCCTCCTGCGAAAATATTTTGAAAATTTATCTGCAAAAATCGTATTTTAGAGCAATTTTATAACTAAAAACCTAAAAAAAATCATTTAAAGTTGATTGTAGAAAATTTTACTACACGGTATCTAGAATTTAATGAATTGATGAGATAAAAATGAAAAGAATTGAAAATCATTAAGGTATTCAACGCGATTTATTAACATTACTATGACCGATTATATTAGAAAAAGAACATAAAGTTAGGATTAATGTCGATATCTTTCTGTCTATGTTGCCAAATATGCAAAAAAAGTATTTCAATTTTAAAAATAACATATTGTAATTTGAAGTAAACATGTCAGGCAAATGCAAAATGTATAAAAATGAAATGCAACAATTAGCAAATGTTACTTATATTTAATTCAAATATAGTACTTTCCTAAACAATCAGATTTAAAAGGAAAGTGAAATGTTAAATTATTTGAAATAAAATGTATAGAAATGCATTGATAAAAAATTTAGTACAGTAGACTTATACGTTATTTCAAACCTCATTAACCAAAATTTTTTTAAAACAGCTATGTGTACATTTACTACTAAATACTACATGTAACTTGGAAATAGCTCAGTGACTAATTAGTTTGCGCCTACACTTCAAACTAACAAAGCTACTTATAAGATCTTCATAACTTAGTTGTCTTAAAATATCACTTTCAATGCTGAGCAAAGCCAAAACGTTGAGCCTGTCTTCTAACATGGAGGTTCGAAGCCTATTTTTGATCAACTTCAATTTTGAAAATGTTCTTTCTCCACTGCTATTTGTCACCATACGTGACAAGTATATTCTTAGAGCGACGTCGATATTAGGAAAACAATCTTTGACGTTATTTTCTAGGAGGAGTTCATACATACATCTCCCCTGACTAATTTCTTTTTCATTTTTCTCATCATCTTCTTGAAACTTCTGTTAAAAAGCCTTGAACTGAATCAGTTAATTTCCCGACTGATCGTCTAAGTCATTGTTATATGTTTCTAATAAGTTTTGAGCTGCTGCAATTACCTCTTCATCGGTAAGCGTATCCAACTTTATCAACTAGTTTGTATGCCTCTCAAACCTCTGCCGCAATGAAGATTCAAATTGATCTATTACAGGAAGGAAATTGTAGGTTCGAAGTTTTTCTGATAGGGTGAGCTCAACTTCTGGGGCTTGAATACAGTCAAGAGGTGTTTCTTTTGCGCTTGCGCTCTCATACGCAGTGCAATCAGCTAACTCAAAAGCTTTGACCTCATATTCTTTAAAGCTATCCCGTTTTGTTCCTACAAAAATTTTTAGCGATGTCAGTGCTGAGACGGCTGTGTTCACATCCAATCTAGGATTCTGCAGAGTTTCGCTAGTTTTGTTTACTTGTCACAAAATATCATCCCAAAATACTGTATAGAGTCTCGTTTCCATTATTGACATTTTGTTATGCAAAATTAGAGCAGTAACACGTGATTTTCCTGAATCTTCTTTGTCCTCTGAAATTTCAAAAGGTGCATTTTTTATTTCCTTATAGTCTCGCAAGAGGGCTTAAGCAGCATCTGCTCGGCATAACCAGCGTGTTGTTGTTGTCCTTTCTGGTACGAGAATGCGTTTGTCAGTTTCTGCTTTTTTCAAGCAATCGGTTAGAACTTTATATCTATTAGTTGAGGCTGTAAAATATACATAAAATTCTTCCAAAAAGTCAAAAAATCTTACAGCACTAAGACAGCACTCGGCAGCAGCCTGCACTACAAGATTGAGTGAGTGCCCAGCACTAGGTACCCATAGTGCTAAATTATTTTCTTCCAATACCAACGCTTGAAGGTCATTTTGTATTTCCCGCTCATTACAGAAGCGTTATCATAAGACTGACCACAACAATTTTTAATGTCTATGTCATTCTCTTTCGAAAACTTGTTCAAACCTTGAAACATATCTTTAGCTTTGTGCCCCTGGTTTGGCATGAATGTTACAAATCTTTCAACAGGAATGTGTTCCTCTAAATATCTGAATATAACAGTAAGCCGATCAACGTGGTGACCTTCATCTAGTGTTGAGTCTACTGATATTAAATAATACTTTGACTTCTTGATTCGAGAGATAACTTCACTGAAAACTCGTTTGACAATTAGTTGCACAACTTCGTCGCAAATTATCGATGATAGGTAGTTGGTGTGACCACTTCCACGGTTTCCATGGTTCCTTATGTGATTGCTAAAAAAGTCGCCATATTGTGCTATAAGCTCCAGTAGTCCTAGATAGTTACCGTAACTTGGTGACCCAAGTGTCTGATTTTCCTCTCTGAATGACTTCTTTCGCTGATAAAAACTATCACACTTATCAATCTCCTGAGAACTTCTTGCCAGTATTTTGCTGCACCTTCTGCTTGCCGTGTCTGTTCTTCAACAGAACACCCCACTTCTTTAGAGCGTCCTGAAAAATCAATTTTTAGAATTCCCTATAAACAGCGTATGTTATCATTACCTAATTCTTCCGTGACTCGACGAATACTGTCTTTTAACTCGGATGATTTTACCATCTTTCATTTCGAGCTACGTTCCCTCCGCCATAAACGATGTTCCAATCGGTTTATCTGCTGACTAATCATCGCGCGCATCCCCCTCAAAGGCGAAATCGATTAGCATCCAACAACCTCCAGCCAGTGTAACTGGTTCACATTTAGCCACACCGCCACTCTTTCAACACGCTCTGTTTATTAAATATTTTTTTATCTTTTATTTATTTATTTTATTTTATTTCATTTTTTATATGTACTATGTAATATATTATAAAATTTTACACGGTTTTTATACAATCATGTTTTTGATAAAACCAAATAAAATTAATTTTAAAAAAGAAAAAAAAAAAAAGAAGCATTTTAAGGATGAACTTTTGATTATTAGATAAGGGCAGCTTTAAAAAAGTTTTGTACGAGCAAGGAGACGTGTGTTTGGAAGCGTCGAGTTGGATATTGACTACTACGGCGTTTTAATATTATAATATTTGAAATGAAACACGCCGTTCTGGAGATTTTTATTTAAAATAAACCAATAGAAAACACCGGCTAGTTTCGTTAATACAAATTCGCATCCGTGAAGTAGTAGAGCGTTTTATACATCTATTTATTCAGATTAATGGCAGAAGATGTATTTTTTTCTTCAACTCACTGCAACGGAGAAATCATATAACCTTCGAACATGATCACTTGAATAAGTATCTTTATCTTTAGATTGCAGGAACTTCATATTTCGCAACATACATTTAAATAATTAGCGGACACTGATCAAGCAACGCACACTTACATTTCAAAAATGTTACGGATTTACAAAAATCATTTAAAATTCAAATTAGTTTAAAAACAATCACTTCGTCCATTTTAAGTCGTATCTTACGAATTTCGAATTTTTCTTTTTGTCCAGAATGAGATGCTTTAAAGATCCGCGGCCCATTTTCAAAAATTAGCAAAAAACTGATGACATCACTTACTTTAAGCGACGTTCTTATACTTTATCACGCTCGCCCGATTGACCACACAGACTAGAAATCTCCCCCCACCAAACTGCTATCAATGTTATAGCAATTTAAACAAAAAATTCTTCACTCGAAAACGTGGTACGGTAATAGAGATATTATAATAAGGATTCAGATGCCCGGTGAAATTTTTCCCGGCAATATTTTACGGAATAAACGGAAGAAAAGTGATTTGTACTAGAATAGAAACTTATATTACGAGAAGAAATATTTAAACTTCGGTGTCTTGCATAATAGGGCAGCCTGGATCGGTAATGTTTGTCTTTTTTTTTTTTTTTTTTATTATGCAACTTTAACACAACAATGAGGTTATCAAGCCGCGCTTATGTTGTTAATTATAAAGTATAATATAAATTACATTTTTTGAGGAAGAGGAAGAGGTAATTTATATATGAACTATTATTACGTAGTAAATGGGATAGGTTTGGGGACAGATTAAATTTTTGGCGGGATTCGGATAAATTATTGCAATTTGTTAGGATATGTCGAAGAGTAAGCTGAGGAGTGTTACAAAAGGGACAGGATGGAGGTGGTGTGTTATTGAAAAGGTATGAATGGGTTACATTGGTATGACCGAGTCTTAATCTAGTTAAAATTATTTCTTCTTTTCGCGATTTTCGATCGGATGACTCCCACTCTTCGATCTTTTCTTTTATGCTTCTGAGATGATTTGTAGATGAGGTCGAACTCCATTCTGCATTCCACAAATTTATAATTTTCTCTTTATATGTTTTCTTTAGATCATCTGTGGTTATTATGGTTTCGGTATTAGTATTCAGGGACAGCGAATTCGATATGATAAAAAATCAAAGCGAGAATGCATCGAAGCATACATAAATTCTTTTAAAGTCATCCCCCGTTTCAATAATAGTAAACTGTCAGATTACCTAACAAAACGAGGTATTTTTTGGAATTATCGTCCTAATAAACACTTCGTCTTTTTATCGTCGAAAACCATTTGAAGAATCATAAGCATCATGCCATCTGCACCACCAATACAGCTGAGCCCGACCGAATGTTAATTCTGGCTACAGTTTTGATTACGTTGACACTGCGTTAAATATCTCGTTCTACTGCTGACGTTAAACATCGGCGAACAAGCTAATAAGTAATCGTACAGACGGTTTCTTAGAAAACTTAATTATCTGTAATCACCGATTTTGTTAATCAGCAATTACTAATAAAACAATATTTTAGGGAAAAAATGAAATTCTTCGCATAGTTCTTAATTGCATTTTAAGCGCGTAAAATTAGGTAAATATAATTTATCTGAAATAAACAGTTCATTGCGAACCTTTTAAGCGATTGAGGCGTTTTGTTTCGCAAGCTTAATGTGTTGTTTCTTGCTGCGCTAACTAACTTTGTGAAACTGATGATCCAAGCTACGTGGTGTAACCGTCTTGTGTATTGAACTTTAGCCATTTTTCTGCTTCTGTAGCGTCCTTAACAACAAGCCCTTTGCGCCAATGTGAACCTCCTTAACCGACTCTGTTTGTAAACATAATCGTCTGATTAGTTCTGACATGATATTCAATGCTAATTTACCTTCTCAACTTCAGTCAGACTTGAATGGTTTTGCACTAAACCACCTTTGACAGTAGGACGGAATTTTTTTACAGATAGATGTGTTTATACGCCTTCCTTATAGTTGTTTCTTTTTTTCTATCTTTTTAATCAGACGCTGTTTTCTTAAATTGTTCATACCTTTCGTTTTCGTGTGGTGTTTCCATTTCCTCGTTTATTCCTCCCTCCCTGATCACCAGCGGCCGGCCACCCATTACGGTGCATCTCGTTGTGATGCCGGTCATTAATGTTTCCAGTGTTCACCCCTTTGCACTGAATGCCTGTTCTCATTTATTGGAACTTTTCGGTGCTCGATCTACTCTACATCGAATTGCACGAATTACCGAAAATGTAACATACACGTAATTTTAATACCGGTCTAGTTGCTTTCGATGTTGCAAAAATGTTTGATACATCTTAGAATGATAATTTCGGTACACGACAACTTTGTTTAATCAAAATTACCTAGTAGTATGTTATAATAGTGAATACGAATTCTTCCCGTAAAGCTGCCAACCGCGAGGCAGCATTAAAGGTTCATCATTTTTATGTACAATTTACTTTTGTAGCTTGCCTAAATTAAATAATATTGAAATTTCCGTTTGTGTCGATGATACCGCACTATAACGGAAGAAAGGCAACAGAGAATGATTGAACGGTAAGTGAATAATGGAGGTGAACCAGTAGAACAACGGAAAATCATAGAACGAGCGATAAGGTGGAAGACTAGGTTGGACGGGTAAACAGAAGAAGAGTGCTGGAAAATCCGGCCAAAGGCTCAGGTTTTATTAATTTCGTCTCACTGTCCGAAACCTATTTTAATCATAGGGAAATTCGAAAGAAAACAAAACAAAGATCTGCCCTTAGTGGTTTAATTTGTAATTTAACATTTTCCCGTCAAGCGCGGGCTACATCGAATACTCTTTTAAACGAAGCTAATGATTAATTGTTATATTTTTTACAACAAAATAACCAGACCGATATAAATACGATATATATTTTCGATATCCGACAATGTACCAAAAAAACATCTAAAATTAAAACATACTGGAATTTATAAATCTTGTGCAGAGTGTATTTTTGTTGTTTTTTTTCGCCCCGACTTTCATCATTTAGCTAGTTTTTTTTTCTTCTATTTAATAATTTACAAAATACATATTAATTAGATTTATTTTATGTCTTCTTTACGATTTTCCCCTTTTTATTATATATATATATATATATATATATATATATATATATATATATATGTATCAGCATTGCCAGACGTCCCGATTTTTAAATCAAAATTAAATGTCCCGCTTTTCGGGGATAACTCGACCGAGACATCGATGTAGAAGCTATCATCTTAAAAATATATGGCCATTTCTCAAATTCAGCTAAACGTCGTGCGGAATTGATGAAGATATTTGAAACTACGGAAATGGAGTGGGTCGAATTATTACGTCACGTAAATACAAGATTTCTGTCGCTATGTCCTGCTGCTGAGAGAGTAATCAAGGTGTGGCCTGCTTTGAAAAGTTACTTTGATAAGCAAGAATCATGTGCGAAAGCCATTGAAAAGATTTTTTACTCTAAAGCAGAGGAAATAAAAACTCGAGCCTACTTGCATTTTGTTTATAATGTGATGAGTGCTTTCGGTACATTAATGAAAGAGTCTCGGGGAAATGATATTGCCATAACAGAAATGCGTGAGTTATTATGCCTCTTCCGCTCAAGGTTGACTCAAAGGCTAAAGGATGGGGTTTTCGGCTACCTGACGAAACAGATTTTAAATAAATTGGTTGAATCTGAACGGACTAAAGCCATCGAAGTCTTCAACAATTTTTACACAAATTGCCAACAATATATAGACAAACGTTATAATTTTTCAGATGAAAATATTTTTTCTAGACTTAAATTCATAAACCTGGAAAGTGAAGTTAGTTTCGACATGATTGAAAATGCTGTATCTTTAATAAAATTGACAGGCGATATTTCGGTAGATTAAGTTATATGAAGAATTTAACTTGTTGAAATCATCCTTGGACGTATTAGTGGGAAATTGTAAAGACACCACTGCCACCGCTGCACAGAAATGGCACCAGCTCTTTCAATAGTTTCCAAGAAAAGTACCAGGAATATGTTTAAACTAGTGTCTTTCATATTAAGTCACATAATGTTCGAATGTTCATCACTCTCATCTGAACAATCTTCCTTTTACTCCTCTCTCTTATCAAACAATGTTCCTACTCCCTATTGTGCTGCATTTATTCTTTCCTTTCCTTCTCCTTCTGTCATCCAGGCGCTTGATACATTCTTCTTAAATGTTTCACGCCGCATAAAAATCTGATTTTTTCTCTATTCCTATTTCTTGGGCTAATGTCCTCGCTGACAAACCCATAGTAAATATTAAAAAAAAAAAAATATTAAGTATCCCAACAATAAACTACTTTCCTGAACGCGTTTTTTCCCAGATGAATTTAAAATGGCCGGATGCCAGAAATAAATTTTCCGTAAATTTAATGAAAGCAGAATTACTCATCCAGTTCAATCTAGGGCTATCCTGTGCAAAGATCTTCATTTTTATTAAAGAAAAAAAAGAAACTTTAAAACAAGTTAAATCTTCACAGAAATATCATGAATAAGTAATTCTTATAAATAAATTATTCTCTTATTGCAAGCTACAATTTGTAACGCTCACTCCTCAGACTATTGTTTGAAACACCACATTTTTCTAAAAACTTTTTTGATTTGATTTTTGTTTTTTTATTTATTTTTTATTCAGAAGACGAAGAAGACTCAACTACCTAACGATAAGGTAAACCGGATTTAAAATATCATATTTTTATTAAAATACATTTTCTATGGCTATTTTTGCTATCTATTGTCACGTAATCACGAAAACGTAATTTAAAACTCAAATAAAAAGATAAATATTTATAAAAACTACTGATTATATACGTTTTTTTTTACTATGTCCCGCTTTCGACGAAAGAATCCCGCTTTTTTTGCTCAAGAAGTTTCAAAATCCCGACTTGACAAAAAAAAATCTGGCAACGCTGATATGTATATTTTTTTTAATTTTTTAAATTTTTTTTCTGTAATTTTTAGTAAATTCTTATGCTAATAAGGCTCTACCTTTGTCGTTAGATTTTCTACAGTCACCCACAATATACTCACTGAAAAAGTATGCCATTCTGTTTGTCTCTACGGTACCACCAAATAATATAATTTATTGTATCTTCCTCTTTAAATATTAGTTCTGGCTAGCGAGCCGTGTGATCTGTTGTATCCGGTATCGAATTATCGTTATCGTATATAATCTCTCTCGAGATTGCTAACTCCCCTAAATTCGGGTTATCTAAATGTATTAACGCACTGAAACAGCTTTTTATCTTATCCACACCTCTATTTTTGATAGAAACCTGTTTGAAAAACAATCCATGCTAGACTCTCACACGGACCACACTGATTATCATCAAAGAGACAACTAACAAAATAAGCAGATATGAACGGTACACTATAAGTAATGCAGCTCCAAACTGAACCAAACAAAAAAACATCGATAAAAAATCCGACTAGTCTACTACGCGGTTAAATTGTGCGAAGAACAGTGAGAGAAGCTTCCTAACCTGCATATTAGAACTCTTTCTTCTTCTTATTAATCGTTATGGCTGGCAGCTGGACCCTACATCACTATCAGTCAGCCGTGTCGGACCCTGAAAAAACTCCTAATTTATCCTAAATTATTAACTGTTTTCCAAATGTTAGTCCTGTGTCTGTTGCTAGCGATCCGTGTAACATTCGACTTTTGCTAAAACCTTAGCACCGTCAAACTTCGTCGCAAGTCCAGTATTTTTGTTTGTTTTTTTTTTGTTTTTTGGACAATCATAATAGTTATTTTTATTACAAGTGTGTAAACAAAGCACGTGTAGAGTCTATTTCGAAAACGGTTTTTAAAAATGTACCGAATGATTTTAATATTTCAGCACTTGCTTCGAGCGAGGAAAATGAAAAAATGAAAAATCGGTCTCTTGTCCTCCTTGGCGCAGATGGGAAATTTCTCGTAGCCGCGTAACTTCCTACAGTAATCGGGAATGATAACAGCGCGAATTAGCTTCGCTTAAATGCCGTCAATTTTGAAAACAGCAGTACGATACAAACATACAAAAAAACATGAGTACGCAAAAATTACGCAATTAACCTGCTGACGAATTAAATTTACTTCTGACACCGGGTGTAACAACATGTTTTTCAATGGAGTTTTACTATCAGCTGTTCTCGTCAGCGTATCTAATCTGGACGACGCGAAACGTTCAACATGTCACATTCGAGTCGAGATTGAATTACAGCCGACGCGATACTTTTTCGCGAACGAAATTTTACCTCCGCAAGCTCGCGAAAAAGCTCTGTTATCTTTCAGTTTGAAGGATAGGCTGTGTTATAAGCGAGAAAATAATTCGCACTTTAGACGTTCCCCGGTCCTAGTTCAATCGCTGACAATTAATCAACTATTATTATGTTTTGCCAAATTGCTTTTATCATACATCGTCTTCCGCATTTTAGCGGGCACTACGGAACATATTCTACAAATTCCATTGTCAATCCGGCCTACAAAAATACTACGTGCAAAGTCATAAGTGAACAAAGACAGATCGACAAAGCGGGGTGACTAATATTCGGACGCTTACCTGTGCGCCATTAAAGAGCATGTCGGAAGGTTGCTATTAATCGCCATCGTTCCAAAATGATGAATATTATCAAAAGCGGATAAAGAAAAAATCGGCTATTTAAAATGTATGGCGAAGAGAAAAGCACAAAAACGGGAAATTTGCGAGAATTTCAAATTCCTTTGTTACCGTTTATCTGTCCGTTGGTCTGTTTATTTTTTATACAACTTTTTCTAAATTCCGTGATTTTCACGTTGTTTCTCCTGTTTCGAGCACGCAAACACTTTACTATTTTCCGACCTTCCTCAAAAAACATCTAGTTTGATATTCGTTCGCGCATTTATTATTCGTGTCTTCGTTTTATATCAACATTTTCCAAGAACTTTTCGATTTACCAACATCGCATGGTAAGGAAATAAATGCACGGCGGGTGACGATTTATTTATTACGACGGAACAATGAAGAACGCCTAATAGGCTGATAGATCGAGAGAATGAAAACACAAACAGAAAGCAAAGACTCAAGCTGGTAGAATAGAGAAACCGGTGACTTAATGATAAAAAAACTTCCGAGAAGCGAAGCGGAAAGCGGGTGATTAGGAAGGCACGGAAGTATTCGCACCTGAGGGGGGACATTTCATTGTTCAACCGACACGAACTAGCTGGCAGAGGTTCTCATTATCTATTATAGGTTCGGCTGTAGGGTTAATTTTAAGAAAAATCGAGATTTTAATTACTTGTCCGAATTTTAATTTATTTAAAATTAAATTAATTTTCGACTATTATCCTCTTCAGCAACTTTGATGCATCTAGTGCGAACTAATCCGCAGACAAATCCACAGCCGACGTACAACACGCATTCGAACTAACAACAGTGACGCTGTTACATTCGAAGATATATCTCGTATCACCGATTCGCAGTCCGCTTAATAGTGAAACAACGAGAACATCACTTTATCAAAAAACTACCGACTACTTCGGCTAATTTTCACTGTCCTTTCCCGTACATATGGAGTAACGGAAAATAAATGATAAAAATTAATCAGGAAGTTACGTGAAAACTGATTATGATTTAAGAAAGAAAACAACGGTTACGTGTTCAGAGCGACCATATTTAAAGCCGACATCTAAAAGGAACAGGAAAGGTAATTTCCTGGAAATCTTCCCTGGTATACACTACTACAATGAACTACGATCATTTTCTGTTACGGTTCTCTTATAAGTTATGTGTAATTTCTAAATTCGTCATTATTTACTATAAACTTGATATTTCTATATATTAACATTAACATGTAACGGTATGCAATACTATAAAAACGTAATTTAATGCAAAATGTATATAATTTTTGTTAATGTAAAATTATAATAGATGCGAATGGAAACGTACTCACATCCAGTTTAATTTTTCAAACAAAACGCACTGTTGTGTAAATGCTCGATATTTTTAGTTAAAAATAAAATATTAATGATTAAAGTCTGACTATAAGTACGCTTCTAATCATGTATTTTGATTTTTAGCAGCTTTTTTAAAAATTCATAGAAACATCTATTACAGAAAATTGTACTTTAAAAAAACGTTAAAACGAGCCGACATGTTCCGAAGTTACGTACTCGATAATCATGGCATTAATAAATAAAGTTAAAAATTAAAAACGATACCATGTTTGTCAATAAATATTTGCGATCGTTTTGTATAATTTTAAATTTAAGTTATAAAATTTATATACGTACTTCTTTATATTTGAGTAATAAATGTCCATTTTCTGTTATCACTTTATTAAAAATGTTTTAACAACTTGGCCGATCTAGTTCGCATATATATGTAATAATAGTCGCATATAAATCACTGGAATCAGATCCCAGACACAAACAAACTAAAAACCATAAAGAAAACCGTAGATGTTTGGCAAACTTCATATCAAAAATTCAGAAAAAACGAAGTCGTATTATTCGGACTAAGAGCAGGTCACTCAGCTCTCACTCACGGTTATATATTAAACAAACAGCCTCGACCTATATGTGAACCCTGCACAGTTCCCATCACCATCAAACACATACTAATCGATTGTCCAAAAGTTCGACCCAAAGAGACCTATACATTCAAAACGAATCTCTTGAATCTCTACTTTCAGACAATGATACCAAAACATACAAACTCTACTTCTTCTTGCAAGCTACCAGTCTCTACTCCCTAATTTAAATCCAAACAGTTCTCACGCCTCTAGCCATAAAGCTGTACACGGCGTAAAAAAAAAAATAAAAAAAAAAATGTCTGCGGGTCGCCGTGAACACGGTCGCTCTGAGCACACCATAAATAACACGCGCCTATTCCGAAAATCGTTTTAATTTATGAAAAAATAAAATCCGGTCAATCTTGATCGTAGTGGTATTTAGTTTTCCACCTACCCTTAGCGGTATAGAACGATTTTTATTTTTTTGCTTTACCATTCGTTTTGGTTATGCCAAACGTTTTGTTCCAATATTATTCCTCCAGAAATGCCGTTACACTTTCCAGTTTACACCGCAAAAGTACTGTTTTATTTTACATTTTAATAATGATTAATTCTGATTAGTGCGTTAGTTTTTTTGTAATTACAGAAAATTCTACCAATTGCCAGAATTGTAAAGTATTAAAAGTGGACATAAATAGCAAAAAGAAATACCGCATAATACTTATCTGCGGGAACGTTTTCGGGCCTAGCCACACCAATAGCTAAGGGTGGAAATATTGAAATAAACGAGTTGAATTTATGCAGCAAAAACAGGTTCGGGTATGTGGAAGTTTTTAACATGTGATAATAAATGAAATTTAACGGCTTTAAAAGAGATCCTGTGGAGTTGTTTCAGCTTCTGTTCTTCTCTTAATTATTCCGAATTTAAATTCCCTTCCTTCTGTTCAGTACGCCTCGAGTATACTAATATTTTAAGGGACATTCTTTTCGTCGTTTCCTCTGCCGTTATCAGATTCCTCAAGTATCCCAAGGCTATCTTTCCTTTCTGCTCTACTGACTGTGTAGTCCTTCTTCACTCTAGCCATGGTGATTTTTTACGGACACTTGGATTCTCTAGGATCGAATGATTCTGGTAGTTTTAGCATTTTTGAATCCCACAACACTATATTTCTCTCTGCAACTGCTCATTCTGAATTATGAAGTAACTAAAAATTCTGATTCCATTTATTTTCCGCCTCATTCTCAACTTTCTTTCTCCGCAGCGTTCGCATCTCCTTGCAATCAGTCGTCTACACGTCTGACACAGTTTGCTTTCTTAGTCACTTTTGCGTTCCTCACTTACATCTTTTCCATTTTATTCTTCTCCATCTTCTACTTCTCTTTTTACATGCGATGCTGATCGCATCTTTTTTGAATGTTCTTCCATCGCTGCTGATCATTCATCTTTCTCTAGACCTGCCTCTTTTATAGCACGTCCTTTATCCGTCCCTTTTCTCTTCTCCTTCTGTTATAACGACTCTCGTATCGTTTCTATCTGTTATTTTTAATCACGTAAAGATATAATTACACTTTCGTTTCCTAGTTCTTTGGCCAATGTCTACGTCGACGACCTTCAAAAAAAGAAACTAAAGGGCAAAGGCAGTTTTAGAGAAGATACGATTTTGGAAAGGCGAGGAATTTTTAATAAGTTTTAAAAGAAGGATTTCACCTAACAATAATCTCAGTTTTGTTTTCCGTTTTGTATTTATC
Organism: Icerya purchasi; assembly: GCA_039619475.1. Taxonomy (NCBI): domain Eukaryota; kingdom Metazoa; phylum Arthropoda; class Insecta; order Hemiptera; family Monophlebidae; genus Icerya; species Icerya purchasi. Next base: position 53,373,632 of record CM077116.1, on the reverse strand, counting down.
TTTACGGTACAGCGTTTGTTTCAAATCGCTTTTTATCTTATCGTTTATTTTGGCGTGATTATTCCTTTTTAACCGACTTCAAAAATTCGATTGTATTTTTTTTTTTTTTATTTTTTTTTATGTGTGCTACCACAGAACTTTCTTCTAGGTGAACCGATTTTGATGATTCTTCTTTTATTTTTATTTTTTTTTTTATTAATTGGGCTCGTCAACCGAGGACCTTCACTCAAAAACAATTAAGGGAAAACGAAAGTTATATAGTGAGGCAATCAGCTATCGTTAATAAGAAGGAAACAATGGAGGGGTTAATAAGTGTAGAAGGAAAAGACAGGATATAACGAGCACAAAAAGGAGCAGGAAGCCCCAGCCCAAGCAAGTGGGAATATAGAGCCGAGTGCTCCACCGAAAGAGCAGAGCACTCAAACCGCATCATTTGAATGGAGAGACAACATAGGGAAGAGGTCAACAAGAGGCGAAAGCGTGAGGAAGGTAGCAAGGAATGGTTAAAGCCCAAACGCATAATGGAGACAACAACAGAACGAGGAAGTGAAGGAAACAGAAGGAACCAAGGATTTGAAGGAAGATTAGGCTGAACGGACAGATAAAAAGAGCGACAATTAGAAAAAGAAGGAGGGTACATATTCGAACAAAATCTGAGATGGAAATATTTACACAAAGGCAAGAGATTAGAGGATGGGATTTGTTTGAAGAAGAATGTAGAAGAAGCAGCAACCCGAGTCAAAGAATCAGCCATCTCATTACCTGAGATGCCAGAATGACCAGGAATCCACAGCAAATCAATATGGATCTCATGGAGAGAAGGGAGAGTCCGAATGAGAGAACGTATGCGGAGAATAGTAAAATCACAGGAATGATTAGGAAGAGGAGAAGAAATGGCTTGAAGAGCACTCATGGAATCGGATATGATCAGAAACTGGGAAGAAAGACGATTGGAGTTAAATGGTGGTGCTTCTCGTGTGGTCCCATTTAAGTTTGATCAAGATCTGATCGGTAGTTTTTGAGAGCAGCGTCAAGTTAGCACCCCCCCCCCCCCCATGACGGAGTTTTAAAATCAAATTCAACTAAACGAATTGTACCCGCTTTGTGCCGAATTGTGCTGATAATTAAAAATTTTGTGCCGCACTCACACGCAGTAATAGTTAATAATTGATCTGGGAGGCTAACTTGACGATAGTCTCCCTGAAATTTGCGAATTTTTAAAAAATGATCATGTCCGTAGATAGCGATCATTTTGTATGGAATTTTGCCGATAATAAAATCAATTAGTTAATTATTGTTATTTGCCATTTAATACGTAAGAGCATACGGTTTTTTTAGAATTATTCAATCATCAATCTTTTTTCAGTTTAAGAACCTTTCAATAAGAAATTGTGTTTAGTTAGGATGTTAAACACCACGTCTATGGGTTGATTTGCTTAATAGTGTTCAGGTAAGTTTTTGCAATGTAATCAAAATCTCATTTTCGTTGATCTATCAGTAAGGCGAATATGTGTTTGGAACGTTTCATCTTTTTGACAGGTGTATGATTACAATTTGTTTTATTTGCGGTTGTCATGTAAACGATTCGTATACGTTGATATAGACTCATTTTTTTTTTCTGTATCCCTGTTCGTAGAGTCACTTGAGAAGGACTCATTTTCTTCCCTTTTCGTTTTCAACGATAAAAAGGATTCTGATGAATATAAAAAAAGTATAAAAAAAATAATATTGGAAAATTTCAGGCGCCAGCGGCACGCTACAGTGTGTCGCTACCGGTAAACTCTGCCTAGCTGAACATTAAGCTTTTCGATTAAAAAAAAAAAAATGTCTCCATTAAGGGGATGTCACTAGGGCCCACCCCATTAGAAAATTCCTGATGAACAAAAATTAAAATTGTAGAAAAGTGATTAAGCATTCTGATAAATAAAAAAGAAATAGATATAAAATTTGACAGAAAAATAAAATTCATAAGAAAAAACGTGTGGCTGAGCGCGTTCAATTAGCAGACGACATCGCGATGAAAAACTGGTGGCAATGCAGCCTCAATGACGTCAGATTTAGAGTAAAGTGGCGAAAATCGCACGATGTCTTCTTGCCTTTCGCTAACGACTATATCTTTCAAAAAAAAGCTGAACAGATATATTTTGAGAACGTTGTTAATGTTGTTTAGCGGCGATTACTCTGCTGGTTTGCCTTTTCGGGTTTTTTATCAAAAAACTTCTCCCGGCTCAACATAGCTCGGTACGCACTTCAAACGCCCATACCGCCAGCAAATGCTCCATCTCCGCTTCTCGGCCACACACAACGAAACCAATTCGCTACTCTGACGCAGCGGTCAGAACAGCTGTGCCGGTATCCCTCGATTTTTTGGCCACACTCGAATTGCGCACCGTTATTTACCTGAGTCGATGGTTAAAAAGAGGTATCTAATCTCCACACACGAATTGCGCACCGGAAGTTTGCAGGCATGAAATATAAAAAAACAAACGAAAACGACGCTCGGACCATAATCGCTGTTCACTGGACTAAGGGTTTCCAAAACTGATGGCGCTTGATTGTACTATATTTTTAATGTTCGATAACTTTCAACATTTTTACGTATCGTATTTTTGAAATTAATTATTAATTTACTAATGAAAAATACTCTACACCTGTCTATGTATTAAAAATATTTCCTGTATAACGGTTTATTAAAAAATATTTGGGAATACGCCAGATTAATTTTAAAAATACGTAATTGTTTAAACTTCTAATTCCATTTTTGCTTTTAAAACAAGTAGTTCCAATAAATAACTGTGATACATTTATGTTTTATGTCGAGAGAATGTAAAAGTATCTTTCTATGAATATTCGCAAGAATTTTACTTTTTTCTTATAATATTTTATCTGCTTGGTGAAGCATGTTTCAGTGTTGCTTCTAAGAATTACTTTTTTATTCTCATAAATAACCTAAATTTGAGTTTAAACTTCTGCTTCTTTATCATTTATCTAACAAAATACATTAATACCGACCAAATGTGCGCAAAAATATCTATTATCTAGAGTAGAAACTATTTAATTTACAATAAATTACAAATTATAAAAACTTGACGAAGGAAAATTATCTTGTTAAATCCAACTAACATTTAAAGAAAAAAGGTAGTAGAACTAACACTATTTATTTACGTAATTATTATCATTGTAAGTTTTAATTAAATTGTTTTAAATAGGATTTTATTTTAATGGTAAATTTTTGCGTTGTCATTTAAAATTTAAGTAGAATATTATGTATTGTTTAATGGTACACTAAATGAAAAAATTACGATTTTTAACAAATTTGGTTTTAATTCAAATGACAATTTATAACTGAGATTGAACACTGATTAATGGATAAAATAAAATCTGAACTGGAACTTTTCCGAAACTCGGTTCCCTCAAACTCGTAAGTAACTCTATATTATAAGAACATATTTAATTTGTCAAACTCAAAAATTTTACATGGTCACATTTATATTTTATGTACATTAAAATCAGTTGATATGAAAGTATTTTGTATTAATGTGAAATAGAAGCTTCATGAAACATAATATGCCGTGCGCTGAAAATTCTACTGATTCAGTTAGAAATTATCGTAATTTACGTTATTCTATATAATATTCGTGCAAAAATTATTCTATTTTATGCAACATTTCTTTAAATATGAGTACGTTCCCTAGAGGTTGTTAAAAATATTTCGAATGACAATCGTACTGCTAACGGGATAGTAGCCTATGTTTCGCAAACGTTAAAGGCTTTTTTAATCGACTGAAATGTAATTTTGGAAGTCACTGAAAGAGCGACTTTTACTCATTTTATTCCATCATCGATTTTATAAAATCAGAGTATTTTTTTTAAAAGCGGTACGCAATTCGAGTTATCAGCGGGTGAGCTATTTCGGGTCTGGTGCGCAATTCGTGTGTGACTTGCCGCTGTATTAGGGTTTGGTGCGCAATTCGTGTGTCCCCGATTTTTTAGCCGAGAAAGCGTCTTTGACAAACAATGCCGCGTTTGGCCGCTGCCGAGACCGCCCGAGAAATTAAATGGCTGTCGCCAAAATTTTATAATTTTTCTAGCTCGGACAGCGTCTTCAAGGGTTGTAAGAAATGCCGGATCCGGCTATATTTGTGTGCAATAAGGTGGTGGGTGGGTGGGTGGGGGGTTAAATGTGTTGTAAATTTAAATAAATCATCAGGTTGAAATCAAATCACGATTTCCTTAAAACGGGCAATATTTTAATTCAAACCTCATTTTTTTAATCGACGTGCAATTTCCTTTTTTAAAAAAATTAGCACCATGCGGACACTTCAGTGCTCTATTAAGTGTTTTTTTATATTAAAAATTCACTGAGTAAAATAACCAATAACCCAAAAGGTTAGCCCCTGAAACGATCAATGAGCCAAATTTCATAGTATGTAGATATCTTTATTTCGCTTCCTTCAAATATTTTGGTGCGAATTTAATAATTTGAGAGTTACTAAATTCAAACAGTGAAATCGTATCACATTCCCACAGAAATTTTTTTCAAAAACTAAATATAAAAATAATACGCACGGTATATAAATTATATTCATTTATATATTACCTGCGGTCATAATTTTATTTATGCAAATTTCAGGTTCTTATAAAGATTATTGTATATAATCTAAAATTAAAATAGAACATGAGTAGTGTTAATATATTTTCTAATGGCATGTAATTATTAGTAGCGGTGCGTATTATTTCACTATCAGTTTATGCTTTATGATTTCTTATTAATGTCAAGTATTTAATTTACAATTTATTTATTTTCCCCGAGTATACTTTCCTTGTCATTATGCCTGAATTCCATATCTGATCCTCGACCCTACTAGCACATAATAAACTACTTTTAATGTTTCATATTTCTTTAATGTACATATATAAAGCTGGTAAAACTGCTCTTATTTTTGTTGCAGTATATACTTATGTATAAGTTCGCTTTTCATTCTCAATTAAAACATCTTTTAATATATCTGTTGTAAATAAAATAATTAAAAAATATATACATATATATATATATATCTTTATAAGTAAAATTCAAATTACAAAAAAAATAAAACCGAAATAATTATACACGAATAGTTTTCACACGATTTATTCGAAAAATTTGTAAAGACCCTCGATGCGCACCGGGTCACAAGCCAAAATACCGATACGGAGAAACAAAGAGAACTAACGAAAACAACGAACAAATATTACCAAACGACTTTAACTAAACGTTCGCATAATTTAATATACAACGAAGAAAACGGAAATATCGTACCACGTGTGTATACACATCTACGCGACCAAAACACGCACAAAGCCCGTCGCTAGAATCTCACACGCGCTACCTTTGCAACTACCTGCAGTAGACTCCTGACTGCTCCGAACAAAAAAAAATCGCCATGCCGTCTAAACAAAGACCGACGCCATCCCTTAGAAAAAAATGGCCGATCGTTTATAGCGGCGCTAGTGTATAAACGAATTTAATACATAAACTAATACGAAACATATTTACATACGAGTAAAGAAAATAACGATATAAAAAAAATGAAAAATTTTTGTCGACAACAATATCCCATAAGTATTTCATAATTATACACTATTTTTTGTAATATTTCTGGCCATTGTTAAGTTTTGGAATTTACAGATTTTGTATGTATATAGTTTATTTTAATAAAATGTACAAACATACATAGTAAGTTTATACATGAGTAGAAACGCCTTTTTATCTAGTACATTTTGATCCAAAACTTAATTATTGTCTAGTTATATACCATAGTGTAAATTGAAGTATTTTTGTTTTCTGTTTAAAAACTAATTATTATACAAATAAGTATTTACGAAAGAAGACCATTTTCTTATTTTTATACTATTGTTAAATTTTATATGTTTTTTAGAATAAAAAAGTATGTTGTACACAAATTTTTTAAAAGATAGTCTCTTATTCATTTTTTATTATATCCATGCACGTACAAATCTGAATTCAGTAAAATTATGTTACCAATTAATTAATAACGACAGTAATTGACAATCGGGACATGTCATAGTTTTCATAATCAAACTATTTTACATAATTGATGTGAATAATCGGCATTCGTAAGATGTTCTCGGTTCTCATAATTAAGCTATTCTATATAACTAATGTTAATAATCGGTATTCACGAGATGATAGTTCTCATAATTGAATTATTTTACACAACTGTAATTCACAATCATTATATAATTTTGAATATAAATCTAATTTTGCCAATAATAATATCAATATTTGTCAAAACTACCGTTAAAATTAAATTAAACAATAATTTGAAATAAATTTAATCTTTAATGAAATTTTTAAAAAATCAAATCACGTAATAAAAGATGATTATCATATTTAATATTTTCTCATACGTAAACACCGAATGATTAGTAGTTCACAACAGGTAACTTTCCATTTCGTCTAAATTTAAGATTTCGCTTACTCAGCGAATAAAAAAAAATCAGACAAACGTACAAATGATTTCGTGTAGGCAACAACGCGTCATTATTGTCGAATTTTAAACTGAAGTCATAATTCTGAATCGTGTTCCACGGTAATTTTTCTTTTGCTTTTTCTTAATTTTTTTGGCCCTAGGAAAAGAAGCAGAAAGTGTATTTAAAAAGTTGATAACGGAAAAGTAAAGTTAATACAGATTTATTAAACATAAATAACTTATTAATCTAATAGTATACTTTAAATTTTTTATAAGTAATGAACTTAACTTTAATTTTTATTTTGTTTTATTTAAAACTTGAAAAACTGTTGCCTTAAGGTGGTCACTTATAACAATTTTTATAAAAAAATTAAAGATTGAATTATTTATTACGGTGTTCATTGATATAAAAGAGGAACACTTATGACAATGTAAATGTAAATTAAGGTTGAAAGCATCGGAAGGAAACAATGATTTGAGCAACATTTAAAAGAAACTAAGTAAAACTAGCATAGTATTAAAGGCAGTGAATACAATTAAAAATAAATTTGGAAGATATAAAAAAAAAACGATCACGTTTATAACAAAAAGTATGAAATGAATAAAAATGGAGATAGATAAAAGCACTATATAAAAATAGATATATATTTTAAATATTCTCATATCGATGTCTCGAGTCTATATACAGTGGAAATTGTTTAACACGAAACTGGTTAACCTGAAAAATCGCTTAATACGAAACAACACTACGGTCCCGACAAAATGCCATATAATTACATACATTTTTTTTCTTTTATCACGAAACAAAAATCGCTTAACACGAAAAGATTTCGCTTCTCAGAAGGACAAATATACCTGCTATTCCAGTTGCATCCCTTAACAGATAAATAAAACTAACAATGGTTACTATTATTTACCCCCTGGGAATGCAATACTACTTAATTTCGGTCGACAAGTTTCCCAAAAAACAATAATTTTTTATGTTTTTTTTTATAATGTAATTATTTGAAGTGTATATACGTACTACCTACAAGTGCTGATGTTAGCGGAAAATCGAATTGATACATTTTACCGACGTTAAAAATATTGGTGAGTTTTTAATTTTTTATTTTCGTTTTTTTTTTTTTTGCATGTTTCGGTTAACACGAAATCCTTTTAACACGAAGAAATATTTCGGTCCCTTCAGTTTCGTGTTAAACGGTTTCCACTGTATATATATATATATATATATATATATGTATATTATATATGACAATCTTTAGCAATAGATTTGTAGTTGTAGAAAATAAAGAAACAATAATACGTAAAAAAGCTCATCCTGAATGGCTCCATGTTTGTTTTCGCTTTACTTTTGTTTGGTTTCAGTTACATTTTAGCCAAGAAAAGATCAGTTAAAATGCTCACGATGATTTTTTTCGAGCAAAGATACTACAATCTTCTATTCAATTTTATTTATTTCGTCTTCTCACAATTCTCGTAAATACTTAATATCTGACTCTAAAAGCGCTCTCTTATATGCTCCTTTCTTTTTCTTACTTAAATGATATTACTTCAGTATCCAAACTCAATCTATTATTTATGATTTATTTTCTAAATATTCCATCTAAATCGATCTTATGTGGGTGCCTGGTCACGTCGGTATTGCTGGAAACGAATTAGTTAATTCTTCAGCTCAACTATTAGCCAAAATGCAGTATCCTTTTATCGAAAAGTTTTCAGCTCTTTCTGATACCTATCATTCAACTTATTCTAATCTCGCTTCATTGTACTTCTCTATTCAGCCTTCACCCCCAATCGTTCTAGGCTTTATTATTTTACATTTCTTCGTCACTCAGTGATTTCAGCTATTTATAATCTATGTACGGGACACTCTTTATTGCCTTCCGCTCTTCATAGATTCTTTCCCGCTATATTTTCTTATTACCCGCTACACTTTCATAATTGTCATTTAGCATGCAACTTCAATAATTTCCTATTTGAATGTTCTTCCCTTTTAACTGAACGTTTATTTTTTACTCCGAACTTTTGAAATAATACCCACCTCGTAAAATTACTCTTGTTTTTCTCGTTTGCAGTCCTTATTTTCCTTAGTGTCCAATTGAACTAGATTCTAATATTTTTCTTCTTTATTTTATAATCTCTTAAGTCTGCTGGATGGACGCGATTTTTTGGTAAATCTGAAAAAAAAAAGAAGAAAAAAAGAAGATTTCATTTTACTATTTAAAATGTCTTGATTCAATAAATTGTCAATAGATTACAGTTTAATGCTGAAAAATGAGGTGGGGGAGGGGAAGAGTATAAAAAGGACGCTATTGCATGTAATTAACCAAATATTTTACAATATACTTTTGACGTAAAAAAACAAAAATTTAGAGCAAATGAAAAAAAAATAATTTTTTAATAACAGTTTTTTTTACTTTCTGTTACCGAATTCTAATTGAACCATTTTTTCGCGTCAGTTTAAGTCTGCTATGGTTTCTTGAAAGGTTGTGTGCCATGGTGGTAGTTCTCTTGTTTCTCTAGCCACTTTCTTGCCTTTGTTTCTGCCTAGCAAACGTGCCCGTGTTGTAAAGTTGATTTTTCAAATTATTATTATTATTATCTTTTTCTATGCCGTTTCATTTTTAGGCAAAATGGGACCAAACCAATAACAATAGTAATCGAAATATCCCGAGATATATTCATAATCTAGTGATTCCATTAGTGTATCGCATAATTGCCCAACGAAAATAATCGCACTCTTCGCTATGTATTCAACTTTGACTCCGTGTAGTACTCAGAACGCACGCAGCAACAGAACGTCCTTGAACACGATGTGAATTTTTTTCGCGCAATTCCGATTTACAAGCACTTTTTTCGATAAAATAGTTCACATCACGTCAAATAACACCTAGCATTAAATTCGTGGATCACATTACTCATCCAGATTTGAAAATGTTAAATCACACTGCGCTATTGCCTCTCTATAGTGCATTCTATGAACGCGACCTAATTCTGTGAAACGGTAATGATAAGGCAGATTTTGACAGTTGCGAGCCCAGCTGACGCCTTTCGGACTAGAGATATACTGTGTCCGGAATGACATTTGTTCCTTGTATGACGTCGATCGAAGTTGAAATATATTAAATCATGTCATCAGACATATATCCGACCGCGGATATATTTCCTAGAATATAACTGTGTCCGGAGTTACCCATGCCTATACACGCGAACTAAGATGCGTATTATTATACAGATATAGTAGCAAGTGGCGGCCGGCTAATTTTTACAGATTTTTCAAGTACATGGTCATACCTGCCGAATGGTAGACCAAAAAAAATCGAAAAGTGACAGAGCAAGCGAGGACTTTCACCCAGAAACAACTAGAAAAAAAAAACTGGCAAAAGAATTATTTAAACAACCCCGCCGGTAAATAATTTTACCTGCAGTTGCTACCGTAACCTAAATTTATGTGTTCCTTTAAAAATATATAACATTAAAAAGGAGCACAAAATTTTTTATTATCGGCATAAATCGGCACAAAACTATCGCTATCTAATGGAATAATTACTTTTTTTAAATTCTCAAATTTTTTTTTTTTGGGGGGGGGGGCTATCGACAAATTAGCCCCCCGAAACAATTTTTATTTATACTGCGTGTTAGAGTGCGCCACAAAACGTTTTATTATCAGCACAATTCGGCACAATTCGTTTAGTTGAATTTGATTTTAAAATTCCGTCATGGGGGGCTAACTCGACGCAACTGTTTTAGAGTTATGCTTAATAATGCGGGAGTTGAAGCTTTTTGGATGCTTTTCATTCATGATTAATTTCAACGTCAAGTTAGATTTATTGACTTAAAATATTATAAATTTGCCAAATTACTATGGAAATGTTGCTTTTGATGTTTTTATCGTGGAAATGCAGTTCAAAATAAAGAAATCGATTTTTTTGGTTATTAAGTATGGAGAATAATGAGAAAAAATAAAATGATTTTTTACAAAAAATAAATTTTGACTTCAAGGTTTATTATAAAAATTTAAAATGCACTAAAAAGTAAAAAATAATTACTCCCGATAAAGAATAGATATCAGAGTGATATAACTTAAGTGGTGATATCGTAATTCTTATACAACATTAATACTTATTAGAGTTGGCATCAAATTCATATTATAATAATAATTAAAAACTGCGTTAAATGTTTCCTAGATATTGTAACATGAATTTGATGCCGACTTTAATGAGTATTAATGTTGCATAAGAATTACGATAATATCACCTTAAGTTATATCACCCTGATATATATTTTTTATCGGGAGTAATTATTTTTTACTTTTTAGTGCATTTTTAAATTTGTATAATAAACCTCGAAGTCGGTATTTATTTTTTGTAAAAAAGCATTTTTTTTAATGTAACAGGTTATTTTATTTTATTTATATAAATAAAATTTTCCGCCAATGGGGTTATATACCATTATTTAAAGACCAACAGAAAATCGAGAAATTGCCGAACACGATGAAAGCTCTGTCGTGAGTTCACTGCTTTCCAATGATGCAGGATCGTCAAACTGATAGTAACTTTATTCGCAGTTGAAACCTCGGAATTTTTCGGACTTTTGTTGTATGTAACGGAGGTGTTTCATTCGTACCGCGCTTTTTACTTTACCATTTACTAGGCAAATTTTTATTTGTTACTTTTAATCACTTAATTATTAAAGTATTTGCTATTTATGTTGTTGAAGGGGATTTTCTTCGTTTTATTTAAATGCAAATACATAATATTAAAATAATTTCATTCGGCTGCTGTGTAAAAAATTGATGAAAAAAGAAATATTTACTAGACAAAAGAGTATTTCTTCATAATTAACGTTACTGCGAAAATAATCATTAAACAAAGTTAAAGGAAACCAATACACGTTATTATTAGCACTGTAATTAGCTGATAATAAAGCTGAATTTGGCTGCGTAAGGAATTTAACTTCCGTACGGGTAAATATTTTTTCCGCATACATGCGTAGGAAAAAATTTTTCGGCGGATAAATTTAATTCCGATTAAATCGGAAAATGAGAATACATACAGTTATCGTTCCCTTACTTCGGCGTTCTACCATTGTTTCCATTATTCGCTTAAGTTCTATTACCTGTTTTCTACGTTTTGTCCTCTTCAGCTGAACGCTTTTTCTGATTGCAATCATATTCTCTTTGAGTTTCCGTCCCTCTCAAATGAACGATCTATTTTTCACACTCAACTCTTAGCACTTGACGTCCGTGCTCCTTACTCTGTGCTTCATATATTTTGTCATTCCCTTTTAAGTCCGTTATTTCTGTACTTTGTTCTCTTTCATTATCTATCCTCTGATCGAACTGTTTTTTAATTGTTGATTCTTTCCCCTCTATATTGTTTCTGGGCATAGGATCTTTGTTACCCCCCCCCCCCCCAAAATAAACAAAAGACTGGTATATATAATTATTTACAGGACAGATACGTTCTAATAATTTATCAAGGAGGGTCCAGTACAAATTGAGACTACATTTTAAATAGATGAATCGTGCTTTCCTCAACGTAAAAAATACAATGCAAGCAGAACCTAACCACAGTTGTGCTTTTCTTGAGAGCATTTGTGCGGAGATTAATTAGTGTTTTGTGAAAGCTGTTCCTTATCGAGCAGCAGACTGCATGTTTCAATTCTCCTCGTATTATCCAGTTCTGCCATAATTTAAAATTTATGGAAAAGCTATAAGGGCAACTTTCAGGTATGAGTTATGTTCATTTATAACAGAAAACCACTCAAGTCCGCATTGAAACATAGAATCATTCTGGAAACCTGTTAAAGGGAACGAGTGCCGAACAAGATCACTTTTAGATTTCATTTCGGGTAAATTTTCGTCATTGCAAAAATGACTCGCTTACGCAAATTTTATAGCCGAACAGTCATCCAGTAAATCTTTAAAAATGTAATATTCTGTTCCGGTCGCTTTTATTATTATCTTGAATGCCTGCAAGAATTTTCGTTTTTTTCAACTTTACCACATTTAGAACTTATGAAATTTGTATTATTTTTAAAATTTCTACTTTTCAAAACGAAGTATTGGGTAAAGAGACAGAACTAGTCGATCGTACAGCGTAACAGAAACAACAACAAAATACGATGTTTCATCTATCCAAACAGATCTCATAACTATGTTGGATGTTTTTCTTGTCTTCAGTTTTTAATTATACTTAAAACCAAATATCCGCTTGCGAGTAAGGCCGCGGTTACAGTTCACGCGAATTGCGAATAAGCGTGTAGAAGCTAGTAGAAGCGAATTGAGCGAATGATTCGCGCGCGAATAATGTGGTTACTGTTCAGGCGAATAGCAAATGGCGAATAATTGGATTTTCCCTGTAGTTTTACATACTTCATTTTTAACTATCAGTCTCGGTTTGTGCGTTAAGATAAATCGACAATGTCTCAATTATTTCTGTTTGAAAAGAGTTATCATTTAAGATACACATGTTATAAACGGTTAAAAAAAAAAAAAAAAGAAGTCGAATAATGTAATTTTTAAAAGGCTAACAATAGATGGCGAATTCCATAATTTGTGCAAACACCTGTTGTTGGACGAAACTGCATTTTTCGAGTATTACAGAATGTTTACATTTAAATATATTTTGTCTAAAATAGAAAAAAAATTCTGAAAACCGCTAACGACGAGTTGATAGTAATTTGTTCAGCTGAAAGGCTTTCTATTATATTAAGGTACTGTACAAATTGCAGATAAAAAATTTTATTTAGAAATACATACTTAAAATTACAGATTCGATCTCGAGCGACGGCGAACTTATTACAAGAATTAAATAAATAAATAAATAATCGCTAGTAATCACGTGGGAGGCAATAGCAAACCACCACGTTCAACATCATATGCGCGCTAGGTCAGTACACAACAGACCCACACGGGACTGCACTGGTAGCGCGATAACAAGCGGCTACTATCAGTTCCGAATGTAGTCTTGCGTGTGTACACCTGCGTTGCATGTAATAATTGCTTAGTAGTACTCTACCTATATCTGTACATCTAAAAAAAAATGTGCGAATAGGTTGTTCACCAACCGAATGGTTGAGGATATAATGATGAATGATTATTTAGATAGAGGGTTAAATTATCTAAAAACTCGTCTGGTTGATCCGACACTCATTTAAACTAGACCATCGACAATATTTCGAATTCTGTTCACTTTGCTTTAGTTGGAATAAATGTCATCATTTCGGTTTTAAATTGAATTTTGGTTAGATATGAAATTTTCTTAAAATCAGGCGAAAGGCTAATTAGAAAGTTGTAATCATATTATTATCTTGTTTAAGTAATTTAAGTTTTGCAGTTTCTAATTTTATACATGATTCTTCCATACACTATAGAAGAAGATGCGGAGAGAGCAGAATTTAGCGTTCGAGTGAAAAAATTGTAACAGGAGAATGGATTAGGAACATCAGAAAAAGAAGGGAGAGAGGAATCCACCAAGGAACGAAATTTAGCCCAATCCGTTTTAGAAAGGAGCCAACGGGAAGATTGAAGGGGCTGAAAGACTTGGGAGGGAGCACGTCATTAAGAGTGAGCAGAATGGGGACATGATCGCTGCCAAAAATGCCGTCGAGAGTCCTCCAGGAGCATAAGAGACCGAGATTGGGAGAGGAAAAGGAGAGATCAACTGAACAAGAGGAAGAAGGTTGCTTGAAGAGGGTAGAGGGACCGGTCATTAAGTAGAAAAAGATCATGATCTAAGATGAGATTTTCAAGAATCGAACCATTAGGACTATTTCCAGCGCAGCCCCAAAGAGGGGAGTGAGCATTCCAGTCGCCTCTAATGATGAAGGGACCAGATAAAGATGAAAGAAATGAGATAAGAGGAAGATTTGAGAGGCTGGAGTTAGGTTATAAACGCAAGCAATATGTAAGGGATTAGGAAGAAGATTCAAAAGAAAAATGTGAACCGTGTTAGGAAGATTAGGATAGGGAGGAGGAAGACATGTGATATCGTGCGATAGGTAGGATAGATCGTATCTAATGAGAATGGAGACGCCACCGTAACCATCCACACGATCTGACCGAACTAAAGAATAGCCTTTGAAATGTAGAGACGAGGAGGATTTGAGCCAAGTTTCGTATAACAACGCCACATGGATATTATAGAGGTCTAATAAACCCTCTAAACTTAATTTGTTAGCTTGTAAGCTACGACAGTTCCACTGCAGGATGTTCAAAGCATGAGCACGCGACATGCTATCTAGGGTACAAGAAAATTAGAATAGGGTAGAAAATGAGGGCAGGGACGAGTATGAAGTAATAGAAGTAGCTATAAAAGAAAAAAGAGAGGTTAGTAAATAAAAAGCGAGCACATAGGTGCACTTCCAACTTGAGGAGGAGAAAGGAAGAACAAGGAAACTGAAGACGAAAGAAGTCCTACCCGCCACAATATGCGGGCCAATTTCCCGGACCTTTTCTATTCGTATCAATTTGGTATAATCCAAAGCGCAGGGTGAAGTACCTGCACGAACATGGTTGTCGACCAGTTTATTGGTATCCTCCCCTAAAGGGACAATTATATCTCCGTATGAACATATTAAACGACATGAGCACAGAGGCATGTCTAGTGTTTCTGAAGCGTAAGTAAGGCGTTATCCATGGCTAACAGGGGGAAAGGGGGGAGGGAGCGAAAGTCAAGGAGATGGCAAAATATGCCAGGAAAGAAGAGGAGGCGGCTATGTTATGAGAAGCGAGGAGTTCCATGATTGCGGCGGAAAGATTAGAGATATTAAGAGAGGAGTAATTGGGGGAGGAATTAGGAAGTAGGCTGTGAGGAGCTAGAAAGTTGCTGGAAGACAGCGAAGAATTCAGCTGAGGGGAATCTTCACGATTCAAGGCCCAACTAACAGATGGTGAACAGGAGTAGAAGGGGGGACGGCGGGAAAGTGAGGGAGAGGCTTGGAATGCGATTTCAATTTAGGAGATTTATGAAAAGTAGGAGATTTAGGACGAGGAGGAGAAGACAATTTATTAGTTTTAGAAGAAGAGGCTTGATAGGAAGAAGGGGCTGCGGCACGATTAGCATAGGAAAAGGCTTGGGAGACGAGACTAGAGGATTTATATTTGGCGGCTTCTTGAAACGATATGTTCTCGAACGCCATAATTCTTTTAATATCCGTCTGTCCAAGCCACTCCGGGCAGGCACGATCGGACGAGTTATGGCAACCTTTGCAGTTGCGACAAATAGAAGGCTCCTGGAGGTGGGGACATTCCGAAGAGGTATGTCTGGAAGCACACTGTGAGCAAACGGGATGAGAGCTACGACAATGGCGCGCAATATGTCCAAAAAGGAAGCATTTAGAGCATGAGTGGGAGAACGGACACTAGGGGAAACGGGAAAACGGAGTTTGTAAATCGATACAAACTCCGGAAGGAACGACTTAGCGAATTTAAGTTCGACACTCCTGGTGGGAATTTTTTTTCCATCAGAAAAGCGAAAGATACGACGAACTGCAACTACTGGGATAGAGAAAACAAGTCCCCCTTTAATTTCGTCTTCGGAAAAGGAAGGAAAAATTCCAGAGATAACGTCCATACTAAACAGAGCATTTGTGGGGATATACGCGGTAAGATTGTTGGTCTGAAAAAAAGAGGAATTGTTCAGAAAATCATACGCCGCAGAAGCAGAGGGAAACATAACCGAGATACGCCCCCTGCCCTGGGGAATGATGTTCGAAAAGGAAGTTGAAATTTTGCAGATGAGCCTAGCCAGAGCCAACGGGTGCAAATTCCCGATGCTCTCGTCTAGGGTGGAGTTTTTGACAAAAACTTTAAAGGGACCAGGATGATCGGAAGGAAAAATATTAACAAGATCTTTACTATTATTATTGTTATTATTGGTGGATAAAATGTTGTTATTGTTGATGTTGTTATTACTATTATCATTATTATTATAATTATTATTGTTATTGTTGTTGGTATTATTATTATTATTATTGTTATTATTGCTACTACTAGCGATAATAAAGTTTTCGACTGCTTTAATCGCGCAGATGTTATTATTATTATTAAAGAGGTTGGGCAAGTCAGGTTGCGAAAGCCGCAGATCCTTGTTTGGTAGAATCGTTGATGGCGAAAGAGGGCTAGATGGCTTACGCTTTCCGGCAGCGTCTACCTCCATTAGATTCAGCGACATGTTCGCTTTACTGGTTTTTGAATCTTTGGAGGAGGCCGCAGGGCGACCCCCATTAGACGAGCTCATCGGTCAATCAAATCAAAATGAAATATTCGCGAAATGGAAAAAAAAAAAAAATGGAAATAAATCGCTATACTAATCGGAATAAATAACAGTAATCTAAGAATTCGGAAAGCGTCTAAATAATAGTTATGACAACGAAGAGATAATAAATGAAACGATCTCATCGGTTTGCCGAAACAACTGATTATCGAGATGATAACGCGATAACGAGAACGCGAGCACACACGAGATAAACATACAATTATACTTTCAAAATAGATTAGTTACAGCTAAGTAAGAAATAAGGAAAATGCCTATTTATGATCTCAACAACTTATCGAGAACTCGTTATTCTTTTTAATGTCATACCAAGTGTAATGTGTTTACTGGTTTTTCTTTTTCCACGTGTAGCATTAAAAATAAAATCGTCAGCCAATGAGAAACATTTTCGTTCATGTTCCGTGGATTTTATATTTCTGTAACAATACCCATACAATATAGCCGAATAAAAATCTTTTATTATTTGTGGTCTTTTACTTTCTCCCTCCAAGAAATCCGAGGTGTGCAAATTTTCGTGTAATGGTGTTCTTTCCATGTTTAAAATTGTTTGCCGTAAAATAAGAGCAGCATTTTGGATAACGTCGTTCTCTTCTATAAGAGAAAACAAGTCGTCATTGACTAAATAACCGTTTGGTCCCACCATTGTTTTATTGTTCATTAATACTTTTTTTGTAACTCATCTTTATATATATCTTTTTTTCAATTTCATCCCAAAGTGAACTTTACTGAAGAGGGTGTCGTACTTTTCACCTTTTGTGTTATTGCTATGTTCGTTATTATATCTACATAACAATTGTACATATATAGAAGTGAAAGAGCGGAACGTTTTCTGTTTCAAAATGCTTTGATCAATAAAACTACAAATTTGATCAAATGCTTCTTTATGCAATTGTAAATTTTTGTGGTAATCAGTTTCCAGTTTTTCGCCTAACTCTCGTAATGTATTAACCTATGTCTTTTTCTGATTTCCACCACTTCAAGACTTTTTTAAAAATTTGTTCGTTAAACACAATCATTTTTTTATTGTCTTTTGAGCAAATTAGCGAATGATAACGAAATTAATAATAAAACTATGGAATAATAACACGTGATACAGAAATACGTTGTATTATAGGATTGAAAATACCCAAAATACTAGGAAAAACCTCTAGCGTGCGGTAAATCACGTTGTTACGCGAGAGCCAATCGCATCGCAGCGTCCTTCAACTGATACAGCAGCCGATATACGCTCCCTCTTACACTTTAACCTACACATAGCGCTGCTCTCACTCATACTCACGTTGAACATTCTCAATCGCCTGGCAGGTAAAATGTCCCACCGAAACGACCTGTCTTTTTGGAAATATTTATTTTTAGCCACGAATATTATCTTGTAGAAATTTCATCGTGCCTCGAGTACATTTTTTCGATTTTTTAAAAGGTAACTTTGCAAGCACCTGCCAACACTTTTGCCCCGGGTAAATTATCTGGCTTTTTGATTTTTTAAAAAAAATTTCCCCATCTTTAAACATTTAAGGATCGCTTAAGCCCCCTAACCCTTCAGCCAAATCTGTCTATTCACATTTAGATGTTACTAAAGGACGTATTGAGCAAGTTTTCGGAGTGCCTCAAATACCTACCCAGAAATGTTGATGAGCTCTCGGGCTACAATTTTTATGACTGATAAATAATTACATTTGCAATAAACAATTTAAGATCGTTTTTTACTGAAAGAAAATTAAAACACCCGCTAATTCGTAAATTTAAAAAAAGTAATTAAAATCTCATGTATTTCCAAAGAAAAACTAATGTAGATTAAGAAAAGAAAAAAAAACCCTCTAAGTTGTGTAGGGAGACTGCTACCCTGCCCGAAGTTTTTCTCTGTCGAAAAACCATTCGTTCAAATTACCTTGTGCCACGACGTCATTTTGTATGTTAAATGTCAATAAGAAATATTTTTGTATACCTTAAGGCGTATACAATAAAGTCCCAAAATCTTATTTTGATTCATTTACTAGTAATCGAGAAAAAAATTTGTAAAAATTGATCCATTTTTCGGTATGCCTGGGTAGTATTCTTAAGTCGTTATCAGTGCTTTCAACCCGTCGGTGATGTACGGTTTTACTCATTGTGCGTGTTATAACTTTTATGCATCTGGAAAATTTATTCGACGTTTTTTGCCCAATCTCCGTTTTTCTTTTTCCGTACAGGTATTTGTTTCGATCTTATCGTGTGCTCTTTCCATAAACTACAATAACCATATACCAATGTTAATTTTTCTCTACGGTCTTGGATTAGTTTCTGAAATTTTTTTTTTTTTTTTTTTTTTTATGGGTACGCCAACGAAGAGCAACAGCCCAATTTTCTGAAATTTCGTATATTGTAAGGTTTTTTAAATCTACGTGTTTTTTTTGTTTTTTTTTGGCCTCTTATGGGTTCGTCGACATGGACATTGGGCCGAGAACTAGGAAAAGAAGAAGAAAGAGAATCAGGTTTTTATGCGAGGCGAAATATCCAACAGTAATGTATCAAGCGCTTGGATGACAGAAGTAGAAGGAAGGGAAAACATAAGCGAAGCATTATAAGGCGTAGAAACACTGCTTGAAAACAGAAAGGAGTAGAAAGAAGATGGTTCCGATGAAAGCGAAGAACTTTCGAACATTATGTGATCAGGGGGTTACATATAAAGTGACTGCGTGGTTATTCTAACCTTTTTTTGGCTGCACAGAAATAGTTTTAGTAATTTTCTTTCAATACGAAGAGTTTATTTTTTTCATGCGACCCGAAGAGTAGAATTTTCATATGAGAAGACGGCAAATCTTTTCAATAGTCAATGCACATTAGCGGCTCTGATTGGATGAATATTTAAACAGAATTTATTTGCGGACAGGCAATTTAAACGGACTCAGCCAATCGCGGTAATTTTGAAGAATGCGTTTGAGCACCGATGAAAAGACGTGGTGCGCTGTTTGCTAAAAACTCAAAACCGTTAAAAAATTTCGCGACAGAACTTGATCGAATTAGCTGTCTGGTTCGCAGTCGTATCGTTTGATTTTTTCGTTCACAGGTTTACGACAGAATTTGTTTATATAGAGCCGATATGGAACATAACCCGGAATAGGAATTATCACGCTTAAAATAATAAAAGAGGAAATTGAATTAAAAATGACGCCATCGACAAAAACTTCGAACACAGGTAATATTTCGTTTATCGCATTTATGTGACATACGTGCGTTAATTGTATTCATCAATGTATAAAAGGTGAAAAAATGTTAGTTTTTCCGAAAGCATTTGAATAGGAACGAGTGTATTTTTATAGCCTTTTATTTAACTCGCCTTGTCATTCTGTCTGTCTGTCTGCCGGGAATCTTGCGAACAAATTTTCACCTACTTTCCGATGAATTAAAATAGTGTCCTTTCGCAGAAATGTTTGTTATAGATGACAATATAATATTATGGAACATCTGAGTTTTCAACTTTAAAATTAGACCCTCGGGGTGCCGAAAGCTGGAAATTTTGGAAAAAAATATTTTTTTTTTCGGGCATGTGATATATTGTTGAAAAGATCGCTATTTGACCAGAACAAAACCATATTTTATTTCTTCAATGAAACTTTTGAAGTTTACGAAAAGTTCAAAAAATCGCGGGTTCTAATATGTGTAGCTCCCTCTTTGCGGCCCGTGTCTTATAGCTAAAAATTTTGAACGAGGTTGAAACTATGAGCATGCACGTATATTTTTTTGGTTTGGAACATATAGGTTTTCAACTTTAAAATTAGCCTCTCGGGGCTTTGAAAGCTCGAACTTTTGGAAAAATTATTTTTTTCCCGGGCATATGATATATTGTTGGAAAGAGCGCTATTTGTCGGGAGCGAACACGTATTTCATTTTTTTAACGAAACATTGCAAGCTTACTAAAAGTTTAAAAAAGCACGAAAAACGACGTGTAGCCCACGCTTGTGGCTCAGGTATTAAAGCTAAAGATTTTGAACAATGTTAAAAAAATCCGCATCCTTGTGTATTTCATTACTTTGGAACATTTGGGTTTCCAACTTCAAAATCGGACCCTTGGGGCGCCGAAAAGTTTCAAAAAAATATTTTTTTTTTCGGTCATGTGATATATCAATGGAAAGATCGCTATTAGTCAAACATTGTGTTTTATTTGCTGAGGATTCCGTATGTATTGTATAGAAAACAAGAGACAATATAATTGAAAGAATGCGATTCATTATTTCATAATAGAATGTAACACAAATTTCTGTAAATGTCCTATAATAAAGATACTGAATAAAATAAAGCAAAATAAAATACAATTCTAAATTTATTGTTTTTTATTGAAATACATAGTAAAAAGTCCAGACTGAAAAATAAAAAATAGAAAAAATAAAAAACAGAAAAAATAAAAAACATTTTTCTAAAAACAGACTTCTATTTATGCACTAAAAAGAACAAAATAACAACTTTATTAATGTGCGACTACCAGATACGCATCTTAACATTAAAATCTGAAACTAGAAAATATTCTGAAAATTAAAAGCGGGGGCCGCAGATTAATAATTAAATATTAATATTACAATACATCCTAAGCCAAAACTACTATCATCATTATGTTGTTCCATTGTTGTGCATCACAATACCGCACATACCGAATATAGTTTTGTACCTACGGCCCCCGCTTTTATTTTTCAGAATATTTTCTAGTTTCAGATTTTAATGTTAAGATGCGTATCTGGTAGTCGCACACTAATAAATTTATACTTTTTAGTGCATAAATAAAATGCTATTTTTAAAAAGTTTTTTTTATTTTTTTTATCATTCACATTTGCTAGAAATAAGTTTTATTAAAAAAATACATTTATCAAACAGCAAACAAAGATGATAAATAAAACTACGGATAAGTATATATACTTTTATTTATCATTTTTGTTTGTTAGGTTAAGTATATCAATTCAAAAAAAGAGACATTTCAAACCATGTTATGCTAATATCGGAGGTGTATTTTTAAACTGAAAACACTTAAACACATATTCAGTTATAAATTGAATTCTTAATTACGCCTAATCGGTATTCAAAACACATACTGTTATACCCTTTGTAAATATATATATATATATATATATATTCATGAATTAATCTGGCATCGCTACTCTTACGTTTTCGAATACAGTTATAAGCCCGCATACTTTCAGCATAGAAAGTTGCCAACAGCGACCAAAAATTGTAAAAAATGTGGGTAACATCATTTTGTAAATTAACATCTTTGCCAGATCATTCGAAAATCGCATACCTATTTAAATTTGTCGTTTGTATGTACGGGTATGTTCGCTTCGCAAATGCAATTTAAAACAGGAATCCTTATTTTGTAGTTTATTATCAAAAAAGCAGCTTAATAAACTAGCGCTGCATGGTCCGTCGAAATTCACTTACATTACTGTTTTTAGTGCGCTCCATTGATGAGAGATGCCTTTTCCGCTCTCTTAGTTGACTTTTAAATATTCCAAATTCGTCAAATTGCGAAGTTACTTTATTTCCTCCTAATATTTACCGATATCTGATGATCCATAACAGAACTGGCTAATATTGAAATGTTCTAATTAATAAGTGAGTTTATATTTTACATATCATATATTAATTATAATATGCGTAGTTGTTCGCCTACGATGGCCATTTATTTTCGGCGGAAGACGGTAGATCCTAAGAGTTGTGCTTACATTTACAATTTTCAATTAAAATGAAAAGCACAAAATTATATAGAGAAATACGTAGTGTATGATATAAAATTATAAACTGAACATGTATAATAAATAAAGTCATACAGTTCATTTCAGACAAAAAATCTGGTCAAATAGTAGTTCATACGGTTTATTTCAGACGAAACATCTCTGGCCATTGATTTACAGACGGGGTCTTCTTTTAGAAATCCCCCCCCCCTATTTAAATAAAAATTGCAACGAATCTCTTTGATTTGGTAAAATCGAATACGGTAGAAACAGAAAATGGAATTAGTTTACGTGCTTTTTCTAAGTCGAATTAACCATTTAACGTTCGTACGAGTCGGTAACTAAGTCGACCTGACTATATTGATTTGCAACCAAAAGGCGTACGAATACAAATGAGAATAAAAAAAAAAAGAACAAGAAAGAAAAGATGTCGTTCGTCGTGAAAATAAGAAATTTAAGATTATTGACGGTATGCTTTCCGCAATCGTGGTTGCATAAATGAAGTTAAAGTTAAAATAAAACGATACATAAATATAAAATCGATTGAAACAATGATTCGTAACGATATAACGATATATTAATAAAAGTTAATTGTTAAATTGTTGTTTAAGACAAGATTAAATAGTTAATTAAATTATTCTTTTAAATGTATCAATATAATAAATATTGGTGTTTATCAGTTTTACATATTTCACAGTGTCTAAATCAGTCTCAATATTAAAATTGTATGAAATAGAAGTGCTGAAAAATACTGCGAAATTTAACGAATTCTATATGGATACTGAAAAATTCAATAGAATAGGTAAATAATTATAAAATTACACACCGACCAGTTTCCGATACATGCATGCACCTCGTGCATCATGCAACTGCTAAATTATAAATCTGAATTGTTTGTTAATTCTGCGACGTTACTTATAATTTTTAAGGCTGGATATTTATTAATAATTTGTATTGTTCCGGTTGTAGGAGCACGAAGTTTGTCTTTTGCCGTGTATTTTATTAATTTTCACTTGGGAACTGACTTCCAGTATTACGAATTCAAATGATTTTAATTGAGGTAATTGACCAGCATTGTTGTATTTATTCGAATCATTCGGCAAAATATTTTGAGCCACGACACGTTTTTAACAATCTAATCATTTTCCCCTCAAAAACGAATATTTCGTGATTTTTGGCGCTGCATAATGAAATATCTCGAAATTATCAAACACGGCCTGAGAAATATAAAATGCAAAAAGACACAGTACCCGAAAGAGCAAAATAAAAATTTGGTTAATAACATCAGCAAAAAAAGAAAAACAAAAAAACAAAATATCACACGTGCAGTGTCAAATATTACTGTTTTCCTGCTTCTTGTCTTTTAAGCGGGATAAATTTGAAATGTGGTAGGCGGCAAAAACTAATTGTTAACAACAGATTTTTTTTTATTATTTTATTTTTTTTTATTTTATTTTTTATTATTATTATTTTTTATTATTACTATTTTAACTCCGCTGTGCCTTACTGTTTCTCAGCCGGAGTTTCTAGTTGTTACTGCTATTATTTATTGTTAATTAATGTGTTTTGTTTTATTATTCATGACAGTCAACGAAATTAATCAAATCGAAAAAGTTTTATGTATTTCGGTTATTGTTTTTTTTTATTATTTTCCGTTTTTCTCTTTCGTTTTTAAACTTTTTTTGCATTTAAAAATCGAATGTTAATCATCTGATCTTTCTTTACGGTCTCTTTACACGGATATCACCGATTGAGCAATTTTAAAACGTTTCAAATAGACTCCGCATTATTATTTCCATGTCCGGTTAAAAATTGAGTGAAGTTATAATCGGTATAAAAATGGTTCATTTGTAGTCTTTCTTCAATGATCGGAACTACTATTTCCTCGCGTGTTACTTTGCCAGTTTTTGATTTATCGCATCTGAATTGCCAGAGTCGTATACTATTTGAATTAATTTTATTGATCTGTTTTCGTAATTTTTTCTTGTCAATAATTTTTTTCTTCTTGTTTCAATCGTTTTGATTTGTTTTGCAGTTTTTTTAATTCTATAGGTATTATGATGTTGAGTGAAGTATATGATATTGTGCGATAACCAGAAATTATTAATATTTTCCTTTGTAATTTTAGCATTTTATTCTTGTTTTTTTCTCGCGAAAGTATACTGTAGAGCACTATTATAGATCCAAAAGTAGCCTTGTAAAGTATTGTATCTTTATATTCGAAACCAGACATATTTGAATATAGTGTGATCTTAATTTGTAATCAATCTTAATCTTGTCTATTGTGTATTCGACACGTGTTTACTAAAATTTAAATTACTGTGTCAATAATTATTCCCGAGTACTTTTTATTTCATTTACTAATTTTATTTTATCTTTATTTATAGATAAAAGCGTTGTTCAATGCAATATATTATTTATTTCCTGTCCTGTTTTTTTTTTGCTTATTAGTAGTGTTTAGGTTTTATTTATGTTAAATTGTAGGCCTAAGGTTTGTATGTTTTTGCTCAATTTTTTTATTGTTTCATTTATTTCGTATACGTTTTCCTTTTTATTAATTCTTGAGCGTCTGCATATCATATATTGCAGTGTTGACTGAAGTGTAAATTATAAACTTCACTCATTGCTATATTGAATAGTACTGGTCTAAGAACCGAACTTTTCCTGAGCTGACAGTTCTGTTGTATAGGATTTTATTTTCTTCATTAAATAACCCAATTATTCTATCTGTTAAGTAGTTGTGAATAATACTTTGTATTGTACCAGACATGTATTTAACTTTTTCATAATTTTTAAGATTTCATCAATTTTTATTTGATCAAATGCTCCGGATATATCAAATCTGATTAGTAGCGTATGTCTTGTTCGTTTTTTATATTTTTCAATATAATCGCATGAATTTTTTTACTGCGAGCTTAGTTGATTTCTTTTAAAAATATCCAAACTGATTTTCGTTTACAAATCGCTTTTTCTTTTATTTCTGATTCAAGAAAATTTCTTATGATTTTTTCATATATTTTACTTAAACCAGACAGTAGCGTTATAGGCCAGGGCTTTTCCAGATTTGTTTATTATTTTAATTTTTCCTTGTTTCCAGAAATTAGGGAAATAATTTAGTTCAATGCATTATTTTTGGTAATTAGATTTAAATATTTTTTCGTCTGCTTTGTGAAGAAGTTTAACCATCTTGCTAGAAATTTGATCATGATGCTTTCCTATTGTTCAGCTTTTGTATTGTCATAGTTAATTCCTTTTCACATATTAGAAGAGTTTTATCTAATTGAGACGGTTGCAACTTGAGTGTTCGGTTTGGAAATAATTCAGCAAAAATTATTTTATGTTTTTCAATATTACCGTGTACAATGCATCCGCCTATATTAAAAGCAGGCACGTTTGCTTGGTTTTTTCCGTACATACTATTATATACGGTTTGCCTCAGATTGTCGACGAGTTAATCAGTTCTTTCCATTTTTCATGCTTTGATGACTTTTTTTCTTATATTCTTTCTACAGTTTTCTAATTTTAAAGCTTAATGATTCCACTTTGTCATTTGTTTTATTTTTACTTTTATGTAGTCTTCTTTGTGGTTTTTTTAGGTATCTTTTGTAATGTGTTCGTTATATGGGATGAACAAAATCTAAGAAAAATAAAATAAAAATATAAAATAATAATAATAATAAAAATAATTTAGAATAATTAGTGCGAGTGCGAATGTGCGCGTGCCTGGAGCTATTGTCGATTGGGTGGCCAATCACCAGTGACCAAGGAATAAAGGATCGACCCCATTGGGTCGCCTTTAGCGGTCATAAGCGGAAAGACGGGAGAAATTTAGATTGGACAAGAAAAGGATTTTTTTAGGAAAATCAGTTGCGTTTTTACCTTTAAAGAGTGGCCTTTTACCGTTGACTGAGTTTCGTTTTACCTGTGATCAGTAAAGGAGTGTCGTTTTCTACCTGCGCCAAGAAGTTGTTCGTTTTCATGGAAGTTTCGCGTTTCGATCAACTTAAGAAAACAGTTGTGCTTTTCGTTCGGAAAATACAAATTATCAGATATTCATGAAAAAGAAAAATCGAAAACGATCGAAAGTTCTCATGAAAATAAAACAAGGTCGAGTCCGATTTCTCCGTGCCGACTGACCGCCGTATCGCCAACCTACCGATATAACCACCGACAATAGTGATGCGTTTTGTATTATATTTTTTATTGATTTGTATACCTTTGTAAGCGTTATTTTCGGAATTAATTATTGTGTTTTTCAGCGGTCATACCGAAAGATAAGTGTCACGTTTTTTCTAATACATTGTTTTTCTTCAAATTCCAACTAAATAATCTTCCTCTCGCAATATTAATTATAACCATTCTCTTATATAATTTAATAAAATATAAATAAATAAAATCCACGAGTATAAAACCTCGTGGTTGGCATCCCTGTAGACGTAAGCGAACGGCTATTACCGTTTCACTTTTTAAAACTTTCCAATCTTTCATTCCAATAGGGTTTATCACGAACTTTTATTTTTGTAAGTGAATTGTAGATTAATAATTTTATTATGTTTGTAAATTTTATAATCTCATTCTGCAGGTCTTCTTTTTTAATTACTTTTTTAACGTGTTCTATTTTTTGTTTTATTTGAGGTAGAGCATCAATAATTTGTTTTTGAAAGATCTCATAGTCTCAATTGTTAGTGTATTTTCCTTTAGTGATTTACCGTCTTTCCCCTTATTGGGAGCTGTAGACAATATTATGTTGAATGTTGCGTTACTGAAGAAAGTGATGTATACGAGCTGCGTCAAGTTAGCACCCTGGAACAATTATTTACTATTACTGCGTGTTAGAGTGGGGCACAATTTTTTTTTTTTTTAGTGACACAAATCGGCACAAAACTATTGCTATCTAATGGCATAATTGCTTTTTTTAAATTCTTAAATTTTGGGAGGGCTATCGTCAAGTTAGCCCCCCCCCCCCCCCCCCCCTGAAACAATAATTTACTATTACAGCGTGTTAGAGTGCGGCACAAAATTTTGTATTAGCAGCACAAAACGGGCACAATTCGTTTAGTTGAATTTTATTTTAAAATTCCGTCATGGGGGGGGCTAACTGGACGCTGCTTGTTATACGTATTTTGACTGATTGGTCCATGGATACAATTGTAAGATCAATTACGCTGCTCCCATTATTGTGGTTGTTTTAAGTTTTTTAGATGTTATAAGGATTACAGATGTAGAAATCATTAGTAAACAGGAATTTTTCGAATTGTTTTACTCTTTTCGTAT
Organism: Icerya purchasi; assembly: GCA_039619475.1. Classification (NCBI taxonomy): domain Eukaryota; kingdom Metazoa; phylum Arthropoda; class Insecta; order Hemiptera; family Monophlebidae; genus Icerya; species Icerya purchasi. The sequence goes on along the minus strand of CM077116.1, from coordinate 53,345,906 downwards.
TATAGTTTATGGTATTTAAGTTTTCGTATAGCGTCGATTGGACTCTAAGATCACCGAAAAGTATATCAATTCTTGAAATTGTGTAATTACGGGTTAATTGTTAGAATGTGTGAATCGATACTTTCATCATTAAGGGAAATGTAGAATGCGAATAAAATATAATTTTCTATTTCAATTGAATACTTCGAGTAGTTTGTATTATGGACAGGTTGATATTTTCATTATAGGCTATTGCAATATTCGGCTGTGTTACTGATCGTTGTTTATTCCGTACGGTTTGTTTCTTTTGTAAATATACAGTTCCGGTATTATTATTAAATGTTGTTTACTACATATTTGTTAATATTTCATACGGTTAGATTTTGGTTCTACCTATATTAAGTAGTAATATATTTAATTTATCTTTCATTAGATTTATATGAATATTATTCTCTTTGGAGATGCTTAACTGATACGAGATAATTTTTTAATAATTTTTGTAAACTGAATTTTTGCCGATCTACTATGTGTAGGGTAAGTGTTTATTTTCAATTAGCATGTCCATTAAGCCGTTTATGTCTTCCGTAAATTCTTTTGCCACCTGGAGAGTCTCTCCCCCCCCCCTCCTAAGATTCCAAAATATAACATGAAATTATTTAGTGAAAGCGGATATTTGTCTTCATTCTTCCGGATATTTCGAATGGTTTGAAAATTTCTTTTTTTAATATCGATTCATTTTCTTCTTCGTTTGCTTTTGTGGACTGGTCGCTATCATATGATACTGTTGCCTGTTCTTTTATTTCTGCTCTTCATCATCTGTTTTAGGATTTTGAGTATTTGATAATAAATTTGTAATTCTGGGTGTTTTTTCCATTTTTCAATTTATCAGCTGACATTATTGATTCGGAAGAATTTCTTGATAGTGCTCTTTTAGCAGCTACATTTGAGATTTGCGTTAACGGAAGAGTAGGGAAATTGATTTCTGCGTTTATATTTTTATTATTGTCATTTATTTTACTATTTACATTGTTTGAGATGTTTCGTCTTTTATCATGTTTGGACGGTTTTTACTAGGATGTAGCGAAAAGGACAAAACGGAGTAGATGCAGGTGAAAAGTGAGAAAATGATGCGAGAAAGATGATTAAAACAAAGGCGGCAAATGACCGAGATTGTGGAGTGTTTAAGAGAGGGAAAATATTTAGAAAACTAAGGACGGTGAGGAAAAGATGGTTGAATAGAATAAATAGTCAGAATTAGAAAATGAAGAGGAATAAAAGTTGAACCATACTCTGGAATGACTGTTATTTAAGGAAAGAAGAAGCGCAATTATAAGCTGAAAATGTGCCCAAAAGTCTGCCACTGAAAACGGAACTGCTTTGAGAAAACCACACATTACTGAAAAAAAAATGTTACTGCTTCCAGAACTACATAACCAGCCTGGTACGCGAAAGGGGAAAAATTAAGAAATACCGCTATATTTTACGAGATTGTTTACAGAGTATCTGTATGGACTGGATTATTAGTTACTAAACGGTCGATACTCATTAATGAGTTACCGTGTGTACACCTAAAATGACTGCCGAGTGTTGCCAATGTCCAAAAAATCGTCTACAGTCTTCTCCAGTGGTCGCAATTCTTACACTTACAATTACTAATTATAACTATACCTATTAACTTTGAATAATGTTGAATTCTCTATTTAGAAGTTCCCATACCGTAAATCGTAGCCAATGCCCGTACTTTATTTCTTTTTAACTTGAAAAGGAAACTTTGGATCTCGTAACTCGGGTATGTTGAGTTGTTTTATCTCTGCGTTCATTTTGAGATAGATCCATTTTCGTGATATTTCGCACTGTCTCTCTCTTATAAAGTGTTCGCGTAGATCGTACGATTAATTTACATGTGGTTCGTATCGAACGGTTAGTGGTACACAGAGACTTCTTCGTCGCGCTGCCTCGAATAGGCAACCGCCGTGTAACTACTACGCTACTGCACACGACAAGCTAACTCCGCAGATGGATCTCTTTTCCCCTTAATAGTGTTCGCCTGATAACAGTACTAGACCGTCATTAGCTGTGAGCAGCAGCGTCTGAACTTCTACGATTATAGCGTAAACTCATCAACTACACAACCAGGTCCAAAATGACGAAATCTTTATGTTAACCAGACTATTATACACGCGCGTAGAGGTTCAGGAATTCAATACCAAAAAACAACTTATGCAGCGTAAGAGATGCAGCTGTACGGCCATTCTCACAATTATTGCAACCTGCCATTAGATGTGGTAACATAAACATGATTCTAAATACTGCAAAAAAGACGCTACCGCGAAACCAACTTATGCACGGTGCCGGGGTGATAATGCAGCAAATTACAGAGGGTTTCCAGAACACAAACGTGCACTATATGAGAAACAAACACGTCACAAAAATCGCTTTATAATAAACCTAGAAGTAAATCAGCAGGACTTCCCCTCCGCACCTAGTAAATCTCCAACAAACAGAAACCCATGGAACATAGGAATAAATACGTTTAAAAAAACGGAAACCAGCAACAACGTCGATTACAATAAATTTAGTGAGACCGGCTATCCTAGCAGTGATCTCAGAGATAGCAACCTAATGGACACCAGTTCTCAACTAAAATAATAGGTGTCTTAGACACAATGATAAATGATTTCAAAGCGTTGATTAATCCTTTATTTTCGATATTAAATAAGCTACTCGATAAGCTAGTGTAATGGCCAATAGAATTATAATTAATAAATCGTTAACATTAATGCTATGGAATTCTAGCGGAATAATATGAAAGAAAACGAAGTTTAAATTATTCATCCATCAACATAGATTAGACGTGGCAATGAACTGCGAGATGCATTTAACATCAACGATGAGTTCTAACATTGCTGGCTATAACCACCTACTGCATCTCTCATCTTGATGGGAAAGCTCACAGAAACGTGGCAGTGTTAGTAAGAACTGGGTTAAGCCATCATTTGTAGTTCATTCAGAAGCCTCTTTCGCCTATCAACTGATGACAGTCAGTATCAGCGCTGTGGAGTCAGAATTCACTATTGCAGCAATATACTGTTATCCGGTACTACCCAAGGAGAGAGTAAGAGAGGAATTTTCGTAAACCTAGGAGCCAGAGTAATATTAGAAGAGAACTTTAATGCCACCAGCACTTTATGGAAATGTCGAAAGAACAACTCCAGAGACAGAATGCTGGTTAATTTAATTCAACAGCACAACTTGCAGGTAGTGGGCGCAGATGAGCCGACCTACTGGCCTAAGCATCAAAACCGCATTCCGAGCATACTTGTCTTCTTTGTAATAAAAAATTTACATCCGGTCTACTTTGGCTGCAAATCCCTGCCTCTACTCAGTTCAGATCATTCACCAGTTCCTAGCATGCATCTCCATTCAAACGCTACCGAAACCAAGACGAAGTTATTTAACAAATAATAGCACAACAAACTGGAGTGGATTCGTTAACCGGGTTGAACATAATACCGGTATTTAAATATTCCTCTAAAAACTTCAAGCGAAATGATCACTTTGGTAAGCAGTATTCATGAAGCATATAAGTTAAGTACTTCTTATCTCAAAAAGGATAGATTTTCTGAAATTGATTTATTTTATACTCCGTTCGAAATACGGGAACTAATTCAATTAACAAGAAACGCAGGAGTTCAATGGCAGCAAAACAGAATTCCATCACTTAAAAGATCCTATATACAACAGGCTACACAAAGAGTTACGGAATAAAATAATTTAGTATAAAAATTTCAGACATTCTTCACAACTAAATTCGGAGGACGGATCGATATGGAAATCTACAAAATCCTTTCTCAACAAGCTTCCCAAATCCCACTTCATTAGAAAACCTGATGAGGACAAAGCTGAGATGCTCGGGGAGCACCTGTTCAATATATTTAAACCGTTCGAAAGCAAGGATCAACTACAATACGAAATATCAGATAAAGAATACCTTTATTAACATGGCTAACTAAATACATATCGCCGAAAGAGATACAAAATAAAATTAAAAGCTTAAAGAACAAAAATGTTCCAGTTAAAGATCTTATAATCGCTGAATTATAAATCTACCGAATAAAAGTTTAATACTGTTGACGTATATTTATAAAGCTATTTTAAGAACAGAACATTTCTCCTAAACATGGAAAGAATCCATCATCCAAGTTATATCAAAAGCTCATAAGGACTTATCATTTCCTTCATTATATAGGCCTGTTAGTTTGCTTAGTGTATTGTCGAAGATTTTTCAGATGCTAATACAGGATCGAATTATAAAAGTAATTTCGAAAAACAAGATCTTGCCCGATCACCGGTTTGGGTTTCGTGTAAAGCACTTGGCCGTACAACAAATTCATCGCATTACCGATAACACAGCTTCGGCATTAGGAAGTAGACAATCTTGATGTCAAATCGAGTGTGGCATCAAGGCCTCCTTTATAGACTGAAAAACATTCTGCCTAATGACATTTACGCGGTAATACAATCTTTTTTGTCGAGAAGGAGTTTTGTAGTAAAGGTAAATTCATCAACGTCGGGAAAATACAGGATAAATGCATCCGTCCTATAACGAAATTTGCGCCATTGTTATATTCTTTGTACTTTGTGGATTTTCCAGTATTAAAAACGACGGTAATAACGACCTTCGCTGATGACACCCGCATCTTAGCGGCTAATAGCGATCCCTCGCGTGCTTCACTACTGCTCCAGGAGCACTTGAACAAGATTAGAGCATGGGCAGAGAAATGGAAGATTAAAATAAATCATTTAAAAAGCTTACAGATGACTTTTACGTTAAATCAACAGTTCTGTCCCCAGGTAGAAATAAACAATAACGTTCTTCCGCAAAGCAACATCGCTAAATACCTAGGACTAATTATGGATGGACGTCTAACATGGAGGACCCACGTCGCGCACATAAGGCAAAATATTTGCTCAAGGCTTAAAGTCTTAAATTGCCTTATGAGAAGGAAGTCCGCTGTGAGCATATCTTGCAAAAGACTAATCTACCTATCCGTACTGGCACCAGTATGGAGATATGGCGTCGAAGAATACGGCGCAACGTCCAAGAGCAACATCAATAGAATTTAACAGATTCAGTCTAAAACACTCAGGCAAATCGCCAACGCCCCTTATTTCATGTCCAACAGAAAATAAAGATCCCATTCGTGCAAGACTATCGCAAACTTCGATATAGCAAGTTTTTTAGTAAACTAGAACTCGGGAAAATATCGAAGCGCCCAGCATGTTCTCTTCGTCTCTGCCTGGGAATCCGCGGAGAAGACTTAAGAGATACTGGTGTAGAGATGCATTACCCGAATAACCCTCAGCAAATTACAGCATTGCACGGAAATTAATATCACTCGCTTAAACCTAATTTGAGTTGAACAATGCGATAAAACGTGTTTAATTTGTAAAAGTTGTTTTTTTTTACTGTGATTTAAATTTTTTTTTATATGTAACGTAATTTGATTTTGTTAAAAGAAAGTTATTAGTGCAGTAGTTAAAAATCATGTCTTGTTCTAACAAGAAGAGATCCATGAGGGGAAGTAATAAGATTTAGGAAAACTAAACATCAGCGTCAATTGTGGTTCTAGGACCGGAGTGGTGAGAAGAAAAAGAAGAGAACTTGAAAAGAAAAATAAATAAATAAATTAGCTTTTATTCCGGGAGAAAGTGTATTTTTTGACAACCGAGTTGCTGATTGGGAAATTTTATCGGAACACTGATCGCTGATAGCACGGAAAATCAAAAGGATGAAACAGTTTCTGACCCTCTTGCAATCCCCTTAATTTTCTCACTTACCTGTTGGATATCGGATACAATTAAAATTTTAATAAACAATTTTGCTAGAAACAAACAACGGTAAAAAAAATATAACACTCTGAACTATTAGAATAATTTTGATAGTCCCGGCTAAAAATTCGATTTTAAGAGGATCACGACGCGGTTAATAATTCAATTAGCCATCGTTAGTAGAAATCGATAAAATTCAAAGTATTTTCTTTCAAGTTGTGTCATTGCACAGTCGATGACTCAGCTGTGGAATTTCGGTTCTTCATGTATTACGGGCCAGCTTCGTTAAATTCTTAATTTTTTTGTTCTACTCAGTTATAGTAAACAAGTTCAAGGACTTCTGGTAGTAATTACGTTTGTGCGTATGTACTACTTTACTTTCTAACAATGAACAATATGAACCGAAATTTGGAGCTACACCGATTATTCATCCAACAGAATACAATATTCGTTATATTGCACCTCCCATCGTGATATTGTAGAAGTTTTTCGAGATGTCGTAACTTTTTTTCAGCGGAAATTTCGACCCTGCCCCAGTTTATACTTTCTACCTGTTTAATCGTTTTAAAAACGATGGATTATGATCGTATGATTTTTTTTATTGTGACTTTTGATGTCTGTGTTTACTCGTAATAGTGCGTCACTTTTTCGGTTTTTACGAACGAAAGATTAAACAAATCAGTATTGCAATGGTAACATAATACAAAGAGCATTTTTTTTTTTTTTTTTTTTTTTTTCTTGGTAAGACGAAACGGAGAAAAGGACTTTCAAAAAGTTCTATGGATTCAATTGCGGATATGATAAAAGAGTTAATTTTTTGTATTTTTAACAGTACTCGAATTCTGCTCCGTTAAATCGGATCTTGCCTAACCGAATATTACGCAAGCTCGTGAACTACTAATTCCAAAAAACAAAAGTTGAGAAAATCATAGAGTAATTACGATGAAATCACAAATATTACGAATATAAAATATTTATTTGGAAATAAACAATAAAGCGAACGTAATATATCTGGAAATTAGAAACACATCGTAAGAAGCGTGATGCAAGACGTTTAATAATGAATGCATAGAATTTATGTAACTAGATCGACAGAAACAAGCAAAATAATACGAAAATGTTTTTTTTTGCAAAAAAAAAAACACCGACTTCCAGTATATAAATTGAATAAAAATACACTAAAATGTAAAATGTACTAAAAACTAAAAAGCAATTATTCGATAAAAATACATTTCAGAATGATATTATCGTAATTCGTATACAACATTAAAACCTTAATTAGAGTCGGCATAAAATTTATATGAAAATATCTAGGAACCATTTAATGAACATTTAATGCGATTTTTAATTATTATTTTAATATGAACTTGATGCCGACTCTAATTAAAGTATCAGTGTTATATAAAAGTTACGATATCACTCTGAAATATATTTTTTATCGAATAATAAGTGTTAATGCTGTGAATGAATTACGATAATATCACTCTAAGTTATATCACTCTGAAATATATTTTCTTATCGGCAATAATTATTTTTTACTTTTTAGTACATTTTTATAGTAAACCTTGAAGTCGGTATTTATTTTTGTAAAAAGCATTTTATTTTACAATTTTTAACATTATATTTGAATTTTTTTCTTGCTAAAAATCAACTTTTTTTTCATATTTCGCCTTTGTATAGTAATAAAAAATGATAAGAAAAAAAAAAAGTGATCCAAAGGGACCGCACTTTTTTCACGTTTTTTGACGAATACTCAATTTATGTTCACCGGTTTTCATCAATATTCACATAGTAGTTAAGTTGAATGGTATTCTTTCTAATGGACATAGAATCAGTAAAACCGGTCCATATAAATGTGAATTATCTACGAACAAACATAAAAAAAAAACACGTGAACTTAAAAATTTATTCTAAAAATTTAATAAAAATCCATAAAAAAATAATTATATAACCGGGACATTATGATAATTCTTAAACAACAAAAACTTTTCAGAGTCGGCGCCAAATTCAAATTGCAATAATAATTAAAAGCTGCATTATTAAACATTCATGATATTTCAAATACTTGTAGCAAACCAATTGCAATGATTGCTTTGTTATACTCATTTGGTATGGTTTTTAATTATCGTTGTATTTTATATTTGATGTTGACTCTAATAAGTATTAATGTTCTTTAAGAATTGCCGTAATATTCTTAAGGTTATATATATATATATATATAAATATAAATATATATATATATATATATATATATATATATATATATATATATATATATAAATATATATAATTTATTTATTTGAAGCCGCTCGACAGCCAGGGCCATTTGCGACGCCGAGAAGTTACATCTTATAAGTAATAGACCGATAAATGAAAAGCACAAAAAAAAAATTACAATAAACAAAACAAGGAGAAAAAAAGAAAGAGAAAAGATGAACGCAGCCGTACATCAGAACTATATAAAAGAAAAAAATCTGGTAAGCTTAAAAAATTTAAAAATGTTTCCACACATCGTTTCATTTTCCGCCAGTATTTCGGCTAAACCAGCATCCTCCTCGAAACACGCGGCTCTCTCTTGTCAAAATTTGTGGCACGAGGTGAGAAGGTGCTCCACCGTCACTGGCGTTCCACAAATTTCACATATAGGTTTAGGTTGTTTTTGAAACAGGTTGCTATGTGTATAGAGGCAGTGGCTTATGCGCAGGCAAGCTAATATTGTTTCCTCATGACGGTCCTGTGTGAAATGCTCCATGGTCCGTTATTTCCCATATAATTGCTTTTGTCTTCTGGTTTCTTTACACCGAGCCTAGCATTGAAGTCCCCGATGACAACTGTATAGTTTGTTATGTCTATTCCTATTGTGTTTGCGATACTTGCATATAATTCTTCTACTTCAATGTCTTCGTTAGCAGTTGTATGGATGTACGTTTGTATTACTTGTATTATTGTATTCCGGTTAATTTTTATTAAAAGGTATGTAAACCTATCCGATATTTCAATAAATTTTGTAATGTTATTTTTAAACCATTTGTGTCACTGATTTTCCAGTACATTGTACTACCATCGTTTAATAAAGTCTCTTTTTCCCCCGGTTCTTCTTACTTCGCTCAGGCCTAATATGTGCCATTTCATTTCCTCTAATTTTTACTTCGGATATTCTAGTCTATCAACTAGCCAGCTACCCTGGTGTACTTGGTTAATTAACTGTATTTTGTTCAGCTAGATCAGAGTTCAAATCCCGCTGCCACGCATTGAAAACTTTTAAAAAAATTTTACTTGCGCTGGCTTAATGTCCTTAGTTGACGCGCCCAAAAATATATATCAGCTGTTGTCTAGTGAACGGGCATTATAGGTAGCTAGCATTAGCGTGGTTTTATTATTATTATTATTAGTAGTAGTAGTATTAGTATTAGTATTAGTATTATGATTTATTATCTCGCGTTAATGAATTAGAACAGTACACCAGAGGTAACAACGTTATCATTAGTGGTGTACCAGTGTGTCGGAAAGAGAATATTGATGAAATCGCAACGAAAATCGGCACTGCTGTAGGTATACAGATAAATGCTAATGACATTGATTGCTGTCATTGGTTGCCAAAAAGCGTGAAACAAAAACATCCAGCTGTTGTCGTTAGATTCTGCCGTAGGATTCTTAAGGCAAAACTAATTAAAAATTGCCGAATAAAACGAACAACATTGAAGGATATAGATTACTGGAAACCGTTAGAATCGTCTGGTATTTTTGTAAATGATCACTTGACTTGGACTAATTTACGGCTTTTCTCAGCCGCTCGTGAACTAATGAATGTAGGTTGGCGATTCATTTGGGCGAGGGACGGCAAGATTTTTGCGAGAAACAATGAAAATACTCCCATCATCAGAATAACAACGGCAGAACAAATTGCTGGTCTGATGAAGCTAAATCAATGACTACAATTCGATTCTATGACTAATTATAAGTATCGATTAATTCTGTTTTTCGTTTTAAATTTTGCGCTAATGCTTTATTTATTAATATCTCTAAAGAATACTTTCTTGTGCATAATTTTCTGTCACTCTTATCGCATGTTTCTAATTACCCTTTACGTAAATAATAGAATAGATATGTGGAGTTGTGTTATCGAAAAGTGTACTTGTGTCTATATTTTCATATTCACCTGTAATTCTTCCGCATCTTTTATAAGGTATTACTCTTACGGTCTATCTATTATTACGGTTAGAGTTGTTGTTTCAATTTTGGCTTGGGAGTTTATCCTTCTTATTGGGTATTTTATCAACATTTCCTTCTATAAGAAGTTAATTTTAATTCCAATAGCGCATGGTTGGACTATATTTTTAACTTTATCGTTCTTTATGTGGCGTGAAATTATTTACTTCTTCCTATAATGAACTAATACATCGGGGTTTGCTTGTGTCGATATTATTATATTTCTGTGTAATACTTCCCAATCCTTTTTAATGGCTTTGGGTACTCTGTTTAGGGAGTATTTTTCGCTACCTTTATTTGTTTCGTTGATATTAGCTGGGGAGTTTATTCTTCTCATTAGTTATTTCGTTAATATTTCTTCATATAAAAATTTAACTCTTTAATTCTATCAGCGCATGATTCGACTATATTTCCAACTGTATTATTTATTCTTCCGTAAAATTAATTATTACTGATTGCTATAAACTAACATCTGTCATAATATGTTTTGTTTTAATTCATTCTATTCTATCTTTTTCTCTATATCTAATTTTAAGCTAGCGATCGACACATTATTGTGTCCATTTGGACTTTACATTTAGTATTATATTTAATTTATGTATATATGTGTATAAATGTGTGTATATACACATATGTATATATATATATACTCCTTTTTTGCTTGCTAATAAATACTGCAATATTTATTTTAATGTGCTTTCCACATACCTGTACCTATATTTCGATTCTATATGTTTTTCTCTTTTAAGTGATGAATCGTTTAAGCATTAAATTTTTAAATTGATGAGCTCTTAATTTTTCTAAATTTACAGCCATCAGAATATGATATTATTTTACTTACTGAAATCTGGATTTATACTAACGAACTGTATAAATATAACATTTCAGGGTTCAAAATGAGTGCTCAGTGTCGCGATGATCGGCGCTTTGGGGGAATAATTGTGTATTTAAAAGGTCACTTTGAAGTGGAACAAATTGATTTAAATATCCCTACAGGTAACATAATCTGCGTTAAAATAAATTTCTAACGCGACAAACATTTATCTTTCTTTGGTATTTACCGATTTTGTGACCTGATACATTGTTAATTTTTGGAAAATTTATCAGATTATTAAAATTTCAGGAATTACGTCAATAATTTCTGGAGATTTAAATATAAATTTATTAGATAAATTAAAATACTCGGAAATCTAAATTTGTTAAGTCAAACGGATATACTAGCCTAGTTACGTCATAGTAAAAATTACGTTTCTTGTTTGGATCATATTTTTGTTTGAGACTTCAATTGTAATATGTTAAATTTCAGCAATATGATTGATGTTAATGATGTTGGGTTCGGTGATAATTATGCAATAAGTACACGACTAGTTACTAAATGCCCCTTTGAAATCACAACTTGCTGACGTTTTTATTAATAAAACTCTATTTCGAAATAAACTATCATTTGTCAATTTAGACTTTCTTTTTAATGTAAATCAGTCCACTGACTTACAATTTGAAAATTTTATTAATACTATAAACAATATTTTGCAAGAAAGTAAATATAAAAATAATACAAAAAAACATCTGAAGGAACGGATGGCCACGAATTTGAGATTGCCGAGCTCTTTAACAATTACTTCTCTAATTCAGTAACTAATCTAATTAAAAATGAAAGTTTTAGTACTCAACCTTTCAACAGTAGCACCTTGTCGCTTGAGTTTTTTGCTTTTATAGAGTTCACGGAGAAGGAAGTAGAAAGTGCTTTGTTGTCACTATCTAACAAATCTTCCTTTGATTCGGATGGTTTGTCCATATCGTTAGTAAAAGAAAACCTGATACTTTTTATTAAGCCACTAACCTATTTGTTTAACGAATCTGTTAACGCTGGTACATTTTCTAATATCTTAAGAATCCGTATCAATTACTCCAATTCATAAAAGTGGAAATAAAAGTGACTTAGCAAACTACAGGCCTATTTGTATCGTACCAACTATTTCCAAAATTTTTGAAAAGTGCATTAAAATCAGAATGCTGAATTATTTAGATAAGAAAATGTTTTTTAGTATCAATCAACATGGGCGTCGCCAGCGGGAGGCAGAAGGGGCAGCTGCCCCCCTGGAGCCTTGAAACTTTTTAATCAACTGGCTATGATGCGTATTAATAGGCGCGTAATCATGGACAATTTGGAAGACTTTTATAATAAAGTAGTAGAACAATTTACCAGAAACCCACGAAAATTATGTTTTAATTAAGATTTTATTCTTGTTTAATAAAATATTAAGCCTTTAAAACTTATAAATTTTATTTTTCCTATAACTCATATCCTTTTTCTACCATCTTGCTCCCCTGGCTCATCAGCTGGCGACGTCCTTGTCAATCAATATGGATTTCTTGAAGGAAAAGGTACTGATTTAACTTTATTCAAACATATATCCTATATAACTGACAATCTTGAGCGTGGAAAATCTTGTTTAGCCGTTTACTTTGACCTTCGTAAAGTCTTCGATTGAATTGATCATAAAATTCTTTTAGCTAAATTATACTCATCCGGTTTTCGAGGAGATATGTTCGAATGGTTTAAATCATAGTTATGTCACAGAAAATATAAAACAAAAATTAATAACGTGTTGAGTGATTATGTTAACCAGAAGTGCGGAGTACCTCAAGGTAGTATCATAGGTCCGATGTTACTTCTAATAGATAAATATATATATATATATATATATATATATATATATATATATATATATATATAAAAATGATTTATGTAATATAAAGATAACGGGAGAAATCTTTACTTACTCAGTTGATACAGTTCACGTTATGCTCAAATCTTACATAATCTTGTTCAAAACTATGTTAATGCTTTATCGAATTGATTTAGTAGTAATAAACTAATAGTTAATTTTAGAAAAACCAAATTCATGGTGTATAGTCACTTACAACAAAATAAATTTATAACGTATAGTTAAATTTACGCAATAATTTATCCATAGACAGGGTATACGACATTAACTACTTGGGTTTGAATTTGGATTACAGATTAACGCGGAATAAACATTTATATTATTTAGAACAAAAATTTTAAAAATTAAATTATATCTTCTATTACGTAAATGAGTCTTTCAGTGGGAATAATCATTTATACCAAATATATTTATTGCTCTACATGACTGTTCTCGCATACGGTTTAATACTTTGGCGAAATGTAGCTAAATATAATTTTGATACAATTAAATTATTTATTTCGTAGAATATTTAAACTTATTAATAATAATACTACTAATGATTGAAATCATGGTGGTTTTCGATACGTAAATACATTATACAAAACTCAGTTATTATTTTCCTTGTTTAAGTATAGAAACGAATTCGGCGTCCATATTAATGTTAATAAAACAAAATGAATAATTCAGGCAGTTAATTCTTTTACAGAACTAAATTGGAAACGACATAAGCTTAGAACGTTAAACGATGGTGTAGTCGAAGAGAATTGATCATATTTCGATAACATTGATCTAAGAAATTATAAAACGGCTATCGGTTTATACATTAATCTATCGCTGGGTTTATAATATTATATAGACACATGGGACGTGTATATACGTCACACACATGCTTTATGTATACATATATACAAGTCCACACACTTACGCACCCCTTGCAGTTGACTACACTGTGAACCATACATGCACAGAACAGCATGTTTAATTTATCGCAGCACAACATATCTGCAACAAAAAGAGTGAAAAAACAATAATTAACAACAAATCTTCCGCCATCGTAGAAAATCCCTTAAAATAGAAGTACATCCCCGACCCAGCCGTTGCACATGATACCAATGCTCGTTCAAACTTGATTCTCTCATTAATAACAACCGGTTTCGTACACCTGCACCTCCTTCCTATAAACACTGAACAGCATCGGTTCAAGACAAAATTTACAAAATATAGCAATATGCACGTAACTACTATCACCCGTTTACTTCTTCCCGGACACACTATACCACCACATCTGCTCATTTGACCCAATATTAATTTCCACCGCAGCCATAGTACTGCACAGACCTCGTAGTCAATGAAACACACAGCACACCTCGTTCATCCGCACATTTATACAAACACAAAAGTGTTTTCTGTATGGTAAAATTATACTCACACTCAAGCAAACTGCTTGTATAAGCTTTTGAGTGAACTTTAAAGGAAAACGCATTTTTTTCAGTTTCTTACGAAACTATTTTATTCATTTACTTAATTAATTTTGCTGTTTTAGTCAAACAAGAGTCCTCCTTTATTATAAACTTTCCGACCAAAAATTGTAATGCTGAAGGTACTCCTATTTCAATTTTAAACCTAATTGTATGAATTTTTATAATTTTTTGTCTTTTAAGATACGCTGTTTATGAATGCGCTCTTTGGTAAATTATGTTTCTGCAATCTATAATGATGCTGCAATTTCATTTTACGACTTGTTTCATAGAAACCGCCCAGAAAAATATCACTTTTTACGAGAGATGCTCCGACGAAAATCGTTATTATAAAATATACTCAGAGCTATTAGATTTAAACGTAAAGATCTGCGAGGAAAATGAATGATTACTTAAAATAAAACAATTGCGTTAGCCGCTCATACGCAATCCTGTAAAATTGAAAATTGTTATTTTTTTAAAATAATAAATAAACGTGATTTTATTACAAAAAGGAAACTAATCGAATAAAGCAAGGGCAATTGGAAAAAAAGGAAACAAAAAAATACCAATTTCTAATATGTTCCCTGGCAATCATACTTCATTAGTTTTTTTGGTATCTAGTTTATAGTTTGTCGAGTGTTCTTTATATTTTTTGGCTAAAAAATGTTGTTTCCTAAAGGTATAAGAACATTTTCCGGTTTTAAAGCGGCGCTTTTACCAAAAATCGTGCGTGCAAAAGAAAAAGGAAAACACCAGTATTAACAGTATCGAAAAACTCTACCCTAAAGAATGATGTTTATATACGCTAGTGGTGATCGCGGTCAATTGCCATCGTTTTAATGTCTTTTTTTTTTCGTTTCCGATATTATTTGCTTTCATCATTTCCACGAGTCAGAATTCAAAATTAACTTCTTTTTATACTTGAAAACGAATTTGAATTGGTAATGTAGTAATTTTTTCAAAAATCGGTCTTACTCGCGGACGATTAATCATAATTTGACGTACCGAAAAAGCTCCTTCGTAAAACAAATCGAGTTGAAAGTCATTAATTACACTTTGACATTTCAATGTGCTCGCGCTACAGGTGCTACGCAGCCGTCGTGTGACAGTAAGGTAGGCTTTTGACGGCGATTCACGATCAAACATTTAATACTTCTCCAGAGAGTAAAGATGGAAAATCAGGTATAACGCGTATTATTATGAAAGAATGAACTAGACATAAAGGAATGGGGTTTACAACTAATAAATATAAAACGTAAAGAAGATTCTTGGCACGGGTAAAATTTAATGAACTTGAGAGACAAACGTCATGAACCGAATCGGGGGACCATAAGAAATGCTTAATGAAAGCCGAAAATTAATTTACTAAGAACAGATACGGCTGTGCATACCGATAGAAGTAACTTAGGTCTATTAAATGTATCAATGGACACTTTTATAAAACAATAGACGCGTTTTGAAGCTAAAAGCTTCATGATCACAGTATATATTACTAACGTTTTCAAATGTGTTATTTTATTTTATAAAATGGTATATGTCGATTGATTCATTTAATAGGTAATATAAATAATGTGTTTATCAAATTTTAATATTAATAACTTAGGTTTAATATTATTTCGGTCTTTTAGGGTAGGCACGAATTGTATTTGTACTGCGGATTAGAAATCTGAAAAGACAATGTGGGGTATGAATTGGAAGTCAGATTCAGAAATTTGGTTGCGAAAGAGAAAGGAAAAGTTACTTAGAAGGAGAAAGTAGTTCCGTTTGTTTTTTTTTCCATGTAGATAAATCCGTACCTGTTTGTTAATATTTATAAATATAAAATAAATACATCAATAACAAACAAAAATAATTTACTTTAATAAATTAAAATAAATACCTCAATTTAAGGAAACGTTTTCGAGCCATCATCAATTAATAATGCAGAGTTTACTCAAATAAAATTATTTTATATTTCTTTTTTTTGGAACGAAGTTTATTTACGTAGCTTGTCGGTAGGAGTAAACTGGCAGAAAAGGCGAGATAACGGAAATCGCGTTATGCCTCGTCCGGCAGGCGACCTTCACTCTCGTTCTCTTTCACTCTGTCTCTTTCTATTATATACGGGTGTGTGTGTGTGTGTGTGTGTGTGTTCGGGCGAGTATCGAGATTCGAGCAGCAAGCATTGGCATTTATCGACGTTGATTATCATTGTTTCTCCATGCTTGGTATAGCGTTCTTTGTCAGATTCCATTCCTTGTAACTTCTAATTACTTCTATTTACACGTGTTTATGGGTAATCGTCCGTTGCTGACAAGCTCAGGGGAAACCCAAACAAGAAAAAAAAAAGCATCGCATGCAGTCAGCTGTATAAGCTCAATTCTAAACACGTGTACATTTTATTGAATTTGAAAATTGGCGCGGTTTTTTTGTGCAACGTTCATTTCAACCAGTCTGATGTGATTTATTTATTGTTTTTGTTTTAATTAATTCATACGGGATTTATATATTGTGTAATTTTTTATCGTATACTTTATGAATGACTTAATAATACCACTTATATATCTACCAAAAAGTGAAAGGAACTTCGTTCATACCGGGTGTCTCCCTCTAGACACCACTTCTCTTTATTTTCGTATTGGGTCGACCAAAGACATATCTAAAAATAAAAAGAAGGGAAAGAATCATCTTTTAAATTTTGATTCAGTCAGATATCAATGATGTAACCTTAAACAGAATGATAGAGAAAAGAAAGACAAGCGTAATATGGAATAGGGAGCTCGAGTTTTAACAAACGGAAATACAGAACACAGCATTCAGCAGAAAGGATATTCAAAGAAAATGTAATCAGGGTTGCAGACTTCACTTAGATGGAGAAGACAATATAGTGAGTAAGCCAGGAAAAGATAAAAATAAAAGGGATATGGTTAAAACGTAAGAGAATACTAGAAACGACAACAGAACGGGGACACGATAGAAACTGGTGGGGAAACCCGGCGGAATTAAAAAGGAAGAAATGTAAATAAACCGAAATCGAATCACATGTAGCGTCACAGGAAATGAAATATGTATTTTTTAAAAATAGACGCAAAATGGCAATAATCCGACCGAAGATTCGTTCATTTTATTACCCTCAATGCTGATATGGCCAAGAAGCCCCACAGCAGAACAACGCTGACATTGGAGAGGAACTAAAAGCACCAAGGAAAAGACAAATACAAGAATTTCGGATTATACCCAGCTGGGAAATAAGTGATTTTGAGGGTTAGCCATAGATAAAGGAGCAGTAATTGAGTTTAGAATGTTATGTAAATTCGAGTCGCTTTATCTCGTTCGTGTGTACCGTGGCGTGAGTAAAGTCAGGATTTTTCGTAAAACGCCCGCGAAGCAAAATTTCTATATCGAGTAATGGATTTTCTTTGACAGTTAAGCTGAGTAGCGCAAACGAAGTAATAGTGTCATCAGACATAGTTAACAAAATTTGAAATATCGACTTGTACCTATTACTTCTTCAAACATGTCAGTTATCAAATTTCCACTGCGTTAGGATTTTTACCGTAGTATTCGCTTCCATTTTTGTTAATAAAAATTCGAGGCGAGAATATAATTTTTCGAGTCCGCATAAAAGTATTCCGCGCGAAAGTAATCTTTTTTCATCGTAAAATTTTTTTATAATCACGCAGTGTGGAAATTTTTTCTTCAATGGTCACTTTTGGTATTAAAGTATAAGCATTCAATTTACTTTTTCTTTTTACCGTTGAAATTTTATAATTCAGAATCCTTGATATACTTTATTTCTATTATGTTACATTTATATTGTTCTGGGAGTGAAAATTTAAATATGTATTTCTCCGCAAAAAAAGAAAAAAAGAAATGAAATAGTTGTAGAATTTTATTATTATTTTTAGAATTCGAATATTATAATTTTATATTGTATAAATTTCATATTCCGACAATGTCCGAACACGGGGATAATTTCTTGAAATATAACTGCACTCACTGTGTACCCGTGATTATTATATACGCACATACATATAAATTTGATCTTTAAGACCACTTTTCTTGGCGGGGGGGGCACTCCGATGGATGATAGATAGTCTTCTATAATTCTTATAGAAGATTCTGTTTCAATTAACTGTTCCGCTTTTTCCATTTGTACCTCACGAAGCAATTTTTAATCGTACAACCCCCGTCGCAAGTCACGACTCGCAGATTCATAACTTTTACAAACTCGACTCAAGATTTCCTAAATAACGAGATTGTAGGATTTTCTTATTACCCGCAGCGTAAGAATGACACTTTGTACAAATATAAACGTAAAAAAAAACCTTGTAATCCCCTACTATTAGATCTAACGCGCGAAACTGATAATCGGTAAAGAAGCAGCGAAAATATAACGAAAGGAATTTCGAAGGAGAGGGAAAAAGGAAGATTAATAGAATAACAGAATTACTATTAGGGAAGGATAAATATGAATAAGAGGATAAAGAAAGTATATATCGTGCGGATTAGGAAAAAGAAAGTCATTGTCAAGGATGGTCGTCACAATGATAGGATGTGATGTGGCGCCCACACAGGGTTAAATCTGATCTCGGACATACCATCAATCTCGGCCTATATTAGCATTTCATTGCGTAACTGAAGAAACAGGTGGAAACGAATTCGTTTCACAAGTTCCGGCATAGCGTAGTAATCAAAGTGAGTCGCTAATGCGTGAATTATTTTATTTAATACATATCGGGAAACGTGACCAAATATAGCAAATTTATAGGAGGCGATAAGGCACTCGAGAATTTCCGTACGAGTGTGTGAAAGTTGTCGTTAAAATTATCTGCTCCGTTTCATAAGAAAAATGAACGCCGATACTAAAAATAAAACGAACGATTAAGACACATCACAGTGATAGATATTAACGAAGTGCCAACTACTAAGAGGAGGTTTTGATTTTTCAAGTGTTCTGTGTACTGTTTACAAAAACAACTTGTCTTTAGTTATGTAACATTTTCGATATTATCGATAAGAAGTGTCGACCATTATCTAATCTCGAATTTAGCCCTCGTAAACCGATAAGATTTTTACGCCAGTAGTTTTTTCTGTTTTTTGTTATCGATAAAAATAAAACCGTCGTGTCGTCTGATCTGCAATTATCGCTGGCACCATCGTTGACGATGAACCTTAAAAGCATCGATAATCTCTTAACACCGTTACCATTTCGAACCGTTGAATATCATTTTTTGGTAATTATTAAAGAATTCCATTAGCGAATCTAGAATAAATGTACGTATTGTATTATATGAAAATATCTGAAAGAAAAAAAAAAAAAAAATTAAAAAATGCAGGTTTATCGTGATTTTTTCCCCTTTTATCGATTGGTCACGTGCCCTTTGTATCGATTAGGCTTTATTGTATTTTACAAACATTAAATTTATTTTTTAAATGAAACGTGTAACAACCAATTATTCATCGTACACAGTCGTTCGGGGTTGAGATAATTCTGCGAATGCGCGATACACGAATGAGTAATGAAAGTTCATGGGGTAAAGGATACAAAGATAGCGTCTGGAATAATATATAAACTCAATTGGGTAGCTGTTTTCAGTGCAGTAATCTTTTCGTAAGCTGGTTTCATTCCCAGCGGAATAACTCGGAGTACTTAAAATATAAAGCAGGCATCAAACAATATAAGCAGGAATCATGGAAGGGCAGTTTAATCATCTGCAGCTAAAACCGATTTTAAACATTAAGGGCCATTTATGTATCTTCATCTGGCTCGAAATTAAATGCGTCAAAAAAATTATTTCAGAAATAAAGTGACAAGTTTTATCTTATCTACAGAAGTAAATAAACAATGTTCATTAATTAGAATTGCATCGCCGCATGCGTTTTTATCCGCCAACGCACGCGCATTCTTATTTTTATTTTGTACGTTGATATTTGTGTACAGCACCCCCCTCCCCCCACGGTTGTATGAAAGCAAATATTGAACCACGCGTATGTACATATTTCTCCGTTCAATGCGGTCGAAACAATGCCGGTTGTATTTCCGGTAACTTAACCGTCGCTGTTCTAACCGGTTTAAGTTAAATGGCCGGATACAAACCGTTACCGGGGGTCCTGCGGTTGATGTATTTAAATTTTTTTCCAGTAATGGCGTCGTACGTGATTGCTTCGAAATTGATCGAATAATTTTGTTTATGGTTCAAAACTACATTTTCATTTATAATTTTGTTGCATTACATTCGTGTGTTCAGGTTTCTTATTCGTTTTCAATAATTATAAGATGTGAAGGATTTTCGAAATTGCGTAATTTAATTGGGCATTCGAAATTGGAACGTAGTATATACGCAAATTAATTCTTTAATATAAATAATACCGTTTTAACTGAAAGACTTTTTTTTTTTTTTTTTTTTTAATTTATTTAACAGCAGTACTTATTGCCTTTCGGCTATGACCACTTAATTTAACTTAACTAAAGATAACGCATTAAATCCGTATAAATAAGGTACGAGCGTAGTTTACGAGTTGTAGGTATATCATCTCGGAGAACATCCTTCAAATCATCCGTAGGTATATCGCTCTGCACTCTACAATTTTCATATTTCTTACATTTTCGTAATAGGTAATGAACAGTCCTGGTTTCCTCACAGAGTTCGCAAACTGGAGCTTCACCATCTTCGAAGATATACGCATGAGTTAGCGGGGTATGGCCGATTCTTTGCTTCTAAATACGGCATTAGTCTGTTTACTATCATTTTTTCTATTATTTTACACGGTACACATGTTAACGATATAGGTCGATAACTAGTTGACAAGTGTCTGCTTTTTCCTGGCTTTAGTACTGGAATAACGATTGATGTTGACCAGACGTCTGGAAAAGTTCGATCCACCCAGACTTTATTATATATCTGTAGTAACGCATTTATTGCAGTTTGCGGTAGATGTTTCACGAAGATAGCCGGTATATCATCCGGACCCGGGGATGCATTCTTGCTAAAGTGTTGCAAACTTCCCTGCAGTTCCACTAAGGTAAAAGGATCATTATACGACTCAGAAATTCCATCATCTAAATTTATATCATGTTTTTCTTGTTCCACCTTGAATTTATGAAACGCAGATGAATAGTTAGCATTAGACGATTTATCCGCAAAGGTAGTAGCCAGAGCATTTGCGATCTCGTCCGGGGATGTTATTATGGTATCGCTAACCGATATCCACGGAATTGAGAAGCATGTTTTTTTAGGGTTTTTATCTTCGTCCACATGTATTGATCCGAGGTCTGCGGATCAATGGATTCTATGAAGTTGTGCCAACTTTTCTGTTTTTCGGTCCGTATTATGGTGTTTGCGCACGTATTTTTCTAAAGTTTTCTAGATCCTCTATTAGTCTTATAGTTCGGAATTTAGCGAGCGCTTTTTTCCTATTTCGAACGGCTTGCTGAACAGTGAGGTTTCACCACGGCACATTCTTCAGGTTAATTATTAATTTGGAGCGCGGAATTGCTCTACGGTCTGCTTCCACTATTGAACTGCTGAAACTTTTTAGCATCAAGTTAGTATTGCCGAGCTCGCTTACTTGCAAATTTGCACACATTTCTGTAAATAGGTTCCAGTCTGCCTGCTTTAAAATCCATCTGGGTAGTTTTTGCTGCTGGCCTTGGTTTGTGGACTGCTCAGTGGTAATTATCGGAAAATGATCACTCGAGCACAGATCATTGTGTACGGACCACTCTAAGAAAGGGGCTAAAGTAACCGAAGCCAAGGTAAGGTCAATAGCTGATAAGGAGTCGTTAAAGGAGTTAAAACGAGTTGGCGCTCCATTATTTAACAAAACTACATCATCGTCTTTGCTGAGATATTTTTCAAAGATCTTTCCTTTCTTGTTCAACGTCTGTGATCCCCAAGTAGGGCTATGGGCGTTGAAATCGCCGACTAATATCCAGGGACTTCGTACTTGTGTGGTTAGCGAATGTAGGTCGTCAATCGTAACCTCTTAATTTGGGGTAATGTAAATATTACTTATACTAAGCTGCCTGAGATGTATTGAATTTGGAATGCTAATTTGTAGTATGACGTTTTGTACACCCGCTGCTGCCGACTGTTGTGATGCAAGCACCGCGGAATCATGCACTAGAGTAGCTACTCCACCAGCTGCTATGCTGCCATCTTGAAAGTCTGCTCTATAAACAGAGTAATTTTTGATGTCAAAGGACTGGCCAGGTTTTAACCTAGTCTCTTGTAGACATCTAACTGTTGGTTGGTATAAGGTGATTGTTAATGTTCCACTGCAGAATTTTTATCCTCATTATTTTGATTATTTATTCGTTGCAATTCATCGTTCATTTTTTTTCGTAAATTTGGTTATTGTAATTTTTAACGATCGGTCGTCCGTTGCTTCATAAATTACGTTTAATTGAGTGAGGATGGTACTTCCGGGCACATTCGATAATCCTAGTTTATTTATTACATTTGTTACTGACTCTGATTTTTTGGCTTCCTGAAGAAGAATTGTGAGTTGCTCTATGCTCAGCATACCAGCTGTTTGATGCTGTTCATTTATCATGCTTTGGAAGGGTAGCAGAGCTCTATCAATACTGCCTTTTTTCCTTGTGTCCTCGGATTGATTAATTTTTGGCTGTTTGGTTGTTGATGGCTCCGTACAGGCGGTATATATTGGCTGATGATCTTGTGTATCAGGGGTCTTAGCTTTTGGTCTTTTCTGCGCCGATTTTGTACCTTCATGAGAGAGGGACATTTCCATACTCATATTGCTATCAGCCTTTTTTAGTACCAAAGGCGTTAAAGTCTTGGTTGGGGTTGCCTTAACCTCTGCTAATTGTTCCTCTTTGTCAGGCCTGTTTTCCGCGGCTGGCGCAATCTGGTTAATTTTTCCATTTTCCTTGGATTTCTCACCTTCGATGGTTATAAATATCCTCGATTTTTCTTCATCATATTCGACTAGTAAGGAATCACGGATTGTCTGGATTTGTTCATCCAACACTTTTATATAGACATGTCTGCGAAAGCTGCAGATATGGCTGAGATCTTGTTCTCGTAATCCGGCTTTAAGGAATGCTACCGCAGATGTCAGTTCGATTTTGTTTTCAAGAAGAAGGTTTTTAATTATTTCGCGCGGTATGTGGGGGAGACATTTGATAGAATTAATCTTTTCGAAGCGTTTACATATCTGCATAATTTGAATATTTTACTGTTAACAGCTATTGTTGTAGCATGTTGCGCCGTAATTTTATTTACTAACGAGACCGTAGTTAAGATAAAGGCATACGCGGTTGTTAGAGATTTTCGATGCGAATAGAATATTCTTTCCCTTGAATGATATCTGCAAACCGTTTTTACGGTGTCCGGTGTACGTTGTTTCGTTGTCCACTTCGACTATTATTGCTTGCTTCTTCGTCGGAAATGTCTCATTTACCGCTGAAGCATAAGTTCGTACGGTAGGGTTGGTTTGGTTATTGGTAGTTGCGGGAGATGTTAACGACATCGATAACGTTGAACTGTTACTACGGTTAGTTTCATGTATTGGGTTAGTAGTAGTAGATAAATTGATATTACCTGCTGCTGCAGTGTTATCACTCATCTGCGGCGCCGGATCGTGCCGCTCCGCTACCTAGGCAAGTACGTTGCTGGGCATGGCCGGGGGGTTTTGATACATTGCGGTAATGCAATGTACGGCTGTTGTGCTGTACGCACAGATCTAGACGAAAAACTAATTGAACGCGATAAGAACAACTGTTATCAACCGCAAAGAGTGTGTTCCTAACTAAAAGACTGTTAGGTAAAATGAGCCTCTTTTTTATTTGTTTCCATTTTAGATGTAAAGAAAGGATATAGTACGTGTTTTTAATTGCACGGTGTTTTTTGATAAAAAAGACGCAGTAAAGATATAATAATAAACATTTGAAATAGATATTGCGCACTTATGAAAACATATAATATTATAATGTAACCGAACGGCGGTTTTAACACAATTTTAACAACCATATTCATTTCAAATTAAACGTGGTAAAAATTATGTAAACAACTTTTTACATCAAAATAAACAGTTATAAATACGAACAGTTGAAATTTTGTATCGCTGATTATGTTCTGTTACTTGCTGGAAACGTTTTCTTGTATTAAAATTCGTATTAACGCCTAATTTCTGCTACAGAAATATTGTTTATATTCCAATTAAACTTGGATATTTAATAACAATTTCAAATCAAATACGCTCTATTGCGATTCAGTAACAATTTATAATGTGTATAGCAGCCGATGTTAGAGAATTGCAATGAACAGTGTTCAAAAAAAAACAAAAAACGAACACTTTTAACCTTCCAAATGTATCGTATTTTAAACGAATTAGGGAAAAGGCAGGTGCGACGAATACATTTTTTGGATTTACTTTTTCTTAGCCTCAATTATATATTTTCTTGAAAATGAAATCTACAGTGCGATTATTTCTCCTAAATTATAAGTACCCCATTTTTTCTTATACAAATGTTGCAAATGGCTGACAATAATTTCCTAAAAAGTGTTCTATGGTATAATAATGTATCATAGAACAGAATTAATTTTTAGGATTCCGTACATATAATGTGCGGAAAGCTAATAAGATGGTTCAGAAACGACAAAAATATCAAAAATAATCAATAACTCACGAAATTCATATTAAAATAATAATAAAAAACTGCATTAAATGTTCATTAAATTGTTCCTAGATATTGTAATATGAATTTAATGCCCACTCCAAAAAGTTAATGTTGTATAAGAATTACGATAATACCACTCTAAGTTATATCACTCTGATATATATTTTTTTTATCGAATAATTATTTTTTACTTTTTAGTGCTTTTTTATTAAATTTTTATAATAAACCTTGAAGCCGGTATTTATTTTTTGTAAAAAAACATTCTTTAGTATTCATAAATATATTTTTGTTAAAGACCAATTTGTTTTTATTATTTCACGAAAATCAAAAACTTTAGGCAATATATTTCCTTTTTCAAAGTTTGGTATACATTTTTTGTTACGTAACATATGAATTACTCTCATGTGTAAAAATATCAAATATCAAATAAATATTTAATAAGATATGAAATGTCTTTTTAAGGGAATATTTCATCTTCAGTTAAAAAGGAAAAGAAATGAAATATTAGTAAAGTTCTTTGATTTTTACTTAAAAATCTTTATTTATTTTTTCAAGAAATTATTTGCATTGCCATATGAGTCCCCCAGTTTTTTTGTAACCTGCAAAATACTAAAAAAAGTATTATAAACGAAAAGGTTTATAAATTTTAAAAATCATTCACACATACTACTAAGCGAACAATATACTTTGACAACTAAGAAGTTTATACAAATCATCTCTACAGTTTGTGAATCAAAAAAATAATATTTATCAGTTCTTTTTATTCTGCGTATTATTTGTTCTTCAACGCAAGAAAAAATCCAATCGCAACAAGGTACAGGCACAACAAAGCATCATTTTCCGAGCTATTGTTGATGCATACCGTTACTCTCGTAATGATGACATTCATCGAGACCTTGGAGTGCAAATGATCAACGAAGTGATTGAAAAATTTTCAATTGCCCACCAGAAGAGACTTCACCAACATGTCAATGTTGAAGCCAGGCCCGTGCCCAGAATTTTGAAGGGGGGGGGGGGGGGGGGGGGGGGGGGGGTTGAAAATTTTCTTCGCATATTTATTTTATAAATAACAATACATTTTTCATCAATATCCGCATACTATTATTAATTTCCATTATTTTGATTTATATATGAATAATTTACATAAATGAATTACCCCGTATATGAACATTAATAAAAATTACATGTTATTGATTATACTCATAATAAAAAGTTTTGCATAAAATATTAATGAAATACCTAAACTATTTCAGTTCTCATGGGGGGGGGTTTAACCTCCAAAACCCACCCCGTGGACACGGCCTTGGTTGAAGCCCTTAAATTTCTGGACACTGGCAAAGATGCTTAAAGCATTTTAAGCCGCAAGACCTTGCATTGTAGCTACTATTGTTTATTTATAGAGGCTTTGGTCATTAAACTAAATGAACTCACACATGTTTTCTTTTTAGCTTTTACTATACAATTTATATTTAGCAATTGTTTTACTATTCAGTTAAGCTTGTGCTGCTCTCAAATAAATTTTAAAAAAAATCGTCCGTATTATTTTAGCAAACTCTTCGGAAGGGTGGCTCTTTTTTCCCTATATAATCTATCTTTTATATACATATTAAAGAAATAACATTTTATACGAATTAAAAATGGAGCATTGAGTAAAGACGATAGATTAATAAACTTAAGGTTACATTTAAGAGCCTTAGCCTTCACTTACATCATACATATGTGGTACGGTGTTACATATTTTGCATATCGCATTTTCATATAACCCATTTTTACATAACAAATTTTAATTTCAAATATTAAGTTAAAGGTAACCATAATTTATATTTATATATATTAAATTTAAAACATATATTTCCAATTTTAACGTTAAATATCACAAATATGTTTCAGGCAGCATCCCTATAAATGTTTGTGTTTATACAGTATTTAGAAATATTTTTGTATAATAAAGAGATACATTTATTATTGCACTTACCTGAAATTTTTTCCAACTTCACACAGTCCTAAAGGAACCAAAATATAGTTTTGGTACCTCCAAATGGCAAGCTTTCAATCAATACACAACCACCAAAACTTTTTTTTGCGCAAATTTTGGACTTCGTAGCATTTCAAGGTACAATTATGAAGTTGTTAATATTGGCTATATTTTTCTTTTAAATTTCCTTTTTATATATGTACATACTTGTTTAAATTGTGTTCTGGTATTTTTAACTTCTATGCCTAATCTATCGCTTATAAAAACAAATCCTTTTTTTTTTTTTTTTTGTTTTTCGCCTCAAGGGGAAATTAATTTAATCAATCATTTAAAATTTTTACTTTTTATGAAAAAATGTTTAATTTTCGTTAGACTTTTTAAGTTTTACTTTTAACAGATTATTTGGTTGCGAGTTATTTATGACTTTTTAGTTGATTTTTTATTGATGTTTTTAGTTATTTTTAACGTACCAGCTGCCCCAAAGTTATACATACATTGCATTAAAAAACGCTTTAATTATAGTTTATGTGTACAATTTCAAATTTAAAAGTACAGCCGTTTCTCAGCTGTTGTATCTGATGATTTTAGCGTTTCTTCTTCTTAACAGTGCTATTAGGATTTGATTCATTATGTGTGTACAGAATCTTAAAAATCAGCAATCAGTTATAGCAAAATTTTGGCATTATTATAATTTTACCAGAAACTTTATACCCAATGGATTAATTTGTATTAAATGTTAAAGAAGTTATAAAAGAAAAGAAATCTAAGAATGAATAATGTGAAATGAAATGATGATTATGTAAAAAAAATACCTGAATGTGTAATTTAATTGAAATTATAATAATACAAAGATGCGAAAGTAAACATTTAATTTCCACAATCGTATTGTATAAAAATAACAGAATAAATTAATTCCTTTGGCTACTTGAATTTTTAAAAAGTAACCTGATGCATGAAAAGTGGTTTACAGAAGTTGAAAAAAGTATGAATGAAATAAGAACTACATCTGGGGTTGTTGAGAAAAGTAATATACCAAACAATTTATGGAAATGCTAAGAAAAAATAAAATTACAAATAGATAAAATTAGGCGCAAAGCAAAAAGTAAGAATAAAAGAAAATAATGCGTGAATACTAAACTTAAATTAGACCGCATAAAGGTTATAGTTGTAACATATACAGCTTTTTAATACGTGATTACTAAGAACAAAATATATTATTTTCTTTTTTTTTACTACCTTTTAATAATTTTATCAACATTTCGAAGATTTAAAAATGTAACTTCACCAGTACAAAACTCTCTGCGTACAAGAAACAAATTTAAGACAAAAACAGATCGTAAAATTAAATTTTTTTGGTATAATAAAATGCAATGCAAATCCACAGCATGGAGTACATGCAGGTGTACAAAATATGGAGTATATTGTACAAAAATTAACACTGCGAGTGTAATAACTAATATAGCTGTAACCGTCGGAACAGAGGAAAGAAAGTTCATCTTACGTAATATTTATAAATCGCTATCACAATAAATAACGCAAGAAGAAATTAACAAGATAATTGTTACCGAAACCATTTATAATCTAAGGAGATCTAAACTCTCACACCTCTAACTGATGTTGCAGAAATTGAAATAAAACGAGTAAGATATTGCAGATTATGATTGTTAATCAAAATGTTACATTTCATAATCCAATCACTCATAGCTATTATAGTTTTGCTTATAAAACCTAGCCAAATATAGGCTTAATTATAAGTACTGCCTCATTTGTAGAAATACTAAATTTTATAGAATTTCTATTAACGTGGAGGTGACCATTGTTCACTAATAATACATGTTCCGGAGCAGAGTCGTATTTGAAGGGGGTTTTCAGGGTTCACCCCTTCCTGAAATGTCAGCGAAATAGTGACAGCTTAGATTAAATGAACCGAAAATCAAAATAAGTTAATTTTTTTACAGTTGTTGACAAAAGAAAAGAAATTTGAAATTTTCATGAATTCTATAGATTTTTTTTTCTTAATACGGGAAAACTGAGAACTGATTTTGGATAAATTTGATTTGCTGAATTCAAAAATACCTAACTTTTTTTCGTAGCAGTTCAAGTATCTGAGATACAGGTTAATTGATTTTCGTTTTTATGAAGGCATAAATAATAATTATATCTTTACAGGCCTATAAATGGAAACGTTGTGCTTAAAATTAGATTATATTAGGCAGCAAAAATTACTGATGACCGTACACAACTTAGATGTTTTATACCTGCCTAACCCGCACTCCTTCACGCCCGTCGATATTACCTGTAATCTGCCACTGCTGTACCCAGTTCAGTTTACGATTGTGTTTGCGTAGCTGCAGTTGTGCTTTCAGTTTGTTTTTGTTTTCAGCTTAGTTATAAAAGAGTTAATTAAAACCATGACATGCACAAGCAGACATAGCTGTGTGAATCACCCTGATGTTTTTTGTTACGTGTGTGGCGAATACACTTCAAAAGAAAACAGAAAACATATTTCTGCCTTTGTGAAATGGTGTCATCTTGTTTTATAAACGTACACAATAAACTGATTTGATTTCGGCGTTCACTAGGGGGAGATGATCAGAGGTCCAGCGCTTTGAAGGGAAACGAAGAACCATTACGACGATTGCTATTTTTGTATAGTAAATATCAAAGGCATTAATCGCAACAGTGGACACAAATGGACATATCCTAATCTTAATTCAGCAAGTAGACCGGTACCGCATTCGGACGAAATCTACACTCAGTTATTTAGCAGTCTACCTAGACTCTCGAAAGACGAAACCGAACCATCAGTATCTGATGAAGGTGATAATGTGCAATCAGGCAAAGAGAATTTGAAGCTGATTCAGACAAGTCCCAACGTTTCAATTAACAAGAACTGAGCAATTTCAGTAGAGACTTGAACCTTTTCAAAAAGTCTTCAGAATTACACTTAGTTAAAAGAAAAGCATCTGCTTAATCAATCCGATGGTACTGATATTACATTTTATGGTAAAAGATAAAAGGATCCGCTACTCTTTTTCTCTCAAGATAATAACCTGGTATTCTGTAATGATACAAGAAGACTCTTAGGAGCAATGAGTTTATCAGAATACGCACAACTGAACAAGCGTAACAAATATGGCGCAATATCCATTGATCATTTTACCACCTTGAAAGAGAAATACGAAATAATATCACTGGTCCTGAAAAAAAAAAGAAGAACATCAATTCGATGATTTGTGTCGAACTAAAAATGATAACCTAAAGGGCAGTCATGTGTCGTTGATATGGGTTCCCGGACACACTGGAGTGCCTGGCAACGAGAGGGTTGACATAGCAGCACGGTCTGCCTTGCTCTCGCCAATGCCAGAAGACGCAGAACTACCGACATCAATGGAATACACATTATTAAGAGCGTGCGAAAAACAGTGGAGAACTGAATGGGCAGCTGCTACAACATTCTTAAGAAGCATAAAGCCCACAGTTGAACCATGGGGGCCACTAAAAGGAACATCCAGAAACGACTTTAAGATCCTTAGCCGACTGCGAATCGGGCATATCGCTATTTCCCACAAACACATAATCGATAAAACCCCGCCTCCGGCTATGTGTTCCCTGTGCGGCCAGATAATCATACCAACAGTCTCTCATATACTGCTCACCTGCCAAAAGATGAAGGTATTACGAAAACAACTGGACTTGCTGGGAAACATAGAGTGCATACTCTCTAATGAAACTCGAATTATAGCCTTTGTTAGAATGAGTGAGTAGTGAATAAATGGCGACTCTAGGAAGTCTGACGTCACAACCCCAATTCCTGTCCCGGAGGCGAAAAGTCACCTAAGTATTTTATTCGGGAGGCAAAAATTCACCCAATTTTTTATTCCGACGCTGAAAATTCACCCAAGTTTCCCCCGATTTCCCCCAATTTTCCCCAATTTTCCTCAAATTTTTCCAAATTTTTTGCAAATTTCCTCCAAATTTCACCCTACAGGTCCCGCTCGTTTCCGATAAACCGAACCGATTATAAATTAACCCAAGTATAATGTTTAAAGCCCGAAACTAACCCAAGTCCCCACTCTTCCCTCCCGCCCACAGCGATACCGCGATTTTTCAAAATTCTACGTGTAAGTATAAAAATTCCGAAATTAACCCAAGTGTAATATTTAAAGCTGAAAACTAACCAAACCCCTGCTCGCCCTCCTGGCATATCTCTAAAGCGCACGCGCCGTTCCCGCGCACGCGCCGTTCCTCCGCATTTCCGATAATTCGATACGTTTAAAAATTAACCTCAATATAATATTTAAAGCTGAAAACTAACCAAACCCCTGCTCGCCCTCCTGACATATCTCTAAAGCGCACGCGCCGTTCCCCCGCATTTCCGATAATTCGATACGTTTAAAAATTAACCTCAATATAATATTTAAAGCAGGAAAGTAACCTAAGCCCCGCTCGCCCTCCTAGCATACTTAGAAGGCGCACGCGCCGTTCCCGCTCACTTGTCGATCGTTCGCGATACCGCGATTTTTCAAAATTCTACGTGTAAGTATAAAAATTCCGAATTTAACCAAAGTATAATATTTAAAGCCAGAAACTAACCTAAACCCCCCTTCTTCCTCTTTTTCCATTCGTACGTATTTTTTTATTTTTCAGGGCGTAATTATTATAAAATTAGCCTAAGATTTTTTTTATTTTTTTATTTCAACACATTCGCTTCAACCATCACTATATGTGACGTTGCATGCAAACACTTTCAAAACCGTTGAAACAGGATCTTAATATTCTTATAATTTCTATTCCAGTCGATACATTATTATGGAACCACGCCCTACATGTACACACTAACGCTCTAAGTATATTTCTCATTTTCTACGGTTCCAAAAATTTTTTCTTTATTCTCCGATCGTTACAAAAGCGTACTGACTAGTGATGGGAAACTTCGAAATGTTTCATTCGAATTATTCGATTGTTCGATAACTTCGAATGCATTCGATTGTTCCACAGTTGCATTCGAAATGTTATTTCATTCGTATAATTCATTCGTATTCACATCAGTCATTCGAATTAAAATCATTCGAATCAAAATCATTCGAATTAAAATCATTCGAATCAAAAATCATTCGAATCAAAATCATTCGAATTAAAATCATTCGAATCAAAATCATTCGAATCAAAATCATTCAAATTAAAATCATTTGAATCAAAATCATTCGATTGTTTTTTTGTTTTTTTTTTTTTTTTTTTTGACGATTGTTGATTGTTTCGATTGTAAAAACATTTCGAAATCGCACATCACTAGCACTGACAGATCACACGCTTATATCTACCATAGTGTTAGCCACCACGAAAGCGAACCATTAGATCCCGTGCACACTCTGCTCTCGATAGTTTCCCTATCATTCATAATAATTTTTCAAAGCCTAAGTATCATAGAATTAGTGCAAGTATATTTATTATTTTTTCTCACTTACGATTATTTTTCCGTCCGTAAGTATTATAAAATTAGTCTAAGTATATTTCTCATTTTCTACGGTTCCAAAAATTTTTCCTTATTCTCCGATCGTTACAAAAGCGCACTGACTAGTGATGGGCAACTTCGAAATGATTCATTCGAATTATTCGATTGTTCGATAACTTCGAATACATTCGATTGTTCCACAGTTACATTCGAAATGTTATTTCATTCGAATAATTCATTTGTATTCACAACAATCATTCGAATTAAAATCATTCGAATCAAAATCATTCGAATCAAAATCATTTGAATTAAAATCATTCAAATTAAAATCATTCGAATCAAATCATTCGAATGAAAATCATTTGATTGTTGTTTTTTTTTGACGATTGTTGATTATTTCGATTGTAAAAACATTTCGACGCACATCACTAGCACTGGCAGATCACATGCTTATATCCACCATAGCGTTAGCCACCGCGAAAGCGAACCATTCGATCCCGTGCACACTCTACTCTCAATAGTTTCCCTATCGTTCATAATAATTTTTCCAAGCCAAGTATTATAGAATTAGTCTAAGTATATTTATTATTTTTTCTCACTTACGATTACTTTTCCATTCGTAAGTATTTATGTATGTTTTCCCCGGTTCTAAAAAATAAATCTATCGATTTCTCGCCCCTCAATGAATGCCCACGCATCATTCTCGCGCATGTGTCATTCATTAGTGTTACCACTTTTTTTTCAAAATTAGTCCAAGTATATTTTATTATTTTTCTCATTACGATTATTTTCAGTCCGTAAGTATTTCTGTATGTTTTCCGAGGTTTTAAAAATTAATCCGAACAGACATTCAGACTGTTGTGAAAGCATACTATCTATCAACCGCACAGATTCTACATTATACGTTACTCTATTACGAGTTCTTCAAAAAATTGATTCGAATGTGTTTTTCATTTTTTTTTTTTTTCAATCCTAAAAATTCATTCTTTCTACCCCGCCCCCTCACATCTAAAATTGCTTATCTTTCGTAATCTTTATTTATTTTATCGATTCTAAAAATTAATCAATGGTTCACTCGAAAGCGTACCGCACATTCCCACACACTTATCTTCTATCACGAATTTCCCTATTGATCATGAACATTTTTTCAACGTTAGACACAATAGCATATCACATTGGTCTCGCATACACACCACATGCAGTTCTATATGTCTAATTTTTATTAACGATCTTTATTTTTTTTTGTACTGGTATTACTTTTTCCTACACAGTCATGTCATCATATACACTTAACATTGTCAAAAATAATTTTAACCTTTCGAGAAAGAAAAATCTCCGATCAATAAAAAATATTTATTAACATCACAATTATTTTTAATATTATTCGCTTCGCTATAAACATAATTTTTTTATTTAATAAACTCATCCGCATCATCAATCGTTTCAAGACATTATTTTTTCGAACGTCAATACCTGTTTTCCAAGAATCGATAACCTCTGCAGGTATATATCTCGTCATCGCAACAACCTTTACCTGCATGACTCGCATACCTTCAAGACCACTTGTACATTGCTCGCACGCTATTTCCCATTATTCGGTACAAGAATATTTTTCACACTCCCTCACATATGCGTATACACTCAAAGTCCTCGATTACTTTGTTTGTATACAAATATATTCAGCTTTCTCCGACGGAACAACATTTTTCTGACGTAACATTTCCACTGCCACAACCGATTCAAAGGTAGCTAATGAGATAGACTATCGAACGGAATCATTCAAGCGGTCAGTATTAGTTTTATGATAAACATGTATATTTTGTCGAATCTGTGTTCACGCATTATTAAAAAATTTACGTCAACGTTAAAGAAAATAATTTCCTATGTTTTTTCTCTTTTTTTCTCTATCATTTATTTTTGTCTTTTATCTTTCCTTTTTCTCTTTCTTTTTCTCTGTATTTTTTTTAGTGAAAAGTTTGAAATACATATTATTCAATCATGAACGCTAATATAGTTAACATAAGCAGCAACTCAAAATCAATTAAGCACGCTGAATTTATTCAGAATTTATTTGCAAGTGATAGCGACTCGTATACGTCTTCGTCACTTCAATTACCGCAATCAGATGATGGTTATTCTTCAACAGAATCAACATCTTTTGCACATAAAATCGTTGGTCCAGTATTATTGTCAGATCAGATGGATATAGCGGAATATTTTGTAGATTTCAGCTTCCATAAGGATTCTGATTATGGTTTTCTAGTAACCGAACTAGCGATGATTGAGATGTCTGGCGGGAGGTATTTACATACGCTATACAAGCCAAGCAGAGCATGGTCTGCATCAAAAATGCCTCATTTACAATGCTCTTCCGTGAGTCATTACTTGAAAAACCCCTCATTATTTCCCTGTCGGGAAGAAATATTCATGGCACGCGATATATTCACAATATTGTCCGAAAAACCGAAGGCTCGCGTATATATTTTAACCACTTATGCAAAACTTATATTATGGGAACTTAACGAAAAGTCTGAATTGTTGCGTGACTTGGACTACGAACTCGTTAATATGGAGAAAGTCTTTCGAGTACCTAGTATCGATGATTTATATCAAGAATACTCTGGTATAAGCAATTTGCTAACTTGTAAACACCATTATGAGAATGATATTTTTCATTGTGCGGTGAAAAATGTTATGGTGATGAGGACATGGCACGATCACGTTATCCGTCCGCTGAAGCTTATGAACAATCTCAATATAAATGATTTAAGCCAGTTATTCATTACAGCCACCAAAGAAATGATAATTACATTATTTCCAAGTTGCATCGGGGACATTTATATATTTTTACCGGACAGATTAAAACAGGATGATACGATAAAATCATTTCTACCATGCTACGATCACGAACATGATAAAGAATATTATATCGACGGTGATACATTACGCAGGAGTACTCGAAATTGTGTCAAAGTAAAAGATTGCGACGACTGTCAACATTCAATTCATACGGATTAAAAATTCAATAAAAGGCGCGGAATTTGAAAGATGGAGTTGTCTAGATCCTACGAAAGTTGAATATGAACATAACAATTACCTTTCAATGTACCAAAGTCAGCTTTCGCGCAGTATGTATAATATGTGAAATAAAACCATATTTTTTTCTTTTACTCGCATTTTTATTTTTATTATTTCAAAATCTTTTACATTGTTTCACATAAATTATAATGTATGTATGTATATATGTATGGAATTTTAATATGTAATAATATACATTTCCTACATTTTATTTTATTTCATGGTCATATAATTACTTTAAAATTATTTAGATACACCGCAGATATTATAGTACCGAACACATCATTTATTATTTCATTCTATTTCAATTAATATGTTGTATGGATGAAATCACATCAATTTATGTAACTGTTTATTTAAATTTAAATAATCTTTTTCTTTTTTTTTTTTTTATCTCTCAGCATATGCATGCGTGTATATGCTTACATATACAAGTATGAAAAAAATTATTTTTTTATTTTTTCCTCGATATGAATGGTAAATCTACGACTTTATTTGAAAAACGGTCAAAACCTAATACATAGATTTCAAACTTTGATGGAAATTTCCGTAAAACGTTCAATTTACACTTATTATCTTAAAAAAAAAAATTTTCATTATTATTATTCATATCATTTAAATAGACTGATACGACAGAGAGAGAAAATAAAAAGCTAAATTTTTACACGTGAGGGAGGGAGCTGATGAAAACGTACGAGTCTTATTATTTGGAATACAGATTATGAAGGAAATTTTTATTCAATGTTTCGTTCTAAGATTTTTCATTTTTTACATTTAAAATTTTTCAATACGAAAATATTTCGAAATCTACAGGAACGTCTATGAATAGTCTTCGTCATTACAGAACACCTACAGATCATGTATCGACACTGCATGCGCGTAAGGGTGAGTAAATATGTGTGAACATGTGTGTGTATGTATGCTTGAAATGTGCGAAATGGCTAATAAGAAACAACCGTTGAATCGCAACGACAGGTAGAGATCTGCTTATAGAATAAGAGAATGAGAGTGAGATAAATTATGTACCTTTATTATTGCAGAACTGCACTGCAGTGGCAGACATGAAATATCCGTTAGCATCCTTTTCGAGGCAGTTTTATAAAAAAGACCGAAAATTAGCTTTAAAACTGGATGAATGAGATAGTTGATAATAAACATACCATTAAGACCGGTATAAATGTATGTGGGCATGTGTGTGAGCACACGGTTAAATGAATGACAAAAGATTATTAACTGCATAGGCATTGTTAAATACAACTATACTGATTTATCCGTAAAACTAACAAATTTTACCGTTGTTTTCTTTCCTTTTTTTATTTCGCGTTTTACAAAAAATTCATGTTAGTTCTAAAAATATTGCTAAATTCAAATTAAATCGATCATGTTATTTTACTTTTTATTTTTGTTTCTTTAAACAATGTGTTACGATCGTATTTATCTTACTCAATCTTTTACCTAATATTCTAACGGTTTTAGACAACAGCAGAAATATGCAAGTTACCTTGGATGTATTATATTTTATTCGTGTATATGTGTATACACGCTTTCTATACAAGCACATGCAAACATCGGATGCCGGAAATGTATGATAATATAATTTTTTAAATCAATGATTAACGTATTATTAATTTTTTTTTTCACCCTATAATATACAAAATAACAACATACTTGCTTTTACAACAATATTTAAATTCTACAAAAAATAAATGTCCCCAGGGTGGGGAGTAAAATATCATGAAGAATCACTGTTTTTTGTTTTTTTTCTTTGATTCACGATCTTCTTTTTCTTTATATTATTTTTTATTTCAGAGATTTTTTAAATTAGTTTTCTTTTCACTGCAATATGGAATCTGTTAATTTATTGTACATGTCATATAATATGATAAATGCTAAAATTCGGAAAGTTTTTTTAAAGAAGTAATTGACAGAAGAGTATACTTTTGAAAACAAGAGAGTGAAGAGGCTATACATAAAAAGCAATATGGTGCATTAAACATAACGAAAAAAACAAAAAAAAAAACAGAAGAAACGTAAACACAAAGACTATTATGTTTTTTCATTAATCTATTCAATTACAACCTTTTTTTTTTTCATTCATCTATATTCTAAGTTCCATCATAAGTTTTAATTTTTTATATGATGCCTACTAATTTCTATGTTTACTTAATTTATTTACTTTTCCACGAATGTTTTTAGAATTAAATTTTGAAAAAATTAAACATATTTTCGCACCTGCGTCAACTATCACATTAAATACATGTAGAAATTTTCATTTCAAACGCCGCCGGAAAATAACATGGGTTTTTTTTTGATATTTTTTAAAAATTTATTCATACTCTCTCTAATTATAGC
The DNA here is from genome assembly GCA_039619475.1 of Icerya purchasi. Lineage (NCBI taxonomy): Eukaryota > Metazoa > Arthropoda > Insecta > Hemiptera > Monophlebidae > Icerya > Icerya purchasi. Next base: position 53,308,228 of record CM077116.1, on the reverse strand, counting down.
TATTTTTACTCATTTTTATATTCTACATACAATGCTTGAGGTATTAGATGATGCAAATTCTAAATACACCATATTGCTATCACTCTGTTTATTATTTTTTTATTTGTTACTCGTTTTTTTTTTATTATTTTCTTATGTATATGTATTAGAATTAGTGATGTGCGATTTCGAAATGTTTTCACAATCGAAACAACCGATAATCGTCAAAAAAAAAAAAACAATTGAATGATTTTTGTGAATACGAATGAATTATTCGAATAAAAACCGGAACCATCCGAACACAAACGAATGAAGTATTCGTTAAACATCGCCTAGATTCTTTCGAGAGAAATAACATTTCGAATGATTGTTGCAAATAGGAATGAATTATTCGAATAAAAACCGAAACTATCCGAACACAAACGAATGAAGTATTCGTTAAACATTGACTAGATTCTTCCGAGAGAAATAGCATTTCGAATGATTGTTGTGAATACGAATGAATTATTCGAATGAAATAACATTTCGAATGCAACCACGGAACAATCGAATGCATTCAAAGTCATCGAACAATCAAATAATTCGAATGAATCATTTCGAAGTTGCCCATCACTAATTAGAACCCATATGATTTTACAATAAAAAAAGTGTTTATACTCATTATTGAAGTTGAATATAGATAATATTTACATTTAAAGGAAAAAGAAAAAGTTATTTTTATTATTCCATTCGCACGCGAAAAAAATTATGAAATGTAAAATATATATATAATTCATGTAATATATTTACAAACGATTAACAAGAATAAAAGAAAATTAATTTAAAAAATAAATAAATATCACAAAAAATTTAAAGATGGAAAAATTACAAGATTATGATTCGTACAATGCTCGCAAATTGGCTCCTTTGATCGGGTTATGTTGGAATTCGAACAAACTTGCATGGTTGCATTGCGGACAATCTTTGATTAAGGTGGGATGTACTGCACTGAGTGGAAAAGAATCTGGAATATCATAGCTATGATGTTTAAAACACGGTAAGAAGCGTTTGATACGTCGATCATTCTTCAGTGCTACAGGTAATTTATTGTAAAAATCGCAAATTTTTTGAGGGCATACATTAATTAATATCTCTGCAGTAATATTTTGCATCAAGTCGCACGTAGAATATTTTACTAATGATAATATAGGTCTAACATTTACATCGTACCATTTCATCATCACATATACATTCTGCAATGAACACCTATGTATGTTTTTATCCGTGTGTGCATCACATTTTACAACTCTTGATATTCCTTTATACATATTATTTAATTTCCTTAAATTGGGTATACCGAATTCTTTTTCTAAATTAATAATCTTGAATCTTGAAAGTGATGTTTCAAATAGTTTTATCCATATAGTGGTAATTTTTTCATTTCCTTTAATGTAAATATTCAATGGTTCAAAATCTTCCAACACATTTTCTATATCACCAGCAATAGATTCGTAATTGTAATCTCCTGCATTCCACGGAATTGAATGACAGTTTTGAATTATCCTCATGTTTTCTTGTTTTTTATTATTGGATAATACATCCCATTCGAATGGAGGCTTGTAAATTCTATGAAATTGAATTTCACCATCGATACTTATTATTGAAAGTTCCTTAATGATGTACGTATCATTATCATATTTAAAACATTGAATATCGATAATTACCTCACGTGCTACTATCATTGTTACAGTTGTTATTAAAGAGAAAAGAAAAAAAACTAAAACTTTTAATAGTAACTAAAATTTAAACGTGTGAAGAACACTAATTCGTGAAACTAATAACAAGCGAGCGAATACAGTTATTCAGAGAGTTGACATAATGTCTACCTTTGAATTAGATGCATTCGATGAAATGTTGCATCAGAAAAATGCCCTTCAAACGGAGAAAGTTGATTGCATACATTGATGAATGAAGTTGTTAAGAACTTGTACATACATATACATTTTGTTTGTGGTAGTGTATGCATGTACACATGAGATCTTACATATAAGTAAGGGTCAAGATCCGGTTTTAACAGCTGTATCAGACGATCTTAACGTGCAGCTATGTACATGCAGGGATAGACTTTAATATAATCATTATCGATGGTAAACGAGAACATTAATTCATTTTTAAATTTTAATATATCGTCTTCCATCACTAATAAGATAACATAAAAAACTACTAACTTAACTGAATATATCCTTCTTCAACCAACTTTTCCTCAATCATTCGAATTTCATCATCTACACCAACATTTCACACTTTTTTAGATGTATGCGATAACAATAATCACTCAACCAATTCATTAGGATCGTCTGAATAATCGATCGGTGTATCTTCATGACATACTCCGCCATCAGCACAATGCTTAGTCTTTGCTCCATCATAGTAAATTTTTACACTTGATCCATTAGACTGAAACATCGGACGTATTATTTTTCTGTATTTAGGAAGTGTAGTACCCTTTAATACACCAGTAGCACGTAAATGAGCTCTAGTACACTCAAGTATTTATTTATATAGATCTAAATCATTATTTTGTATATTTATTCTCATCCATATGCGATACCATTAGTAAATGAAAGAGTCCGGGTGTGTAAGGAAATTTTATTTGCTTACTTCCTTTTCCTAAATAAATTTCACCATATTTGCAGTCCCAAGAAATCAATGTCGATCCTATCAGATACTCATCAATGTTTGTATCATAGTGTATTCCATATACTTGATCATTCGGAACAAGTTCATCAAAATCTGTATGAAATGAATCTACTTCACTTATGTTAAACGACTTAGCTTTGAGTTTGTTTTTAATATTTTCATCTTTAATTTCAGACTCAGCGTCACTTCTCTGTTTACTATTAGACAATCATGCGATAGTGATTCATTATTTAGAGGCTGTAGGATACACTCGAAATAATCAAATATAACAAATGATTTCAAATTCTTGCTGTTTATGTTGTTGAAATCTCGATATTTTATTCTCCTTTGTTGGCATAACAACTGTAGCAGGAGTATTGGGTTAGTTTTACTTTCAGTCCAGAAATTTGTCAGGCCAATGTTACGTTTAGAGAAAATCTGCTCTATCTATTTATATTGAATTTTAATAACTTATATATAACATGAAGTATATTTTAAGTATTTAAAATAATATGAAATTCACAGTGATTGATATATATGGTGAAATGTATGTATAAAGGAAGATTTACTCACAAGTTTTGATGAAATTCTAGTTATTTAAAATGTTGTTATCAAAGAGTAAATCATTGGTTAATACTGATAACAACAATAATGGAATGAATAAGGAAGCAAGACTGAAAAAATGAACTAGACAGGATATGTAGCGATATAATGTAAAAATATAACCTATTGAAGTCCGAGTGGAAACCAATTACAAGTACTTCAGCCGCCATATTGGAACCTATTATGAAACCATTATTGGAAATTCATGAAGCATTACAAAAATCTGAAAGATTAAAATGGATTCTTATGGAATAAATGATACATCAATGGTAAAAACGTCAAAAACGGTCTAATAGTAAACAGAGAAGTGACGCTGAGTCTGAAATTAAAGATGAAAATATTAAAAAACAAACTCAAAGCTAAGTCGTTTAACATAAGTGAAGTAGATTCATTTCATACAGATTTTGATGAACTTGTTCCGAATGATCAAGTATATGGAATACACTATGATACAAACATTGATGAGTATCTGATAGGATCGACATTGATTTCTTGGGACTGCAAATATGGTGAAATTTATTTAGGAAAAGGAAGTAAGCAAATAAAATTTCCTTACACACCCGGACTCTTTCATTTACTAATGGTATCGCATATGGATGAGAATAAATATACAAAATAATGATTTAGATCTATATAAATAAATACTTGAGTGTACTAGAGCTCATTTACGTGCTACTGGTGTATTAAAGGGTACTACACTTCCTAAATACAGAAAAATAATACGTCCGATGTTTCAGTCTAATGGATCAAGTGTAAAAATTTACTATGATGGAGCAAAGACTAAGCATTGTGCTGATGGCGGAGTATGTCATGAAGATACACCGATCGATTATTCAGACGATCCTAATGAATTGGTTGAGTGATTATTGTTATCGCATACATCTAAAAAAGTGTGAAATGTTGGTGTAGATGATGAAATTCGAATGATTGAGGAAAAGTTGGTTGAAGAAGGATATATTCAGTTAAGTTAGTAGTTTTTTATGTTATCTTATTAGTGATGGAAGACGATATATTAAAATTTAAAAATGAATTAATGTTCTCGTTTACCATCGATAATGATTATATTAAAGTCTATCCCTGCATGTACATAGCTGCACGTTAAGATCGTCTGATACAGCTGTTAAAACCGGATCTTGACCCTTACTTATATGTAAGATCTCATGTGTACATGCATACACTACCACAAACAAAATGTATATGTATGTACAAGTTCTTAACAACTTCATTCATCAATGTATGCAATCAACTTTCTCCGTTTGAAGGGCATTTTTCTGATGCAACATTTCATCGAATGCATCTAATTCAAAGGTAGACATTATGTCAACTCTCTGAATAACTGTATTCGCTCGCTTGTTATTAGTTTCACGAATTAGTGTTCTTCACACGTTTAAATTTTAGTTACTATTAAAAGTTTTAGTTTTTTTTCTTTTCTCTTTAATAACAACTGTAACAATGATAGTAGCACGTGAGGTAATTATCGATATTCAATGTTTTAAATATGATAATGATACGTACATCATTAAGGAACTTTCAATAATAAGTATCGATGGTGAAATTCAATTTCATAGAATTTACAAGCCTCCATTCGAATGGGATGTATTATCCAATAATAAAAAACAAGAAAACATGAGGATAATTCAAAACTGTCATTCAATTCCGTGGAATGCAGGAGATTACAATTACGAATCTATTGCTGGTGATATAGAAAATGTGTTGGAAGATTTTGAACCATTGAATATTTACATTAAAGGAAATGAAAAAATTACCACTATATGGATAAAACTATTTGAAACATCACTTTCAAGATTCAAGATTATTAATTTAGAAAAAGAATTCGGTATACCCAATTTAAGGAAATTAAATAATATGTATAAAGGAATATCAAGAGTTGTAAAATGTGATGCACACACGGATAAAAACATACATAGGTGTTCATTGCAGAATGTATATGTGATGATGAAATGGTACGATGTAAATGTTAGACCTATATTATCATTAGTAAAATATTCTACGTGCGACTTGATGCAAAATATTACTGCAGAGATATTAATTAATGTATGCCCTCAAAAAATTTGCGATTTTTACAATAAATTACCTGTAGCACTGAAGAATGATCGACGTATCAAACGCTTCTTACCGTGTTTTAAACATCATAGCTATGATATTCCAGATTCTTTTCCACTCAGTGCAGTACATCCCACCTTAATCAAAGATTGTCCGCAATGCAACCATGCAAGTTTGTTCGAATTCCAACATAACCCGATCAAAGGAGCCAATTTGCGAGCATTGTACGAATCATAATCTTGTAATTTTTCCATCTTTAAATTTTTTGTGATATTTATTTATTTTTTAAATTAATTTTCTTTTATTCTTGTTAATCGTTTGTAAATATATTACATGAATTATATATATATTTTACATTTCATAATTTTTTTCGCGTGCGAATGGAATAATAAAAATAACTTTTTCTTTTTCCTTTAAATGTAAATATTATCTTTCAACTTCAATAATGAGTATAAACACTTTTTTTATTGTAAAATCATATGGGTTCTAATTAGTGATGGGCAACTTCGAAATGATTCATTCGAATTATTTGATTGTTCGATGACTTTGAATGCATTCGATTGTTCCGTGGTTGCATTCGAAATGTTATTTCATTCGAATAATTCATTCGTATTCACAACAATCATTCGAAATGCTATTTCTCTCGGAAGAATCTAGTCAATGTTTAACGAATACTTCATTCGTTTGTGTTCGGATGGTTCCGGTTTTTATTCGAATAATTCATTCGTATTCACAAAAATCATTCAATTGTTTTTTTTTTTTTGACGATTATCGGTTGTTTCGATTGTGAAAACATTTCGAAATCGCACATCACTAATTCTAATACATATACATAAGAAAATAATAAAAAAAAAACGAGTAACAAATAAAAAAATAATAAACAGAGTGATAGCAATATGGTGTATTTAGAATTTGCATCATCTAATACCTCAAGCATTGTATGTAGAATATAAAAATGAGTAAAAATAGCTATAATTAGAGAGAGTATGAATAAATTTTTAAAAAATATCAAAAAAAAACCCATGTTATTTTCCGGCGGCGTTTGAAATGAAAATTTCTACATGTATTTAATGTGATAGTTGACGCAGGTGCGAAAATATGTTTAATTTTTTCAAAATTTAATTCTAAAAACATTCGTGGAAAAGTAAATAAATTAAGTAAACATAGAAATTAGTAGGCATCATATAAAAAATTAAAACTTATGATGGAACTTAGAATATAGATGAATGAAAAAAAAAAAGGTTGTAATTGAATAGATTAATGAAAAAACATAATAGTCTTTGTGTTTACGTTTCTTCTGTTTTTTTTTTTGTTTTTTTCGTTATGTTTAATGCACCATATTGCTTTTTATGTATAGCCTCTTCACTCTCTTGTTTTCAAAAGTATACTCTTCTGTCAATTACTTCTTTAAAAAAACTTTCCGAATTTTAGCATTTATCATATTATATGACATGTACAATAAATTAACAGATTCCATATTGCAGTGAAAAGAAAACTAATTTAAAAAATCTCTGAAATAAAAAATAATATAAAGAAAAAGAAGATCGTGAATCAAAGAAAAAAAACAAAAAACAGTGATTCTTCATGATATTTTACTCCCCACCCTGGGGACATTTATTTTTTGTAGAATTTAAATATTGTTGTAAAAGCAAGTATGTTGTTATTTTGTATATTATAGGGTGAAAAAAAAAATTAATAATACGTTAATCATTGATTTAAAAAATTATATTATCATACATTTCCGGCATCCGATGTTTGCATGTGCTTGTATAGAAAGCGTGTATACACATATACACGAATAAAATATAATACATCCAAGGTAACTTGCATATTTCTGCTGTTGTCTAAAACCGTTAGAATATTAGGTAAAAGATTGAGTAAGATAAATACGATCGTAACACATTGTTTAAAGAAACAAAAATAAAAAGTAAAATAACATGATCGATTTAATTTGAATTTAGCAATATTTTTAGAACTAACATGAATTTTTTGTAAAACGCGAAATAAAAAAAGGAAAGAAAACAACGGTAAAATTTGTTAGTTTTACGGATAAATCAGTATAGTTGTATTTAACAATGCCTATGCAGTTAATAATCTTTTGTCATTCATTTAACCGTGTGCTCACACACATGCCCACATACATTTATACCGGTCTTAATGGTATGTTTATTATCAACTATCTCATTCATCCAGTTTTAAAGCTAATTTTCGGTCTTTTTTATAAAACTGCCTCGAAAAGGATGCTAACGGATATTTCATGTCTGCCACTGCAGTGCAGTTCTGCAATAATAAAGGTACATAATTTATCTCACTCTCATTCTCTTATTCTATAAGCAGATCTCTACCTGTCGTTGCGATTCAACGGTTGTTTCTTATTAGCCATTTCGCACATTTCAAGCATACATACACACACATGTTCACACATATTTACTCACCCTTACGCGCATGCAGTGTCGATACATGATCTGTAGGTGTTCTGTAATGACGAAGACTATTCATAGACGTTCCTGTAGATTTCGAAATATTTTCGTATTGAAAAATTTTAAATGTAAAAAATGAAAAATCTTAGAACGAAACATTGAATAAAAATTTCCTTCATAATCTGTATTCCAAATAATAAGACTCGTACGTTTTCATCAGCTCCCTCCCTCACGTGTAAAAATTTAGCTTTTTATTTTCTCTCTCTGTCGTATCAGTCTATTTAAATGATATGAATAATAATAATGAAAATTTTTTTTTTTAAGATAATAAGTGTAAATTGAACGTTTTACGGAAATTTCCATCAAAGTTTGAAATCTATGTATTAGGTTTTGACCGTTTTTCAAATAAAGTCGTAGATTTACCATTCATATCGAGGAAAAAATAAAAAAATAATTTTTTTCATACTTGTATATGTAAGCATATACACGCATGCATATGCTGAGAGATAAAAAAAAAAAAAGAAAAAGATTATTTAAATTTAAATAAACAGTTACATAAATTGATGTGATTTCATCCATACAACATATTAATTGAAATAGAATGAAATAATAAATGATGTGTTCGGTACTATAATATCTGCGGTGTATCTAAATAATTTTAAAGTAATTATATGACCATGAAATAAAATAAAATGTAGGAAATGTATATTATTACATATTAAAATTCCATACATATATACATACATACATTATAATTTATGTGAAACAATGTAAAAGATTTTGAAATAATAAAAATAAAAATGCGAGTAAAAGAAAAAAATATGGTTTTATTTCACATATTATACATACTGCGCGAAAGCTGACTTTGGTACATTGAAAGGTAATTGTTATGTTCATATTCAACTTTCGTAGGATCTAGACAACTCCATCTTTCAAATTCCGCGCCTTTTATTGAATTTTTAATCCGTATGAATTGAATGTTGACAGTCGTCGCAATCTTTTACTTTGACACAATTTCGAGTACTCCTGCGTAATGTATCACCGTCGATATAATATTCTTTATCATGTTCGTGATCGTAGCATGGTAGAAATGATTTTATCGTATCATCCTGTTTTAATCTGTCCGGTAAAAATATATAAATGTCCCCGATGCAACTTGGAAATAATGTAATTATCATTTCTTTGGTGGCTGTAATGAATAACTGGCTTAAATCATTTATATTGAGATTGTTCATAAGCTTCAGCGGACGGATAACGTGATCGTGCCATGTCCTCATCACCATAACATTTTTCACCGCACAATGAAAAATATCATTCTCATAATGGTGTTTACAAGTTAGCAAATTGCTTATACCAGAGTATTCTTGATATAAATCATCGATACTAGGTACTCGAAAGACTTTCTCCATATTAACGAGTTCGTAGTCCAAGTCACGCAACAATTCAGACTTTTCGTTAAGTTCCCATAATATAAGTTTTGCATAAGTGGTTAAAATATATACGCGAGCCTTCGGTTTTTCGGACAATATTGTGAATATATCGCGTGCCATGAATATTTCTTCCCGACAGGGAAATAATGAGGGGTTTTTCAAGTAATGACTCACGGAAGAGCATTGTAAATGAGGCATTTTTGATGCAGACCATGCTCTGCTTGGCTTGTATAGCGTATGTAAATACCTCCCGCCAGACATCTCAATCATCGCTAGTTCGGTTACTAGAAAACCATAATCAGAATCCTTATGGAAGCTGAAATCTACAAAATATTCCGCTATATCCATCTGATCTGACAATAATACTGGACCAACGATTTTATGTGCAAAAGATGTTGATTCTGTTGAAGAATAACCATCATCTGATTGCGGTAATTGAAGTGACGAAGACGTATACGAGTCGCTATCACTTGCAAATAAATTCTGAATAAATTCAGCGTGCTTAATTGATTTTGAGTTGCTGCTTATGTTAACTATATTAGCGTTCATGATTGAATAATATGTATTTCAAACTTTTCA